>CM059431.1:32920154-34395154 GCA_030390025.1 Squalus acanthias | reverse complement strand
AGACTTACATTGGACGTGGCGCTGGATGTCCCGTCAATTATAGAAATAAAATGTTCATTTTGTTAATTTAATTTATTTTCTCCCCTAAGCCTGCACCTGCAATGTCAGGGGTCACCAAAATAATAAAATGTGGTATCTTTGAAACTGCGCAGTGGAGTGAGAACACTGAGGTTTGATGTAATTGATACGTACAATTAACTAAGTATCAGAATAAAAGAATATAGAAAAGAACTTTACAACATGCTTTCCTCAAGAAATGAGATTTTCTCTTTTGAGGGTTTTAGTTTTTTTTTGGCGTTTTTTAATTCTCTTTTTAACTGAACTCTTCACAATTCCTACTGCCTCCTACCCTTGTGCCCATTGTGAGCTTTCTGACCTGATAAATGCGCTTGGCTGCCATCAAATAGCCAAGCTTTGACCGCTCGAATTTAAATATCTGAATTAGTCATGAAGCATGACACAGCTTCGTGAACTTGGTAAATTGTTTAATTCTATTGAGTAAAGCAGAAAGCTATTCACCATTTCAATTAGGTGGCAAGGTGACGAACCCAGCGTTTGACCGTCCTTCGGAACGTCATAACAAAACGGTGATGGGTAAATTGGGAAGAAAAAAGTCTACCGGGGCTTTTGTGCCATCAAAAGAGCTCGATTTGGGTTCATTTTTTATCACTTGTCATCTTTTTTTTGCATTTTGTAATGAAACGAAGGGTGTTCTGTCAGTTTTGACAGCCTCCCGCGATGATGGACGTTTGTTGAAGTTTGACTAAAATGGACCATTCAAAAATGTTTCTCTGGCAACATTCTTTCATTTTGGGGACATATGAATAGCTATTTTACACATTACACTGAAGAATATCAATACAGCTCAAACCGTCTCTTATTAAATGGAAATTATTAATCATATTAAAATGTAAAACTCAAATTTGCTTGGTCTATTTCTTTGTTCTTGCAGACTGTGTTTTCGTACAGTTTATTTGCAAGAGATTAGCATTAAAATTATGTTCCTGAAGTTAAAGTAACGTTTGGTCTTTACTATAGGAATGTCTACAGGGAAATCTATTGAACGAAGGCTCAGTTTAAACAAAAGGTTGTTAATTAATATAACAAATCCAAATCACCGCAGGTGTTTATATATTATTTTAACGTGCAATCAGCATTCATCTTTACAAAATACATCCTAGATGTATTAATATAACTTATGTAGATTTAAATTAATAAGGTGACGTAATTTATTTTGTGAATTCAAAACCATCACTATTGCTCTATATGGAATTGATGATATAAAACTATTAAACATAAAAGACCATGTTCTAATGTTCAAATAACGTTATTTGTGAACATTTGCTTTAACTGTGGAGACAAATAGGGGAATATTCTATGGTGCTTCAATGTAAACCTATGGAATTAAACAGATAAACTAGTATATGGGAGCAGGTACATATTTCAGTAATTATATGCAACACGTAGGGCGTGACCTTATATGCATACTGTCGCCTACAAAAACAGCAGATCTCAACCGTGCGGGACAATTAGCCCAATTACAATAGTTTGGATAATATGTAGCGCTAGAGAGCAATGAAGCACCAAGACTGAGAACTTCACAGCACTGAGTGCTGTCTGTTTTTGTATACCCATTGTGTTTGCTACTGAGGGCGAAATGCCCTTATTTTTGTATGGTAGTTAGGTATCACCAAGAGATGCTTATGTTTTCATCCGTCTATGAAGGTTAGGGGAAAGACAGGGGTCACTACATTAACACTACTGTTCTGATTACAGTTTGTACTTTATACTGGACGTTTCGCATTATTTCTGTATGGGGGTCTTAACATGCTAAAGCTTGTGTGCATACGTGGTGTTTTTTTTGGAGGGGGGTCGGGGGGGGGGAGGAGACACAATAAAACGGAGGCACTCACGTCCTCACTAACAAATGGTCATTTTCTTTAAGTATAATTCTGCCTCTTTCATTACTACCCCGATTATCAGTAGTCTAGTGGATAAAGTAACTGCAGCTGTGTAAATGTTACATAATAGCAGATAAATATAGCACGCTGAATGGCACACTTCAGGATCCTGACGCACTTACCAATAATGAACACTTACTGGCTCGCCATTGTTGCATCGTATAATACAATGACCTGTTTCCTGAGGCCGGATTGTCCGAAAGGTGTGCATTACTGTACCTCATTGAAATCGAATTTAAAATAATACCGTGTATGATTCAAAACAGTGCTCACAAACTCCTACCTATGTGCGTAAAAAAAGGAAATCTGAGTGCAACGTCACTTTATAACTTGCCACGTCTGTATGTAGAGATACCGAAAACTGTCATTTTAACATGAAAGCAGTTGAGCAGATTTAAATCGTTTTTTAAAAATATCGTAGTTCTGATCATTTCGAATACAGGCGGTTTCATAACCCCACAGTCTATTCTTTAGTGTCCTTCATTGATGTGAATACCTTGTGGTACAGAATATTCACCCAATGAACTGACGTGAGTTTTCACACATACTTTAACGCGTTGAGTGCTTCCTGGTGTTTCAATGAGCAGATATCCCGCAGACTGGACAAGTGCAGGTGTAAGGGGCAACCCGTCCGCAGGGGGAGGGTGTTTGACATTTTCTTCCTTATCACGGTGTCAGGCCCATTTCCTACATTGGTGGGACAGTGATAAGGGAAATCAAACGTCAGATAACCTTGTATATCTCTGAATGACTCGAGGTATAACAGTTTGTGCTAATCGTCACACGTTGTCGGCGAGTTCTGAACTTCTGCAGGTACTTCATTTACAGAAATGTAAAGAAAGCTGTTCATCTACTTTTCACAGTCCAACGGGAATCGAGGGTGATTCCTGGATATCCGTAGCGGTATCTCTGACTGGCGTCCAGTATATAATGCTGCCATCTTCATATTGAATTGTTTCTTTATGAGGGCAAATCAGGACGTTCAGGGCTGTTTAATACTGAATAAAACATGTTTAAGACTGAATAAAACCGCATGTTGGGCGTGCTGCAGAATGTAATTGGCAGTATACACGCTAAATAAAAAGAGCAATCCTGCTAAATACTTTACAAGAACATAAGTGAGACATTGATGCGATCGGCTTCAACGGGATAAGTTGAACAAATGCTCTTTTCTGAATTCGTAGTTGTTTATTATCGCTGGGGCCGGGTCTGAGGTTCTGGGATGTGGGGAGGGGCACGAGTACAGAGATTTGCTTCCGAGGGGTTGGCTAAACACTGTCAGTGATTATATTTGTTTTGTAGGATCCCAGAAGGGGGCGTATTAGCTTTAATCAAAAGGATCAATAGCATCTCCTCCCCGCAATGCCCCTGCATATTAAGCAATCCTGTTATGTGATTCCATTTTCAGGTCCCCATTTTATCAATAATAACCAGGTAATTAAACAAATCGCACATGGTTATTTAACCAGCGTATACACATGGATATGTTGATGATATTTTGGTCCGAGATAGGTAGTGAACAGCAATACAGATATCTGTAAAAAATATTGGGCTACTTTTCAAACCACATGACTTTCTATAAATGTACTAGATTTTAACGACGTACCCCAGAGAATTCAGTGACAAACTGTAACAGGAAGACGTGAGTGTCAACATAATTATTTTACATTTTAAGAGTCGAGGAAGCTCCTTAGTTGTATGAACCTAACATATGCTGTTGAATGAACAAAAACATTCACGTTCAGAAATTAATTTTGCAAAAAAAATCTTTCTGATATGCCAGATATGAAATCCCATCGACAAGTGGCGATAGTATTGATCAGATTTTAGTCCAAAATCTTCAGAACGTTTCACGTTGCACCATTTAATGTATTACGGAATTCTGAAACCATACTTCCTCACACCAACTAATTTTACTTATCATTTGCCCAAAACAACCAATTAACCATACATTTTTGAAACATGTCCCAATTTTATTATTATAATCTATAAATTGGTCTTTCTAACAATACCGATGGTATTAACGATTAGCCCAACCCCACATTCTGAGGAGGGGGCTGTAGAATTGCATCAGTGCACCAGTTGGTAAAGCTATAGCGACCCCTGGCGTTTTATTGCTGTCAATTGGGACAGAGAGCGGAGCGTTCTGGGAGTTGTAGTCCACATCATCACCATTTGTTTCCTTTTTACAACAAATATGTTGAATAAAAGGAGAAAATGCTGGAAATACTCAGCAGGTCAGGCAGCATCTGTGAAGAGAGAAACAAAGTTAACGACCTGAAACGTTAACTCTGTTTCCCTCGCCACAGATGCTGCCAGACCTGCTGAGTATTTCCAGTATCTTCTATTTATATTTCAGATTTCCAGCATCCGCAGTATTTTGTTTTTGTTGAATAAAAGGACAAGGCGCCTTGATCATGGACACTTCATAGGATCAACCCTAAGAAATCGGGCACCTTTCCGTCTAATGGACACTTAAACTTTACATTTTTTCACAATACTTTCAAATCTTTACAAACCGAGGTACAGTTTTGGTTAAAATTCAAGCTTAAAGATTTTGTAATTTTACTGTCGCATGGTGCAATATTTTAATAAAGGATTTACTCTAACTCTGGACCACTATATCAAAGTAACATTATTAGAATATAAATATTTGTATTAATATTAAATAATAACGCTGTATTAAGCATTGCGAATCATTTGTTTTATCAAACATAACACATACAAGGAGTAGCTTTATTACTGCAGGATTCCAGCACATGATAGTCCACACCTTGCTGATACAGTTACTTAGGTGTAACATTTCTACTCTAGAAGCATATATAGAAAGTGACATTTTAAAATGTTTCACTATATGTAGTTATGAATGAGCATGATTTAAAATATGATGCCAATTTAAATAAATGTAGGCTAAATTACATGGTTAAACAGTTTCAGAATTTAAGGGCCTGGAATTTGCGGTCAGAAGCGAAGCGAAGGCATGCACTGCTGGCCCCGAAGTACGCATCGCATAAGGATCGCGTGATCCCTGTGTCGAGAACTTTGGGTTTTCCGACCTTCAATTCAAATCAACGGACTCTAGTGGGGATCCCATAGTGCGAGTTGCTGTGACGTCAGCAGGCTGTCTAAGCAGCCAATTAAAATGCAGAATTCTCACAGACGGTGAATAAGGAAATGAGTAAGCTCTTAAAATTCTAACTTTTTGAAATAGTTAGAGAGAGCAAAAGAAAGACTGGGGCTCTCACATGGGGAAAAGGCAAACCTGAAATAAAGAAGGACAAATTTAAAAAAATAATAATTTTGTTTTGAAAAGTTTCTTAAAATTTTTATTTTTTATTAAAATGGACAAATGTCATACTGCACACAATTAAAATTCGTTTTTCAGGCCCATAACCTTTGTTTAGCAGTAATAACGTTGTCAAAACCCCAGTTACACCTAATCACTTTGGGTCTAACTTTTAGTGGGGAATTTAACCACATACTTATTGCGGAAGAGCCAAAGTTTTCATCAGTTTCAATGATTTGGTTGCCGGCTCTGTGTGTGTGTGTGGGGGGGGGGGGCGGGAGGGGGAGGGTTGCACAGCGCAGCCTGTTTGGGAGCTGTCAATGACTGACTCCGACTTTGGGATTTCCGCATGCGCATGTGCCAAATCCCAAAATTGCAGCCAGTTTCAAAGGCGGAATGACAGCGAAATGCTGCCAGTTCACCGTCATCCTGACTGCAAATTCCGGGCAATTATGTAAAATCACTCTGGAGCCACAATAAACAAGATAAATAGAATGGCTAATTATATTGATTGGTTAGCTGAGTGTAAGTTGGAAATGTTGTGTTAAGACCATTCAATACCCTGATCAGACTGCAGCCTGAGTACTGCACTCCAAGACATAAGGGGAACATTCAAGCCATGGAGGCACTGCTGAAAACCCATAAGTATGATCCCTAGTTAGAGGATTGAGTTATGCGGAAAGACTGGAGAAACTAGACCTCTTTAGTCTTAAAAGGAGGTGAGTGAGAGAGAACCTTACAGCAGTACACAAGATAGTAAATGGCATGGATAGATTTATCTGGAACATTACATCTCGGTGTGTCAGGAAACGAGAACAAGGGAACTTTGGTTAAAACTGATAAAAAATAAAGTTTAGAATAGGTGTCAGGGAAAACCTTTTCATGAAAAGAATGATGAATCATTCTAAGTAAAGATGTGAAGGTGAACACCATAGACTCATTCATGTGCCAGTCGGATGATATGATGACGGGAATGTAGATCCTTTGTTGGACTGGATGGGCCAAATGGCCTCACTCATCAGTATCTATTTTGTAATTTTGTGAAGCACTGATTTGCATATATATATAAAAAGGCCTCTTACTGCTCATCAGAAAGATGAATGTTTAGGTCAAACTTTTTCCCTCCAACAATTCTTTAACCAAGCAGGTACTTTCCAGGTTCACTGAAAGCAAAATGAAATGTGATATAGATTTTTTTTCAAACAGTTTAAAAGGAAAGGAAGCCATCCAGCATCGTTTTCACCAGCACCTGAGGAGTTCCGAGGAAATGATGCCCCTTGGCGACATCATCCGAAAACACAGCATCAGTTTCTACATGTACGCTGATGACACCCAGCTTTACCTCACGACCACTTCTTTCGACCCTTCCACAGTCTCTAAATTGGCAGACTGCTTGTCTGACATCCAGTTCTGGATGAGCAGAATTTTTCTCCAATTAAATATTGGGAAGACCGAAGCCATTGTTTTCGGTCCCTGCCCCACATCGTTCGCAACCTTGGTGTCATATTTGACCCTGAAATGAGCTTCTGACCACACATACACAGCATAACTAAGACCGCCTATTTCCACCACCGTAACATCGCCTGTCTCCGCCCTTGCCTCAGCTCATCCGCTGCTGAAACCCTCATCTATGCCTTTGTTACCTCTAGACTTGACTATTCCAACGCACTCCTGGCTGGCCTCCCACATTCTGCCCTACGTAAACTTGAGGTAATCCAAGACTTGGCTGCCATGTTGTAACTCGCACCAAGTCCCATTCACCCATCACCCCTGTGCTCACTGACCTACATTGGCTCCCGGTTAAGCAGCGCCTCGATTTCAAAATTCACATCCTTGTTTTCAAATCCCTCCATGGCCTCACCCCTCCCTATCTCTGTAATCTCCTTCAGCCCCACAACCCCACCCCCTCCCCCACCCCGAGATATCTTCGCTCCTCTAATTCTGCCCTCTTGAGCACACCTGATTATAATCGCTCAACCATTGGAGGCTGTGCCTTCTGTTGCCAAGGCCTTAAGCTCTGGAATTCCCTGCCTAAACCTCTCCGCCTCTCTACCTCTCTTTTCTCCTTTAAGACACTCCTTAAAACCTACCTCTTTGACAAAGCTTTTGGTCATCTGCCCTAATTTCTCCTTATGTGGCGCGGTGTCAAGACATTTTGTCTTTTAATACTCCTGTGAAGCGCCTTGGGACATTTTACTGTGTTAAAGGCGCTATATAAATACAAGTTGTTGTTGTTCTCATCATTACATTCAACAACAACAACAACTTGTATTTATATAGCGCCTTTAATGCAGTAAAATGTCCCAAGGTGCTTCACAGGAACGTTATCAAACAAAATTTGACACCAAGCCACATAAGGAGATGTTAGAACAGATGACCAAAAGCTTGGTCAAAGAGGTAGGTTTTAAGGTAAAAGGTGATGGTAATGGGACAAGTGAAGAAACAAAAGATGGGTCTAGAGGAGGTGTAAATGGCAACAGCAGAATCATTACCAACAGCTGCTGTCCGAAAATGGGTGGTTTACTGCAGTGCTCACAGCAATACCTAATGAAGATTTAGGTCTCTTTAAAAAAATGCATATTGCGCAACATTGTTTCTTTTTCTGCTGCTATTTGGGTCAGGAATGTCAGCTTAGCGCATACAGCACGCAATATGCATGCTGGCATTACTGATGTGATGCGTGCGTATCTCCAGATTTGACTTTTGTTTAAAAAAATGGGAAATTTTGGATGTTCTTTTCAATCAAATTTGGAAGGAAATCAGTTTTTACCAATTTGCCATCCAAAAAATGCTCCAGGAACCTATCAGCAAAGATCGATTTTAAAAATCCCTAATTATTGTCATTGAGAGTGTGCAGAAGTAAATATTTTGGCTATCATGAATCGAAGTTATGAGGAAATAATACAATAGTTGGGCATATTTTCTTTGGGAAGGAGAACAATTCAAACTGACCGGCTAAAGTTTTCAAGGTGATTGATAAAGCTGATTCAGGCAAATTTGAATAATTCAAAATACCGAGAGAGGCAAGTTAAAATGAGAAAGATGTAAGAAGCCAAATCAAAAAGACTCGCATCTATCTGGTGTCTCAGCACATCTCGGGTCATTAAAGATGATTTTTTTAACCGATTTCCACCAAAAAAATGGGTTTGCGAATCGTTTAAAAACAATTCTCTGCTGACTTGGCCATTAACAATTGGCACTGGAAATCGGGTCCCAAGGTGCACACGCATCGCAGAGTAGTGATCTCATCGTGCATACTGTGTGATGCTGTTCTGTACGTGATGTCATGTCCACATGTCATCACTAATTCGACGCAAGTGAATCTTGGGACTGGGTTTTCAGCACAAAATTCTTTCAAGGTGAGTTCAGCAGTGACAGTATCCGACCTATGCCACCGCCAAGTGCACAATCTAAACCTAATTGTATCAGTACCTACTTTATGACTCCTGTTTTTGCTTGTTTCTTCAAATCACAAAGGCTGAATTGAGATTATGAAATCAGTATCAATGTGGTTTCTATCAAGCAAAGTATTTCAGTGTTTTGTCTTTTTAGATTGGTCATATAAAATATATGAAGCACTTTGGTATAGAAGTATAAACTCATACTACTGCTGACTGCAGTCTTGGATATCTGATGTTGCAGTGACGACATAGACATTTAATGGTCTTTGATGTGTTAAAATGCCAAAATCACAAAACAATAGCTGTAACACTTTTATTGTGTACTCTACATTCAGCTCCTGTTCAAACAAGGTCTCAATCTTGTAATTAGTTATTCATTTTAATATTGTCCCTTTTAGCCACATTTAGCCAATAATGTTCCATGTATCAATAACTGTGCAGCAGTTACAGGTGAGGCTTCATAAAGTCATGAAATGGATTTCATTTCCAAATAACACTTTAAAAATAAAAATAATTGCACCTTTTGTTCTTGCATAAAGGAATGTTTACTGCAAAGATTTAAAAAAAATCTAGAATTGACAATTTGAAAATCTGGTGATTTTTTTCGCCTGAAATTTTTGCAATATGTTAACCTAATTGTTCTTCACCTCAGACTTAGTGCTTATGACAGTGTTATATGCTTGATAAGATCAAAATCACCAACGCTGCCTCCGCAAGATCCTGCAGATCCATTGGCAGGATAGGCGCACCAACATCAGTGTTCTCGCTCAGTCCAACATCCCCAGCATCGAAGCTTTGACCACGCTCGATCAGCTCCGATGGACGGGCCACATCATCCGCATGCCCGATAAGAGACTCCCAAAACAAGCACTCTACTCGGAGCTCTGACATGGCAAGAGAGCCCCAGGTGGGCAGAGGAAACGCTTCAAGGACACCCTCAAAGCCTCCTTGAAAAAGTGCAACATCCCCACCGACACCTGGGAATCCCTGACCCAAGACCGCACAAAGTGGAGGAGAAGCATCCGGGAAGGCGCCGAACACCTCGAGTCTCTTCGCCGGGAGCAAGCGGAAGCCAAGCACAAACAACGGAAGAAGCGCACGTCAACCCAAGCATCCCACCCACCCGCCCCTTCAACCACCATCTGCCCCACCTGTGACAGAGACTGTAGGTCCCGCATTGTTCTCAGTCACCTGAGAACTCATTTTTAGTGTGGAAGCAAGTCATCTTCGCTTCCAAGGGACTGCCTAAGAAGAAGAAGATGCTTGATAGGCGGTTTACCTGTGCCACTGCTGGACAATGTAAATGATTGTGGACTGCCATTTAGCTTAACTGTGCCTTTTATCAGCCTCTTGTATGTTTTTGTGAGTTCCAGCAATGTTCCAAATAAAAACTGAACTTACCTGATTTTTGGGGTCCATTTTTTCCTGTGCATTTTCCCCAGTTTTGAAAAATAGAAGCTGAAACACACCTGCAAAACAAGTTTTTAAATTGGCAATAGAATCTGACTTTAATCATCCTTACACACCTCTCTAAATGGCTCAGAACGCTTCACATGCAGTGAATTATTTCAAAGTGCAGTGGCTATTGTTATGTAGGCACTTGTGGCAGCCATTTTGTGCACAGCAAGATCCCACAAATATAAATGAGACAAATGACTGGTTGATCTATTTTTGGTAATGTTGCTTGAGGGAAGAATATTGGTAAAGACATCAGGAAAACTCCCTAGTCTTCTTTCCACTGAATCTTTAACATTCCATCTAAACCATTAGACTATGCAGTCAGGGGGAACATTTTGACACAGAGGATAATAAATTGTGAATAAGTTACCAGGGAGGCAAATAAAATAAATGAGATCAAGAAGCAATTAGATACGTTTCTGTAAAGAGAAGCAATATAGTGAGGGTCAGTTAGGCAATGTTGAGATCAGTCAATAGGATTGCTAGCATTATGGTCTTTTCCTGTTGCTGAAAATTCACATATTCTTAACTATATTATTTCCCTTGTCGCACCAATTTGGAAAATTCAGGCAGTTCACCAAAGGGGCAGTCACAGAATCATTGCATGTGACAACACAGAAACAGGCAGTTCATCATGTCGTTGCCAGTGTTTTCCTTCATTGTAATGAAGAATTCAAATACCAGGAGAGTCGAGTTAAAATAAAAAAGTTAGAATAATAAAGTAAGTCAAAAAGAAAATAGACTTCCACTCATTAGCTTTCCTTCTCGCTCCCCCAAACCATTAAGATTTCTCTTTTACAAGCAACAAAGGCCCAAAAAACAGACGCTTATTTATGGACTCTGCTTCAACAATGGTTTTTGGCAGGAAAGTCCACATTCTAACCATTTTCTGTGTAAAGAAAAATGTTCATAACTTCCCTTTTAATTCTTTTTGTGATTATCTTAAATGTGTGCCCCATTGTTACCATCTTTCTGACCATTGGAAAAAACCTATCAATTTTTATTTTACAATCCTTCATAATCTTGAAAATTCTAACAGGTCTCCCCTTCATCTTCTCAGCTCGCTTGAAAATTCCCAACATCAAGTTTCTCTTCATAATTCTAACCCTCATCCACTGGAACATTCTAGTGAATCAATGCTGATCATTTTCCAATGCTTTTATATCTTTTCTATGATGGGGTGCCTTAAACTGCACACAATACTCCAACTGTGGCCTAATAAAGGTCTGGTAAAGTTCAATATTACTTCTTTGCTTTTGTATTTAATGCCCAGAGAAACAATACCAAGGATTCTATTTTCTTTTTTATGGTCTTATCTACTTGTGTTGTCACTTTAATGGCCTGTACGCCTGTATACTAAGGTTCCTCTGATTCTCTACTCCATTTAAGAGTTAAGTATTTGTGGTGTCTTTTTCTTTCCCTATTCTTACTTCTAAAATATATGACATCATATTTTTTTACATTGAATTGCTTCTGCTACCTATCTGCCTATCCTGCTGCCCTATCTACATCCTCCAACAGTATGACCATATCCTCAAATTTCATGTAATGACATTTTTTTAATATTGTTCCCTCAATTCCTAAGTCTAGATAATTTATGTATATAATAAATAAGAGCTAAATTCACACAGACCCCTGTGGAGCACCTCTTACCTCATTTTCCCAGTCTGAGAAAATTCTCTTTACACATAGCATTGGCAGTTTGCCCTCCAACCATCTCTCTATCCATGTGATCACATCCCCTTAATTCCATGAGCCATTATCTTTGCCATAAGTCTCTTGCATTTATGGTTCCATTTATCTAGCAGTAGCCAGAGAATCTCCTGCAATGGCTTCTCTTCCCACACTGTTACTTTTGGACTCCCCCAATGATCAATCATTGACACACTCCTATTTCTCATCTACAAGTTGGCCCTCCACGACATCATTGAAAACACAATGTCAGGTTCCATATGTACACTGATGACATCAAGCTTTACCTCACCACCACCTCTCTTGACCTTCTACTGCCTCTGTGTTGTCAGGATGCTTGTCTGACATCCAGTACTAGATAAGCAGAAATTTCCTCCAATTAAATATTGGGAAGACTGAAGCTATTGTATTCAGCCCCCACCACAAACTCCGTTCCTAGCCACTGATTCCATTCCCCTCCCTGGCCATTGTCTCAGGTTGAACCAGACTATTCACAACCTCAGCATCCTATTTGACCCTTAGCTAAGCTTCCAACCCCATATCCTCTCCATCACCAAGACTACCTACTTCCACTTCTGAAATATCGACTGTCTCTGCCCCTGCCTCAGCCCATCTGATGCTGAAACCCTCATCCATGCCTTTGTTACCTCCAGAGTCAACTATTTCAATGCTCTCCAGCCCTACAACCCTTTGAGAACTCTGCGTTCCTCCAAATCTGGCCTCTTGTGAATCCCAAACTTCCTTCGTCCCACCATTGGCGGCGATGCCTTCAACCGTCTAGGCCCCAAGCTTTGGAATTCCCTTCCTGAGCACATAAAGCTAGGTCGACACCCCAGTGCAGTACTGAAGGAGCGCTGCACTGTTGGAAGTGCCGTCCTTCAGGTGAGACGTTAAACCGAGGCCCCGTCTGTTCTCAGGTGGATGTAAAAGATCCCATGGCACTATTTCGAAGAAGTGCAGGGGAGTTATCCCCGGTGTCCTGGCCAATATTTATCCCTCAACCAACATAACAAAAACAGATTATCTGGTCATTATCACATTGCTGTTTGTGGGAGCTTGCTGTGTGCAAATTGGCTGCCGCGTTTCCCACATTACAACAGTGACTACACTCCAAAAGTACTTCATTGGCTGTAAAGTGCTTTGAGACGTCCGGTGGTCGTGAAAGGCGCTATATAAATGCAAGTCTTTCTTTCTTTTCCTAAACCTCTCCGCCTCTCTACCTCTCTTTTATCCTTTCAAACGCTCCTTAAAACCTCCCTCTTTGACCAAGCTTTTGGTCCTAAAGTTTCTTTCTTGGCTTGTTTTAAATTTTTGTCTAATTGTGCTCCTGTGAAGTGCCTTGGGACGTTTTACTACACTAATGGGGCTGTATAAATGCAAGTTGCTGTTATGCTGTTTGAAAATCCATTTAACCACATCCACTGCATCTACTTTATCCATCTTCTCAGTTATTGCATTAAAGAATTCTACAAGTTTGGTCAAGCATGATCTGCCTTTTAGAAATCTGTGATAACTGGTCCTGATTAATTCATGTTTCTTCAGTTGAATTTCAATCAGGATGAAAAACTCTAGTAATTTAACAGCTGATGTAAGACTGACTGGCTTATAATTTCCTGTGTCCCCTTTTTTGATTACGGATTCACATTTACCACCTTGCAGTCCCTTGGCATAATTTTCATTTTCAAGAAAAATTGGAAAATTATAGTCAGACCCTCTGCTATTTCTTCCCTAGCTTACCTTGCTATCCTCCCATGTAAAGCAACTGGTCTTCGTGATTTGTCTAACTTCATTTAATTTTTTTCAAACAAGTACCCTTGTTCTCAACTTTTGTTTTTCCTTTGCTGTTCTTACACTCATTTCCATTAACAACAACAAAACCAACTGCCATTTATATACACAGGAGCATTATAAAACCAAACTTGACACCGAGTCACATATTAGGACAGATGACCAAAAGCTTGGTCAAAGAGGTAGGTTTTAAGGAGCGTCTTAAAGCTAGAGAGGCGGAGAAGGTTAGGGAGGGAATTCCAGAGCTTGGGGCCTAGGCAGCTGAAGGTTTGGCCACAATTGGTGGGTGAAGAAAATCAGGGATGCGCAAGAGGCCAGAATTGGAGGAACACAGAATTCTCGGAGGGTTGTACAGCTGGAGGAGGTTACAGAGATAGGGAGGTGCAAGGTCATGGAGGAATTTGAACACAAGAATGAGAATTTTAAATTCGAGGCATTGGTAGCCAATACAGCAAACATAGGGGTAATGAGAGAACGGACCTTGGTGCGAGTCATGATATGGGCAGCAGAGTATTGGATGAGCTCAAGTTTACGGAGAATGGAAGATGGGGGTCTGGTCAGGAGGGTGTTGGAGTAGTCGAGTCTGGAGTTAACAAAGACATGATTGAGCTGGAGAGCTGAGGAAAGTAGAAGGCAGTTCATCGGCGAAGTGCGATTGAGGATCGGGACACTGCTGGTGACGCAGCAGCCCTCAGGTAAGTGAGGAAGTGGGGTGATCGGTGTGGGGAGGGACCGGTGATCGGAGGTAGCAGCAATTTCAGGGTAGGGAGCAGCGCCAATAGGTGAGAGGGAGCGGCAGCGATCGGAGGGGAGGGAGTGGCCGGAGGTTGACTGCGTCTTTTAATGTGGGGTCGAAAGCAGCACACCTGCTCCTCCTGGCTCCACATTCAGGTAAGTATACTTAAAAAACTTAGCTTCCTGGTTGCGGACTAATAGGCAGTCCCTTTAAGGACCGCCTTTTAGGCCGCATTTTAGGCCTGCTTTTTCAGGATGCAAATGGAGCTGGCACGGCTGCCTCAGGGTAGGCTTCAAACAGACGTTAAGCCCCTTATTTGTATATGGAAAGGGCCAAATGCCTGTTTCAGGCGTGGGCACAGCACGCCGATTTTTTGCCCATTACAAATATGGAGGGACAGTGCCCTTCCTTCTCATAACAAACGTGTGCTTGCTACCCGCCATATCAGAGACTTAGGTGGCCGCTTAGCACCTGAAGTTGCGTTGATTCACTCCTGATCCAAAGCTTTATTACGGCCTATACTATTGTCTTCTCCCATACCACCTCTGCCTTCTGCTCTGTAAAGCATGGTTTGAGGATTCTTTTTGAAGTTGTGTGCAATTTTGCAACCTGTTATTTACGTGGGTCAAGCGTTTGATTTGCTGCTTGTTGAACTGTTTATCAGCGATTATTGCTGGTCTCTGTTGATTCAGTGGCTTAGCCTACTGCCACCAGTAGGTTTAAACAACAACTTACATTTCTATCACACTTCTCACTTCTCACATATCTCCAAAGGAGTGTATTTCTGAGCCGGGGGGTGGGTGGCGTTCTCCTGTTCACCCAACGTAACTTCAGCAGAGGAGCTGCAGAAATCCCTGAAAAACCGTGTAGATGGTGTTTACACCATTCTTCCGAGGTTTACAGTGGATGAGCAGGAGAACCACGGTGGAAAATCACCTCCCAAGTATTTCACTTGGTGGCTGGATAAAAACAGTGAATACTGAGCAGAAGAGAAAAGGGAGGAAGAATGGAAAACTTAAAGTGGCTAACTCATGGTTTAAGAGGAGGGTTTTGAGGTGATCTTTAAAGGCAGGGAGGGAAGTGGCAGTGCAGAGAAATATAAAGAGGGAGCTCCAGGACAGTGTGACTAAAAGTGCAACCAATAGTCATGGAGTAGTGGGAGTGGGGAACAAGGAATAATTCTGTGTCAGAGGAGCAGAAGTTGTGTGGAATATATGGCTGGAGGAGATTGCTGAGTAGGGTAGGGCCAACCATATTGAAATTTGCAAGCGATGACAAGGAAATGGGGGTTCAGCAGTCCACCGAGATTCCACACCATTGACTAAGCCTAAAGTGACAACTGAGAAGGTGATGAGTCAAGGTCAGAGGCATGTAGTTACGGGTGAGAGCAAAAGGCAATCAGATTGAAATTCAACTTTGGTGGGGGCAAAAAGAAGCAATAGCAGATCAGCTGCTTGTTATACACCACACCCGATTTCCCTTTCCAATTTGTGCCCCCGCCGAAGTTGAATTTCGCCCCCAATTACATTTGTTTTGTTCACATTAATTTGGAAGAAATGTTGGCTCATCCATGTCATAATGTCAAGGAAGCAATTGAAGAGTATAGCAGTGACTTTGGCATTAATGATGGAGACAGAAAAGTAAAGACTGTGGATGCTGGGTCAATTGATGCTTTCAAAACAAAGATTGATAGATTTTTGTTAGGTAAAGGTATCAAGGGATATGCAGCAAAGGCAGGCAAATGGAGTTGAGATACAGATCAGCCATGATCTAATTGAATGGCAGAACAGGCTCGAGGGGCTGAATGGCTTACTCCTGTTCCTACATTCCTATGTTCCTGAAGCTAGGTGTCTTGATGTACATGTGGAAGCTGACACAGTGCTTCCTGAGGATGTTACCAAAGCATAGTATGTAAACGATAAAAAGCTGGAAACTGAAGATGAAGCTGAGTGGGTCAACAGTGGAGGAGAACCCGGTGAAGGTTATGTATTATCTTCAATAGAGCAAGCATGGCCCAAACTGGGAGAAGGCCATACCACTGAGGTGCATTGCAGAGATAAAGGACTTGACAGAAAGACTTACATTTATATAACACCTTAGCATCTCTCTCAGAAATGTCTCAAGTATTCGTATATAGTGAATTGACTTAAAATACAATGGCTGTTATGTATGAACATGCTTGGTATTAGTTGATTTCTTTTACATTTAATTTTAATTACATGTGATTGCTTTCATATGCTTCCATATAAATTAAGTTTAGGGCAGTACTTGAAGACTGGGAGAGGCTGGGAGAGGAGCTGTTAGATTGTGGAGACTAAGGTGGTGAATTTTGATCTAGACCAGGGAGGGCGTTCAGGTGTCAACAGTGGATTGTGTGTTGGAATGGAATTGGAAGTGGTGAAGTGGTTGTCAGGGAAGTCCTCAAAAGACGTGGTCAACCAGACTTTGTTAATTATCAATCCAACCACAGGAAGAGTTAGCCATATTGATGCAGTGTCTTCATGTTTGTATTAGCATGGAATCAAAATTACAAAATCTTGAGGTTGGACAGAGGCTTTGCTGAACATACAAAATTAGAGTGGTGTTACAAAGACAGGTTTTGAAATAAGATACAAATGAGGGTCCAATA
The DNA here is from genome assembly GCA_030390025.1 of Squalus acanthias. NCBI lineage: Eukaryota > Metazoa > Chordata > Chondrichthyes > Squaliformes > Squalidae > Squalus > Squalus acanthias. The sequence goes on along the minus strand of CM059431.1, from coordinate 34,378,203 downwards.
GTGCACAAAACTGCACTCCATTAAAAGTATCAAAATATAACCCTGAATACCTCTTTAGGTTTCATCCTATTTAATAAGCAATTTCTCCACCATTATTCTAGGTCTTTCATAAATGACCTAGTTATACGTATTGGGGGAATGGTCTGCAAGTTTGCAGATAATAAGAACATTTGTGTAAGTGTTAGACTGTGATGGAGAACAAATTTCTGCAAGTGGATTTAGATGTGTTGGTAGAATGGACCAAACTCTGGCAAATGGAATTTAACCTCGATAAATCTAGTGTTACGCATTTGGGCAGGTGCAACACCAAGTATGCTTACACTTTACAACAGAACTGAAAGTGGTTGAGAGATAAAAGGATCGTAGTGTTATAGTTCAAAATTCTCTGAAGGCATATATCCAATGATGAGATGCCATAGACAAAGCAAATAGGTTATAATAACAGGACTTTTTAATATTAAACCAAGCATACCATTTTGTCCTTATACAAGACCTTTGGTTTGACCATATTTAGGATGCTGCATCCATTTTTGGTCCCCTCATATTGTAAAGGAATGAGCCATACCTATTCAGAAAAATACACCATTTTATGAAATATTCTGACTTTATTAAACATGACAAACTGGGTTTGAAAATCTAAAAGCCTCAACGACACAAAGCTGTAAACAGCATACAAGCTTTTGAGATAAGAATCAGTTGTTGACACTGAAACAATAGCCCTATTGAAGCAGCAGGTTGGAGGTTCCTCTTAGTCTGTAGCATTGGAAAACAGACAACCAATATACCCAGTTAAATTGTTTTAAACCAACACTTTGTAAACATGAAAGAGCACAATGGTATAATGTTAAGGTGTCACAAACCAACACTTCGGGAAACAGAAACACAGAACATTAAAGAAACATATGCCTTCATAAATATGACATCAAATGAAAGACAGGAGACATAAGTCTGTAATACAACCAACTGAGGTGGCTAGGGGGACAATGGTGCATCTGGTTGAAGTGTTTTTAATTTACATGTTGTAAAAAGATACAAACAGAAGACTTTCATAACTATGACATCAATAGATGCACCAAGCAATCACATTGTTTATGTGTTGAACTTGGAACACTTAGGAGACACGAAGTCTGCTTACACCCAGCTGAGGTGACTTAAGAATTGCATAGAAGACCTTTGTAAAAAAGACATCAAATAGAACCACTGCTGTCACATTGTTTTTATGAATACGTTTTGATAAGTTTTGAACACCTAAAGGAGGAGACATAATTCTTAATGCAACAGCTGAACTGACTGTAAGAATAGCAGGGGTCAACAGAAGGATGACTAGAGATAATTAGCTTACCTCAGCAGAAAACTTCAAAGGATATACCACTGAAAAAAGGGTATAAAATATAGAACTTTTAAATAGGAAGACAGAATTCGCTGGAAGGGGCAAGCGATTCTCAGCTTCAGAGACAGGCTCTGTAAGCCTATAACTCTGAGTCTCGGGTAATCAAAGGTATTTGATCTTGGTGGATATCCTGGATTAAGACTAAGTAGAAATGTAAAAATGTAACGAAGTTAAGATTTGAGAATAAGGATCTCTGAGAATAAGAATTATAAGCTATTTGTTTTTAGAACTGTTAAAGTTGTGATTGAATCACCAGCTGTTAACTGCATGTCGGTTCTTTAATAAATCTATATATTTTTAGAATTGTCTCACATAGTACTTCTGTATCAAACTCGCAAACTCAATCTCTGTACACTCTTTGGTGAGGAGTTGCAGAATTCTGAGGGAGTTTTCCGGACCCTCATAGTATCCGGAAGGTTACAGTCTAGTTAAACTTATTAAAAGTGTTATCTGGAGGACGGTAACATCTTCAGGTCGTTCCTTTCCTTTAGGGAGAGATAGTCTGGACCTTTATCTAGGATTCAGCTATCTCTAACTTTAGTTGAAGGTGAACGTCTGGGGAATACGCCTGATCCGGGGTGGCCCGAAAGGGGCTAGGGCTAGTAATTATCCCTTCAATATGGTGGGTGATATAAAGGCTTTAGAAAAGGTTCAGAAAAGGGTCATAAGAATGATTCCTAGCTTAACAACCTTAGTTACTCAGATAGGCTTAAAAAGCAGGGTCTATTCAGTTTTGAGATGCATAGGCCGCGATTTCGCCTACCGAGGCGGGCTCGGGGTGGCCGGGGTCGGTGGCAGGGTGCGGCCCCACTGCTAGCTCCATCCTGCTCTGTGAAAAGAATTTTACGTTGATTAGACTTGTTAAGCCCACCAGCGCCTTTCCCGGCCAATTGAAGGAAACGGGTCCAATGACATCATTTGATGATGCATCATCAGCCAGTTTCCTTAAAGGGTCCATGCGCAAATTGATTTTGAGGTGCTGCAAACACTGACAAGCACTGCACAGAGGTGCATGGCTGCACCCAGGCTCTCCCATGACTCCCTCCATATGCTTATGGAGGGAGTCACAGCACGCAGGAAAGTCCTCTTCCCTTCCCATGGGCAGAAGAAACCTCCCCAGGAGATCAACGCAGCCTGGTTGCACATTGCACAGGAGGACACAAGCAGGGATGTGGTCAAGAGAACCAGGATGCAGTGACGCAAACCTTTCAGTAGATCACGAAACGTTGCTGCAAAGCCACACTCAACCTCATCCTGCTATGCCACCCATCACATCCCCATCACTCTGCCTTCCCTACCCTACTCCTGCACATCCTTACTCACACCAACTTACCTTGCACCTCCACCCATCCCTCTCTATCTGCATTATCAGTTCCCCATCTCACTAGCCACCCCTTACCCTCATCCTAGTCCAATCATACCAAGTAACCACGCACAAAGGTAGGCACTTGTGTGTTTTAGCCAATGTTCATGTGATGTTTCTGTTAATGTGCTATCAAACATTGAAATCTTTATTTTCAACACTTTGTGTTCTTGGACAGATTTGTGTGCACATTTGGAAGTGGCTTATTGAGTTACAGTGAATGGTGAGACATAACGGTACCCCCTGCAATGCTGATGAGTGTGAAAGGAATGGCTTGGGCATTGCAGGGATGCTTTCTGGTGTTGGTGTGGGGTGGTGCCAACCTGGCGCATCATGTGGCAGCCAGGGTGTACAGCGTCAAGTGAAGTAAATCTGGCCATGCTGAGGCCATCCCTGGCCTCCTGGGCAGCAATGTGGTCGGGTGCTGATGCCCTGTGTCCTGTGCAGCACCAACTGATTGCGGAGAAGGTTGGTGTTGTTGTTGGTGCTGCTGGTGTGCCTGGTGCTGCTGGTGTTGGGACTGATCATGGTGGGATTCTGAGGACCAAGGTGAGATTTTTTCAAGGGCACCGATGCTGATGGAATAGATGGCAGGTGAACTTGAGATGACAAAAACGATCTGTCAATGGTGAGAGAGGTTGTTCCAATGAGGTGACACTGGATAGAGAGTTTACTCCAAACACTTGCAAACTGCATAAAGCTCAATCTGTCTTCCAAATGCAGTAAGCAACAGCTTCTAACCTTGCAAAGTGAAGACCTATGAAATGGGAGCTTTTATAGACCATTTGCAACTGTCAAGTTTAGAAACTAACACAACACCCGACCTCCTTACCTGACGTGATCCCCAAGCAGTGGGGAAGCCGTTGGCGAACTCTAAAAATCTAAAGGTGAGCTTAAAATACTACTTAATTGCCTCGTAACAATCCAGCTAATCATCTTAATTACCCCCCCCCCCCCCCCGCCCCGCCGCTTGCTGTCAGGTCTGTTCCGCGATGACAGACCCGACATCTGGGAGACGAGCGTGGAGGTGGATTGACAGCGGGTTCCCTACCCACTGTCAAAAAAAAACACTTTCCCAGCTGACCCGTCACCAAACGCGCCCTCTGACCCCCCGAAAAATTCCAATCTTAGACTTCGGGGTGATTTGATAGAGGTATATAAAATAGTTAAAGCACTATATTATGTTCCTATTGATAGATTGTTTCACTTTGATAGTTTGAGCAACACCAGGGATCATGCATCTAAGTTACATAAGGGTAGGGCTAGGTTAGATGTTAGGTGGTTCTTCTTTTCTCAAAGGATAGTAGATCTATGGAACAAGTTGTTGGCTTGTGCTGACTCCCTGTATACCTTCAAAAGAGAGCTTGACGAGATTCTGTCTGGGGCGGAGATCATGTCTTAGAAAAAGTAGGTGAAATAGCAGGTGATAAGAGCACGGTCAATGTCATCTCTTGGACTAGTTTCAATTGCCTAAGGGGGTTTGAGAGGAATTTTCCAGATTTTTTTCATAATTGGCCATGGGTTTTATCTAGTCTTTTGCCTCTCCCAGGGTAGGCTGCTGGTAGGTAGGAGGTGTCTAATCATGATGCTTCAGGCATCACAACTGTGTGGGGCAGGCTTGATGGACCAGATGGTCTTTTCCTGCCCCTCATTTTCGTATCTTCCCATACTTAGTGCTAATCGCTGATGAAGAGGGAAGACGGGCAAACGTATTTAAGCCTTTACATATTCTCCTCTTGACCTGGATTACATCAAGACGGGGTTGTCTTGTCTCCCCCTATTTTCCATTTCTTAGGAAGCATCTCGCTTCCCCTTGATATCTTCTTTGGTCTCTTGGCAGTGACTGGGGGGGTCAACATTGTTGCGCATTGTGAGGCTGAAAATTCTACTTGCCTTGTAACAGTATTTTGATACTAGGCAAGGATTATGGCTTGATTTTTGCTGGCTATGATTCTAACAACCACTAGGAATCCTCCAAAACAGTTTGATATACTGCATATGTACATCTTGCCAACACGGTGGCATAGTGGTTAGCACTGGTGTCTCACAGCGCCAGAGACCCGGGTTCGAATCTGACCTCGGGTGACTGTCTGTGTGGAGTTTGCACATTCTCCCCGTGTCTGCGTGGGTTTCCTCCGGGTGCTCCGGTTTCCTCCCACAGTCCAAAAATGTGTGGGTTAGGTTGATTTGGCTATGATAAATTGACCCTTAGTGTTAGGGGGGATTAAATATGTGGGGTTATGGGGATAGGATGGGATATGTTAGGTGGAATTAAATACGTGGGGTTACGGGGGTAGGGTGGGATATGTGTACTGTGGGGATTAAAGCAGGGACAGGGTACTGGATTTGGATGATCAGCCATGATCGTATTGAATGGCGGAGCAGGCTCGACGGGCCGAATGGCCTACTCCTGCTCCTAGATTCTATGTTTCTATGTTTGCCAACCATGCGGTAACAAAAAATACTTGTGCTTGCATCACCGGGGGCGATACAGGTATTATGTGCAGGAAACATTTCAAAAGTTGAACATTTTAAAGATAATTACACAATTTCGTTATAAAGCGTACAGTTTATTAACAGGTCAAGTTAATACTACCACATAGAACAGGTACAAGACCATTGTTTGAAGTTCTACCAGCTATTGAAAATAGGTAGCGAGATTTTGTACAGTATGATTTTACATGAAACCCTTTCTCCTCCCCATCGTCGCTTCCCGCCAACCATACATACTCGAGTCTAAAAGCCTCGAAGCTCTTTTCGACAGCACTGTAAACATAAAAGGCTAGAGGACGACCCTTATCAATAAGAGCTATCAGCAATGACACTTGCGGTTGAAACTGATATTACAAAAAGAGGGCTCTAATCCCTGGAAAAGAACTGCAAGTGCATTACCAGACTTTAATTGATGCCTTTTGCCGACGCATATTACTATCCCGCTTCATATTACTCCCAATCTTTCCCTTGCATTCTCTGTTGAGCTCATTATGTGAAATCTGGGTTTAGTGGGTAATTGAAATAATTTGTTTGAACCGGTGTCTGTAATTCCCGTTAATAAATTCTACGCCATCATTGTTCCGACCTATTCCGAATTTTTTTTTTTTGCTTAACCCCAAAAATTGGAAATAAAATGCAAACTAATATGTTCAACTATTGCTATATGAAACACATATCTTGATCAATTTACTCTGATAATGTCACAATCGTTAATTGTTCACTGTGGAGACAAAGACACAAGTGCACTAGCTTTTGCCATGCGCATTGAGAGCATTCGTGGCAATAAAAGACTAAAATTTAAGTTAAACTACCTGCTGAGATTTGCGGTATATAGTATATTATAAAACAATACCCTGGAGTGACTGCAAGACTATAATCTCACTTCGGGATTCAGCCGACAGCTATAACCCACGTACACTTGATTCTTATGGCCATGATGTAATGTGAGCCTAGGTCAGACTAGTCTTGTTCTCATCGCCATGTATATTCGTTTTCATGAAGTGCCCATTATTATATTAATGGGAAGATTAGAACATGAATCCAATTTTATTGGGAATGTCCCTGAAATGATTACTGTTATTAAGAAATGATGTTGCCATTCTTACTAACTTAGTATTTTGGGTTGCTTAAGCAATAGTTACCTTTGGGGAGCAACACACGTTTTGCTGTATTAACACTATCTAGGTCGCCCATCAAGTGCTCAATCTCGCCCGCTCAATAATGGCCCGTTGGCAAGCTCGAACACGCCGGCTGCTCCCTTCCCCGCAGTTGATAGTTTAGGGATCTTCTTCACCCGTAAGTTTTTCGCTATTGCATGAAGTATGACTGCAGGTACATGCAGCTGGTTTGCAAATAAGACCCTTTTTGTATACCCTGTATACTTACTACATAGATCAAGCATATCCAGCTCTCTCGAAATAAAACGGCAATCGAATAGGTGCAATAAACCGTGGTATTTTTTATTTGTGACATAATTTGTAATTTATTATCGAAGGGCACGGTGCAGTCTGGTGACTGTATCTAAGTACAGTACATCAGTTCTAGGTCTCAAGACTCGGAAAAGCCCTCAGCACCTTCTGAAGGATTTGTGTTGTTTTCACTGCTACTTTTCTTTTGCACGTGTTGCAGCCTGTTGTCAAATAAGATTTGATGTCATCCTGGTAGTTCGTGTTCCGCAGGTAAAACATGTGCATTTAGCTTTCACAACCTTTCACCCTGAATTTCCAGAATGTAATCTATGCACAGCTTTTCAGCACGGCGGTATTTGCTAACGAGGTCACATCAATCATAATGCAGCTCGTTGTGGCCTTGTCCTTGATTAGTGTATCCAGCCGCTTGGCAATAACCTGGCCACCCCTGCTGATTCCCATGTCACAGTGTTTGTCTTCAATCTGAGTCGGGGTGGAAGACAAAGTGACGATGAGTGGAAGGTGGGAATACAACAACAACTTGCATTTATATAGCACCTTTAACGAAGAAAACGCCCCATGGGCTTCACAGAGCACTAACCAGAAATAAATAGATGCGGAGCCAAAGAAGGAGATATTCCGAGGGGTGACCAAAAGCTTGGTCTAAGAGAAGGGTCTAAAAGAGGAGGAGGTGGAAGGGTTCAGACACGTTATTCCAGAGGGGTGAATCTTGGCGGCTGAAGGCACAACCGCCAATAGTGGGGTGAAGAGAGGCATTGCACGAAAGGCCAGAGTTAGAGGAATGGAAAGTTGGATGGGGGGAGGGTGGTGGTGTAGTGTTAGAACAGGTTACAGAGATGGTGAGGGGCAAAACCATTGAGAGATTTAAACATGAAGATGAGAATTTTAAATTGGAGGCATTTGTGTGGTCTGGGAGTCAATGCAGGTCAGCAAGAACAGGGGTGATAGGTGAACGGAATTGGGGTGAGAAAGTATAGATGCATTTAAGGGGAGGCTGGACAAGCATATGAGGGAGAAGGAAATAGAGCGTTATGCTGATAGATTTAGATGAGGAAAGACGGGAGGAGGCTTGAGTGGAGCTAAACGCCGGCATGGACTGGTTGGGTCGAATGGCCTGTTTCTGTGAAGTATATCCTATGTAATCCTATGGAAAGGTGTGGACAATTAAGTTTTGGATGAGCTGAAGTCTACGGAGAGTGGAGGATGATAGGTTAGCCAGGAGAGCATTGTAATAGTCTAGTCTGGAGCCGACAATGGCATGGATGAGGGTTTCTGCTGAGGTAAGAGCAGAAGCTGCCAATGTTGGAGTAGAAGAAGGTGGTCTTTGAGATGGAAAGGATAGTTGGGAAGCTTTGCTTGAGGTCGAATAGGTTGCAAAGGTTGCAAGTAGTCTCATTCAGCCTGAGGCAGTGGCCCTGGAGGGGAATAGAATCGACGGGGGAAATTGCAACTAATCCAACATTAGAAAATGGACAGGCAGTCAGACAGCTCAAAGGTGGTGGAGGCATCAAGAGAGGTAGTGGTGAGGTAGAGCTGGGTGTCATCAGTGTACGTGTGGAAACTGACCCCGTGTCTGGGATGATGTCACCAAGGGGCAGCATGTAGATGAGGAAGAGGAGGAGGTCAAGAACAGATCCTTGTGGGACTCTAGAGGCTAATAAATATTCCCTTCTCCAAAATATTCCATAATTCTCTGTGTAGTGAGGGTTTCGAACTCCATCACTGATGAATATTTATGGAGCTGTTGTGCAGTTTTCTTGATATGTACAGAAGTATTAGTTATTTTGTGCCAAAACACCTATATTGATTTTTGAAAAAAGGAAACTGATTCTGGCCATCTTTATCTGAAATGTACTGGGCGCAAGGAACAGCTTTCCTGACGAAGTGTACTTCTCCTACATAGGTGACTGGCCCATTATTAATAAGCAGGTTGTTTCTTTACGCAGTTTGCTCGGCGCCAGTGGTGCATTGAAAAAACTGTCATCAGTTAAACTTCTCGAATCATAGAATGACAGAATGATCCAGCACAGAGGGGGGCCATTCGGCCCATCATGCCTGTGCTGTTTCTGTGAAAGCTCTATCCAGTTAGTCCCACTCCCCTGCTCTTTCCCCACAGCCCTGCAATTCTTTCCCTTTCAAGTATTTATTCAATTCCCTGAAAGTTATTGAATCACCCGTCGCCTTTCAGACAGTGCGTTCCAGATCACAACTCCCTGCGTAAATTTTTTTTTCATGTTGCCTCTGGTTCTTTTGCCAGTGGAAACAGTTTCTCCTTATTTACTCTATCAAAATCCTTCATAATTTTGAACACCGATATCAAATCTCCCCTTAACCTTCTCTGCTCTAAGGAGAACGATTCCACTTTCTTCAATCTCTCCACTTAACTGAAGTGTTTCATCCCTGGTACCATTCTGGTAAATCTCCTCTGGACCTCTGGATATATTGTACAAGGTTTTGGAACCGCCTGCAGTGTAATGTGTCTACTTATCACTTCTGTTCGGTTACCTAAATTTCTGTATTACTGTTTTCTACAACTTGTCGCAGAGTTATTACTGCCCAATCCCACTTCGAAGAAAACGTCACGGAAGAGGTCAAACCTAAACAGGGTACTTCATTCAAATTCTGCGGTTCTTGTGGATTGCGATTAGTCGAAGTGCTAAATAGCACTAAATCATAAATACTGAAATTGGAGTCAAGCAGTGAAACGGACATGTACAGTCCCTCGGCACTGAATTCAACTATGTTCCTAGTGTAGAACAATTCAGTTTGACTATTGAAAGGAGCTTTCAAAAGCCAATCAGCAGGGATTATGAACATATCTGTGTCGAACATTTGTTGCAACAAAATGTTAACAGGGATGTTTCGAGTGACTGACATTGTTCCAGGCTTCCACTAACATTACACAACCTTTTGCGCAAAGTGGGTGAACCAACCGCCTTAAAGAGCAATGGAAGTCCAGCAAAGTAATATAAAACAAACTGCAGTTTACAGGCCATAACTGGCAGATTATCGCTGCAGTGGCGACAGCTGTAACCTTTAAAGTACAATAATGGCCTCACTTCTGGCTCACTTCTGCAAGCATCCTATGGATAGATTGGCTTATGGTCCTCAGCGGCAGTCAGTATTTGTATAGCATACAATCAGAATCATAATATCCAGTGTGATCGTTTGTAAATCATATCTACAAAATTGAAGCACGTTGTATTTCATTTTTGCTATTGTGTTGTTTTTAAAATAAATAGAATGCTACAACGGTTGATCGAACGATGGCAATAGACAACTAGTAAAACCTGACCAGAGCAACCTCACTGAAGTAAAAAGCAAACTGTCTGGGAGAAACATTAAACTACAGGACATTACTCACAATATACCTGTTCCGTTTATTCTTAACAACTGGACCCTTTCAAATGTAAATTCCTGTTGCATGCCTATCGCCCATTCTAACGGCTTTACAATCCAAATTGGAGCCTGTTTCTAAGGGTGCAGTTATGAATGCAAAAGTTGGCAATGCAACACCAGCCTTAGGTTCCCAACCGGCTCATCCCAAATCGGTAGCTCCGTGTAACCGTAGCATACGTTGTAATCCTCCCTCTCCCTTTTCATTTCACAATAAGTAATCATGTCAATACACTTGCCTTTAAAACAATATTTTGGTCAGACACCACAATACGACTGTAACATGGCTAATAACTGGGAGTTAACAGCGGGCAGTAACTAGGACTAACAAGCCTGTCTACTTGCAGTGCAGGTGGTTAAGTATTCTCTTTCACATCACCAAGCCAACATTAAAGCACGTTTGAAACATCTCTCTGAATTATTTGGTTGTAAGTGGACATATTACATTGTAAGCCGCTCCAAAACGTTGTAAAATATATCAAAAATGTGTCTAAAATGTATTTCAGTTATACTTTTAATAGCAGAATATATACATTTCAGGTAGACTGTTAGGGGTACAGTATTTACATCGAAGTATTATCAAATTATAATAGCTTTATTTTATAAATGACAGACTACCAAACCTCTGCTAACTGGCCCCAGTGTTATAATGTTTAAATTAGATTTTTAATTGTGTTGTAATATCTTAATCTTTCTGTTCTTTTTCGTCCGAGCGAGGGAAGAATTGTTGTGTAGAATTTCCCCTGGAGTGAGTGGCTGACTATCTGTAATTCGTGCTAATAAAATACTTTTTCACTATCCTCAGTAATTGGTTTACAACCTTTTCTGTTTATTTATCCATAAGAGCTGGTGTTTAATGGCTCGGGAAAGCAATTGGTTAATGGCTCAATACTGAATCAAATGCTCAGTGTCCCGTTTTATGGTAAAGGCGAATGGATTCAGATGGCGGAAACACATTTGACCATTAATGGACTCTACTTTTATGATCATATCAAATTGTATAATTATGAGAAATATTATAATTCAATGCGAGTCGCTTATGATGGTTAAAACGTACTTTTCCGGTTACTGTTTCAAAATATTCCGTCAGCGTGCAAGGCAGGATGAACAGATTCTCCGTAAATATTTACGAACTCATAGATAAAGCTTTTACAGAGAGAGGGTGTGTGTTTCAAAAATTGCCGAGGAGTGTTTAATCTGATGGGATCTTGACCATGCAGAATGGCGTAAAATTCATGCCAAAAGTATAATTAAGAAATGCAATCTGCCTAAATTAGTAAAAGACTGGCTTAAAAAGGAACAAAAAGTTGTTCATTATTTAAGGAAAAAATGTTTTTTTTTTAGTTTTCTTTTTATCAGTTATCGAGAAACAGAAATGGAGTTAAATGAAGCGTTCAAATGGGTAAAAATCTGCAGAAATGTGCAATTACAGCCGGAGTGCAAAGTAAACAGTCTGTGTGTGAGAAAGCATGAGTGAACACAGGTAGTGAAGCGATCTTTGTCCTTTCCAGTAGCTCCCCGCCTCCTCATATCCTTGTCACCAAGTCAACCAGCAGCAAGTTCTGCCCTATCACCCGGAAAGGTCAACACACACTGTGAATTATAGAGGGGGAAAAACTCGAAATAATCAATCGACCGCTAACGGATACCAGGGCGGTTTTCAATTTAAGTTTGAAGAATAAGTTCATCGTCAGAGTAAACGAATGAAAATATTGTTATTTTTAAATATCTATATGAAATTGTGCCAATTTCTTTAAATTGTATAAGGTAATACCCTTGTCAGAATTTCTTAACAAAGTCTCCTAATCAAAAGTCAATATTTAATCGGGTCGAAGTTTAAATCAGAGGTTGAAACAAGTGACAGGTAAAGCGGGAGAAAAGTAAAAACACAGCAACATATGATCAATAGTTCAACAAAGATATTAACATGGAGGTTTGTAAAGTGGGAAATGAAGAAGCTGGAAGAAAGAAGGGTAAAGAAAGGACAACCAGGCGTAACCAATAAGTGTTTCTACAAGTTTGCTAAAATACAAACAAAAGTTAAATTAAAAAGAAACTATTAGCGGTAAAACTCTATACATTAATGTTCGAACGATATGTGCACAGCACGTTATTTCAAACCCAACTGAAAGGGATTGAACATATGCACATATGGACCTGCTGCTAAAGGACTTCATCACAGACGTGTTAATCCTAGTCATTCAAACAGGATCAGTGAAAAAAACAGTAGCCAATCTTCGTTTGTTAGAAATAAAGCACCTTTTTTTTTGCTATCTGTGGTTCCCAGGCCCAAGTCGCTGAGAAGGCGATAACACTGCCCTGTCTAATCTATCACTGATACTATTCACATCTGGTCATACATTTTCCAAGTTAAATGTTTAAAATTCAACATTTTTGTGTAAGTTTGCTGATTACGCTGGAATGAGGTAAAGAATTAATTCGTAGCCAGTATACCTGCCATCTGTGTTTCGATTGAGAAAGCACAGAAATTGTTCTTGAATGAAACAAGTATTTCTTGGAAGAGAGAAAGGCACATCGCCTGGCACTCACACAAGTTTCCATTGTTACTAAACTACATGAAAAGTAAATGGACTCCACAGGCAGGTGAAGTTGAACCAAGTGTTCTTATCATGGAATTACAGTCCAATAGGTTGTAGGAACCAAGTCACATGACATATTCGTAGTTCTCCACGGAGCATAACAGAGTGTCAGGTGCTGTTTTGATTAGTGAATCAAGCTAGGCAGAGCTATTAAACTGTAAAATTACAGTGGCATCCTTATGTTTCAATTGTTGATGCACTAGTAGCCATGAATAGCGAGGAACATTATTATGCGCCAGCTCAAATGTATAAGGAATCATGCGCTTATCAGAGATCACAAGCCCAGGAATATAATCAAAGCCCACCAGCATGTCTCTATGTAGGGAGACAGCCACAGCCTTCATATGCTAACCCTTCCTTGTCAGGACTTGAACAAGGAAGTCCCGCTGACATTTCTCCTTTCGAAGTACCTGCGCTATCAGAGGATCCTACAATCTCGCATCTTCACCATCCACAGCAACAGCACCCTGACCCGCACACCCACCAAGGGGCTTGTTTTGGGAGCGGCTCCGAAATGGGTGCCCTGGATGAACACAATCGAACGCATCTGCCCTTCCCGTGGATGAAAGCTACCAAGTCGCATGCCCACGTCTGGAAAGGACAATGGTCCGGTAAGTGTCCAGGACTTCTCTGAGAGGCAATTATTTTTCTAATGACTGTGGGATTTTTTTTAAAAAAAACGGATGATAACCCAAGAAAATAATTAAACTATAAATTAGGGCATGGATGGATGGAGAGCATTAGATAACAAGCGCTAGACTTCATTCATTACTAATGGGTATTTCGCCCTGTTAATGCTATCGATATTATTGGTATGTTATGCGTATATTGATGTTCCAATTATCGTTGTTGGCAGAAGTAATGGCATTGCTTACTATAATAGCAGAATCCATTAATACTTCAAGTTGTCAGTGAAAATGACGATGGTCATGAGACCATACTTATACTACACCAGACGGCAAATTTGTACATGCCTCCTCTCCTTTTTAAAATTTAAATCATAACCGTGTCCTTATGATTGCGGTATTTTAAACGAACTTGTTCATCTTCTGCTTAAACCGAGTGATAAAACTGCCGCTGAAACAGCAACATTACACACTTCTTTTTATCACTTTCATTAATCACCTTATTTTTTTTAACAATCAAAATTATACCAATAAATCAACGTCGATATAATCAAATCTGGGTCAAGAACTTTTTTTTTCAGGAAACTCCTTTTATAAATGAAGATTTCTAATGCATTTTTAAATAGAGCCCAACAGGACTGCGTGTAAGTTTAAGGTTCTGTTTGTGGGACAGAATTTGGAACACGGAACAAAAATGGTTGGAAACGTTGCAAAAAGTTAGCAGGCAAATGCTCGGCACTGCACAAAACACGTGGTAATAGCGTAAGTCGAACCGAATACAGTAGCCAGGCATCTCAGTTTGAAAAGAAAACGGAATTTTCTGCCACAGGCATGTTCTGAGCAACACCAGCTCCTGGATTTCGCCTCTCTGCTATTACTTGAGGAGAAATTGAAATTTAGTTCGGTCAAACACCTTGGAAGCGATATGAAACAAAGTCCATCATTGACTTTGGCAAAGTGCATAGGAGCAGTAACAAATTATTAGTTTTTAAAAACGTACATTTTGAAAACTTGAAATGTATCAAATATTGGGAGCAACTTAAAATCTAATTATGGCAAACTACAAATTGAATTCAGACGCAAATCGCAGCGCATCCGGGTGATGATGTGATTGCTGGTCATAAAGGGATCTATATGTGTATAATTACTCTAGATTTGTTTGTATCGAGTCATAAAAGTGAAATCGCAGCCCATTACATAACCAAACACATGTGGACTGGAACGGGAGTCTCAACAAATGCTTAGCATTTCACCAAACAGATAAATGGGGTTGTTTATGTCTCCACGTCTGAAGCGATTGTGTGCTCAACGGAGGCAGTCTTGTTAAAACAAATGCAATAATTCTATAACCTTTCTGGTATAAATTACGCATTTTCAAAAATGATGTAGCGCTTTTAAAAGATTTTCTTCTCATTTTACTGCTGCCTATTTAGCGCAAATGTTATCAGTCACAAGCAAATAGAGGGCAATCACCAATGTTCCGGGAAGCAGTTTGCCTTTTAAGAACTACTTTAAAGATTGATTTTCGGCGATTCCCAGTTTGGAATTACTGTTGATTTTGTTTCTTCCGTTAGGTTATGTGTGGATTATATTTCTATACCCAGGACCTGGTTTACGATTTTACGTGTTAGTAAACTGAATTTTTAGCTATAGGAAAAAGCAGTTTCCAACAAATAATCGGGAATATGACAATAAGTTTAACATGCCTGGGTGTATATTTCTACATTTGGAGTCCTGGTTCCAGTGAATTACAAAAATCAATTTTAGACAAAGAAAGGTGATCAGTATTGCCTTAACTTGTATTGCCAAACTATTATTGCAGCGACGTTGTTACTGTGTATTTTGATTCTTTTATCAGAATGCAGAGCATGCACATTTTATGGCAAGTAAAATGTGAGATTTAAATCATATACGTGACATTTACATGGTGATTCTACGAATTACGTCTTCCAACACGAATAACTATTCACAATATAAATAAATAATTTGAACATTTCACAGTAGACTTCCTAACAAGTTAGGAACTTAGTAACAGGAATGGGCCATTCAGCCCCTCGAGCCTGCTCCGCATTCAATGAGATCATGGCTTTGCTCCATATCCCTTGATACCCTTACCTAACAAAAATATGTCATCTAAAATCCTGAAAGCTCCAATTGTCCTAGAATCCACAGACTTTCGGGAGAATTCCAGATTTCTACCACCCTTAGTATGAAAGAATGCTTCCTGATTTCACTCCTAAATGGCCTAGCTCTAATTTTAAGATTATGTCCCCTCCTTCTTGATTCCTCCACCCAGAGGAAATTACTTATTTGTAACTACCCTATCACATCCTTTTAACATTTTAAACACCTCGATCAGCTCACTCCTAAATCTTTTAGTTTATAATTGAAAGTGACAAAAAATAAATTCTAACTATGATGGGCGGGTTACAATTAAACTGCAATCTGACGCTACCTTGCTGTAGACAACAGTAAAAGAAACGTGTTTGTGGACATTTTCAGACTTTCGATGTTACAGCACTAAGAATGAATTAGTTCATGAATTACTGAAGTAATTGATCAGATCGCCAAAACTGCATCGGTGAAATGACCCA
The DNA here is from genome assembly GCA_030390025.1 of Squalus acanthias. Classification (NCBI taxonomy): domain Eukaryota; kingdom Metazoa; phylum Chordata; class Chondrichthyes; order Squaliformes; family Squalidae; genus Squalus; species Squalus acanthias. Next base: position 34,362,311 of record CM059431.1, on the reverse strand, counting down.
GTTAGGGCGAAAGAGTGAAAGGGCCAGGCTTCAGATTAAGGCCGCCGCACACCTGATGGCTATTGTTGACTGATGAATATTTACCTCTAAACATGGTAACCATCTTGAATCGGAATATCTAGATATTTCTAGTAGCAATTATAAGTTTCTGGTGTCTGAAAGTCATCTTTCGGTTGGCAGAACATATCCCGCGCCGTCAAAAACAGTAATTGAGAGAGCGGGTAAAGCAAGCCCTGACCAAGGGAGCGCCAACTGAACCAGGCTCCAACCCACAGTTTTACAGAGCACATTTCTAATGGTTCAGAATACTTTCCTTATTGCAGTAGTTTTACTTTATGAAAGGCCAATTTAACTCCTCCTCGTTGGCGGGAAGCGGCTGATAAGGCTGGAATACAAAAGTTCATGTCTCCTGACTTCGGTAGACCCAGCCGCCCCACGATAGGACGCTTTTCCATTGTCCAAATAAAATCTTTTGCTTAATTTGTAGCATCACCTTTATTGAATATCACTCCCTTTATGACTATAAAATATACTCGCTTCCATGTATTATTTATCGCAGTGAATAGCAGCTCTACAGAACACATTTCTACCTGGCCATCAGTGTGAATTCCTCTCACCTGAATATTCTGGACATTTTAAAGTAAACTAGTTATTTCAATTACAGAATTAACTTTGTTACTGAAAGTTTGCTTAACTTATTAATTCGGGATGATTCGCAGTGAAAATAATTGTCCTCTAAAATCCAGAATGGGAAAGAGATTGACATCTGCTACAAAATGCAATGTACAAAGCGCCAGTTTTCAGGAGATACAATCAGTTCATGGTTGTTGAAGGCGTTGGCATGGAATTACGAATTTTACTTAATACATTTTTCACACAAACTGAATTACAATGACCCCCAAATTTATATCAGAAAACTCATTCATTTGGATAACAATGTAGCACTTTTAACAAATATCGAATTTAAAGCTAATTTGGCGTTTAGTTATCATTATTTAGTTCCGCGATTTATCTTCAAATATTTAGATAGCCATACATTGCGGTTATCTACACCTTATATGCGCCCATTTCAAAGTGCAACGTCATGCTTGCCCTGTTGGGCTGTGCGCCCATTATAAATTAACAAAATTCTCTCAATTAACCATCTTCCATAACATATGCCAATGAATTATCGTGAAAATCCGTATTGCTATTAAGTTCTTTTCACTATAAAGATATTCGAAATTACTTGAAAATGCATCTATTTTAAAGTGCGATTAAAGTATTGTGTTGACTTACGCTTAACTTTTTAAGGGAGTCCAGGAAGTGCCGCATTCGACATCTTTGGGTATTCTATAAGGCGCTTCTGTAGGACTGGCTTCATATCACTTCGCCATTTAAAATAGGTTTAAATGAAAAGAAAGCATGGTGGTCAATGGAGTTTTATTCTTCTGAATCCGTGAACCGCATAACCACCAAAACTAGTATTGATCAGATCTACCATGAAACATTTTGGAGTTTAGAAATGTCCTTGCCTCTTTAGTAGAAATGTCACTTTTCCCACAAGAAAATCCAACTTTTTAGACACCTGGTTTGTAGGTGTCTCTGGTTTTCGGTTTTGATGCACTGAAATATGAAACTGGATTTTTTTTCTGATTGTGTTAATAATTAAGCAGCGTTCCTCAAGTCAAATTCGAAAGTAGTCTTCATTGATACTTGCCACTTGAAACTTTGGCTGGATCCCTATCTTGAGTCCCGTGCAGCTCATGTCTGGTTTATTAACCTCCTAATGCGTGAAGGAGCAACCAGAACTTGTCCCACATCGTTTAGAAAGATCATCCTCTGGGGGTGTTCTTGATTTTTAAAACAATTTACATAAACGGGAATGAGGCGCTGGTGTGCTTTTGGACTGTGTTATCACCAGGCTGTTATCAGCATTTCAACAGATAGAAATGTGGTTGGAGTAGGTAGGAATAAGAGATGGGGGGCGGGGGGGTGGGGGGTGCATGTCTCCAGCTATTCCCAGTTCTTATTTGAACTATGCATTTCCGTAATTTCAGGTGTAGTGTAGCCAGGATGGAATCGTTTTAATTTATTTTGGCTGAATATTGTTAATGCATACTTTCTGACGTATCATCTTGTAACAATCAGCTTAAAAATGCACCGAAGAAAATGAAACATTGAAGTGGATTTTGATGCATTCTCTGTGTTTTTAGGGGGTTCCTTTATGGTGGAACAGGAAGAAAATAAGCGCACGCGCACTGCCTACACCCGAGCTCAGTTGCTTGAGTTGGAGAAAGAATTCCTTTTCAATAAATACATCTCCAGACCCCGCAGAGTGGAGCTGGCCGTCATGTTGAACCTAACCGAACGACACATAAAGATCTGGTTCCAGAACAGGAGGATGAAGTGGAAAAAAGAAGAGGATAAGAAGAGAGGGAGGAATGGCGCTCCTGAGCAGGACTCTGTTGTCTCCTCTGGTGATCTCAAGGAGGATGTCTGTGGCCCGAATAATCCTATTGGAAGAGACCTGCTGTCTGTCAGTGTCTCCTCATCGCAGCCAGCAAGCACCCCCGCCTCTTCCTTAAGGAACCAGGGTACAGCCGCTAGAGACTCCGTGAAAAATTCATAAAGTAAAACTTGCCAGAACATTTAATAGCGTCACAACATAGATCATTTTAATTGGAACTTGCAGCGAGAAAATATATTTAATTAATTGCAAAAGCTGAACCCTCCCGCAACGATTCCCAATAAATGCCCTAACTGCAGCATTCAGTGACAGCGATAAGATCCAGCTAGTATTTGTCATTCATTGAGTTTATATTTTGGAACAAGGGTCGTATTATAATAATATATCGGAATGTGGCATTTACATTCTAGAAAACAAAACAAAACTTGTGTCTGTGTTATTTCAAGTCATCTTGTGTACAAACCGTAGTCATTTATTTCTATTTCGTCTCGTTTTGTTAATTTTAATGGAACTGTAAGTTTAAAGGCCCCAGTCATTGAATCATGTGCATTGTACATTTTCTTCCAGCGGTGTAAACTCAGATGTTGCCTCTGGTTACAAGTGAAGACTATATATTTGAAGTTGTGTGTATACAACTATTGCCGTGCCCTGTATATTGTTTTTAACGTGTTACTTTCCATTAGAGGAAGATGTTTAACTGTAATCCTGTCTGAAAAACAAACTGCTTACATTTATTACATTTTTGTTGTAGATTGTATGCGATTCCATTTTAGTTGCCCGCAGATCTAAAGAACCATTTCAATAAAAGAGACAGACACTTCAAAACTGGAGTTCACCGTAAATTTATACGTGAATAGACTTGTCTGAAAATTAATGCGTTTTTGTTCCAAATGTTTTTTTGAATTAACTTGTATTTATCAAAGTATCACTTTTTAGACAGTCGGCGCACGGGTAAAACAGGGGCAAGTTCTCTACATTACCTCCAAAATATGCCTGACCTCCTGCCTTGAATCAGTACCCCACGGAGCACGATTATGACATCTTCCATGTACCACATCAACCGCTCTTACAATCTCACTGTGTGGGATTGTCAAGCTAATGGCAGTTCTGTGCTGTAGGCTTATCGCCATCAATAATTAGGTTGAGACTGAAGAACTTCATTGCACTTACGAACCTTACAGTTATTAGAAAGGGAAACTTGCATTAGATACGATTGGACTGGATCAAGTCCCAAAGACAGAATTTAAATTACCGTTCGAATCCGCTACAATATGTCATCAATTGAAGAAAATACGCATATGATAATATTATAGAAAAGGACGTGCAGACAATTGGCATTCCGCAACACTACATTTTATTGAGAGTTTGACGTTGGAATTTGCTATTTCGTGTTAACAATATACGACTTACTTGACGATAGCAAAATACTGCGGATGCTGGAAATCCGAAATAACAACAGAAAACGCTGGAAAAACTCAGCAGGCCAGGCAGCATCCGTGGAGAGAGAAAGAGAGTTAACGTTTCAGGTCGATGACCTTTCTTGAATTGTGTTTGATCTTCATTAGTTATTTTATGTCCCTTACATGATATCTAACTCAATGTATACACTTTTAAAGAAATCAGTATTAATTAGAATTAATAGGGGTAGAATACCTCGTTTTGAAATATTTATTTCCCTTCCTCTCGCCTTGGTCTTCCTGCACTAGGCAAAATCCCAAGCTAAGAGAGAGAGAGAATCATATAATCATCGAAATTTACAGCACAGAAGGAGGCCATTCGGCCCATCCTGTCCGTGCCCGCGGAAAAAGAGCTATCCAGCCTAATCCCACTTTCCAGCTCTTGGTCAGTAGCCTTGTAGGTTCCCACCACCCTCTGGGTGAAAGAAATTCTCCTCAACTCGCCTCTAATCCTTCTACCAATTATTTTAAATCTATGCCCCTGGTTATTGGCCTCTCTGCTAGGGGAAATAGGTCCTTCCTATCCATTCTATCTAGGCCCCTCATAATTTTATACACCTCAATCAAGATTCCTCTCAGCATCCTTTGTTCCAAATAAAACCCCAGCCTATCCAATCTTTCCTCATAGCTAAAATTCTCCAGTCCTGGCAACATCCTCGTAAATCTCCTCTGTACCCTCTCTAGTGCAATAACATATTTCCTGTAATGTGGTGACCAGAACTGTATGCAGTACTCTTGCTGTGGCCTAACTAGTATTTTAAACAGTTCAAGCATAACCTCCCTGCTCTTATATTCTATGCCTCAGCTAATAAAAAGTATCCAATATGCCTTCTTAACCACCTTATCTACCTGTCCTGCTACCTTCAGGGATCTGTGGGCATGCACTCCAAGGTCCCTTTGTTCCTCTACACTTCTCAGTATCCTACCATTTATTGTGTATTCCTTTACCTTGTTAGCCATCCCCAAATGCATTACGTCACATTTCTCCCGATTGAATTCCATTTACCACTTTTCAGCCCACCTGACCAGTCCATTGATATCTTCCTGCAGTCTACAGCTTTCTTCCTCACTATCAACCACACGGCCAAGAGAGAGAGGGGGGAAGGTAACTTGATCCTACAAAATATTGCAGAGGTCCCTCTGAAACCTGATGTAGACAAAGGCGGACTGGTTACATTTCCCTCTGATGTTCCCCTCCTTCATACTTGGAAGAGCATGAGCTCTGCCCAGTTTCTCTCTGTGACCACACAACTGAGATCGGGGTGTAACTCGCAATCTGGCGCTGTACATCCCAATGGCCCCAAACCTCACCTTCTCTGCCTAACATCCCTGAGATTCCAACACAGCCACCATTCTCACCTGGACAGCGTACTAAAGAAATAGATGAGGAACAAGCTATACGGCCCTTCCTTCCGATGGATTTCCCCCCTCCGCTAACTACTGGCAAAACGTTGAAATTTGTACATAATTGGGTTCATTCTGCGTTCACCCTCCTTAGGTCTATGACTGAAATCAGCAGTTCAGCACACTGGCGCATACCTGCATCTTCCCATTCCTTGAGCACAATGCTTTGAGGAGTTACCACATCATTTATTTGGGAATTCATTTTTGAATCAGAACTCATACTAGCTCTAACATAATCTATGGTACTTGTAGTAAATATTGGCAAGAGAGAAAAAAGAACAGTGCAAACTGCCCTGTGATGTCAACGGAGCAGAAACTAAAGGATACAAGTGAGCGTGCTCCATCTGATTCAGCGAGTGGTACCAGAATAATAGGACTTCAGACAGGCAGTTACAAATGTGCTGTGAAATGTGTTGGACAAATATAGTCGCCACATGGTTCGTTTCTTTGTGCCGTATAGTAATACAGTTAATTGTTAAAAGTTGTATCAAACATCTAGTGAGTGGCACCGTTACCTGGGATTAATATCAGAAAATAGGTGAAGCAATATTTTTAGATGATATGGCCTCGCTGTACTAGGGTCAGGGAAACGCGTGCAGAGTAGCTGTGATTTTACCCTAAATCATGCCCGAGGCAAGTTGTAAGTCGCGGGTCAGTTTAGAATACGATTTACCTTCACACATCTGTAAGAAAATAAGACATGGAAAGATTACACGCATACATTTATTGGCATGGACAGGTCTTTGTGAAATGTACAATTCACCTGCAAAATGACAGGGTTTGTAAAATGCGTAGAAAGATGAAAGTTACTCAGGACGTTATTGGACGAATAGATAAGAAAATTATACAATGGCATTGTAAGCATAGTGAGGAAGTAAACATTTAGCTGAATCGTCCTTAACTTTATTTCTAAAATATATATAATTAACCGATGGAGAGCTCAGGTCAGTCATTCGATTTAAATTGTGTTGTTCTGTGGCTGGTTATTGATTTGAAATTTTCTGTCTAAGAGTTTCAGAAAGGCGGAGTATCCTGGGTTCGTTTGGGCGTTAATAGTCTTTTTTTCATTCTGGACACGAATAATTTCAGACCAAGATCTGGCGCTGCTGTGATACCCCCTGAGGTTAAATAGTCAACGCACGGTTACTGCAAACAGTTACTTGGCGTGTCACGATATCCCTATCCCATTTAGGCAATGGAGAGGAAGAGGTATAAACAAAGTTGGGAGCCTAAACGAAAACATATCTCTGTGACCATCAGGATGTCTGAATATTTCCATAGGTTCTTCACCGTCTCTCTTTGATCCAGTGTTTCACTTTCGAAAATGTCATCTAGTAATCATTGATTGCATGTATCCAGATGATGTCTCATATATAATCTCTTTTATGACTATTTCATTCATGATTTCAGAAACAATATTCAGAACGATTTCAACCAATTCGTGTTAAGTAACCACATCAGATGATGCCGAAAGTGGATTGACCACATTCGAACACCTTGTCCTTCCTTAAATATGTGACTGACTTCTGGGGATTCACTTACTGTAGTCGTTGCATACACCTGTTCAAAAACCTTACTCTTCTTCTTCTTCAATCAAGGTAACTTGAAAGGAAATTTGTATGTGCTTTTAAGAAGTAAGAGGATATTCAAAGAAGGGATGATATCACTTAAATATAAACAGGGTCATTTTTGTACTTGAGAGTGAGGGAATGACACTCTCAAGTATTTTGCCTCAGAGGAAGATGAAGGTAGCACTGCAGGGATACCTGGGGAGGATGGTGGAAGAGCTACTATTGGAGATACATATTCAAAAGGAGTCTGTATTAAAATAAAAGTTAACGGAACTAAGAGCAAAAATGTCACCAAGCTCAGATTATATGCATCCCAGAATACTGGAGGAGGTTGGGAGGAGATAGTGCAGGCACCAACCATAATTTTTCAAAAATCTTTGAAGCAGAAATTGAGCTGAAGGATCTGTATAAATCACTCATTAGGTCTCAGCTAGAGTATTATATGCAGTTCTGGGCACGACACTTTAGGAAAGATGTTAATGCCTTGGAGAGGGTTCAGGGGAGATTTACTAGAATGGTACCAGGGATGAGGGACTTCAGTTATGTGGAGAGACTAGAGAAGCTGGGATTATTCTCCTTAGGGCACAGAAAGTTATTTGGAGATTTAATAGAAGTGATTTACATAGAATATACCGCACAGAAACAGGCCATTTGGCCCGACTAGCCTGTGCTGGTATTTATACTCCACACGAGTCTCCTCCCATTCTATCTACCTCATCTCAGCCTTTCAGCATATCTTTCTATTCCCTTTTCTCTCATGTATTTGTCTAGTTTCCTTTTGAAAGCATCTAAGCTATTTGCCTCAACCACTTCCTGTGCTAGCGAGTTACACATTCTAACCACTCTCTGACTAAAGAAATTTCTCCTTATTTCCCCATTGGATTTATTAGTAACTATCTTGTATTTATGGCCCCTAGTTTTGGATTCGCCCACAAGTGGAAACATTCTCTCCAGGGTAGACCCTGTCCAACCCATTCATAATTTTAAAGATCTCTATCAGGTTGCCTCTCAGTCTTTTCTTTTCTAAGGAAGAGGGTTTTGACAGCGTATATAAGGAGAAACAGTTTCCACTGGCTGGAGGGCCGGTAACCAGAGGACACAGATTTCAGGTAATTGGCAAAAGAACCAGAGGGGAGATGAGGAGAAATTTTGCTACATGGCAAGTCGTTATGATCTGGAATGCACTGCCTGAAAGGATGGTGAAAGCAGATTCAATAGTCACTTTCAAAAGAGAATTGGATATGTACTTGAAAAGTTAAAAAAAACAAGGCTATGGGAAAAGATCAGGGGTATGGGACTAATTGGATAGCTCTTTCAAAGAGCCAGCACAGGCACGATGGGCCAAATGGCCTCCTTCCATGCTGTGTGATTGGAGGCTGACAAATGTTGTACCTCTGTACAAGAAAGTGGAGAAGGATAATCCAGGAAAATAGTCTTACCTCAGTTAAAGATAAACTCCTACAGCCCATAACACAGGATGAAATTAATGAACACTTAGAAAGATATTGGCCCAGAAATTGATCTCGCTCTGTTCCCGCGGGGGTAAGGCTTCCCCGCGATCTCTCACTCCGCGTTGGCTTTTTCAGATCCAGCTCGCACGAACTTGATGTTCCAGACATCAGCTGGGCAGTGCTTGCGTATCCCACCGGCGTAGTGAATTCGTGCGAGCTGTGGGATCACGTGACTCAGTTAGAGCCAATGGCAGCACACCATCTTCCATTCATAAGTTTCACATATGTGCTGTGAAATCTATGAATCTTACACCCCCCCAAAATAACAGCTAAACCTCAATTAAATTAAAAAAAAAACCCATCACATTAATAAAATAAGTATAGTTAAATAAATTAACCATTTTAAATAAAAAATTAAATTTTTGAAAAAATTTAAAATCTTTTAAAAAGTTATAAAAATAAACTTACCTGTCTTTAAAGTCTCTAAAAAAGATATACCTGTTAAAAAAAATTCAAAAAAATACTTAATTCACTACTTACCTTGTTAAAAGTGGGTCTTACTCCTCCTTTTTCCATTTCTAAAATCTTCCGTCCTTACCTGCGCGTCCAAAGCACGAAGTGCACAGCGTGCGCGCAGCCTGTAGCGCGCACGCGATGCACCGAGGAACCGCCCCCTTTTCAAAAGACCAAGTGCCGGTTTTCAGCGCATGTGCAGGGCATGCAGAAAACCGGCAATTGGAGAGAGAATACGCGAGAGTACGCAGTGCGTACTCTCGCGTCGCGGGATGAATTTTTGGCCCATTGAGTAATCAGGGATGGTTAATATGGATTTATAAAGGGCAGGTCGTGCTTCATTAATTTAATTGAATTTTTTGAGGAAATCACACATTGTATCGATAAGGGAATGCGGTTTTATTTGTATATATGGATTGTCAGAAGGTATTTAATAAGGTACCACATAAGAGACTTGTTTATCTTATGTCCCCAAGCCATCCCTCAATTCATGTGGCTACATTCCCTTTAATAACTTAAGGGATAAAATATAAAGTATAGGGGTAAATTGATGATTTTCAGATTGGCAGGATATGGCAGTGGTGTGCCTCAAGCGTCTGTGCTAGGACCTCTTTTCCAATCATACAAATAATTTGTACATAGACATGTGAGGAACAATATCAAAGTTTGCTGATGATACCAAATTAGGGGACATAGGAAAGACATTGGCAGGCATTGGAGTGGTAGATATAAATAGAGTATAATGCAGAGAAATGTAAAGAAATACAGTGAATGGAAGTATAAGCTAAATGATAAGACTCAACAGAATTAAGGAACAGAGGGGTCTAGGCGTGCAGATCTTTAAAAGTGAGAGTGCAGGTAGAATAGATCATGAAAAGGCCAAATGGGATTCTTGTGGACAACACTGTCAAGGACAAATTTGTTTGCCATCCGTAGTTGCCCTGAGAAGTTGGAGATGAGCCATGGCCTTGAACCACTGCAGTCCTAGTGGTGTTGGTGCCCTGGAAAACATAGCATCGGTCACCTGAGTGATGCATTTGTGGGCAGCAGATTGCGAGATTCTGCAGTTATCTCCTGCAGATCCCTGGAAGGAGCCAGAGGCGAAGAAATTGAGGGCAGTAGTGACTTTGACAGCCACTGGCAAAGCGTGCCCACAGGTCTACTTGGCAGGGGGTCTTCTTTCAGGAGGCTGCAAACGTCTGCCTCCACCTGATGCGATATCCTGAGCCTCCTGAGGCACTGGTGCTCCAACATGTCCAGGAAGCTGATCCTCTGCCTATATACCCTGTATTGGGGATATCGCCTCCTGCGAGCTGCACCCCTGTGCTCATCTCCTCTCTCCTGCGGCAGGTCAGTGAGGAGAAGGCTGCTGCTCCTGCTGGTGCTTCTCCTGCTGCTGGTGCTGCTGCTGTTGCTGCTCATCTTGGTTCTCATCTGAGGTCCAAGGTAAAGCTGCATAAGCAGCACCCACACTGAACTGATGCTTGACAGATCGACAGTGTAGATCAGACTCACAAAAATCCAAGGTAGCAGAAATGACCTCCAAAGTAGTGGAAATCACCTGCAAAGTAGTGAAAGCACACTCTTAGAACATGTCCTGTGAGCAAAAGCCTTTCACTTAGGCAAGGAAGCAGGTGTGAGGTCTGAGTATTTATAGAATTGTTTGCCTGTCATTTGGTCAGCCCCCTCAATACGCACTGTCATCTCGCCTTGCTTTCACTGGCGAGTTCCAAGAAGCCTGGGAAACCTGTGCACTCAGATTCAAAGCTCAAATCTGCAGTTAAATCAGCTCCTACTTGCCTCTTAACAACTTTTAATTGCCAACCTGCCTCTCCCATGGGGGTTTCTCGCACGCCGTCCGAAGCGTTGCAGTTGAAAGCGGAAATCGGCGGGTTCGAGCCGGTTTCCCGACCCGCTGTCTGTTTCAGCCCTTTTAACCACCCGCCCGCTCCCAAACACACTCACTTTTTAGGTTTAAATTCCCGCCAAATAGCCACAATTTAATGTAGAGCTAACGGTGATGCTAACAGCGCTCACCATTATTTATGCACAAATCGGACTGCAACTTCAGATGAACACAAATACGCAGTTAAATGCAAAAATCTGGAAGTTGCTGTCCGAGATGTGCTACTCCTCCATAAGCTGTGCGACAACGGCATCTCGCTGTCTGGCTCCCCATTCAAATGTATTGAACGGTGTGAAGTTCCTGTACTTACATCTTAGATAGGAACTAAACTTGGCACAGAAAGTTAGGGCTTGTCCATTTCAGTCTAAGTACCTTTTTTAATGGTGTGATAAGTCTTAATTACTGCCAAACAACCTCTCTGGGACTGAAAATTAACTTTTACAAGTGTGGCGTCTCATTCCTTCAGCTTTTAATTGTTGTTGGGGATTTAAAAAATAATTTAAATTACATTTTCTTAACTTTTTCTTTCTGTCCTTTTTTTCTCTCTCTTAATCAAATCTTACTTTCTGTACTTGATTTGACATTGAATTCACTATTCTAACTTACACTTCCTGGTTCAGGCTCTGCGCTGTTCATTAACAATTTTTCAATCTGATTGGCTAAACAGACACATAGGGAATTTTGCCAGCCCTGGGGAGGCGGGTATGGAGGCGGGACTGCCGGGAAAATGGCAGAAACTGGGAGCGGGTACAGAGCCTGCTTTCACCGGCTTTCCCTTAATTGGCCAGCTAAGCCCGCAGGGCGGGCTTAACAAAGTCAATCAAGGGAAAATAGCGTGAGTTGGCCGGACGTCGTTGGGGGTGGGACTGAAACCCGACAACCAGCAATCCCGCCCCCAATGTGTCCCCATTGACAAAATCCAGCCCATAGTTGCTTGCACTGTTCATACAGGTCCCAGATGCCCTATAGAGGGTGCTGCGCTGTTTCAATATACTACTTGCAGCAATTTGCCACGCAAAAGCTCATGGAAATGAAACGGGCAAGGGCAAGTCTAATGAACGATGGGTGCCGTTTGTTCGCCGATTAGAATCATAGAGTCATAGAGTCATAACGGCACAGAAGGAGGCCATTCAGCCCATCAAGTCCGTGCCGGCTCTCTGTAGAGCAATCCAGTCAGTCCCATTCCCCCGCTCTATCCCCGTAGCCCTATAGAGTCATAATGACTCAATTACAGTAAATTCTGCCCCATTATGAGATAATTAAGCAGCAACCCAGACATAGACACTTGATGTGACACTTTAGTGATGAGGATGAGGCAGTACAGGGTGAAACATGTCACTGCTGTTGAAGGTTTAATATACGTGGTGGCTACTAAGGGTCCAGCATGTACTGGATAGGGATACAACATGCAGAATGTCTTCATTAGTTGTCCTGAAAAATTAGCTACGGCTTCATGGAAAAGAAAATCTGGCAGGGTGTATAATGAGCAGTCAATCCATTACTGCTCTATTTCTGCCCCTCACTGAAGTTCAATTCTACCCCCCAAACCTTTCCAACAGAGGATGTTACAATGTATGGACTATATTGAGAAGGTACTTGTCTCCATACCCACAGCAAGGAATAAACAAACAGTATTCTGCACCACAACCTGACATTGTGCAAGGAGCAATGCCAGTGGCCACTATAGTAATAATTACTTTAGACACAGCAGGAGGAGCAATAGTTATAACTTCTCCCACTGCTACTTTGAGATCCAAAATCCATGGTCAAACATTTACACAATACTAACAGACACCATCAGAAAATGATTGCCAGTTCATAGAGGCCCCCTGCTGTATGTTGTGGCAGAACAATAGGCATCATGAGGGAGTGGCTTCCAGCAGTGCCATGCCTGGAGAATCACAGGACCAGGTGAGTGGCAGTAATGTCAGTGGCAGTTGTGAGCTGCCTCATAGCCCTGCACAAGTGGCAGCCAGCACTGTCTTAGAAAACAATGAACTTCTCCTGACTACAGCACAGGCTACTTCTGGTACTGCTGCAGATCCATCAGAATTAGTCCCCAACACAAGTTATTACAATTCAGGCTCTCTCCTAGATCTCTTTATTCATGTTCAAGGTGAATTGCATTATTATAAGTATACTTGTTTCCCTATAATCTGAAACTTATAATTTTATATAAAAGAGAGCAACATGCCTCAGGATTAACAATTACCCTTTTAAACCAGGATATTTCACATCACAATCCACATTGTGATGCTTGTCATTCATTCCTGATCTCTTCACTAGGTGAAAAACTATCACGTTGTCAGACCATATAGTGTCATCTAAATCTATCAATCAAATTCTTTACAAGAAAGAAATTGATGGAGAAGCAAAAGTGACACAGCAGAGCAAAATACAGTCCTAAACTAACAAACTATTTTATCCTGATTAGAAAATAAGCAAGTGCTCTGAAGTCTTTTAGTCCTCTGAGTATTTTGATGACACTTACATGGAGCACATTGGTGCCCTCTTGGAGTTCTGTCTCACTGTCATGAAATGGAGATCAACACTTAAATTGAGTGAACCTGCCTTAAAATCTATTCCATTTCCTGCTTTTTTCCAGTTCTGACGAAGGGTCTTCGACCTGAAACGTTAACTCAGTTTCTCTCTCCACGGATGCTGCCTGGCCTGCTGAGTGTTTCCAGCGTTTTCTGTTGTTACTTAAATTGAGTGAGCTGGCTTCCATTTACCCATCTACACAGGCTTTTGACATTGCAAATCAAAACAGACCTTTCATGTCACAGGTGTTAATCTTGAGACATTACCTACCTTCCCGTCAGGATATTTCCTGATGGGTCCACCATTATAGATAACAACTTTGCTTCCCCTTGCAGTTGAAAACTTGTAGGCATCATCTTCGGTATTCATTAAATGATCTTGACCTGATAAGGATATGCATACAGGCAGTAACATAAAAGAGGCTGGCCGCTCTCCTATGAAACTCGTAGTTAACTCAAGGCAGTTTAAACACAAGTTCTCAAGACAAAGGCAGAAGAATTCCTTTCAGGAACAGATAACAGAGCTTCAGTTCAAACTTACAGTACATTGGCCCAGCTTCAATGTGAACAAGATATAATAGAGAAATGCTTTATGATATGACATTGGACAGAGCACCATGATGACCACTTAGCTAATGGGTCTTCTAAATCATAGGCAACTTGTCAGTTGGTTCAATCACAACTGCAACTCTCTCAGTTGGGGGGCACTTAGGAGTAGGGCATATGCATAAGCAGTATATGGTCAATATTTTATTCTGTAGAAATGGAAGAATAATTTTTTCCAAATATATAAATAATACTTACATTTTGTATTGTATCTTTCATCTCAAAACATCTCAATATGCTTCACACACAAATTTACACGTTGTAAGTGCAATGACTCTTTCTTTTTAGGCAAAACTACCAAAACTAACCATTTAAAGAAACTAGCAGTTTCCTGATTTGTCCAAAAGAAAGGTATAGTGGCCAGAAGCAGTGGGAATTCAGATCACTTCACACCTGTCTCCCTGGCTGCAGTAGCTCATCTGCTGCTGTCTCTTGAGCACTATTGTCACCCTGTTCTTCCATGTCTTACTGTAGCTCCTTCTACAAGTCCATGGTGAGGCTTCTACCTATGTCAATATTATGCTACATACTGCTACAATTTACCACCCTCATTGATCTTTTCAAGTGATTAAAGCATTGAATTAACCCCCCAAATATTTTCTCAATGATGTACATCATTGTATCTGATCTTTGCTGGAGCATGCGGGTTGTGCAAAAGTGCATCTGCCATGGTTCTACCACATAGCCCATACATTTTAAGGGCCAGCCTTCCATCTTTCCTTTTCCTCCAAAGAGCTGTGTCACATTTGATTGCTCAAGAATGAGAACGCCATGCATATTCCCTGAGAATCATGTCGTGATGTGCCTTATTTTCTGGTGGTCATCGTATGCCATATTCATACTGATGAAACAATATTCTTTCCTATTTACGTATGCACAAATGGTCACCTACAGAGAGTCAATGATGCCCTTTACTTGAGGAAGTATGCAATGTTGTTAAACTGTAGCTGCCTCTCCTGCTACTGCTTGTAGTCCCTATTGATGTGTATGTGGATGGTGAAACAGAGGGGGTGAATTTCCACCGGGGTTCTCCTGCTGGGCTGCCATAACTTCAGAGGTAGATCTGTAGAAACCCTGTAAAAACAGCATAAAAGCCCCAGAGTTTCAGTTACCTCCTTAGTGCAGCAGTAGATGTTATAGTGACTGACTCCTGTGATGTCCCTGTAGCTGCCTGGAAACACCCTGCAGCATAAAAGTTGAGAGTAATGGTGGTGACCCCACTGATAACTGACCCTGCAGATCATTACACACATGAGTCACCTTCAGAAGAGAAGCTGCAATAATTAGAATATAATTGGGCCTGAACAAACTCAGACCTGCCTATTAATGAACATCTCCAGAAGCTCCCGAGGTGCCAGCGCAAGTCCAGGAACCTCTTCTGGTTATCGGCCAGATGTCTCAAAACCTCAGAACACTCACCTAAAGATAAGTGATGGAGGATGTGGGAAACCAGCAGGGTCAAGAATCAGGAGCTGCTCATGGACCCTGCCAATCAACAATCCGGCTTCACCATGCCACGGAAAATATGGGTCACTGTGAACCACATCAGAGCTTCCTACAGGTGCTGCAACCACCTGCTATATAAATGGAAGGTGAAGGATGTATGATAGTGGAGCGGCTATCCAAACTATTGAGCATCTTGTGAACCATTGCTCGCTAAGATCATTCCCTGGTTGAATAGCTTCTATTTACTTCATATCACCAGAGGCCATAGAGTGGATGACGAACTTGGACATCGACATTTAATGCTGCTTTTCAAGCTCCCATACAAAAGAAGTGTCAAACCCAAAACGTGTTCCTTCCAGGGAGTCTAATATTACTTCTCATTAGAGATAGGTTGGATTTGGCCCTAATTTATACTGCAACATCAGCATCACTGCAAAGCAGAAATTATTTAGCAGTGATGCTAAAGTTGAATAATAAATGCCCCCTTAGTTTAGAACAAGAGTGTAGGCCCATGACCTCCGAGGCCTCCACTTTATCACATTTAATAGGAGTCTGGTACTTATATCTGCCCAACTCTCATGATTCCTTACAGCTATTTCTACAGATTTGTTATTCTACAGCAATTGTCAGTTACATGCCTATTACTGTTTATTGCTTTAATATATTGCCTCTGATGTATTCAATATATGTATCGTCAACCTATTATGCCTGCATGCTACATGCCTATCATATTTGTTTTACCTATGTTTTGATTGTGTTCAGTACAAACAAGTTTGCGTTGACTTGTACATTATGTTTAGACTGACTGTTCCAGTATGTATAGATTTGTGTTTACATTGACATGTGTGTTATGTTTAGACTGACTTGTATCACATATTTCTATCAACATGTATTGTGTTGTTACAGTGAACTGTACTGTTTATATTAACTTGAAATCTTGCATTTAAATAGACATATACTGTATCAAACCTGATATATACAGTATGTATAGAATGATCTTACTGTGTGGTTACTTGGTCCTAAATGTTTAGAATGGCCTGTACTGTGAGTTTACATTGATCATGTATGTTTAGATTGACTTACATTGTTTGTTTAGTAAACTTGTGTTGTTTTATGTATCGTTTGACTTGGACCTTATGTTTAAACTGTCATGTATTGTGTGCTTACATTGATTTGTCATGTACTGAGTATTTGCGCTGACTTGTACGATGTGCTTACATTGAATTATATTGTACATTTAGATTGACTTGTACTAGGCTGATTTGTACTGTACTGATAAGGCAAGTTAAATGTTTACACCGTATCCAAAGAAAATCTGAAATGTGCATGTGGATTCTGGCGTAAGTTTCAAGTATGGTGGAAATAAATTGCAATATTGATTCTTCCAATCAGATTGTGCAAAATGAAAGTCCCGTCCTGAGCCAGATTCAGAAACGCATTATTTATGTGTTTTTTAAAAAGTTAATTTAAAATTAGATCTTAAAGGAGCACACTTAGAATACAAATATGGTAACTGAGAAATTCTATGGAATTAAAATAAGCATTTAGTTGTGGTAAGAAAACAGATGAGAATTACTATTATCTTTAGCAAAAACTTAAGTTGGAGAATTTCCAGTGGATATCAGCACATGAGTGCATTTTAATAAGCATGTGGAAACCCATTAAAAATTATTGGAGGAAGAATTACACCAATCAGCACATTTAGTATCAACTCAGTTAGTTGGTAGCACTCTAGCCTGAGTCACAAGATCATGGGGTAGAGTTTCTGTTTGTTTCCGCTAGTAATATCAGTGCAATCTGGGCAGAATCGGCTGAACCTGTGCAAAAGATCAGGGAATTTTAAACGTGAGTTATGCCCAAAACCACTTACGTTCGTGTTTTCTGTGATCTTTTACGCTAGTTCAAGATTCAATTAGCTCGGATCAGGCCCCGCCCACAAAACTGGCCCCACCCCCAGGTGAAAATTGCGAGATTCCACCAATTGCGCTGGTTCGGAAAGGCTCTTCAAATTGCGATCATTTTCTTCGGTGCACAGGCACTATTAGGCACGTTTTAAAAGTTTTTTCATATCAAAAGTTATTTAATTTACAAAGAAACTGACAGTTGTACAACAATGAAACTATTAAAAGGTTCAGTATAGCTTTTTAAGTCATTTTCAGTGATTTTAAATCAGGTTACTCACAGGCTGAGGACTGGACACTCTTATTGAAAATGCTTATTTTTGCTGATAACCCCATTTTCCGCTGCATTAATAAAACTGCACCAGATTACCACTCTTAATTTCATCAAGGAATACTTTTTAATGGAAAGAAAAAAAAGAAACAATTACCTTCTAGTAGGTTGCTCGATTGCGCTGGTTCATAGAAGCTTTTACGTTTGTGATTATGCAAATATATTTTCACAGAAACTTGAACTGTAACCTAACCAAGCGCATTTTAGGCATAATTTCCCAATTACGCCCAAAGCAGAAACTCTACCTCCATGAATTCAAGCCCCACTTCAGGACTTTATTGCCGATCGTCCAATGCAATACTGCGAATGCATCTACCAGATGGAATGTTAAACTGAGGACCTGTTCAGGTGATGTAAAAGACTCCAACGGTACTATTTCAAGAAGTTGTTTTTTGTGTTCTGGCCTAGATTCCTTCCTCAAAGAGAACCACCAAAAACAGACTTTAACTGGTCATTTATCTTATATGCTACCTTGTCATGTGTAAATTGGCTGTAGATAACAATAGTGACTACACTTCAAGAAGTAATTCAGTGGATGTGGAGTGCTTTGAGATGGTCTGGGGATGTAATAATGCAATTTGTGCAGTAGGAACATAGGAACAGGAGTAGGCCATTCAGCCCCTTGAGCCTGTTCCGCTATTCAATGATGCGGAGATGCCGGTGTTGGACTGGGGTGGACAAAAGTGAGAAGTCGCACAACACCAGGTTATAGTCCAACAGCTTTATTTGAAATCACAAGCTTCAGCAGCGCTCCGAAAGCTTGTGATTTCAAATAAAGCTGTTGGACTATAACCTGGTGTTGTGCGACTTCTCACTGCTATTCAATGAGATCATGCTGATCTGTATCCTAACTCCATTTACCCGTCTTGTCTCCATATCCCTTAATACGACTGGCTAGTAAAAATCTAGCAATCTCAGATTTAAAATTATTAATTGAGATTGCATCTACTGCTTTTTGTGGGAGAGAGTTCCACACTTCTACCACCCTTTGCATGAGGAGGTGTTTCCTAACTTCTCTCCTGAATGGCCTGGCTTTGACTTTAAGGTTATGTCCCTTTGTCCTAGACTCCCCCACCAACGTAAAAGTTTCTGTCTATTTGCTCTATCAATTTCTTTCAAAATCCTAAAAAAAAACTCAATCAAATCACCCCTTAACCTTTTATATTCCAGGGAATACAAGCCTAGTTTATTTACTATCTCCTCATAATTTAACCCTTCCAAGGCCAATATATCCTTTCTAAGGTGTGGAGCCCAGAACTGTACACAATACTCCTGTTGTGGTCTAACCAGGGCTTTGTATAGCTGCAGCAAAACTTCCTCATCTTATACTCTAGCCCTCTAGATATAAAGGCTAAAATTCCATTAACCTTTGCGATTATTTTTTGTACCTGACCACTACATTTTAGTGATTTGTGTACATGGACCTCTAAATCTCTTTGGACCTCCACTGTTTCTAGATTTTCACCATTTAAAAAATACTCAGATCTATCCTTTTTTGGTCCAAAATGGATGCCCTCACACTTACCTGCATTGAAATCCACCTGCCACAGTTTTGCCCACCCACTTAATCTATCAATGTCTCTTTGTAATTTTATGCTCCTGTCTACACAACTTACTATGCCACCAATCTTTGTGTCACTGGCAAACTTAGATTCTATGATTCTATGAATCTATATGGCTCTCTATTGTGTTATCTAAGTCATTAATAAATATAGTGAACAGTTGAGTCCCCAGCACAGATCCTTGTGGGACACCACTAGTCACTTCCTTCCAATTTAAGTACATGGCCATTTACCCTACTCGCTGTCTTCTACCGCCTAACCAATCTTCTAACCAGGTCAATAATTTTCCTTCACTACAATGAGCTTTTATTTTAGCTAACAGTCTCTTATGTGGAACCTTACTGAATGCCTTCTGGAAATCCATATAAACGACATCCATAGACATTCCCCTGCCTACTACTTTAATTACTTCTTCAAAAAATTCAATTAAGTTCATTAGACATGACCTACCCTTTATAAATCCATGTTGGTTCTCCCTAATCTGCTCAAATTTCTGGTAAGTGCTCAGTCACTCTGTACTTCATTATAGAGTCCAATCACTTCCCCACAACAGATGTTAGATTAACAGGTTCATAATTTCCTGCTTTCTCTCTCACACCTTTCTTAAATAATGGAGTTACATTTGCAGTTTTCCAATCTTTAGGGAGAATTCCTGAATCGAGAGAACTTTGGAAAATTATAGCTAAAGCAGCTGCAATTTCCTCACCAATTCCTTTAAAAACCTGGGGTGGAAACCATCAAGTCCTGGAGATTTATCAGTCTTTAGTGCCATTATTTTTCTAATACTGTTTTCTTACTTATGTTAACTTTAGTGATTTCCAGTCCCAGATTCAATATTAGTTTCCCTGGAATGTTAGGTATATTATCCTCTTCCTTTACTGTGAAAACTGACATAAAGGCCGGAATTTTCATTACCTGGGCAGGTCGGGTATGGGCGGTCTGCGTGGTGGCTCAGAACCCCATTGTTCTTTTCATCCCGTTCCTCAGAGCGACTTTCAGTTAATGGCGCCTATTAAGGCAGGCCTCTGCATTTACCGGCCATATTAAATGGTGCGGGTCTGATGAGATCATCAATGACTCATTTCCAGCGGGGATATTTAAAGCAGCCTTGGCCATATTGCATTTGAAGGTTCATCTCGGAGTGTGCACGCAGTACATATCACCATCTGGTTATTGCTCAGCCTTGAAGAGATGGCTTCACAGAGACAGAGGGCTGCACCCAGGTTTTCAGATGACTCCCTACATATTCTTGTGGAGGGAGTCAGAGCACACAGGGACGTCACTCTTCCCTGCTGATGGGTGGAAGAGACCTTCCCAGGAGACTAAAAGAGCCTGGCTCCAAATTGCAGAGGAGGCCAACAGCAGGGATGTCGTAAGGAGGACCTGGGTGCAGTGCCAGAAGCGCTTCAATGATCTCATGAGATCAGGAAAGGTGAGTGCAAAGGCACACTCAACTTCATCCTGCTGTGCCTCTCACCACATCCCCATCACTCTGCCTTCCCAAGCCTACTTTTGCACACCATTCCTCACACCAACATACCTTGCATGTTCACCCATCCCTTTCTCTCTATCTACATCATCACATCCCCATCTCACTAGCCACCCCTCACACTCACCCTCATCCTGATACAATCATATCAACTAACAACACACAAGGAGGCCATTTGGCATTGGCACCATACTCCCTCATAGTCACCCTCTAAAGATGTGACCCACACAATCCTTACACTCATTCCATCACTCTCACTCAACCTTCTCTTCTTTCCCTCCTTGCAGGAGAAGGGAGCCCACAATAACAGGGAGAGGGAGAGAACCGGAGATGGCACTTTGCCACTTTGACAGCAGCAGAGGAGGTGGCCCTGGAGGTCTCAGGAGTTGTGAAGCAGCTGGCAGTGGGAGAGGGAGAGAGGGGGACCTCTCAGCAACCTGGTGACAGAATTACATCTCATACAGCCACATGGCATACAGCAGTCACTCATATGGGGACTGATGTCAGCAGCCACTGAATGTTCTTCATGTGCATAATGGTGTCGTTACCCATTTTTAATATAACATTTCTAAATCATCTCTTTACTCTCCCACCGGTCCATCAAGAGCACCCCCCACTCTCCAGGCGGAAGAGGAAGACGACTCCTCAGAGGAGCCTCCAGCCTTTGAGGGCGCACCATCACCAGATATAAACACACCCAGCACCAGCGCAGATACGTACACCTCAGTGGGTCCCACGTGAGATAGAGTAGTGTTGTCACCTGGTGTCTCACAACTCACAAGTGAGCAAGAGGAGATGGTGGAGACAGGGACAGCAGTGGCGACTCCTCGCCGGAGGGCGCAGGACGCTCCCAGCTCTGTTCAGCTGCATGCAGACGCTCAACCTCAGGGGCCATCGAGAAAGAGGGAGATCCTGGAGGTGCAGGAAGAAGTGCAGAAGGCTCTGACAGGTGAAGAACATTCAGTGGCTGCTGACATCAGTCCCCATATGAGTGACTGCTGTATGCCATGTGGCTGTATGAGATGTAATTCTGTCACCAGGTTGCTGAGAGGTCCCCCTCTCTCCCTCTCCCACTGCCAGCTGCTTCACAACTCCTGAGACCTCCAGGGCGACCTTCTCTGCTGATGTCTGCAAATGTGCAGAGAATGGAGGAGTCCATCTCCAACATGAGTACCACCGTGTCGCAGGTGATGGCGACAGTAGGCTCTTCCATGGAAAGGATGGTCACCTGCATCAAGCAACTAATGCACCACTCACATGAGCACATGCTATCTATGGAGAACAGATGGAAGAAGCTCATAGACCTCCTGTCTAGGAGGGATGTCAGCGTAGACTTGGGTCCTCCTGGAATATGTTTCATGGCCAAGTGGGGTCAGAGAGGAATATTACAGGATTTTCACCCCTCCCAGGAAATTACATGGCTCCTGAAGGGTAGGAAGTATCTGAATAGTGATGCATAAGGCATCAGGACTATATAGGACAGACCAGATGGACCAGCTGGCCTTATTCTGTCGGGCATTTTAGTATGTTCATATACAGATCATTCTGCTATCAGCATTTGTTATCTTGATCTTTTTGGTCAGGAATTCTTTACAAATAATTTACTCTTCACCACCTTATTAGACTGAAACACAACATTACATAATCAACAATAACCACAAGACAGCCCAGATAGGACATGCATGTGCACAAGACTAAATAAATTTAAGAAGTAACTGAATTTCTCCAGAGAACAAAGCATCAGAGAACATAGGCATGGATATTTCTCGAATAAAGTTAGTGCTCATGACTGGCACTGGATAAGTGCAGTGTTATGCATGTGGGTAGAGGCAAATGCTCAACATTCTTACACCCTTTAGGGAAAAGCATTAAAGAAGATGGAGACAGAAAGAGATTTGGGCATTCTAGTGCATACATCTTTAAAGGTGCATGACCAATGCCATGAAGCGAGAGCTAGAGCAAATAGGGTGTTGGGGTGTATCCATAGGACAATTGAGTAAAAGACGAGGCATACTATTTTGTCCTTGTACAAGACCTTGGTCAGGCCGCACTTGGAATACTGTGTCCAGTTTTGGTCTCCTCACATGGTGGGTGATATTGAGGCTTTGGAAAGGGTGCCGAGGAGGGCCATTAGACTAATTCCCAGTTTAAGGCATCTTAGTTATCAAGATAGGCTAAAAGAGTTGGGATTCTACACTTCAGAGAAATGTAGACTTAGAGGTGATCTAATTGAGGTTTATAAGATAATGAAGGGAATAGATTGTGTTCCAGTTGACAGATTGTTCCAATTTAATAGGTTAGGGAGGACCAGAGGTCACAAATTTAAGTTGTATAAGGCCAGATCTAGGTTAGATGTCAGGAGGTGGTTCTTTTCTCAGAGAATAGTGGACCTTGTGGTCCCAGAGAATAATGGACAATACAGGGCCTTGGTGAGACTACACCTGGAGTACTGTGTGCAGTTTTGGTCTCCTTACCTAAGAAAGGATATACTTGCCATAGAGGGAGTGCAGCGAAGGTTCACCAGGCTGATTCCTGGGATGGCAGGACTGTCATATGAGGAGAGGTTGGGTCGACTAGGCCTGTATTCACTAGAGTTTAGAAGAATGAGAGGGGATCTCATTGAAATGTATAAAATTCTGACAGGGCTAGACAGACTGGATGCAGGGAGGATGTTTCCCCTGGCTGGGTGGTCTAGAACGAGTGGTCACAGTCTCAGGATATGGGGTAGGACATATAGGACTGAGATGAGGAGAAATTTCTTCACTCAGAGGGTGGTGAACCTGTGGAATTCTCTACCACAGAAGGCTGTGGAGGCCAAGTCACTGAATATATTTAAGAAGGAGATAGATAGATTTCTAGAAGCAAAAGGCGTCAAGGGGTATGGGGAGAGAGCGGGAATATGGCATTGAGATAGAGGATCAGCCATGATCATATTGAATGGTGGAGCAGGCTCGAAGGGCCGAATGGCCTACTCCTGCTCCTATTTTTCTATGTTTCTATGTTTCTACCTCTGGAACAGGCTGCCATCTTATACGATGGATGCTGATTCACTGAATTCCTTCAAGCGAGAGCTGGACCTGTTTATGGCTGGGGTGGAGATCATCTCTTACAGAAGGTAGGTACTGCAAGGAATTCAGGGCCAGAGTGATCTCCTGGACTAGTTTTGATCGCCTAGATGGGTCGGAGAGGAATTTCCCAGATTTTCCCCCCAAATTGGTCTGGGTTTTTTGCCTGGTTTTTTGCCTCTCCCAGGAGATCACATGGTTTCGGGTGGCGTGGAGTGTATATGTTGTGATACACAAGGTATCGCAATTGTGTGGGACATGCTCAATGGAGCAGAGGGTCTTTACCTGTCCATCATTGTTCGTATGTTCATATGAACCATTTTGACATGTAAAGGAATGGGAGAGGTATGATTAACATTTAAAGCATTTTAAATTATTTGTGAAAATTGAATCCGTTCCCCAGTAAATTTAATTGAGTACTTCAGCAGATCGGTTAATATTCCATAATGTGGTTGATTAGAAACGGTTTCTGCTTGATCCAAGCTGCATATTGTAATTGAGAAATTAATTTCGTAAGATCCAAACCATATTTTGTCACCTTTCTGCTGCTTGCTCACCTCTCCAATTTGCTGTTTGAACCTCTTTAGTCTGGTTTCCACCCTGACCACAGCAACAAGACAACCCTGATCAAAGACTCCACTGACATCCTCTGTTCTCTATCTCTCCTTGACCTCCATGCAGGATTTGAGATGATCTATCACACCATCTGCCTCCACTACCTCTCTTCTATGGTCCACCTCAATGGAACTACCCTGGCATGGTTCCATTCCTGATCCAACATAGCTAGTGCATCTTCAAAAATGGCTTCTCCTCTAGTTTCCACATAATCACCTCCAGCGCCCCTTAAGGATATGTCCTTGGGCCCCTCCTCTTTCTCATCCACATGTTGCCCCTAGGTGATATCATCCACAGACGCAGAATCAGTTTACACATGTAAGCCGATGTCACCCAACTCCACGTTAACTCTGTTTCTCTCTCCACAGATGCTGCCTGGCCTGCTGAGTTTTTCCAGCGTTTTCTGTTGTTATTTCCACCTCTCTACTATTTATCTTGACCCCATGATAATCTCCATGCTGTCTGTCTGACATTAAGTCATGGATGAGAAAAAATTCCTTTAATTGACTCTTGGTTAGACAGAAGCCATCATTTTTGTTCCCTGACCAAAATTCCACCCTACTGCCATTGGCTCCATCTGCTCCTGCGGTGCTTACTTAGGCTGAACCAGACTGTACACAATCTCAGACTTCTGTTCAACTCAGAGCTGAGCTTCAAACCTCACGTGCCAATCACTACCTGTACTGACACTTCCATACTCGCATCATTGCCCACCTCCACTTCTACCTTAACCCCACTGTCAACAAAATCCTTATCCACAACTTCATCACCTCTAGACAACTTATCCAATGCCCTCCTTCCTGGACTCATAACCCCCACTGTCCATCAGTTCCAAGTTGTTCAAAACATAACTCCTCACATCATGTTCCATACTAACCCCTGGCCAATCACACCTGTCCACATTGACCTGGATTGTCTTTCTGTCCCAACAACAACAATTATTTTCATTTATATAGTACCTTTAATGTAGAAAAATGTCTCAATGTGCTTCACAGAGGTGGAATCAAAAACGGACAGAGCCAAAAAAGCAGATATTATGAAGTGTTACCAAAATAGTTGGTCAAAGAGATGGGCTTTAAAGAGGGTCTTAAAGGAGGAGAGGGAGGTGAAGAGGTGGAAGGATTTAGGAATGAGAAAGCAGGAAACTATAGACCAGTTAGCCTAACATCTGTCATTGGGAAAATGCTGGAGTCCATTATTAAGGAAGTAGTAGCAGGACATTTAGAAAATCATAATACAATCAAGCAGAGTCAGCATGGTTTTATGAAAGGGAAATCATGTTTGACAAATTTACTAGAGTTCTTTGAGGATGTAACGAGCAGGATGGATATAGGGGAACCAGTATTTGGATTTCCAGAAGGCATTCGATAAGGTGCCACATTAAATGTTACTGCACAAGATAGGAGCTCACGGGGTTGGGGGTAATATATTAGCATGGATAGAGGATTGGCTAACTAACAGAAAACAGAGAGTCGGGGTAAATGGGTCATTTTCTGGTTGGCAAACTGTAACTAGTGGGGTGCCACAGGGATCAGTGCTGGGGCCTCAACTATTTACAATCTATATTAATGACTTGGATGAAGGGACCGAGTGTAATGTAGCCAAATTTGCTGATGATACAAAGATAGGTGGGAAAGCAAGTTGTGAGGAGGACACAAATAATCTGCAAAGGGATGTAGATAGGTTAAGTGAGTGAGCAAAAATTTGGCAGATGGAGTATAATGTGGGAAAATGTGAGGTTATCCACTTTGGTAGGAAGAATAAAAAAGCAAATTATTATTTAAATGGAGAGAGACTACAAAATGCTGCGGTACAGAGGGATCTGGGGGTCCTTGTACATGAAACACAAAAAGTTAGCATGCAACAAGTAATTAGGAAGGCAAATGGAATGTTAGCCTTTATTGCAAGGGGGGTGGAGTATAAAAGTAGGGAAGTCTTGCTACAACTGTACAGGGCATTGGTGAGACCACACCTGGAGTACTGCATACAGTTTTGGTCTCCTTATTTAAGGAGGGATATACTTGCATTGGAGGCAGTTCAGAGAAGGTTCACTAGGTTGATTCCTGAGATGAGGGGGTTGTCTTATGAAGAAAGGTTGAGTAGGTTGGGCCAATACTCATTGGAGTTTAGGAGAATGAGAGGTGATCTTATTGAAACATATAAGATTCTGAGGGGGCTTGACAGGGTAGATGCTGAGAGGATGTTTCCCCTCGTGGGGGAATCTAGAACTAGGGGGCATAGTTTCAGAATAAGGGATCGCCCATTTAAATCGGAGATGAGGAGGAATTTCTTCTTTCAGAGGGTCGTGAACCTTTGGAATTCTCTACCCCAGAGAGCTGTGGAGGCTGGGTCATTGAATATATTTAAGGTGGAGATAGACAAATTTTTGAACTATAGGGGAGTCAAGAGTTATGTGGAGCAGGCAGGAAAGTGGAGTTGAGGCCAAGATCAGACCAGCCATGATCTTATTGAATGGTGGAGCAGGCTCGAGGGGCCAAATGGCCTACTCCTGCTCCTATTTCTTATGTTCTTATGTTCTAATTGTAAGTTGGTGGTGCTGGGGGACAGCAAGCCAATGTACATTAGTGAGGACAGAGTGAGCAAGACTTGGTGTGGGATAGGGTAAGGGCAGCAAAGTTTCCCCCAATGGATTGAATTTAAGATCCTCGTCCTCAGCTACAGATTGCTCTATCACCTTGTGCCATCCTATCTCTATCACAGTCTCTAGCCTTATGGCTCCTTAAGTGTCTTCAATCCGCTGAAGCTGGCCTCCTGTACTTTCCCTCTCCCTCTGCTCCACCCTTGGTGGCAGAACCTTCAACTTAATCCACTCTACCCTTTTCAACTCCATCCTCACACTCCTCCACATGTCTACCTCCCACTCCACCTTCAAAAGCCTTCTCAAGACACAGGTTTTCAACCAAGCTTTTGCTCACCTATTTGCTATTCCTTAAAGGCTTGCACCTGTTCCCTTTTTTCCTCTCTGAAGCACCGGGACATTTTCTACATTAACAACAACAACAACTTGTATTTATATAGTGCCTTTAACGTAGTAAAACATCCCAAGGCACTGCACAGGAATATTAAAAGACAAAAAATTTGACACCGAACCACATAAGGATAAATTAGGGAGGTGACCAAAAGCTTGGTCAAAGAGGTAGGTTTTAAGGAGCGTCTTAAAGGAGTAAAGAGAGGTAGTGAGGCGGGGAGGTTTAGGCAGGGAATTTCAGAGCTTAGGGCCTAGGCAACTGAAGGCACGGCCACCAATGGTTGAGCGATTATAATCAGGGATGCTCAAGAAGGCAGAATAGAGGAGCGCAGTGGGGGGCTGTGGGGCTGAAGGAGATTACAGAGATAGGGAGGGGCGAGGCCATGGAGGAATTTGAAAACAAGGATGAGAATTTTGAAATCGAGGCGTTGCTTAACCGGAGCCAATGTAGGTCAGCGAGCACAGGACTGATGGGTGCACGGGACTTGGTGCGAGTTAGTACACGGCCAGCCAGGAGTGCGTTGGAATAGTCGAGTCTAGAGTTAACTAAGGCATGGATGAGGGTTTCAGCTGCAGATGAGCTGAGGCAAGGGCGGAGACTGGCAATGTTACGGAGGTGGAAATAGGCGGTCTTTGTTATGCTGTGGAAAAGTGGTCAGAAACTCATTTCTGGGTCAAATATGACACCAAGGTTGCGAACAGTGTGGTTCAGCCTCAGACAGATGTCGGAGAGGGATGGAGTCAGTGGCTAGGGAGCGGAGTTTGTGACAGAGACCGAAAACAATGGCTTCCCAATATTTAATTGGAGAAAATTTCTGCTCATCCAGAACTGTATGTCGGACAAGCAGCCTGACAATTTAGAGACCGTGGAGGGGTCGAGAGAAGAGGTAGTGAGGTAGAGCTGTGTGTCATCAGTGTACATGTGGAAACTGATGCTATGTTTTCTGATGATGTCGCCAAGGGGCAGCATATAGATGAGAAATAGGAGGGGGCCAAGGATAGATCCTTGGGGGACACCAGAGGTAATGATGCGGGAGTGGGAAGAGAAGCCATTACAGGTGATTCTCTGGCTATGATTAGATAGATAAGAATGGAACCAGGCGAGTGCAGTCCCACCCAGCTGGATGACGGTGGAGAGGCGTTGGAGAAGGATGAGTGGTCAACCGTGTCAAAGGCTGCAGACAAGTCAAGGAGGATGAAGAGGGATAGTTTACCTTTGTCAAAGTCACAAAGATGTCATTTGTGACTTTGATGAGAGCCGTTTCGGTACTGTGGCAAGGACGGAAACCTAATTGGAGGGATTCAAACATGGAATTGTGGGAAAGATGGGCATGGATTTGAGAGGTGACAACATGTTCAAGGACTTTGGAGAGGAAAGGGAGGTTGGAGATGGGGCGGTAGTTTGCAAGGATGGAGGGATCAAGGGAACGTTTAAAGGTGCTATATAAATGTAAGTTGCTATAACTGTGTTGAAATGAGCCAATGTGATTCTAATAGTTACAGGGAAAGGGCAGGGAAATGGAGTAGTTCATTCCTGGTGAAGTGCCGTCGTCTGTGCTGCAAATTCTACATTCTAATTACAGAAAAAAGCCAAAAATACTAACTCAGAGAAAGAAAGAACTTGCATTTATATAGCGCCTTTCACAACTTTAGCATTTCCTAAAGTGCTTTACAGCCAATTATGTACTTTTGAAATGGAGTCGCTCATGTAATTTTTTTTTATTCGTTCATGGGATATGGGTGTTGCTGGCAAGGCCAGCATTTATTGCCTATCCCTAATTGCCCTTGACAAAGTGGTGGTGAACCGCCTTACAACTGAGTGGATTGCTAGGTCATTTCAGAGGACAGTTAAGAGTCAACCACATTGCTGTGGGCCTGGAGTCACATGTAGGCCAGACTAGGTAAGGATGGCAGATTTCCTTCCCTAAAGGGCATTAGTGAGCCAGATGGGTTTTTACGACAATCCGGTAGTGCCATGGTCACCATGACTGACACTAGCTTTTTATTCCAGATTTATTTACTTACTTGAATTTAAATTCCCCAGCTGGCATGGCGGGATTTGAACTCATGTCTCCAGATCATTAGTCCAGGCCTCTGGATTACTAGTCCAGTGACATAATGTAGGAAACATCGCAGCCAAATTGTGCACAGCAAGATCCCACCAACTGCAATGAAATAAATGAATAGTTCATCTGTTTTTAGTGAGGGATAAACGTTGGCCAGGGCACCGGGAGAATTCCCTGCTCTTTTTCCAATAGTGCCATGTGATCTTTTATGTTCACCTGAGAGGGTAAACGGGGGCCTCAGTTTAACGTCTGATCCAAAAGATGGCACCTCCGACAGTGCAGCACTCCCTCAGTACTACCCTAGACTTTTGTGCATAAGTCTCTGCAGTGGGACCTGAACCCACAACCTCCCGACCCAGAGTCGAGAGGTCTACCAACTGAGCCGTGCCTGACGCAAAGTTCAAATGTTGGTGAGTTGCCTGACATATATTCACGGTTTGGCAAGAAACAAGGCTATCATTAATAATTATATATGAATTGCGGATAAGAAAGGTTCTAGTTACCCTTTGGACGAGACCAGAGATAAATAACTTACACCATGCAATAGTGCCACCTGTTGGATAGAACTGATATAGGCAACTGGCGAGAAGGCGGTGGCCTGAGAAGGTCCCACCTTGGTTTAGAATGTAACAAAGCATTCGGAATAATTTACTACAGGTGCAAGGGCTTCACCGAAGCGATCGACTAAATAACCTTTTCAAATAATGCAATTTGAACTATTTGTAAGCTTGATTTAATAACAATCAACATTTCCCTTCACTCGAAAATTGATTACGACGTCTGTACCCGAAATCTTCTAAGATCCATTTAAATGGCGTTATCGTTTATTCCCAGGAAAGTACACAGAGAACTTTTGCAGTACTGACTGTAATGCAATATTAATGAGTGTAACAGGAAGAGAAATAACTTATCGGGCTGCTGCCTTTTAAATCCTTAATGAGCCAGCTCGTACTCAGTGTCACCGTATTAATGAGTGAAACTAGATGCCACTGCTGATACAGTGAAGTGCATGCTGGAGAAAAAAATGGAGACTGTTTTAAGATCTTGGCGGTCCTGTAATAAGCAACTGAGTTAATTTTTTTTTAATGAATTTGCTTCAGCAAAAATTGTCAGATTAAGCAAATGGTGACATCTGTCTTCCTAATAAGCAGCTGGATATAATGGGAGCATTGCATTAGTAAGGAGGACATGATTAGGAAAGAACCCGAGGCAATTTATTTCCGAAACTTTATGCCCAACCTCGTGTATGCTGTTTTGATCAAGTGACCCATTACCAGAAGCAAGTTAATGCGAGTGGGAGTAGTCCAAAGGGGAAGTCAGTCTGCTAGCTATCGTGAAACAAACAGAAATATGAATTTAGAGGAGATTATAGAGATCTTACAGGAGTTTGGAGAGCTCTAATCAATATTCCCATCCTGTCACAAGAGCCTTCTCTGAGATGGAGTTATCTTCCTAATATCTGAAGAGTGATTAGATGTGTCTTTACACTACTCCTGTTGTGTTTTAAAAGCCATTCATTTGCAGGGTAATTGTAGCAGGAATTAATTTGAGAGGATAATGAACAGCTTTTTCTGTGCCAAGTTGGATAAGAATACATTTTCAGAACTATTGAGTGCTCTCCAGAATCGTATTTTGTTTAAAAATCTCAACTGTACTGGTTTGCACTCCCAAGACACTTTCTCTTCAATTGCCTGTGTGCTCGTTATTTATTTACGTATTCGGGTTTAGAAAAATTAAATATCAAATATTCTAAAACGCCCCTAATTTCTTTATAAAAATGATATTTTGTAAACGAATCGTTTTCTCCTGCTGCAACTTTTGTTTTGTTTAGATTTGAATTAAAATGACCAAAAATTTAAAATTACAGAACATTACAATTACTAGTAAACAGTTCAAGATTGCAGAAGCTGCTGTGTGATCGCTAAACTTTATCAGAAATGGGGGAAAGGTGTCTGAGCGAGCTGGTTCATGATTTAATAAATCTTCCATAAATATAGAAATGTATTTCATGGGATTTTAAATAACATTGTTGATTTGTTTATATTAAATGAGATATAACTGACATACTGAGTAATATATTATCTGTATAGCATACTATGACTTTAAAGACCTCTATATTTTTACCTTACTTGGTAATGTAGTAATGTGATTCATTTAAGTTATTTTGATAGCCATTGGGTAGGAGGGGTTTGGGTTTTCATAATTACATATACGAAGCTCTTCCCTGTAGTGCATTAAGCCTTTCATGATATCTATCGTATTTCAAACTCCAATATTTTTCCGCCATTACTTTATTTGACAAATTATTCCAAGCAAGTTATCTCTTGAGTAAAGACATGTTTTCCTAGTATCTCCTAAATTTGTTTTTCATTAATTTCCATTTATCTTCTCTGATCCAGCATTCTTGGTACACTTTGAAGTACAAATGAAATTCTCCCTTAATTACATTTTGCGAGACTGTAAAATTCAAACTTCTCTATTTTTCCACATAGCTCGTCCCCTTTTACATTTGGGATCAGCCTTATTGTTATGTTCTGTACCATTTCCAATGTAAGTCCATCGTGTTTGTGGTGTGGTGCCCAAAACGAAGGGTGCATTTGCCACAGATACCAGTCTGTGACAGATAACTGCAGTCCGGGTCCAGCCAGGCAAGTACCCTACTTACATTGCTTGGCTTTTGCCTGGCTGGAACTCGGTCTTGTCCAGGAGAGAGCTCTGTGCATGTGTGAATATATGTCGGCGAAGAATGCCTTCTCAACAGTTAAAAATGTAAATGTTTGGAAAGTGACAAAGGGAGCGGCCCTGCTCCCACGTTTAACTTGTCAGATACTTTAAAATGTATCACGGGGTCCAACCATTTGAGACAGGGCCTGAGACATCGAGGCAGCAAGCACATTGTAAACAAGATTTTAACACCACAAAGATGTCAAGCACTCTGGTAGGTATAAAACCCAAGGGTTGCGAGATTCCATCTTCCAAAGAATCATACACCGCTTTGCCCCTGAGTCAGGCCACAAACGCCAACACTAATCTTGCAATGTAAAGTGATCTGGCTCTTGCCATAACCCATGGGACTGTATATATCCTACTCTTCTGACAGTGTATCCCAACATGCTATATGTTTTCGGTTTGCCATGCTGTCTGGACATTGAAAGTTGCGTGTCTATTATTCATTAGTTTGATATGTGTGGATATGTGAAGTCATTTATTTCATCTCACAGTATGGAACATTTTTTGATCCGTGTAAAGCTACATTAGTGAGGCTGTTCAGATGTGTAGGACCCTTAAAGCTGATGTTTTGTTTGGATGGAAGACAACTTGTAACAAGTCTAAAGTTGTTGAAGAGTTGGTTCCATTTGACCACAAACCTGGTTTATATTTATATGGAGCCATAACAGATTATCAAATGTACAAATGAAATACAGCTTTCCCCTACAGAAAGGTGCATAAAGTGAGGAAAAAAACCCTGAATTATTCCAATGTTCCTCAGGCCTATTTAATAAAGTGGCAACAGCCAGTTTTAGGAAACTGATTTGCTTAGAATTGGATACTGTTCGATAAAATATTTAACTCCAACAACTTTTCATTGGTATTTGTCAATGATGCTGAGTGGTCTTTATATACCACAGTTGTACCATATAACTTCCATCGGTTTTTATATGCCACAATTGAATATTGGTATTTTTATTTCGCCCGAATTAATATGTAGGCGCCTCATTACTCAATAATGTGCACGACCTTATTGAAGGACTCTTGTGGTGCTTTGTATTTCACGCTGCTCTCCTTCCCAGTAGAAAGACACTAGCTTCATTGGCGCATATTTTGTTGTCTCACTCTTTGAAAAACTTTTAATCTCCCCCAGCAGAACAATGCTGACTTTTGCCCTGTAACCATTGTACAAACAATCATTCTGCTCAGGTTTGCCACCAAACACAGTTTATGGTCTGCCGTTTCACAGCAACGCATAGCAACGCCAGTCAACTCATCGGCAATAAGATCAATTATCTAGCTCTATTTATTCGATAGCATGTAGGAAGTATCAAAGTACGTTTTCCAGTACAATGAACAAAGTGATAGTGTGACCTATTCTACTCTCGCAAACAATCAGCGGACCCTCACATGCCAATCGGCACAAAGGTTAAAGAGACTGAATGTCAGTTTGTATTAAATTAAATCTTCTCTCTATCCGTATTAATTTTTTATGGAACAAAAATAAAACGAAACACAAGTTAAATGTATTTGCATGTTGTTGGACAAAAGGCCTTCAGTATTTCTAATATAGGTGTACCGTTCACCTTTTGCCTTCAATGGAAATTAAGATTGGAGTGTAATACTGCTAAATAATATGGCAATTTGTAGAGAGGCCCCACATTTTACACACATGGGTAATTGCCAGGGTATTATAACTGCAACTTTCCAAAAGGTTCAACATTGTGGATGTCCTTGTGCAGTAAAGATGAAGCATTAGCAGATCGTTAAGCAATTGTCGGTGATCCCACTATTGTAAAACCAATCCATTAACTTCTGTGAAAGTGCTTTTCTCTCTTTCCAAATGCAACCAAAATGGATGATTTACTACTTCAATACCCTGGAGCCATCATAGCAACGAGAATGTGAGTTCCCCACCACCCCTCCAACAAAAACAGTACTGAAAAATGACAATTAACTTCCCTACATCTAGTAAGATCAATCAAATTCTGTGATTTGGAACTCAGGCTTTGAAATCTACATTGTAATAAACTAGTCCGTTTACAACTAGCGCATTAGATTTACAAAAGTATCTTTAAAAGGGAAAATATGGAACGTATATACATCGAAAGCTGAAAAACAATTAAAATAAGTACAGTACAATTCGGGCGCATTTCTGGGGAGGAAAGGGTTCACATTTGAAATGTCGAAATGCAACTGATAGTGTTTCTGAGACCCAGATATAGCCTAGCAGTTGGCAACTATATTAAACAAAACATTTCATTGTTTTAAAGCCTGAAACACACGGGAGAACAATTATCCAAATTACAATCGGTTCACATTGTCAGTACGCCAGTGGCAAATCTTCAGTGCCCTTTAGCGATCAGAATCTCATAGTTGCTGGTTGAAGTCTGGAATAAAATGTCCCAAAAATTGTCAGATTTAAAAAGTCCAACGCTTCCATAATGTATCCCTGGAGTGCTGTTAAATGTCTTCTTGGACACTGAAGAATCTGGAGTTCCTCGCTTAAGGAGGTGCCAGTCCACACTTGCCCCCTGTCTCTGTATCTCTATACAGCTGAAGGTGCTCACTGAGAGACCGTGCCAGGTAAGACCCCGCCGCTGGCAGCCAGTACTCCGCCGTTAGTAACCGAAAGAGAAGCGGCTGTCCCGGGAGGAGCCGGGCTGAGCTGGGCCGAGCCCTGCTGTGACTGCTGTTGCAACTTCTTCTTGGTCATCTTTCGCTCCTTTGCTCTTCTGTTCTGAAACCAGATCTTTACCTAAAAATGCCGAAATGAAAAATAACTTAGCACAGTACCACAAAACCAGTTTCCATTCAACTTGTGCTAACAAGGATCGCTGCCCCGGGATACAGGCAGGGATTAGGCCGTTTAGACTGTATAAATTACAAAAACACCAACTGAATCCATTTTTAATCATTTGAAGAACATTGATGAGTATATGTAAAGTATAATTTCTGATATTTACGTTGCTTTTTAGGACTTGGTTTTCACCTGAATAACAACATAGAATTTTTTTTTAAACTTGCGTATAAATCGATCTTTATTTCTTACCCGACCACAGAAACCTACACATAAAGTTACCTTTAGCTGCTTGTAATAAACGTGTTCAGATTTACACAGCGTGTCTTTGCTACTCTCTTAAGAATAAATCAGCCGTGGGGTGGGGGTAGGGGGGGGGGGGGGGGAGGATCTACATATAATGAGCGAGGTCAAAAACTTGACGGAAATGTACGAATAACTGCTAGAAATGTGAATCTTACAAGTGTAATTAAAGCTGCAGCACCTCATTGGAGCTGAATGTACGGTAGATTTTTATTTCATTTTGGGACTGTGACTTGATTAACCTTGTTGTCAATGTGACATGCTGCTGGGGCCCTGCTATTTCCTGACCTGACAATAGACTCGACATTGGGAGATTAATTTTCAGCTTACTAAATTAGCTTGTTTTACAGTAATTGTAAAATCACAGCCGGAAATTAAAACCCATCAGATTTACTGGCCATGTATTGCACAGGGTCTGTGATGAATGGAAGTTTAGAATCTCTCCTGGTTGCTGATCTCGCTAACCTTAGTTCTGGGCCTCTCGTGTTAAACCACAAGCACTGGCTGCCCCGATATAGATGGATTGGTCAGGAATTTACCCCCTAGATACAGTTGTAACTCAAAACATCCTTTGAACGACTGCCACTTGTAAAACAAA
Organism: Squalus acanthias; assembly: GCA_030390025.1. Classification (NCBI taxonomy): domain Eukaryota; kingdom Metazoa; phylum Chordata; class Chondrichthyes; order Squaliformes; family Squalidae; genus Squalus; species Squalus acanthias. The sequence continues at coordinate 34,326,540 of CM059431.1, read as the reverse complement.
ACACATCTCAAGATTTATACAGAGCAATTCCAGCGACTGTATACTCCACAGTGGGTTTCTTACTACATATTTATCATTGGTTTATATGGGTTACATTTTCAAGAGTCATTTTCAACCTGCCCCGTGGTTTGTGAATTCGTCTTCCCCCTCAATCAGAGATGGAAGAAGAAATCGGTTTAGAGATTATTCGCAAAGTAGCATGTGCAAGCCGCTCTCTGAATATGCTGTCAACGCGCCAAAGTGGCAGCTCTTCCGTTTGGTGTGGGTCTGCTGAAGGAGCGCGATTTCAGTGCTGTGACGAACCTGTCTCTCAGAAAGCCCCAAATTAGCTGCCAGCTCCGCTTTGCGCCGGATGGTGATGTAGCGACTGTAATGAAACTCTTTCTCCAGCTCCAGTCTCTGGTGATCTGTGTACACCACCCGATATTTGTCCTTTGTTCTCGTTTTATCTGCAAGAAAAAGAGTAGAAGCGCATATAATAAAAAGGAAATAAATGCTATACTATTGTGACGTCGATTCTTTAGGATTAGTGAAACCTTTATAGGGGTATAAAATGGAACACTGATTATAGTTCATTAGGTAGTTAAGTATCTGATAAATATTACTGAAAGTGCAGCGATGTAGTTTCTTGTGTTGACAGTTTGCCGAGCTGATCTGAAAACCTTCCGAAATATTTTGTGTCCGTGTCATGAACATACACCATGGCTGCTTGTACCTCCATATATATATATATATTTCACAGTTCACAAGAGAAATGTTAACATTTTTAGTTTCTCTGAGATAACTGAGAATTGACTGCCTATAAAGACGGTTGATTTGAAGGGCTCAAAAACGCAAAAGAATAAATACATGCCTTTGCAAATTAGAATAAAAGGTTAAATGAGGTCAATCGATAGTTGAACCCAGATGTTTAACCAGGGCACAAAAACACAGGAGTCTTAACCTACAGAGTGCTGTAAAGGCGACGCTCCCCAGGAGGCAAAAAAGAGCATTTCCTAAATGTATATGCCTGGTTTTATTGTGCAACTTAAATTATACATCTCCCAATGCTGCTTTTTCTCAATTCTATTGTCGACTATTTACTACTGCCCAGTATCGACTTTCTAACTTTTATATTTCTTCTGTTTAAAAGTATACCCTGCACTTATTCTATATGTCCGTGATCAAATGATCCTTCGAGAAGTGCGCAGATCGATGAAGTTGTTGCATAACTAACGACACCCGTCTCATTTTCTGGCAGACCTACAACGTCTTTTTTTTCTCGAAATGGAACAGTTTCGGGTGAGAGATGAAACTTCGGGCCATTTACCAACAGGTGCATCTTCCCCTCCACACTTAGAATGTCACTTGCTGGACACGTCTGACAGAGCGGGCTTTTTTAACATTAAAGGAAACGACACTGGCGGAGGGAGCTTGAACATCTGAGTCAAAATGAGTAAAGGTTCTGAGATGAGATTGGAAAGAAATTGACCAAAATCCCGATGATTTTGAGCTTGTTTCTCAAGGTGTTTTAAGTAACTTAAACTGATTTATTTTACAACGATTTTGATAAGTCTTATTCATTAACCAACGCCGAAAGCACAGCACCACACAAGGCCAAACTTCAGATTCAGAAATCGTAGCTCAAACAGTTTGTGTTAATCAATAATGAATATGTGGGAAATATTGATCCCTTGTGTGTATTGCGGCTGATTTAGGTCAAACACTGGCCTGGTTGAAGTAACATCAAGAGCTAATCGAAATAACTGACCTACCCACATCCGACCAAACCAATGCCAGAAGTTGTCAGTAATACAGTTCAGTGGGTTGATAAATGGTATTTTATGGGACAAAAGTTAATTCGGGTGCATTTTGACAAAACAGGCGACGGTCAAACATGTCCAAGGAAAGCGAAGGGTCCTTAACTTAAACATTAAAATAACCTGCACAACGAAAGTCTTTCCGGGCAATGCGGCATCTGAGTATTTTGGGAATGTTCAGCCTCTACAAAAAAAATGAAAACCGCCAGAGACCTAAGGCGGTTCATAACTATCTAATTTCCCCGTTGGTAATACAGGACAAACAGGTGCGTTGCGTGAGGTGCAGCTGTGTTCACGTATAAGGATGGGAACTGTTTAAAATGCTATATAGGCGGAAGTTGTATTGTAGTTAAAATCGGATTTAATAATTACGCTCGTTTATCTATTTGCGCCGTGAATCGAGCGGTTGTTGGGCGGAATGCAGGCATAGTTCGCGCTCCGTATCACAAAAATCCTTTTTGCCTGTAGTTAGATGTTCAACGCCGGCAGGCTGACTTTGTTCAGGTAATTCGCTGCAAACCACAACAAGAGCACCCCGCGAAGAAACATGTCTGATCCGGGGACACTGTATACAGCTGTTTAAAGGGGAACACGGCTCAAACAATGGAGTACAAGGCGATCTTATCAAAGAGATTTTTTCAGTGGTGGAATAACAAGCCCATTCTGTTTGAATTACCACTCCTGAACAAATGGCGGCAGAACCTTTCATCACAAACCTCAGCGCATTTACATTTAAAACCCCATTCCTAAAGACAGAAGAATGCTAAAGAATTTCAATGGGAACCTGCTTCAAAGATCAAGATTGGCTCTTGGGGCGGGGGCGCATACGGGCATTTGGAGGACGCAAAAAATTGATCTGACAAATGTACTTTTAAAAAGACACATTAATCATCTAAAACACATGGCTTATCTCGTGGAGCAAGAATTACACAAATAATCCCTGGGTGCTGAATGGAAGGGTCAGCCAACCCATTGGGAACGGGGTCAGGCTCTTGATTATATTTTCCCTCGAATTCACCCAAAGCGCAATTCTGTATAAACTTGATAAAAGTAAAATAAAGGCACACACTTTAAAAAGACATATTTTCGTACTTGCACACATTCTACATTATAAGTATTTATTTAGGGGGAAAAGGAACCTTATTTTTCGACTTCGGCTCTACTTTCTTTTGCCTTCTTGTAACCAGCATTGTTTAGTAAATTGAAGGCGCTAAAAAAGCTATTACATTTGCAACTCAAACTCTTGCAGTTTCTACATTTCAGGAGTGGGTTGTGTCTCTTTTCTTAGTTACCATTCTGAATTTGGAACACTAATATGCTGCAAAATTAATTGCCACAAGTATCATTTGGTATCAAAAACAAATTTTTGGAGCTCATTGACGTTTATGTATGTCACAGGTAACACTTCATTAGTTGGAATGAGTAACATTTATTGTTCCGTGATGGCCTGGGAACTGAACGGGATCATGCAGAAATGTCAAAATTCTTTATTTGCTGCGAAACTCGCCACCCTTTTCCGGGAGATTGACGGAACAATGGACTGGGCTGGTAGAAAAAGGTGTATATCAAAGCACTTCATGTTGAAAGGTCGTGACACACAAGAGATCAACCATCAGTCTGCAGTTTGGAGAAGGGGAAATAAAATAAATAAATTAAAGCGATCTGGGCTCCATGCAAGTCTTCGGGCTAAAATAAATTTACATTACAACTAAGCCCGGCGCCTGGTCGTGCTGCCTCTTCTCCAGTTTACATTTTAGTTTGATCATTTGACCTGTAGCAAGACCGGCAACGACAAGTTCACTTATTATCTTCCACTCGACCAAGGACTGAGGACTTTGCAAATCAAAGGAGCAATTCTTCCATATTGCAGCAAGGCTCGGAGATTTCACTTGTAACCGTCAAAAATAGATGTCAGAAAATTGCGAACTGTGAGAAATGTAAATCTTGCACCAATTTTGCTCCCAATCTCGATGTTAAATCAACGATTTAAAACTCTAACCAAGTCCAGATGCGTCCTGCAAAGCTATAAGACTGCGTTGTGTTGGAATACTGGTTGAAGAGTTAATATGAGAGAAACTATAACCATATATGTTTGTACACAAACCGGGATAAGCGAAACAATCTTGTTTCTCGGATTGCCGTGGAAATATTTTGTGAAATGTAATGTTAATTAGCCAAGGATGGAGAATGGTTCTTTTACACTTCAGTACTTTTAAGTGCGCTCAATTCTGGGCGGGGGAGGCAGAAGTCATTCTAAGTTACAGTATGCGAGTGGTAAACCAGTTTTCAGATCGGCTATTTATAAAAGAATACAGTTTAGTGCTTGGAAAATAGCGGGTACTAATAAAAGTATTTGCTTAATGACTCAGAAACAATTGTCAGTCGACACTGTTCAGTGATTTATATGGCCGAAATTGGTTATAAAATCTTCGAATGTCGATAACAGGGTTTGGAATTATTGCAATTAAAGTATGTCTCCGCATTTTAAGAGCCTTATCAGGATGCTAATGAATAAATTAAGGTGAAAAAAGCAGAAGAAATAGCCGCCACAAAACTGCGTTATAAATTTACTCCCATTCATTTATACATTAATAATAATGCTATTATGCTGGCCTGTTACAGCCAGTGTCCACATGAGAAAGTACCGACTATAATAAATACTGCTTACCTCGCAGTACAATGCATACATGGAACTGGTCTTTCAGATAGCATTATAGAAAGCATTCTGACACGGTATTACCTCCTCATTTATTAGTGTTTAAGCGGAATTTCCTTGACAGATTGACAGTGTATGATACATATTATAAATAGATCATTGGTACATATATTAAGGCTGTCCACATCAAGATCTCCTTTGCAGGTCTGGTGGGTGCCCAATTAAAGGTAAGTAGAAATGCTGCCTTTAAGAAATCGCTGTTTATTATACAAAGAATTTTAGTTGGGAACATATCAACTTTTACAGATTTTTTTTTAGAAAAATAATTTACTGGACGCCTTTCGGGGTTGGAATAATACTTATTTACATTGATTCCGATGAAGAGAAGCCGGGCTTTTAATTTGCTTGTCAAAAAAGTGCGATCAATTTCTCAAGATGCGGCTGGTTTTCTGGCAGTGGAGTTACAAGCACAACAATCAATTTATTTTCTCAGATGCTCTGCACTCTACGTAGATTGGAGAAGACTTTTATATTCACATTTTTTATATATATATATATATATAAATGTAGTAGGATAGAAACACGATGACAGTTCGAGAGAAAACAACTCTCTATGGCCTTTGCTTGAAGGGCTGGGCTATTCTCTACAGATAAGTAAGGGACAATTGAAGTAGGCAACAATCTTTAACACTCGTTACAAGTGAGGCGAGAGAATCTTTACAACAGAAATGTAACAGTAGTTGCATACAAGGCGTATTAAGCAGCATTTTGCTTTTTCAGGGCGATGCTATGGGGGTGGTAAAGCGACTCTGGTAGCAATGTGAAAATGGAGTACTGGGAACAACCCCTCTATCACATTCTGCTTGGGAGTTTCAAGGCACAACACACAATCTTACCCGTTGCTGATAGCTGCTGGCTTGGTTTCCTCATCCATTGGTAAGGGTTGCGCCTTTGGCTGTTGGGGGAATGCTGTTCCAGAAGGTTATTATTTAAAGGCTGTATCACACCAGATCCCGGGGTCTGAACCGAGCTATAATCTGTGGGGTTGTAAGAGAGAGTCCCTGGTGAGGTATTGATGGCGTGGACCGTGTTTGTAGGTGCCGCGTAAGCGCTCCAGTCTTCCCGGGGAGGGCCATAAGGAGAAGGCCAGGATCCTGAAGATTGCGGGTGATTGTCCAGGTTTACCCCGGGTACATGATAACCAGCATAGTCCGGGTACTGTGGTGGGCTGACGAAATTCTGAGCGCCCAGGTTGATGCCAGAATGCCGGACGGACCCTGAGTACATGCTCATGTCTTTATCCAGAAGATAGCTCACGTACATGTTGGCGATAGGGCGCAATCGGCATGCTGCTTTGGAGAAATCCAGATTATTATTTGCAGGACTTTCTTTTTCCTGGTTTGCCTTTAACAGTGTCTCTCCAAAGGCGATCAGGGCGATCCGCCCGTGTCCCACATGATTAACGATTGTTTACAAGCTTCTATTAGTAATGGCAAACTAAAGGCAGGTGACGTCAACTAATTCGTACAGCCAAAGATTTGCATTTAAAAAGATAAGGAGACAGGAGCGACTCGATCAAGAGCTGCATATTCAACCAAGTATTGTTTGAGAAGCTTCCTCCTTCTATTCCAACCTTCCGCACTTTAACCTCAACGCTCCTGATAGTAAAATCATTAATCACATTCAGAAACTTTAAAAAAATCAGCTTTGGAAAGTTAACTGGTTCTGCAGGTAACGAGAGAGAGAGGGCAGGAGAGGTGGAAGTGACCAGTCACACAAGGTTCAAAAGGCGGCAGATTCGTCCAGTTATATATCACATCATGGACACATTATTCAGTATTCATTTCAAGCTATATCATAAATATATATATATATATATATATGTGAACAGTTTTGGTCTCCTTATTTGAGGAAGGATATACTTGCCATAGAGGGAGTGCAACGAAGGTTCACTAGATTGATCCCTGGGATGAGAGGATTGTCCTATGAGGAGAGATTGAGTAGATTGGGCCTATACTCTCTGGAGTTTAGAAGAATGAGAAGTGATCTCCTTGAAACATATAAGATTCTGAGGGGGTTTGACAGATTAGATGCTGAGAGGCTGTTTCCCCTGGCTAGAGAGTCTAGAACTAGAGGGCACAGTCTCAGGATAGGGATTTAAGACTGAGATGAGGAGGAATTTCTTCACTCAGAGGGTTGTGAATCTTTACCCCAAAGGGCTGTGGTTGCTGAATCGTTGAGTATATTCAGGGCTGAGATAGATATATTTTTGGACTCTAGGGGAATCAAGGGATATGGGGATCGGGCGGGAAAGTGGAGTTGTGGTCGAAGATCAGCCATGATCTTATTGAATGGAGGAGCAGGCTCGAGAGGCCGATTGGTCTACTCCTGCTCCTAATTCTTACGTTCTTATGTGGAGAGAGAGAGAAAATAACTGGTCCCATGATGAAATCAGCCTGAAAACGTTACACCAATTTAGTAAAATCTAATTACAAGCATAATCAAATGCTTTACTGTTATATATACTGGACAGTGGGAAACCAACATAAGAATTATAATTTACACAGAACTCAAATACCAATAAAATATGTTTGTGTCTTCGGAAGGCACAGTAATCTCGAAATCTAGCTAGGGGTTTATCTGTGTTCTGACATTTCAAAGTTTAGGGCGTAGTGACCACAAAATAAAACTCCTCACAGAGAGCCATTTTATGAAAAATGATTTTGATAGCGAGTGAATCCTCAGCCAGAGAGTTGCTGCAAAGAGTGGGAAATGTTGCATTGCTTTGCAGTGTGCTCATTCCCTTTGGTAGAACAGGAAGTTAGGTGAACTTGTAGTTGCAATACATTATTTGTCAAATGCTAAATGTTCAATTGAGTGAAATCGAGTTTGAAGGTTATCAGCACAACAGCGGATAAACGTGTATTATTTATGTATTGCTCAGGGCTCATGATTCTAATGAGGAGACGCTTTACACCCACGACTTATTTGAGATGAAACAGATTTTACAGAATTAGACCGAATTTGATTGAATAAATGGTGCATGTCATTAATTTTAACCTGACAAATTATTTACAAAAAACCTCAGGAAGCAGAATGAAGATTCAGAAATGCTAGTAATAATCTGAATAAATAGCTAGAATATAAACAAAAAACATGCATACGTTTCTTGGGAGCGGAATCATAAGTCGTAAATTGATCAGTAATTTTATATGAATAGGATTTCGAGATTCTTGGATTTTTCAGTTTGATTTCACTTGCAAAGTTAATATTTCAAAGAAATGCCAAGGAGTTGGATATGAAATTTTGTATCTAACACCAGAAAGTGCATTTATTAAACTGACTGGACAAACAGGGTTTTATTATTCAAAATAAAAACACACCAGAACACAGGGAAACAATTCCCCAGATAAACCTGAATAGAAACTAAACGTTTTGGTTTGTGCAGAAAGGTTGATTCGTGTATTGAAATCTAATCTGCGGAAGGATTTTTGAACATTAATCCTGTTCTCGTTCCAAATTGCTGCATACAAGTTGCATAAACCTAATCAAAGTTATGTCTGAAATTGATCTTTTGGTTTGACGTTGAGACACTGAACAGTAAAAAAAACCACCATATACACACACGTGAATATTCTCCAAATTTGAAAATACAACCATACAAATTATTTTGATGTTTTCGACCCAATCTGCACAAACAATTTTGACGAGACCGACATTAGTAAACTGACCCATTGGGTTAGGGTGTCGATCGTTGTTAAAATATACTTTATAATCTACATACAATATATGTGACGACGTGAAAAGTGCATCTTATCTCCTTACGCTTTGTGCGTGTAGCCTTACCGGGCAATGTCTAGAGAAGTGGACGTTGAGGGCATTTCCACAAAAGTCTTCATTATCATTCAGTGCGGTACTGCAATTTAGTTGCTTCTCAATGATTACAAAGCAAAGAAATATAAAAACTATATTAAGTGTATTAATTACTTAGAATACTGTATCACATTTCGTCCTACACAATATAATGATGCACATCATTTTATGTTGTGGAATATATTAGTGAAGCGATCATGTTTTATTTTACAAACGACCGCCATAGAACATAAAAATTAAACCTGTCTATTCATGTCTTACACCTGTGCTGTTAGTCCCATTGTTTGTAATGTTTCGTAATATTATTCCAACATTTCAAGCCTTGCGAGAATGTCTGCACGGACAGAACAGACTCTACGTAGTTTATATTTATCTATATACGGATCTGTGCCATATGTAACCCTAGTACTAGAATTATTTGAAAGGGTATTTTACCTTCTGGTGCAGGTTTTGACATGTTACCGCCATCCTGTCTTGGAGTGCAAGTACAATTGATAGTTAGGGACCGTAGTAATTTCCAAACTGTCCTGGCAATATCATCAAAATGTTTGGAATCATGCTGATATTTTAAATCCCTCAGTGATACTGGGAACCTTTCGGTGACAATGATTTTTGTATTTTTGAAACAACAAAAACGTATTTATTTAATAGAAACGAGTCAGCTCCTCGCAGCAGCTCAGCCGGTAACATCTCTGCCAACCTTATTGTGAGTGGGTCAACCTTTCCCCTTAATTCCATTAACATTCCTTCCTGGGTTTTAGCGATCGTCTAATATTCGCTATAGTTTTAAAGTAAAACTGTGACCAAATCGAAGTCCCCACCTCTCCCTTCTGGCCTCCGAAGTCGATCCCATGTTAATGGCTAATTTTAAATCACCGTATGCGAATTTGATGAAGCAATAAACTGAAAATACAATTTAAAAAGGCGATAAAACTGACAAAAGTTGCTGTCACTTGAATTATATTGCATGATTGTGCTTCATAAATTTCAGCTCCGAGTTGTCTGCCCTGTGAACACCTTTCAGATCCTGTAATCTCAAAGTGATAAATGACCATTAACTAGACGAGTTATGATCATGGCTATTTATTAGACTAACGTGACTCTGATCTCGGCAGCTTTATCTGCTGCAATTTGTTCTGTCAAAACAATGCACCAGTTATTTTCCTCAAATAGAAGTCTAAAAACATAGAACGTTTCTTCTGGGATTGAGTCCTGACGGATGCCTGGTTTAGGTTAGTGACCAGTTCAATCGAATTCTGTCTATTTCTGGGAACTTTGTCGAGATTTCGGAGCTTCAATTCATTACGTGACCAAATTGAAGGACATCTTTAAGGGGCTTTATGTTCAATAAATAATAACCATCGGCACCAATAACACGAGTATTCTAACATTTGGGAACGTGCTAGAGACAATATACAGATATGTTTCTTTTCTTATGAGTGTAAAACCTAATGAAATCAAACAAACGGAATATATTCTAGTTTCGCTGCATTTATTAGCTTTTTAAAGCGAATTATTCGATTTGCAAAGTTGCATTCTGCATTCTACAAGAGGTTTGCACATTTCATTCAGACACTCCAGAGAATATTTGATGTTTTGAACATCTGACAACCCTTCTTATTACAGCTTGGTGGCCTGGGGTACTTGGTTGAAGATATCCAAAAGACGCAGGTGGCAGATTTTTTGAACCTCCTCAATGCTGATCTTAAGCTCTTGCTCTGGGCTGTTGCGGATTCTGCTGCTGAGCTGTTGGATTATGGTGTCCCTGTTATTCATCCTGGTACAGATCACGAACGGGAAGTTGAATCTGTTCTTGTAGGAAGCTTTTAATTCACTAAGCTGGGATCTCTGGCCCGGAGTGAAACTGGTTAACCCGGCTCGGTTCTGCTCACCCTGGGATTCGGGTGACAGTGTTCCTCTGAGCAGATCTCTCCCAGTCAGGTCGGGATGGCATCGCAGGATTCCTTCTTTCCCTTTACAAATACAAGAGGAAAGAGCAGCTTCACAAATGCAAGTTTTAAATACAACATATTTATTTCGAAATTAGCGTCGAATTTGATTAGTTTCGCCTTTCCCACACACTGGTGTTAACGAAATGAACACACATATGACAGACACTGATATGATTCTTTTACTAAGTATTTTCTAAATAGTAAGAAGCTAGAAAATGTGAAGGAGCAGAGGGATTTAGGGATCCATGTACAGAAATCATTAAAGCTAGTGGATAGGTGCAAAAGAATAATGGAATGTTAGCTTTTATCTCAAAGGGGTTGGAATACAAAGGGATGGAAGTTATGCTACAATTGTATAAAGTTCTGGTTAGACCCCATCTGGAGCACTGCATTCAGTTCTGGGCACCGCACCTCAGGCAGTATATATTGGCCTTGGAGGGGGTGCAGCGCAGATTCACCAGAATTATATTGGGGCTAAAAGGGTTAAATGATGATGACAGGTTGCATAGACTAGGCTTGTATTCCCTCGAGTATAAAAGAGTAAGGGGTGATCTAATTGAGGAGGGAAGATGATTAAAGGATTTGATATGGTGGATAGAGAAAATCTATTTCCTCTGGTGGGGGAGTCCAGAACAAGGGGGCATCACCTTAAAATTAGAGCTAGGCCGTTCAGGGTTGATGTTAGAAAACACTTCTTCACACAAAGGGTAGTGGAAATCTGGAACTCTCTTCCCTAAAAAGCTGTTGAGGCTAGGTCAGTTGAAAGGGTATTAAGGATTACAGAACTAAAGTGGATAAATGGAGTTAAGATACAGATCAGCCATGATCTAATTGAATGGCAGAACTAGCTTATACCCTGTGTGGCCCATACAATAACACACCCTTTGAGCCATTTAAATATCTGAGTTTCCGCTCGATTGGACTGTTTTTTTCGGCGCAATCCCCCCCGATATCAGTGTAACCAGCACAAAAGATCGCGGAATTTTCAGCACAACTTGAGTTTCCGCATCGTGCTGGAAGCAGGCCTCACCCACAAAACTGGCCACACCCCAGGGTGAATTAATCACCATTGGGAGTTTCCATTAATTGTGCTGGTTTGTAGGCCTTCAAGTAGGCTCCAAAAATTAAGCGGGATCTTTTGGGTGCAAGGACACTAATAGATACATTGTAAAAGGTTTTGAATGTCATTTAAATTTTTTTTACTATGGAACTGACTATTGTACTGAGATTTAACTAGAAAAAATTGTTTTGAATATGTTTTTAAAAGTCATTTTCAGCAATTTAAAAATTGGGTACCTCACTCGAGAACACAAAGAGTCTGCAAAGGGATATAGATAGACTAAGTGAGTGGGCAGTAAGGTGGCAGATGGAGTATAATGTAGGGAAATGTGAGGTTATTCACTTTGGTAGGAAGAATAGAAAAACAGAATATTTTTTAAAAGGTGAGAAACTTTCAAATGTTGGTGTTCAGAGAGATTTGGGTGTCCTTGTGCAAGAAACACAGAAAGGTAGCATGCAGGTACAGCAAGCAATAAGGAAGGCTAATGCCATGTTGGCTTTTATTGCAAGGGGGTTGGAGTATAAGAGTAAGTAAGTCTTGCTACAATTGTACAGGGCCTTGTTGAGACCACACCTGGAGTACAGTGCACAGTTCTGGTCTCCTTATCTAAGGAAGGATATACATGCCTTGGAGGCGGTGCAACGAAGGTTCACTAGATTGATTCCTGGGATGAGACGGTTGTCCTATGATGAGAGATTGTGTAGAATGGGCCGATACTCTCTGGAGTTTAGAAGAATGAGAGATGATCTCATTGAAACATACAAGATTCTGAAGGGGATTGACAGGGTAGATGCTGAGAGGTTGTTTCCCCTGGCTGGAGTGTCTAGAACTAGGGGACATAGTCTCAGGATAAGGGGTAGGCCATTTAAGACCGAGATGAGGAGGAATTTATTCACTCAGTGGGTAGATTTCTGGACTCTAGTGGAATCAAGGGATATGGAGATCGGGCGGGAAAGTGGAGTTGAGGTTGATGATCAGCCATTATCTTATTGAATGATGGAGCAGGCTTGAGGGGCCATATGGCCGACTCCTGCTCCTATTTCTTAGGCTCTTATGTTCTTATGAAGTACTTTTTTTGAAGTGTAGTGACTATTGTAATGTAGGAAATGTAGTAGCCAATTTGCACACAGCAAGGTCCCACAAACAGCAATGTGATAATGACCAGATCATCTCTTTTTTTTATGTTGGTTGAGGGATAAATATTGGCTAGGACTAGGACACTGGGAGAACTCCCCTGCTCTTCTTCCAAATAGCACCATGGGATCTTCCACGTCCGCCTGAGATGGAAGACAGGGCCTTGGTTTAACACCTCATCCAATAGACAGCACCTCCAACAGTGCAGCACTCCCTCAGTACTGCACTGTGAGCCTAGATTGTTGTGCTTAAATCTCTGGAGGGGGCTTTAACTCACAACCTGCTGATCTAAAGGCGAGAGTGCTACCCACTGAGCCACAGCTGACTCCTTTATCTCTCAGCTCGCTGCACTTTGGACAGAGTTGTCAAAATACGTTATAGATCAACATAAATGGGGAATTTGAGAAAATGTACCCTTTCTAACAGGAACTGAGAAATTCCAGTGCACATATGCTTCTTGAAGGTGAATGCTGAAAAAAACAGAAATGGAACTAGACCAAACAGGATAACATTTAGGTTGCCTGCAAATAATACAACATCGAGCAGTCTTAAATATTTTCTTAACTTCAGACTCCAATAACAGAAAGTTAAATTGTTTCATTAAAATGTAGGAGTGGCATCTGCTAAAATACCCAGTTACGCAATGTCTTTAATGACTACAAATGCCACTCTTTCTATTCCAACCTCTTGATCTGAGTTTGAAAACAATGTGATATGCTTCTGCAATTTTAAATATAATACTATGATATGATCCTAAAGACTAATGCAATATTTGATGCAATAAACTTAGACCTTGTTTAGTGCAAACTAAATATAACGCGTTCAACTGTGTAAACAGTTTCTGGTACACCTCGCCGGTGTGTCAGGAAATGCAGTCCTGCAGCGCCACTTGGTGCTCAATGAAGAGCACGGCCTCAGTTTAAGGAGAAGGAGGAGCTTCCTCCAGTTCTATCTCCAGACTGCAGTGTCAGTTTGAATGGCGAATTAACGCAAGGGTGCAGATCGGGAACAGCTTTCACAGCAGACTTGTTTATGCTGCCGGGGCGCCATTCAGATCCAGGGGAGAGCTCTGTGAATGTGCTTACTTACACGCTGTTCCCAGAGAGACCATTTTAAAAGATTAAGGGCATGGACAGGAGCTTCTGCATCTCACAGACACAAAAAAATAGTGGGTAGTTTGATGAAGTGTCTTGGAGGTCTAAGAAACTCGCTGAACATTTTGTAAATCCAGTTTGATACTGCACTGCAGGTAGGGTGCGTTATACCACAACTTTAGCATGGGTGCCAAAGTTGCAGTCGAAATCTGGAGCCAGGGCCCAAACTGATTCAGGAGAAATGTGGTGTGAGACCCCCTAGAGGAACCAATCTCAACAATTGAGTTTGACACCGTATTTTATATTTAAGAGAGCAGGTGTCAACATCCTCTTATAACATTAAAAAGACTCCATACTAAATCTATAAAGAGCTTCCTAATGTGCTAGGCAGGCTGATCAGGACAATTCATGAGTTATTTTGACACTTTCACATTGGTGTGCAGCCAAAACCATTTCATGTTGACTTGAAAGTACCAATATGATGGCAGCTTTAGTCAGAAAGTTCCGAAATATAGCTGATGTGGGAAATCGAAGTGTCACATTGTTGCAGCAGTGAGGTTCGAATGCGATGTGGGTAGAGATGATAAATAAAAACAGAAAATGCTGGAAATACTCAGCAGGTCAGGCAGCATCTGTGGAGAGAGAAACAGAGTTTACGTTTCAGGTCGATGACCCTTCATCAGAATTGGAAAAAGCTGGAGATGTAACAGGTTTTTAAGCAAGTGTAGGAGCAGGGAAAGGGGGGGAGAGGAGGAAAGAACAAAAGGGAAGGTCTGTGATAGGATGGAAGGCAGGAGAGATTAAGAGACAAAAGAGATGATGGAGCAAGGTCAAAGGAGATGGTAATGGGACAAGTTAAGAACAAAAGATGACTCTAGATGAAGTGTAAATGGCGATGGCAGAATGATCGACAGCGGCCATGTGAGAGACAGAAAAACAAAATGGAAAAAAAGATAGGGGCAGAGGTTATGGTCTGAAATTGTTGAACTCGATGTTGAGTCCAGAAGGCTGTAAAGTGCCTAATCGAAAGTGCCAGTTCTGATGAAGGGTCAGTGACCTGAAACGTTAACTCTGTTTCTCTCTCCACAGATGCTGCCTGACCTGCTGAGTATTTCCAGCATTTTCTGTTTTTATTTCAGATTTCCAGCATCCACAGTATTTTGCTTTTGTAGTAGCGATGATAAAGCTGTGCTAAACCTACCCTTGGAGTGCTTGGTGCTGACATTGGGTGCCTCCCTAGCAGTAACATTGCTGATCTCTTGAGTAAAAAAATGTTCAAATTTTTTTGAATCTGTATTATGCAAAGATGCTTACAGAATTGATCTTGCTTTCACAGCAAAACAAAAGATTGAGAGAAGGATGTGGTCTAGTTCTTTAAAATACTGAAGGATAATGTACATGCAAAGAAAAGGATGGGTTGAGGCCGTGGAATGATTTCAAGACAATGTCAAGAATTTTACACTTAATGTGTTCAGGGCAAGGTGCCAACATAAGTCAGTGAGATAGGAATGGTGGGTGAGTGGGACTTACTGTGAGCTACAATATGGGCAGCTGAGTTTTGAACAAGTTGGAGCTTATGGAGGATGGAAGACTAGCAAAGAGAACATTGAATAAGTTCAGTCTATGGGTGACAAAAGTGTGGGTAAGGATTTCAGCGGCAGTGGGGGGTGTTATGGGGTGGAAAAAGGTGATGTTGCAGAGGTAGAAGTAAGTGGTCTTGGTGCTGGATAGGATGTAGGCTTTAAAACTCAGTTCTTGATTGAACGTGATGCCAAGGTTTCACAGAGTCTGGTTCAGCATAAGCAGATAGCTGGTGGCAGTGGGGGGGGGGGGGGGGGGGGGAAGGTGGCATCAATGGTAAGGGAGCAGAGTTCATGGTGCAGGTCATAAATTATGGCTTTGGTTTGGCGGATGTTCAGCTTGCCTACTTTCTGATAATGGGGCCGACCCCAGAAATACACATAGGCTGAGTACACTAAAGGTCTTGCAGGTGGTCCAATCAGAAAATCTAGGTGCCTGTGCCACTTCCTCCCACACACCAGGCTGGTGGACCTCAGCTTTTCCTTTCCTTTCCCCAATTGTTTCAGCAGCCATTGCTGTTTTATCACTATTATCAGAGTGTTAAATGATAGAGGACTTAAATCATCACCTGGGGAGGGCTCAAGCCCCGTCCAGATTGCACCAACTGCCACTAATTATTTGCCTCACAAGCAGCAATACCATGAACTACTCCAAAAGAGGAGGAATTAGCCTCTAATCTGTTATTTTCCAGCACCATCACAGTGCCACCACAAATGGTTCCCAGCAAGTTAACAATTGTTCATCTTCACTGATTTATGCATTTTGACTTAAATGGCTACTGGTAGGAAATGTCATGTTTTAATTGATAACATTTTTGGAAACATTTCAAATAATTAAATTATGAATTTAGTATGGATACAATCTGAATTTGTCATTATCTATATAGAAGCAAGCCACTGTAATGCAAAAGGCACATGGTGCCACCCGGTGACTGACTGCAGCATCACAGACTGGATATTTTATTGAAGCAGACACAAGAAGCATATTTAATAAAAATGAATAACATAATATATTAGCAATGTATTTAAAGTGTTAATTTATAATACTAAAAATCTGAGCCCCTCTAATTATCACATTCTGTGAACTGATTAGTCTATTAGCTGAGATCAAAAAATGAAACCTTGTTTCCAGCATTGCTCTGTTAGCTGAAACCAATGTTGAAGCTTCTTTTCATGCACTACAGGAAGTGAATGCAATGATGAGCAAGCATAGTATCACCGGCTGGAAATCTCTGATACAACTGCATTTTTTCTGTAAATTCTTGTGTAATTCTAGTGTTTATCAACTGCAATTGATTCCAGTATGATGTGAGAGGAATCTGGCAGAATCAATCCCATAAGTTACCAGAGTGTGCCCTGGGCTGCTCCAGGGCCACTCCACACCCCAAACGTGCCCCAAACCACTCCAGACTTTGCTGGTCGGCCTTCGTCCACTGCCTTTAAGGTCCCATGCATAACCTTGGCCCGCTCCAGACCCTACTCATCAGGTTGTTCCAGGCTCCTCTTCCTAGCTTCAAACCATTACATGCTCTGCTCCATTGCCTTGTGATGTGGAGGTTTTTTTCTCATCTAGCCTCCAAGTGATTGGGGCTGGAATACTGATGAGTATCTCTCATGGCTTCAATGATCTGATTGCAATCATTCTTAGATGTTAGTTGCAGCTCAGTGGTAGCTCACTTGACTCTGAGTCAGAAGATTGTGTGTTCAAGTCCCACTTCAGAGACTTGAGCATAAAATCTAGGCTGACACTCCAGTATAGTACTAAGGATCTGCTGCAATGTTGGAGGGGCCATGTTTCGGTTGAGCCATTAAACTGAGGCCCTGTCTGGCCTTTCAGATGGACATAAAAGATCCCATGGCACTATTTGAAGAAGAGCAGAGGAGTTTTCCGCGATGTCCTGGCCAATATTTATCCCTCAATCAATATCACTAAAACAGATTATCTGATTATTATCGTATTACTGTTTGTGGGATCTTGCTATGTGCAACTTGGCTGCTGTGTTTCGTACATTACAACCATGACTACACTTCAAAAAAGTACTTCATTGGCTGTAAAGTGCTTTGGGACGTCCGGTGGTCGTGAAAGGCGCTATATAAATGCAAGTCTTTTTTTCTTTATTTATCATTCAGGCACCGTTCTCATTACTCAGTGGCCAATTGAAGCCAAGGTCCAGTAATAGTTGGTTGACAGATGTATAGTTTCATGATGATGCTGCCAGGATAGTGTCACATACCCTCCCGCCAGCCTACCCAGATGTCTGCACATGTGGCATAAAGGAGCCAGGACCAGGCTACCCTTGCAGCAAGGTGCAGCCAACAGAAGATCTTCCTGGTGCTCAGGGCCTGGAGACAAGGACCACCTCAGTCCCAAAAGGCCCTTGCAAGAATGCAGGAGCCAGCCATGAGATATCTCCCTTTCAGCGAGGGAGCACCGAAGAGAAGCAAGAGATTGAAAAGGTGCACAACTGCAGGCACCAAGGGAGAAATGTGATGGAAAGAAGGAGTAGGGAGCTACACAAATCTTTTGGCATTAACATTTTGATTGCAATACAGGTATTTGCACAGTATATTTAGCTTTGGGCGTGCATCCTGGTCAAGACGTCATAAATGAAAGATATGGATTCTATTCGGGATAGTGTCTGTACGTCAATATATTATCAATGGCATTACCATCATCGAATTCCCACCATCAAAACCTGGGGGTCACCATTGATCAGAATCAATATAAATACTGTGGCTATAAGAGCAGGTCAGAGGCTGGGTATTCTGCGGTGAGTTACTCACCTTCTGACCCCCCAAAGCCTTTCCATCATCTACAAGGCACAAGTCAATAGTGTGATGTTATACTTTCCACTTGTCTGGGTGAGTGCAGCTCCAACAACACTCAAGAAGCTCGACACCATCCAGGACAAAGCTGCCCGTTTGATTGGCACCGAATCCAGCACCTTAAACATTCACTCCCTCCACCACCGGCGCACCGTGTGCAGTGTGTACCATCTACAAGATACACTACAGCAACTCACCAAGGCTTTTTCGGCAGCACCTCCCAAACCCTTCATCGTCGCTGGGTAAAAAGCCTGGATCTTCCTGCCTAACAGCACTGTGGGAGTACCTTCACCACACGGACTGCAGCGGTTCAAGAAGTCAGCTCACCACCAAGGGCAATTAGGGATGAACAATAAATGCTGGCCTTGTCAGCGATGCCCACATCCGTGAATGAATAAAAAGAATATATTTATTACTACTGTGGTGATTAAACATGGAAACCAGTGTTCACTCCTGTTTTTCCTGTTTTCCCTGCTTTAGGCTGACTTTGAATTCCAAACATTTTGAAGGTTCGTGGTTTCTGACACCATTACGTTGATTAATCACCTTTCTGCGATTTTATATTCTATGCTGGCTCAGTCCCTGGGTCTTGCTGCGAGCAAACGCTTACTTGAAACTGTTGGAACTAACATTGAGCTCTTTAAGCTCTACATCTCTGCGAACTATGTAAATAATTGTAAATTTTTCATTTAGTTTTAACTATAGGTTTTCTTTCAGCCTTTTGTTTAGTCCCAGAGAAGAAAAAAGAGGCTCATCACAGTGGAGTCCAGCTGAAGATCTTATAAAATTCAACTGTGTATTTAACGTCGTCTAAGCTGGTGATCATTGGGGAAATAGTGTTTTTAAATTAATATGTGAGCACACTTGTTTTCTTACCTGATCAAGGCAAGTTATCTATAAAATCTACAATGCTTTTTTCCAAGGCACACACACTTGTAAAGGGGCGATCCGACCAAACTGCACCTGTAATCATTGGGCATTTCTCAACCACATTCCCAAACACATCGACAAACTCTTCGTAATTCATGGCGTTAACAACTTGGATATCCATAACTTTAACAGAATGACCTCCAACTGTTGCAGAAGTCTCTTGAGTTGTCAACTCTGGGCGGAGATTACCGGAGGTTGCAAAACCTGTTCTCGTACAGCCGCAGATCAGTCAACTGTGGCGACTTGCCTTTTCAGGGCAGGTTCTCAAAGGGTTGATTTGATTATTCTGTTTTTACTCTTTCCTCATTGGTAATAAGGGCATAGCTGGAAGCATACTATTATAATCTGCTCGGATGGGGAACTCCCTGCGCCGACTTACTGCTACTCCTCTTAAGTGACAAAAAAGGAATAATCAAATCACCTTTTTTATAAAAGAAAAAGACTTACATTTATATAGCGCCTTTCACAACCACCGGATATTTCAAAGCACTTTTGAAGTGTAGTCACTGTTTTAATGTGGGAAACGCGGCAGCCAATCTACACACAGCAAGGTCCCACAAACAGCAATGTGATAATGATCAGATAATCTGTTTTTGTTATGTTGATTGAGAGATAAATATTGGCCAAGACGCCAGGGATAATTCCCCTGCACTAGTTCGAAATAGTGCCATGGGATCTTTTACGTCCACCTGAGAGAGTAGACCGGGCCTCGGTTTAACATCTCATCTGAAAGACGGCACCTCTGACAGTGCAGCACTCCCTCAGCACTGCACTGGAATGTCAGCCTAGATTTATATGCTCAATTCCCTGGAGTGAGAATTTAACCCACAACCTTCTAACTCAGAAGTGAGAGTGCTACCCACTGAGCCACAGCTGACACTTATGGTCATGTCTATTTGTAACACTAGATTTCTGCTTAGTCCCCTTGGAGGACAAGATCCACCCAACAGTTTGTATTGTGTAATTTGATCCTGCCTGCTGGAAAGTAATCAAGACCTCTGCAATGTGTAATTTGATCCAGTCAGGCAGGCAACTGAGTTCACAGTGCTAACACTACTGGTTTCAAAGAACAGACAGGGCTCACCCTCCCGGGTGAAATATGAAAGGAAGCTTGCAGAGAACATTAAAATGGACTGCAAAAGCTTCTATAAATATGTAAAAAGAAAGAGGTTAGTAAAAACAAATGTAGGTCCCCTGCAGTCGGAAACAGGGGAAGTCATAATGGGGAACAAGGAAATGGCAGATCAATTGAACAAGTACTTTGGTTCGGTGTTTACTGTGGAGGACACACACACAACCTGCCGGAAATAAAAAGGGTCAGAGGATCTGGTAAGAGGGAGGAGCTGAGGGAAATCCTTATTAGTCGGGAAAAGGTATTGGGGAAATTGATGGGACTGAAGGCTGAAAAATCCCCGGGGCCTGATGGTCTGCATCCCAGAGTACTTAAGGAGGTGGCCTTGGAAATAGTGGATGCATTGACGATCATTTTCCAACATTCCTTAGACTCTGGATCAGTTCCGATGGAGTGGAGGGTGGCCAATGTAACCCCTCTTTTTAAAAAAGGAGGGAGGGAGAAAGCAGGGAATTATAGACCGGTCAGCCTGACATCGGTCGTGGGTAAAATGATGGAAGCAATTATTAAAGATGTCATAACAGACCATTTGGAAAGTGGCGACATGATAGGTCCAAGTCAGCATGGATTTGTGAAAGGGAAATCATGCTTGACAAATCTTCTGGAATTTTTTGAGGATGTTTCCAATAGGGTGGACAGGGGGGAACCAGTAGATGTGGTGTATTTGGACTTTCAGAAGGCCTTCGACAAGGTCCCACACAAGAGATTGGTGAGCAAAGTTAAAGCACATGGGATTGGGGGTAATGTGTTGACGTGGATTGAGAACTGGTTGGCACACAGGAAACAAAGAGTAGGAGTAAATGGGTACTTTTCAGAATGGCAGGCAGTGACCAGCGGGGTACCGCAGGGTTCGGTGCTGGGACCCCAGCTGTTTACATTATATATTAATGATTTGGACGAAGGGATTAAATGTAATATCTCCAAATTTGCGGATGACACTAAATTGGGAGGCAGTGTGAACAATGAGGAGGATGCTAGGAGGCTACAGAGTGACTTGGACAGGTTGGGTGAATGGGCAAATGTATGGCAGATGAAGTACAATGTGGATAAATGTGAGGTTATCCACTTTGGTGGTAAAAATAGAGAGGCGGACTATTACCTGAATGGTGGCAGATTAGGGAAAGGGGACGTGCAACGAGACCTGGGCGTCATGGTACATCAGTCACTGAAGGTGGGAATGCAAGTGCAGCAGGCAGTCAAGAAAGCAAACGGAATGATGGCCTTCATAGCAAGGGGATTTGAGTACAGGAGTAGGGAGGTGATGCTACAGTTGTACAGGGCCTTGGTGAGGCCACACCTGGAGTATTGTGCGCAGTTTTGGTCTCCTAACTTAAGGAAGGACATTCTTGCTATTGAGGGAGTGCAGCGAAGGTTCACTAGATTGATTCCTGGGATGGCCGGACTGACATATCAAGAAAGATTGGGTCAACTGAACTTGTATCCTCTGGAGTTCAGAAGAATGAGGGGGGATCTTATAGAGACATTTAAAATCCTGACTGGTTTAGACAAATTAGATGCGGGCAGAATGTTCCCAATGGTAGGGAAAACTAGAACCAGGGGTCACAGTCTAAGGATTAAGGGGAAGCCATTTAGGACTGAGCTGAGGAGGAACTTCTTCACCCAGAGAGTGGTGAATCTATGGAATTCTCTTCCACAGAAGGTTGTTGAGGCCAGTTCGCTAAATATATTCAAAAGGGAGTTAGATATAACACTCACAACTAAGGGGATCAAGGGGTATGGCGAGAAAGCAGGAATGGGGTACTGAGGTAGCATGTTCAGCCATGAACGCATTGAATGGCGGTGCAAGCTCGAAGGACCGAATGGTCTACTCCTGTACCTATTTTCTATGTTTCTATGTTTCTATGTAAGGAGCACTCACGCTGCCAAGTTCAGATAGGAAGGGATGAGACCATGGAGGGATTTTAACATGAGGATGAGAATTTTAAAATCAAGGTGTTGGTGAAAAATGCTCCCCCAATTTGCTTTTTTGGCTGTGCAGCCCATTCAAAATTTCATGCATGTGCACAATCTCCCATTCAAAAGTCAATAAGTAGCTTGCGTGAGACCTCCAGGCAGCTGCACAGCCTCATGACCACGCAGCTTAGCAGGAACATTGTTACATAGGATTACATAGGATATAGGGCAGAGAAACAGGCCATTCGGCCCAACCAGTCCATGCTGGTGTTTATGCTCCACACGAGCCTCCTTCCGTCTTTCCCCATCTAAATCTATCAGCATAGCCCTCTATTCCCTTTTCCCCCATATGCTTGTCTAGCCTCCTCTTAAATGCATCTATACTATTCGCTTCAACCACTCCTTGTGGTAGCGAGTTCCACATTCTCACTACTTTTTGGGTAAAGAAGTTTCTTCTGAATTCCCTATTGGATTTCTTGGTGACTATCTTATATTGATGGTCTCTAGTTATGCTCTTCCCCACAAGTGGAAACATTCTCTCTGTATCCACTCTATCAAAATTTTTCATAATTTAAAGACCTCTATTAGGTCACCCCGCAGCCTTCTTTTTTCAAGAGAAAAGAGACCCAGCCTGTTCATTCTTTCCTGATATGTATACCCTCGCATTTCTGGTATCATCCTTGTAAATCTTCTCTGCATCCTCTCCAGTACCTTGTTGAAGTTTCGACTTCCGAGTAAGACTCTTGAAACATAAAGGGGTAAAAATTCAGTTGGTGGCGCCTCCCGTTAGCGCCTTAAGAGGGCGCTAATGGGGCGCAAAGCCGCTAACGCCCGGGCGCAGCGATGTTTGCGCCGCTCGGGAACTTAACTTGACATTGTGCGGCGGCGCTAAAACTTACCGCTGCAACCACCTGCGCACGCAGATTGTGACGTCATTCCATGGTGCAACGCCCTTGTGGCGCCCCGGAGCGGAAATTGAGTGGCGCCCCCTGCCTTACCGCCTGGCGCATCCAACGACCAGAAGACTGGAACGCTATCAATCGCTGTGGGGCTGGGGGTGGCGCTATTTAAAGGGGGCCTCTTCCTGTCTTTTATTGTTGGTGGCATTTTTGAACTACGCATTCTGAGAGAGAGAGGGAGAGACTTCTGGAGAGATTCAATGTTGTGTGAAGGAGTTTTGGGTACTGAGCAGCACTTTGCAGGTTCATTTTGATTTGCCATTCCTTGTATCGATTTAGCAGAGACTGTGGGAGCTGCACTCTGAGCTCTTTGCCTGGTACTCTCCATTGTTCTTTCCAGCACATTTGATGTGCAAGTCTCTCCAGGCCGAGATTCAAGGCTGCAATGAACAGGATGTGGATGGAAAGCAAGATTAACCATCCCCTTTAAGAACTGGCCCGTGCCATTGTGGGTGTGTTCCATTGCTGACTAACATTACATGAGCTTCGCCAGCGCTCTGAGGTAGCGCCTCACTCCTTGGCCTTTGCGCCTTAAGACAGGTGTGCAGCACCTGATTTAGCGCTCCACTCACCTCCCGGGGCGGTAAAAGTGAAGTTTCCAGTCAGTGCCGATAATTAGCGCCAGGCGCTAATATTTGCGTCCAGACGATATTTGCGCCCCAAATGGGGCGCGACCTAATTTCTACCCCAAAGTATCATCAAAGACAGGCTTTATTATTTACTTGCACGCAAGGAGAATGCACTGTAGTCAACGGCTACATGACATTCTGAAGAATCACAGAAAATGGAACATCTTTATACACTGAAAATACAAGCTTTCCATATCACATGACATGTTGTTGAAAGTAAGCTAAGTTAAAAGTTAAAAAATAGAAATGCCTTACGATGAGACTAGCTAATCTCTACAGTCATGGAGTCTGTCTGTCTGTTCTTCTTCTCCCACCAAGGCCAAGGCATCTGGATGTTTACTTCACTAGTCCTTGGTTATCTCAAGTTGATTAGAAGAAGCCTTTTTTTGTTCTGTACCAGCAGACTATGAAAACAGCACAGTCTGCAAAGTTTAAATTCATCTCCATGAGAAGTCATAAACAACTTTATCTTTTCCCAAACAAGTCAGAGTCGGCCATTTTGTATCACTCTTTCTGTGTCTAGGAAGCCATTTTGTGTCTAAGTAAAAAATACACTTCCACATTCCCCCCTTTTTGTCCTTCTAGGACAAAATAGCTCAATTGAACCCTTTCGGTCTTTCCTGTCGGTTCCTGTACCAAATTTGAATTTTGGCCAGGGATGCCAACTTCTTTTCTGTTTTAACCATCCTCGGAATTATACCTGTATTGATGGCTGACCTTATTTAAGATCGTCTCTCCTCTCTATCTATCCTTGGTGCCGGGTGTATGGTGGTCTGTACGAAAAGAAAAGAGCTTACATATAGATATCCTGTAGCAGCTGTTCATTGCTTGGTTCAATATTGACTACATCATTCTGGCCATAGCTGCCTTACAACATGCATTTAAAATCATCAGTATAACACAGAACGCTATTCCAATTACGAGAACAATTATCAATCCATGCATCAAATATGAACCCCATGATCCCCCATCCTATTGTCCAATTGTGAAGCGGGAAGGCATTCCTCGCCGTCCCTTTCTGCATGACTGACAAGGCCTCCCTCTTATCTTTCTGAGGAATGTTTTGTTATGTTTCTTTAAGGACATTTTATGACTTTTCGACTCCATTTTTTTTCTATTATCCCCCACCCTGTGTTGTTTTGCATTTTATGATTCCCTTATCACTTCTATTTGTCTTTTGATGCTTGATATTCGACCTTGCTGGCATTTCTGCTATCTGTTCCTGGCTGCATGTTGTCAGTCTCTGTTCTAAGAATTAAAACCCATTTTTGAATCTAACAGCTATTTCTTACAATTCCCTTCTTTGAGAAGGAAATATCCTTATTGACTTCTCACAATCGGCTCTTGACTAATCTAGCTAGTTCTTATTGCTCTCTCAACTTGGGCATTAGTTAGTAGGGAGTCTTGAAGATTTCTCTCTTCTAATAGTCCATTCCGGTGTTCCAATTCTGCCCCGCCTGGGGTATCCTCTGTTTCTTCTATCTTCCTGATGTTACCCCGCCTGGGGTCTCCTCTACATTGCTTCAGATCTTCTCTTTCGGTGTGCTCAATTTGTTAGTGCTGGTTAGTCATGGGCATGAGTACCCAATTGGCTTGTGTATCTTACTACATAGGTTACATATATCAAATACACTATCATTACAAGCTGGAGAACTACCAGAGCGTGTGAAATAATACAAATCTAAGGGTGTGCTGATATATATTAAGCCCAATATCCCACCAGTGTGAGTTGTCCCCTATGCTGTCAATTTCAATATCTATTCTTGAGTTGTCTTCCTTCAAAACATAAAAATGCTTTAGGGAGGAGTTCAGTCGCATCATGAGCTCACTGATAACCTTAGACAACGGGGGAATGTCGTATCCGAATTGTGCCACATAATTGTGCAGCTCATACTTAAGTACCTCATTTACTGTCAGTTTCACTTGAGCATAGGTTTCGATATTATGTAAAATGTGTTGGTTGATGGGACAGGTCCTGTTAAACCCGTAAAGCATGGTAGTTGCGGTAGTAGTGACACAGGAGGCACCACCAAAACCACCTCATACTGGATTCGCACTGGTTTTTCCCACACTCTGTTACCTACAAAACACAATTATTACAGTCACAGTTAAATTCAGTCTTACAACCATTTCAAGCAACATTACAGTTTAACATCTAATCAACAAATCATGGACTTAAAAGATTCTCCAGATCGCTTTTTTTTTTACTTGTATCCATATTGTGGATAATTCTTACTAAACATGATTTCTCCTTAGCCCTCAATTGTCCCAATCCAGATTCCATGTAACTCTCCACTTCAACTTCAATTTCAATCCCTCTAACAGGTACCAGTGTATTTAACTCTATTCTGATTGTTTCATTAATTAGATCGTTTCTCGATGGAGTATGTGTCAATGCTTTAAAAGTTGTCTCGCTTTCCTGAGCCACATTAACCATTTCATGTCTTGCTGTTGTCAAGTAACTGAGCAGACTGAGACCCGTTCTTCAGTGCAAATTCAACATACATTCCCAGATGGTAATTGCTTCATACGTAGCAAATCACATTTGCACACTCATACCGGTATCTCAATATCATGCCACATGTGCCTTTCTCGGGCTTTCAGGTATCTTATCAAAAGATTGTCTTTGTTCATCTTCTTCTGCATGGTCCCGATGTCTTGGGTAGTGGCCAGGCTATCAAATTCAGTTTTCTTAAAAATTCATTATAGGCAGGGACACAAATGTCTCCAAGAAAAAGCTATCAATTTATTATTCTTAGCTACACTTTCCTGACTTTCACCAGAAAGTTTTTAAAATTCCCATTCAGCAGTGTAATTCTCCTGTTTCATTCTTACACCCTCAATCACTTTCCTTTAATTACCATTCATATCTCATTCATGAGCCCTGGAGAAACTTTACTGTCCAGTACAATATTTAAGATTGAAAAACATAGATCAAACATTCTCACTAGGTCCAAGTTATTAACACTTTTTATTTATCATTATTTTAGAGGATCTTTTATTTTCCCAAAAGTAACCCTATATATCTTTAGTGCCTGAGTCCATTTTGTCATTTCAAAACTATCCCGAAATCCAAACAGCAGTACTGTTGAACTGACAGGTTTTGTCAATGTTCAATTTAATTTCTATCAATTTATCTTATCAATTCCAATTTCAGAAACAAATGATTTCCAGCCTAGGTGGCTTACACAGTGTTTTAACATTAGAGACAGAAGTGCTGCAATTAGTTTACAAGGTAACTTCCATATAACAAAAGAAAGGAGAGAATCCATTGTGATTCTGCTTAAAGCCCAAGGGGTTAATTTATCAAATCATAATTTTCCTTCTGGGAAATGTTAAATTAAAATTAAGAAACTTAAATTTAATAATGTCCAATATCTTTAAATGTCATACTAAAGTTGTTGCTCGGTGAACTTAAACAGCTGTCAGTGGAAAGGGTTAACTCCTTTGCAGGTCTTTAAGAAGGTGGAGCGAAACATTGTCAGGCGCATGCAATTGCGTCACTTTCCGTAAATTTTAAAAAAACTTTCCCGATCCAAAAAGACAGTTGTGTTTTCACACTTTAACTGAACACGAACAGAACAGATAAAACAAAACAAACTAGTACATGCTTGTAGAAAACCAAAAATCACATCATATTTCTTATAACTGGAGAAAAATTAGCTTTTCACATTTAAGCAAATCAAATCAAACTGCTTTGGAAGATTTCACCATAGCAACTGCAACTCCAAGGTTAAATCTTAGACCGAAACTTAATCTTTTGTGAAACAAACTTTTTGTTGTTCTTCTCAGTTTTTACACACCAGCTTAACTTAAATTGTAGTTCAAAGTTTTTTCCCCCCAATTCTTGGGGTACAATCTATTGCAGCCACACAACGTGGCATTGCCTTCGCTACTGGATCCCTCTCTAACTAACTGTTGAATTGGCTCTGCTTTCCCTGCAAAGTCTGATATAAAATTCCTGCAGTAGTTAAATTGTAGTCCCAACACTTTCCTCACACCCCGGATGGTCACTGGCCTTGGCATGTCTTTTATGGCTGCCTTTGTTTCTGCAGGAGTGCCTTATACCCCTGGTTAATTTTGTGTCCTAGATATTTTACTTTGGACAGTCCAACATGTACCTTTTCTTTTTTTGGGGTTCAATTTAAAGCCAGCTTTCCTTTGGCATCCTCTGATGCAATCATTATGTCATCGACATATTGGAGTAGGGCACTCTGATACTTTGATAGGTCTAACTCGTCTAAGGCTTGACTCCGTACATGGTAATATATTTGAATTATTGTGGAACCCCTGCGGGACCCTGATCCATGTATACTGTCTATCCCTGACAGTAAAGGCGAATTTTCCTTGTGATTCCTCTGCCAATGGTATGGACCAGAACCCGTTCTGTATCCAAGACTGTAAATATTTTAAAGTCTGGTTTCAGACCATTAAATATCTTATTCAATGCGGTCTACACAAATTTACACCAACCAGAATTTCACCGTGCACAATAAAAGTCTGGTTTTTAATAGGTTAATTAACCTCTATAACTCCAATTCAATCCAGATCAATTTTTTTTAAACTAACCAGTATCACTTGGAAAAGAAAGAAACCATAGTCACATTAACAAAGAAACAATTCATTTTCTTTCCAGGCACATTGGCAACTGTGACTTCAAGGCTGAAGCTTATCTTTTGTAAAACAATTAACAAACTTAAAACAACACACGCTTGTCCATCCTTCAAGACAAGTCTTCAAAGGGTTAAACAGCTTTTAGCTCTCTGTACAAAAGAGTGGGTGAAGCTAAAACAAAAATGACAGACACTTTTTTTTAAGACAGACTTTCAGACAAAATAAATACTGTAACTTTTTAAACATTCACAGTCAGGAAAACTTTCGCTCTTTTAACACACACTTTCACCCAAACTGAGATCTCAGCATTCCCTTTAAGATTCCTTTCACTCAGCAAATCCTGGATTTTATTTGTCTCGGCACAGACATTAATAACTTCCATGTCGGTAAAACTTTAAATTTCTCTCTTTTTTTTTACATCTGTGTCTCAGCAGCTTTTCCTGGCTTTCCAAATCTTTTTTTTTGCTGAGTTTCAAATTTCAATTTCAGTAAATTAGATCTTTTTCCTTCTACATACACCTGTAGTCCCTTTTCTGAACAAATTATTGTTGCTTGCATTTTGCATAGCAAATCTCTCCCTAAAAGGTTCATAGGGGCATTGTCTGATAGGAGAAAGGCATGTTGGCCAGAGAAATTGTCTGCTTGTATTGCTAATGGCTGTGACCATGTCATAGTCTGTGAGATGCCGGAAAGTCCTACACATGTGACATTCTTTTCTGTACATGGGGTTCCTCTAGCATATTGCTTTGTTAATAGTGAGCTTGTGGCGCCTGTGTCAACGAGAAAAGGAATTCTCTTGCCCTGCATTTCTATGGATAAATATGGCTCATCTCTAGAATTTACTGATACTGAAGGTAATTGAAGTATGTGGGTAACGTTTGGGGCTGTGTCTTTGCATCACGCTGAATAATTTTGCTTTGGGGGCGGGAGGGATCCAATTTGTCCTTCCATATTTTGACCTCCCCAAGGGTTCCCCGTTGTAAAACCTGCCTGTGGACGAGTGTAAGCCTGGGCTTGGGTGCACCTCCCCAGCCTTGATTTTGCTGCTTGGGGAACGGGCAGTTAGCCTTCCAGTGTCCGATCTGGCCACAGTTAAAACATGGAGAGTTTGCACCTCCTCCATTCCACTGGCCTCTGCCCGTCCCTCCTCTACCTCTTCCTCTAAATCTGCCTCTATTATACCTTCTGCCTCGTCCTCCGTATTGACCTTGATAATAAATGGTATTCTGGGCCGTCGGTGTTGCGGAAGCTGCTTGCTCCACTAAGAGGGAAACTTTATTCTTTTGGTCCCTATTTCTCTCCTGAATTCCTTTCAGAATTTGTGTCAATTCAGGAGTTGTTTTATGTCTCCAATCTAGGCAGACTAAAGTCAATGGTTCTTCAAGTTCTGTTCTGAGACCATTTACAAGGGCATTGATTAAAGGAATCTGGTAATTTTCTTTGGTCATTCCAGAATGCTGCCCCATAATTGCCTCTATTCTTAAAGTAATTTGTCTAACTTCATCTTGTTTAGCCAATTTACTCACGGGGTCTTTTCTCTTATCTTTAATGTCAGATCTACTGGCTTGTATACTATGGTCCTTACGCCTTTCTGCTTCCTTTTTCCAGTCTGAAAAGGCTGACCAATTTACTGACTTTTTACCTTTTCTTTGTGGGTCTCTATTTGTGAGACAGTCCTCTAGACATGTAATTCTGTCTAGGTTAAAGGTTCCATCAATAGGGAACGGGTGTTTGTCATTCTTGGTCCATTTAGACCAATCAGACAAATCCCTTGTGGATGTCCGACCACAGTTCTGGAAGATGTAAAAAGCTGCAGTTCCTTTTTCTGGGATCTTGCTCTGTGAAGCTCCCACCTTAGTAAAGTTTTAATTATACTAGGCACTCTTCTTCTAAATCGCAAGTTTCACCCTTTACCCCCTTACGCTTATATTTGACCATCCAAAGTTCCACAAGCGATGAACAATAACAAGAACTAACAACAATCAAGACAATTATAAGTAATGCAAAAGCCCAAACAGGCAAACAAACAAGTAATCAAACATTTAACCTTATACTTTAAACTAAACAAATAGTCAATTCTCAGTTTGCATTGTACTCCACTACAGACTGAGTCCTTAACATTTAACCTTATACTCCATATTAAGGTTTCTTATCTAAACCTTTCTGCCGCGAGATTCTTTTTTTTTCTCTTTTCACGGCTCAAGGGACCCACCCTTGATACTGCAGTTTTAATCTTTTAGCGCTTTCTCACAACCTGGTACCTTTATCAGTCTGGGACACAACCCTGCCGACTTTTCCCTTGCCTCCTTTGCCCAATAGTTTTGAAACTTGAGCCGTCAGCATCCTCCTCCTTTTTTTTTTAACGTTAAAAAAAAGAAGCAAAAGTTACAGGATTCAACTCAAATCTAAAACATGAATCTTAACTGATCGCAGTACTCCTGTCGGAAGAAACAGACTACACCAATTCAGCATCTAATGAGAAATCCTTTTTATGTGATAAAACATCACTGTGGCCGTTCAGGATTTGTCACTAGAAATTCATGGTGTCTTTTGTCCGTGACTTACCGAAAGGTAGCAAGCGATCTCGGTGGGACCTCCAAGAAATACTGTTGAAGTTTTGACTTCCGAGTAAGACTCTTGAAACATAAAGTATCGTCAAAGACAGGCTTTATTATTTACTTGCACGCAAGGAGAATGCACTGTAGTCAACGGCGACATGACATTCTGAAGAATCACAGAAAATGGAACATCTTTATACACTGAAAATACAAGCTTTCCATATCACATGACATGTTGTTTAAAGTAAGCTAAGTTAAAAGTTAAAAAATAGAAATGCCTTACGATGAGACGAGCTAATCTCTACAGTCATGGAGTCTGTCTGTCTGTTCTTCTTCTCCCACCAAGGCCAAGGCATCTGGATGTTTACGTCACTAGTCCTTGGTTATCTCAAGTTGATTAGAAGAAGCCTTTTTTTGTTCTGTACCAGCAGACTATGAAAACAGCACAGTCTGCAAAGTTTAAATTCATCTCCATGAGAAGTCATAAACAACTTTATCTTTTCCCAAACAAGTCAGAGTCGGCCATTTTGTATCACTCTTTCTGTGTCTAGGAAGCCATTTTGTGTCTAAGTAAAAAATACACTTCCACAACCTCTATATTCTTTTTATAATATGGCGACTAGAACTGTACGCAGTACTCTAAGTATTGTCTAACCAAGGATCGATACAGGTTTTGCATAACTTCACTGCTTTCCACCACAATCTGTAACCTCATGTCCCGGCATATCCCTCACTCTACCATTACCATCAAACCAGGGGACCAACACTGGGGAAGCTGCAACACAGGACTACATGCACGCTAAAAAGCGGAAGCAGCATGCTATAGACAGGGCTAAGCAATCCCACAATCAACGGATCAGATTAAAGCTCTGCAGTCCTGCCACATACAGTCGTGAATGGTGGTGGACCATTAAACAACTAACGGGAGGAGGAGGGTCCAAGAATATCCCCATCCTCAATGATGGTGGAGCCCAGCATGTGAGTGCAAAAGACAAGGCTGAAGCGTTTGCAACCAACTTCAGCCAGAAGTGCCGAGTGGATGATCCATATCGGCCTACTCCCAAGGTCCCCACCATCACAGAAGCCATTCTTCAGACAATTCGATTCACTCCACGTGATATCAAGAAATGGCTGAGCGCACTGGATACAGCAAAGGCTATGGGCTCCGACAACATCCCGGCTATCGTGCTGAAGACTTGTGCTCCAGAACTAGCCGCGCCTCTAGCCAAGCTGTTCCAGTACAGCTACAACACTGGTATCTATCCGACAATGTGGAAAACTGCCCAGGTATGTCCTGTCCACAAAAAGCAGGACAAATCCAACCCAGCCAATTACCACCCCATCAGTCTACTCTCAATCATCAGCAAAGTTATGGAAGGTGTCATCGACAGTGCTATCAAGCGGCACTTACTCACCAATAACCTGCTCACTGATGCCCAGTTTGGGTTCCGCCAAGACCACTCGGCTCACGACCTCATTACAGCCTTGGTCCAAACATGGACAAAGGAGCTGAATTCCAGAGGTGAGGTGAGAGTGACTGCCCTTGACATCAAGGCAGCATTTGACCAAGTGTGGCATCAAGGAGACCTGGTAAAACTGAAGTCAATGGGAATCAGAGGGAAAATGCTCCACTGGCTGGAGTCATACCTATCACAAAGGAAGATGGTTGTGGTGGCTGAAGGTCAATCATCACAGCCCCAGGACATTGCTGCAGGAGTTCCTCAGGGCAGTGTCCAAGGCCCAACCATCTTCAGCTGCTTCATCAATGACCTTCCCTCCAACATAAGGTCAGAAATGGGGATGACTGCAAAGTGTTCAGCGCCATTCACAACTCCTCAGATGATGAAGCAGTCCATGCCCGCATGCAACAAGACCTGAACGACGTTCAGGCTTGGGCTGATAAGTGGCAGGTAACATTCGCGCCACAGAAGTGCCAGGCAATGACTATCTCCAACAAGCGAGAGTCTAACCACCTCCCCTTGACATTCAATGGCATTACCATCGCCGAATCCCCCACTATCAACATCCTGGGGGGTCACCATTAACCAGAAACTTAACTGGACCAGCCACATAAATACTGTGGCAACAAGAGCAGGTCAGAGGCTAGGTATTCTGCGGCGAGTGTCTCACCTCCTGACTCCCCAAAGCCTTTCCACCATCTACAAGGCACAAGTAAGGAGTGTGATGGAATACTCTCCACTTGCCTGGATGAGTGCAGCTCCAACAACACTCAAGAAGCTCGACACCATCCAGGACAAAGCAGCCCGCTTGATTGGCACCCCATCCACCACCTTAAACATTCACTCCCTCCACCACCAGCGTACCGTGGCTGCAGTGTGTACCATCTACAAGATGCACTGCAGCAACTCGCCAAGGCTTCTTCGGCAGCACCTCCCAAACCCACAACCTCTTCCACCTAGAAGGACAAGGGCAGCAGGCGCATGGGAACACCACCACCTCCAAGTTCCCCTCCAGGTCACACACCATCCTGACTGAGAAGTATATCGCCGATCCTTCATCGTCGTTGGGTCAAAATCCTGGAACTCCCTACCTAACAGCACTGTGGGAGTACCATCACCACACGGACTGCAGCGGTTCAAGAAGGTGGCTCACCACCACCTTCTCAAGGGCAACTAGGGATGGGCAATAAATGCTGGCATTGCCAGCGACGCCCTGATCCCATAAACAAATTAAAAAAAAATAATTCTACACCTAAAAAATAAACCCAAGTGCTTGGTTTGCTTTTTTTATGGCCTTGCTAACCTGTGTCACAACTTTTAGTGATTTGTGTATTTGTACTCCTAGATCCCTTTGTTCGTCTACCCCATCTAGACTTGCACCCACCAAGTGAGAAGTGACCTCCCTATTCGTCCAACCAAAATGTAATACCTCACATTTCACAGAATCACAGAATCACAGAATCCCCACAGTGCAGATAGAGGCCATTTCGGCCCATCGAGCCTGCACTGACACATATCTCACCCTATCCCCGTAACCCCACGTATTTAATTCCCCTAACACTAAGGGTCAATTTATCATAGCCAAATCAACCTAACCCGCACATCTTTGGACTGTGGGAGGAAACTGGAGCACCCGGAGGAAACCCACGCAGACACGGGGAGAATGTGCCAACTCCACACAGACAGTCACCCAGGGCCGGACATTTATCTGTGTTGAACTTCATTTGCCAATTATATGCCCATTCTGCAAGTTTATTAATGTCCTCCTGTAACTTGTTGCAGTCCTCCTCAGTATTACATATACTGTATGTATATGTATAGACTTTAATCTACATATAAACCAAATTTGCAGCAATAGTGTGGAGGACGAATTCATGGAATGTATGCAAGATTGTTTTCTAGATCAGTATGTTAAGGAACCAACTAGGGAACAGGCTATTTTAGATCTAGTATTGTGCAATGAGAAAGGGTTAATTAATAACCTTGTAGTAAAGGGGCCTTTAGGGAAGAGTGACCATAATATGAAGAAATTTTTTATTGAGTTTGAAAGTGACTGAGTTAAATCCGAAACTAGGGTCTTAAATCTAAACAAAGTAAACTACGTAGGTATGAAGGGTGAGTTGGCTAAGGTAGATTGGGAAACTACATTAAAAGGTATGACAGTGGATGAGCAATGGCCGGCATTTAAAGAATTAATACATAATTTACAACAGGTATACATTCCTAGAAGGCACAGAAACCCTACAGGAAAAGTGGTCCGCCCGTGGCTAACAAGAGAAGTTATAGATAGTATTAGTTCAAAGGAATTGGGAGGATTTTAAAATTCAGTAAAGGAGGACCAAGAAATTGATAAAGAAAGGGAAAATAATATGAGAGTAAACTAGCGAGAGACATAAAATTAGATTGTAAAAGCTTCTATAGGTATTTAAAAAGGAAAAGATTAGCGAAAGTAAATATGGGTCCCTTACAGGGTGAGATGGGAGAAATTATAATGGGGAATAAGGAAATGGCAGAGAAATTAAACAAATACCATGGGCTGGATTTTCATTGACCCGTGGAGGTGGGTTTGGAGGCGTGTGGGGGGTTAAAATTATGAAAACTGGCGGGCGGGCACAAGCCCGCCATATCCCACCTCCACGCAATTTTCATTAAATCGTGTCTGCTGGTCCCGACTCCGTCCCGCCTCTAAGAGGCGGGATAGGCTGCTAAGGCCCTTAACAAGCACTAAATTGCCTCTATAATGCCATTTTGAAAGGCCTTTGTGATTTTAACCCTTTTTCTACGTGAAGCACACTTGTTCTAAACCACGAATGTGAAACCTGGCAGGAGCACATTTGGATAGGGCTGGCTGGCTGGCTGGGAGTGGTGGAGGAGACATATCTGGGAGTGGTGGAGGAGACATATCTGGGAGTGGTGGTGCAAAAATATCTGGCAGCCGACTTAGGGCTGCTGCTGCTCATTTTGCATCCAGGTCCTCTCACAGCAAAGGCCAGGCAGTCTTTGCAGACCTTCAATACAGCAGCAATGATGACATCTTCAGAGGCGACTTTCAGACTGAAAACACTAATTGGTTCATGGGTTCCCACATGCTGGAACTCAATTGCCCAATTAGGTGAAAATCGCATCAATCTCCCACATCCAATTGCAGTCGGGTGGATAACAAGAAAAGTGGATGACACGACCCCAACCCGCCCCAGTATCAAAATCCAACCCTTTGTGTCTGTCTTCACGGAAGAAGACGCAAAAAAATGACCCGGAAATAGTGCAGAACCAAGGGTCTAGTGTGAATGAGGAACTGTAAGAAATTAGTATTAGGAAAAAAGTAGTACTAGAGAAATTAATGGAACTGAAAGCCAATAAATCCCCTGGACCTCATGGCCTACAGCCTAGGGTTTTGAAAGAGTTGGCTATAGAGATAGTGGATGCATTGGTTGTCATTTTCCAAAATTCCACAGATTCTAGAATGGTTCCCGCGGATTGGAAGGCAGCAAATGTAACCCCACTATTTAAGAAAGGAGGGAGAGCAAAAACGGGGAACTACAGACCTGATATCAGTAGAAGGGAAAAGGCTAGAATCTATTATTAAGGACGAGGTAACAGCGCACTTAGAAAATAATAATAGGATTGGGCAGAGTCAACACGGATTTATGAAAGGGAAATCGTGTTTGACAAATCTGTTAGAGTTTTTTGAGGTTGTAACTAGCAGAATAGGTAAGCGGGAACCAGTGGATGTGGTGTATTTTGATTTTTCAGAAGGCATTCAATGAGGTGCCACACATATTAGGGCTCATGGGATTGGGGGTAATATACTAACATGAATTGAGGATTGGTTAACGGACAGAAAACAAAGAGTAGGTATAAACGGGTCATTTTCGGGTTGGCAGGCTGTAACTTGTGGGGTACCGCAAGGATCAGTGCTTGGGCCTCAGCTATTCACAATCTACATCAATGATTTGGATGAGGGGACCAAATGTAATATATCCAAGTTTGCTGATGATACAAAGCTGGGTGGGAATGTAAGTTGTGAGGAGGATGCAAGGAGGCTTCAAGGGGATATAGACAGGTTAAGTGAGTGGGCAAGAAGATGGCAAATGGAATATAATGTGGAGAAATGTGAAGTTATCCACTTTGGTAGGAAAAATAGAAAAGCAGAGTATTTTTTAAATGGCGAGAGATTGGGAAATGTTGGTGTTCAGAAGGACCTGGGTGTCCTTGTACACGAATCACTGAAAGTTAACATGCAGGTGCAGCAAGCAATTAGGAAAACAAATGGTATGTTGGCCTTTATTACAAGAGGATTTGAGTATAAGAGTAAAGACGTCTTACTGCAATTATATAGGGCCCTTATCGAAGGCCTTTTGAAAATCCAGATAAATTACATCTGCTGCATTACCATTGTCTACTCTCTCTGTTACCCCTTCAAAAAATTCAAGAAGGTTGGTGAAGCAACACTTTCCCTTTTGAAATCCATGCTGACTATTCATTATTATATTTTTGGTTTCTGGATGTTCTTCTATTTTCTCCTTTGGTAGGGATTCCATTATTTTTCCTACCACTGATGTTAAGCTGTGGACATGTTCGATCCCGCTTCTTAAATATCGATATTACGTTAGTTCCTCTCTGCCCTTCGATCCCCTCTCCTCTCCCCGTTCAATCCCCTCCTCTGTTTGATCCCCTCTCCCCCTTCGACCCCCTCTTCTCTCCCCCTTCGATTCACTCCTCCTCTTCGATCCCCTCTCCTCTCCCCCTTCGATCCCCTCTCCTCTCCCCCCTTCGATCCCCTCTCCTCTCCCCCTTCGATCCCCTCTCCTCTCCCCCCTTCGATCCCCTCTCCTCTCCCCCCTTCGATCCCCTCTCCTCTCCCCCCTTCGATCCCCTCTCCTCTCCCCCTTTGATCCCCTCTCCTCTCCCCCCTTCGATCCCCTCTCCTCTCCCCCTTCGATCCCCTCTCCTCTCCCCCCTTCGATCCCCACTCCTCTCCCCCTTCGATCCTCTCCTCTCCCCCTTTGATCCCCTCTCCTCTCCCCCCTTCGATCCCCTCTCCTCCCCCCCTTCGATCCCCTCTCCTCCCCCCCTTCGATCCCCTCTCCTCCCCCCCTTCGATCCCCTCTCCTCTCCCCCTTCGATCCCCTCTCCTCTCCCCCCTTCGATCCCCTCTCCTCTCCCCCTTCGATCCTCTCCTCTCCCCCTTTGATACCCTCTCCTCTCCCCCCTTCGATCCCCTCTTCCCCCACTTCGATCCCCTCTCCTCTCCCCCCTTCAATCCCCTCCCCTACCCCCCTTCAATCCCCTCTCCTCTCCCCCTTCGATCACCTCTCCTCTTCCCCTTCGATCCACTCTCCTCTCTCTCCCCCTTCGATCCCCTCTCCTCTCCCCCTTCGATCCCCTCTCCTCTCCCCCTTCGATCCCCTCTCCTCTCCCCCTTTGATCCACTCTCCTCTCCCCCCTTTGATCCCCTCTCCTCTCCCCCTTCAATCCCCTCTCCTCCTTCGATCCCCTCTCCTCTCCCCCTTCGATCCCCTCTCCTCTCCCCCTTTGATCCACTCTCCTCTCCCCCCTTTGATCCCCTCTCCTCTCCCCCTTCAATCCCCTCTCCTCCTTCGATCCCTCTCCTCTCCCCCTTCGATCCCCTCTCCTCTCCCCTTTGATCTCCTCTCCTCATCCCTTCGATCCCCTCTCCTCTTCCCCCTTCCCGCTTCGATCCCCTCACCTTTTTGTGAAGTAACAGAGAGGATTGATGAAGGGAATGCAATGGATGTTGTCTACATGGATTTTCGGATGGCATTTGACAAAGTACCACAATGAAGGCTGGTTAACAAAATTGAGGCTCATGGAATAGGTGGGTCAGTGGCAGCTTGGATAAGGAATTGGCTTCAGGACAGAAAACAGCGAGTTGTGATAAATGGCTGTTTTTCAGACTGGAGGATGGTAGACAGTGGTGTTCCCCAAGGGTCATGCGGGGCCACTGCTTTTTTTGATATATATATATAAATGACCTGGATACTGCAATAAAAAGTAGAATTTCTAAATTTGCCAATGACACCAAACTTGGAGGTGTGCCAAGAGTGAGCATGATACCAATCGACTGCAGCAGGACATAGAAAGGCTAGCAGAATGGGCAGACAAGTGGCAGATGGAATTTAATACAGAGAAGTGTGAGGTGATGCAGTTTGGCAGAAGGAACAGGGAGAGGCAATATACACTTAATGGCACAGTTTTAAAGAGTGTGCAGGGACAGAGGAACCTGGGAGTTAATGTGCATAGGTCCCTGAAGGTGGCGGGACATATTGAGAGAGTGGTTAGCAAAGCATATGTGATCTTGGGCTTCATAGAGGTATTGAGTACAAAAGTAGAGAAGTTATGCTGAACCTTTATAAAGCGCTGGTTTGACTACAACTGGAGTATTGCGTCTAGTTCTGGTCCCCACACTTTAGGAAGGATGTGAAGGCATTTGAGAGGGTGCAGAGGAGATTTACCAGAATGGTTCCGGGGATGGGGGATCTTAGCTACAAGGTCAGGTTGGAGAAACTGGATTTGTTTTCATTAGAGCAAAGGAGGTTGCGGGGTGATTTGATAGAGGTGTACAAGATTATGACGGGTTTGGATAGGCTAGACGGGGAAAGGCGGTTTCTACAAGTTGATGGTACAAGGACTAGGGGACACAGATTTAAGGTTTTAGGCAAGATATACAGGGGGGATAGGAGGGAAAACTTTTTTACGCAGCGAATGGTGAGGACGTGGAACTCACTGCCGACACACTCAATGTTTTCAAGGGAGACTGGATAGGCACTTGAGGGAAATAAACTTGCAGGGATACGGGGATAGAGCGGGGGAATGGGACTGACTGGATTGCTCTACAGAGAGCCGGCACGGACTCGATGGGCTGAATGGCCTCCTTCTGTGCCGTTATGACTCTATGACTCCTCTTCCTCTTCGATCCCCTCTCCTCTCCCCCTTCGATCCCCTCTCCTCAACCACTTCGATCCCATCTCCTCACCCCCTTCGATCCCCTCTCCTCAATCCATTTGTGCCCTCTCCTCTCCCCCTTTGATCCCCTCTCCTCTCCCCCTTTCGATCCCCTCTCCTCTCCCCCTTCGATCCCCTCTCCCCCGTGATCCCTCTCCTCTCCCCTTCCATCCCCTCTCCTTTCCCCCTTCAATCCCCTCTCCTCTCCCCCTTCCATCCCCTCTCCCCCTTCCATCCCTCTCCTCTCCCCCTTCCATCCCCATCTCTCCTCCTTCCATCCCCTCTTCCCCTTCGATCCCTCTCCTCTCCCCGTTCGATCCCCTCTCCTCCCCCCCTTCGATCCACTCTCCTCTCCCCCTTCGATCCCATCTCCTCACCCCCTTCAATCCCCTCTCCTCTCCCCCCTTCGATCCCCTCTTCTCTCCCCCCTTCGATCACCTCTCCCCCTTCGATTCCTCTCCTCACCCCCTTCGATCCCCTCTCCTCTCCCCCCTTCGATCCCCTCTCCCCCTTCGATTCCTCTCCTCACCCCCTTTGATCCCCTCTCCTCACCCCCTTCGATCCCCTCTCCCCTTCGATTCCTCTCCTCACCCCCTTCGATCCCCTCTCCTCTCCCCCCTTCAATCCCCTCTCCCCCTTCGATTCCTCTCCTCACCCCCTTCGATCCCCTCTCCTCTCCCCCCTTCGATCCCCTCTCCCCCTTCGATTCCTCTCCTCACCCCCTTCGATCCCCTCTCCTCACCCCCTTCAATCCCCTCTCCCCCTTCGATTCCTCTCCTTACCCCCTTCGATCCCCTCTCATCTCCCCCCTTCGATCCCCTCTGCTCTCCCACTTTCTATCCCCTCTCCTCTCTCCCTTCGATCCCCTCTCCTCTCCCCCCTTCGATCATCTCTCCTCTCCCCCACCATTTGATTCCCTGACCACCTCCGCACGGAGCTGAGGAAAGCTCACAGTACTAAACATTGCAGGCCATAGCAACCGCAATGTTTGGTACTGCGCATGCACAACCACATCGAGGGCGCATGTGTCACTCCACCGAGTGCGTGTGCGCAGTACCAAACGGGGCGCATGTGCAGTCGGACCAGAACACCGTGGAAATAATCACAGTGCCTTTTATAACCAGTCCTGATAAGACAAGTACCCAGAATTGACTGATCTCCAGCTGCACGAGGACACGTAATGTAACCTACCGTCATTGTGTAATCCAGAGGCCTGGACTAATGATCCAGAGACAGTGTTCAGATCCCACCAGGCAGCTGACGAATTTAAATTCAGTTAATTAAATAAATCTGGAAATAAAAAGCTAGTGTCAGTAATGGTGATCATGACACTACCAGATTGTTGTAAAAACTCATATGGTTCACTAATGGACACTTCATCTGCTGTCCTTACCCGGTCTCGGGTATATGTGATTCCAGACCCACAGCAATGCGGTTGACTCTTAACTGCCCTCTGAAATGGCCTAGCGAGCCACTCAGTTGTATCAAATCGCTACGAAAATGTATAATAAGAATAAAACTGGACGGACCACCCGGCATCAACCTAGGCACCGGATTTGGACACGACACGACAGCCCAGGTCAGTCGACCCTGCAAAGTCCTCCTCACTAACATCTGGAGACTTGTGCCAAAATTGGGAGAGCTGTCCCACAGACTAGTCAAACAACAGCCTGACATAGTCATACTCCCAGAATCATACCTTTCAGCCAATGTCCCAGACTCCTCCATTACCATCCCTGGGTATGTTTTGTCCCATCGACTGGACAGACCCACCAGGGGTGGCAGCACAGTGGTATACAGTCGGGAGGGAGTGGTCCTGGGAGTTCTCAACATTGACTCCGGACCCCATGAACTCTCATGGCATCAGGTCAAACATGGGCAAGGAAAACTCCTGCTGATCACCACCTACCACGCTCCCTCAGTTGATAAATCAGTACTGCTCCATGTTGAACACCACTTGGAAGAAGCACTGAGGGTAGCAAGGGCACAGAATGTATTCTGGGTGGGGGACTTCAATGTCCATCACCAAGAGTGGCTCAGTAGCACCACTACTGACCAAGCTGGCGAGTCCTGAGGACATAGCTGCCAGACTGGGCCTGTGGCAAGTGGTGAGAGAACCAACACAAGGGAAAACTTACTTGACCTCATCCTCACCAATCTACCTGATGCAGATGCATCTGTCCATGACAGTATTGGTAGGAGTGACCATGCACAGTCCTTGTGGAGACGAAGGCCCATCTTCACACTGAGGACACCCTCCATTGTGTTATGTAGCACTACCACTGTGCTAAATGGGATAGATTCAGAACAGATCTAGCAGCTCCAAACTGGGCATCCATGAGGCGCTGTGGGCCATCAGCAGCAGGAGAATTGTATTCCACCACAATCTGTAACCTCATGGCCCAGGATATTCTTCACACTAACATTACCATCAAGCAGGGGACCAACCTTGGTTCAATGAGGAGTGTAGAGAGCATGCCAGCAGCAGCACCAGGCATACCTAAAAATGAAGTGCCAACCTGGTGAAGCTACAACACAGGACTACATGCATGCTAAACAGCAGAAGCAGCATACTATAGAAAGAGCTAAGCGATCCCACAACCAACAAATCAGAGCAAAGCTCTGCAGTCCTGCCACATCTAGTCGTGAATGGTGGTGGACAATTAAACAACTAATGAGTGGAAGAGGCTCCAAGAACATCCCCATCCTCAATGATGGCAGAGCCCAGCACGTGAGTGTAAAAGACAAGGCTGAAGCATTTGCAACCATCTTCAGCCAAAAGTGCCAAGTGGATGATCCATCTTGGCCTCCTCCTCAGGTCCCCATCATCGCAGAAGCCAGTCTTCATCCAAATCAATTAACTCCATGTGATAGCAAGCAACGCCTGAACGCACTGGATACAGCAAAGGCTATAGGCCCCGACAAAATCCCAGCTGTGGTGCTGAAGACTTGTGCTCCAGAACTAGCTATGCCTCTTGTCAAAGTGGAAAATTGCCCAGGTGTGTCCTGTCCACTAAAAGCAGGGCAATTCCAATCCAGCCAAATACCGCCCCTTCAGTCTACTCTCAATCATCAGCAAAGTGATGGAAGCTGTCATCGACAGTGCTATCAAGCCGCATTTACTCACCAATAACCTGCTCACTGATGCTCAGTTTGGTTTCCGCCAGGACCACTTGGCTCCAGACCTCATTACAGCCTTGGTCCAAACATGGACAAAAGAGCTGAATTCCAGAGGTGAGCTGAGAGTGACTGCCCTTGATATCAAGGCAGCATTTGACCAAGTGCGGTATCAAGGAGCCCTAATAAAATTAAATCAATGGGAATCCAGGGGAAAACTCTCCACTGGCTGGCTGGAATCATATCTAGCACAAAGGAAGATGATTGTAGTTCTTGGAGGCAAATCATCTCAGCCCCAGGACATCACTGCAGGAGTTCCTCAGGGCAGTGTCCTAGGTCCAACCATCTTCAGCTGCTTCATCAATGACCTTGCCTCCATCATAAGATCAGAAATGGGGAGGTTCACTGATGATTGCACAGTGTTCAGTTCCATTCGCAACTCCTCAAATAATAAAGCAGTCCATGCCTGCATGCAGCAAGACCTGGACAACATTCAGGCTTGGGCTGATAAGCAGCATTTGCGCCACACAAGTGCCAGGCAATGACCATCTCCAATAAGAGAAAGTCTAACCACCTTCCCTTGACATTCAATGTCATTACCATCATCGAATACCCCACCATTAACATCATGGGGGGTCACCATTGACAAGAAACTCAACTGGACCAGCCACATAAATACTGTGGCTACAAGAGCAGGTCAGAGGCTGGGTATTTGGCAGTGTGTGACTCACCTCCTGACTCCCCAAAGCCTTTCCA
Organism: Squalus acanthias; assembly: GCA_030390025.1. Taxonomy (NCBI): domain Eukaryota; kingdom Metazoa; phylum Chordata; class Chondrichthyes; order Squaliformes; family Squalidae; genus Squalus; species Squalus acanthias. The sequence continues at coordinate 34,283,531 of CM059431.1, read as the reverse complement.
CCATCTACAAGGCACAAGTCAGGACTGTGATGGACTACTCTCCACTTGCCTGGATGAGTACAACTCCAATAACACTCAAGAAGCTCGACACCATCCAGGACGAAGCAACTCACTTGATTGGCACCCTATCCACTTCCTTAAACATTCACTCACTCCAGCACCAGTGCACTGTGGCTGCAGTGTGCACCATCTACAAGATGCACTGCAGCAACTTGCCAAGGCTTTTTCGACAGCACCTCCCAAACCAACAACCTCTACCACCTAGAAGGACAAGAGCAGCAGGCGCATGGGAACACCACCACCTCCAAGTTCCCCTCCAAGTCACACACCATCCTGACTTGGAAATACATCACCATGCCTTCATCGTCGGTGGGTCAAAATCCTGGAACTTCCAACCTAACAGCACTGTGGGAGTACCTTCATCACAGCAACTGCAGCAGTTTAAGCAGGCGGCTCACCACCACCTTCTCAAGGGCAATTAGGGATGGGCAACAAATGCTGGCCTTTCCAGTGAATGAAAAAAAATTCAACTTAGAGTCATACACCTGATCTCACGAACTCACGTCAATGGCGGTCGCGTAGTCCCAGAATGCAGAGCTGCAAAGAAAAGTCCCTATCTGTAAAACAAGTCACGTGTCAACTAAACCATGTTCTGTGCACATTCGCGTAATAGCGTGACGCGTGCGCACAAAGACCTGTCCTGCACCGACAAGTCCAATTTCAGTGGAAGGAGGAAGGAAAGACAAATGAAAAAATGCCCAGCCCAGTGGCAACAGTGACCGAGTATAACCATCTTCAATTAAAATATAATTTGCACCGGGAGCGCGGGGCAGATTATCGAAACATCTGTTTCTCTCTCCACAGATGCTGCCTGACCTGCTGAGTATTTCCAGCATTTTATGATTTTATTAGAGATGTCACAGGTTTTAAGCAAGTACAGAGGCAGGGAAGCGGGGAGGGGAGGAAAGAACAAAAAGGAAGGTCTGTGATCAGGTGGAAGGCAGGAGAGATTAAATGACAAAAGGGATGGTGGTGCAAAGCAAAAGGGGGTGGCAATGGGACAAGTAAAGAAACAAAAGATGGGTCTAGAGGAGGTGTAAATGGCAACAGCAGAATCATTACCAAGAGCCGCTGTCTGAAAAAACTGGAGCAGTGGTTATGATCTGAAATTGTTGAATTCAATGTTGAGTCCGGAAGGCTGTAAAGTGCCTAATCAAAAGAGGAGGTGCTGTTCCTCGAGCTTCCATTGAGCTTCATTGGAACAGTGTAGGAGGCCGAGGACAGAGAGGTCAGAGTGGGAGTGGGGCGAGAATTAAAATGACAGGCCACCGGAAGCTCAGGGTCACGTTTGCGAACTGAATGGAGGTGTTCCGCATTGGGTGATCGCTTTCTGTTACAGCACAGGAGGCCGCCATTCAGCCCGCTCTGCCTGTGCTGGCTCCTTGAAAGAGCAGTTGTGCTTAGTCCCACATTCCCGCTTTCTGGGAACTTTGTCGAGATTTCCGAGCTTCAATTCATTACGTGACCAAATTGAAGGACATCTTTAAGGGGCTTTATGTTCAATAAATAATAACCATCGGCACCAATAACACGAGTATTCTAACATTTGGGAAAGGGCTAGAAACAATGTACAGTTTTGTGTATTCTTGATTGTAAAACCTAACGAAATCAAACAAACGGAATATATTCTAGTTTCGCTGCATTTATTAGCTTTTTAAAGCGATTTATTCGATTTGCAAAGTTGCATTCTGCATTCTACAAGAGGTTTGCACATTTCATTCAGACACTCCAGAGAATTTATTTCCCAATATTTGATGTTTTGAACATCTCTGACAACCCTTCTTATTGCAGCTTGGTGGCCTGGGTACTTGGTTGAAGATATCCAAAAGACGCAGGTGGCCGACTATTTTAATCTGCTCAATGCCGAGTTTAAGCTCTTGCTCTGGGCTGTTGCGGATTCTGCTGCTGAGCTGTTGGATTATGGTGTCCCTTTTATTCATCCTGGTACAGATCACGAACGGGAAGTTGAATCTGTTCTTGTAGGAAGCTTTTAATTCACTAAGCTGGGATCTCTGGCCCGGAGTGAGACTGGTTAGCCCGGCTCGGTTCTGCTCACCCTGGGATTCGGGTGACAGTTTTCCACTGAGCAGATCTCTCCCAGCCAGCTCGGGATGGCATCGCAGGATTCCTTCTTTCCCTTTACAAATACAAGAGGAAAGAGCAGCTTCACAAATGCAAGTTTTAAATACAACATATTTATTTCGATATTAACGTCAAACTTTTTTCGTTTCGCAATCTTTAGACCTTTCTCACACATTGGTGTTAACGAAATGAACGCACAAAGATCATTGACACCGACAACAAGTACATGATTCTTTTACTGATATTTCTGAACCCTACCAGGTTACATGTTTAATCTTAACAATCAATTCAAATAGAGAAAGAGACAACGATTGATAGATACTACTGGAGCTCATTGAACTTAAAAATATCAGAGTATTTTCTAAATAGTAAGAAGCTAGAAAATGTGAAGGAGCAGAGGGATTTAGGGATCCATGTACAGAAATCATTAAAGCTAGTGGATAGGTGCAAAAGAATAATGGAATGTTAGCTTTTATCTCAAAGGGGTTGGAATACAAAGGGATGGAAGTTATGCTACAATTGTATAAAGTTCTGGTTAGACCCCATCTGGAGCACTGCATTCAGTTCTGGGCACCGCACCTCAGGCAGTATATATTGGCCTTGGAGGGGGTGCAGCGCAGATTCACCAGAATTATATCAGGGCTAAAAGGGTTAAATGATGATGACAGGTTGCATAGACTAGGCTTGTATTCCCTCGAGTATAAAAGAGTAAGGGGTGATCTAATTGAGGAGGGAAGATGATTAAAGGATTTGATATGGTGGATAGAGAAAATCTATTTCCTCTGGTGGGAGAGTCCAGAACAAGGGGGCATCACCTTAAAATTAGAGCTAGGCCGTTCAGGGTTGATGTCAGAAAGCACTTCTTCACACAAAGGGTAGTGGAAATCTGGAACTCTCTTCCCTAAAAAGCTGTTGAGGCTAGGTCAGTTGAAAGGGTATTAAGGATTACAGAACTAAGGTGGATAAATGGAGTTAAGATACAGATCAGCCATGATCTAATTGAATGGCAGAACTGGCTTGAGGAGCCGATTGGCCTATTCCCATTCCTATATTCCTATTTCTGTGAATTAGTAAAATATATAAATGCACCCCTGTTATCATAGAATCATAGAATCCTACTGCACAGAAGGAGGCCATTCAGCCTGTCGTGCCTGTGCCAGCTCTTTAAAAGAGCTGTCCAATTAGTCCCACTCCCCAGACTTCTCCCCATAACCCTGCAAATCAGTCCTCTTCAAGTACATGCCTAATTGCCCTTTGAAAGTTACTATAGAATCTGATTCCAACACACTTTCAGGTAGTGTGTTCCAGATCATAACAACCCTCATATCTCCTCATTTTCCCTCTAGTTCTTGTGAAACTTATTTTAAATCCATGACCTTTGGTTACCGACCCACTTGCCAGAGGAAATAGTTTCTCCCTATTTGCTCTATCAAAACCCCTCATAATTTTGAATACCTCTATTAGGTCTCCCCTTAACCGACATTACAACAGTGACTACACTTCAAAAAGTACTTCATTGGCTGTAAAGCGCTTTGTGATGTCCGGTGGTCATGAAAGGTGCTATATAGATGCAAGTCTTTCTTTCTTTCTCTTCTCTAAGGAGAACAATCCCAACTTCTCCAATCTCTCCACATAACTGAACTCCCTCATCCCTGGTAACATCCTGGTACACCTGCTCTGTACCCTTTCCAGAACCTTCCTAAAGTGTGGTGCCCAGAATCGTACACAATACTCCAACTGAAGTTCAACCAGAGATTTGTAAAGCTTTAGAAAGAAAGACTTGCATTTATATAGCGCCTTTCACAACCACTGGACATCTCAAAGTGCTATTACAGCCAATGAAGTACTTTTGGAGTGTAGTCACTGTTGTAATGTAGGAAATGAAGCTGCCAATTTGCACAGAGCAAGCTCGGTTTAACATCTCATCCGAAAGACAGCACCTCTGGCAGTGCAGTGCTCCCTCAGCACTGCACTGGAGTGTCAGCCTAGATTTTTGTGCTCAAGTCTCTGGAGTGGGACTTGAACCTCACAACCTTCTGACTCAGAGGTGAGAGTGCCACGGCTGACACTCAGCATGACTTCCTTGTTTTTGTATTCAATGCCCCATTTACAAAGTCAAGTATCCCATACGCTTTATTAACAGCCTTATCAACTTGCCCTGCCACCTTCAAGGATTTGTGAATATGCACCCCCAGGTCCCTCTGCTCTTGCACCCCGCGCCCCCCCCCCCCCCCACTCAAAATAGCATAATTTAGATTATACTGCCTCTCCATGTTGTTGCTCCCAAAGTGCATCACTTCACACTTAGCACATTAAATTGCATCTGCCACGTGTCTAAAGTTAAATTGTTTCATTAAAATGTAGGAGTGGCATCTGCTAAAATATCCAGTTACGCAATGTCTTTAATGACTACAAATGCCACTCTTTCTATTCCAACCTCTTGATCTGAGTTTGAAAACAATGTGATATGCTTCTGCAATTTTAAATATAATACTATGATATGATCCTAAAGACTAATGCAATATTTGATGCAATAAACTTAGACCTTGTTTAGTGCAAACTAAATATAACGCGTTCAACTGTGTAAACAGTTTCCGGTACACCTCGCCGGTGTGTCAGGAAATGCAGTCCTGCAGCGCCACTTGGTGCTCAATGAAGAGCACGGCCTCAGTTTAAGGAGAAGGAGGAGCTTCCTCCAGTTCTATCTCCAGACTGCAGTGTCAGTTTGAATGGCGAATTAACGCAAGGGTGCAGATCGGGAACAGCTTTCACAGCAGACTTGTTTATGCTGCCGGGGCGCCATTCAGATCCAGGGGAGAGCTCTGTGAATGTGCTTACTTACACGCTGTTCCCAGAGAGACCATTTTAAAAGATTAAGGGCATGGACAGGAGCTTCTGCATCTCACAGACACAAAAAAAATAGTGGGTAGTTTGATGAAGTGTCTTGGAGGTCTAAGAAACTCGCTGAACATTTTGTAAATCCAGTGCATTGATACTGCACTGCAGGTAGGGTGCGTTATACCACAACTTTAGCATGGGTGCCAAAGTTGCAGTCGAAATCTGGAGCCAGGGCCCAAACTGATTCAGGAGAAATGTGGTGTGAGACCCCCTAGAGGAACCAATCTCAACAGTTGAGTTTGACACCGTATGGAGTAGAATACTGCTAGGGAGGCACCCAATGTCAGCACCAGTTCTGGATTATAAAGTGTCTTGGGTTACCTGGCTCCTATAACAACAGTAGCGGGAAAATGCTGAAGAATATTTAAAAATTAGTATTTTTCATCCTGGAGAGCACATTGTCAGGAGTAGTCAAAATGGATATAGAACTAATCGGCTGTGCCTCAGAAATCCAACAGAATTCTTTGAGGCTGCAGCAAAATTAGTTGACAAGGGCAATCCGCTTGATGATTTATTTGGATTTTCAGAAAGCATTTGATAAAGTTTCATATCTGAGGCTTTTAAAGAAGACAAAAAGCAAAACATTGATGGATTTGTGCCCAGCAAGACCCGCACTGAGCTCTGGACCCCTGTGGATGTATTTTATATTTAAGAGAGCAGGTGTCAACATCCTCGTAACATTAAAAAGACTCCATACTAAGTCTATAAAGAGCTTCCTAATGTGCTAGGCAGGCTGATCAGGACAATTCATGAGTTATTTTGACACTTTCACATTGGTGTGCAGCCAAAACCACTTCATGTTGACTTGAAAGTGCCAATATGACGGCAGCTTTAGTCAGAAAGTTCCCAAATATAGCTGACGTGGGAAATCGAAGTGTCACATTGTTGCAGCAGTGAGGTTCGAATGAGATGTGGGTAGAGATGATAAAGCTGTGCTAAACCTACCCTTGGAGTGCTTGGTGCTGACATTGGGTGCCTCCCTAGCCAGTAACATTGCTGATCTCTTGAGTACAAAAATGTTCAAATTTTTTTGAATCTGTATTATGCAAGGATGCTTACAGAATTGATCTTGCTTTCACAGCAAAACAAAAGATTGAGAGAGGGATGCAGTACATGCAAAGAAAAGGATGGGTTGAGACCGTGGAATGATTTCAAGACAATGTCAAGGATTTTATAATTAATGTGTTCAGGGCAAGGTGCCAACATAAGTCAGTGAGATAGGAATGGTGGGTGAGTGGGACTTACTGTGAGCTACAATATGGGCAGCTGAGTTTTGAACAAGTTGGAGCTTATGGAGGATGGAAGACTAGCAAAGAGAACATTGAATAAGTTCAGTCTATGAGTGACAAAAGTGTGGGTAAGGATTTCAGCGGCAGTGGGGGGTGTTATGGGGTGGAAATGGGTGATGTTGTAGAGGTAGAAGTAAGTGGTCTTGGTGCTGGATAGGATGTAGGCTTTAAAACTCAGTTCTTGATTGAACGTGATGCCAAGGTTTCACAGAGTCTGGTTCAGCATAAGCAGATAGCTGGTGGCAGTGGGGGGGAAGGTGGCATCAATGGTAAGGGAGCAGAGTTCATGGTGCAGGTCATAAATTATGGCTTTGGTTTGGCGGATGTTCAGCTTGCCTACTTTCTGATAATGGGGCCGACCCCAGAAATACACATAGGCTGAGTACACTAAAGGTCTTGCAGGTGGTCCAATCAGAAAATCTAGGTGCCTGTGCCACTTCCTCCCACACACCAGGCTGGTGGACCTCAGCTTTTCCTTTCCTTTCCCCAATTGTTTCAGCAGCCATTGCTGTTTTATCACTATTATCAGAGTGTTAAATGATAGAGGACTTAAATCATCACCTGGGGAGGGCTCAAGCCCCGTCCAGATTGCACCAACTGCCACTAATTATTTGCCTCACAAGCAGCAATACCATGAACTACTCCAAAAGAGGAGGAATTAGCCTCTAATCTGTTATTTTCCAGCACCATCACAGTGCCACCACAAATGGTTCCCAGCAAGTTAACAATTGTTCATCTTCACTGATTTATGCATTTTGACTCAAATGGCGTCTGGTAGAAAATGTCATGTTTTAATTGATAACATTTTTGAAATAATGTCAAATAATTAAATTATTAAAGTACTATAGTACGGATACACTCTGAATTTGTCATTATCTATATAGAAGCAAGCCACTGTAATGCAAAAGGCACATGGTGCCACCCGGTGACTGACTGCAGCATCACAGACTGGATATTTTATTGAAGCAGACACAAGAAGCATATTTAATAAAATGAAATTCTGCGGATTGGAAGGCAGCAAATGTAACCCCACTATTTAAGAAAGGAGCGAGAGCAAAAACAGGGAACTACAGACCAGTTAGCCTGATATCAGTAGAAGGGAAAATGCTAGAATCTATTATTAAGGACGAGGTAACAGCGCACTTAGAAAATAGTAATAGGATTGGGCAGAGTCAACACGGATTTATGAAAGGGAAATCGTGTTTGACAAATCTGTTAGAGCTTTTTGAGGTTGTAACTAGCAGAATAGATAAGGGGGAACCAGTGGATGTGGTGTATTTGGATTTTTCAGAAGGCATTCAATGAGGTGCCACACATATTAGGGCTCATGGGATTGGAGGTAATATACTAACATGGATTGAGGATTGGTTAACGGACAGAAAACAAAGAGTAGGAATAAATGGGTCATTTTCGGGTTGGCAGGCTGTAACTTGTGGGGTACCGCAAGGATCAGTGCTTGGGCCTCAGCTATTCACAATCAACATCAATGATTTGGATGAGGGGACCAAATGTAATATATCCAAGTTTGCTGATGATACAAAGCTGGGTGGGAATGTAAGTTGTGAGGATGATGCAAGGAGGCTTCAAGGGGACATAGACAGGCTAAGTGAGTTGGCAAGAACATGGCAAATGGAATATAATGTGGAGAAATGTGAAGTTATCCACTTTGGTAGGAAAAATAGAAAAGCAGAGTATTTTTTAAATGGCGAGAGATTGGGAAATGTTGGTGTTCAGAAGGTCCTGGGTGTCCTTGTACATGAATCACTGAAAGTTAACATGCAGGTACAGCAAGCAATTATGAAAGTTAATGGTATGTTGGCCTTTATTACAAGAGGATTTGAGTATAAGAGTAAAGACGTCTTACTGCAATTATATAGGGCCTTTATCGAAGGCCTTTTGAAAATCCAGATAAATTACATCTGCTGCATTACCATTGTCTACTCTCTCTGTTACCCTTTCAAAAAATTCAATAAGGTTGGTTAAGCAACACTTTCCCTTTTGAAATCCACGCTGACTATTCATTATTATATTTTTGGTTTCTGGATGTTCTTCTATTTTCTCCTTTGGTAGGGATTCCATTATTTTTCCTACCACCGATGTTAAGCTGTGGACATGTTCGATCCCGCTTCTTAAATATCGATATTACGTTAGTTCCTCTCTGCCCTTCGATCCCCTCTCCTCTCCCCCTTCGATCCCCTCTCCTTAACCCATTCGATCCCCTCTCCCCTCCCCCCTTCGATCCCCTCTCCTCCCTTCGATCCCCTCTCCCCTTCGATCCCCTCTCTTTACCCCCTTTGATTACCTCTTCTCTCCCCCATCATTTGATTCCCTGACCTTCTCCGCACGGAGCTGATGAAAGCTCACAGTACTAAACATTGCAGGTCATAGCAACCGCATCGTTTGGTACTGCGCATGCGCGACCACATCGAGTAAGTATGCGTGACTCCACCGAGTGCGCGTGCGCAGTACCAAACGGGGCGCATGTGCAGTCGGACAAGAACACAGTGGAAATAATCACAGTGCCTTTTATAACCAGCCCTGAAAAGACAAGTACCCAGAATTGACTGATCTCCAGCTGCACGAGGACACGTAATGTAACCTACCGTCATTGTGTAATCCAGACGCCTGGACTAATGATCCAGAGACAGAGTTCAGATCCGACCGGGCAGCTGACGAATTTAAATTCAGTTAATTAAATAAATCTGGAAATTAAAAGCTAGTATCAATAATAGTAAAGACTCCTCTCCCCCTTCGAACCCCTCTCCTCGCCCCCTTCGATCCCATCTCCTCACCCCCTTTAATCCCCTCTCCTCTCTCCCTTCAATCCCCTCCTCTCCCCCCTTCGGTCCCATCTCCTCACCCCCCTTCGATCCCCTCTCCTCTCCCCCTTCGATCCCCTCTCCTCTCTCCCCCTTCGATCCCCTCTCCTCTCTCCCCCTTCGATCCCCTCTCCTCTCTCCCTTCAATCCCCTCCTCTCCCCCCTTCGGTCCCATCTCCTCACCCCCTTTAATCCACTCTCCTCTCCCCCCTTCGATCCCCTCTCCACGCCCCCTTCGATCCCCTCTCCTCTCCCCCTTCGATCCCCTCTCCTCTCTCCCCCTTCGATCCCCTCTCCTCTCTCCCTTCGATCCCCTCTCCTCTCCCCCCTTCAATCCCCTCTCCTCTCGCCCCTTCGATCCCGTCTCCACGCCCCCTTCGATCCCCTCTCCTCTCCCCCTTCGATCCCCTCTCCTCTCTCCCCCTTCGATCCCCTCTCCTCTCTCCCCCTTCGATCCCCTCTCCTCTCCCCCTTCGATCCCCTCTCCTCTCCCCCCTTCGATCCCCTCTCCTCTCCCCCTTCGATCCCTCTTCTCTCCCCCTTCGATCCCCTCTCCTCTCCCCCCATCGATCCCCTCTCCTCTCCCCCCTTCGATCCCCTCTCCTCTCCCCCCTTCGATCCCCTCTCCTCTACCCCTTCGATCCCTCTTCTCTCCCCCTTCGATCCCCTCTCTCTCCCCCCATCGATCCCCTCTCCTCTCTCCCCCTTCGATCCCCTCTCCTCTCCCCCCTTCGATCCCCTCTCCTCTACCCCTTCGATCCCCTCTCCTCTACCCCTTCGATCCCCTCTCCTCTCCCCCCTTCGATCCCTCTCCTCTCCCCCCTTCGATCCCCTCTCCTCTCCCCCTTCGATCCCCTCTCCTCTCCCCCCTTCGATCCCCTCTCCTCTCCCCCTTCGATCCCCTGTCCTCTCCCCCTTCAATCCCCTCTCCTCACCCCCACCATTTGATTCCCTGCCCTTCTCAGCACGGAGCTGAGGAAAGCACACAATACCAAACATTGCAGGCGATAGCCACCGCACCATTCGGTACTGTGCATCCGCGACGATATCGAGGGCGCATGCATGACTGGACCGGGTGCGCATGTGCAGTGGGACCAGAACACCGTGGAAATAATCACAGTTGCTTTTATAACCAGCCCTGATAAGACAAGTAACCAGAATTGACTGATCTCCAGCTGCACGAGGACACGTAATGTAACCTACCGTCATTGTGCAATCCAGAGGCCTGGACTAATGATCCAGAGACAGAGTTCAGATCCCACCGGGCAGCTGACGAATTTAAATTCAGTTAATTAAATAAATCTGGAAATTAAAAGCAAGTATCAATAATAGTAAAGACTCCTCTCCCCCTTCGAACCCCTCTCCTCGCCCCCTTCGATCCCATCTCCTCACCCCCTTTAATCCCCTCTCCTCTCCCCCCTTCGATCCCCTCTCCTCTCCCCCCTTCGATCCCCTCTCCTCTCCCCCCTTCGATCCCCTCTCCTCTCCCCCCTTCGATCCCCTCTCCTCTCCCCCCTCCGATGCCCTCTCCTCTCCCCCTTCGATCCCCTCTCCTCTCCCCCTTCGATCCCCTCTCCTCTCCCCCTTCGATCCCCTCTCCTCTCCTCCTTCGATCCCCTCTCCTCATCCCCTTCGATCCCCTCTCCTCTCCCCCTGCGATCCCCTCTCCTCTCCCCGCTTCGATCACCTCTCATCTACCCCTTCGATCCCCTCTCCTCTCCCCCTTCGATCCCCTCTCCTCTCCCCCTTCGATCCCCTCTCCTCTCCCCCTTCGATCCCTCTTCTCTCCCCCTTCGATTCCCTCTCCTTTCCCCCTTCGATCCCCTCTCCTCTCCCCCTTCAATCCCCTCACATCTACCCCTCCGATCCCCTCTCCTCTCTCCCCCTTCGATCCTCTCTCCTCTCCCCCTTCGATCCCCTCTCCTCTCACCCCTTCGATCCCCTCTCCTCTCCCCCTTCAATCCCCTCACATCTACCCCTCCGATCCCCTCTCCTCTCTCCCCCTTCGATCCTCTCTCCTCTCCCCCTTCGAACCCCTCTCCTCTCCCCCTTCGATCCCCTCTCCTCTCACCCCTTCGATCCCCTCTCCTCTCCCCCTTCAATCCCCTCTCCTCTCCCACTTCGATCCTCTCTCCTCTCCCCCTTCGATCCCCTCTACTCTCCCCCTTCGATCTACTCTCCCCCTTCGATCCCCTCTCCTCTCTCCTCCCACCTTCTATTCCCTCTCCTCCCTCCCTTCGATCCCCTCTCCTCTCTTCTCCCACCTTCTATTCCCTCTCCTCTCCCCCTTCGATCCCCTCTCCTCTCCCCCTTCGATCCCCTCATCCTCTCCCACCTTCAACCCCCTCTCCTCTCCCCCTTCGATCCCCTCTCCTCTCTCCCCCTTCGATCCTCTCTCCTCTCCCCCTTCGATCCTCTCTCCTCTCCCCCTTCAATCCCCTCTCCTCTCCCCCTTCAATCCCCTCTCCTCACCCCCTTCGATCCCCGCTCCTCTCTTCTCCCACCTTCTATTCCCTCTCCTCTCCCCCTTCGATGCCCTCATCCTCTCCCCTTTCGATCTCCTCTCCTCTCCCCCTTCAATCCCCTCCCATCTACCCCTTCGATCTCCTCTCCTCTCCCCTTTCGATCTCCTCCCCTCTCTCCCTTCAATTCCCTCCCCTCTCCCCCCTTCGATCCCCACTCCCCGTTCGATCCCCTCTCCTCTCCCCCTTCGAACCCCTCTCCTCTCCCCCTTCGATCCCCTCTCCTCTCACCCCTTCGATCCCCTCTCCTCTCCCCCTTCAATCCCCTCTCCTCTCCCACTTCGATCCTCTCTCCTCTCCCCCTTCGATCCCCTCTACTCTCCCCCTTCGATCTACTCTCCCCCTTCGATCCCCTCTCCTCTCTTCTCCCACCTTCTATTCCCTCTCCTCCCTCCCTTCGATCCCCTCTCCTCTCTTCTCCCACCTTCTATTCCCTCTCCTCTCCCCCTTCGATCCCCTCTCCTCTCCCCCTTCGATCCCCTCATCCTCTCCCACCTTCAACCCCCTCTCCTCTCCCCCTTCGATCCCCTCTCCTCTCTCCCTTCGATCCCCTCTCCTCTCTCCCCCTTCGATCCTCTCTCCTCTCCCCCTTCGATCCTCTCTCCTCTCCCCCTTCAATCCCCTCTCCTCTCCCCCTTCAATCCCCTCTCCTCACCCCCTTCGATCCCCGCTCCTCTCTTCTCCCACCTTCTATTCCCTCTCCTCTCCCCCTTCGATGCCCTCTCCTCTCCCCTTTCGATCTCCTCTCCTCTCCCCCTTCAATCCCCTCCCATCTACCCCTTCGATCTCCTCTCCTCTCCCCTTTCGATCTCCTCCCCTCTCTCCCTTCAATTCCCTCCCCTCTCCCCCCCTTCGATCCCCACTCCCCGTTCGATCCCCTCTCCTCTCCCCCCTTCGAAACCCTGTCCTCTCCCCCTTCGATCCCCTCTCCTCTCCCCCACCATTTGATTCCCTGCCCTTCTCAGCACGGAGCTGAGGAAAGCACACAATACCAAACATTGCAGGCGATAGCCACCGCACCATTCGGTACTGCGCATCCGCGACGAGATCGAGGGCACATGCGTGACTGGACCGGGTGCGCATGTGCAGTGGGACCAGAACACCGTGGAAATAATCACAGTTGCTTTTATAACCAGCCCTGATAGGACAAGTACCCAGAATTGACTGATCTCCAGCTGCACGAGGATACGTAATGTAACCTACCGTCATTGTGCAATCCAGAGGCCTGGACTAATGATCCAGAGACAGAGTTCAGATCCCACCAGGCAGCTGACGAATTTAAATTCAGTTAATTAAATAAATCTGGAAATAAAAAGCTAGTGTCAGTAATGGTGATCATGACACTACCAGATTGTTGTAAAAACTCATATGGTTCACTAATGGACACTTCATCTGCTGTCCTTACCCGGTCTGGTCTATATGTGATTCCAGACCCACAGCAATGCGGTTGACTCTTAACTGCCCTCTGAAATGGCCTAGCGAGCCACTCAGTTGTATCAAATCACTACAAAAATGTATAATAAGAATAAAACTGGACGGACCACCCGGCATCAACCTAGGCACCGGATTCGGACACGACACGACAACCCAGGCCAGTCGACCCTGCAAAGTCCTCCTCACTAACATCTGGGGACTTGTGCCAAAATTGGGAGAGCTGTCCCACAGACTAGTCAAACAACAGCCTGACATAGTCATACTCCCAGAATCATACTTTTCAGCCAATGTCCCAGACTCCTCCATCACCTATCCCTGGGTATGATTTTTCCCATCGACTGGACAGACCCACCAGGGGTGGCGGCACAGTGGTACACAGTCGGGAGGGAGTGGTCCTGGGAGTTCTCAACATTGACTCCGGACCCCATGAACTCTCATGGCATCAGGTCAAACATGGGCAAGGAAAACTCCTGCTGATTACCACCTACCACGCTCCCTCAGTTGATAAATCAGTACTGCTCCAATGTTGAACACCACTTGGAAGAAGCACTGAGGGTAGCAAGGGCACAGAATGTATTCTGGGTGGGGGACTTCAATATCCATCACCAAGAGTGGCTTGGTAGCACCACTACTGATCGAGCTGGCAGAGTCCTGAGGACATAGCTGCCAGACTGGGCCTGTGGCAAGTGGTGAGAGAACCAACACAAGGGAAAACTTACTTGACCTCGTCCTCACCAATCTACCTGTCACAGATGCATCTGTCCATGACAGTATTAGTAGGAGTGACCATGCACAGTCCTTGTGGAGACGAAGTCCCGTCTTCACACTGAGGATACCCTCCATCGTGTTGTGTGGCACTACCACCGTGCCAAATGGGATAGATTCAGAATAGATCTAGCAGCTCCAAACTGGGCATGCATGAGGTGCTGTGCGCCATCAGCAGCAGCAGAATTGCATTCCACCACAATCTGTAACCTCATCGCCTAGCATATTCCTCACTCTACCATTACCATCAAGCCCGAGAACCAAACCTGATTCAATGAGGAGTGTACAAGAGCATGTCAGGAGCAGCACCAGGCATACCTAAAAATGAGGTGCCAACCTGGTGAAGCTACAACACAGGACTACATGCATGCTAAACAGCAGAAGCAGCATGCTATAGACAGAGCTAAGCGATCCCACAACCAACGAATCAGAGCAAAGATCTGCAGTCCTGCCACATCTAGTTGTGAATGGTGGTGGACAATTAAACAACTAACGGGTGGAGGAGGCTCCAAGAACATCCCCATCCTCAATGATGGTGCAGTCCAGCACGTGAGTGCAAAAGACAAGGCTGAAGCATTTGCAACCATCTTCAGCCAGAAGTGCCGAATGGATGATCCATCATGGCCTCCTCCTCAGGTCCCCATCATCGCAGAAGCCAGTCCTCATCCAAATTGATTCACTCCACGTGATACCAAGCAACGCCTGAGTGCACTGGCTACTGCAGTATGTGGGAGCTCCTGGACGCCAGTGTGATCGAGGATGAACACGTCTGCGGTAAGTGTCTGCAGCTCAAGGAGCTTCGGCTCAGATTTGATGAGCTGGAGGCTGAGCTGTGGACACTGCAATGCCTCAGGCAGGGGGAAAGTTACCTGGACACTTTATTCCAGGAGGCAGTCAGACCCCTTAGGATAGGGTCTTCTGATTTGGTCAGTGGTCAGGAACAGGAGGATGTGACTGCGAGTGAGGCAGGTATAGGGACCCAGGAGGTGGAGGAGCTTCAGCCTTTGCAATTGTCTAACAGGTTTGAGGTTCTTGCGGCCTGTGTGGATGAAAGCGGTGGCTGCAGGGTGGATGAGCAAACTGACCATGGCACCGAGGTACAGGAAGCCATTCAAGCAGGGGGAGGTACTGTAATAGGAATGTACTGGTAATAGGGGACAGCATAATCAGGGGGATAGATACAGTTCTCTGCGGCCAAGAGCGAGAGTCCAGACGGCTGTGTTGCCTACCCGGTGCCAGGGTTCGTGACATCTGCTCTGGGCTGGAGAGGAACTTGCAGTGGGAGGGGGAGGAGCCAGTGGTCATGGTCCACAAAGGTACCAACGACATAGGTAGAACTAGGAAAGAGGTTCTGCTGAGAGAGTATGAGCATCTAGGGGCTAAATTAAAAAGCAGAACCTCAAGGGTAATAATGTTTGCATTATTACCTGAGCCACGAGCAAATTGGCATAGGGTAAATAAAATTAGAGAGATGAATGTGTGGCGCAAAGACTGGTGTGGGAGAAATTGGTTTTGATTCCTGGGGCACTGGCACCAGTACTGGGGAAAGTGGGATCTGAATCGTTGGGACAGTCTTCACCTGAACCATGCTGGGAGCAGTGTTCTGGCGAGTCATATAACTAGGGCGGTAGAGAGGGTTTTAAACTAAATAGTGGGGGCAAGGGATCAAATTTGGGAAGATGTGGTAAATCAAAGATTAGAGACAAGGCGATAGAGAAAGGTATTAATACGGGAAATGATAAACAGACCGTGACAGGAAGGGATAGAGAGTACAAATCTAAGAGTAAATCAACAGATAAGGCTAGAGGTTACAAAAATAATCAAAGGACAAAACTAAAGGCTCTGCATCTGAATGTAGCATTCGAAACAAAACAGATGAACTGATAGCGCAAATAGAAATAAATAAATATGATCTGATAGCCATTACAGAAACATGGCTGCAGGATGACATAGATTGGGACCTGAATATTGAAGGGTACATGACATTTAGGAAGGACAGGAAGCAAGGAAAAGGTGGAGGGATGGCTCTGTTAATTAATGATGGTATTAGCACAATAGAGAGGGATGACCTAAGTTCAGGAAACCAGGATGTAGAAGCGGTTTGGGTAGAGATGAGAAATGATAAAGGCAAGAAGTCACTTGTGGAAGTGGTGTACAGGCCCCCTAACAGTAGCCACACGATAGGATGGAGTATAAAGGAAGAAATAATGGGAGCTTGTCAGAAAGGTACAGCAATAATCATGGGGGATTTTAATCTACATATAGACTGGAAAAATCAGATGGGCAAAGGTAGCCTGGATGAGGAGTTCATAGAATGTTTTCGGGATAGTTTCTTAGAACAGCACGCTCTGGAGACAACCAGAGAGCAGGCTATACTAGACCTGGTACTGTGCAACGAGATAGGATTAATTAATGACCTCATAGTGAAGGCGCCCCTAGGTAGCAGCGATCATAATATGATTGAATTTTACATTCAGTTTGAGGAGAGAAGAGTGGGTCCAAGACTAGTATTTTAAACTTAAATAAGGGCAATTATGAGGGCATGAAAGCAGAGCTAGCTAAAGTGAACTAGCAAATTAGGTTAAGAGATTGGTCAATATAGATGCAGTGGCAGACATTTAAGGGGATATTTCAAAATACACAGAATATATACATTCCAACGAGAAAGAAAAATTCCAAGGGGAGGACCCACCATCCGTAGTTAACTAAAAAAGTTAAAGATAGTATCAAACTTAAAGAAAAAGCATATAATTGCGCAAAGATGGGTGGCAGGTCAGAAGATTGGACAGAATATAAAAAACAGCAAAGAATAACTAAAAGATTAATAAGGAGAGAAAAATTAGAGTACGAGAGAAAGCTAGCTAGAAATATAAAAACAGATAGTAAGAGCTTCTATAGATATTTTAAAAAGAAAAGAGTTAACAATGTGAGCATTGGTCCATAAAAAGTGAGTCTGGGGAATTAATAATAGAAAATAAGGAGATGGCAGTTGAATTGAACAGGTATTTTGCATCGGTCTTCACTATAGAGGATACAAGTAACATCCCAGAAATAGCTGTAAATCAGGAAATTGAAAGGAGGGAGTAACTCAAGAAAATTACAATCACCAGGGAAGTGGTACTGAGCAAATTGTTGGAGCTGTGAGCTGACAAGTCCCTGGTCCTGATGGACTTCATCCTAGGGTCTTAAAAGAAGTGGCTAGTGAGATAGTTGATGCGTTGGTTTTAATTTTCCAAAATTCCCTAGATTCAGGGAAGGTTCCATTAGATTGGAAAATAGCGAATGTAGCTCCTTTATTCAAAAAGGAGGGAGACAGAAAGCAGGAAACTACAGGCCAGTTAGCTTAACATCTGTCATAGGGAAGATGTTAGAAGCTATTATTAAAGACGTTATAGCAGGCCACTTAGAAAAGTTCAAGATAATCAGGCAGAGTCAACATGGTTTTGTGAAAGGGAAATCATGTTTAACCAATTTATTGGAGTTCTTTGAGGAAGTAACATGTGCTGTGGATAAAGGGGAACTGGTTGATGTACTGTACTTAGATTTCCAGGAGGCATTTGATAAGGTGCCACATCAAAGGTTATTGCGGAAAATAAAAGCTCATGGTGTAGGGGTAACATTTTGGCATGGATAGAAGATTGGCTAGCTAACAGGAAACAGAGAGTAGGCATAAATGGGTCATTTTCTGATTGGCAAGATGTAACGAGTGGTGTGCCACAGGGATCAGTGCTGGGGCCTCAACTTTTTACAATTTATATAAATGACTTGGATGAAGGGACCGAAGGTATGGTTGCTAAATTTGCTGATGACACAAAGATAGGTAGGAAAGTAAATTGTGAAGAGGACTTAAGGAGGCTACAAAGGGATATAGATAGGTTAAGTGAGTGCGCAAAGGTCTGGCAAATGGAGTATAATGTAGGAAAATGTGAAGTTGTCCATTTTGGCAGGAAGAATAAAAAAGAAGCATATTATCTAAATGGTGAGAGATTGCAGAGCTCGGAGATGCAGAGGGATCTGGGTGTCGTAGTGCATGAATCGCAAAAGGTTAGTATGCAGGTACAGCAAGTAATTAGGAAAGCTAATAGAATGTTATAGTTTATTGAATACAAAAATAGGGAGGTTATGCTTCAGTTATACAGGGCATTGGTGAGACCACATCTGCAGTACTGTGTACAGTATTGGTCTCCTTATTTAAGGAAGGATGTAAATGCGTTGGAAGCAGTTCAGAGAAGGTTAACTAGACTAATACCTGGAATGGGCGGGTTGTCTTATGAGGAAAGGTTGGACAGGCTAGGCTTGTATCCGCTGGAGTTTAGAAGTGTAAGAAGTGACTTGATTGAAACATATAAGATCCTGAGGGGTCTGGACAGGGTGGATGTGGAGAGGATGTTTACTCTTGTGGGAGAATCTAGAACTAGGGGTCACTGTTTAAAAATAAGGGGTCGCCCATTTAAGACAGAGATGAGGAGAAATTTTTTCTCACAGAGGGTCGTGAGTCTTTGGAACCTTTTCCTCAGAGGGCGGTGGAAGCAGAGTCTTTGAATATTTTTAAGGCAGAGGTAGATAGATTCTTGATGAGCAAGGGGGTGAAAGGTTATCGGGGGTAGGCGGGAATGTGGAGTAATCAAATCAGCCATGATCTTATTGAATGGCGGAGCAGGCTCGAGGGGCCGAGTGGCCTACTCCTGCTTCTAATTTGTATGTTCGTATACAGCAAAGGCTGTGGGCGCTGACAACATCCCAGCTGTAGTGCTGAAGACTTGTACTCCAGAACTAGCTATGCCTCTAGTCAAGCTGTTCCAGTACACCTTCAACACTGGCATTTACCCGACAAGGTGGAAAATTGCCCAGTTATGTCCTGTCCACTAAAAGCAGGTCAAATCCAATCTAGCCAATTACCCCACCTTCAGTCTGCTCTCAATCATCAGCAAAGTGATGGAAGGTGTCGTCAACAGTGCTATCAAGCTGCATTTACTCACCAATAACCCGCTCACTGATGCTCAGTTTCGGTTCCAGACCTCATTACAGCCTTGGTCCAAACATGGACAAAAGAGCTGAATTCCAGAGGTGAGGTGAGAGTGACTGCCCTTGACATCAAGGCAGCATTTGACTGAGTGCAGCATCAAGGCGCCCTATTAAAATTGAAGTCAATGGGAATCAGGGGGAAAACTCTCCACTGGCTGGAACCATACCTAGCACAAAGGAAGATGGTTGTAGTTCTTAGAGGCAAATCATCTCAGCCCCAGGACATTGCTGCAGGAGTTCCTCAGGGCAGTGTCCTAGGTCCAACCATCTTCAGCTGCTTCATCAATGACCTTCCCTCCATCATAAGATCAGAAATGGGGACGTTCGCTGATGATTGCACAGTGTTCAGTTCCATTTGCAACTCCTCACATAGTATAGCAGTCCATACCTGCATGCAGCAAGACCTGGACAACATTCAGGCTTGGGCTGATAAGTGGCAAATAACATTCACGCCACACAAGTGTCAGGCAATGACCATCTCCAACAAGAGAAAGTCTAACCACCTCCCCTTGACATTCAATGGCATTACCATTATTGAATACCCCACCATTGACAAGAAACTCAACTGGACCAGCCACATAAATACTGTGGCTACAACAGCAGGTCAGAGGCTAGATATTCGGCAGTGAGTGACTCACCTCCTGACTCCCCAAAGCCTTTCCACCATCTACAAGGCACAAGTCAGGAGTGTGATGGACTACTCTCCACTTGCCTGGATGAGTGCAACTCCAACAACACTCAAGAAGCTCGACACCATCCAGGACAAAGCAGCTCACTTGATTGGCACCCTATCCACCTCCTTAAACATTCACTCACTCCAGCACCAGTGCACTGTGGCTGCAGTGTGCACCATCTACAAGATGCACTGCAGCAACTCGCCAAGGCTTTTTCGACAGCACCTCCCAAACCAACAACCTCTACCACCTAGAAGGACAAGGGCAGCAGGCGCATGGGAACACCACCACCTCCAAGTTCCCCTCCAAGCCACACACCATCCTGACTTGGAAATACATCACCATGCCTTCATCGTCGGTGGGTCAAAATCCTGGAACTTCCAACCTAACAGCACTGTGGGAGTACCTTCATCACAGCAACTGCAGCAGTTTAAGCAGGCGGCTCACCACCACCTTCTCAAGGGCAATTAGGGATGAGCAATAAATGTTGGCTTTCCCAGTGAATAAAAAAAAATTCAACTTAGAGTCATACACCTGATCTCGCGAACTCACGTCAATGGCGGTCGCAGAGTCCCAGAATGCAGAGCTGCAAAGAAAAGTCCCTATCTGTAAAACAAGTCACGTGTCAACTAAACCATGTTCTGTGCACATTCACGTAATAGCCGCTGTCTGAAAAAACTGGAGCAGTGGTTATGATCTGAAATTGTTGAATTCAATGTTGAGTCCGGAAGGCTGTAAAGTGCCTAATCAAAAGAGGAGGTGCTGTTCCTCGAGCTTCCATTGAGCTTCATTGGAACAGTGTAGGAGGCCGAGGACAGAGAGGTCAGAGTGGGAGTGGGGCGGAGAATTAAAATGACAGGCCACCAGAAGCTCAGGGTCACGTTTGCGAACTGAATGGAGGTGTTCCGCATTGGGTGATCGCTTTCTGTTACAGCACAGGAGGCCGCCATTCAGCCCGCTCTGCCTGTGCTGGCTCCTTGAAAGAGCAGTTGTGCTTAGTCCCACATTCCCGCTTTCTGGGAACTTTGTCGAGATTTCAGAACTTCAATTCATTACGTGACCAAATTGAAGGACATCTTTAAGGGGCTTTATGTTCAATAAATAATAACCATCGGCACCAATAACACGAGTATTCTAACATTTGGGAACGTGCTAGAGACAATGTACAGATATGTTTCTTTTCTTATGAGTGTAAAACCTAATGAAATCAAACAAACGGAATATATTCTAGTTTCGCTGCATTTATTAGCTTTTCAAAACGATTTATTCGATTTGCAAAGTTGCATTCTGCATTCTACAAGAGGTTTGCACATTTCATTCAGACACTCCAGAGAATATTTGATGTTTTGAACATCTGACAACCCTTCTTATTACAGCTTGGTGGCCTGGGGTACTTGGTTGAAGATATCCAAAAGACGCAGGTGGCAGATTTTTTGAACCTCCTCAATGCTGATCTTAAGCTCTTGCTCTGGGCTGTTGCGGATTCTGCTGCTGAGCTGTTGGATTATGGTGTCCCTGTCATTCATCCTGGCACAGATCACGAACGGGAAGTTGAATCTGTTCTTGTAGGAAGCGTTTAATTCACTAAGCTGGGATCTCTGGCCCGGAGTGAGACTGGTTAACCCGGCTCGGTTCTGCTCACCCTGGGATTCGGGTGACAGTGTTCCTCTGAGCAGATCTCTCCCAGCCAGGTCGGGATGGCATCGCAGGATTCCTTCTTTCCCTTTACAAATACAAGAGGAAAGAGCAGCTTCACAAATGCAAGTTTTAAATACAACATATTTATTTCGAAATTAGCGTCGAATTTGATTCGTTTCGCCTTTCCCACACACTGGTGTTAACGAAATGAACACACATTAACATATGACAGACACTGATATGATTCTTTTACTAATATTTCTGAACTCTAACCTGTCACATTAATTCTTAACAATCAATTAAGGTAGAGAAAGAGACAAGATGTTACTGCAGCTCATTTCTGTAAATTAATGAAATATAAAACTATAATTCTTTTAACTTGGACAATGTGCGCCCATGTATACAATGAGGAGAGTAACAACAACAACTTGCATTTATATAGCGCCTTTAACGTAGTAATATGTCCCAAGGTACTTAACAGGAGCGATTATCAAACAAAAGTTGACACCCAGCCACATAAGGAGGTCAGGACAGGTGTCTAAAAGCTTGGTCAAAGAAGTAGGTTTTAAGAAGCGTCTTAAAAGGAGGGAGAGGTAGAGAGGAATGGAGGTTTAGGGAGGGAATTCCAGAGCTTAGGGCCTAGGCAGCTGAAAGCACGGCCACTGATGGTGGAGTGAAGAAAATTGGGGATGCACAAGAGGCCAGAATTGGTGGAGCGCAGAGATTTCAAGGGCTTGTAGGGCTGGGCCAGGGCAGGGGAGGAGGGACGGTTACAGAGATCGGGAGGGGCGAGGGGGGATGGAGGGATTTGAAAACAAGGAGAGCATTGCAATAGTCAAGGTTAGAGGTAACAAAGACATGGATGAGAGTTTCAGCAGCAAATGAGCTGAGGCAGAGACAGGCGATATTACGGAGGTGGAAGTAGGTGGTCTTGGTGATGGAGAGGATATGGAGTTGGAAGCTCAGATCAGGGTCAAATAGGATGCCAATGTTGCGAACACTCTAGTTCAGCCTCATTCAGTGGCCAGGGAGAGGGATGGAGTTGGTGGCTATGGATCGAATTTTGTGGCGGGGACCAAAGACAAAGGCTTTGGTCTTCCCAATATTTAATTGGAGAAAATGTCTGCTCATTCAATACTGGATGTCCGACAAGCAGCATGACATATCAAAGGCAATGGAGGGGTCTAGAGACTGTACTGCCAGCTACATGGCTGTATGAAGTAATCTATAGAGTTGCCAAAATACGTTATAGATCAACATAAATGGGGTATTTGAGAAAATGCACGCTGTCTAATAATGCACACAGAGATCTTGAGGGTGAATGCTAAACAAAAATCAGTAATGGAACTAGACTAAATAGGGTAACATATAGGGTTGCCTGTAAATAATATAACATTGAGCAGACTTTAATGTTTTCCTACCTCCAGACTCCAATAACAGTGTCAGCTGTGGCTCAATTGGTAGCACACTCGCCTCTGAGTCAGAAGGTTGTCAGTTCAATTCCCACTCCAGGGACTTGAGCACATAAAGCTAGGCTGACACGCCAGTGCAGTACTGAGGGAGTGCTGCACTGTCGGAGGTGCTGTCATTTGGATGAGATGTTAAACCGAGGCCCCGTCTGCTCTCTCAGGTAGATGTAAAAGATCCCATGGCCACTATTTTGAAGAGGAACAGAGGAGTTATCCCTGGTGTCCTGGCCAATATTTATCCCTCAATCAACATAACAAAAAACAGATTATCTGGTCATTATCACATTGCTGTTTGTAGCACCTTGTATTGTACAAATTGGCTGTCGCATTTCCCACATTACAACAGTGACTACACTTCAAAAAAGTACTTAATTGGCTGTAAAGTGCTCTGAGATGTCCGGTGGTCATGAAAGGATTTATATAAATGCAAGTCTTTCTTTAACAGAAAGTTAAATTGCGTCATTAAAATGTATGACTTGCATCTGCTAAATTGCCCAGTAAGTGAGATCTTTAATGACACTCTCCCCCAATCTCTCTCTCTCTCCCAATCTCTGTCATACAATGTCACTCTTTCTATCCCAACCTCTCGATCTGAGTTTGAAAACAATGTGATATCCTGCTACAACTTCAAATAAATGTATGGTCCTAAAGCCTAATTGGATCATCGCCTTGGTTAGTGAAATCAAATTATAATGTGTTCCCCATGATTAGGCATCAATTATTAAAACATATATAGAAACATAGAAACATAGAAACATAGAATCTAGGAGCAGGAGTAGGCCATTCGGCCCGTCGAGCCTGCTCCGCCATTCAATACGATCATGGCTGATCATCCAAATCCAGTACCCTGTCCCTGCTTTAATCCCCACAGTACACATATCCCACCCTACCCCCGTAACCCCACGTATTTAATTCCCCCTAACATATCCCATCCTATCCCCATAACCCCACATATTTAATCCCCCCTAACACTAAGGGTCAATTTATCATAGCCAAATCAACCTAACCCACACATTTTTGGACTTATTTTTGGACATAGAAATGAGTAAAAATAAGAAACATTTCAGCTGGAGTTC
This sequence comes from Squalus acanthias, assembly GCA_030390025.1. Lineage (NCBI taxonomy): Eukaryota > Metazoa > Chordata > Chondrichthyes > Squaliformes > Squalidae > Squalus > Squalus acanthias. The sequence goes on along the minus strand of CM059431.1, from coordinate 34,259,780 downwards.
CAAACAATGCACAAGCACACTGTGTAAACAGCTTCCAGTACACCTTGCTGGTGAGTCAGGAAATGCAATCCTGCAGCACCACTTGGAGCTCGATTCGGGGCACAACCTCAACCCAAGGGAAGGCAGAGATTTCTCGAGTTTCCTCTCTAGACGACAGTGTCAGTTTGAATGGCGAATTAATGGAGAGGCCAGGTCGGTAATAGCATTCACAGCAGACAGCAGCTTGTTTAAGCTGCCCGAGTGCCAGTTAGAGCTCTGTAAATGTGTTTACTTACACTCTGTTCCCAGAGAGTCAATTTTAAAGAACTGAGGGCATGGACAGGAGTTTCAGCATTTTCAACAGACACAAAACAGTTCTGGGTAGTTTTATAAAGTATCCAGGAGGTCTAACAAACTCCCTGAACATTTTGTAAATCCAGTTTGACAATGGTAGGGTGTGTTTATACAATAACTTTAGCATCGGGTGCCAATGTTGCAGTCTATATCTGGAATCTGTCTCAGGAGAGATGTGGTGTGAGACCCCTAGAGGAAGCAATCTCAACAGTTGAGTTTGACACCATATGGAGTAGAACGCCAAGTATGCATTACAAAGTGCCTTGGGTTACCTGATCACTTTTAAAACATACTTGGAGTTGATATAAATGTTTAGAATGTGTGGAATCCCCAGCCCATACTCTCAATATATTTAAGCTTTAACCTCTAGAAAAGGAGCTCTGTGCGTGTATATAAGCAGACATACTTGGCGCTCTCCTGGGCAGGAGAATTGCAGTTCTAGGCAGGTTGCACAAATAAGGTGCCACCTGGTTGTATATCATTATACTCCATGCTGTGTCAAACCTAAGCAGGGAGAGATTGTCTTCTTCAGGAACTCTCGTATTGTTCTCTGAAGTCAGCTCTGGTGGTAGCCTGCAAGGCAGTTCATAGGTATGAAGATGCAGAATTGTTAGCTTTTGATTATCCTGAAACTTGACCTTGGAAACCTACACCAAGTGAAACTTTGGTGTCTTATCTTTTACTGTAATCTGAGCCCTATGATGCCTTCAAGACCCTAAGTAATTAGTCAGGCCACTAATTACTTCATTGGCTGCCAGATGTGGCATTATAATAGAGTTGGATATAGTAGAGTTGGATAGCAGTAAAGGAGGCTGTATATGTGCAAAAGGTGGATATAGGTAAGTATGTATGATGTTGGTCTTGGTCTCACTGCTCTCTTCAGCCTAGATAGCTCAGGCAAAGCTGCACTCATAAGAACATAAGAAATAGGAGCAGGAATAGGCCAATTGGCCCCTCGAGCCTGCTCCGCCATTCAATAAGATCATGGCTGATCTTGGGCTCAAAGCCACTTCCCTGCCCACTCCCCATAACCCTTCACTCCCTTATCTTGCAAAAATCTGTCTATCTCCACCTTAAATGTATTTAATGACCCAGCCTCCACAGCTCTCTGGGGCAGAGAATTCCACAGATTTACAACCCTCAGAGAAGAAATTCCTCCTCATCTCAGTTCTAAAAGGGCGACCCTTTATTCTAAAACTGTGCCCCTGCATTCTAGATTTGCCCACGAGGGGAAACATCCTCTTTGCATCTACCCTGTCGAGCCCCCTCTGTATCTTATATGTTTCAATAAGATCACATCTCATTCTTCTAAATTCCAATGAGTATAGGCCCAGCCTGCTCAACCTTTCCTCATAAGTCAACCCCCTCATCTCTGGAATTAATCTTGTGAATCATCTCTGAACTGCCTCCAATGCAAGTACATCCTTCCTTAAATAAGGAGACCAAAACTGTACGCAGTACTCAAGGTGTGGTCTCACCAAAACCCTGTACAGTTGTAGCAGGACTTCCCTGCTTTTATACTCCAACCCCTTTGAAATAAAGGCCAACATTCCATTTGCCTTTTTGATTACTTGCTGTGCCTGCATGCTAACTTTTTGTGTTTCATGCACAGGTCCCTCTGAACTGTAGCATTTTGTAATCTCTCTCCATTTAAATAATAATTTTCTTTTTTATTTTTCCTGCCAAAGTGTATAACCTTGCACTTTCCCACATTATACTCCATCTGCCAAATGTTTGCCCACTCACTTAGCCTGTCCATATCCCTTTGCAGATTCTTTGGGCTGGATTTTGTATTGGGGTTGGGTTGGGGTCGTGTAATCCGCATTTTGTGTTTCCCCCCCGACTCCAGATTAATGTGGATGCCTGATGCAATTTTCACTTAATTGGGCAATTGAGTTGCAGCATGTGGGAACCCATGAACTAATTAGCGGTTTCAGTCTGAAACCCGCCTCTGATGATGTCATCATTGCTGACTGCATGCTCTCAGAGATTGTCTGGCTACTGGTGAGAGAGGACCTGTCTGCATTGCTTCTGATGTGAGTGGACCTGGATGCGAATGAATGGAGACAGAGACAGAGACAGAATTTTTTGCATCCAAGTCCTCTGATATTGAATGTAGCAGTATCAGAGGCGACTTTCACATCTAATACTACTACTACCTTCATCACATCTCCGTTGTAATAGTGGACTTGCAGCCGATAGTCAGCTATCCATTTGTGCTCCCGGCAGGTTTCACTGGAGTGTTTCACACCAGGTGTGCTTCACGTCAGAAAAGGGTTAAACTAGCTACAACGTTTCAAAATAGCATTACAGACCCAATTTAGGGCTTGTTAAGTGCTTTAATGGCCTCTCCCGCCTCTTGGAGGCGGGACGGAGTCGGGAAACCCGCGACTGATTGTCAAAATTGCGTGGAGGCGGGATGGAGTCGGGATAGGGTCGGAAACCCCGACCCCGCAAATTTAACCCCCCACACGCCTCCAAACCCGACTCCATGGGTCATTCAAAATCCAGCCCTTTGAGTCCTCTGCACAACTTGCTTTCCCACCCATCTTTGTATCATCCGCAAACTTGGCTACATTACACTCGGTCCCTTCATCCAAGTCATTAATGTAGATTGTAAATAGTTGAGGCCCCAGCACCGATCCCTGTGGCACCCCACTAGTTACCGTTTGCCAACCGGAAAATGACCCATTTATCCCGACTCTCTGCTTTCTGTTAGTTAGCTAATTCTCTATCCATGCTAATATATTACCCCCAATTCCGTGAGCTCTTATCTTATGCAGTAACCTTTTATGTAGCTCCTTATCAAATGCCTTCTGGAAATCCAAATACACCACATCCACTGGTTCACCTTTGTCCACCCTGCTCATTACCTCCTCAAAGAACTCCAGCAAATTTGTTAAACATGATTTCCCTATCATAAAGCTATGCTGACTCTGCCTGACTGCATTATGATTTTCCAAATGCCCTGCTACTGCTTCCTTAATGAAGGACTCCAGCATTTTTCCAACGACAGATGTTAGGCTAAATGGTCTATAATTTCCTGCTTTCTGTCTCCCTCCTTTCTTAAATAGGGGTGTTACATTTGCGGTTTTCCAATCTGCTGGGACCTCTCCAGAGTGGTCATGATGCGTGATCCGGACTCGAGTCGTCGTTGGCTTGTTCACAGATGTGATTCCCAGTAAAAAAGTAAAAATTTTCCCAGTAAAAAAGTAAAAATTTTACAGCTTATCGTTTTACATACAGACGGCAGCTTTTGACACGTTAGACCCCCTGCGACTCCACCTCATTGTCTCAGTTGTATCTTGCTATGTCTTTGATGTGGTACCTTCCTGGCTGACCTGATTAACTTTATCACACCTCGGCAGATAGTCAGGATGATTTAATTTAGTTGTCTGCAATTGTAAGGTACACATGCATTGTTCTCTATCTATATATGCTTTGTCGAGTCTGTATTTCTCTACTTCACCTGAGGAAGGGGCGATCGATAGCTCCGAAAGCTTGTGATTTCAAATAAAACTGTTGGACTATAACCTGGTGTTGTGCGACCTCTCAATTTTGACCTCTCCAGAGTCCAGGGAATTTTAGTATATTGCAACCAATGCATCCACTATCTCTGCAGCCACTTCTTTTAAGATCCTGGCATGCAGGCCATCTGGTCCAGGGGACTTGTCATCTTTTAGTCCCATTATTTTATCAAGTACTATTTCCTTAGTGATAGTGATTGTCTTTAGTTCCCCCCTCCCTGTGGCCCCTTGATTATCCATTATTGGGATGTTGTTAGTGTCTTCTACCGTGAAGACAGATACAAAATATTTGTTCAGAGACTCTGCCATTTCCCAGTTCCCCATTATTAATTCCCCAGTCTCATCCTCTAAGGGACCAATGTTTACTTTAGCTACCCTCTTCCTTTTTATATACTCGTAGAAGCTCTTACTATCTGTTTTAATATTTCCTGCCAGTTTACTCTCATAATTCATCTTCTCTCTCTTATTTTTTTAGTCATCCTTTGCTGGTTTTTAAAAATTTCCCAATCCTCTCGCCTCCCACCAATCTTGGCAACATTGTATGCCTTAGTTTTCAATTTGATACCATCCTTTACTTCCATAGTTAGCCACGGATGGTGCTCCCTTCTCTTAAAATCTTTCTTTCTCACTGGAATATATTTTTGTTGAGAGTTATGAAATATATCCTTAAATGTCCGCCACTGCATTTCAACTGTCTTACCCTTTAATTTATTTTTCCAGTCCACTTTACCCAGTTCTGCCTTCATGCCATTGTAATTGCCTTTGTTTAAGATCAGGACACTGGTTTGAGATACAACTTTCTCACCCTCCAACTGAATTTGAAATTCAACCATGCTATGATCACTTTTTCCAAGAGGATCCTTTACTATGAGATCATTTATTAATTCTGTCTCAGTACACAGTACCAGATCCAAGATAGCCTGCTCCCTGGTTGGTTCCATTACATACTGTTCTAGGAAACCATCCCGGATGCACTCTATGAACTCCTCCTCAAGGCTGCCATGGCCAATTTGATTTGTCCAATCAATATGGAGATTAAAATCACCGATGATTATTACCGTACCTTTTTTACAGGCCTCCATTATTTGTTGATTTATACTCTGTCCAACAGTATTGCTACTGTTTGGAGGCCTGTAGACTACACCCACCAGAGACTTTTTCCCTTTATTATTTTTTATCTCCACCCAAACCGATTCTACATCTTGATCTTCTGAGCCAATATCACTTCTCACCACTGCACTGATTCCATCCTTTACCAACAAAGCCACCCCACCTCCCTTTCCTTTCTGTCTATCCTTCTGAATTGTCAAATACCCTGGAATATTCAGTTCCCAGCCCTGATCACCTTGCAACCACATCTCTGTAATATTGATCAGATCATACCCATTTGTATCTATTTGTGCCGTCAACTCATCTATCTTGTTACGAATGCTGCGTGCATTCAGATAGAGCTTTTAACTTTGTCTTTTTACCATTTCTCCTTGTTTTGGCCCCATTTTCTGTTGCACTCTTATTTTTAAACATTCTGTCCCTTCCTGTCACACTCTGGTTATTATTTCCCCCATCTCTATCCTGCTCTATTGTTTTCTCATTGACTTTTTAAATTCCCGCTCACCTGGATCCTCCCCCCCACTATTTAGTTTAAAGCCCTCATGACCAATATGTAGAGTGAAAGAAGGGGAAAACATTTAGGGGGCAAAATTCAGTTGGTTGCGCCACCAGTTAGTGCCTTAAAAGGGCGCTAATGGGGCGCAAAGCAACTAGCGCCCGGGCACGGCGATGTTTGCGCCACTCGCGAAATTAACTAGACATTTTGCGGCGGCGCTAAACACTACCGCCACGATCTCCTGCGCCGGCAGATCATGACGTCAGTCGAGTGCGCAACGCCCCGGTAGCACCCCGGAGCGTATATTGAGTGGCGCCCCCTGCCTTACCACCTGCCGCTAGCAACGACAGGTTGAGGGGTGCGTTTTGCAGTCAGGAAGGGACTGGGGGAGCGCTATTTAAAGGTGACCGCTTCCTGCCTTTTTTTGTTGGTGACATTTTTGAACCACGCATTCTGAGAGAGAGAGAGAGAGAGAGAGAGAGACTTCTGGAGAGATTCAACGCTGTGTGAAGGAGTTTTGGGTACTGAGCAGCACTTTGCAGGTTCATTTTGATTTGCCCTTCCTTGTATCGATTTAGAAGAGACTGTGGGGGCTGCACTCTGAGCTCTTTCCCTGTGCCTCTCCATTGTTCTTTCCAGCAGATTTGATGTACAGGTCTCCCCAGGCCGAGATTCAAGGCTGCAATGAGTAGGATGTGGATGGAAAGCAAGATCAGCCCTCCCCTTTAAGAACTGGCCGGCGCCAGTGTGTCTGTGTTCCATTGCTGACTGACATCACATGAGCTTCGCCAGCGCTCTGAGTTAGCGCCTCGCTCCTCGGCCTTTGCGCCTTAAGACAGATGTGTAGCGCCTGATTTAGCGCTCCAATCACCTCCAGGGGCGATAAAAGTCAACTTTGCAGTCGGAGGCGATAATTAGCGCCAGGCACTAATCTTTGCGCCCGGCCGATAATTGCGCCCCAAATGGGGCTATACTGAATTTTTCCCCCTTAATATATACATATTAAAACAGTTAATAATATTTATATATTTATGGCTGCACACAGGTGTAGTGCATTCAAGAATCAATGCGCAGTGTCACAGAGCAGTGGGGTATAGCGTTTTATTCATAACCCTCCACACATCTGAGTTCCTGATTTTATCCGTCTCACCACAAACACCAATAGGTAGCCAGGGGCTTTCTCAAAGTGAATGAAGGAAAAGGAGTAGAAATGTCATCCTGGGTTAACTTCATGCACCTTCTGGTGACTGCTTCCATATCAGCATTGTCAGAGATCTGGTGCATCTGTTAATTGTTTACTACCATCTCTGCAATAGACAATATAAAAGGAATGGGAAAACTGGCTCCAAAAAGGAAAAGTTGTCTACACAGAAGCTGACTATAAAAAGCATCAAGAAGACAACAGAAAGATGGATTACTGCAAAATAGATCAAATGCTTTTATTAGCTACGTATGAAGTAGGTGAAATGTCTGACAGCATAAAGAAGTGATTGAAGGAAAACTTAAGGTAAAGCCTGCGGACTTAAAATACACCTTGCTGTATAATGGGAAAGAATAGTGAGCACTGAAAGTAATTAGCACAGGGCAAGATGGAAATATAAGTGGCAGACACACTTAATCTACTATTAATTGAAGATAATGGAGTGTTCTTCTACCTCACAATATTGCTTCCATGTGCCTGGAATGTTGGAGATAGCATTGACAGTGGGATCCACATTTTCCCTTGTCTGGTCTGTTTGTGATCCTGCAGAACTCATTGACAAAGAGAGCTGTTCTATTCTGCCTGACATCCGGCAGCAGAATTTCAATGGCCCCATCAGAGAAAGGCACTGTTCTCTTCTTTCCTGCACTCTTTACTGACATTTTTGCCCACATTCCCTCCTGTTTTTCAAAGTGCATAATCTGCATTCCTACTCCTTGAAATTCATTCATTCATGAATGACTGCACTCCCCATCAGACGTGTTTTCCCCACCAGGAGCTTGCCTACTTTCTGATAATGGGGCCAACACCAGAAATACACATAGACAATCTGATTAGTCTATTAGGTGAGATCAAAAATGAAGCCCTGTTTTCTGCATTGATCTGTTAGCTGAAACCAATGCTGAAACCGCTTTTTAGACACTGCAGGAGGAGAATGCAATGATGAGTGAACAAAGTATCACATTCTAGTACAACTGCATGCTATTTTCTCTACAAGATATTGCAATTTTTAATTATTTTGTGTAATTCCAGTGTTTTTCATTGGGAAATGCTTGAATAGGAGAGGAAACTGGAGAGAAATTATTCCCATAAGTTCCCAGTGTTCCCAGGGCTGCTCCAGACCCACACCCTGGCCCCGAGAGCCATTACAGGCCTTAGCCATGCCACATACCACTCCAGGTTTTGCAGTTCAGCCTCAGTCCAGTGCCGCTCAAGGTCTCATGCACAACTTTAGATCACTCTAGACCCTGCTCCTTAGGTTGTTCCAGGCTCTTCTACCTGGCTTCAAAACATTCCACACTCTGTTACCTGGCCTTGGCCAATTCAACATTTACTTGGCCATTCTGTAAGGAAAGGGTTAATCAGTCTGACTTCAACTGTGATCATGTAATACCACTATTGATATGTCTTTACAGTTTGGTGTTAGCTTTTAGCCTTTGTTTGTTAGGTATTACAAAGTATTTACAGCAGAGAAACAGGCCATTCGGCCCAACTGGTCCATGCCGGTGTTTATGCTCCACACGAGCCTCCTCCCACCTTACTTCATCTAACCCCATCAACATATCCTTCTATTCCTTTCTCCCTCATTTGTTTATCTAGCTGCGCCTTGAAATCATCTAGGCTATTCGCCTCAACTACTCCCTGTGGTAGCAAGTTCCACATTCTAACCATTCTCCTGAATTCCCTATTGGATTTATTAGTGATATCTTGTATTTATGGCCCCTAGTTCTGGTCTCGCCCACAAGTGGAAACATTCTCTCTACATCTATCCTATCAAACCCTTTCATAATCTTGAAGACCTCCATCAGGTCACCTCTCAGTTTTCTCTTTTCCAGAGAAAAGAGCCCCAGCCTGTTCAATCTTTCCTGATAGATATAACCTCTCAGTTCTGGTATCATTCTAGTAAGTCTTTTTTGCACCTTCTCCAGAGCCGCTATATCCTTTTTATTATATGGAGACCAGAACTGTTCACAGTACTCGAAGATTAGTCTAAACAAGGTTCGATACAAGTTTAACATAACTTCTCTGCTTTTCAATTCTATCAATCTAGAAATGAACCCCAGTGCTTTGTTTGTTTTTTATGGTCTTATTAACCTGCGTCACTACTTTTAATGATCTGTGTATCTGTACCCCCAGAGCCTTCTGTTCTTCTACCCCATTTAGACACTTATTTTCCAAGGAGTATGTGGCCTCCTTATTCTTCCTACTAAAATGTATTACCTCGTACGTATCTATTTTGACATTCATTTGTCAATTACATGCCTGTTCTACAAGTTTATTAATGTCTTTCTGTATTTTGTCGTGGTTCTCGCTGTATTAACTACACGCCCCAATTTGGTGTCATCCACAAATTTTGAAATTGTACTTCTGACTCCAGAGTCCAAATCATTTATGTGGGGAAGTATGATTCTTAAATTTAATTTTCCTCCAGTCAACTCAAGATAACTATTGTGAGAAGTCGCACAACACCAGGTTATAGTCCAACAGCTTTATTTGAAATCACAAGCTTTCGGAGCGCTGCTCCTTCGTCAGGTAAAGTGAAGAGATGCATATGGTCACAGCATATATAGTCAGAGAACACTACCTGACGAAGGAGCAGAGCTCCGAAAGCTTGTGGACTATAACCTGGTGTTGTGCGACTTCTCACATTTGTCCACCCCAAGATAACTATAGTCATTACTAATTTAGATGGCACACACCGCCTGATATAGAACCATTTTGTTTGTTTTATACTATAAAACAGGAACAAATTAAATGAGAAGAAAACTAATATCTGATGCAAGTAACATCGGATTTCAAAGATAGGCGTCTTCAGCTAATTCATATACGTGCAGCTCGAGTATATGAATTCGTCTTTGATTCAGCTGCAGAGGTTTTATTGTCCCAAATAAAGGAAAGGAGATAGCAGTTATTTGGGACTGGATGAAAGGAATGGTCTGAGCACATGAAAGAAGGTGGCCTTAGCAATCAGTGCTACCGCCACCAGTTCCTGCATAGCAAGTCAGTGCCAAATCCTCACCAGGGCAGACAAGGACAGATAAGGGAATTAGGGCTTGTAACAATGCATTTTAAAAAGCACGTTTCCTATTCCCACTATTTCGTATCAAAGACCATTGAAAACTTATCAATTTACAGGAGTTACCATGATACCCTTCACACCCCTTTCCTTCCCTTGCAAGTGTTCCTTCACTCACAGTCTAACAGGAAGAGAAGCAGTAAAAGACACACTATGTGTATTTGCATTTCCTGCAACTATTATCACCCCATTAAAGTACACTTACTGACACCTGGGTTGGATTCCATATGATGGCAAATAGAGGGCCTTTACATTGTGTGATTTCTTCTCAAAGGAAGAGAACCATGACTAATGGCAGAGAACAGCCACAGGTGGTGGATACCCATCTCCAGTTTCTCACCCCATACGGGGAGTGAGCCCTGGAACTCTTGTGCAGGCATAATGGAGGTAGGGGGACAGGATAGGTGGGAGGAGAGGTGTCCGCTACAGTTTTTTATGGAATTCATCTTCTTGTGATTTTTTAGCTGCTGCAAACACACATAATCTGTCATCACATGCACTAAGAACTCATTCCTTGTACTGAAAGTGAAATGGTCAATGCCTTGCTCATCTACCCATGCTTATCTCTCAACTTTTTTGTACCCACTCAGGTGTGCCACAGCAACAAGTGGAGAAAGACAAGCAAAAGGATCCTGGCTCCTCTGCTTCCTGGTCTGCTGGCACCTCTTCACATATTCACTAATCACCATCTCTCCTACACACCCAGTCACCCGGGGAAAGAGTAGCAAAAAAGATTAGTTAGTGAGCCGAAGGGGAGTGCACAGGCTGAGACAGAGTGTAAGGGGTTGGGAATGGAAGATGAGGAGGCAGACATTGTTATCCAGGAGATCACAATATCTGAAGAGTGTTGGGACCGAGATGTTAGGGCCTGCTTTTAAAAGAAGGATGCTTGTAGACCATTGAGTATACTGGGTACTGGGGATGGTGTCCTTGAATGTGCTGTAGATACTGGCTCAGTTGGAGGATTCTACTACCTGCACCTACAGCACCATTACGAACATGTGTGCATCACTGCAATCCACCCTGAAGCATGTGGCAACTCCCACAATGACCTGCAGCACAGACCTCCACATCAGAGGAACTAAGGACCATCATATCTTCAGGTAAGGAAGCTGTGAATGACACCTTGGGTGCCAGAATGGAGAGAGGGTTTTCTCTTCTAGATCGGAGTGATTGGGGATGTAATACATACAAATATCTCTTAGGGCTTCAAAGATCTGATATGGGATCATTCAAGCACCTTTCTCATTACTGGCCAACTGACGCCAAGTTCCAGTATGAGTTGCCTGGCCTATATACGCAGTCCCATGATGATGCTGTCTGCCAGGATAGTACCATGTGCCCTCCCGTCAGCATTCCCACATGTCTACATATGTGGCAGAAAGTACAGGCTGTCCTTGCAGACAAGATGCAACTTGCATCAGATCCCTCTAGTGCTCAGGGCACAGACACAAGGACCCCCTCAGTCCCAAAAAGCCCTTGCAAGAATGCAGCAGCCAAGCACGTCACAGCCAACCATCAGCGAGGGAGCACAACGGAGAAGTAAGAGTTTGAAAAGGTGAACAACTGCAGGCATCAAGGGTGAAGTCTGGGACAAAGAAAGAGTAGGAAATTACACAGATCTTTTGGCAATAAAAGTTTGATTGCAACATAGTTATGTGTGCAGTGTTTTCGGCTTTGGGGTGCACCCTGGTCAACACAACATAAATGCGAGGCATGGAAACTGTTTGTGATGTATTGGTGGGTTGGGAAAGGAGGGACATGGACAGGACTGCTGTTGTAGTGGGCACATGTAGGAGTTATGAGAAGTATTAGATGGGCTTGAATATCTCTTACAGCCAGAAAAGGGCTGTCCTCTGTGTCATAGAAACATAGAAGATGGAGCAGGAGTAGGCCATTCAGCCCCTCGAGCCTGTTCCGCCATTTAATGAGATCATGGCTGATCATCCAAATTCAGTACCCTGTCCCTGCTTTCTCCCCATATCCCTTGATCCCTTTAGCCTTAAGAAATATATCTAACTCCTTCTTGAATATATTTAATGAATTGGCCTCAACTGCCTTCTGTGGTAGAGAATTCCTCAGGTTCACCACTCTCTGGGTGAAGAAATTCCTCCTCATCTCAGTCCTAAATGGCTTACCCCTTATCCTTAGACTGTGACCCCTGGTTCTGGACTCCCCCGCCATCGGGAACATCCTTTCTGCATCTAGTCTGTCTAGTCCTGTTAGAATTTTATAAGTTTCAATGAGATCCCCTCTCATTCTTCTAAATCTAGCGAATACAAGCCCAATCGACCCAATCTCTCTTCATACGTCATTCCTGCCATCCCAGGTATCAGTCTGGTGAATCTTTGCTGCACTCCCTCCATGGCAAGAACATCCTTCCTCAGATAAGGTGACCAAAACTGCACACAATACTCAAGGTGTGGTCTCACCAAGGCCCTGTACAACTGCAGCAAGACATCCTTGCTCCTGTACTCGAATCCTCTCGCTATGAAGGCCAACATACCATTTGCCTTCTTAACCGCCTGCTGCACCTGCATGCTTGCCTTCAGCGACTGGTGCACAAGGACACCCAGGTCTCATTGCACTTCCCCTTTTACCAATCTATTGCCGTTCAGATAATAATCTGCCTTCCTGTTTTTGCCACCAAAGTGGATAACCTCGCATTTATCCACATTATACTGCATCTGCCATGCATCTGCCCAATCACCCAACCTATCCAAATCATACTGGAGTTTCTCTGCATCCTCCTCACAGCATACACGCCCACCCAGCTTTGTGTCATCTGCAAACTTGGAGATATTACATCTAGTTCCCTTGTCTAGATCATTAATATATATTGTGAATAACTGGGATCCTAGCACCGATCCGTGCGGTACCCCACTAGTCACTGCCTGCCACTCGGAAAAAGACCCGTTTATTCCAACTCTTTGCTTCCTGTCTGCCAACCAGTTCTCTGTCCAAGTCAGTACCTTACCCCCAATCCCGTGTGCTTTAACTTTGCACGCTAATCTCTTATGCGGGACCTTATCGAAAGCCTTCTGAAAGTCCAAATACACCACATCCACTGGTTCTCCCTTATCTATTCTACCAGTTACATCCTCAAAAAATTCCAGTAGATTAGTCAAGCATGATTTACCTTTTGTAAATCCATGTTGACTTTGTCCGATCCTGTCACTGTTTTCCAAGTGCTCTGCTATTACATCTTTTATAATGGAGTCTAGCATTTTCCCCACTACCGATGTCAGACTTACCCGTTTTCTCTCTACCACCTTTTTTAAATAGTGGGGTTACATTAGCTACAATCCAATCCATGGGAACTGTTCCAGAGTCTATAGAATTTTGGAAGATGACCAGCAATGCATCTACTATTTCTAGGGCCACTTCTTTTAGCACCCTAGGATGTAGATTATCAGGCCCTGGGGAATTTTCAGCCTTCAATCCCATCAATTTCCCCAACACCATTTCCCTACAAATACTGATTTCATTCAGTTCCTCCCTCTCATTAGAGCCTATGTTCCCCGACATCTCTGGGAGGTTATTTGTGTCCTCCTTTGTGAAGACAGAACCAAAGTATGTATTTAATTGGTCTGCCATTTCTTTGTTCCCCATTATAAATTCCCCTGATTCTGACTGCAAGGGACCTACGCTTGACTTCACCAATCTTTTTCTCTTCACATATCTATAGAAGCTTTTACAGTCAGTTTTTATGTTCCCTGCAAGCTTTCTCTCATACTCTATTTTCCCCCTCTTAAATAATCCCTTTGTCTTCCTTTGCTGAATCCTAAACTGCTCCCAATCCTCAGGTTTGATGCTTTTTCTGGCCAATTTATATGCCCTCTCCTTGGATCTTATGCTATCCCTAATTTCCCTTGTTAGCCACGGTTGAGTCACCTTTTTTGTTTTATTTTTATGCCAAACAGTTTTGAACAAATTCTGTAGTTCATCCATGCGATCTTTAAATGTTTGCCATTGCCTATCCACCGTCAACCCTTTAACTAACATTCCCCAATCCATCCTAGCCAACTTGCGCCTCATACCATCGTAGTTTCCTTTATTTAAATCCAGGATCCTCGTCTCTGAGTCAAATACTTCACTCTCCATCTTAATGAAGAATTCTATCATATTATGATCGCTCCTCCCCAAGGGGCCTCGCACAACAAGATTGCTAATTAATCCTTTCTCATTACATAATACCCAGTCTAAGATGGCCTGATCTCTTGTTGGTTCCTCGACATATTAGTCCAGGAAACCATCCTGTATACACTCCAGGAATTCCTCCTCCACAGTATTGTTACTAATTTGGTTAGCCCAATCTATATGTAGATTAAAGTCACCCATGATAACTGCTGTGCCCTTATTGCACACATCTCTAATTTCCCATTTAATGCCATCCCCAACCTCAGCATTACTGTTTGGGGGTCTGTATACAACTCCCACTAACATTTTCTGCCCCTTGGTATTTCTCAGCTCTACCCATACAGATTCCACATCATCAGAGCTAATATCCTTCCTTACTATTGTGTTAATCTCCTCTTTAACCAGCAATGCTACCCCACCTCCTTTTCCTTTTTGCCTGTCTTTCCTGAATATTGAATACCCCTGGATGTTGAATTCCCAGCCTTGGTCACCTTGGAGCCATGTCTCCGTAATCCCAATTATATCATATCCATTTACATCTATTTGCACAGCTAATTCATCCACCTTATTACGAATGCTCCTCGCATTAAGACAGAAAGCCTTCAGGCTTGTTTTTTTAACACTCTTAGTCCTTTTAGAATTATGATTTACACCCTTGATTTCTCTGACTACCACTTTTGCTTTTCTCCTTCCTGTCTTTTGCTTCTATCCTTGCTTCCCTTTCCTCTGTCTCCCTGCACAGGTTCCCAACCCCCTGCCATTTTAGTTTAAACCCTCCCCAACAGCACCAGAAAACACTCCCTCTAGGACATCGGTCCCAGTCCTGCCCAGGTGCAAACCGTCCAGTTTGTACTGGTCCCACCTCCGCCAGAACCGGTTCCAATGTCCCAGGAATTTGAATCCCTTCCCCTTGCACCATTCCTCTAGCCACGTATTCTTCTGAAATATCCTTCTATTTCTACTCTGACTAGCACGTGGCACTGGTAGCAATCCTGAGATTACTACCTTTGAGGTCCTATTTTTTAATTTACCTCCTAACTCCCTATATTCAGCTTTTAGGACCTCATCCCGTTTTTTACCTATATCGTTGGTACCTATATGCACCACAACAACTGGCTGTTCACCCTCCCCCTCCAGAATGCCCTGCAGCTGCTCCGAGACATCCTTGACCCTTGCACCAGGGAGGCAACATACCATCCTGGAGTCTCGTTTGCGGCCGCAGAAACGCCCATCTATTCCTCTTACAATAGAATCCCCTATCACTATAGCTCTCCCACTCTTTTTCCTCCCGTCCTGTGCAGCAGAACCACCCATGGTGCCAGGAAGTTGGCTGCTGTTGCCTTCCCCCGATAAGCCATCTCCCCCAACAATATCCAAAGCGGTATATCTATTTGAGAGGGGGATGGCACCCCTGCACTACCTGCCTGCGCCTACTACTCTGCCTGGCAGTCACCCATTCCCTTTCTGCCTGTGCAACCTTTACCTGCGGTGTGACCAACTCATTAAACGTGATATCCACGACGTCCTCAGCATCGCGAATGCTCCAGTATGTATCCATTCGCAGCTCCACTTTCTACAGTGATGGGTTGTGGCCTAATCACTCTGCTGCCTTTGTGCACCTTTCTATTCCTCCTGTAGGGCATCCACAAAGCGGCCTCTTTATGAACGATGGCAAATCACCACGATCATTAAAATTCTGGTTGGGCTATACTTGATCCAGACATGGATTTTAGAAAGACAATGCTCTGATTGATAATGATGCTGGTGGCAGCATGGTTATCACTCAAACAATGCTCAGCTGGTGTATTTGGAAAGTGCACAGGACTTGTCTTTCTGGTCCAAAGAGTGTAAAATGATGGACTGGCACAAAATGAAGTCGTCATGGCAGCTGCTGGGGAAACAGGCATTAACCTGCATGATATGTGCTACTGGTCTTAAATGAGCGTACCTCCAGTAAGTGGTAATGTTTCCTATTGAGGTCATTGTTGGGATTGTGAAAGGGGCACAAGTGCCTACGTGGGTACAATGTATGACACCTCGGACTTTGGAAAATCCCATTATACAGTAAAGTTGCAGCCCTGTGATAATGGTGCCGCAGAGCCATGATGAAAATAATGGGCCAGATTTTGCTGTAGAAATAACAGTGAGGCTAACAGCGCACACCATTATTTACATGGAAATCAGACAGCAACTTCTGGTAACCACACATGCGCAGTAAAACGCGAAAATCCAGAAGTTGCATTCCAAAATGCAACGTTCCTCCAAAAGCTCCTGTCTACTTAGACTTCCAAAAAACTTTTGATAAGGTACCGCACAAGAGGCTTCTCTATAAGATCGAATCCTCTGGTATTAGTGGTCATATATTGAGCTGGATTGAAAATTGGCTGGCAGGACATAGGCGAAAAGTAGTTATAGATGAATTTGGATCTTTTTGGAGTCCGGTCACCAGCGGTGTCATGCAGGAATCAGTGTTGGGATCAGTGCTCTTTACTATTTTTATTAATGATCTGGATGTAGGTGTTGGGGGCACTATCTGCAAATTTGCAGATGATACCAAGATCTGTGCGAGTATTAGGACTGTAGGTGACACTCATCTGCTTCAGGCAGATCTTAATGTGTTGGGAGATTGGTCTCATGACTGGAAAATGATGCATAACTTAGCTAAGTGCAGTGTTATGCATGTGGGCCAGGTAAATGCTCAACATTCATACACCCTTCAGGGAAAAGCATTAAAGAAGGTGGAGATAGAAAGAGATTTGGGTATTCTAGTGCATACACCCTTAAAGGTACATGAGCAATGCCATGAAACGATAGCTGGAGCAAATAGGGTGTTGGGGTGTATCCGTAGGACAATTGAGTATGAGACAAGGCATACTATTTTGTCCTTGTACAAGATCTTGGTCAGGCCGCACTTGGAATACTGTGTCTAGTTTTGGTCTCCTCACATGGTGAGTGATATTGAGACTTTGGAAAGGATGCAGAGGCGGGCCATTAGACTAATTCCTAGTTTAAAGCATCTTAGTTTTCAAGGTAGGCTAAAAGAGTTGGGATTCTACACTTTAGAGAAGCGTAGACTTAGAGGTGATCTGATTCAGGTTTATAAGATAATGAAGGGAATAGATTGTGTTCCAGTTGAGAGATTGTTTCAATTTAATAGGTTAGGGAGGACCAGGGGTCACAAATTTAAGTTGTATAAGGCCAGATCTAGGTTAGATGTCAGGAGGTGGTTCTTTTCTCAGAGAATAGTAGACCTCTGGAACAGCCTGCCATCTCGTACGATGGATGCTGATTCACTGAATACCTTCAAGCGAGAGCTGGACCTGTTTATGGCTGGGGTGGAGATCACCTCTTACAGAAGGTAGGTACTGCAGGGAATTCAGGGCCAGAGTGATCTCCTAGACTAGTTTCGATCGCCTAGATGGGTCGGAGAGTAATTTCCCAGATTTTTCCCCCCAGATTGGCCTGTTTTTTTAAATGTTTTTTTTGTCTCTCCCAGGAGATCACATGGTTTCAGGTGGGGTGGTATCGCAATTGTGTTGGACATGCTCAATGGACCAGAGGGTCTTTACTTGTCCATCATTGTTCGTATGTTCTTCCTAAAAACGGCATCTCGCCGTCTGGCTCACCATTCAAATACATTGAACGGCACTTTTGTACTTATCTCATAGATATGAACTAAACTCACCAGGAAAGGTTAGGGCTTGTCCATTCCAGTGTAAGTACACATTTAATGGCATGGTAAGACTTAATTACTGCCAAACAACCTCTCTGGCATAGAAAATTAACTTTTACAAGTGTGGAATCACATTCCTTCAGATTTTAATTACTGTTGAAGATTAATCCAATATTTCCTACCCTCTTTTTATTTCACTTGCTGTACCTGATTGGACATTGAATTCAATATTCTAATTTACACTTCCTGGTTGGGACACTGCGCTGCTTGTTAATGATTCTTCAATCTGATTGACTAACGAGATGCACAGTTGCTTGTCCTGTTCACACAGGTCCCAGATGCCTGTAGAGGGTGCTGTGTTTTTTGGATGGTTGGCTGACAGGAACTATCAGCACAAAAGCCCATTGAGAGCCTATGGGCAAGTACAAGCCTACCTAACGACTGACAGCGTTTGTTCGCTGCTCAGAGCAAATTCTGGTCCATTGTACTCGTTAATCCCAGCAAATGATGCACCTCTGACTTGCTTGGTGAATCTGCACATCTGATTGGGAAATATTGCTTAATTCCAAGCCTGAAATATCCCGATAATGTAGAAATTCTGTGTGGTGGTAACCTTTACAACCATTGGATGGGTGGTGCCAGTCTGTGATGGAAGTGATCTCTCAAACCAGTGCCATTATGTATCATTATTGACTGAAGGAAACGTAGCCTCCACAAGCAGTGTTCATGGCTCAGGTAGAGTTGGAATGTCTTAGTCAGTATATGTGGCTGCGAGGATACTCCCAGATGAGAGCCAGGCATGGTCTGTGCTGCCAGATGAGCCCACATTCCCTGCGCTCTCATCATATTCCTCCAAGAAACAGAAATAGAAGGATATTCCCAAAGGAAATCCCATTGCTGCCTCTGTAGACTGTTGGAGGGCATAAAACTTGAAATCTCAATCGTGTTGAAGCACAGTTCATCGGGGGAAATGACTACAATTAGTATAGAAACAACCAAAATAAAGCACCTCAAACTTTGACTGCTCAATCAACATAACAAAATAACAGATTGTCTGACCATTATCACATTGCTATTTGTGGGAGCTTGCTGTGCGCAATTGGCTGTCATGTTTCCTACATTACATTAGTGACCACACTTCAATAGTAGCTGTAAAATGCTTTGGGATGTCCAGTGGTCGTGAAAGGTGCTATATGAATTCAAGTCTTTCTTATCTTTTTTTCTATGGCCTTTAAATTAACTTCTGCTTGTCAGCTGATACCTAGCAATGGTGATTGCTTTTCATATACAAGCCTGGGGCAGGGCACTTGCCCGTAATCTCAAATAATCACCTATTTTCTACTCTTCTTCCATTGTATTAATTACTACTGTGGTGATTAAACATAGAAACTAGTATTCACTCCTGTTTTTCTTGTTTTAGGATGCCTTTGGATTCCAGACATGTTTTAACCTGATAAAAAATAGAATCACATTTTTAAGATTCATGGTTTCTGCCACCTTTACTTTGAAATATTCACCTTTGTGCGATTATACATTCGTTGCGACTATTATGACATCCTATGTGACTGTGACAAAGGTAAACTATCCCTCCTTGTAATTCTCGACCTGTCTGCAGCCTTTGACACGGCTGAACACACCATCCTCCTCCAATGCCTCTCCACTGTCGTTCAGCTGGGTGGGACTGCACTCACCTGGTTCCATTCTTATCTATCCAGTCGTAGTCAGAGAATCACCTGCAATGGCTTCTCTTCCCGCTCCCGCATCGTTACCTCTGGTGTCCCCCAAGGTTCTATCCTGACTCCCTCCTATTTCTCATCTACATGCTGCCCCTCAGCGACATCATCTGAAAATACAGCGTCAGTTTCCACATATACGCTGACAACACCCAGCTCTACCTCACCACCACTTCCCTCGAGCCCTCCACTGTATCTAAATTGTCAGACTGCTTGTCCGACATCTAGTATTGGATGAGCAGAAATTTCCTCCAACTAAATATTGGGATGACAAAAACCACTGTCTTTGGTCCCCGCCACAAATTCCATTCCCTAGCCACCGACTCCATCCCTCTCCCTGGCAACTGTTTGAGGCTGAACCAGACTGTTCGCAACCTTGGTGTCATATTTGACCCAGAGATGAGCTTCTGACCACATAAGACCGCCTATTTCCACCTCTGTAACATCGCCCGAATCTGCCCCTGCCTCAGCTCATCTGCTGCTGAAACCCTCATCTATGCCTTGTTACCTCTAGACTTGACTATTCCAACGCACTCCTGGCCGGCCTCCCACATTCTACTCTCCATAAACTTGAGGTGATCAAAACTCTGCTGTCCTTGACCTAACTTGCACCAAGTCCAGTTCACCCATCACACCTGTGCTCACTAACCTACATTGGCTCCCGGTTAAGCAACGCCTCGATTTAAAAAATCTCATCCTTGTTTTCAAATTTCTCCATGGCCTCGCCCCTCCCTATCTCTGTAATCTCCTCCAGTCCTACGATGCTCCGATATATCTGCACTCCTCCAATTATGGCCTCTTGAGCATCCCTGATTATAATCGCTCCAACATTGGTGGTCGTGCCTTCAGCTGCCAAGGCCTTAAGCTCTTGAATTCCCACCCAAACCTCTCCACCTCTCTTTCCTCCTTTAAGGCGCTCCTTAAAACCTACCTCTTTGACTCTGCCCTAATATCTCCTTATATGGCTCGGTGTCAAATTTTGCTTGATAACGCTCCTGTGAAGCACCTTGGAATGTTTTACTACGTTAAAGGCGCTATATAAATAGAAGGGCCTAGAAATTTGGTTTCCCCGAAAACGGGCGCGGGGATCGCGATGTGATAGGAACCCGTGCCCGTTCGGAGGACTGCAAGCAATACGTAAAATTTGTGCTGCCTGCTCCTTTACATGACTGTAGCATTCAGCCGAGCGCTGAACGTGCTGCTGAGTGGCTGAATGCTCAGCAGGGGGCCCAAGTTTGTGCGAGGCTAGCTCCAATTAAAGCTAGCCTGCACTACTTAAAGGCAGTCTTCACCTCTTAAAGGGGAGGTGCCTTCTGGCTGCAACAGGTGCTGGAACTGCTTGTGGAGGCAAGTGTTATAAACAAGAGGACTAAGTAATGGCTCAACAGGCCAGAGAAAGGGCTCCAAAGGCCAGAGAAAGGGCTCCAAGGTTCTTGGATACGGCACTGGAGGCCTTGGTCCAGGAGATCAACTCCAGGAGAGAGGTTCTCTTGCCCTTCAGGCAATGGACAAGACTGCAGTGGGAGCAGATAGCCAATGTGGTCAATGCCAGCAGTATAGCTGCGAGGACCTGGACACAGTGCAGGAAGAAGTTTAACGACCTCACACGAGTGGTCAAGGTCAGTGCATTCATCGTCAAATGCCATAGCCCACTATTTGCACCACTAGCCTCACACAATGCTCAATGCACCACACCCGCATCACTCACCGATCAACAATCACTACCAAACACGACTCACCCACACAAGCTTACCACTGCTGCAAGCCTCACACCATCTCAAAGCTTGAACACACTGTCAGCTATTCAACCCAAAAACATTACACCACACTCACTGACACTCTTCCCTTTCCCTTGCAGGCTAATAACCGTAGGCAGCAGAACTTAACCGACAGGGGGGCAGGCTTGCCTGCATCACCTCACCCTGTTGAAGGAGGCGGTGCTGGCCATTCTTGGCAGGGACATGACTGAGCCTGTGGCCAGCGGCGGGACTGAAAGAATAGAAGATGCCAGTATTCTCCTACGTTATCCTCCTTCGCACATCCCACTTCCCCCTCATCCCACAATCTCTTTTAACGTACAGTCTGCACATGGTGTAAGCATGCACCTCTTGCTTTCCCGCCCTCCCCTCACCACAACCCGACCCTTGTGCCTTTCTCATTTCAGACACCCAAGAAATGCAGCTTGCCTAGCCAGTGGTTGAACAAGAAGAGGGAGAGGAGAGTGAAGAAGAAGAAGAAACACCTTCACTCGATTTCACACTCCCAGCCACTAGCTCAGATACAGACACTCCATGTACTTTGGAGGATAGATTAGGCACAGGATCTGCACATGGTGAGACACCGGGCACGAGTGGGCTGCAGCCAGGGCAGGGGGAAAGGGGAGCGCTCAGGTGCCAACTCCCCAAAGAACAAGGTCACTCATGAGCTCTGGGCACAGGACTCAGATGAAGACTTCGATGGGGCGGCCTACAGGAGAATGCTGATGGGTATGCACAATGAAGTGCTTGGTGCATTGGCAGGCCTGCCAGAAAGCCTGAATGCAATGTCAAGGTGCATGGAGGAGTCCAGCTCCAGCCATGCACAGGGCTTTGTGCAGAGCTTGGAGCCCTTCCTTTCCAGCGTGGAAGGAGTGGTCAGATCCAATAACGCACTTGTGGACCCAACCATCATGCCGCGTCTGATGGCTGAAGTCTCATCTTCCATTGCAGCACAAGCAGAAGCCATCCAACGTCTGAGTGCTGCAATGGATGCGCAGCTTTCTGCCACGCAAGCACAGACTGCTGCCATTATGGTTGAGTTTACCAGAGTTGAAAGTGGCTTGCAGGGTGTCACAGCAGTCAAGCAGTCTCTACTCTATCAGATTACTAGGATTGCTGAGGCGCTGCCCCGGGGGAGTAGCAATGGATCCGTGGAGGCCGACCCTGCTGTCCTCTCTCAGGATGACAGCATTCGTGCTCCCACCACTGCCACTCCACCTGTGCCCCTGCTGTTGCCTGTCAGCCAGCCAGCCCAGACTGCTGCTGCTGCCCTGCCAAGGTGGTACTGTCCAAAGCCGGGCATACTAGGCCCAGAGCTGCTTGAGGTTGTCCTGCAAGGCCAGCTGCAGTCTCCCCCATTGAAAGTCAGCAGCCTTTCACCAGCCATGCTGCAGCCACTGGGATAGCACTGCGTAGGAGCACCAGGATAGGCAAAGACATAAGCAAGACAGTCACTAAGGGAGTGCACAAGGGTGATTAGTTGATTTTTTGATATAATATTAGATGGATAAAGTTTGATTGGAATGTTTGCGATTTAGCGCATGCGCTTCCCAAACTTGTGATCCATTTCAAAGGCGGTATGACAGCGTACCCTCAGAGTACACCGTCATACCCACCGCAAATTCTGGCCCTATGTAAATAATTGCATTTTTCATTCAGTTTTAACTATAGGTTTTCATTTAACCTTTTTTTTTAAATAGTCCCAGAGAAGAAAAAAAGAGGCTCATCACAGTGGAGTCCAGCTGAAGATCTTATACAATTCAACTGTGTATTTAACGTCGTCTCAGTTGTGTAAATTGAGTTTTTAAATTAATAAGTGAGCACACTTGTTTTCTTACCTGATCGCGGCAAGTTATCTATAAAATCTACAATGCTTTTTTCCAAGGCACACACACTTGTAAAGGGGCGATCCGACCAAGCTGCACCTGTAATCATTGGGCATTTCTCAACCACATTCCCAAACACATCGACAAACTCTTCGTTAACAACTTGGATATCCATAACTTTAACAGAATGTCCTCCAACTGTTGCAGAAGTCTCTTGAGTTGTCAACTCTGGGCAGAGTGATTACCGGAGGTTGCAAAACCTGTTCTCGTACAGCCGCAGATCAGTCAATTGTGGCTACTTGCCTTTTCAGGGCAGGTTCTCAAAGGGGTGATTTGATTATTCTGTTTTTACTCTTTCCTCATTAGTAATAAGGGCATAGCTGGAAACATACTTTTATAATCTGCTCGGACGGAGAACATGAATGCCGCGCCCTGCGCCGAATTACTGCTACTCCAGATCTTAAGTGATAAAAACGGAATAATCAAATCACCCCTTTTTTATAAAAGAAAGAAAAAGCCTTACATTTCTATAGCGCCTTTCACGACCACTGGACGTCTCAAAGCGCTTTACAGCCAATGAAGTACTTTTGAAGTGGAGTCACTGTTGTAATGTGGGAAATGCAGCAGCCAATTTCCACACAGCAAGGTCCCACAAACAGCAATGTGATAATGACCAGATAATCTGTTTTTGTTATGTTGATTGAGGGATAAATATTGGCCAGGACACCGGGGCTAACTCCCCTGCTCTTCTTCGAAATAGTGCCATGGGATCTTTTACGTCCACCTGAGAGAGGAGACTGGGCCTCGGTTTAACATCTCATCCGAAAGACGGCACCTCTGACAGTGCAGCACTCCCTCAGCACTGCACTGGCGTGTCAGCCTAGATTTATGTGCTCAATTCCCTGGAGTGAGACTTGA
The DNA here is from genome assembly GCA_030390025.1 of Squalus acanthias. Classification (NCBI taxonomy): domain Eukaryota; kingdom Metazoa; phylum Chordata; class Chondrichthyes; order Squaliformes; family Squalidae; genus Squalus; species Squalus acanthias. Next base: position 34,235,990 of record CM059431.1, on the reverse strand, counting down.
ACTCACAACCTTCTGACTCAGAAGTGAGAGTGCTACCCACTGAGCCACAGCTGACACTTATGGTCATGTCTATTTGTAACACCAGATTTCTACTTGGCCCCTTTGGAGGACAAGATACACCCAACAGTTTATATTGTGTAATTTGATCCAGTCATTGTCAGGCAGGCTACTGAGTTCACAGTGCTAACACTACTGGTTTCAAAGAACAGACAGGGCTCACCCTCCCGGATTAGGAGCACTCACGCTGCCGAGTTCAGACAGGAAGGGGTGAGGCCATGTAGGGTTTTAACATGAGGATGAGAATTTTAAAATCAAGGTGTTAGTGGACAATGTTCCCCCTAATTTGCTTTTTTGGTTGTGCGGTCCCTTTAACACGCAGCGCAGTCCATTCAAAATTTCACGCATGTGCACAATCTCCCATTCAAAAGCCAGTAAGCGGCTTGCGCGGGACCTCCAGGCAGCAGCCTCATGGCCATGCAGCTTAGCAGGAACATTGTTACATAGGATTACATAGCATATGCGGCACAGAAACAGCCCATTCGGCTCAACCAGTCCATGCCGGCGTTTATGCTCCACACGAGCCTCTTCCTGTCTTTCCTCATCTAAATCTATCAGCATAATCCTCTATTCCCTTTTCCCTTATATGCTTGTCTAGCCTCCCCTTAAATACATCTATACTATTCGCTTCAACCACTCCCTGTGGTAGCGAGTTCCACATTCTCACCACTTTTTGGGTAAAGAAGTTTCTCCTGAATTCCCTCTTGGATTGCTTGGTGACTATCTTATATTGATGGTCTCTAGTTATGCTCTTCCCCACAAGTGGAAACATTCTCTCTGTATCCACTCTATCAAAATTTTTCATAAGCTTAAAGAGCTCTATTAGGTCACCTGTCAGTCTTCTTTTTTCAAGAGAAGAGACCCAGCCTGTTCATCCTTTCCTGATATGTATACCCTCGCATTTCTGGTATCATCCTTGTAAATCTTCACTGAACCCTCTCCAGTGCCTCTATATTCTTTTTATAATATGGCGACCAGAACTGTACACAGTACTCTGAGTGTGGTCTAACCAAGGTTCGATACAGGTTTAGCATAACTTCCCTGCTTTTCAATTCTATACCTCTAGAAATAAACCCGAGTGCTTGGTTTGCTTTTTTTATGGCCTTGCTAACCTATGTGGCAACTTTTAGTGATTTGTGTATTTGTACTCCTAGATACCTTTGTTCCTCTACCCCACCCAGACTCGTACCCACCAAGTGATAAGTGACCTCTCTATTCTTCCTACCAAAATGTAATACCTCACATTTATCTGTGTTGAACTTCATTTGCCAATTATATGCCCATTCTGCAAGTTTATTAATGTCCTCCTGTAACTTGTTGCAGTCCTCCTCAGTATTAGATATACTGTATGTATATGTATAGACTTTAATCTACATATAGACTGCGCAAACCAAAATTGTAGTAATAGTGTGGATGTCGAATTCATGGAATGTATGCAAGATAGTTTTCTAGATCAGTATGTTGAGGAACCAACTAGGGAACAGGCTATTTTAGATCTAGTATTGTGCAACGAGAAAGGGTTAATTAATAACCTTGTACTAAAGGGGCCTTTAGGGAAGAGTGACCATATGACAGAATTTTATATTGAGTTTCAAAGTGACTTTGTTAAATCCAAAACTAGGGTCTTAAACCTAAACAAAGCAAACTACATAGGTATGAAGGGCGAGTTGGCTAAAGTAGATTCAGAAACTACATTAAAAGGTATGACAGTGGATGAGCAATGGCTAGCATTTAATGAATTAATACATAATTTGCAACAAATATACATTCCTTAAAGGCACAAAAACCCCACAGGAAAAGTGGTCCAACTGTGGCTAACACGAGAAGTTAAAGATAGTATTAGATCACAGGAAGAGGCTTATAATGCTGCCAAAAAGAGTAGTAAGCCTGAGGATTGGGAGGATTTTAGAATTCAGCAAAGGAGGACCAAGAAATTGATAAAGAAAGGGAAAATAGAATATGAGAGTAAACTAGCGAGAGACATAAAAACAGACTGTAAAAGCTTCTATAGGTATGTAAAAAGGAAAAGATTAGTGAAAGTAAATGTGGGTCCCTTACAGGCTGAGACAGGAGAAATTATAATGGGGAATAAGGAAATGGCAGAGAAATTAAACAAATACTTTGGTCTGTCTTCATGGAAGAAGACACAAAAACCCTTCCGGAAATAGTGCAGAACCAAGGGTCTAGCGAGAATGAGGAACTGAAAGAAAATAGTATTAGTAAAAAAGTAATCAGATACTAGAGAAATTAATGGGACTGAAAGCCGATAAATCCCCTGGACCTGATGGCCTACATCCTAGGGTTTGCAATGAGTTGGCTATAGAGATAGTGGATGCATTGGTTGTCATTTTCCAAAATTCCATAGATTCTAGAATGGTTCCCGCGGATTTGAAGGTAGCAAATGTAACCCCACTATTTAAGAAAGGAGGGAGAGCGAAAACGGGGAACTACAGACCAGTTAGCCTGACATCAGTAGTAGGGAAAATTCTAGAATCTATTATTAAGGATGAGGTAACAGCGCACTTAGAAAATAATAATAGGATTGGGCAGAGTCAACACGGATTTATGAAAGGGAAATCATGTTTGACAAATCTGTTAGAGTTTTTTGAGGTTGTAACTAGCAGAATAGGTAAGGGGGAACCAGTGGATGTGGTGTATTTGGATTTTCAGAAGGCATTCGATAAGGTGCCACACATATTAGGGCTCATGGGATTGGGGGTAATATACTAGCATGGATTGAGGATTGGTTAACGGACAGAAAACAAAGAGTCGGAATAAACGGGTCATTTTTGGGTTGGCAGGCTGTAACTATTGGGGTACCGCAAGGATCAGTGCTTGGGCCTCAGCTATTCACAATCTGCATCAATGATTTGGATGAGGAGACCAAATGTAATATATCCAAGTTTGCCGATGATACAAAGCTGGGTGGGAAAGTAAGTTGTGAGGAGGATGCAAGGAGGCTTCAAGGGGATATAGACAGGCTAAGTGAGTGGGCAAGAAGATGGCAAAATGGAATCTAGAAACATAGAAACACAGGAGCAGGAGTAGGCCATTCGGCCCTTCGAGCCTGCTCCGCCATTCAATATGATCATGGCTGATCCTCTATCTCAATACCATATTATCGCTCTCTCCCCATACCCCTTGATGCCTTTTGTGTCAAGAAATCTATCTATCTCCTTCTTAAATATATTCAATGACTTGGCCTCCACAGCCTTCTGTGGTAGAGAATTCCACAGGTTCACCACCCTCTGAGTGAAGAAATTTCTCCTCATCTCAGTCCTAAATGTCCTACCCCGTATCCTGAGACTGTGGCCCCTCGTCCTAGACGCCCCCCCAGCCAGGGGAAACATCCTCCCTGCATCCAGTCTGTCTAGCCCTGTCAGAATTGTATACGTTTCAATGAGATCCCCTCTCATTATTCTAAACTCTCGTGAATACAGGCCTAGTCGACCCAATCTCTCCTCGTACGACAGTCCTGCCATCCCAGGAATCAGTCCGGTGAACCTTCGCTGCACTCCCTCTATGGCAAGTATATCCTTTCTTAGGTAAGGAGACCAAAACTGCACACAGTACTCCAGGTGTGGTCTCACCAAGGCCCTGAAGAACTGTAGTAAGACATCCTTGCTCCTGTACTCAAATCCTCTTGCAATGAAGGCCAACATACCATTTGCCTTCCTAACTGCTTGCTGCACCTGCATATTTGCTTTCAGTGACTGGTGTACAAGGACACCCAGGTCCCTTTGTACATCAACATTAACCAATCTATCACTATTTAACTAATACTCTACCTTTCTGTTTTTCCTACTGAAGTGGATAACTTCACATTTAGCCACGTTATACTGCATCTGCCATGTATTTACCCACTCACTCAACTTGTCTAAATCGCCTTGAAGCCTCTTTGCATCCTCCGCACAACTCACAATCCCACCTAGTTTCATGTCATTAGCAAACTTGGAAAAATTACATTTGGTTCCCTCATCCAAATCATTGATATATATTGTGAATAGCTGGGGCCCAAGCACTGATCCCTGCAGTACCCCACTAATCACTGCCTGCCACCCCGAAAAAGACCCATTTATTCCTACTCTCTGTTTCCTGTCTGTTAACCAATTTTCAATCCATGCCAGTATATTACCCCCAATCCCATGTGTTTAATTTTGCACACTAACCTCTTATGTGGGACTTCATCTCCATAATGTGGAAAAATGTGAAGTTATCCACTTTGGTAGGAAAAATAGAAAAGCAGAGTATTTTTTAAATGTTGAGAGATTGGGAAATGTTGGTGTTCAGAAGGACCTGGGTGTTCTTGTACACGAAACACTGAAAGTTAACATGCAGGTACAGCAAGCAATTAGGAAAGTTAATAGTATGTTGGCCTTTATCACAAGAGGATAAGAGTATAAGAGTAAAGATATCTTACTGCAATTATATAGGGCCCTTATCTAAGGCCTTTTGAAAATCCAGATAAATTACATCTGCTGCATTACTATTGTCTACTCTCTCTGTTACCTCTTCAAAAAATTCAATAAGGTTGGTTAAGCAACACTTTCCCTTTTGAAATCCATGCTGACTATTCATTATTATATTTTTGGTTTCTGGATGTTCTTCTATTTTCTCCTTTGGTAGGGATTCCATTATTTTTCCTACCACCGATGTTAAGCTGACTGGTCTATAATTCCCTGGACATGTTCTATCCCCCTTCTTAAATATCGGTATTACGTTAGCTCCTCTCTGCCCTTCGATCCCCTCTCCTCTCCCCCCTTACATGCCCTCTCCTCTCCCCCTTCAATTTCCTCCCATTTGATCCCCTCTCCCCCTTCGATCCCCTCTCCTCTCCCCCTTCGATCCCCTCTCCTCTCCCCCTTCGATCCCCTCTCCTCTCCCCTCTCCTCTGCCCCCGTTGACCCCCTCTCCTCTGCCCCCTTCGATTCCCTCTCCTCTGCCCCCTTCGACCCCCTCTCCTCACCTCTGCCCCCTTCGACCCCCTCTCCTCTGCCCCCTTCGACCCCCTCTCCTCTGCCCCCTTCGACCCCCTCGCCTCTCCCCCCTTGCCTCTCCCCCCTTGCCTCTCCCCCCTTCGACCCCCTCGCCTCTCCCCCCTTCGACCCCCTCGCCTCTCCCCCCTTCGACCCCCTCTCCTCTCCCCCCTTCGACCCCCTCTCCTCTCCCCCCTTTGACCCCCTCGCCTCTCCCCCCTTCGACCCCCTCGCCTCTCCCCCCTTCGACCCCCTCGCCTCTCCCCCCTTCGACCCCCTCGCCTCTCCCCCTTCGACCCCCTCGCCTCTCCCCCCTTCGACCCCCTCTCCTCTGCCCCCTTCGATTCCCTCTTCTCTCCCCCCTTTGACCCCCTCTCCTCTCCCCCCTTCGATTCCCTCCTAAAATACTTGCATTTCTGGCCTCAAATAGTTTTTTTAATTACTTGCATTTGTCAGGAGGTATCCCATTACGCTGTGCAAATAGGCCCTGCGCCTGTTTACACCAGCTGTAAAATTTTCAGGTGTAATTGCTGGGCAGTTGGTGGGCAATTAGCCCGACTCTGCGCCAGCAATTAGGATTTCCCCGTCGGTGCGCATCATCTATCAAGTCGGGACTTGACAGATCGCAAGTTCGGGATTTAGCGCATGCGCTCCCCGAACTTGAGGTCCATTTCAAAGGCGGTATGACGGCGTACCCTCAGAGTACACCGTCGTACCCACCGCAAATTCTGGCCCTATGTAAATAATTGCATTTTTCATTTAGTTTTAACTATAGGTTTTCATTTAGTCCCAGAGAAGAAAAAAGAGGCTTATCACAGCGGAGTCCAGCTGGAGATCTTATACAAGTCAACTGTGTATTTAACGTCCGCTCAGTTGTGTAAATTGAGTTTTCAAATTAATACGTGAGTGCACTTGTTTTCTTACCGGACCGAGGCAAGTTATCTATAAAATCTCCAATGTTTTTTTCCAAGGTTAACAGACTTGTAAAGGGGCGATCTGTCCAAACTGCAGCTGTAATCATTGGGCATTTCTCAACCACATTCCCAAACACATCGACAAACTCTTCGTAATTCATGGCGTTAACGACTCGCATTTCCATGACTGTTCTCCGGCTGTTGCAGAGCGCAGAATGTAAAGAGCGAGAGGTGAGTTCTTGGTGTTTACCCTTGGTGATACCGAACGCGGGGTCAATGCTCCTCCATGTAGAAAAACACCCGCCCGGCCCCGAGGCAGGCAAAAGTCGGGCAGCCAAATCTCCTGACTCCGTACGTTTTCGGTTTTGAGGTGGGGTGGTTTAGTCGTGGGTCATCTGATTTACATGATAGGTGGACTCCCCGGGGGAGTCCCGCCAGCGATTGGATGTCAGGGAGTGGGGTACGGGACCGGAGCTGCTACTGCAGCAGTTTGAAGGGCTGGGTAGTGCCAAGCAGGTTTTGCGGTCGGCACCGTGCGCCCAGTTGCCTGGAATTTCCACCGCTGGTCTCCCAATCTCCCACCATTGCTCTCGAGGCAGTACAAAGAAGGTTCACTCGGTTAATCCCGGGGATGAGGGGGTGGACATATGAGGAGAGGTTGAGTAGATTGGGACTCATTGGAGTTCAGAAGAATGAGAGGCGATCTTATTGAAACATATAAGATTGTGAAGGGGCTTGATCGGGTGGATGCGGTAAGGATGTTCCCAAGGATGGGTGAAACTAGAACTAGGGGGCATAATCTTAGAATAAGGGGCTGCTCTTTCAAAACTGAGATGAGGAGAAACTTCTTCACTCAGAGGGTAGTAGGTCTGTGGAATTTGCTGCCCCAGGAAGCTGTGGAAGCTACATCATTAAATAAATTTAAAACAGAAATAGACAGTTTCCTAGAAGTAAAGGGAATTAAGGGTTACGGGGAGCGGGCAGGAAATTGGACATGAGGCTGAGTTCGGATCGGTCAAGGCCCTGTGGGTGGCGGAGCGGGCCCAGGGGCTGAGTGGCCGGGTCCTGCTCCTACTTCTTGTGTTCTTTAGATTTGAGGTGAGGATCAGATCAGCCATGATCTTATTGAATGGCGGAGCAGGCTCGAGGGGCCAATTGGCCTACTCCTGCTCCTATTTCTTATGTTCTTATGTTCTTATAACTTCAATGGAAGATTTGTGGAAAACCCGGAGAATCGCCATGAACAACAACAACAACTTGTATTTATCTAGCGCCTTTAACGTAGTAAAATGTCCCACGGCGCTTCAGAGGAGCGTTATCAAACAAAATTTGACACCGAGCCACATAATGAGATAATGGCCCAGATATTCCGATCTGCGCCCTTACCTGAGGGCTCCCGGGACGCACGCGCTTCCGCTCCTGGGCCTCTCCAAACTGCAAGAGCGCAGGGCCCACGTATCCCAGAGGCGCAGGTAGTTCGCAGCGTCCCTGGGATCACGTGGGCCATGGGGAGCCAATCACAGAAGGGAATCTCCCTTCATACACTTGACAGGAAGACCTGTCAAATATATGAATGGAGATCACCCCAAAAACATAGCAAAACTTTAAATAATTTTTTTTTTAAAAATCACATTTTTAAAATGACTTGAAATTACAATAAATTAACTATCTTAAACAAAAATTAAAATTTTTGAAAAAATAATTAAAGTTTTTTATGGAGCTAAAAATAAACTTACGTTTTATTAAAGTATTTTTAAATGATAAATCAGTGAAAAAAAAATTTCTTTCTTTTTTCAACTCTTATCCTGGTAAAAGCAGGCCTTATGCCTGCTTTTACCAGGCGCAAGAATTGTAAGTGTTTTCTGCGGGCGGAGGGTCTCCAGAAAGCGGAACTATCCGCCCGCAGAGGCTCTTCTCCAGTGCAGCCGGAGGATCTGTCAAGTGCTTTCTTGACAGATTGGAAATGCCGGTTTCCAGCGCATGCGCTGTGCATGCCTGAAACCGACATTTCCGATGGCCCTACAGGTGAGTACACAGCGCACCCGTAGGGATCGGAATATCCGGTCCATTAAGACAGGTGGAGGTAGGTTTCAAGGACCGTCTTAAAGGAAGAGAGAGAGGTACACAGATGGAGCAGCTTGCGGGGGCGGGGGGGGGGGGGGCGGCGGTGTGTGTAATTCCAGAGCTTAGGGCCTAGACAGCTGAAGGCACGGCAGCCAATGGTGAAAATCGGGGAGGCGCAAGAGGCCAGAATTAGAGGAGAGCAGAGACTTCAGAGGGTTGTGGGGCTGGAGGAGGTTACAGAGATAGGGAGGGGTGAGGCCATGGAAAGATTTGAAAACAAGGATGAGAATTTTAAAACCGAGGCGTTGTGGGACCGGAAGCCAATAAAGGTCAACGATTACAGTGGTGATGGATAAACGGGACTTGGTGTGAGTTAGGAGGTGAAAACAACTGTATACCTCAGCTCTCCAGAGCTTACGCTGATCCTCCGCTGTTGTTATGACATGAGAGCAGAGAATCATGGTAGAAATTCTCCTCCAATTTTGCAGATGTAGAACAGGTGGACATGACATCGGATGATGAGATTAGTAGTGAGATAAGTACATTTAAAATAAAAAGAGGAGGTGTATTAAATAAACTAATCAAACTCAAAGAGGGTAAAACCCCTGGTCCGGAGAGATTACATTTTTAAAGAATCTAGGGAAGAGATAGCAGAGGCATTATTACAGATATTTAATAATTCGTTAGAACAAGGTGTAGTGCCAGAGGACTGGCGGATAGCTAACGTAATACCTATATTTAAGAAGGGAGATAGAACATGTCCAGGGAACGATAGACCAGTCAGCTTAACATCGGTGGTAGGAAAAATAATGGAATCCCTACCAAAGGAGAAAATAGAAGAACATCTAGAAACCAAAAATATAATAATGAATAGTCAGCATGGATTTCAAAAGGGAAAGTCTTGCTTGACCAACCTCATTGAATTTTTTGAAGAGGTAACAGAGAGAGTAGACAAAGGTAATGCAGTAGATGTCATTTATCTAGATTTTCAAAAGGCCTTCGATAAGGCACCACGTAATAGACTAATGAATAAGATCAGAGAATGCGGAGTCAGGGGACAAGTATCAGAATGGATAGCTTGCTGGCTTCAAGACAGAAAGAAGAGAGTAGGGGTAAAGGCTAGCTATTCACAGTGGCAGAAGATGGGAAGTGGTGTTCCAGAATGATCAATGCTGGGACCACTGTTGTTCACAATTTATATTAATGATTTAGACTTTGGAATCAAAAACACAATTTCTAAATTTGCGGATGACGCCAAATTGCGGGGTGGGGGGGGGGGGATAGTCAATACTGAGGAGGACTGCAACAAGTTACAGGAAGACATTAATAAATTTGCAGAATGGGCATATAATTGGCAAATGAAGTTCAACACAGATAAATGTGAGGTATTACATTTTGGTACGAAGAATAGGGAGGTCACATATTACTTGGAGGGTGGGCGTCTGGGTGGGGTAGAGGAGCAAAGGGATCTCAGAGTAAAAATACACAAATCACTAAAAGTAGCAACACAGGTTAACAAGACCATAAAAAAGCAAACCAAGCTCTAGGGTTTATTTCTAGAGGGACAGAATTGAAAAGTAGTGAAGTTATGCTAAACTTGGATCGAACCTTGGTTAAACCACACTTGTAGTACTAAGTACAATTCTGGTCGCCATATTATAAAAAGGATATGGAGGCACTGGAGAGGGTTCAGTGAAGATTTACAAGGATGGATACCAGAAATGCGAGGGTATACATATCAGGAAAGAATGAACAGACTGGGTCTCTTTGCTCTTGAAAAGAGAAGGCTGAGCGGTGACCTAATAGAGGTCTTTAAAATTATGAAAGGTTTTGATAGAGTAGATACAGAGAGAATGTTTCCACTTGTGGGGAAGAGCATAACTAGAGGCCATCAATATAAGATAGTCACCAAGAAATCAAATAGGGAATTCAGAAGAAACTTCTTTACCAGAGAGTGGTGAGAATGTGGAACTCGCTATCACAGGGATTGATTGAAGCAAATAGTATAGATGCATTTAAGGGGCAGTTAGATAAGCATATGAGGGAGAAGGGGATAGAGGGTTATGCTGATAGAGTTAGTTGAGGAAAGACGGGAGGAGGCTCGAGTGGAGCATATGGACTGGTTGAGCCTAATGGCCTGTTTCTTTGCTGTATACTATGTAATCCTATGTAAATAAACCCCAAAACTGCAAATATTGGAAATTGGAAACAAAATGCTGGGAACACTCTGCAGGTCAGGCAGCATCTGTAGAGAGAAACAAAGGAGTTGTTGTATCAGGTGTGAACCCTTTGCTCTCGGAAACATTCTGCGATAGTCATGGAAATGCGAATTGTTAACTCCACGTATTACGGCGAGTTTGTCAGTGTGTTTGGGAATGTGATTGAGAAATGCCCACTGATTGCTGCTGAAGTTTGGACAAATTGCTGCTTTACAAGTGTGTGTGCATTAGAAAAAGAATTGGAAATGTTATTGATTCCCTGCCTTAGCCAGAAAAGAAAACAAGTGTCCTGACATGTATTGATTTTGAAACTCAATTTACACAATTGGTCATAAGCTTATATGAGGAGCTGGAGACCCTCCTGCGGTAGATGAGGCAGAGGAGGAATAGCTGGAGCACTGGGAAAGAGGGTGTCAAAATCAATGGCTTGTGTCCAATGGAGAGAATGACATTCAGCCCCTCCCATAGCACCAAAACATCACTACCCAAGGTCTTCCACCGATATTCTCCTTTTTTAAATGGTGAGAAACTATTTAATGTTAGTGTTCAGAGAGACTTAGGTGTCCTCGTACAGGAAACACAGAAAATTAGCACAAAAAGAAAATACTGCAGATGCTGGAAATCTGAAATAAAAACAGAAAATGCTGGAGATACTCAGCAGGTCAGGCAGCATCTGTGAAGAGAGAAACAGAGTTAACGTTTCAGGTCGATGACCTTTCGTGAGAACTGAAAAAAAGCAGGAAATGGAACAGATTTTTAAGCAAGTGTAGGAGCTGAGAAAGGGGGGAGGGGATGAAAGAACAAAAGGGAAGGTCTGTGATAGGATAGAAGGCAGGAGAGGTTAAGAGACATTAAGAGATATTCAAGGCAAAAGGAGATGGTAATGGGACAGGTTAAGAAACAAAGGATGGCTCTCGATGAAGTGTAAATTGCGCTGGCAGAATGAAAGACAGCTGCCATGTGGGAGAGAACAGAAGGCACAAACAAAAAGTGTGGATGAAAAATATACATATGATGGGGGCCATGTAATGATCTGAAATTGTTGAATTCTATGTTGAGTCCAGAAGGCTGTAAAATGCCTAATCGAAAAATGAGGTGCTATTCCTCGAGCTTACGCTGAGCTTCCGTGGAACAATGCAAGAGGCCGAGGACGGTGAGGTCTGAGTGGGAGTGGAGCGGTGAATTAAAGTGACAGGCGACCGGAGCTCGGGGTCCCCCTTACGGGACTGAATGGAGGTGTTCCGCAAAGCGGTCACCCAATCTGCGTTTGGTCTCCCTAATGTAGAGGAGACCACATCGTGAGCAGCGAATACAGTACACTAAATTGCAAGAAGTACAAGTAAATCGCTGTTTCACCTGGAAGGGGTGTTTGGGGCCCTGGACAGTGGGAAGGGGGGAGGTATAAAGGCATGTGTTGCATCTTCTGCGCTTGCACGGGAAGGTGCCGGGCGAAGGGGAAGGGGTGTTGGGGGTGATAGAGGAGTGGACTAGGGTGTCGTGGAGGAAGCGGTCCCTACGGAATGCTGAAAGGGGAGGTAAGGGGAAGATGCGTTTGGTGGTGGGATCACGCTGGAGGTGGTGGAAATGGCGGAGGATGATCCGTTGAATGTGGAGGCTGGTGGGGTGAAAGGTGAGGACAAGGGGAACTCTATCGTGGTTCCGGGCGGGAGGGGCAGGGGTGAGGGCAGAAGTGCGGGAGATAGAACGGACACGGTCAAGGGCCGTGTCAACCACTGTAGAGGGGAATCCTCGGTTGAGGAAAAAGGAAGACATGTCGGAAGCACTGGTATGGAAGGTGGCATCGTCAGAGCAGATGCGGCGGAGACGGAGAAACTGGGAGAATGGAATAGAGTCCTTCCAGGAGGTGGGGTGGGAGGAAGTGTAGTCCAGGTAGCTGTGGGAGTCAGTGGGCTTGTAGTGAATGTTTGTCAATAACCTATCCCCAGAGATGGAGACGGAGAAGTCGAGGAAGGGAAGGGAAGAGTCGGAGATGGACCATGTGAAGGTGAGGGAAGGGTGGAAATTGGAAGCAAAGTGAATGAAATTATCTAGTGCAGGGCGAGAGCAGGAAACGGCACTGATACAATCATCAATGTACCGGAAAAAGAGGTGAGGGAGGGGACCCGAGTAGGACTGGAACAAAGAGTGTTCAACATATCCCACGAAAAGGCAGGCATAGCTAGGACCCATGCAGGTTCCCACAGCAACACCTTTGATTTGGAGGAAGTGAGTGGAGTCAAAGGAGAAGTTGTTCAATGTGAGAACAAGTTCAGCCAGGCGGAGGAGGGTGGTGGTGGATGGGGACTGGTTGGGCCTCTGTTCAAGGAAGAAGCGGAGCACCCTCAGGCCATCCTGGTGGGGGATGGAGGTGTAGAGGGATTGTACGTCCATAGTGAAAAGGAGGCGGTTGGGGCCAGGAAACTGGAAACTGTTAAAGTGGTGGAGGGCATCGGAAGAGTCGCGGATGTAGGTGGGAAGAGACTGGACAAGGGGAGAAAAAATAGAGTCGAGATAGGAAGAGATAAGTTCTGTGGGGCAAGAACAGGCTGAAACGATGGGTTTACCAGGGCAGTCCTGTTTGTGGATCTTGGGAAGGAGGTAGAAGCGGGCTGTGCGGGGTTGGGGAACTATGAGGTTGGCGGCCGTGGGGGGAAGATCTCCAGAGAAGATGAGGTCAGTGACAGTCTTGGAGATGGTGGCTTGATGTTCGGTAGTGGGGTCATGGTCCAGGCAGAGGTAGGAGGAGGTGTCGGAGAGTTGGCGTTCAGCTTCCGCTAGGTAGAGGTCGGTACGCCAAACATCAACAGCACCACCCTTGTCAGCAGGTTTAATGACAATGTTGGGGTTAGATCTGAGAGAATGGAGTGTTGCAAGTTCAGAGGGAGGTAGGTTGGAGTGAGTGAGGGGAGCAGAGAAATGGAGACGGCCGATGTTACGCCGGCAGTTTGCAATGAAAAGATCTAGAGAAGGTAAGAGGCCAGAGGAAGGGTCCAGGTAGAACAAGAATTCTGAAAGCGGGAGAAAGGGTCAGCCGTGCGGGGGGAAGACTCCTGGCCAAAGAAGTGGGCACGGAGACAAAGGCAGCGGAAAAAGAGCTCAGCATCATGCCGAGCTCGAAATTCATTGAGGTGGGGGCATGCAGGTACAGCAAGCAATTAGGAAGGCAAATGGCATGTTGGCCTTTATTGCAAAGGGGTTGGAGTACAAGAGTAAGGAAGTCTTGCTACAATTGTACAGGACTTGGGTGAGACCACACCCGGAGTACTGTGCACAGTTTTGGTCTCCTTATCTGAGAAAGGACATACATGCCTTAGAAGCGGTGCAGCGAAGGTTCACTAGATTGATCCCTGGGATGAGAGGGTTGTCCTATGAGGAGAGATTGAGTAGTTTGGGCCTATACGCTCTGGAGTTTAGAAGAATGAGAGGTGATCTCATTGAAACAAATAAGATTCTGAGGGGGATTGACAGGGTAGATGCTGACAGGTTGTTTCCCCTGGAGAGTCTAGAACTAGGGGGCATAGTCTCAGGATAAGTGGTCAGCCATTTAAGACTGAGATGAGGAGGAAATTCTTCACTCAGAAGGTTGTGAATCTTTGGAATTCTCTACCCCAAAGGGCTGTGGATGTTGACTCATTGAGTATATTCAAGGCTGAGATAGATAGATTTTTGGACTCTATGGGGAATCAAGGGACATGGGGATTGGGCGGGAAAGTGGAGTTGAGGTCGAAGATCAGCCATGATCAGGGCAGTGTCCTAGGCCCAACCATCTTCAGCTGCTTCATCAATGACCTCCCCTCCATCATAAGGTCAGAAGTGTAGATGTTCGCTGATGACTGCACAGTGTTCAGTTCCATTCGCAACTCTTCCGATATTGAAGTGGTCCATGCCCGCATGCAGCAAGACCTGGATGACATTCAGGCTTGGGCTGATAAGTGGAAAGTAACATTCGCGCCACAGAAGTGCCAGGCAATGACTATCTCCAACAAGCGAGAGTCTAAACACCGCCCCTTGACATTCAACGTCATTACCATCACCAAATCCCCCATCATCAACATCCTGGGGATCACCATTGACCAGAAACTTAACTGGACCAGCCATATAAATACTGTGGCTACAAGAGCAGGACAGAGGCTGGGTATTCTGCAGCGAGTGTCTCATCTCCTGACTCCCCAAAGCCTTTCCACCATCTACAAGGCACAAGTCAGGAGTGTGATGGAATACTATCCACTTGCCTGGATGAGTGCTGCTCCAACAACACTCAAGAAGCTCGACACCATCCAGGACAAAGCAGCCTGCTTGATTGGCACCCTATCCATCACCTTAAACATTCACTCCCTCCACCACCAGCGCAACGTGGCTGCAGTGTGTACCATCTACAAGATGCACTGCAGCAACTCGCCAAGGCTTCTTCGACAGCACCTCCCAAACCCGCGCCCTTACCACCTAGAAGGACAAGGGCAGCAAGCGCATGGGAACACCACCACCTCCAAGTTCCCCTCCAAGTCACACACCATCCTGACTTGGAACTATATCGCCGATCCTTCATCGTCGCTGGGTCAAAATCCTGGAACTCCCTACCTAACAGCACTGTGAGAGTACCTTCACTACACGAACTGCAGCGGTTCAAGAAGGCGGCTCACCACCACCTTCTCAAGGGCAATTAGGGATGGGCAATAAATGCTGGCCTTGCCAGTGATGCCCACATCCCATAAACGAATAATAAAAAAATAAAAAATTAAAATTAAATTAAGATTCTGTGGCAGTGCATGTCCCTCTTTCACCTCCAAATAGAAGTTCCTGCATAGCCTTGAAAGCCTCATTTAGGTTATCATAGTTTGATTCCAGCACCTGTCATTACTTTTTAATGCTATGCCTGCTGACACCTGGGTTGCGCTGCATATCCTGCTAAACACAGGCCCTTTACACTGTCTGCATTCTTCTTACAGGAGAAAACTGCCCATAATATAAGGGACAAAGAAATCACAGATGGTGGGCCACCCAATCCCAGGCCTCTGACCTCTGAAGATCTCCTGCTCCTGGGGAAGCCTGGGATATCTGCAGTGGAGTCCCTCCTACCCCACTCCCTCTTCCCTCCCCCACCATGCCCAAAGGACAATCTGTGCTTCTTCCATATATTCTCAGACCACTACCATAAAAGTTGTGGAGATACAGAATCAATGGGCAACCACTTCTGTGATGTGATTCCTACATGCTAATGTGATTCCTATATTTAAAAAAGGAGATAGAACAAGTAAAGGGAACTATAGACCAATTAGCTTAATGTCAGTGGTAGAAAAGATATTGGAGTCTTTACTCAAGGATGTAATAGAAAAATATCTAGAAATTGAAAATATAATAAAGAGTAGCCAGTACGGATTTCAAAAGGGAAGGTCATGCTTTGAAGAAGTAACAAAAAGAGTAGATCAGGGGAATATAGTAGATGCAATATACTTGGATTTTCAAAAGGCCATAGTAGACTCATGACTAAGGTCAGAGCATGTGGAGTCAGGGGACAAGTAGCAGAATGGATAGCAAGCTGGCTACAAAACAGAAAGAAGAGAGAAGGGGTTGTAAGGTTTCCAAAATTTACAGATCCCCAAAACCGACGGAAAAAGGACTTTGGAACTACCTCAGAGTGATAATATTGTATTTGGGCCTAACCTAAGAGACTGTAAGACCAAAAACCAAGTTTTGGCATTTTAAAACTATGTCTGGGCCTGTAAAGGAACAAGAGGTGGGGTCAACCTCTGTAAAAGCAGTTTGGGTATTGCAGTTAATTGCAATGTCTGGGGAACCGGGATGACCTCACTCAAGCCCCAGCAAGCATTAACATTTTGACAATAGACCCTAGGAGAAGACAGTCCCACCCAAAACAACAGGTCCCATCAAACCGATTACAGAACCCATTAAAGACATGCATAAAGCAAATATTCTATAGAAGTCCTAGGCCCAGTCAAGAAATCCAAAACATGAGGACAATCCAAACTCTGATTAAACAACAGATCGACAGGATGGAGCTATCCTGAAACCACTTCACACATTTACAAAACCAGTTAACACGCTAGTAAAGTCGTTACTGTTAACGAGGCCTCAAATCTTACAAAGGGTTTGATTTGGTTTTGATTAAGGAAGCTTCGATGGGTATAATTAAAGGCCTGTTCTCAACAGTTCAGCAGTTACAACAGTTCAAGTTCAACAGAAGGCAGTTCTGCAGTTTGGAGTTCAATTTGAAAGCCTGGTTTTCAGCAGAAGTCAGTGCTGGAGTTACCGAGTTCAGGAGAAGCAAGTTGGGCAGTTAAAGAAGACAGTTCAGTAAGAAGGGAGTTCTCCAGTTCTCCAGCACAACAGTTACAGTTCTGCAAGAAGGCAGTTCCACAGCTCGGAAGAAGACAGTTTAAACAGAGGCAGAGTTCAACAGAAAGCAGTTCAACAAAGAAGGCCAACAGCTCCAGAAGCAGGCCGACACGCAAGAAGAAAACAGAGCAACAGTTTCAGTGGCCATCAGACACCTCGCGGCAACAAGGGCCTTATGAAACCTTTTACTCAAAAGACTCTAAACCCTAACTCTCAACTGTCAAGGATTCGTTTGGTGAGCATTATCCCTGGTTCTCCAGAGTCCAACCTAGCTAGTGAAGTGGGATTGGGAGGGGTGAAGTATTGTTCTACTGTCATTTCCCTCGCATGTACCGAAGTGTTCCCCACCTTTAGAGTGATAAGAGTGTTATTATTTGTGTCTTACCTTTTAATAAAGATTGAAGTTCTTTCATCAAACTCAGTTGTCTGCTGCACCTTTTGTATCACAACTCCCAAATAAGTCCAAGGTCTAGAACCAAGGGAGTGGGAGCGATTCGAACCGCTCAGAAGTCAGAGGTAAAGCTGACTCAAAAACACCACCCCCTACAGGGTTAAAGGTAGTTACTCAGACTGCCAAAAAGTGGGAAATGGTGTTCCACAAGCATTGGTACTGGGACCACTGTTGTTCACAATTTACATAAACGATTTAGACTCGAGAACTGGAAGTACAATTTCAAAATAAAAGAAGACATTACTAAACTTGCAGAATGGGCATGTCATTGGCAAATTAATTTCAATATAGATAAGTGTGAGGTGGTGCATTTTGGTAGGAAAAATAAAGAGGCCACATACTCCTTGGAAAATAAGAGTCTAAATAGGGTAGAGGAGCAAAGGGATCTAGGGGTAGAGATATACAAATCACTAAAAGTAGCGATACAGGTTAAAAAGGCCATAAAAAAGCAAACAAAGCAGTGGGGTTCATTTCTTGAGGGATAGTGTTGAAAAGCAGAGAAGTTATGTTAAATTTGTATAGAACCTTGGTTAGACCGCACTTGGAGTACTGTGAACGATTCTGGTCTCCTTATTCTAAGAAGAATATTGAGTCACTGGAGAAGGTGCAAAAAAGATTTACAAGAATGATATCAGAACTGAGAGGTTATACCAGCAGAAAGATTTAACAAGCTGGGGCTCTTTTCACTAGAAAAGAGAAGACTGAGGGGTTACCTGATAGAGGTCTTTAAGATTATGAAAGGTTTGATAGGGTAGACTTAGAGAAGGTGTTTCCACTTGTGGAAGAGACCAAAACTAGGAGCCATAAATATAAAAGAATCACTAATAAATCCAATAGGGAATTCAGGAAAAACATTTTTACCCAAAGAGTGGTTAGAATGTGGAACTCGCTACCACAAGGAGTGGTTGAGACGAATAGTATAGATGCATTTAAGGAGAAGCTAGTTAACACATGAGGGAGAAAGGAATAGAAGGATATGTTGATAGAGTTAGATGAAGTAGCGATGGAGAAGGCTCTTGTGGAGCATAAACACCGGCATGGACCAGTTCAGTATAATTGCTATTAATAAGCACTGACATTTGCTTCACCAAAAGGATACAGCACAGAATGCACTTCTCTATATTCCCTTCGAACATGCTTAACTCTATCCATCACACACAGGTGTTTCCTTAGAAAAATCTCTTACAATGCTTCTAGGTTTAACTGGTTACCAGAAACCATAGTGAGTTCCTTCTTAGTGTTCTCACTTTCCTCCTCATGTTTCCTCATATGCTCACACCAACTTTTTATGAGTCAGCATACCTTCACCACATCCCATTGCTGTAGTTCCCGTCTGTCCTTTGCTTTTTTACTTGTCAGCTTCTAACCTGATTGTATTTAACAAGCCATTCACCCAATTCCTGCAAGGCTACTCTTTCCCCTTACATCAATGCCACAGTTATTAGCTTTCTATCTAGATGTCAACCAGCAGTCAGGGGAGTTGCAATGTGTCTTGGCTTTCCAGTGGGGTGAACTTAAACGTTAATGGAGCCGTTTTAAATATTAATGGAGCCAATTTGGGGGAGAGACATCCTGGGGGCAATTTTGATTTTACTATTGTACTGTTTACATCTGAAAACAGCGTGGCAGTGGGACCAAAATCACCAGCTGACTTACCGCTGGTTAGCCATCCATTCCAATTTTCAGGCAGATCGTAATTTAGACGGCAAGATTTCCTGCTGGACACTGGCCAGAAACTGGAAAATTTGGGGACATATTTCTTCCAATACATTGCAGTTCTTTGCTACTTAGACTATTTTAAAGTGCTGGCAGTGGCTATACAATGTTCTGAACTCTTAAGGGGCTTCAGGTAATGCACTTCTTTCTTTATGGGGGTCCAATTCCACTTTGGCGAGAGGACAAGCAGCAGGAGAAAGCAACAGCAGCAAGAGAAAGCAGAAAAGAGAGCTGCAGCTGTAGGGAGACCAAATAGAAGGTGGTGTGTTCACAGGAATTCTTACCCTCCCAACAGAGCTTATAGGCCAAGGACAACATACCTGCAGTTCTCTGAGGAGCAGTGCATAAGGAGGCTGGGCTTCTCTAGGGAGGCTGTCACAGAGTTGTGTCATCTTCTGCAGTAAGACCTGCAACCAACAGCCAGAGCTAGCACAGCATTGCCTGTTGTAGTGAAGTTCACTGCAGCACTAAACTTTGCCTCCGGCTCCTTTCAGGCTGCCACAGGGGATGTCAGTAATATCGGTCAGCCTGCAGTTCATGTTTGCAAGTGACATTTTAGAGCAAACACTTTTATCATTTTCCCCATGAACAACTTGAAGCAGCAGGATAGAACTCTAGAAAAAGGGCACAGGGACAAGAGTTAGCACATAATGGCAAGAGTAAGCAGTAGCAGATGAGTGACAGCTCAATGCAGCACCAGGTTGCCATTGTGTGCACGTGCTTGTGTGAGAGAGTTAAATAGAAAGCAAAAAAGAAGCGAAGATGCCTAAATGTTCTCCTGTGCTTGGCCTCCAGCATGGCCATCTCTAATGCCGCGTGCCCTTTCTCTGCCAATGACGTTGATGGCCGCATCCTCTAGTGTTTGTAATGTAGCAGGACCCCCTCCTTCTTTTGAAGTCTCCCGTTGATTGTGTGCCAGCTTCTCCTGCAAGAAGAGTGGCAGTGGGTTAGTGTGTGTCCTATTGAAGGGTTTTGAAGACGTGTGAGACAGCTTAGCATAGCGTGCATGTAGAGAGAAAGCAACAGCAAGTGTGGCCAAGAGGGGACATGAATTTGAGGGCAGTAGCAGGTGTACAGTGTGTGAGTGTATGCAGAACAAAGTGTCGTGAAGTGTCCCATTGTGATTGAAGGAGAGACATGGGAAGTAGTTTAGGGAAGGATCAATTTTTCTGGGGCTAAAGTAGGGTGGTGTAGGGCTGTGCAGAGAGTAACAGAGATATAAAGAGGTGCCTTACCTTGCCAGTCCTGGTGAGGTCATTAAGTCTCTTCCTGCATTGCAGCCAGGTCTTGGGAAAAATGATGCTGGCATTGATTTGCTCAGCCACCTCTCTCCATTGCTGCTGATTAATATGACAGGGCGCTCAATGCCCATCGGAGGGGAAGAAGACCTCCTTCCTGTTGCTCACTTGCTCTATGAGCACCTCCACATTGGAGAATCGGGGCTCCTGGTTGGCGTCATGCTCCCTGCTGCTCCAGAAATACATTTTCCACCATTGAAAAGTGCATCTCCACTTCAAGGGGCTGCCTTTAAATAGTCCAGCTAGACTTCCTGCCCTCCTAATCGACAAGCTGCCTATAAGGACTGTGATTCGTGCTGGCAGTTCACCCATTCAATGTAAAGGTTCGACAATTAAAATTGATTGGCCCGCTTGCCGACTGCATCGGGTAGAGATAGAGGACGCCCCACCCACTACCCACCCAAATCAAAAATCAGCCTCCCTTTTCCCTGCAGATGGGCATTGTGTCCCATGGTGAGTTTGCAACGAAGCATGACAGGAGGTTACTGTCCATGTCGATGTTAGAAGCATTCAACTAAAAGTTCGATAGAGGGTCCTGGAATTTTTAGACACTATTTCTTGTGGTCTTAGACTGAGTGTTAAGCTGATGACCTGAAACGTGCACTAATGCCACTGTCCACTCTCTGCTCTGCCTTTAAATGACCAGGGTGACTTTCATAATGGCAGCTTTGTTAGTTGTCCTTCATGACATCTTAACGCTTGACTCAGTCATTGTCTTCTACTCCTCAATGCACTATCCACAATCACTCTTTCAGGTTCATTATTTGAACATGTACATTGAGAATTCAATAATGCCAGGAAATGTTCAATATCTTTTAATAAGCTTTAAACTCAAAAGCACATAATCTCGATAGCTAGCATTATCAAGATGTTGACTGCATATATAGCAAAAAGCACATAATCTCGACATCTAACATTATCAAGATGTTGACTGCATATATAGCAATGAGAAATATTAGTGTTGATGCTACTTAACCTTCACTATAACCTTCATAAGATTACAAGACAATTACTAATGAGGAAGGCCATTCAGCCCATCCTAGTTCATCAATCCAGAGAGATCCCAAGCTGCCCCCATTTTAGCATCTAATTGCTTTTCAAATGATTCCAGGGTTTTTGCCTCCACTACTCAATCTATAAGTTTATTCCACACATTGATCACTCTTTGTGTGAAGAATTACCTGATATCAATCCTAGAATGACTTTTTACCAGTTTGAATCTAGTTTCCCCTAGTTCAACTCCTGAAGTTTAATTTAAAGTAATATTCCGTATTAACATTTTCCAAATCCTCAACAATCTTGTAAGATCATCTCTGAGGTGCCTCCTTTCCAGGCTGAAAACCCTATATTTCTCCAGTCTTTGCTCATCACTCAAGCTTCCAGCCTAGTAGCTCTTCTCTGTACTGCTTCCAGTGTTTGAATGTCTTTCTTATTTCTTGGTGACCAGAACTGGATGAAATATTCAAGCTGCTGTTTGACTAGAGCACTATAAAGTTTCCACTCTAGTGGTACCTCCCTATTGTCCAGTGATTCCCTCATAATGATTATCAGTGCCACATAAATCTCATTACCGGTCTCTATCAGCACTGTGGGATAAATATCATCTTTCACTGTAGATTTATTTGTTTTGAGCTCACTTAACCTGCTTAGAACTTCCAGCTCATTTATAATAAAGTAATTGATTATACTTGGAATACCTTTGACTGGAGAAGGCACATTGATCATATGTTGTGAATAACTGGAGAAAGCATTCATTCAGAATATTTACTATTTTATGCTCACCCTCAATTTCAAGACTATTTGCATCTTTTATGACTTTCACCTCTCCTATGAGTGCCCTCTTGCTATTGTGGTACTGAAAGATTGTTTTTACTGTTGTGTTTAACCTTGTGATTTTTTCCAGGTTTCTTTTTGTCCACCCTAACCATTCTTTTAAGGTGTTTTTTGCATTTTATTACATTTGCCCCATTGAGATATTTCTCCTTTGCATATCTGTACAGGCCATTTTTCCTCTTTATCTCGATTTTAATTTGCTTGTTTATCCATTTAGGGTTACGTTTGCTTATTCTGAGGTTGTTGGTTTGGGGAATGTATTTGTCCTGCATGATCAACATTATGAGGGAGAATTTCTGTGTCGTTCTCCCAATCTCCCACCATAACTTTGGTGGAAGATCAGCAGAGACCTTGGTTTCAACCATTTACACCATTTTTCCAGAGGCTACACCAATCTTTCATCGGAGAACCACTGAAGAAATTCTAGGCATATAACGTTAAAGGTGTTCCACTGTCTTCTACTGGTGTTGTTAAACAACTTCCTCGAGTTTATTTGCTTTTGTCAATCCCACATTTCATCAAATGTAGCCTTTTTAAAGTTATCTACTTAGTACGGCTTCCATTTTCCAATTTTTCTATATCCATTTCAATTTTCCCATTATGTTCGGCGCTTGTGCTGTACCCTGATACCACATATGTCTTTTATCACAAGTGGAACATAGAGCTCAGCTGATTGAAGTGGCTGACTTGCTCTAAATCAGTTGCATGTGATTTGTCTTTGAGGGTTGCAGCTAAATTTATGATTTGTTTCCTCAGAACTTATTTCCATACCAAACTGCTGAGTGGTTTCATGGATTCCAGCAATTAGATCTTTTCCTATTTGTTCCCTGGGCTGGTACGGTTAAATGCAAAGATAAAACCTGTGTTTTTTTTTTAGAAAAAAGCCTTTTCATAAGGCTGCGAAGATTGTCAAAGACGGACAAATTTGAGTCCTGCTCTGCTTAGTTCCTGACTTGAGCCATCTTAAATGGGAAGTCACAAAATGGAAGATGCAAAATTACCCAGCAGGACAAGAGATAACTGGAAGTGACTGTCATGCATGGGTGATGTCTGGTGCCTCTAAGCAGCTGGTTACTGGAGCATTGGTGTCAAAAAACAGTTGGCTACAAAGGCGACCTCAGCTGTTCACCCGCCCTCTCAATCGTTGAGGTGTCAGCCAACCAAATATAAAATTACAGAAAAAGGGTGAAACATCCAGAAAATACCCCCATGAAAAGTAAAGTGTTTTTGTCCATCCTATTTCCACCAAATCCTGCATTGTTTTTAGAAAGCTGACATCGTATAAAAGGAAAAAAATGTCTCATTAGCATACACTTTACATAACACACTTGCAGTGCTTACCACTGAGGCACTTGGATATAAAATCACATCACAGGCGGCTGGTGTGCTTTTAGTACAATTGGTGCTAAAATTGTAGTGATGTAAATAACAGTATAAAAGAAAGGTGTATTTATACATGTGCTAACTAATTCATTGCATATTAATGATCCAAAGGCTCATTAAAGGTGTTTCTCTAAAGCTTATGAATAAAACAAATGCATTTTACAACAGTGACAAGAGATTTGAAATTTAACTTCAAATTTTATTCAAATGCAATAAAAAAGTACACTAGCAAAAAATACAGCTTTCAGTATCACCTCATTAGTATAAATATTATCCGTAACAGTGCAGGAAGATGGAAATACAAAGTCATATAAAGCTATTCCTATGATATAATAGCAGTAAACACATCATGTTGTAGCATTCTAATCATTCTTGTAGCTATAATATGTAAATAAGTATGCTTTTTACATTTTCAAGATGAGTACCCATCAAGCTGAGGAACGATTGTTTGTGTAATTATTTCCCCACTGCACACTCAGTGATAACAGCATAAAGCATTCCAAGTGTAAGTATGGCACAAATCAGCTGCAAGGCAAATCTCTCTCTACGTTATTCCAACAATGCATTCCTTCGACTTCAGTTTCCACCCTGTGCTGTGCACCATTCACAGCCAAAAGGGCAGCTAAGCATGCGGCTCACAGGCCTCTGCTTATGCAACACGCTAGCTAGCTGCCAAGAGGTGCACGGAAGCAGCATAGGTTTGCTCTCCCTCTAATTTCCTTCCCCTTTCTACAGAAGAGTATCTGGGTTACACGCTGCACTATCCCTCCACAAGCTGATAAAACTTGAGAACTTACCATGTGGTTCAAATATAATGGGGCACAAGTTAAAAATGAGGAAGTTAGCAGTAAGGGAAGCCAGGCAGAACTTTTTTAATACTAAGACTACTAAGGATAAAGGAGTAGTGGAACTAGGTTACTAGGAAAGGAATTTGAAATAAACTGTACAAATGGGGTCAAGAGACAATTCTGGAAAGGGAAGGATTGAAGTATACAGTGAGAAAGCAGGTAGATGGGGTTCAGATCTATCAAAAAGAGCATTTTGAACCAGATAGTCTTTCCTCTTTCTAAAAATGCTTATTTTTTTAATGTAGGGGAGCCAGATGTATAAACCCGTATCCATCCATGCAGCATTGCCGTGTTGCTCAGCAATGTGCATTAATCCCAACTGCAGAGGGATCCCCGACCTGAACCAAGTTGCCATTTCCATTTTTTTCAAATCCTTCAAAATTAATAAATTAGGGACCAGCTTGGTAAAATATTGGACTGTACGGATGATTCAAATGATCCAAACTTATTTTTATTTAGACCACTTCACATTCAACCCAAAAATATTTTCATTGTGTCTGCTTTGGCTACATTTATTTCTGTGCCATACTGTCACCCTGTAACTGAGCATGCTTCATGAGCACTGGTGAGACATGCTGCATACATGCCTGGAATGGCTAAATGCTTCTTGAGAACAGTGAAGACATTGTTAGCCCAGTAATATAAATACAATCTTAACCAATACAAAAATATAAAAGCATAAATCCAAAAATTAAGAATATTGATAAATATAGCAATATGTGTTGCAGCATTGCAATATTTGTAACTAAGCATGTATTAGGCCCACTTCTGAGAAATACTATATGCTGGAGTAGATGCACTGATACAATGCGCATTGGAAGATATAAATAACTTGTCCCCAATCTCATAACAGAACTGAAAGTAGTTGTTGCAAGAGCAACACGGTGATGATGTACACGGATGCCATGGAATTATAGATTGCTGTTTCACCCCCTTGATTCCCCACACAGTGCATTCATGATGTTAGCTGTGCCATTAGAGAAAGGTGCTGACTGAAAACCAGGGGGGTGATTTTGCCAGCCCTGGGGAGGCGGGTTTGGAGGCGGGACTGCCGGGAAAATGGCAGAAACTGGGAGCGGGTACTGAACCCGCCCCCAACCCGCCTCCATGCCATCTTCCCGGGAGGCGGGTCCCCGACTCGCGCTGGGACCCGTCTCCTCGAGGCGGGAAGGGATTAAAGCCTATTAACTGCCTGTTAACAGGTAGTTAACAGGCAGTTAATAGGATTATCCCCATTTTTCCAACACAAGTGTGGGCTTCCCGATGTCGGGAAACCCCGCCAGGGTCAGCGAGGCGAGCGGGGGTCTGGGGGGGTGAGAGGGATCGAAAAGTGCGCTGTGGAAGTGAGTGATGGGTGCAAGTGTAGAGAGGTAAGTATGTGAGGTGAGTGAAAAATGTTAGAAAAAGTTTCCTTCCCTTTGTTTCTTCCTGCAGGCTTCAACCATTGGGGATCTGGAGGCTCCGGCATCTCCACGGTATAGATGACAGAATGGCTGCTGCATTCTCCGATGCAACAGCCATCTGATTTCTGCTTAGGAAATAGGTTTGGTGAGTCTTGAGTACAAGGACTCACCAAACAACAGAGAATGTCAGGGTTTGACAGCTTTGACAATTCATTTGTCAAAAATTTTTGACAGCTGAAACGTCATACGCTGACGTTCTCTGTCACCGCTTTCCCTTAATTGGTCTGCTAAACCCGCTGGGCGGGCTTAACAAGGTCAATCAAGGGAAAATAGCGTGGGTTGGCCGGACGTTGATGGAGGCGGGACTAAAACCCGACAAGCAGCAGTCCCGCCTCCTTCACGTCACCATTGGCAAAATCACCCCCCAGGTATTTCCCTGCAAGGAAAATGGGAAAATAGGGGGGAAACCACTCTGAGCCCCCTCTATCTCTAATATCTCACCCAATAGCAGAGGCCTGGTCACCTGCCTGCCCTCTCAGCTGGGTAATGGTACTTAGCGTGGGAAGAGATAAAAAGGTGAAAAAAGTTTAAAATTGCATTTTGAGAAAGTAGCAATCAAACTTAATTGACAAACATGATTTATCTTGATTATCAAAGGCTTGAAATATCTGCATTGTGCCTTTTCCAACACTGCAGTATTATCTCAGAAAGCTTGCAAAATGAGCAGCATTCTTTCCCAGGATCACACATTAAAGATAATTACATCACAATGGTTCTGAATGTAATCACCTGAATGAACCCGTTGTCCCCACAACTCAGCGGTCAAACTGTTCTTGGCTGAATTTTGTTTTCTACAAATAGACTGGAGATGAATACTTAAAATTGATTGCTTGTATACATGCCAACTAAACTGTTTAAGCTTATCAAGTCAGTTTGGCTGCTAAAAGGCCACATTTCTGACTGATTTCACAATAAAATCCTATTGTATGGCACAGGTCAATTGTTGGAAACCCAAAAAGCTGATGTGATGATGTAGCTCCATGCCATGCCAATTTCTGGAATAATAGGACATAGATTCTTGTACAACCCACCAAATGGCAGGTTTCTGATCTCAGTCATGCTGTCAGCAGGAAGTGGCAAGCAGGTGCCAGCCCTTTTCACATATGGAGAGGGGAAATTTGAAGGGCTAGTCTCCCTGGACCACACTTGCACACATCCTAGCGGCTGGCTCAGATGGCACTGGGAGAGATTAAGGTTTGTTGCCTATCCACCCTCTAAGGAGTTGTATGTGGAAGGGAGAAGAAAATTTCATCAAATTGAGCAGATACAAGAACCTGTAGGACATCTAGAATTGACATTCCACATTTTCTTCATATTAGACATATTTTAGCATTTAGAAAAATGTGTACTCTATATGGTAAAGCGAGAAATGTTTAGGTTATTTTGCTTATAACAAATGTGACTATGACATAAGAACATAAGATAGCAGTTTACCAAATCCATTCCACAGACCATACATAATCATCTCTATTATGCACTTTACCCAATCCATTTAATCACTGAGGAAAGATAATGAAAAGTTGTTCAATGCTCCCTGGTAGTATTCCCATTCTCGTCCTTGTGTTCAAATCTCTCCATGGCCTTGCCCCTCCCCATCTCTGTAACCTCCTCCAGCCCTACAACCTCCAAGAGGTCCTAAACTCTGGAATTTCCTCCTTAAACCTCTCCACCTTTCCACCTTTCCTCCTTCAAAACGCTCCTTAAAACCTACCTTGCTATCCTAATGTCTCCTTCTTTGGCTTGGTGTCAATTTTTGTCTGATTACGCTCCCGTGAAGTGCCATGGGACTTTTTACTATGCTGAAGGCACTATATAATTGCAAGTTGTTGCTGTAGTAAATCAAGCAAAATCCCCTAATACCTATCTAATCTTACATCCTACATTATATATATCCAAGACCAGCAATGACATTGCTTTGTAATGTGCAGTTTTTTGTAATGATATTTCCATTGTCTCAGTGATTTAGGAACCATTATGTTTCACGCAGCATTTCATTATCTCTATCTGTACCTATCCTCATATCCTTTAATCCCATTTCTAACCAGATATTTATTGCTATTGTATCAGATATTTATCCAGCTCTTTTTCAAGTGTTACCTCCTTTAGATGGGACCTATTTCACATAACGATCATTCTGTGTATACTTGGGGTGGGCAAGGGGGTAGGGAGTTCCTCCTAATCTCAATTGTTGCTTGAGACTTGTTAATTTTATCCTGTGTCCTCCAACTCTATACTCACAGTACAAGTTAGATATGCTGTTTGCTTCTACATTATCCATTTTAAAAAGCTGGCTCATTGTCTCTCCCGTTTTTTCATTATAATTTTCGTCACCTTTGAGCTGTTAACTTTCATGATTTAATTTCAACATGGCTTAATTTCTGTATAGTTTTTAAATTTACCATTTTTTGATACTCTGTATAATACAAAGGGGAAAATGTCAATTTGTGAGACCCCAGTCTTCCAGAAACGACTGAATTACAACACAAGAAAAATCAAACGTTTGCAACAATTGCAGCTTTCTTTATGTTAGCAGCTTAGAGAGTCATTGATTAGTTTAGTGGTAAAAAGAAAACATTCAGAGTCCAGTGAAACCACCTATGTCTTGGTGGTCAGTACAGCAGAAAAATTACATTTGTAAATCTTCAATCATTGGAATGCTTTCATTCAGCGATGATGTGACACTTGCAGACTGGATGCGGCTACACTCCCGAGAACTAGTAGGCTGGTTTTTATAGTTTGAATTGTATTTGCACACCTTTATGTTATGGTAAAGCTGAATAAAAACAAAATAAAACAATAAATTAGTATGAAAAGTATATTTTCAATAGATCTGTCATGTGTAAGAATGGATCTCACAATAAGGATTTTTGTAAAACTGCTAGGTGATAATATTTTACACTGTGGTGAAAACTTGTAAATATTAAAAAATATTGGCCCACTAGCAAAAGTGAAAAACAGAACAAACAATAATAGGATGATATAACAGATGAATCAACACAAACCACAAGTTCGAACTAAATTAAATAAGTGAGATAATAATGAATCCATTTGGGAGATAATCATGGCAATTTAATAACAGCAAGTTATAAGATCTGGACCTAATAATGTCACTTTTGCCTCTAAGTCAGAAGGTTGTGCGTTCAAGTGCCACTGCAGGGCTTGAGCATATAATCTAGACCCGTGGCGGGCAAAACATGGCCCGCAGGTCCCTGCCGATTCTAGGAGTTTCCTCAGTAAAGAGCGGGGAGCTTCTAGCCCAGTGGTGGGCAAAATACGGCCCACGGGCTGCATCCATCTCACCAGTTCATTCTATCCGGCTCGCTGGATGGGACAGAAATAGAACACGAGATGGAGCTCGATCTGCACATTAGTCTGAGGCGAGTCACGGCTGCTCATCTCGATGCGTCTTTCCTCTCCAGGTCCCTAGAGTATGACAGCAGGAGGGTTCTCATCACCGTCTTAGACACGGGAGTAGATCCCGGAGCACAATGACTCCAGGTAATGGCACACGATTGTAGTTCAGGCCTTGCGAAGCCTCAGGCTCCCGTACTCAGCGCACTAAAAAGAGAAGACCTCTCCTGTCGGAACGTCG
The DNA here is from genome assembly GCA_030390025.1 of Squalus acanthias. Lineage (NCBI taxonomy): Eukaryota > Metazoa > Chordata > Chondrichthyes > Squaliformes > Squalidae > Squalus > Squalus acanthias. Next base: position 34,206,822 of record CM059431.1, on the reverse strand, counting down.
CAGACTCGAGCCACTCTGCCAAACAGCCACGTAGACTTTCAGTACAACATGTAATTGATAGATCAAACAATCATTTCATTTATTTAGTAATGGAATATTTCACTATTTTACACTACATTTTGTGTATTTAATATAGTATCTGACTACTTTCTGAATTTATGTTTATAAATTATCAGGCAGCTAGAAGTCAGAATGATGCTCAACACTATGAGTTGGCCTGTTTTAAATTGACCAATTTAACACTTTGCTCTCACCAACGTGCGCGGTCCCTTTAAATTTGCTGCGCAGTATCTCTTCCAGCGGCAGGAGCTGGTGAGCAGCCTGCGCGGGACCTCGCAATTGGTGCGCGACCATGCGGCTAAGCACCTATGGGGGTACATCGTTGTGCGGCACTCAACAGCTCACCAAAACGTGTTAAGCGGACCTCCAGCCCAAATAATTGCCCACCCCTGATCTAGACTGACACGTCAGTAGAATATTGAGGGAGTACTACATTGTTGAAGGTCCCGTCTTTCAGATCAGATGTTAAGCCAAGGCCCCATCTGCCTGTCCTGATGGACATAAAAGATCCCATGGCACTATTTGAAAAACAGCAGGGGCGTTCTCTTGGTGTCCTGGTCAATAATTATCCCTCAACCAACATCACTAAAAACAGATTAACTGGTCACTTAACCTATTTACTGTATGTGAGACTTTGCTGTGCACAAATTGGATACCATATTTGTCAACCTATAGTTGTCAATATATAACAGTGACTGTACTTCAAATGTAACCCATTGGTTGCAAAGTGCTTTGGGATGGCCCGAGGACAAAAAGAGTGCTATATTAGTATGTTCTTTCGTATGTAGACAAACGCCTTCATTTCAAGTACTGTAATTATGTTATCAGTAGTTCCTGTAAGTCTATGTTCACTTACAGCTACTTCAGCATCTGCAAGTTGCTTTTCAAAAATAGAAACTAAGTCTGAAAATGTGAGTCTTTTTCCCGGATCAAGAGCCCAGCAGGATTGTATCACACTGTATCTATGAAAACATGGAAATGGATGTTAGGAAGTAGGAATAGTAATACGTTGCACATAAATTGCATTAAATACGTTAAACAATATATTCAAAAGTTCCAGATGTTTGTTTGAAAAATGATTGTACATCTAATTTTTTTATTCATTCACGGGATGTGGACGTCACCAGCAAGGCCAGCATTTATTGCCCACCCCTAATTTCCCTTGAGAAGGTGTTGGTGAGCCACCTTCTTGAATACAATTGAATGGCTTGCTAGGCCATTTCAGAGGGCAGTTAAGAGTCAACCACATTGCTGTGGGCCTGGAGTCACATATAGGTCAGACTGGGTAAGAATGGCAGATTTCCTTCCCTAAAGGACAGTTAGTGAACCAGATGGGTTTATTATGACAAGTTTCATGGTCACCATTACTGATATATTTATTTAATTATTTGAATTTAAATTCCCCAGCTGCTGCAGTGGGATTTGAACTCATATCTCTGGCTCATTAGTCCAAGCCTCTGGATTACTAGTCCAATAACATAACCACTATGCTACCGTACCCCCCAGTAAATAATGGTCAAGGTGTCATCAGCAGACATTACAATACAATATTTATTTGTTTATTTCTTTCATTTGAAAGTACTTTTTTACATTCTTTAGATTGTTCCTGCACTATACACTAGACCCTGACCAAGAGGATGGGCAGACAGCCAAGTCATAGGCCTCCGCCACTGCAGATCAGATACTAGAGTTGCTCGGAGAGCTCGACCTCCAAAATATCCTCCTGTAAGGAAGAACCCTGTTTCCACTTTCCACCACCCCATGAGATTGGCAACATGCCATATTCAGAATCATGGGCATAAAACCATGTCCTACCAGTATATGGGACACCATATTGAACCAGTGTGCCCGCTAACATTAAATATTCAAACTTTTTTCTTATTTACTTCAGAAGAAAACTAAAGCAGATTTTTTTTAAAGTTTGCTTATGATATTTCAGGTTCAACCTTATCCCCTTGTGAGATCCCCAATCTTTGTTTTGCTTTCTGTAACATTTTTAAAAAGTTGGGATAAAATCAGGTTCTCATTTCCTGCTTCCCTGTCTGTGAGAATTCTGCAATGTGATTGGCTGCTTAGACAGCTTGTTGACATCACAGCAGGTCACGTTAGTGAATCCCCATTATACTGCATTGAAATCACTTACGCGTCGAAAAAGGCAAACTTCTCGCTACAGAGATTGCGAGATCTCTGCTGGCAGCTTTCTTCGGGGCCAGCAGCGAATGCCTTTGCTTCGCTGCTGACCGCAAATTCCGGGCCAACATGTCAGAACGATTATGCCAGAGTTTTAAATTCTGATGTAAAACTGAAGGTAGAAAAACTTACATCCCTTCAGTAGCATAAAACGGCTGGTCCATCTTAAACCCACTCTGAATTAGCTTGTAAAAGTTTGCATCTACTTGAACTCCAGGATATGGATTGACACCTGAACAGATATTGAAAATGTGACATTAGGCAACACAACTGAGTAGAATTCATGGGATAATATTTGCATTATCATGAAAAAATAATCATTACCAAGTGAGAATATTTCCCATAATAAGATTCCATATGACCAGACATCACTACGAATTGTGTAACTGCCTTCAAACAAGCTTTCAGGAGCCATCCACTTGACAGGCAGCCGTGCCTAAATTTTATGGGGAAACAAAAGTTAATAATTAAAATGTGCCAACTTATATTATGGGCTACCCTAAATTATTTTTTCTCAGTATAATGAGAGAGGCACGAGAATGAAATTCTTCTGTGGCAGCAAATGGGAAGTACAATGTTTTCTTTCATCAGTCGCCTCTTTGCACAGCCTCTGCTGCCTTCAATGTATCACAGGGCAAGAGGGGATATTACTTTCCACTACAAAGCTAGGCATTTCCACACAAATATTCTGCATTCAGTTTCTGCAGCTGTTGGATTACCTTTCTTTTTAATGCAAATGGAACATCTCCCTCTGTCTTACCCTTGAGCTTCAAGAGGCTGGTGGAGTGTGAAAGATCAGAAGAGTGTGGAGTTTAGCTTCAGTGGGAGTGATTGGAAAATAAGTTTTGAAATTTTCATTTATGTATTTTACTGAATTTTGAATTTCAATGTATTTCAATTGATTTCATTTTAGCTGTTCAATATTAGGAGCTGTTTAAAGTTATTGATTTAGTGTCTGAACTTTGAACTGTGATATGTGGGCCATCATGGATCCGCAGTGTATCCAAGGGTAGCACACGTGCTTGAAGTGTCAGAAAGTCAAGTCTCTGAGGCAGAGGATCTTTGTGCTCGAACAGCAAATGGCAAACTCTGCAGCATCAAAGAGGATGAGAGATATCTGGATTGTACTCTCCATAATATGGTGATCCAAGCGGCAGTGCTAGACAGTTCCGGACATGTAGAAAGAGAGAATTGGATAACTAACCGCCGGGCAGAGTGGGCAATGTGTAGCCGATTCGCTATCGTTCATTTTGTGCTACCAACAAAGACCAATTTCACCCCCTTAGTATTGGACAAATATGAGGTGGACAGTGACAGTCACTCAGAGGAAGGTGGTCCTGAGCAAAACTGCTGCACCATGGAGCAAGGGATTACCCAGGGAGGTGAGAGACAGTTCGACTACAAGAATAAAAGAGTGGTAGTCGTGGGGGATTCTATGGTCAGGGTATAGACAGCTATATTTGCAGTTGTAACTGGGAGTCCCAAATGGTGCCAGGATGAAGGACATCACGTATATTTGAGAAAGAATTTAACGTGTTAGGCACTAAAATGAAAAACAAGACCTTAAGGAAGTAAAAGGACGATGGAGCTTTTTATAATCCTGGCCAACATTCCTTCCTTAGCCAACACCACCAGATTAAAAGGTCGTTCATCACATTACTGTTTGCGGGATCTTGTGTGCAAAATAGATGCTGCATTTTCCTACATAGTAACAGCCAATGTACTTCAACGTAATTCATTGCACGCAAAATTCTTTGAGGCATTTCTGAGTGACATGATAAGGTACCATATAATTGCAAGTCTGCTTTTCTACATTATAGAAGCAACAGATAATCCAGCAGAAGTGATCTGGATCACATAGCCTTCTCTGTTAAATTATGTGGAGCATTTGCTATATCCTAGAAAATTAGATATAATGCAAAGAGCAGAAAGGTCTGACGAACTATTTTGAAGGAAGTATATACTGGAGTAATAGCAAAGTATGTGATCTGAAAGTACACACCTCAATTTTCTTCTCGTGTTTATTCAAGAAGTGCTTCAGTATGTTGCCAGAGGATTAGATAGAGCTATTTGCAGATTTTGAACCTCTCGAACACAAATTCAGATCCTCTCCCACAATCTGGAGTTAATATTCTATTATCATCCCAATTGGAAGATGCTACAAAGTACCTGCTACAAACAGGTGGTGTCTGGGAGAAGCAGCAAACCAGGTTAAGCTGTACCTTGGGTTGAGTTTAAGAAGTGAAAAAGGCTGTATCACCTCAATAATGCTCAGAATTCTCAAATTGGAGGGCTCCACTTGTTGAAACTATTTTGTAGATTGCTTTATGTTGTCCCCCATACCCTGACTAAGAGGATGAGTGGCAATCTATTTTCAGGGGGCCGCAGCCAAAAGCAAACTGAATCTTGGGCTGTATTGCCAAGAAAATTCATTATAAAACTAGGACCACAATAACAGAGTTATATCAGATTTTGGCAAACCACCTTTGGAGTACTGTGTCTAGATTTTGACCCTCTCCGCACCCCCCGCCCCGCCCCGCCCCCCCCCCCCCCCCCCCCCTCCCCCCCACCTCAGGTAGAATATTGTGGCAAAAGAGAAAGTATAGAGAAGGGCAACATGGATGAACCCTGGACTGTGGGTCCTGACTCCGCTGCTGTCTCCATCCCGGCCTCGGAAATGATTTTCCCGAGATTGCGTGTCCCGGCCAATTAGAGAAAACGGGTCTGGTGACGTCATTAGATGACGTGTCATCAGCCAGTTTCCTTAAAGGGACCATGGCCAACTTTCTTTTGACATTTGTGTTGTCAGTGTCCTACAGCATTGAGGTGCTGCAAACACTGACAAGCACTGCACAGAGGTACACGGCTGTACCCAGGCGCTCCCATGACTCCCTCCATATGCTTATGGAGGGAGTCACAGCACACAGAGAGGTCCTCTTCCCTTCCCATGGGTGGAAAGGACCTCCCCAGGAGATCAACACAGCCTGGTTGCACATTGCAGGGGAGGTCACCAGCAGGGATGTGATCAGGAGGACCTGGGTGCAGTGCCACAAACATTTCAGTGATCTCAGTACCTACCCTACTCCTGCACATCCTTACTCACACCAACTTACCTTGCACCTCCACCCATCCCTCTCTATCTATATTATCACATCCCCATCTCACTAGCCACTCCTCACCCTCACCCTCATCCTAGTGCAATCATACCAACTAACAACACACAATGGTAGGCACTTGGGTGTTTTATCCAATATTCATGTAAAGTTTCTGTTAATGTGGTGTCAAACATTGAAATCTTTATTTTCAACACTTTGCGTTCTTGGACAGATTTGTGTGCACCTTTGGAAGTGGCTTAGTGAGCTGCAGTGAATGGTGGGACATACCGGTACCCCCCGCAATGGTGATGAGTGTGAAAGGAATGGCTTGGGCATTGTAGGGATGCTTTATGGTGTTGGTGTGGGATGGTGCCAATTTGGTGCATCATGTGGCAGCCAGGGTGTACAGCGTCAAGTGAAGTAAATCTGGCCATGGTGAGGCCATCCCTGGCCTCTCGGGCAGTAATATGCTCAGGTGCTGATACCCTGTGTCCTGTACAGCATCAGGTGATTGCGGAGAAGGTTGGTGTTGTTGTTGTTGTTGTTGGTGCTGCTGATGATGCTGGTGTTGGGGCTGATCATGGTGGGATTCTGAGGACCAAGGTGAGAGAGTTTCAAGGGCACCCATGCTGATGGAATAGATGGCAGGTGAAGTAGAGATGACAGAAGTGATCTGTCAATGGTGGGGGAGGTAATGAGGTCAGACTAGATGGAGACTTGTGTAAAGACTTGCAGCATTCTGAATCTGTAGTGGAAATGCAGTTTAGAGAAGCTAGTGGTTAAGGAAACATTTCTCAATCAGCTGAGAGCTTTAACTTGACATTTGAAGCTGTCAACTCATCAGCTGATTCAATGGCCACTGACCTCCCACCTCAGCTTCACAGATGAGGTCTAGGCACAGCGGGAAACCAGTGGGTGACCTGTCAAATTCAAAAAGCTGTGAAAAAACCACAGTTAAGTGGCTGTAAACAAGCCACTAATGATTTTTCCTGTGGGGGAGAAAATCTCTGTTTAAATCTTCCTTCATATGGCCTGGCAAAAATATGGAATTCCCCATATGGGAAACTGTAGTTGCATGTTTGCAATGCACTTCTGTATTGGTAAACCAATGTACTACACCACTGGTTCATGCTGAAAGTAATAGGTTAACAGAATAGGAACTACTCACTACTTTTCTCAGTGTTGCATTCATCAAATTGGAAACTGTAGAGCATGTGTCGTGCTTTCCTGAACATTGTTTATGAGTTTTGTAACCTAGGGATTCCTAGACTTTCTGGAAGTGCAGGATGTTTATCGTGTCTGCAAGTTGATCTACCAAATTCATCTTTACAAACTCTACATACCTTTTCTATTGACAAGATTTCATACCATGTGATTTAGAAAGGGTTTGTGATAAATATGTATAGCATGGGAACAACTACATAGATATCTTTCTTATTATGCCATAAAATATCTGTAATGTATATAAATTACATCAGCACGCACTTATGTCAACTTTCTGCATGTCCTATGTCCACATTTATAATGGAAACTGCCTATGTAAACTTGTCACACAAATTATAACCTCCCACCAGTGGTGGCACTGTAGTGCCCCAATTTTGCAACTCCAAGGTCCTCAGTTTGTACTGAATAGAAGCTACTCTGCTTCCCAAGATGCCATAAATTTTGTAAAAATATTATTAAAAAAGGGCTGAATGTAATACTTTAAAAATGGAGACTGAATTATGTCCAATTATCCCCTTCCCTTTGACACCCTTTCAATGAACGCTACACTTGGTCTTCACTTCCCATGTGCAACACCACATTAGATCCACTAGTATATTAAAATTCTTAAGACTTTCTATTTTTCACACCTATTTCCTGTTGTTCTCTGAGATAATGCTTACTTTTAACATTCTTAATAATTAACACCGTAATGCCTGTTATTCAGTCCTCCCACCACTAGTGACACTATGGCGGGTTGCCCAAGTCTATGTGCCGTTTTGATTTCTCACCAGATTTTTCAGGAAAATTGATTTAAAATTTAATTTAATAAAATTTCTTTCAGGTTTTACAACTAAGCTAGTTAATTTATTAACCTTTTTTGCTGCTTTGCCTCTCGGTCATTTAGGCGCTGCTTCCCTCATGCCCTCTGCCATACTGGGTCAGCCACTAATCCGAGTCGCTTTAGGCTCCCTATTGGTTTGGTTCTGCACTACACTTTTTGCTTGTCTTTGTTTTAGCCTCCCAAGCCCTGCTCCTGGACCCCACGCTCACTTACTGTCCCATCAGCTGCCCAAGCCCCACTTCCGGGCCATGTTCATTGGCAGCACTAGGTGTTTAAAAAAAAAATCTGCCACTTGCTGCCCCACTTCAAGGCCCTACTCCTTCACTCATGCCAGCCACTTGAATTTTTTAGAGACATGTTGGGGCCAGAAAGAAGGAAACCTGGGGAAAGAAAGACATAAGGGGAGAGATCAGGGTTAGAGAGACTTAAGGGGAGAAGATTGGGGGCGAGATAGATAAGGAAGAAATTTTCAAAGAGAAAGAGAGGGAGAGGGAGAAATGAGAGAAAGAGAGAGAGGGGACAGATGGAGGAAAGAGAGAGATGTGGAAAGATGGGAGATCTAATGCAGAGGGAGAGATGGGGAAAGAAAAAGTAACACATGGGTGTAAAATATCATGGGAGACACAGATTGGTGGATGACATCACGAAAACACATGGGGCAGAAGGAGGTTTGGACAAAGAAAGAGAACAGGGCAAAGGAAGGCAGACATTAGAGAGCAGAGAACGATATCAGAGATATGTTAGACAGTGAGAAACATAGAAAGAACTTGCATTTATATAGTGCCTTTCACATATTCAGGATGTCCCATAGCACTTCACAGCCACTTTTGAAGTGCAGTCACTGTTGTAATGTAAGGAAACACATCGGCCAATTTGAACACAGCAAGGTCCCACACACATCAATGAGATAAATCATAAGTTAATCTGTTTTTGGTGGTGTTAGCTGAGGGATGAACATTGGATCCTGGGAAAAATGTCTGCTCTTTTTCAAATAGTGCCATGAGATATTTTATGTCCATCTAAATAGGTAGACAAGAACTCATTAAGGATAGTGAGAGATGAGGGTAATTATTCAGGGGTGAGACAAATCAGTGAAAGAGATCACAGAGAGATGTAGGCAGCTACATGGATAAGAGAGCGATCAATGCAAAGGAAGGAAAAGGAGAACAGGGAATAGACAGATAGCAATATTGGAAACAGTGAGAAGATCATGCAAACCATGGGTGACACAGAGATTGGGGCAGAGGCAGAAAGATCAGGCAGAGGGAGAGAAAGAGAAACAAAGGGAGAGAGACAGAGACAGACATGTCAGAGGGACAGAATGTGAGAGATATGCAAAGGTCACAGGGGCAGAAAACTCACTCTGGGCAACATCGCGAGAGATCTACGAGCAATAAAATAAATTGTGTTCAGCACGACCATAGGTCCTTCCCTCAGTTCAGATAGCATAGCAGACATGAAGAGCAATTTATTTAGCTCCTTGAGAATTTGAGGAAACTGATGAAGGGTCACATCAGCAACATTAACCTTTATTTCCTTTTACTAATAATGATGGAAATGCTATGCATTTCCAGTACTTTCTGTTTTTATATCAGATTTCCAACATTTGTGTGAATTTTTAAAAATTGTACGTTAAAAAACATTTGTTTGCCCAGATATATCTATTAATTTCGCCAGTGAATAGCTGAGCAAGCCAGAAAGCTCAAAAGGTTCAAACTTCAGCCTGTGCTGAGCTAGCTGTGACAGTGATTAAGGTGTTGCTATTGGGTTAGGGAGTGGAAAATCAGGATTCCTGCTCCTGATTGCTATCCAGCAACCGCTACTGGAGGAGAGTGGGGATAATTTTAACTTAAACGATAGTGGATCGGCCGCCCGCTAAACACCTCTCCCGATTTTCCTTTGCATTGACATAAAATGGAAAGGAGAATTGCGAGGGGTGTATAACGGGGCTGATCCACTATCGTCTGGTTTACACTGTCGCCAAATGTTAAAACTATTCCCAGTGTGTGTGGATGTCAGGTAAGGAGAGGACAAAAAAGCGTGTGCGTGGACTTACGTTGCCTCTGACGACGTAGTTGGAATCTTGCATGACGTCCCTGGCCAATCCAAAATCACATATTTTTGCTACTTTCCCATGTGTCACTAACACATTCCTAGCTGCCAGATCTCTGTGAATACACTAACAAAGATCAATGATTAATTTACTATGGTAATGCAGATCTGCAACTTTGAATACTTGACCCAAAGATTGTTTAAGTAAGCTTACACTTCGTGAAGTGAGGAATTCCATCCCTTTGGCAACTTGATATGAAAAGCTGAGAAGATCGTCAAATGTGAGAACGTGTAAATCTTCGTCTTCGTATCTCCTGGCATTCTGATAGTTAACTTCTATATAAAAAAGGTCCAAAAATGTATTGATTGTGTGATTGTGAGTAACTGGCATTCATAGAATTTCTTATGTGCTCCTCTCTAGATACTAAACTGCACCTTACATTTTGTTGGAATCTTTATATTGTATTTGTTAATTGCCACAGCTATTTGTATTGGAGAACAGACAGAGTTGCAGCAATACTCAGTATTAGATTGTTGACGTTTTGCCATACATATGGACTAGAGTTAGATGATTAAGTTTGCCAATTTGTTCTAAAAAAAAACCGAGTATCTACAAAATAAGTATCAACCTTTTGAAATGTTTTCAATGCTAGGGTAAAACTTCCTCAGATTAGAAGATATTCTCTGAATCCCCTGTTGAAACTTTGGATTGTTTCACAATGGAATTTATTATACTATAAGCATATACTCCGAATAGCCAGGAATCCATTTTTGTTATTTTAAGGCAATAAAAATGATCAGTGGAAATTACTTTCCCAATAATAGCTTCTTTGATATTTAATAGACTTTCCATGTTGTCATATTTGCCTTCAGCATGTAAGAGTTTAGTATAATTAAAAGTAAATCTTTGATGAGTATAGTACACATGAGTATAAATTATTTCTGGGGGTAAATAAAACAAATTCCACTTGTGACTCCATAACAAGGTCTTCCTTACTCACGAAGTAACCTGCATATGTCACTGTTTTACACCAAGTATTCTCTAGGTATCATTTTCTGCACCACTTTTAAGAGTTTGCTTCACATATCAGTGCATCCTCCTACTGCTCAGCCATGGAATAACCAGCCTGATATGATGTTTCTCCCTGGTCAGTTGACATATTTGAATTGCAATCCAATATATGCAGTATAAATGTATAACATCACACATGCACATTGAGCAATAGTGATTGCTCCCTCCTGAACTGTATGAGATGCCATATGAACGAGTTGCATTTGCAGCATACATAGCACTGACCTTGACTATGGTTTTTTCATGTGCTCAAATAAACAACAGATCAGTTACTATAGAGTTACTAATCACATATGCTCTATTTCTCAGTATTTATACTTACAGTACCAAAGAGCCAGTTGCTCAAGAACTGTTTTGATTTCTGCATACAAAACTTCTTACCTGTATTTAATGAGCATGTTAGTTCACCTTCGCCGAAGAGTAAATCACAATCACCCCTTTGTGTACCACTATTAGGATTTCCATTCATCGGTACATAAGATTCATTTTGCAGAAAATTTCTAGCTTTGTAGCTGTTGAAAATATGGAATAAAGATACTAATATAATATAATACACTTCCCACTTAAAAGCTTTTTCTTACAAAGTAAATATTTACATATTTTATATCAGGTAATAAAATAAAAATTTATTACTGCTTGTAATTAATTCACAATTGAGCAGTAAATTTGAAAATAAGGATGATATTCATTTAAAAGTTCTCGTGCTCATCAGCTGGTTAAGGCAGTAAGTAGCTGAGTTGTCCAGATGAGGGAGATTCCAGGTTTTATCCCCAATCTGTGCTGAGTTAGCTGATCTCTGGCAAGGCAGCAATTGTGACCCTATAATTGGCCTCAGTGACCCGGGACAGAGAGGAACAAATAAGCCAGGATTCCCATTCCTGATCGCTATCCAGAAAACCTTGCTGGAAGTGCGTGTGGGTAGACATTGAGAGAGATCATGATCACTTGACTGTGATACCTCTGTGATGTAATTGCCCACCGACACTCACAGTGTAGTCACACGTGTGAATAATTGGCAGTTGGTTTAGGTACATCATGGAGACTGGTATAGTGGAACAGTAGCCTACCCGGGAGTGAATGCCTCCAGGAGAGAAAGGGGGAGGGGAGAAAATTGGTAGAAAAGGAGAGAAAGGATCAGAGTCCCGTAACAACAGGTTCCTGTCCTTTTTGCACTTTGCGTGCTCATTTCCTGGGGTATATGACAAGGTAGCGACATCAGGATGCCTCCAGTGGCATGGATTCCATCCAGTGGATGTCTGCCCTGAAGATCACCAAAAAAACTGAGTGGTAGAGATTGCTGACGTACAGCAGACAACATGCCATTCTGACGAAGGGTCTTCGACCTGAAACATTAACTCTGTTTCTCTCTCCACGGATGCTGCCTGGCCTGCTGAGTTTTTCCAGCGTTTTCTGTTGTTATGCCAAAATGTCACTGGGCATTTGCACTGCTACAGGCCTTCACAACCTGCAGCAGTGTACAACTGCCTTCCCCCGATTTGCTGTGAGCATCAATTCCCAGGTAGTCGTGCTGCTGGTGCTCATTCAACATATTTAAAAATGCTGAAACCCAAAAATATGGGTGGGTTAAAACAAGTTGAAGTCAGGCACTGTCCAGCTTATGCTGGAGCCCAGTGGACAGGAAAATCAGTCTCCTTCTGTTCAGAGTGAGGGCATGTTTGGGAAAAAATAAGCACATTGGCATGATTGTGCAATTTGTTTGTGATAGCAAGGATCAAATCATTCTTTCAGCTCCACTAATTATCGAAGGGTGCTTTGTATATTATTGTCATGGCCACTGTTATTCCTTTTCACTATAATCGCAAAACATTTTGCAAAACCTTTGTGAATAGTGACTGAATGATTTTCAGCTAATACAAACTATATTTACTGATAACTGAAAGAAAGAACTTGAATTTATATACGTGCTGAGGATATGTCAGTGATTCACAGTCAATCAATTACTTTTGAACTGTTGTGCTGTAGGCAAATGCAGCAGCCTATTTGCACACAACAAGGTCTCACAAATAAAGATGAGATAAATGACCAGTTAATCTGCCTTGGTGGTATTAGTTGAGGGATAATTGTAGGCACTATTCTCTATTGCAAATAGTGGCATAGGACCTTTTACATTCATCTGAACAGGCAGAAATGGTCTTAGTTTAAAAACAGAAAATGCTGGAAATACTCAACAGGTCAGGCAGCATCTGTGGAGAGAGAAACAGAGTTAACGTTTCAGGTCGATGTCCTTTCGTCAGTTCTGTTTCTCTCTCCACAGATGCTGCCTGACCTGCTGAGTATTTCCAGCAGTTTCTGTTTTTATTTCAGATTTCCAGCATCCACAGTATTTTGCTTTTGTATAAGGGTCTACATCCAAAAGGCAGCACCGCTGACAATGCAGCACCTTCTCAGCCTGAAATGTCAGGCTAGTTCTGAAATGGAAGTTGAACCTATAACCTTCTGACTCAGGCAAGTGCCAACACTTACAGAATATTAGTGAATAGGAAGCTAAGGCAAATTTGAAACAATTTGATTATATCTGATTTATATATTGGTGAGTTTGATAACATTTCACACTGAATATAGAACTAAAACATGATAGAAATAATAAAAGACACTGGGAAATAACAATACTAACCAGAAGTAAATTCAGTAAAAATATATTTTACCTGAATTGTTGATCATTGTAAAGATTGTGATAGAAGCTAAAGTTGTTGTGTGCAAAGACATCTGTCAATGTCTTATGAAATTTCTCCCGGTTATTTCTTAAGTAATTAAGAAGGTCTCCATAGCAACAATATTCAAAGATTAAGTATACTGGACCTAAAATAGCACATAATTAAAACATTTAGTAAGCAAATGTAAATAGCATGATTTAGATATGAAGATACGTAAACAAAGATTTAGGGAATAGCTTCTTACCAGAAAGAGTACAAGCTCCTAAAAGGTTCACAATGTTTTCATGGTGCCCCATGTGAATCATCATTTTCAGTTCAGACATTAAGGCATCTTTTTCAGAAGGTTCATGTTTTTCTTTTAAGTGGAGAATAAAAGATATTCATGAGTCCATGCTCATTTAATTTTAATTATTATTGAAGGCACTGTTTGATATTGTTAACTTGCTGAAATATCTGTGCAACTAGTTTCTTCTTAAAAATTTATTCTTGGGATATGCTGGCCAGCATTTATTGCCCATCCCTAGTTGCCCTGAGAAAGTGATGGCAACAGAGGGGCTTGCTAGGCCACTTGAGAGGGCAGTTAAGAGTCAAACACAGTGGTATGGGATTGAAGTTACATATAGGCCAGACCGGGTAAGGACGGCAGGTTTCCTTCCCTAAAGGACGTTAATGAACCAGTTGGGTTTTTAGGACAATCCAACAGCTTCCTGGTCACTTTTAATGATACCAGCTTTTTATTTGCAGATTTTTAAAACTGACTTCAAATTCTCAAACTGCAATGTTGGGATTTGAACTTGATAATGCAAATATGAATTTTAAATCACATCTAGATTTTTTTTACCTTGTACTCCTTTACAAAGTTACTAAATTAATAAACGGAATATATTACATTGCTAGTTATCCTTGATATTAAACAGGTAAAGAGGCATCGCCTTGTGTATATTTCAATCTCACTCTACCATTAAAGAGATAAAGAATAAGCCACACTTGAAACCATAGTTTCTAGTGGCCTCCGATTTTACCCCCATAAATATCTGAACATCTCAGTGGCCTTTGCCTTATCCAGCTTAGTATCCAACTTGCGTTTAATTTGGATAAGATGGCCTAGAAATTGCATCCCATTTTTCGAGCGCTGCACGGACGCTTAAGGCCCCAACGTGGCGGGCAGGAAGCACGCGCACAGTTCCATCCAGAAGTGCGATGCCCAACATAGTGGGTAAGGAAAAACAAGAAGCATCCTTTACCCACGCATGAAGCAGGCGTTAGGCCCTTTGCATACTATTGTTCAATAGCAGGGGCACCTCAGACCTCACCAAGAATGGGCGCGCCTGAATTTCTAGGCAGATAAATTAGATTTTCAAGATGCTTATTTAGTTCGGAAACTACCTCTAGGAATAAGGCATGGATGACTCAAGACAGAAGATTTGCCATCAGACAGTAATTCTGTCAATGAATGCACCTTCTCAGGTAATTGACAAGAGTGACACTAATGAGTTGAAATTGCTTTTAGCATATTGGTTATCATATTCTTCTGGAATTCCTGTGTGTGCTACTTTATTAAGTTATTAATCTGTTTATTTTAAATGGGTTAACACATTTCTTAAGATGGTGCACATAGGTCTTTAACACTGACACGTTAACCAGTATGTTAAAATACAGCACAGAAGGATTCCAATCTTCAGAATCAAATATCCAAGGCTTCAACTCAGATGTTAAATTTTTGGGACCTCTATTTGCCTGAAGCCCACTGATTTAGAATTTCTGCCCTCTGATGTTCATGTAATGGCTCTTTTGTCTCAGCAATTTTGCTCCACCCTGATTACATCTGCGCTATTACATTGCAGAAAAAAATGTACAGTTGAGCATGTATGAATTGATAGTCATTCTATTAGGATGTTTCTGTGTCTGGAGTAGGACCAACCTTTTGCTCTAGGTGGACAGATTCCAGAATCTCCCAAAAATGTTACTGGTGACTTCCAAATGAAGACATCAATGGCATTGATAAGATTTAAGTGTGTGTTTGTGTGTTTAGATATCCCCTCTTCCAAGCTATCAATTGGTAGGTGTTAAGATGGTTATATAGTGTTGGTATCTTTCA
The DNA here is from genome assembly GCA_030390025.1 of Squalus acanthias. Classification (NCBI taxonomy): domain Eukaryota; kingdom Metazoa; phylum Chordata; class Chondrichthyes; order Squaliformes; family Squalidae; genus Squalus; species Squalus acanthias. The sequence goes on along the minus strand of CM059431.1, from coordinate 34,191,533 downwards.
TATTGGTCTAATATGGTCCTTGCTGCTTTGGCGCCTACATGACCTTGCTGTTTACTCCACATCTACCTTCATCATTTGCTCTGATCTAAGCAAAAATCCTTTCCAAGATTCCAATAGCTAAATCTATAGAAAGGTGCCCCACAAAAGGACCAAACTCAGAAGAAGTGAGGCTTCTTATCTTCCATTATTATCTGCCTGTCCAACCAGTTGGACATATTTATTCAAGCTTTAGATTGGCTCATTATAATTACCTAATCTGTAATGTAGGAAAATAAATCACAATCTTTTTAATATTTTATTTAAATGGTCTTTCTTTCATGGCTTCTTCCCAGCACCTGCTAAAATTAAAGCTGCTATGTTGAATGAAATGCATTTAAAAGTGGCAGGACCCATTCAAGTTTAAACATAACTGTCTATAAAAACATATTGTGAGAAGTCGCACAACACCAGGTTATAGTCCAACAGTTTTATTTGAAATCACAAGCTTGTGATTTCAAATAAAACTGTTGGACTATAACCTGGTGTTGTGCGACTTCTCACTTTTGTCCACCCCAGTCCAACACCGGCATCTCCACATCATATAAAAACATATTGGCAAGGCTAATTCTGTTGAACTAAATAATATTTCAAAAATAAGGTACAAGAACAACAACAAAAAACTTGGAACTAGCAAAATGCTATTAGCAATGGTCACTGTGAGTTGTAGGTTTTACGTCTTTGTTTTATTTAAACTGACAAATATGAACCAAAATACAATCATTTAATAAATTGACATTCATTATTCATTCTGGTGAATACACAATTTTATCAATATTTTGAAAAATGACATCATTCATATTTGCATGGTTACCCGAGTGTGAGTCCAATATTTGTACAATATTGAACATAAACATTCTACTTAGAACAGTGTGGCATAAATTGCACATACCCTTCAACATCTTCACAGCTACTTGGACAGCGACATCTGCTTTACTAATTCCATATGCCGTGCCTTCCATTACTTTTCCAAATGCACCAGAGCCAAGTACATTCCCTGTAGGGCACAAACAATTAACTAAGAACTGTACCAAATGTCTCTACGGTTTTTACATATACTGAACAATGGTATCAAATAAGGAATTTTATCTTATTGTGGATTGTAAAATGAAACAATAAAATAAATTGGGATTGTATTTTTGAATGCCAATTAGATAAACACCTAAAATGTCATAACCTGCCTTTTCTCTTTGCAGATGCTGATTGATCTGCTGTATATGTCCAGCATTTTGTGTTTTTATTTTAGATGATGCCGAGTTTAGTTTTAAAGGTAAACACTTTCTCAAAGACACAATAATATTTATGAATTATTGGGATGGTTCGTTGTTCTTCCTCTTTTCCTTAGAAACCATTTTCAGATTAAGAAATGTCAAATACAGACCCGCATTGCTCGAACTCATGTATCCAACCCTTATCTATTCTGCTGTGCTGTTAGACGTGATAATCAATTCTATGAGATTACTTTGTGCAAAAAAGAAAGCACTGAATTCTCACGTGGTCTTGTTAATGTTTTCAAATAACTAATAGTTTTGAAAGATAAGGTGAGTTATTTCTTTTAAATGTACACTTTCAGTAAAATATGGAAAAATGGATTGTGTCACTTTAAACACATTAAATATTTAAAAAATGCTCTGGAGCTGGGCAGCCTCTCTGATTTTCTCACTTTAGGCCCATTCATGCTACTTTAGTGGAAGTATTTATTTTGTATTAGACTTTGGAACAGGTTACTTACCCAGTTCCAAGTTTTCTCGAGGAAATTCCCATTTTATGTCATAATCAATGTGGCTAAAATCAACATAAATGTAGTCGTTCTCAGAGGATACAACAACCTGTATCATGTGGAGCTGTCTTTCATAGCCAGGTTGCTTAAATGAACACCAGAAAGAGATTGTATATTAATCAATGTACAAATTTCTGATATGCCATCAGTTACTATGGAATATATTATAAACAACTGTACTGAAGGAGAAAAGGTTTGATTATAGAATCATAAAAATTTCAACACAGCTGGGACACTGCGCCACTGCTAGATCCACATCGGAGCTATCTACTCTAATCCCATTTCCCATTTTATAAAGAGTACTTGCTGAAAAGACATTAAACTATTTTAGTTAGGATAAGACTGCTCTCTATTTCCTTCCTCTTCCCTGGTTGCTGTGGCTCGTGCAGCAACTGTGTCCAAGGAATGGAACAGGTGAACTAGTCTCTGGTATCTGCTGATGCAGCTATGAACCAGATACTTGCAAATGATGAGAGCAGACAGGTGATGACTGTCCTGCTAATTTCCCCTTTTCCTGTGTGAAGCAACAGCAGTCTGCACTCAACACTTCCCTCCAGTGACAGAACTGGGAATATACTGGTGTGGGAACCTTAAAGGGTAAACTCAGATACCACCACTCTCTCATTCCAAATCACTCTGCTATTACATTGCTACAAAATAGACAAGCTATTTAATGTGATTAAAAGCTGCCACATAGGCCACAAAAGATTAATAAGCCAGTCTGTGCACCTAAGCTGTTCTGTGCACAATGTGTTGATTCTCCAATGGAGTGTGTCATGGCACTATAGGATGCAGTTGTGTGCACAATTTCCCTCACCCTGAGATCCTAGTCTTGGCTGTGCCATCAGGGGAACAGCTGAGTGGAAGCCAGACACTTCCACACAGAAAGGAAAATGAAGAAGATGAGAAAGACAGAGCTACTTTCACACATCTCTGGTGGCTGGTTACAAAGTGGTACTGACAGAGGCCTCATCACATGAAGCTCTGTGCCAGAAAGACTAAGTTGTAAAATTTACCCCATTCAGTGTTATCTGGATTTGATCATACAATTCTGAAAAACTATCATGAATGTTGGTGATAACTATACAGAATGTACTAGAAGATAGGGCCACATCATGAATGCTGTGTTTACTTTTGTGTTCTTCATTATAGGAACAATATAATAGTCCTGGGGAAAATGCAACACAAGCAATGAGTGATTGGAATTACAAGGCAAGGTAAGACTGGAGGAACTAGGCCTGTATTCCCTTGGTCTGAGAGATTCAGGGGGGATTTGATAGAGATGTTCAAAATGATAAAAAGAATAGACAGAGTAAATACTGATAAATTATTTCCATTGGTATGTAAATTGAAGACACAAAGCCAAGATCTCAAGATAAGAACCAGTTATATAAAGGGGAAAAAAACTTTTCACACAAATTTTAACTCCCCTCCCCCACCCGGGGGAGCAGATAATTACTTAAAGAAGAAGAACATAAAAGGGCAAGGAGAGAAAGCAGGAAAATGGGATTAATTTAGGAAGAAAACAGGAAAATCAGCCATTGAGAGGGCCTAATTTCACTGTAGGCAAGACGGGCCGAATGGGCTCTCCTGTCTTGCCTATCTAATTGTCCAGTTTTATCAAATAAGAATATTTCAGAAATTCTCATCACATACATATTATAATCTTCACATTCTTAGTGAATTGGAATATTATACATAATTAATAACTAAAATACATGAGAAGATTTTTGCTTTTGCATGAATGTGAATCTGTTAAGCCTGTATGTAACAAAGAACTATGCTCCTGCACTTTTCTATTGCTATTAATAATAAATGCCTTTAAATTGGGTTTTTCCTGACAAGACTGGATAGTTGTTTTCATTTTAAAATCCAAATAGATAAAAATCATCTCGATAGGCCTGTTAGTAACATTTACAGGGCATGGGTTTTAAAGACCCATTCGCATGAATGTTAAATTATTGACATCTTTGGGTTAAACATTAAGTGTACTGTAGGATATATATGTAAAGGGATAGTCAATATGAATAGAAACACTACTAACGATGCCAACTAAAAAACAATTATAAATTAAAATGATGCAATTTAGCTAATTTTCAGGGCTTCTTCAGAGCGTAGGTAATATTTTTCTCTAGTGCTTTATATTCAATATGAATGTCTCCGATTATTCTTTTTACTGCACTAATTTAATTGTGTGAATGGGGCTCAGTAGTAATTTAAATACCTTCCTCAGTTTGACAATCTGTCAACTGATGTACGTCCTTGGCTACAGAATGTATTTCAACTAGTTAGTAAAAGAGGTAGCATATCAAACCTACTTGAAAGCATATTTCTCTCCAGTAATTTGGGCTGATATATTTCCAATTACTACCAAACCCTCTTCACTCTACATTTCAATTGCTATGTAGGAACTATTTTAACAGTAAAAGTAGCCTTAATGATTTTAGTCTGTGTTATGCCCCAGAGATAGGGATAGACATAGGCCCTGAGTTTCCATGGGGCCTGATGTACAATGGGGGGTGAGGGTAAATCCAGTGCTAGAGGCCTGGCAAGAGTGAAAAACTGAGCGGCACTTAGAAGCACTGGGTATCCACCTGGAAGTAACTCTGCAGCCAGTTTCAGATGGGGCCTGGGGTGAATGAAAATTCCATCCACCTCAAACATATCCCATGACATTACAGGAAGTGAAGTCAGTGGGAGGGCTTTCCCCTTCCAGAATGACAGCGGCTCCTGTCTCCTTTCTGCCCACCAATCTGGATGCTGAATCCTTCCTTGCATCCAGGTCATCGTAGCGGTGGAAGTGGTCTGCACGTTGGGAGCAGGGGCTGATGACGAGCAGAACTGCACCTTTAGGGGGTGGTTGCCAGCGACCCATCTATGCAGCCATCTGCCACCACGTCTTCAGTTCCCCCCATCTCTAGTGGGTCCCCAAGATACATCCACATTGGTGTGAGCACCCACTAAAACTATATAAATGAGATGATTCCGTGCTGACCCCAAGGAGCACAGGTAGCGCTGTGGGTACGCCACTGCACTTACAATAGGCCCGAGGATTTTCAGAACCATAATGCTTTGCATGATGTTTGTGTTTCCAATGGGATTTGGAGTGGGTAGCAGAGGTGGGAGATGCACTTTAATATCAAAATGGGAATGGGAACGGCAACAGAGACATCCTGCATGCAGTTTCCCAATGTTATTGTGTGCAGGACATTCTGTATAAACAATGTTGCAAGAACTAGGGGGGGTCCGTTCCCCGACCCTGGGGGAGGGGGGGGGGGGTGAGTTCGATCCCCAGGGGGGTCCGATCCCCAACCTCGGGGGGGGGGGGGGGGGTGAGTTCGATCCCCGACCTCGGGGTGGGGGGGGGGTTCCGATCTCCAACCCCAAGGGCGGGCTGCTGGTGGGTGAACTTCGGGGGCCGGGAGGAAGCACTCCTGCTCCTCCCGGCCCACAAGGATTGCTCCCCAAAGCTGTGCTCGCCTCGCTGCAGCTATTGGGAATCCCGAGCCCCGGGATCCCCAGCCGCTTGCAGTAAAACCTACACAGCAGGTTAAAGCAGAGGCTTCAGGCCTCATTATCATATTTAAAATGCCAACCCATCTCCTGGCAGCGGGTTAGCTGCCCGCGCCCCCGTCCCTCCTGAGTAAAAGGTGAAAGTAGGCGGCTTGGGGGTTGGGTTTTAGATTTTTTAAACTTTAACTTCCCCCCGCCCCCAACTCCCCCCTATATTTGCCCTTAGCACCATTACAGGTACCAGTGGGTTTCCCAGTATTAATCCTCTTATCTGAGTAGTTAGGAAGAAAGAAAGGAGGAACAATGAAGGGATTCCAGGCAGCTCAGGCTGCGTGAGAGGTGCTCTATGTCCACTTGTCACAGAGAGGAATATCGGGGCCCTTGGGGGTAATTTAAACATTTGGCAATAGTGCAAAATGAATGATATCAGATGGGCTGCACGTTATACACCTCTACCGATCAGGAGAGTTGTAGAAAGGGCAGCTGATCTAACATCTCTCATTTTACAATATTGGCCAAAGTTAAAATTACCCCTTTGTATCTTCACAAAAAACATTTTCTACAAGGGCAGGATAAGAAAACTGCAACTGCATAGCCCCAATCAACTGCCGTCTGACTCTATTTCTCACATAGTACATTGCATAGTTACAAATTCTATAGACTCACTGCTGCATCTGTTACTATAACCAAGGTACTAGAATTTCAAAGACCAGTGGGTGTGGTTAAGGTTAAAGGTATGCTGTCATAGTACAAGAAGAAATAGTAAGAACTACACAGAAATATTACAGCAAAATATTCTCTGGTAGGGATGAAAGTACCATCATATTTCATCATTAAAAAAATTGCTTTGAAGAGCAGATTTGAACAGTTGATTTAAAACGTATTTCCTTTCCCAGTCTATGTATCAGCAATCACAAACCAATTGGCGCCGACTGAGACACGCCCTGCATATTTCCCACAAACCTCCAGAACTGTCTGTCAACTAGATTTAAACTGTTTGCTCGTGTGATCTGAGCAACCATTTCAGAGCGCATGCAGAAAAACAATCACTTGCAGAGTGAGCACAATTTTTGGCTTGGTCATATTATATACATAAAATATTAAATTCAGAGATACATTATTAATAAGCAACGGTGCTTATTTACCTTTTTATATTTGTAGAATACGAAAACTATTAACAAGAATGGAATAAGAACAAAGATTCCAACTGTCATGGAGAAAACAGACTTCTGGAATTGTGTACCTGGAATAAAGAAAAGAGTATTTATATATGTGTGAAAATAACACAGTGCAGTACCAACCTTATTATTCCATGTGCATTCTATTTCAGACTACTTACCCCTGCAACAAGAACAACAACAACTTATATTTATATAGCGCCTTTAACATAATAAAACGTCCCAAGGCGCATCACAGGAGCGTTATAAAAAAAAACAGAATTTGACACCGAGCCATATAAGGAGATGTTAGTGGAGAGGCGGAGAGATTTAGGGAGGGAATTACAGAGCTTAGGACCTAGGCAGCAGAAGGCATGACCGCCAATGGTGGAGCATTTAAAATTGTGATGTTCAAAAGGCCAGAATAGGTGAAGCGCAGAGGTCTAGGGGGATTATAGGGCTGGAGGAGATTACAGAGATAGGGAAGGGCGAAGTCATGGAGGAATTTGAAACAAGGATGAGAATTTTAAAATCGAGGCATTGCTTAATTGGGAGCCAATGTAGGTCAGCAAGCAGAGGGGAGATGCGTGAGGGAGACTTGGTGCAAGTTAGCATACAGGCGGCAGAGTTTTGGATGACCTCAAGTTTATGGAGGGTAGAAGCCGACCTGGAGGGTGTTAGAATAGTCAAGTCTAGAGGTGATAAACATGGATGAGGGTTTCGGCAGCAGATAAGTTGAGGTAAGGACGGAGATGGGCGATATTACGAAGGTGGAAATGGGCAGTCTTAGTGATAGAACGGATATGAGGTAGGAAGCTCAATTTGTGATATGACACCAAGGTTGCGAACAGACTTGGTCAGCCATAGACAGTTGCCAGGGAGAGAGATCGAATCAGTGGAGAAAGGGAATGGTGTTTGTGGCGTGAACCAAAGACAATGGCTTCGATCTCCCCGATATTTAATTGGAGGAAATTTCTACTCATTCTGTGCTGAATGTATGACAAGCAGTCTGATAGTATAGAGATGGTGGAGAGATCGAGTGAGGTGGAGGAGAGGTAGAGCTGGGTATCATCAGTGTACATGTGAAAACTCACGTTGTGTTGCCAGATAATGTCACCGAGCGGCAGCATGTAGATGAGAAATAGGAGAGGGCCAAGGATAGATCCTTGGGGGACACCAGAGATGACAATGTGAGATCGGGAAGAGAAGCCATTGCAGGTGATTCTATAGTTATGGCTGGTAAGATAGGAATGAAACCAGGCGAGTGCAGTCCCATCCAGCTGGACAACGGTGGAGAGGCATTGGAGCAAAAATTTGTGGTCAACCATGTCAAATGCTGCAGACAGGCCCAGAAGGACAAGAAGGGATAGATTACCTTTGTTGCAGTCAATTAGGATGCCATTTGTGACCTTGGTAAGAGCAGTTTCGGTACTGTGGCAGCAGAGGAAGCCTGATTGGAGGGATTCAAACAAGGAGTTCTGGGAAAGATGGGCACGGATTTGGGAGGCGACAACACGTTCAAGAACTTTGGAGAGGAAAGGGAGGTTGGAGATGGGGTGATAGTTTGCAAGGATGGAGGGGTCAAGGGTTGTTTTTTGAGGAGAGGGGTGATGATGGCAGATTTGAAGGAAAGGGGGAACAATACCTGAGGAGAGAGAACCGTTAACAATATCCGCTAATATGGGAGCCAGGAAGGAAAGTTGGGTTGTCAGCAATTTAGCAGGAATAGGGTCGAGAGAGCAGGAGGTCGGTCTCATTGATAAGATGAGCTTTGAAAGGGCAAGAGGGGGGATAGGAGAGAAATTAGAGAAATATGCAAATTTAGGGAGGTAGCATAATTAGTTCAGAATGTTACCATTAATATAGCTTCAAGAATTATACAACCTTAACATTACCTTTCTTTGAAAGATAGTTTTTCCTGCAGATTGAGCCTACGACATTCTTCGCACAGCACTCTATGTTAAACCCACCCGCCATGTCGGTTATGTCCAGTACACTTGTTACATTTTTGGACCCAAATTCTTTTCCTTCTGACACCTCAGTCTGAATGCCCTCGGTAACATTTTCTCCTTCAACACAGCTTAAATACAACAACAAAAACAGGCCAAGTTAAAAATTTACATTACTGAATCTTACATGTATCAAATAGTTTTAATCAAATTGTCGTATCTTCTTCACACATCATATGAGCTCAGTGGACAGAAGACATCAAGCAAATGTTTATTTTTGAAAACTTCCATTTTTATTTTGTTTGCTTTAGCTTTGTGTTAGAAGTCTTGAGAATTTAGAAAAATTAGCCAAAGTTGGAAGAATCGGCTGCAGAGGTAACCTTGGGTTACATTTGCAATTATTTGCTTTAGCCATTGATTACAAAACAGGATAACAGTACAGTATCAAGTTACTTTTCATGATTGTAAGAATATTCAGAAAAATTACATCAACTTTTTCCGATATCTTGTTTACGATACAGAAGATTATCAGTATATTTGGTCAAATCATATGTACATTTTTAGAAGAACATAGGGGTAGAGTTTCCGCTTTGCACGGAAGTTGTGCCGAAAATGCGTTTGAAATTGCGCTGGTTGGGTTACAGTTCAAGTTTCCACTAAAAAGTAGTTTGCATAATCACAAACATAAAATCTTCCATGAACCAGCGCAATCCAGCGTAATCGTTTATTTTTTTCTTTTCATTAAAAAGTATTCCTTTTTAGGTCCATCCAGCCTGTCCCATATAATTGTGATGCCTTGCGTATGACAATATATTCACACCCCACCCGAAACCAGGTGATCTCCTGGGAGAGGAGAAAAACCCAGGCCAATTTGGGAAAAAAAATCTGGGACCTTCCTCTCCGACCCAAATGTATGTTGCTCAGATAAAAGTGAAGGTATGTGGTAAAATCGAACCCAAATGGTTTAACAAGTAGATTTGTCGGGTAAATAATCTCAAAAAGGAATATTTCACCAGATAGAGTTGAGAATAACTAAAGCCACTATTAGGAATGCTAAGAAAAAGGATTGTGAATCGTAGTAGCAACAGTAACGCTTTATCCAATTATGTCAGGAGACAGTATAGGGGTAAAATTCAACTTGGCAGGGGTGCAAAACAGGTGGTAGTCGATTGGCCACCCATTACACACCCCACTCAATTTTATTTTCCATTGACTTGGGAAAGCGGGCAGGTTGTATACGGATGGCTGATCAGTTACCATCCATTTCGCACACACACAGAAGTTGAATTTTACCCCTAATGTGATTAAGGACTACTTAGGTCCTTTGATAGACTTTGCAGGGCAGGTTAGTTTGCCGACCAAGATATTGCTGAAGTGCTAAATGGATACTTTCCATATGTTTTTACTATTGGAAATGACGTGAAGGTGTCAATGGTGGCAGATAGGGGTGTTCCTAAAGTTGATTCCATATTCTTGGCTAGAATTAAGACACTTGGGGGGGAAAAATTCAGTTGGTTGCGCCTCCTGTTAGCGCCTTAAGAGGGCGCTAATGGGGCGCAAAGCAACTAGCGCTCGTGCCCGGCGATGTTTGCGCCGCTCGCGAAATTAACTAGACATTTTGCGGCGGTGCTAAACAGTACCGCCACGATCTCCTGCGCCGGCAGATCGTGATGTCAGTCGAGTGCGCAACGCCCCAGTAGCGCCCCAGAGCGGATATTGAGTGGCGCCCCCTGCCTTACCGCCTGCCGCTAGCAACGACAGGTTGAGGGGAGCGTTTTGCTGTCAGGAAGGGACTGGGGAAGCGCTATTTAAAGGCGACCGCTTCCTGCCTTTTTTTGTTGCTGACATTTTTGAACCACGCATTCTGAGAGAGAGAGAGAGAGAGACTTCTGGAGAGATTCAACGCTGTGTGGAGGAGTTTTGGGTACTGAGCAGCACTTTGCAGGTTCATTTTGATTTGCCCTTCCTTGTATCGATTTAGAAGAGACTGTGGGGGCTGCACTCTGAGCTCTTTCCCTGGGCCTCTCCATTGTTCTTTCCAGCAGATTTGATGTACAGGTCTCTCTAGGCCGAGATTCAAGGCTGCAATGAGCAGGATGTGGATGGAAAGCAAGATTAACCCTCCCCTTTAAGAACTGGCCGGGGCCATTGTGTCTGTGTTCCATTGCTGACTGACATCACATGAGCTTCGCCAGCGCTCTGAGTTAGCGCCTCGCTCCTCGGCCTTTGCGCCTTAAGACAGATGTGTAGCGCTTGATTTAGCGCTCCAATCCCCTCCAGGGGCGATAAAAGTCAAGTTTGCAGTTGGAGGCGATAATTAGTGCCAGGCGCTAATCTTTGCGTCCGGCCAATAATTGCGCCCCAAACGGGGCGATACCGAATTTTTCCCCTTGGAATTGATTGGGCTGCTGCACCAGAAAACATTTACCCTAGAGTGCTGGAAGAAATGGGAGATATATTATGTGAGCCAATGGCTCATATATATGATACCTCTTTGAGGTCTGGGATTATTCCAATGGACTGGAGGGAGGCTCATGGTTCCAATATTTAAGATGGAAAGGAAATCAGACCCTGGCAATTGCAGGTCTGTTAGTTTGACATCAACCGGGATGATGCTGGTAGGCATTATAAGGGAAGGGATGTATGATCACCTGGGTAGTTTGACAGGTATTAGAGAATCCCAATATAGCTTTAGGAAATAAAGGTCCTGCCTCCTGCCTCACTAACGAATTGAGTTCTTTAAAGAAGTGACCAAATTAATGGAGGATGGCTGTCCGGTAGATGTTGTATACCTCGATTTTCATGATGTGGAGATGCCGGTGTTGGACTGGGGTGGACAAATGTGAGAAGTCGCACAACACCAGATTATAGTCCAACAGCTTTATTTGAAATCACAAGCTTTCGGAGCGCTGCTCCTTCGTCAGGTGAAGTGCTGTATAGAATACTTTTGGGTAAGATTTCATCATGTGGGATTGGTGGTCAGATTTTTGCTAGATAGAAAATTGGTTAAACTCTTGTATGCAGAAGATTGTCACCAATGGAAGTAAATGTGCATGGGGCCAAGTCATGAGTGGAGTCCAATATGACTCCATGTTGGTAGTGCTGCTGTTCATCATCTTCAAAAATGATTTGGGTGAAGGCATTAATGGAATCATTCACAAGTTTACTGATAACAAAAATGCATACATCAGTTTAAATTAAATAAAGGTAGGGTGAAGGCAAATGTATTAAGATTGGGGGAATGGAGTTTTATTCATTTGAGTCTGGGAAACTCCAGGCATGGGAATCAAGGGATACGGGGATAGTACGGGAAGGTGGAGTTGAGGTTAAAGATCAGCCATGATCTTATTGAATGGCAGAGCAGGCTCAAAGGGCTGAATGACCTACTCCTGCTCCTATTTCGTATGTACCATGCAAGAGTACTTGTTAAAGGTGATGGAGCAGGAGAGGCACCTGGGGCTCATACAGAATATAGCATTGAAACGCCACAAGGAGTATGACAAGACTATTGGAAAAGCAAATTCATTTTTAGGTTGTATTGATTGCACAGTACAATATAAAACTTAGAATACATTGGGCCGGATTTTGCTGTAGCAATAACGTTGAGGTTAACAGCGCTTACCGTTATTAAAGTGTAAATCGGTCAGCAACTACCAGCGGCCGCACATGCGCAGTTAAATGCGGAAATCAAGAAGTTATTGACCGAGATTACCGGCTTCTCCAGAAGCTGCACTATACAGGTATCTCGCCGAGAGACTCGGCATTGAAATACATGGAACAGCGTGAATTTGCAGTACTTACGTGATATATACCCAATAAACTTGCCAGGAAATGTTAGGGCTTGTCCATTCCAGTGCAAGTAAATTTTTAATGGCATGATAAGACTTAATTACCATCACCAAATCCCCCATCATCAACATCCTGGGGGTCACCATTGACCAGAAACTTAACTGGAGCAGCCACATAAATACAGTGGCTACAGAGGCTGGGTATTCTGCAGCGAGTGTCTCACCTCCTGACTCCCCAAAGCCTTTCCACCATCTTCAAGGCACAAGTCAGGTGTGTGATGGAATACTCTCCACTTGCCTGGATGAGTGCAGCTCCAACAACACTCAAGAAGCTCGACACCATCTAGGACAAAGCAGCTCACTTGATTGGCACCCCCTCTACCACCTTAAACTTTCAATCCCTCCACCACCAGCGCACCGTGGCTGCATGTGTGTACGATCTACAAGATGCACTGCAGCAACTTGCCAAGGCTTCTTCAACAGCACCTCCCAAATCCGTGACCTCTACCACCTAGAAGGACAAGGGCAGTAGGCGCATGGGAACACCATCACCTGTAAGTTCCCCTCCAAGTCACACACCATCCTGACTTGAAAATATATTGCCATTCCTTCATCATTGCTGGGTCAAGATCCTGGAACTCCCTCCCTAGCAGCACTGTGGGAGTACCTTCACCACATGGACTGCAGCGGTTCAAGAAGGAGGCTCACCACCACCTTCTCAAGGGCAATTTAGGATGGGCAATAAATGCTGGCCTTGCCAGCGACCCCCACATCCCAGGAACAAATAACAACAACAAAAAATGACTGCCAAACAACGTCTCTGGCACTGAAAATGAACTTTTACAAGGGTGGAGTCTCATTCTTTCAGATTTTAATTATTGTTGGACGCAGTTCATTCGCCACTGCGAGCAAAATCCAGCCCTATATTTAGAAGTACAAGACCTTTGTTGCCCTCTTTTGGAGTATTTTGTCCAGAGGGGGGCGGGGAGGGGGGAAGGGGGTCTGAAGGGGGAGACGAGATCAATAGTACACAAGGGTGCACCTTCTGAATGGGACAGGCTTCGTAGACCAGATGACCTTTTCTCATCCTTCTTATTCACAGTCCTTGTCATCAGACACAAACCATTTTGGAGTTCAAAGGAGTAGCGTGGCTCAGTACCCAAATACTGCGTTCCTTGAAGGGTAAGAAAAATCTAGGGAAAGTACTTTTTGTTTAAAGTACTCTCCTGTTTTATAGAAGAAAATATGAAACTCAGGGCATTTTTGATGAATGTTTATTTAAAAGATGTCAAATATCATCATATGACATGGAGACCCACTGGTCAGGTCTCTGCTAAACTGCTTCATGACATCATTCTGGTGTGCATCATCAAGTGGCTCAATTGGCAACAGTGGGACGTCCTCGACTTCAAAATAACCTTAGAGTTGTTCTGAAGCCTCTGGATTCCAGGAAACCAAAAGGTTTGTAGATTATTTAAAAACATCAGTTAAAATTCTCTTGAAAATTCTATTGAGACTTTTACTGATGATTTAGAAATGTAATTTTTTTTCATGAAAATAGCAATCAATATGCTTAACATACAAAGGGACGGATGTTGTGTATGATAAGGAACACTGGTTTACAGTGACTGAATATTCAAATTCTATTTTTATTACACAGATTATATGATTTTTACCATTGTTTTAAAGATCATATTCTGCAATTCTATCCATTTTTTCATGAAAACAAAAAACAAACAGTGGCCTTACTTATAAGCAATTGTAATCAGATAGAATGAAATTCCCTCTGGGCACAGAACTATATACACACATACAAATGTTGGCTTTTGGTTGTCCTTGTAGTGCCTCTGTGTATTGGCACTATCCATGGTCAGTTTTTGGTCTTGCAGTGCAATGATGCACATAGGTAATACAAGTGGTGACAGGTTTATGTCGTACACTTGGTACTCCTCTCTGCTCCAATTGACTGCAGGAATTTTGCTTTGCCGGCTCATATTTGAGAGAGCCTGATTCTAAATACGTTATGATATAATTGCGATTATGGAGACATGGTTGGGAGCTGAATATCCAAGGATATTCAATATTTAGGAAGGACAGGCGAAAAGGAAAAGGAGGTGGGGTGGCCTTGTTAGTAAAGGATGAAATCAGAGCAATAGTGAGAAAGGATATTGGCTCAGAAAATCAAGATGTAGAATCAGTCTGGGTGGAGCTAAGAAGCACCAAGGGGCAGAAAACATTGGTGGGAGTTGTCTATAGGCCTCCAAACAGTAGTGGTAATGTAGGGGATGGCATCAAACAGGAAATTAGAGATGCATGTAACAAGGGTACTACAGTAATCATGGGTGACTTTAATCTACATATAGACTGGTCAAACCAAATTAACAATAATACTGTGGAGGATGAATTCCTGGAGTGTGCACGAGATGGTTTTTTAGACCAGTACGTTGAGGAGCCAACTAGGGAACAGGCTATCCTAGATAGGGTATTGTGCAATGAGAAGGGGTTAATTAATAATCTTGTTGTGCTGGGTCCTTTAGGGAAGAGTGACCATAACATGATAGAATTCTTCATTAAAATGGAAAGTGAAGAAGTCCAATCCGAAACTAGGGTCCTAAATCTAAACAAAGGAAACTACGAAGGTATGAAGAGTGAGTTGGCTATGATAAAATGCATGACGGTGGATAGGCAATGGCTAACATTTAAGGAATGAATGCATGAATTGCAACAGTTATACATTCCTTTCTGGCGCAAAAACACAAAAGGAAAAGTGGCCCAACCATGGCTAACAAAAAAAATTAAGGATAGTATTAGATCCAAAGAGGAATCATATAAAGTTGCCAGAAAAAGTAGCAAGCCTGAGGATTGGGAGCAGTTTAGAGTTCAGCAAAAAAGGTCCAAGAGATTGATTAAGAGGGGGAAAATAGAGTATGAGAGTAAACTTGCAAGGAACATAAAAGCGGATTGTAAAAGCTTCTACAAGTATGTAAAAAGAAAAAGATTAGTGAAGACAAATGTAGGTCCCTTACAGTCAGAAATGGGAGAATTTATAATGGGGAACAAGGAAATGGCAGAGCAATTAAACAACTACTTTGGTTCTGTCTTCACGGAAGAGGACACAAATAACTTCCCAGAAATGCTAGGGAACCAAGGGTCTAGTGAGAAGGAGGAATTAAAGGAAATTAGTATTAATAAAAAAATAGTGCTGGAGAAATTAATGGGACTGAAAGCTGATAAATCCCCAGGCCCTGATAATCTGCATCCCAGAGTACTAAAAGAGGTAGCCATAGAAATAGTGGATGCATTGGTTGTCATCTTCCAAAATTCTATAGATTATGGAACAGTTCCAGCAGATTGGAGGGTGGCAAATGTAACCCCACTATTTAAGAAAGGAGGGAGAAAGAAAACAGGGAACTACAGCCTAACATCAGTAGTAGGGAAAATGCTAGAGTCTATTATAAAGGCTGTGATAACAGGACACTTAGAAAATATCAACGGGATTAGACAAAGTCAACATGGGTTTATGAAAGGGAAATCATGTTTTACAAACCTACTGGAGTTTTTTTGAGGATGTAACTGATAGAATAGATAATGGAGAACCAGTGGATGTGGTGTATTTGGATTTTCAGAAGGCCTTTGATAAAGTCCCACATAAGAGGTTAGTGTGCAAAATTAAAGCACATGGGATTGGGGGTAATATACTGGCATGGATTGAAAATTGGTTAACAGACAGGAAACAGAGAGTAGGAATAAATGGGTCTTTTTCGGGGTGGCAGGCGGTGACTAGTGGGGTACCGCAGGGATCAGTGCTTGGGCCCCAGCTATTCACAATATATATCAATGATTTGGATGAGGGAACCAAATGTAATATTTCCAAGTTTGCTGACGACACGAAACTAGCTGGGATTGTGAGTTGTGAGGAGGATGCAAAGAGGCTTCAAGGCGATTTAGACAAGTTGAGTGAGTGGGCAAATACATGGCAGATGCAGTATAACATGGATAAATGTGAAGTTATCCACTTCGGTAGGAAAAACAGAAAGGTAGAGTATTAGTTAAATGGTGATAGATTGGTTAATGCTGATGTACAAAGGGACCTGGGTGTCCTTGTACACCAGTCACTGAAAGCAAACATGCAGGTGCAGCAAGCAGTTAGGAAGGCAAATGGTATGTTGGCCTTCATTGCAAGAGGATTTGAGTACAGGAGCAAGGATGTCTTACTACAGTTGTACAGGGCCTTGGTGAGACCACACCTGGAGTACTGTGTGCAGTTTTGGTCTCCTTACCTAAGAAAGGATATACTTGCCATAGAGGGACTGCAGCGAAGGTTCACCAGACTGATTCTTGGGATGGCAGGACTGTCGTATGAGGAGAGATTGGGCCGACTAGGCCTGTATTCACGAGAGTTTAGAAGAATGAGAGGGGATCTCATTGAAACGTATAAAATTCTGACAGGGCTAGACAGACTGGATGCAGGGAAGATGTTTCCCCAGGCTGGGGGGTCTAGAATGAGGGGTCACAGTCTCAGGATATGGGGTAGGACATTTAGGACTGAGATGAGGAGAAATTTCTTCACTCAGAGGGTGGTGAACCTGTGGAATTCTCTACCACAGAAGGCTGTGGAGGCCAAGTCACTGAATATATTTAAGAAGGAGATAGATAGATTTCTCGACACAAAAGGCATCAAGGGGTATGGGGAGAGAGCAGGAATATGGTATTGAGATAGAGGATCAGCCATGATTATATTGAATGGCGGAGCAGGCTCGAAGGGCCGAATGGCTTACTCCTGCTCCTATTTTTCTATATTTCTATGTTTTTAAATTGTGTGTGCTTGAAATGGTGTGCACTGGTTGTCCCAAACTTATTTGTTAGACGAATAGGAATCCTGTTTATATTGATGTAGGAGCCCAATCACTGACTCTTATTTAAAATGTTGTCAGTTAATTTATTCCAAAATGAAAAGTTCAGGAGCAGGCAATTATCCACTGTAAGTGTCCCACATCTTGTATACATTTCACATTAATGGCTATGGCTGTACCCAAATTGCAAAATATTACAACATTTGGATAGTTTCATTAATAGAATGGATATCTGATTTACACACATTGACACACAAATACACATTGGGGATGGGGGAAAGACTGTGCCCAAATTTGTGCTCCCAAAATCTGTGATTGTGATTTTGGAAGGGGAAGTCAGATGCAAAGCCCTTTAATTACTGTAGATGGTTTATATAGAGTAAATGGGTCCGGAACTTCTTCTGTTCCTAGTCAACAGGACAACTTTCACTCTATTACTTTAATAGTGGCATCTTGCTGCTTGTTTCTTTACTTACCGTTCTTCATTGCATTTTTTCCAAGTCACTCTGGCTAAAGGATGGCTTTCAGCCATGCACGAAATATGATTTTTTGTCGCTGAAAGCTCGAGAGCTGGTTTTGCTGTAGAAAATGCAGTTTACAAATTTAGTCGATAGTCCGATTTCTGACCATATGAAGAGGTTATCAGGTTCATCTGAACTACTATAGTAACAAAAAATCATTTTCACAGATATAATTGCTGTTCTGCATATTTCTACTAGTTGAATACAGATATGATAGTTTCCTAATTGCAATGTATGAATAGGTTGTTTAGAAGTGAATAACATAAAAATAGCCTGTTGAATGTAAATGAAGTCATTAGCCTAGAAATTCGATTGTGGCCGAAAAGGGCATGCACCTGTGCACGTGGTCACAGGAACCACGTTAAGTTGTTGCTGCCAGCTCATTATAATGATTCGGCGGTGTAGAATTAATCGCGTAGTGAGTAGGGCGTTGGGGCTGACCAATTTCACAAAAGGCTCCTACAACAAGCATAGGACCCTTATTTAAATATGATAACGAGGCTTTTAAATGATTCTGGCGCTCGCCTTGTACACCTACAGAGGAGCCCTATCCAATATGGAAGGTAGCGCACTTCCAGCGCAGAATGAGTGCGTGCACGCCGCCTGCCATATTGGATCCTTAGTTGCCCTTTTTACGCTTGTAAAATGAGTGCAGAGTGATTGAATTTCTAGTTCTTTCTGTCAGAATCTTTAAAGTTACAATTGCTGCACTGATGTTATAGAGATACTACAATGAATGCACTTAAAAAAGTTAACATTTTCAAAAGAAAGTAAAAAGCTACAGTCTTTGATAATTAGTTTCTTCATAATAATATGTTTCGAAAGTTAACAAGCTAAGTATTTCTCATAGTCTGGTGGATAATGGCACTGTAGTGTACTAAACCATACAGATAATCCTCAATCTGTGCTGAGTTAGCTAATCTCAGTCAGTGCAGCACTTGCAGCATCATAATTAGCCTCAACCCCCCCCCTTGGCAACTGCAGGGAAAATCAGCAAGTGTTCCCAATCCTGATTGTTATCCAGTGACTCCCACTGGAGAGTGCACATGTACGAACATTGAATAAGGACAGGATCGAGCTTGTCTGTGATGCCTTCCATGATAGAATAACTGGTTCACTCACACTTGAAGAATGGCCATCTGACCAAGGTACCAGAGGGCAAAAAAAGAACAAACTCACAAAAAAATGAACGCAACAATGCCTCAATATTGTCAATAGCCAAAGGCCTAGCAATTTCTTAGGTATAAGCTTTGAGTGCACATTCTACACCAAAGAAACTGATAGAGTTTAGTAGGGTCAAGAAGGTAATTCTGTATTCTAGAGTTCATTTTCCTTTTAGGCCTTCAGCATTCTAATTCCATATTGTCATTTTTATGAAGATCAGGTAATCAACAGCACCATCTTTCTTCTCAAAGTAGAAAGTAAATTCAAATTAAATGTACACCTGGCACTTTAATAACACAGTTTATGCACTTAGCTCTGTAATTTTGACTTACTCTTTATATATAAAGTAAAAAATGTCTGAAATTCTGCCTCCTTATTTTCTGCAAAGAATTCGTAAATTCCTGGTTGATGTCCATGATTACAAAATGATGCAGTAAGACTAGAAAGCAGTAGAAAGAATGAGAATATTATGTAATATACAAGCAACATATCCTTCGCAGAAAAAAATCTTTAATTAAACATTTAAAGCAAATTAGAAATTTAGTAATGTACCAAATACAATTCTTAAATTAAAATTGTTGAGAGGGCTTTTTTGGTCTTACAAGGAACATTTTAAAAATTCTGTTTTCTTCTGCGTCACTCATGTTGGTCTTAAAATCAAACATAGAAACATAGAATCTAGGAGCAGGAGTAGGCCATTCGGCCCGTCGAGCCTGCTCCGCCATTCAATACGATCATGGCTGATCATCCAAATCCAGTACCCTGTCCCTGCTTTAATCCCCACAGTACACATATCCCACCCTACCCCCGTAACCCCACGTATTTAATTCCCCCTAACATATCCCATCCTAATAACCCCACATATTTAATACCCCCTAACACTAAGGGTCAATTTATCATAGCCAAATCAACCTAACCCACACATTTTTGGACTGTGGGAGGAAACCGGAGCACCCGGAGGAAACCCACGCAGACACGGGGAGAATGTGCAAACTCCACACAGACAGTCACCCGAGGTCAGATTCGAACCCGGGTCTCTGGCGCTGTGAGGCACCAGTGCTAACCACTATGCCACCGTGAGTTTTGTACAGTACTGTGCTTTGCAAGCTATTTTATATTTTCTCGTCTTCTTTTGCCCTAAGACTCCCAAACAACTGATCTGCTGCCAGGTCTCTGTCAATGCCACTCTGTAACTAGATGCTTAATGGCAATGGCCTAGGGTGACTCACTCCCTCTCATAAAGCATCTGACCGCCACTCTATATCTTTCCCTGATGTTGCAATTGAGTATTCTGAACTGCTGACATCAACCTATGTTCTGGGACACCTTGGTGCAGTGCATCTGATGCGCTGCATCACTACACTGCATGCAATGTAGGGGCTGCCGTTTCAAAACTGAGATGAGGAGAAACTTCTTCACTCAGAGGGTAGTAAATCTATGGAATTTGCTACCTCAGAGAGCTGTGGAAGCTGCGACATTAAATAAATTTAAAACGGAGATAGACAGTTTCCTAGCTGATAAGGGAATTAAGGGTTATGGGGAGCGGGCAGGGAAGTGGACGTGAGTCTAGGTTCAGATCAGCCATGATCCTATTGAATGGCGGAGCAGGCCCGAAGGGTCGTATGGCCTACTCCTGCTCCTACTTCTTATGTTCTTATGTTCTTATGTAATACCAGTTTATTAAAGGTTCACCTTTAAATTAGTCACTGTATTTTTGAGCTAATTATATGGATTCCTGTTTATGTAACTAGACTATGGTTAACAATGTCAAAAGCTAACCTCGAAGACCTTGGGGGGATTTTAACAGCCAGCGGATTTCCGCTGCTGATTTCAGTTAGTTTCTCACCTGTCCACAATAGTATGAGGCCATGGCAATTTCAGGTAAGTTTGGGAAAGGAGGTTCCTGGGTAGGGAAAGGGGGCGGGGGGGTCTAAGGTATGGGAGATATAAACTTTTTTATGGGGCTTGGCAGAGCACTCTGCTCCTCCTGGCCCCACAACGGAAAGTTAAAAATCTTACCCAGAGAGCCTCTTCAGCTTCCCGATCCTCTTCATGTTGGCCTTTACCTGGCGAGAAATCCACAGCGGCTTCCCCACTCAGGCTGAAGTTAAAATCACTATCGGGGCCCAGTGACATGATCTGATTCTGATCAGCATATATGAATTAGGACCCCACCGGCTTTGGATGGGCGGCTTAGCTGCCTGTCAAGAAGCGTCTGTTAAGATCGGAAATGAATGGGGAATGGGATCGGGGGGTGGGGGTGGGGGAGGGAGCTTTCTGGCGGGTAAGTAACCTGGGGTATATTAATTGCCCATATGCCCAGTTTCCGCTGGATGGATAGGGTTAAAGTCCCATTCCCCTAGACATTTTATGCACATTAAGTGGAATATATAGTGCTTACTAAAGATAATTGTTGAGGTTATTTAACTGGACCTCTCAGCATCATAATTGCAGTGAATGCACCCATGCAGTTAGTACTGTGCTTATCTTTACCAAAGTAGATATTTGTTATCTCCAGTGAGTTTGTGTAAATGTGAACTGCATATATATTAACATTTAAGCAGGATATTTATTGGGTGTTTCCCCTTTTTGGAAGTTAAATGTGTAATTGTGCCAAAGACATTGGCAGAGTTTTGTCTGTTTTTTATCTTACAAAAAGAATTGGTGAAGTTTTTTGCTCATCAAGGGAAGGCAAGTGATGTCACAGGAACATAGGAACAGTAGTAGGTTATTCAGCCCCTTAAGCCTGTTCAGCCATTCATTTAGATCATGGTTGATCTGTATCTTAACTCCCTCTACCCGCCTTGATTCCGTAACTCTTAATACCCATGCCTAACATGTCACCCTGAGAAATGGAACATTTTCCCCTTTTAAGCACCTAGGTCAACATATTTTAAAATGCCATAAAGAATATTTTCCCTGAAATAAATATGTTTCAGTTGTTTTAAGATGCTTCAACTTACACTTCCTTTCTGGAATAAAGTCAACAGCACATCTTACTCCAGTGGGTATGAGTGCAGCAGTAAATAAACAGAAGTTGCAAATAACGTAGATATATACAACACAGAGAAATGCCTTTTACAATACCTACATTTTTTGTATAGCTGTAAACTTTAATTTTCTGCACTATGCCAATTTATCAAAGTATTTTTAGAGAATATTCAAAAAATTCTGATATTAAAGGAAGGCTTTTTTTAATTGGATACAAAAATTAACAGGGAATTTCGGTCAAATTTTGACAACCCCATAAATAGGTTGCTTAAAAATTCTAGGTATAGATGACTACACTTATATCTAAACTCGGTTTCAGATACTCAGTTGATAAATCTTTGTACTGCAGCTCATTTAATGGCTCTTTCAGTGAATCAATCTAAACAAGCGCAAGAGGAGATGTAATGAAAACAAATATTTGACATCATGTTTGAAATGTACTGCTGTGCCTAGGTGACCTCAGGCAGTGGACTGATAATATTTAATGTGATGAACTTAAAAAATGGGTACATGGGGATACATGCTTTAGTTAGATCAGATTGTATCCCAGTCTAATGGTTACATCAGAAATTCTGTATTATTGAAGGAAATGGGAAGTGAATTGGTACCTTGGAATCATAAGGTTGGATCATGTATATGCGTAGGATCAACTGCACTCCATTTTAGCTTTCCTGATTTCTAATATGACAATTTTCATCTTTTAGGTAATATAACATTGCTACAGTATGAATAAGAGTGAGCCTTTGGCTTAGTGGTAACATTCCTGCTTCTGAGTTCAAGCCTCACTCCAAACAGCCTCTGTGAGTGGAGACTAGAATGTGGTCTCTAAATATTGAGCACAAGTACTTGCTTATGATGAATATGGGTAACCACCATCTAAAAGAATAGGTGGGGCTCTTTAGCCTTGTTTGCAGCCCACCTAGAAAAAGTTATTCTGAAAATTAAAACCATGAGAAAGACAACAGGAAACTATCTCAGCTACTCTTCCCTCGTAAGTGGCACAAGAGTCTCATCTGTGAGACTTGAGTTAGGACCTGCCCTAGGGCAGAACACGACAGGCAGTATAAATATTGTAATAAATTCCTCTTGAAATGTACTCTTTTGCAAAGAATATTACATTTTTGTAAACTATCCAGTAAATTCAAAAACCTGTACCTGTTTCCAGATGCATTCGTAAGCGAACATGGGAAAACATTTTGGGAAAAATACCACTGGCATCTTACAAGTGGATATGCATTCAGTCTGACTTTAAAGCAAAAGTGTTCCTCTTTACCCAAAGTATGGATTTCATCTATAGTTGATGAATTTATAAATCCTTCCTCTGTAAGAAAAAAAATAACCAGAGTACCAATTTACTGTAATGTTTTATCATTTTACCATATATTACTTTAGAAAGCCTGTACATTTATTAACATATTCAAACTGCATTAAACTTAATTCGCCATTTCTTTTTTAAGACTAGTGACAAATATTACGTAATTAAAATATTATAAGTATGTACCATGCTACCTAGAGGAAGTTATGCTGCCCCAGCCTGGATTACTAAATTTGGTTAGTGGAAATTGTTTAAATATTCCCATTCCTGAGCACTATCCAGTGACCACTGCTGGATATCAGTTGAGGATAGTGCCTCGATTTGATTAGAACAGAAGAAAACATAGAACAAGGAAAAACCACTTGGCTCTTCAAGTTGCTTCCTCCATATACGTGTATCAGCTTGGCTCAGTGGTTTTCACCTCAGTCAGAAATGTGTGGGTTTAAGCATAGCTCCAATGATTTGAGTACATAATCTAGGCTGACACATCAGTGCAGTACTGAGGGAATGCTGCATTGTTGGAAGTGCCATTCAGATGCGGTGCTAAACTGGGGCCCACCTGGCAGTTCAGGTGGATGGAAGAGATCCTTTGGTACTATCTGAAAAAGAGCAGGCTGCCAAATATTTATCCTGTAACTAACACCACCAAAACAGATTAGCTAGTCACTTATCTCATTACTATTTGTGGGACCTTGCTGCGTACTAATTATTTGCCAACAAAACAACAGCGACTACACTTTCAAAGTAATTTGTTGGCTGTGAGTACATTGGACCATCCTTTTGACTGGAAAGATGCTATAGAAATGCAACTATTTCATCTACCATGTATAATCTACCCTATCATATATTGTGCTCTGGCCATTTAATTTCCTGAGGGAAAGTTCCATATAAATGTTCCTGTTCACTAAAGGTAAATCAAACAAACACTGATGTTCCTGTGATTGAATTACCTGCTGGCACTCACTGTCTCAGCTATTCAAAAAGATTGGCCATCTAGGTGTGGTACCAGAGGATGCCGGACACCTATAGAAACGTTCTCCAGCATTTTAGTGTCTTCAGGAGAGGAAGCATGACAAGTGGAGGAAACAAATATTTAAATTAGGGCTCCAATGTAGGCTAGATGGAGATGAGAGGGTACAAATTGTAAGAGTCCTCCACCCTGGAAATAAGGCTGCTGATTTACATAGAATTTACAGTACAGAAACAGGTCATTCAGCCCAACTGGTCTGTGCCGGTGTTTATGCTCCACACAAGCCTCCACCCTTCGCTCTTCATCTAACCCCATCACCATATCCTTCTATTCACTTCTCCCTTAAGTACATATTTAGTTCCACATTCTAACCACTCTCTGGGTAAAGAAGTTTCTCCTGAATTCCTTATTGGATTTATCAATAACTATCTTATATTTATGACCCCTAGTTTTGGACTCCCCACAAGTGGAAACATCTTGGGCGCGATCTTGCCAGCCCTGGGGAGGTGGGTATGGAGGCGGGACTGCCGGGAAAATGGCAGAATCTGGGGGCGGGTGCCCAACCTGCCCCCAACCCGCCTTCGTGCCATCTTGCCAGGAGGCGGGTAGCCGAACCACACCGGGTCCCGTCTCCTTGGAGGCGGGAAGGGGATTAATGCCACGTATCTGCCTGTTAACAGGTAGTTAACAGGCAGATAAGAGGATTATCCTCATTTTATCCACACAAGTGTGGGCTTCCCGAAGGCTCTGAACCCCGCCAGGGTCACCGAGGTGAGTAGTGGGTCTGCGGGGGTCTGCGGGGTGCAAAAGTGCGCTGTGAAAGTAAGTGATGGGTGCAAGTGTGGAGAGGTGAGTATGTGAGGTGAGTGAAAGTGTTAGCAAAAGTTTACTTACCTTTGTTTCTTCCTGCAGGCTTCAAGAGTTGGGTATGCAGAGAGTCTCGCATCTCCGCGGCAGAGATGACAGATGGCCGTTGCATTCTCCAATGCAGCAACCATCTAATTTCTGCTAAAGAAAGAGGTTTGATGAGTCTTGAATTCAAGAATTCATCAAACTACATAGAATGTCAGTGTTTGACAGCTTCACAGAGCTGTCAAACGATGACAATTCATCTGTCAAAAATTTTTGACAGATGAAACGTCATACGTTGACGTTCTCTGTAACCAGCTTTTCCTTAATTGGCCTGCTAAGCCCACTGGGCAGGCTTAACAAGGTCAATCAAGGGAAAATAGTGTGAGTTGGCCAGAAGTTGATGGAGGCGGGACTAAAACCGGACAAGTGGGAGTCCCGCCTCCAAAAGCTCCCCATTGGCAAAATCCAGCCCCTTATCTACGTCTACCCTATCAAACACCTTCATAATTTTAAAGATCTCTATTAGGTCACCTCTCAGCCTTCCCTTTTCTAGAGAAAAGATCCCCAGCCTGTTCAACCTTCTCTGATAGTTATAACTTCTCAGTTCTGGTATCATTCATTTAAATCAGTTATAACCTCTCAGTTCTGGTATCATTCTTGTAAATCATTTTTGCACCTTCTCCAGTGCCTCTATATCCTTTTTGTAATTTGGAGACCAGAACTGTGCACAGTGTTCTAAGTGTGGTCTCACCAAGGTTCTATATAAGTTTAACGTAACTTTTCTGCTTTTCAATTCTATTTCTCTAGAAATGAACCCCAGTGCATTGTTTGCAATTTTTATGGCTTTGTTAACCTGTGCTGCTACCTTTAATGATTTGTGAATCTATACCCCTAGATCCCTTTGCTCCTCTACCCTATTTAGACTCTTATTTTCAAGGAGTATGTGGCCTCCTTATTCCTCCTACCAAAATATATCACCTCACATTTATTGAAATTCATTTTTTTGTTATTCGTTTATGGGATCTGGGCATCGCTGGCAATGCCAGCATTTATTGCCCATCCCTAGTTGCCCTTGAGAAGGTGGTGGTGAGCCGCCTTCCTGAACCGCTGCAGTCCGTGTGGTGATGGTACCCCCACCTTGCTGTTAGGTAGGGAGTTCCAGGATTTTGACCCAGCGACAATGAAGGATTGGTGATATACTTCTAAGTCAGGATGGTGTGTGACTTGGAGGGGAACTTGGAGGTGGTGGTGTTCCCATGCGCTTGCTGCCCTTGTCTTTCTAGGTGAAAGAGGTCGCAGGGTTGGGAGGTGCTGCCGAAGAAGCCTTGGCGAGTTGCTGCAGTGCATCTTGTAGATGGTACACACTGCAGCCATGGTACGCCGGTGGTGGAGGGAGTGAATGTTTAAGGTGGTGGATGGGGTGCCAATCAAGCGGGCTGCTTTGTCCTGGATGGTGTCGAGCTTCTTAAGTGTTGTTGGAGCTGCACTCATCCAGGCAAGTGGAGAGTATTCCATCACACTCCTTACCACAAATTCCCATGAAAGTATAGAATAGCTGAGGTAGAGATTCTTATGATCTGAAGCTGAACACATGTCTGTCACTCCAGCCTCCTGTGGTGGAGTAATCTAGTGCTAGAAGGGTACACAGCCGTGCAGGAATTTGAAAATGAGTACAATTATCTTAAATCAATTTGTTGTGGCAGAGAGGAGCTGGAGCTTGGCAGCAAATAGGAACATAGAAGTGTGGAACTCTTTGCAGGAGAGAATGCAGCCCTCAGCATTCTGAATAAGTTGCAAAAACATTAAATGGAAACATATTAAAAATTCACAACATTCTCTCGAAAGGGCTTCTCATGTCATGTCAATGTCAAAGCATTAACAGCAGTTGTGGCAGCCTATGTAGGAAGAAGATGGTTGAGAATATAAAAATTCAACTTTGCAAATGATACCAAACTGGGAGGAACTGAAAACGACAGGGAACAGGCTGATCAAATGACCTGGATAGATCGCACATCACAGGGAAGGGATTTGGAGTACTGGTGGGTAGATTCCTGACATCATCTGCACAGAGCACAGCAGCAATAAAGACAGCAAGAAAGATCTTGGGCTGTATAGCCAGAGGAATAGAGCATGAATTGCAAGAAGTGATTCTCACTTTGTACAGAGCACTGGTCCAGGTCCAGGCCCACCTGGAGTATTGTATACAATTCACTTCGGTATATTATGAGAAAGACATCCAGATATCGGATAAGATGCGGAGAGGGCAACTAAATTGATAGCTGGGTTAGGCACCTGAGTTACGAGGAGAGGCTAGGAATGTTTATACTTAAGATGGGAAGGTTCAGGGGTAAACTTATAGAAATATTTAAGATCTTACACAGGTATAGACAACGTAAATATCAATAGGTTTAACATAGGTACAGAATTTACAACAAGGTAGAATAGCCTTAAAACTTAGAAGAGACAGATTTAAGCAAGGGTGGTGAATGTATAGAATAGGAATAGACTGCCAAGACAGGCAGTAGGGACAAAGAGAGAATTGATAAGAACTTGAAAGAAAAAAAATGATAGAGGAGTAGGCCAAATATATGAGGGATAATTCCCAGACATTGGAACCAGGTAGATTCTCTCTCTGGTCCTGTACATCCCAGTACTTTTTCTTTGGAAATGCATTAACAAAATTATATTGAATTAGATTTTAGGACATAGTTTAATTAAGTAAAATCATGTCACAAAAAAACAAATGTTGTTGTTGGAAAGTTTTATGATTACTTAACTTCATAAACATAACCTAATTACGAAGGTTCGAGAACAGAATGATGAAGCCACAATACACCAACAAATAAAAGGGTCGTATTAAAAAGAAACAGACACACACTCCAGAAAGGTTTCCAACATTTCTTATTATGCAGCTGCATTTGAAATTAGATTATAAAGGAAGCATAGTACAGATGTGAAAGGTTTCATATGCCTCAACGAAATCATTAAATTATCAGTTCTACTAAGCTCTATATCCAACAAAACTACAGTGATTTGATTATGTGCTGGATTATAAGCATTTATGAGCATTGTGTGATATGCACATGGGCTACTGAGTTGAATTTCCATAAAAGGTTGTGTAGCCTACACCAGAACATAATTCACACCCCGTGTTTGCAGGCGACAAAAACCTGTATGAAAGTGTGGCTTATGTGTGAAGGAATTCTTACAGGCTTGACAGGGTAGATGCAGGGAGGATGTTTCCCCTGGCTAGGGAGTCTAGAACCAGAGGTCACAGTCTCAGAATAAGGGGTCGGCCATTTAGGACTGAGATGAGGAGAAATTTCTTCACTCAGAGGGTGGTGAATCTTTGGAATTCTCTACCACAATGGGGTGTGAAGGCTCAGTTGTTGAGTATATTCAAGACAGAGATCGATAGATTTTTGGATATTAAGGGAATCAAGGGATATGGGGATAGTGCAGGAAAGTGGAGTTGAGGGTGAAGATCAGCCATGATCTTATAAAATGGCGGAGCAGGCTCAAGGGGCCAAATGGCCTACTCCTGCTCCTGTTTCTTATGTTCTTATGAATGTTAAATTAGGTACAATGCCATATTCCTAATAATACAATCGAAAATATTTCTGTGTGGTTTCTAACTAGATGCTAAGGATATAACTGGGACTGAAGTAATCTTCATTATGCTGGAAATAAGAGAAAATATATCTTTTAAAGCAGTTATCCTATGTGCACATCTAATATGTTTAAATAAAATTCTGTCAAAAGTAAGCTTTATTTAAATATCTTAACAATAACAAGTATGCTGTGTCAATGGAAGGTAAGATATGAAAAACATGGTGACTACAAACCTTACATCCACTGTTCTGTTAGAAAGATTAAGCAGTTATATATTTATTTCTGTATTCACATGTAAGCACATCGTAAAATTCAACATTGATTTAAAATATTGTGTCACTTTACAACTCTAATTAACAGAATGTTCAATTGTGAAGCATAAACTTACCAAATACTGTTAATTTGACTGTCTTGCTTGGATGATTGCTAGAAGCACATGTATATGATCCACTATCTTCCAAATGTACTGAATTAATAAACAGGAACTTGATCCTTTTATGTCCAGATTTTATTTTAAATGATTCTTCAGTTTTCTGGACCTGTATCATTGTTGAAACAACAAAAACTGTGCTGAAGTTTATTAAGTAAAACTTAATTATACACTAAGGTAATAGGCATTCTCAAGTCAGTGTCATACCTCTGTGGTATTTCCTGCCTTTGTGTTATTAGTCCAGTCTATGCTGAATTTGTAGTTTTCATATGAAGCAACACATCTTATCAGAAATGGATCACCAACTTTGAGAAAAACGTTCAAGACTGAGCTTTCTTTATCTGATTTGATATCAAGATCTACAATTCAGAGGGAAAAAACGATATAACATGACTTGGAGGGTGTTTAATTACAAGAGACTATGCAACATCCAACACCACATAAATGAATTAAGAAGATTCAGCTTCAGCCAGGGAAGTAAATTTCTGTGACTAATTTTCAGATAGAAATGTTTGGATTGAAACACATAAATTTCAAGTATCCTTTGTGTTGGATGTGTGGATGTCCATAAGATCTGCAGTTGTTAATACATTTTCAGCTGGTTAATTACAGTTGTACTAGTATGGATTGTAGGAGCAGGTACTGCTGACCGTGATGAGAGTAGCTGTGCTGTTGGGGAGGGACGTGCTTGTAGTCTCACAAAGGACAGCTGGGTGATCTCAAGAAGGGAAGCAGCGGTGTCCTCAGAGAGAGAAGTGAAGGCAGTCTCAGAAAAGAGAAGTGGTGGCAGGATAGGAAGAATAGCAGAGGTGATTTCATAGAGGGAAGTGATTGTGGCTTCAGAGAGGGAAGTGGTGGGAAAGTAATAGGTGATATGGGGAAAAGGTAGACATAAGATGAACAGGAATCCTGAGCTAATTATAATGGGCTCATTTGCTCATTTTAAAGTAATCGCTATCTAAATACTGTAGTAGTATAATTATTTGAGTAAAATTGTATAAAAGTTATAGGTTATGCATTTTACTAAATTATCCTTAAAATATGGTGACCAGACCAGGAAAAAAATGGTTCTGAAGACCTCTCTTGGCTGTAACCACTGTTAAGCTGATTCACTAACAATGTGACCCACATTATTGTGTTTATAATTCTATAGTGATTTGAATTTTTTTTTTAATGAAAAAGGGGTAAAAATGAAGCTTTTGGATAAACCCCCTTTGAAATGGACTCTTCCAAAGTCACTGAGAGGTAACCCTGGGGGTTCAGAGGCAGGTCAGTCAGTCTAAGCAGTGTTTCCTAGCAGCAGACATATGTCTTTAAATCCTTTCTGTATCAATCACCGCATTCAGAATGTCATTAGTTACACTCTATGGTGCACCGACTGTGATGTTTCATTTGTTTTCATTATTAACGGATCTTATTTGTTACTTAATTAATAAAAACAATTGAATTTTCAATGCAAATATTTGATAAAATGGAAAATGTGAACACATTGACCTCTCCAATTATTGAAAGAAATCCTGACAAATAAAGGATGATTAACAAAAAAGTGCTAAAATCTTCGCAAAAGCATAAACTGCAAGAACAATGGGAAATGTTTGACATGAGTGTGTCCAGTACAGTTTGCTACTGAACACACCAAAGAAGCACTTTTTACAATGGAAAACATAAAGGTCTAGATTTTACCTTGGGCCTCCCAATGTAAATGGGGCAGTAGCGGCCCTAAAATGGCTGACCGCCCTGTTTATGCTGTTGCCATCCTCAAAGGGGCCTTCTGCTGGGCGTTCAGAAGGTCACCTATTTGATGCAGTAGTCCATTTAAATATACAAATCAAGGTCCTGTGAGGTATGTAGGACTCCAGTTGCAATTTTGATGGACAACTGGATGGAGCATTCACTGCACACACTCCATCCAGTTTTACCAGTCAGTATAGCAGAAGATGCACCAAAAAGATAAGCTTAAAATGATTTTTATGGGGCCGAAAGGAGCAGCCGCCCTGGGCTCCTCCCACCAGACCTACATTCCTGCTAACTGGGTTGGCCTCTGGGCATTAGATATTACCCCGTCTGGAGCTGGGGAGCTGCAGGGAGGCCCCAGTCTGGTGCCCGCATCTTGCCGGTGGCATGGCAATGAGGCCCGGACCTCAAAATGAACCAGGCCTCCTCCCAGCAGGATTGAGTGGCTGGCTGGTATGCTCCGCCGGTCAGCCATCCGCTAGTTAAAATAAGATCATAAGAAATAGGAGCAGGAGTAGGCCATATGGCCCCTCAAGCCTGCTGCGCCATGCAATAAGATCATGGCTGATCGTCTACATCAACTGCACTTTCCCGCCCTATCCCCATATCCCTTGGTGCCCAAAAATCTATCGATCTCAGTCTTGAATATACTCA
Source organism: Squalus acanthias (assembly GCA_030390025.1). NCBI lineage: Eukaryota > Metazoa > Chordata > Chondrichthyes > Squaliformes > Squalidae > Squalus > Squalus acanthias. The sequence goes on along the minus strand of CM059431.1, from coordinate 34,160,214 downwards.
ACGAATGAGCCCTCTGAGGTAGAGAATTCCAAAGATTCACAACCCTCTGAGTGAAGAAATTTCTCCTCATCTCAGTCCTAACTGGCCGACCCCTTGTCCTGAGACTATGACCCCTAGTTCTAGACTCTCCAACCAGGGGAAACAGCCTCTCAACATCTACCCTGTCACGCCCTCTAAGAATGTTATACATTTCAATGAGATCACCTCTCATTCTTCTAAACTCCAGAGAGTATAGGCCCATTCTACTCAATCTCTCCTCATAGGACAACCCTCTCATCCCAGGAATCAATCTAGTGAACCTTTGTTCCACCCCATCTGAGGCAAGTATATCCTGCCTTAGGTTAGGACACAGTACTCCACAGGTGTGGTCTCACCAAAGCCCTATATAATTGCAGCAAGTCTTCCTTACTCTTATACTCCAACCCCCTTGCAATAAAGGCCAATCTACCAGTTGCCTTCCTAATTGCTTGCTGTACCCCAAATCTATCCCAAAGTTACAACACTCCCCAGCTTGAATGAATGAATTCAACTGACGCGCTCTGTTAAAATGTGACTCTTGAATTACTTAACACAGTTTAAAAATGCACAATATTGTAGTATGATTGCACGTTACAATTATAGTGTTTAGCTCAGAAAAAGGGTTACACTTGAAACCTTAGCCTGTCTTCTTTTACAGATATTGTGGATCTGCTGTATTCATCTGGCATATTCTGTTACTATAATTTTTGGGCTAATAATGCTGACTAACCAAATCAATAATCAGCAGCTCTTGGACAGTGATGTAATACTGGGTGTTGAAATCAGACAGATACAGCCCCGCATTATAGACAGAGGAGAAACGGTCGGGTGCTGGGATTTTAAAGCACTGCAAGATAATAGCATTTTACCTTAACATTGTACAGTGAAGAACCAGGACAAGGGGGCATGAATGTAAGATTAATAAACTGTAGGTTAAATATATCTCATGCAAATTGGCTTTGCACTAAGTGTACAGTTATACTGTAGTTAGCATTTTTAGATACCAGTGTCCTTGTTTATACTGTCTGGCTATGATCCAGGAGAGAGAACTGCTCATGTGTGTTTATACACCTACATAGAGTTCCATTCTTGGCCATTACATTTTAAATGTACGGAGATTCAACCTAGAGTATCCAGACTCTCAAAACATTTAAATAAATTCTGAGTATATTTATAAAATGTCTAGGAGGTCATAGGGATATTCTGAGCACTTTGTAAACCTGGTTTGACACCACATTGAAGATAACTCCATGTGGTGTCAAAACCAAGTGGTGTGAGTGCATTGTGGCTGAAGCAGGTGGTGGAAGTCATTCTACAACTGATTTTTGACGTGGGAAATACTCAGGGCAGGATTTTCCCTGCGGAGGCGGGATGGCGACGGGTGAGCTGGTTGGCGGGTTCTGGTCCTGCTCCCGTCTGCAGCCGCTCTCTGAAAATGATTTTCCATAGATTGGCCTTGTTAAGCCCGCCCTGCGGGGTTCCTGGCCAATCAACAGGAAGCGGGTCTGATGACGTCATTTGATGACGCGTCATCAGCCGGTTTCCTTAAAGGGACCACGGCCACATTGATTTTGACAGTTGTGCTGTCAGTGTTCTGCAGTATTGAGGTGCTGCAAACACTGACAAGCACCGCACAAAGGTGCATGGCTGCACCCAGGCTCACGCATGACTCCCTCCATGTGCTTCCTCCTTATCCCACAATCTCTTCTGCTTTACAAGTTGCAGATGGTGTAAGCATGCACCTCTAGCTTTCCCCCGCCCACCGTCCCCCGTCCCCCACCCCTCACCACAACTTTTCCCTTGTGCCTTTCTCTTTTCAGATACCCAAGAACTGCAACCTGGCCAGCCAGTGGTGGAGGAGCAACAGGTGGAAGAGCAACAAGACAATGATAATGAAAAAACACTGTCACTCAATTTCACACTCGCAGCCACAAGCTCAGATACTGACAATGTGCGCAATTTAGAGGATAGCATAGAGGCAGGATCTGCACATGGTGTTACACCGGGCACCAGTGGCCTGCAGCAGGAGACATGGAAAGCACAGATGCCAGCTTGCCGGAGGGCGAGGTCGCACATGAGTTCTGCTGCAGAGGACTCAGATGAGCACTTCGATGGGGCAGGCTACTGAAGAAGGCTGATGGATATGTACAATGAAATGCTTGGTGCATTGGGAAGCCTGTCAGAAAGTCCGAGTGCAATGTCAGGGAGCATGGAGGAGTCCGGTACCAACTTGGCACAGGGCTTTGCGCAGAGCTTGGAGCCCATCCTTTCCAGCATGGAAATGGTGGCCAACTCCATTAGCGCACTTGTGGACCCAACCATGATGCAGCATCTGATGGCCGATGTCTCAGCTTCTATTGCAGCACAAGCAGCAGCCATCTGACATCTGAGTGCTGCAGTGGGAGCTCAGCTTGCTGCCATGCAAGCTGAGACTGCTGCCACCAAGGCTGTGGATTACAGTGTGCAAAGGGGCTTGCAGGGTGTCACAGCAGTCCAGCAATCTGTCCTCCAACAGATGACTAGGATTGCTGAGGCATCACCCTGGGGGAGTGGCAGTGGCTCCATGGTGCACAAACCTGCTGTCCTCTCTCAGGATGACAGCATTCGTCCTCCCACCCCGCTACTCCACCACTCCCCCTGCTGTTGCCTGTCAGTGAGCCAGTCCAGACTGCTGCCGCCCATGCTGAGATGGTGCAGTCCGCAGTCGGGCCTTCTAGGCCCAGAGCTGCTCGAGGTTGTCCTGCAAGATCAGCAGCCTTCTATCAGCCATGCTGCGGCCACTCAGGGTAGCACTGTGCAGGAGCACTAGGACGGGCAAAGACACACGGAAGATAGGCACTAAGGGAATGCACAAGGGTGGTTAGTTTACCTTTGTATATGGCACGATTTGATTTATAAATTTGGTTTGGAATGTTTATTTTCTGGTGGTTTTTATTTTTGCATTGTGGCCAAGCGGACGCTGTGATGTTCAGTGACAGAGCGAAGGCAAGGTGTGGGAATGTTGGTGAATGGGAATTGGGGTTGCGTTTACTGGTATCGCACTCGAATGAGTTCTTCATGGACAGCCCAGCCAGAAAGGGGCTGTCTAGGTTACCTCCTCCCTTCCCCTTCCTCTTCCTCCTCCCCTTCCTCCTCCTGCTCCACAGCTGCTCGCCGTATAGCTGGTGGTAAGGGCTGTGGCCTCATGATGGCGAGGTTGTGTAGCATGCAGCAGACCACCAGGAATCTTGACACCCGCTCTGCCGAGTACTGCAGGGCTCCTCCAGAGCAGTCCAGGCAGTGGAAGCGTTATTTCAGCATGCCAATGGTCTGTTCTATCACATTTCATGTGGCAGCACGGCTTTCATTGTATGCATGCTGCGCACGTGTGCGTGGGTTGTGCACCAGAGCCATGAGCCATGTCATCAGCGGATAGCTCTTGTCGCCCAGTAGCCATCCTTTGGTTTGCCGTGGTGGCTCAAATGCAGATGGCACAGCGGACTGCCACAGAATGAAGGCATCATGACTGCTGCCAGGATACCAGGCATTGACCTGCATGATTCGCTGACTATGGTCGCACATCAGCTGGACGTTGAGGGAGTGGAATCCCTTTTGGTTCCGGTATATGGCAGAGTTGACAAAGCACCCTGCACCATGGGGAAGCCTGCAATCCTAGCGAAGCCGCATGCTCGCTCCACCTCAGTGATCTCCCTTATACAACAGTGGACGGCAAACTGTGAGATGTTGCAAATATCTCCAGCTCCAGCCTGGAAGGAGCCCGACGCATAAAAGTTCATTGGCACGGTCACCTTCACAGCCTCTGGCAATGTGGTCCTCGCCCTCCTCTGAGGTTGCAGTTATGGCTGCAGCAGGTGGCAGATTTCAGTGAGGACATCCGTCTCACACATTGTTCCTCGTTGTGGTTCAAGTAGGAGAACTGCTCCCTGGACACCCTGGGCAGATATGGCCTCCTGCTGAGAGCCCTTCTCCCCATCCTCCTCCTCCCTTTTCCAGCAGCTTGTACTGTTCTGCGAGCCCTCTGCTCATTCTCCAAATCATGCTGTATTCCATGGGGAATTCCTACTAGTACACCCATGTCTGGTAGCAACTGGTTTGTGCAGAAGCCTTGAAGTCGGGACGCGTCCTTCAGCACCTGCCACACCACTCCCTGTAGACATTAGCAACTTTAAAGAACTCTAGAAAGCACCAAACACTTGTACAATCATAGCAACGGTCAATAGAAATCAATCAGCATCTAACCTGAAAGTTTGTGATGATCCCTTTAAATAGCGCTGGTCGTTCCTGTTGCTGAACGCTTGTTCAGCTGTGTGTGGTTAAGAGAGGGCATTAGCTGGAGCGTTGAGCTCCAAAATGGCACCGCTGATCTGCCTACTCTGCATACTTCCGGTGGACGTTCACTTTGCGCGCGCTAACGTCTACACCAATATGGCGTCTGGTGCGACTCACACCAGAAGTGTCCGTGCACCGCAGACGCCATTTTGGACCTCTAAGGGCACGCGTAGCGTCCAGAAAACGTCACTACATATCCGAATTTTGCGCCCGGGGACTCAGGTTCAAACTAAGAAAATGCAAATTTACAACTGATATCAGGAAGTTCTTCACAAAAAGAATAATCAACAGATGAAATGGACTCCTAGATAAAATAGGGGAAGTGAAAACCCTGAAATCATTTAGGAGATAATTTGATGCTATGATAGAAGGGACTTTAGGGTGTATATGGATGGATGAACTAAGATGGACCAAATGCTCTTCCTCATCTGTAATTATCTTGTTATGTCTTGTCTCAAGTGCTGGCCGATGATAAAGGTGGGGAAATGTCAAAAGAGTATATCTAATTGTGTAAACTAATACAATTCTCTTGTAAATTTATAAACCATAACAATTAAATTGTGGTCTCACTTATCTTTAGAATTTATAAATCTTTTAAGTATCCAAGTTACTTAAATTTATTACATAGAGTTACATAGAATGTACAGCACAGAAACAAGCCATTTGGCCCAATTGGTCTACGCTGGTGTTTATGCTCCACACGAGCCTCCTTCTATCCCTCTTCATCTAACTCTATCAGCATATTTCTTTCTCCTTCATGTGTTTATCTAGCTTCCCCTTAAATACATCTATGCTGTTCACCTCAATTATTTCTTGTGGTAGCGAGTTCCACATTCTAACCACTCTCTGGGTAAAGAAGTTTCTCCTGAATTCCCTATTGTATTTATTAGTCACTATCTTATATTTATAGCCCCTAGTTCTGGTCTCGCCCACAAGTGGAAATATCTTCTCCACCTCTACCCTATCAAATCCTTTCAGTGAATCAGATCTTTAAAATACCAGTTTGCAATAAATAAGAACTAGATTCATATCACAAAAGTTGTTACCTGATTGTTAGTGCTTACATCATGATAATGCAAGGATTAATATTATCATAACGTAATTTTACAGTTTTAGAGCAGTATGGTCATGGCAAGCCCTAAAGACCTTGTGAGCAGGCTTTATTGCTTTTTCAGGGCCATTAGTGGTCACAATGACCTCATAAATTGAGTTACTGTTATATAAGCCACAACATAATAAGTAACAAGAACCCCTTATCAGGCAGTACATGATCATTTAAAGCCAAAGACCTTGGTAATGGAACATTTCATTTACATGCTTTGTGCTTATAAGCACCAGTGGAGTGAAGTATTCAACGCTGGTTTATGGTTTTTTTTTTCTGGAATTCTTGTATTACATTTAACTCTTAAAGTAATTCACAGTTTTTACAAATAAAAATATGTATAAAACAAGTGAATAGATAAAACTGCAACTATGATAAAAATGTTTGAATATTACATTTTATAACTTTGAAATAAAGCTGTTCTCTAACCTGCTTTGCATTGTGATATGAATTTGTCTAATATCTAATTACTTAATTGTAATGTTAGGTTGGATAAGGAGACAAGGACAACACAGTGCTGATTAATTATCTTTGACTTTACTTAGCAATGCTCCAGCATCCCAATTTTTCTTTTGCTTTTTGCTTTTCTAAATAACAACATTATTGAACATTTCAAACTTAACTCGCTGCAACTGTACATTTTATTACAGAACTGAGATAAATGTCAAAAGTTTGATGATGCAGCTGTGAAATGTGCACTACCTCTATGTTATGGTTGGGATTTTCTACTTTGGCAGAATCCTGCAGCAACTTTTCCAGGGTGGGAGTTCTGCTCGCACCCAGAGGCCACCCAATCGCAGCTGATGTTCCAGGGTTGTGGTTATTAAAGTATGTGAGGCGAGATTCCAGCAGGATTCCCACCTACACTGGGGAGCAGCCTGGGGTGGGAGGAAAATAGCTGCAGCAAGCATCGGACACCTTAGTCTATGCAATTGATTATCAATTACATAGATCCTTAGGATCCATTCTATGCTTCCTGTCACTTCTGGCAGAAATTCCTGGAAGTAGCGGAGGACGTGAGGAAATGATGGACGAGCTCGCTAACCAATTACGCCCACCCCACATCCATTGGAGTTCTGACAAAAAGCTGGTATGGCTCAAGAACAATTGCGAAAATCTCAAGGGATCTGGGTGTCCTAGTGCATGAATCGCAAAAGGTTAGTAAGCAGGTATAGCAAGTAATTAGGAAAGCTAATAGAATGTTATCGTTTATTGCGAGGGGAATTGAATACAAAAGTAGGGAAGTTATGCTTCAGTTACACAGGGCATTGGTGAGACCACATCTGGAGTACTGTGTACAGTATTGGTCTCCTTATTTAAGGAAGGATGTAAATGCGTTGGAAGCAGTTCAGAGAAGGTTTGCTAGACTAATACCTGGAATGGGCGGGTTGTCTTATGAGGAAAGGCTTGTATCCGCTGGAGTTTAGAAGAGTAAGAAGTGACTTGATTGAAACATATAAGATCCTGAGGTGTCTTGACAGGGTGGATGTGGAGAGGATGTTTGCTCTTGTGGGAGAATCTAGAACTAGGGGTCACTGTTTAAAAATAAGGGGTCACCCATTTAAGACAGAGATGAGGAGAAATTTTTTCTCACAGAGGGTCGTGAGTCTTTGGAGCTCTCTTCCTCAGAGGGCGGTGGAAGCAGAGTCTTTGAATATTTTTAAGGCAGAGGTAGATAGATTCTTGATAAGCAAGGGGGTGAAAGGTTATCGGGGGTAGGCGGGAATGTGGAGTAATCAGATCAGCCATGATCTTATTGAATGGCGGAGCAGGCTCGAGGGGCCGAGTGGCCTACTCCTGCTTCTAATTCGTATGTTCGTATACTAACTATTCCCGGCAATGACAACTTCTATAATGGAGCATTGCAATAACCTTTTTTGGTGGGGAGGATGATCCCCTACAGAGGGAACAATATGGCAAATTGGCACTGAAAGAGTGAACTTTGTGTCAACTACTTAGAGAACCTGACTGGAGGCCAGAATACAGAAGTACACAAAGGTAAGGCGTGTTGTAAAGTAGCAGCACAAAACATATATGGACAGGATGGGAAGTTGAAGTTCTTAAAGTTATATGCAAAAAAAAAACTGTCCTGATATATAGGGGTTGATTTTAACCCAGAGCAGGTTTTGGGCAGGTGGGGCGAGTGCGAAACGCACTTGCTGGCCTAAGTTTCAGGCCTGGGAGGTATTTTAACTCCCGGGCCTCATTTAAATGTCGCTGGTCCAGTTCCCACCACTAAATAATTACAGCATGTTTGCCTATTAAATATGCACATAGGTTTTTACAAAAAAACACATTTGTTTTGAATGAACAATTTGAAGAAATCTAATGATCTTTTCAATATTGCCAAGCTACATGGCATGTCACAGGCATTGCTAATTTAGTTTTAACATCACGTTCCTAGCTGTTTCTAAGTAGTAGATTTTATTCATATCAAATATATGAAAAGTGAAGAGATGAATTTTTCTTTGTAGTACTGGTTTGTTCACCTCTATTTTGTGAGTGGTGGAATCACTTGAGGGAGAAGAGTTTCTCTATGTACTATTTGTAGTGAAACCAACAATCTAATTATAAAGGACACATTTACAATTTTGCTGCAAATAGTAAAAAGGAAATCTTCCCCGCAATGCTCGAGTGAACAATAAGGATTCACATGTAGTGATGGGCTGTGACATGCCAAGTCGCATGACAATGCCCACCATTATGTTTTCAGAAATCCAATTTAGTATTCCGTATTAAGAAAAATAACAGCCTACCATCAAAGGAACTGATTATAGAAGCAAATATATTGAAAAGAACATTACATTTCTTCAAGTTGTTCATTACATAGAAACATAGAAACTAGGAGCAGGAGTAGGCCATTCGGCCCGTCGAGCCTGCTCCACCATTCAATACGATCATGGCTGATCATCCAAATCCAGTACCCTGTCCCTGCTTTCTCACACAGAATCCCCATCAAGCCTGCACCGACACATATCCCACCCTATCCCCATAACCCCACGTATTTAATTCCCCCTAACACATTCGAGGCGGCGGACCTGGGTGGAGCAACAGCGGCGAGGCGGCGGCGGTAAAAGGCGGCAGCGACCAGGTAGGCCCACAGAGGCGGCGGACCTGGGTGGAGCAACAGCGGCGAGGCGGCGGCGGTAAAAGGCGGCAGCGACCAGGTAGGCCCACAGAGGCGGCGGACCTGGGTGGAGCAACAGCGGCGAGGCGGCGGCGGTAAAAGGCGGCAGCGACCAGGTAGGCCCACAGAGGCGGCGGACCTGGGTGGAGCAACAGCGGCGAGGCGGCGGCGGTAAAAGGCGGCAGCGACCAGGTAGGCCCACAGAGGCGGCGGACCTGGGTGGAGCAACAGCGGCGAGGCGGCGGCGGTAAAAGGCGGCAGCGACCAGGTAGGCTTTCACCAAGCCGAGAGCAGGAGAGAGGTAAAAAATAATCGAAGTGTGACGTCACCAGAAAGCAGGTAAGTGATTGGTTGGTGAGTATTTCTCTTTTTTTTTATACAAAACTTCAATTTTATTGTTTCTCGGGTATCTGTGGTGTAGCAGAGACTGCTGGCATAAATTAACTGAAGGGTAAATAATACATTTTTAATTAATTACATAGAATGGGAGAGCAGGTGATGTGTTACTGCTGCAATATGTGGGAGCTGGTGGACACCATTGATGTTCACGGTGAACACATTTGCAGTAAGTGTTGGCTGCTCGAGGAACTCCGGCTCCGTGTTGATGAGCTGGAGTCCGAGCTTCAAACACTGCGACACATCAGGGAGGGGGAGAGTTACCTGGACTCCGTGTTTCAGGAGGTAGTCACACCAATTAGAGTAACTAATTCAGAAGTAGCCCGTGGTCAGGGACAGGAAGGTGTGACTACGAGTGAGGCAGGTACAGGGATCCAGGAGGTAGTGTTGGAGGAGCCGCAGCCCTTGCTCTTGTCCAACAGGTTCGAGGCTCTTACTCCCTGTGTGGATAGGAGCGGGGACTGCAGGGAGGATGAGCAACCTGGCCACAGCACCGTGGTAAGGGGGGCCATTCAAGTGGGGGGAGTAAAAAGAAATGTTGTAGTGGTAGGGGATAGTATCATTAGGGGGATAGATAGGGTTCTTTGCAGCCAAGAGCGAGAGTCCCGAAGGCTGTGTTGCCTGCCCGGTGCCAGGGTTAAGGACATCTCCTCTGGGCTGGAGAGAAACTTGGAGTGGGAGGGGGAGGATCCAGTTGTCGTGGTCCATGTTGGTACCAATGACATAGATAGGACAAGGAAAGAGGTTCTGCTGAGGGAGTTTGAGCAGCTAGGGGCCAAATTAAAAAGCAGAACCTCGAGGGTAATAATCTCTGGATTACTACCTGAGCCACGAGCAAATTTGGCTAGGGTAAATAAAATCAGGGAGTTGAATGCGTGGCTCAAAGACTGGTGTGGGAAAAATGGGTTTTGCTTCTTGGGACACTGGCACCAGTACTGGGGCAGGAGAGAGCTGTTCCGTTGGGACGGACTTCACTTGGCCAGTGCTGGGACTAGTGTCCTGGCGAATCGAATAACTAGGGCTGTGGAGAGGGCTTTAAACTAATTAGTGGGGGGGAGGTTTCAAGAGAGCAAAAAATAAAAATGACAACAGAGAGGGTCATAGACATAGGTAGCAGTAGGGGAATCACAAATCAGAGCGTGGCAGGAAGGGACAGAGTGTGTGGAGTAAAAGGTAAACTGGTAAAAAGTGAAAAAGCAGGAACTAAGTGCCACAAAGCATATTTGAAAGTTCTCTATCTGAATGCACGTAGCATTCGTAACAAAATAGACGAGTTAATGGCACAAATAACTACATATGGTTATGATATTGTGGCCATTACAGAAACATGGCTGCAGGGTGACAATGCCTGGGAATTAAACATACCAGGTTATTTAACGATCAGGAAGGACAGGCAGGAAGGAAGGGGAGGTGGGGTGGCTATGTTAATAAAGGAAGGAATCACTGTAATACAGAGTAATGATATTGGGTCAAAAAATCATGATAATGAAACAGTTTGGGTGGAGATAAGGAATAATAAGGGGAAAAAAACATTAGTGGGCGTAGTCTATAGGCCTCCGAACAGTTGCAACTCTATTGGACGGAGTATCAATCAGGAAATAGTTGAGGCATGTAATAAGGGAACATCTATAATTATGGGGGATTTTAACTATCATATTAATTGGACAAATCAAATGGGGCAGGGCTGCCTTGAGGATGAGTTCATTGAGTGTATTAGGGATGGGTTTCTTGAGCAGTATGTAACTGAACCGACCAGGGGGCAAGCAACCTTAGATCTGGTCCTGTGTAACGAGACAGGATTAATTAAAAATGTCCTAGTAAAGGATCCCCTTGGAATGAGTGACCATAACATGGTTGAATTCCATATTCAATTAGAGGGTGAGAAGGTTGGATCTCAAACAAGCGTGCTAAGCTTGAATAAAGGAGACTATGAAGGTATGCGAGCGGAATTGAGTAGAGTGGATTGGGAAAATAGATTAAAGGGTAAGACGACACATGATCAGTGGTGTACATTCAAGGAGTTATTTTACAACTTCCAAAAAATATATATTCCACTGAAAAGAAAAGGGTGTAAAAGAAAGGACAGTCATCCGTGGCTAAGTAAAGAAATTAAGGATAGTATTCGACTAAAAACAAGGGCATATAAGGTAGCGAAATCTAGTGGGAGGACAGAGGATTGGGAAAACTTTAAAAGGCAGCAAAAAATAACAAAAAGATTGATTAAGAAAGGGAAGATAGATTATGAAAGTAAATTAGCAAAAAATATAAAAACAGATAGTAAGAGTTTTTATAGTTATATAAAAAGAAAAAGGGTGGCTAAAGTAAATGTTGGTCCCTTAGAGGATGAGACCGGGAAATTAATGGTGGGAAATATGGAGATGGCAAAAACACTGAATGAATATTTTGTATCAGTCTTTACAGTAGAGGACACTAAGAATATCCCAACACTGGACAAACAGGGGGCTATAGGGGGAGAGGAGCTAAACACGATCAAAATCACTAAGGAAGTGGTACTCGGTAAAATAATGGGACTCAAGGCGGATAAATCACCTGGACCTGATGGCTTACATCCTAGAGTCTTGAAGGAAGTGGCGGTAGGGATTGTAGATGCATTGGTAATAATTTTTCAAAACTCCCTGGATTCCGCTAAGGTCCCGGCAGACTGGAAAACTGCTAATGTAACACCCTTATTTAAAAAGGGCAGTAGACAGAAGGCTGGTAACTATAGACCGGTTAGCCTAACATCTGTGGTAGGTAAAATTTTGGAGTCCATTATTAAGGAAACAGTAACAGGACATTTGGATAATCATAATTTAATAGGACAAAGTCAGCATGGTTTTACGAAGGGGAAGTCATGTTTGACAAATTTGCTGGAGTTCTTTGAGGAAGTAACATATAGAGTGGATAAAGGGGAACCAGTGGACGTAGTGTATTTAGACTTCCAAAAGGCATTTGACAAGGTGCCACACAAAAGATTATTGCTTAAGGTAAAAAATCACGGGATTGGGGGTAATATTCTGGCATGGATAGAGGATTGGCTATCTAACAGAAAGCAAAGAGTTGGGATAAATGGTTCATTCTCAGACTGGCAATCAGTAACTAGTGGTGTTCCACAGGGGTCAGTGCTGGGTCCCCAACTCTTCACAATCTATATTAATGATTTGGAGGAAGGGACCAAGTGTAACATATCAAAATTTGCAGATGATACAAAGATGGGAGGGAAAGTAGTGAGTGAGGAGGACATAAAAAACCTGCAAGGGGACATAGACAGGCTAAGTAAGTGGGCAGAGATTTGGCAGATGGAATACAACACTGGAAAGTGTGAGGTGATGCACTTTGGCAGGAAAAATCCTAGAGCAATTTATTATCTTAATGGCAAGAAACTGGAGAGTACTGAAGTGCAAAGGGATCTGGGGGTCCTGGTGCACGAAACTCAAAAGGTTAGTATGCAGGTGCAGCAAGTGATTAAGAAGGCAAATGGAATGTTGGCTTTCATTGCTAGGGGGATAGAATATAAAAATAGGGAGGTATTGCTTCAGTTGTACAAGGTATTGGTGAGACCGCACCTGGAATACTGCATACAGTTTTGGTGTCCTTACTTAAGGAAAGACATCCTTGCTCTCGAGGCAGTGCAAAAAAGGTTCACTCGGTTAATCCCGGGGATGAGGGGGTGGTCATATGAGGAGAGGTTGGGTAGATTGGGACTCTACTCATTGGAGTTCAGAAGAATGAGAGGCGATCTTATTGAAACATATAAGATTGTGAAGGGGTTGGATCGGGTGGATGCGGGGAGGATGTTCCCGATGACGGGTGAGACGAGAACTAGGGGACATAGTCTTAGAATAAGGGGCTGCTCTTTCAAAACTGAGATGAGGAGGAACTACTTCACTCAGAGGGTGGTAGGTCCATGGAATATGCTGCCACAAAAAGCTGTAGAAGCTACAACATTAATTAAATTTAAAACAGAAATAGACAGTTTCCTAGAAGTAAAGGGCATTAAGGGTTACGGGGAGTGGGCAGGAATTTGGACATGAGTCTAGGTTCGGATCGGTCATGGCCCTGTGGGTAGTGGAGCGGGCCCAGGGACTGTGTAGCCTGATTCTGCTCCTATTTCGTGTGTGCAATTCTGTTAGATGCAGGAGATGGTTCTGTGATAGATAGTAGATTGGCGGTTAGGATCAGATCAGCCATGATCTTATTGAATGGCGGAGCAGGCTCGAGGGGCCGATTGGCCTACTCCTGCTCCTATTTCTTATGTTCTTATGTTCTTATATCCCATCCTATCCCTGTAACCCCACATATTCAATCCCCCCCTAACACTAAGGGTCAATTTATCATAGCCAAATCAACCTAACCCGCACATTTTTGGACTGTGGGAGGAAACCGGAGCACCCGGAGGAAACCCACGCAGACACGGGGAGAATATGCAAACTCCACACAGACAGTCACCCGAAGCCAGATTCGAACCCGGGTCTCTGGCGCTGTGAGGCACCAGTGCTAACCACTATGCCACCGTGCCAAAGTATTTTTTGTTTGTAAAAAGCTATATCCATACTTGATAGACAAACGTGCTGTAATTATTTAGTCATATTAGTAAAAGTGCACACAAGATGAAATGACTGGGTTATGCTGAGAGACTGGGTAAATTTGGGTCATATTCCATGAAAAAGAGGACGTTAAGGGATGATCTAATTGAAATGTTTAAAACAGTAAAGAAATTGACACGATAGATAGGGAACGATACTTTCTTGGAGGAGGGGAATCAAGAACAAAGGGACATAATCTTAGAAATCAAATTAAGATAGTTCAAAGTCAATCCAAAAAAAAATTAAAACAACAAACTGCATTTATGTGGTGCCTTTAACGTAGAAAAATGTTTCAAGGCGCTTCATAGAGATGCAACAAAAATGAACGCTGAACCAAAGAAAGGGAGATTAGGAGGGGTGGCCAAAAGCTTGGTCAAAGAGATGGTTTTAAGAAGAATCTTAAGGGAGGAAAGAGAGGTGGTTGAAGGATTTAGGCAGGGAATTCCAGAGTGTAGGGCCTAGACAGCAAGGCATAGCACCGATGGTGGCGGGAAGGGAGAGGGCTGTTGCACAATTGATGGTGTCAATTGAAAGAGCAGAGAGTTTTTGACAGGGGCTGAAGATGATGAGTTTAGTCTTCCTAATATATAGCTCGAGGAAATTATGGATCATCCAAGACTGGATGTCAGACAAGCAGTCTGATAGCCCAGTGGTAGTGGAGGGTCCAGAGAGGAGGTGGAAAGTAGAGCTGGGTGTCATTGTACATGTGGAAGATGAGCCCATGGCTTTGATGATGCACAGCCCAAGAAAGCCATAAATATGAAGTCAACTGAGGTATTTGAAAGGGAGATAAATACTTACCTGGGAAGTAATTGTATCAAGGGATGTGGACAAACAGGAAATTGGGATTAAAAAGACAGAGTTAACATGGCTAACAAAATAGTGGAGCAAGGTTGATGAGTTGAATAGCCTATTAGTGTTTCTATATTCCTTGATTCTGAGTGTAATGTATCCAGGTTTGCTGATGATACAAAGCTAGGTGGGACAGTAAGCTGTGAGGAGAACACAAAGAGTCTGCAAAGGGATATAGATAGACTAAGTGAGTGAGCAGTAAGGTGGCAGATGGAGTATAATGTAGGGAAATCTGAGGTTATTCACTTTGGTAGGAAGAATAGAAAAACAGAATATTTTTTAAAAGGTGAGAAACTTTCAAATGTTGATGTTCAGAGAGATTTGGGTGTCCTCGTGCAAGAAACACAGAAATGCTAGCATGCAGGTAGAGCAAGCAATAAGGAAGGCAAATGGCATGTTGGCCTTTATTGCAAGGGGGTTGGAGTATAAGAGTAAGGAAGTCTTGCTACAATTGTACAGGGCCTTGGTGAGACCACAACTGGAGTACTGTGCACAGTTTTGGTCTCTTTATCTAAGGAAGGATATACTTGCCTTGGAGGTGGTGCAACGAAGGTTCACTAGATTGATTCCTGGGATGAGAGGGCTGTCCTATGATGAGAGATTGTGTAGAATGGGCCTATACTCTCTAGAGTTTAGAAGAATGAGAGGTGATCTCATTGAAACATACAAGATTCTGAAGGGGATTGACAGGGTAGATGCTGAGAGGTTTTTTCCCCTGGCTAGAGTGTCTAGAACTAGGGGGCATAGTCTCAGGATAAGGGGTAGGCCATTTAAGACTGAGATGAGGAGGAATTTCTTCAATCAGAGGGTTGTGAATCTTTGGAATTCTCTGCCCCAGAGAGCTGTGAATGCTGAGTCTTTGAGTATATTCAAGGCTAAGATAGATAGATTTTTGGACTCTAGGGAATCAAGGGATATGGAGGTCGGGCGGGAAAGTGGAGTTGAGGTCGATGATCAGCCATGATCTTATTGAATGGCAGAGCAGGCTCGAGGGGCCGTATGGACTACTCCTACTCTTATTTCTTAGGTTCTTATGTTCTTGATAACTGATAACTTCTTCACATGTGGCAACAATTACAGTCATTAGCACCCATCTCCCCAGTAAAAATACTGACTTTAGTAAGTGGAAGAATAAAAGATGCAGGTTCCAAAATTCCTGAGGGACTTTCAATGCCGGTAAACACCATCCCAAATCCTGGGGACAGAATCATTACCATAATCAAGGCAGGCTGCCTGTGCCTGAAAGATGAATCAGTGGCACCTGACCTGATCTGCCCTTGTAAGGCAAACCAGACCACAGCCGCTCCACTTAAGTTTGCTCTTGGCCCAACAAGGTTGAGGAAAAAGGCGATTTTTTTTTTTGTCAGTCTTCAGCCACAAAAGGAGCCATTCTGCCTCCAGACAATCTAATTGGCCCCTCCAGGATTGATTACCTCAGCCTAAGTAAGGTTTGGGGCCTTCAGAAGGCCTCAAAGGGACTCACACCAGCTGGCATGAATTCAACTGAGGCATTTTCATGGTGTAACGAGCAGAGTTCCCAGGGTAGCACAAGAACTCACCCTGACCAGAATATCTGTCCATACCCCCCTTCCCCCGTCAGAATTTAAAAGGCCAGGATATATGGGATGGAATTCTAGCCTTACTGGGTTCACCCCTGGCAGAAATCAGGATCTCTGGCATCTCCAGTCTCAAGAATTTTAGGGTCACAGTCTATAATACACAGAATATTAAATAAAACACCAGGGGGGGAGAAATTCAGTATCGCCCCGTTTGGGGCGCAATTATTGGCCGGGCGCAAAGATTAGCACCTGGTGCTAATTATCGCCTCCGACTGCAAACTTGACTTTTATCGCCCCTGGAGGGGATTGGAGCGCTAAATCAGGTGCTACACATCTGTCTTAAGGCGCAAAGGCCGAGGAGCGAGGCGCTACCTCAGAGCGCTGGCGAAGCTCATGTGATGTCAGTCAGCAATGGAACACAGACACACTGGCGCCGGCCAGTTCTTAAAGGGGAGGGTTGATCTTGCTTTCCATCCACATCCTGCTCATTGCAGCCTTGAATCTCGGCCTGGAGAGACCTGTACATCAAATCTGCTGGAAAGAACAATGGAGAGGCCCAGGGAAAGAGCTCAGAGTGCAGCCCCCACAGTCTCTTCTAAATCGATACAAGGAAGGGCAAATCAAAATGAACCTGCAAAGTGCTGCTCAGTACCCAAAACTCCTCCACACAGCGTTGAATCTCTCCAGAAGTCTCTCTCTCTCTCTCTCAGAATGCGTGGTTCAAAAATGTCGCCAACAAAAAAAGGCAGGAAGCGGTCACCTTTAAATAGCGCTCCCCCAGTCCCTTCCTGACAGCAAAACGCTCCCCTCAACCTGTCGTTGCTAGCGGCAGGCGGTAAGGCAGGGGGCGCCACTCAATATCCGCTCTGGGGCGCTACCGGGGCGTTGCGCACTCGACTGACGTCACGATCTGCCGGCGCAGGAGATCGTGGCGGTACTGTTTAGCGCCGCCGCAAAATGTCTAGTTAATTTCGCGAGCGGCACAAACATCGCCGCGCCCGGGCGCTAGTTGCTTTGCGCCCCATTAGCGCCCTGTTAAGGCGCTAACGGGAGGCGCAACCAACTGAAATTTTCCCCCCAGGAAGCAAGAGATAGTCATTTCACTGCAAGTTCTACCATGTTTTAAGACATTATCTGAATTCCTGCATGGAATTATCATTTAAAATTCACTCAATTTCTGTTACTGATGTTGGCTTCTGAGTTATAATTACCTTGAGTGTAAAGACTTGAACACTCTGATCCAAGAATATTACTTGCACAGCAACATACATTATGATGAACGAATTCCTTTGTAGAAACTTTTTCTTAATTCTCGTCGCTCCAAAGGTGTCAGTGGATTCAACACGCCTGTATGGCATTTCTGAAGAGCTGTAACCTCAAAATATATTGTTATTGCAGCAAACAACCAAATTATTCCAAGGTTTATGGCAGCATTTTATAAAATATATAAGGCCAACAATATGGCAAACTGTGGCAATTATGTTGCTGCATTTTGCCCTGTAAAATTTCCCTCAAAAGTGAATTCTTAGCCAGGATTCTTAAACTATTTTTCCACCAGCCCATAGCAATAGTATAACTTTTGAATCATGCTATAAAGCTTTTCTGTCTGACCCTGAGAACCAACATGGTAAGTTTCTGAAGGGGGAGGTCCACCCACTTGGTTTTGCCACATGGTGACTTCCTGGTCCTGATTTAGTTATTAGGGGATGCTACATGCAGAAGTCAAGTACTTCCCTATTGGGAAGGAGGAAGTCAAAACAGTGTGAAACTTATCCCAGCTCAACCTCTTACATACCTCCTCACAAGCCTATTAAAGAGGGACTAAGTAGAGGCCTGGGAGTATGCTACCTGCTCATCTTTTAAGCTGAGGAATAGTGTATGCCACAAAGAGATCAAATGGAGGTGGCAATAACTAAAACATGAAAGTGGAAAGCATACCTTGCACAATTAGATCTCCAACTGAGGACAGGAGCAGGGTAACTTTCTGCTGTGCAATCCAAGGTAGTAATATAATCCTCTGTTTTCATAGTCATTTTTGGTTTCCTGGGTTTTGCTGCCGAATGGAATTACAGGACATTAATGGAAGAATTCACTTGGGCAGCAGAAACACGTACCACTTTACAGCTCACATTAATGAAGGAAGTCTGTACAGTTACCACTAATGATAGTTTGTGAGAGTGCCCAGTTCACTCAAATTATGGAACTTTTGGCTCCCTACTATAAGGTCCTGAAATTGAGTCTCTGGCTTGTCAAAACGTTCAATGTATCTGGCAATGCTGAGTGAATTTTATTAGAAATTTCATTTTTAAATGTCAATAAATTTGTGCAGGAATCAAGAACAACAAAAGTAACAACTTATGGCACTTTTAACATAGCAAAACATCGCAAGAAGCTACACCTGGAATTCTCTATCTGTGCGAGTACCCTCACCACATGGACTGCAACAGTTTAAGAAGAAGGCTCATCACCACCAAGGGCAATAAATGCTGACCTTGCTCGTGAGGCCCATATCCCCAAGATGATTTTTAAAGCAAGAAGAAAGTGGAGAATTAGGGAGGTGACTAAAGGCACAGTCAAAGTTATAAGGAAGCTTTCGGATGTGGTGCGAAATGTAGCAAAGCACAAGGGTTTGTGAAGAGAGTTCCAGACTGAGGGGCAAGATGGCTAAGATTCTGCCAATGATGTTAGAGCATAAGGAGGAGGGAACACATATCAGGCCAGAGCTGGAAGAGCAGAGGCGGCAGAAGTAGGGAGGAGTGAGTCTGTGGAGACAAACGTGGAAAAGGATGAGGATTTTGAAACTGATTCAATGAGGGATAGGGAAGCCAATGAAGGTTGGTGAGGATAGGGATGATCAGTGAGTGGGACTGTGTGGATAGGCAGAGTTCTGGATGAGTTGTAGTTTTCATAGGATAGAGTTTGGAAGACCAGTGAAGAAGGCATTGGAGAAATCAGATTTGTAGGTAATAAATGCACGGAAGAGGGTTTCAGTGGCAGCGACGTTGAGGTAGGGATGGAGAAGGACAATATTTCGAAGGTGATAGTGGTCTTGGTGATAGACTGAATGTGGGGTTTGAAGTTAAATGGTTTAAAAGGAAACCATGGTTGTGTGATGCCAAGTTCAGCTTGAGCGGGCATTCAAGAATGGGGATGGAATCAGGTTCTATATGCATAGTTTCTGAAGTGGGGTCATACAGGTTGGCTTTGGATCTTGCCATTGTTAAGCTGTAGAAAGTTCTGGTTCATCCACAACTTGATGTAAAATAGGCAACTGGACAGCGTAGCGACAATCGTGGAAGCAAGGGTGGTGGTGATGGAGAAGTAAAACCGGGTTTCATCAGCCTATGCATGAATGCTGACCCCATTCTTGCAGATAACATCGCCGAGTGGCAGTACATAGATATGAAATAGGAGGGAGCCAAAGTTGGAACTTTAGGTTACACCAGAGATGACTTTGCAGGCACAGAAGAAGAAAGCATTGCAGGAGATGTGCTGGTTGATGTGGGACAGGCCAGAATGGAACCATGTGAGAGCAGTATCACGGAGTTGGAGGAGAGACATTAAAGGAGAATTATATGATACTGAATGCCACGGAGGACAAGGAGGAATTTTGTTCTACAGTCACAGTCACACAAAATGTAATTGGTAATTGACCAGAGCAGTGTCACTGCAATGGTGGATGGAATCCAGAATAAAAGGATTCAATCAAGAAGTGGTGGGAGAGATGTGAACAAAATTGGACAGCGACAACACATTCCACATGGAATGGAAGTAAATCTATTGGGTCTGTAGCTGCCTATGTTTGTTTTGTCACTCTTTTTTTGATATGGGCACTACATTAGCTGATTTTTAATTTACTGGTACCTCCCCAGTCTGCATTGACTCCCTCATAATGATTGTCAGGGCCTCACAAATCTCCTTAGTCTCTCTCAACACTCTGGGATAAATACCATCCAATCCTGTGGATTTATTAGCTTTGAGCACATTTAACCTGTTTAGGACTTCCATCTCAATTTATAGTGTAGTCATTGATCATATCTGGCATATTTTTGTTTGGAAAGGATATGTTGGTCACATCTTCCCTTGCAAATGCTTGGAGGAAGTATTCATTCAGAACATTCACTAATTTATGTTCATCTTCAGTTTCAAGTCATATGCATCATTTATGATTTTCACCTCTTCTCTGACTGCCCTCTTACTGTAGTAGCACTGAAAGAATTTGTTTACTGTTATGCTTAGCCTCAGTCGCTATACTTTTTTCTAGGTCTTTCTTTGCCCCTCTGCTCACCCTTTTAATTTGTTTCTGCATTTTCTTATATTCTTTGATGATGTCACGAACATTGGGCTGAAATGGAGAGGTTGAGTGGTCAGGAGCTGAGTTTGGAGGGGGCCAAAGAAGCATGAAGTTGGTCTCAAGGAGGAGATGAGTCTGGTGAGGTTCTTTTGTGGAAATAGGGAAGAAGAGGTCAGAGCTAGAATAGGGGGTGAACTGATGGTGGTCGAGGAGAGTGGAGGGGCTTGAGGAGGCTGAGGCAGTAGAGCAGATTTTTAATTTTATAGACAACAAGATTCACGAGCTTCTTGCATCTGGCATATCATATAATTTAAAGTACATTACACAATACTACACAACCCTGAGAGTCTGACTTACATACTTTGTGACAGACCCAGCAGTGGGTAAAATAAACAAAAAAATCAATAGCATTTAATGTAGATCTCTGTATATTAGGAGCTGGCTACAAAGGGAAAACAGAGAGTAGGGGTTAAAGGTCGTTACTCAGACTGGTGTTCCTCAAGGATTGGCGCTGGGACCATTGTTGTTCACCATTTACATAAACCATTTGGACTCGGGAATCGGAAGTACAATTTCAAAATTTGCGGATGATACCAAATTGGGGGGTGTAGTTAATACAGAGGAGGACTGCAACAAAATGCAGGAAGACATTAATAAACTTGCAGAATGGGCGTGTAATTGGCAAATGAACTTCAATATAGATGAGGGTGAGGTGGTACTTTGTGGTAGGAAGAATAAGGAGGCCACATACTCCTTGGAAAATAAGTGTCTAAATGGGGTAGAAGAACAGAGGGACCTAGGGGTACAGATACACAGATCACTTAAAGTAGCGACACAGAAGGCCATAAAAAAAAGCAAACAAAGCACTTGGGTTCATTTCTAGAGGGGTAGTATTGAAAAGCAGAGAAGTTATGTTAAACTGGTATAGAACCTTGGGTAGACCACACTTGGAGTACTGTGAACAGTTCTGGTCTCCGTATTATAAAAAGGATATAGCGGCACTGGAGAAGGTGCAAAAAAGATTTACTAGAATGAAACCACAACTGAGAGGTTATATCTATCAGAAAAGATTGAACAGGCTGGGGCTCTTTTCTCTGGAAAAGAGAAGACTGAGGGGTGGCCTGATGGAGCACTTCAAGATTATGAAAGGGTTTGATAGGGTAGAAGTAGAGAAGATGTTTCCACTTGCGAACAAGACCAGAACCAGGAGCCATAAATATAAGATAGTCACTAATACATCCAATAGGAAATTCAGGAGAAACTTCTTTACCCAGAGAGTGGTTAGAATGTGGAAGTTGCTACCACAAGGAGTAATTGAGGCGAATAGCATAGATGCATTTAAGGGGAAGCTAGATAAACACATGAGGGAGAAAGGAATAGAAGGATATGTTGATGGGGTTAAATGAAGAAGGGTGGGAGGAGGCTCATGTGGAGCATAAACACTGGCATGGACCTGTTGGGCCAAAGAGGTTGTTTCTGTGTTGTAAATACTATGTAATACTATGTGAGTTAAACAGAAAGCAGAGTTGATATATGGGAATGAAATCAGCCAAGGATAGGGTTTAAGGTTTATATTCTCATCCTCGATACATAAACAAAATTTTAAATGAAAATATAATGCTGGATGGTTTGCACCTGGGCAGGACCGGGACTGATGTCCTAGGGAGAGTGTTTGCTAGGGCTGTTGGGGAGGGTTTAAACTAAAATGGCAGGGTGTTGGGAACCTGTGCAGGGAGACAGAGGAAAGGGAAGCAAGGATAGAAGCAAAAGACAGGAAGGAGAAAAGCAAATGTGGAAGTCAGAGAAATCAAGGGTGTAAATCAAACATGGCCACAGCAAACAATAATTCTAAAAAGTCTAAGGGGTAGAAATTAGGTCGCGCCCCATTTGGGGCGCAAATATCGTCCGGACGCAAATATTAGCGCCTGGCGCTAATTATCGGCACTGACAGGAAACTTCACTTTTACCGCCCCGGGAGGTGAGTGGAGCGCTAAAGCAGGCGCTGCACACCTCTCTTAAGGCGCAAAGGCCGAGCAGTGAGGCGCTAACTCGGAGCGCTGGCGAAGCTCATGTAATGTCAGTCAGCAATGGAACACACACACAATGGCACGGGCCAGTTCTTAAAGGGGATGGTTAATCTTGCTTTCCATCCACATCCTGTTCATTGCTGCCTTGAATCTCGGCCTGGAGAGACTTGCACATCAAATGTGCTGGAAAGAACAATGGAAAGTACCAGGCAAAGAGCTCAGAGTGCAGCTCCCACAGTCTCTGCTAAATCGATACAAGGAATGGCAAATCAAAATGAACCTGCAAAGTACTGCTCAGTACCCAAAACTCCTTCACACAACGTTGAATCTCTCCAGAAGTCTCTCCCTCTCTCTCTCAGAATGCGTAGTTCAAAAATGCCACCAACAATAAAAGACAGGAAGAGGCCCCCTTTAAATAGCGCCCCCCCCCAGCCCCACAGCAATTGATAGCGTTCCAGTCTTCTGGTCGTTGGAAGCGCCAGGCGGTAAGGCAGGGGGCGCCACTCAATTTCCGCTACGGGGCGCCACAAGGGCGTTGCACCATGGAATGACGTCACAATCTGCGCGCGCAGGTGGTCGCAGCGGTAAGTTTTAGCGCCGCCGCACAATCTCAAGTTAAGTTCTCGAGCGGCGCAAACATCGCTGCGCCCGGGCGTTAGCGGCTTTGCGCCCCATTAGCGCCCTCTTAAGGCGCTAACGGGAGGCGCAACCAAGTGAATTTTTACCCCTAAGAGTGTTAAAAAAACAAGCCTGAAGGCTTTGTGTCTTAATGTGAGGAGCATTCATAATAAGGTGGGTGAATTAGCTGTGCAAATAGATGTAAACGGATATGATATAATTGGGATTACGAGACATAGCTCCAGGGTGACCAAGGCTGGGAATTCAACATCCAGAGGTATTCAATATTCAGGAAGGACAGGCAAAAAGGAAAAGGAGGTGGGGTAGCATTGCTGGTTAAAGAGGAGATTAACACAATAGTAAGGAAGGATATTAGCTCTGATGATGTAGAATCTGTATGGGTAGAGCTGAGAAATACCAAGGGGCAGAAAACATTAGTGGGAGTTGTATACAGACCCCCAAACAGTAATGCTGAGGTTGGGGATGGCATTAAATGGGAAATTAGAGATGCGTGCAATAAGGGCACAGAAGTTATCATGGGTGACTTTAATCTACATATAGATTGGGCTACCCAAATTAGTAACAATACTGTGGAAGAGGAATTCCTAGAGTGCATACGGGATGGTTTCCTGGACCAATATGTCGAGGAACCAACTAGAGATCAGGTCATCTTAGACTGGGTATTATGTAATGGGAAAGGATTAATTAGCAATCTTGTTGTGAGAGGCCCCTTGGGGAGGAGCGATCATAATATGATAGAATTCTTCTTTAAGATGGAGAGTGAAGTAGTAGTTGACTCAGAGACTAGGGTACTGAATTTAAATAAAGGAAACTACGATGGTATGAGGCGTGAGTTGGCTAGGATGGATTGGGGAACGTTACTTAAAGGGTTGACGGTGGATAGGCAATGGCAAACATTTAAAGATCGCAGAATTTGTTCATCCCTGTTTGGCATAAAAATAAAACAAAAAAGGAGACTCAACCGTGGCTAACAAGGGAAATTAGGAATAGCATAAGATCCAAGGAGAAGGCATATAAATTGGCCAGAAAAAGCAGCAAACCTGAGGATTGGGAGCAGTTTAGGATTCAGCAAAGGAGGACAAAGGGATTAATTAAGAGGGGGAAAATAGAATATGAGAGTAAGGTTTCAAGGAACATAAAAACTGACTGTAAAAGCTTCTATAGATATGTGAAGAGAAAAAGATTGGTGAAGTCAAGCATAGGTCCCTTGCAGTCAGAATCAGGGGAATTTATAATGGGGAACCAAGAAATGGCAGACCAATTAAATACATACTTCCATTCTGTCTTCACAAAGGAGGACACAAATAAACTCCCAGAGATGTCGGGGAACATAGGGTCTAATGAGAGGGAGGAACTGAATGAAATCAGTATTTGTAGGGAAATGGTGTTAGGGAAATTGACGGGATTGAAGGCCGATAAATCCCCAGGGTCTGATAATCTACATCCTAGGGTACTTAAGGAAGTGGCCCTAGAAATAGTAGATGCATTGCTGGTCATCTTCCAGAATTCTATAGACCCTGGAACAGTTCCCATGGATTGGAGGGTAGCTAATGTAACCCCACTATTTAAAAAAGGTGGTAGAGAGAAAACGGGGAAATATAGACCGGTAAGCCTGACATCGGTAGTGGGGAAAATGCTAGAGTCCATTATAAAAGATGAATAGCAGAGCACTTGGAAAACAGTGACAGGATCGGACAAAGTCAACATGGATTTACAAAAGGTAAATCATGCTTGACTAATCTACTGGAATTTTTTGAGGATGTAACTGGTAGAATAGATAAGGGAGAACCAGTAGATGTGGTGTATTTGGACTTTCAGAAGGCTTTCGATAAGGTCCTGCATAAGAGATAAGCATGCAAAGTTAAAGCACATGGGATTGGGGGTAAGGTACTGATTGGATAGAAAACTGGTTGGCAGACAGGAAGCAAAGAGTTGGAATAAATGGTTTTTTTTCCGAGTGGCAGGCAGTGACTAGTGGGGTACTGCAGGGATCGGTGCTAGGACCCCAGTTATTCACAATATATATTAATGATCTAGACGAGGGAACTAGATGTAATATCTCCAAGTTTGCAGATGACACAAAGCTGGGTGGGCGTGTGTGCTGTGAGGAGGATGCAGAGAAACTCCAGTATGATTTGGACAGGTTGGGTGATTGGGCAGATGCATGGCAGATGCAGTATAATGTGGATAAATGCAAGGTTATCCACTTTGGTGGCAAAAACCGGAAGGCAGATTATTATCTGAACGGCAATAGATTGGGAAAAGGGGAAGTGCAACGAGACCTGGGTGTCCTTGTGCACCAGTCGCTGAAGGTAAGCATGCAGGTGCAGCAGGCGGTTAAGAAGGCAAATGGTATGTTGGCCTTCATAGCGAGAGGATTCGAGTACAGGAGCAAGGATGTCTTGCTGCAGTTGTACAGGGCCTTGGTGAGACCACACCTTGAGTATTGTGTGCAGTTTTGGTCGCCTTATCTGAGGAAGGATGTTCTTGCCATGGAGGGAGTGCAGCGAAGATTCACCAGACTGATACCTGGGATGGCAGGAATGACGTATGAAGAGAGATTGGGTCGATTGGGCTTGTATTCGCCAGAGTTTAGAAGAATGAGAGGGGATCTCATTGAAACTTATAAAATTCTAACAGGACTAGACAGACTAGATGCAGGAAGGCTGTTCCCGATGGCGGGGGAGTCCAGAACCAGGGGTCACAGTCTAAGGATAAGGGGTAAGCCATTTAGGACTGAGATGAGGAGGAATTTCTTCACCCAGAGAGTGGTGAACCTGTGGAATTCTCTACCACAGAAGGCAGTTGAGGCCAATTCATTAAATATATTCAAGAAGGAGTTAGATATATTTCTTAAGGCTAAGGGGATCAAGGGATATGGGGAGAAAGCAGGGACAGGGTACTGAATTTGGATGATCAGCCATGATCGCATTGAATGGCGGAGCAGGCTCGAGGGGCCGAATGGCCTACTCCTGCTCCTATCTTCTATGTTTCTATGTTTAAATCTACATTGCACACATTAAGCTTCTAGGAGTGGGTGCTTTGTAAAACATTAACCCCATCACATTTTTTTCTTTCTCCCCTTCTGTGATATTCCCCCTTCCAACACACTTTATTCCCACGCTGTAAGAGTGCACAGTGACTTGGTTCTAGGCCTTTGCCAATACCCAATTGGGCTTCATGATTTCCATTTCCAACTTTGTTTCCTTTTCCATCTGGAGTGGAGAGGAAAAACTATCATATTTCACTCAACTCATCGACATATTAATTGTGCCACTTGCAAGCCAATTGTAAAGCAGCAGACATGGAGGCATACAGGACACAGACCATCCTGTTGTACCAGATAAGGAGAGGTATGTGATGCTGGTTAGAAACCTACAAGATCATAAAACTGGTTGGAAATCTAGATTAAAATAAGTACAAGCAATAGGTTGACAATGAAAGCACTAAATTCAAAAGCAATATAATATTAGATGTTTAAAGGGTGTTTTTTTCTTCCCCATGTTAATAATTCTTAATAATGTATTATTAGATAGTTCGACTTTCCAGTTTTATGGAATCTAATTATGCTGTAAGCCTGATGTCAAAATGGGTTTGCAAACTTTAAAGATGGAAGAACTTGCATCTGTATGAAGCCTTTCATGTCCTCAGCATGTAGCAAAGCTAATGAAATCACTATTAAGATAAGAAAGTAATAAATAGGAGCAGGAGTAGGCCATTTGGCCCTTCGAGCCTGCTCCGTCATTCAATAAGATCATAGCTGATCTTCTAACTCATCTCCACTTTCCTACACCATCCCCATATCCCTTGATTCCCTTAATATTCAAAAATCTATCGATCTCTCTCTTGAATATACTCAACGACTGAGCCTCCACAGCCCTCTGGGGTACAGAATTCCAAAGATTCACCACCCTCTGAGTGAAGAAATTTCACACATCCACTGGTTCCCCCTTATCTATTCTGTTAGTTACAACTTCAAAAAACTCTAACAGATTCGTCAAACACGATTTCCCTTTCATAAATCTGTGTTGACTCTGCCCAATCCTATTATTATTTTCTAAGTGCCCTGTTACCATGTCCTTAATAATAGATTCTAGCATTTTACCTACTACTGATGTCAGGCTAGCTGGTCTGTAGTTCCCTGTTTTCTCCCTCCCTCTTTTCTTAAATAGTGGGGTTACATTTGCTACCTTCCAATCCGTGGGAGCCATTCTAGAATCTATGGAATTTTGGAAAATGACAACCAATGCATCCACTATCTCTATAGCCAACTCTTTCAAAACCCTAGGATGTAGGCCATCAGGTCCTGGGGATTTATCAGCTTTCAGTCCCATTAATTTCTCCAGTACTATTTTTTTACTAATACTAATTTCTTTCAGTTCCTCATTCTCGCGAGACCTTTGGTTCTCCACTATTTCCGGAATTTTTTTGCGTCTTCTTCCGTGAAGACAGATACAAAGTATTTGTTTAATTTCTCTGTCATTTCCTTATTCCCCATTATAATTTCTCCTGTCTCAGCCTGTAAGGGACCCACATTTACTTTTGCTAATCTTTTCCTTTTTACATACCTATAGAAGCTTTTACAGTCTGTTTTTATGTCTCTCACTAGTTTACTCTCATATTCTATTTTCCCTTTATCAATTTCTTGGTCCTCCTTTGCTGAATTCTAAAATCCTCCCAATCCTCAGGCTTACTACTCTTTTTGGCAACATTATAAGCCTCTTCCTTTGATCTAATACTATCTTTAACTTCTCTTGTTAGCCACGGTTGGACCACTTTTCCTGTGGGTTTTTTGTGCCTTAAAGGAATGTATATTTGTTGTAAATTATGTATCAATTCTTTAAATGCTAGCCATTGCTTGTCTACCATCATACCTGTTAATGTAGTTTCCCAATCTACCTTAGCCAACTCACCCCTCATACCTGCGTAGTTTGCTTTGTTTAGATTTAAGACGCTAGTTTCGGATTTAACTCATATTGTTATATAGGCAAATGCGGCAGCCAATTTGCAACAGCTAGGTCCCACAAACAGCAAATTATATAAATGACCAGTTAATCTGTTTTTGATGGTGCTGGCTGATGGATATATGTTGGAAGGATACTAGGAGAACCCCCTACTCTTATTTAAATATTGACATAATATCTTATACCTGAACAAGCTTATTAAGCTTCAGTTTAACATCTCATCCAAAAGACAGCACCTCCAAAAATGTAGCACTCCCTCAGTACTGCACTGAAGAGTCAGCTTAGATTATGTGCTCAAGGCTTCAAACCACAACCTTCTTAGTACAGATATGTTAGTGTATGCACAAGTTTGGTGATGTATTCCCTTCACTAATGTACGCTAAAATCAGGAAAAAATCTGAGAAGTGGAACAATATAGATGTGGGTGTGTGGATGAACAGAAGCCAGTAGTTCGTCACATACTTAAAATTATATTTACTTTATTCATTACGTACCTTTAACAAGAACTGTAAAGCTAATTGTATAGTTAGTGTTTCCGCTTTCAACTGTGAGGGTGTATATCCCAATATGCCTTTCTCTGATTCGAGAAATTGTGAAAGTAATAACTTGACTGTAAAGAAAAGTAAGAATTAGATCAAGTTATCAACATATAATAAGGGTATTTTATAATGGTAATGTAATTTGTGAAATTGTTCTTTATTGCTGCATTATTATTCTTTAATGTATTTCCACACCCCTCACTGGACAAAAAGTTGAAGTCAGAAAATTAGTGCCATTCCATTAATAAGGCACGATAAGCAGTACAATAGTAAATGTGGGTGACCAAGCTAGCTTATCCTTCATACTTCATGAAGGACAGTGAAGGAACCACATACCAAATGGCGTAAATAGGACCTTGATTGCCATTTTTGGTTGTAACTGGTCCGAGTGTGCATCATGCAGGGTACGACCAGTTCCATGGCTGATGGAACCAAAAAGGTCCACCAAAGGTAAATGCTGAATTATTTTTGTGGGCCCCATAGGAGCAGGAGTGCTTTCCGTGGCCCACAAAAATAATCTGGGCTGCTGCCACCCCGGGACCCCCCACCCTCTGCAATTGTGGCCCACCTGTTGGCGGCCGCCCTGGCCCAATCTTGAGACCCCAGGAGCTGCATCAGGACACCTGTTTGGCGCATCACAGCTCCTTACAGTACAATACATACAACATACATTACTGTGTCTTTTTGTCTCTTGCTTGTGAAACTTGTAATCAAAAAGGCTAATGAAATGTTGGCCTTTATCTCAAGAGGGCTGGAATACAAAGGGGTGGAAGTTATGTTACAGCTGTACAGAGCTCTGGTTAGACCCCCATCTGGAGCACTGTATTCAGTTCTGGGTACCGGACTTCAGGAAGGATATATTGGCCTTGGAGGAGTGCCGTGCAGTCACCAGAATGATACCGGAACTAAAAGGGTTAAATTATGATGACAGGTTGCATAGACTAGGCTTGTATTCCCTTGAATACAGAAGATTAAGGGGTGATCGAATTGAGGTGTTTAAGATGATTAAAGGATTTGATAGAGTAGATAGAGAGAAACTATTTCCTCTGGTGAGAGAGTCAAGAACAGGAGGCATAACCTTAAAATTAGAGTTAGGCCATTCAGGGGTGATGTCAGGAAAGTATTTCTTCACACAAAGGGTAGTGGAAATCTGGAACTCTCTGCCCCAAAAAGCTGTTGAGGCTAGGTCAACTGGAAATTTCAAAATTGAGATTGATAGATTTTTATTAGGCAAGGGTATTAAGGATTATGGAACCAAGGCGGGTAGATGGAGTTACGATACAGATCAGCCATGATATAATTGAATGGCGGAACAGGCTCAAGGGGCTGAATGGCCTACTCCTGTTCCTATGTTCCTATGAATCATGGTGCTTATAGAACCATGATCTTTTATTCACACAAAAGGGTTACTTCAGTTCAGTCCACATTACAAGTCAGGAATACCACTTAACAGCTTTTAATGTACGGCCTAATCTGTAATATAAAAAAATATAAAGAAGAGACCTGTGCACGGTGCAATAATTCACATTGCACTGAGTTCTGTTGTTGTTAAAGTTCCAATGGCAAGATATATTCCCAGAAATATTCATGATCACTTTCAGTGTTATGGTGTCCAAAACAGTAACTTCCACTTTGCTGACATTAACCTGAAATTCTAAATCATATCATACATCAAAGTAATTTGTGGAAAAGAAAGGAATGGCAAATTCTGGAAATCTGAAAAATTTTTTTTAGTTATAATCCTTGGTTAAATAAGCATGTTTATGTCTTACAGAAACATTAATAAATAATTTAACATAGTACAAAAAAAATCACTTTGGATCACAAGTAACTTAATTCATACCACTGGCTTCGTACATCAAAAATTGTCTTCTTGTTGAATTTTTTGTGTTCAAACAGAATTGACTTTGGTTATGATTTTCATCCATGGCAAATGTCTATAAAAAGGAGATATGAAATTAAATGCCTCATATATATTTCTATTTTTATAATTTGCTCGTATAGACAGAATGAATTTGAAACACTAAATACAGCTGAACATATGCTCAGTAATATTTGATGTTCAACATGTGGAATAATCTTCCAGGTAGGGTACTGGAACAAAACAAAAAGAGGATTTATTTAAGAAACAAATGTAGGCTCCAATGGGGGACTATAGGTTCTTCTGGATAGATGAATTTAGATGGGCTGAATGGCTTTCCTTATCCATAATATCCTGTGATGTTGAGCATATGGCTTCAATTTGATGGAGCACATTATCATTTATTCAATCTCTCTACATGCAGATAGTTAATACTGATCTGGAGATCATATGAACATAGAAAAATGACGGGCAGGAAAAGACCATCTGGTCCATCAAGCCTTCCTGCACCCATGATGCCTGGAGTGTCATGACTAAACACTTTCTTCCCCCACCTCCCCTTCCCCCTGCAGCCGTGTAATCTCCTGGGAGAGGCGAAAAAAACAAGACCAATAAGGGAAAAGAAAACGGGAAAATTCTTCTCCGACCCCCTCAGGCGATCAAAACCAGTCCAGCAGATTACATTGACCATGTTTATGTTAACTGTTAATCCACTTACCTTCTGTATGATGTGATCTTTGCCCCAGCCAAGAATCGGTCCAGCTCCCTTTTGAAGGGACTCGGAGTCAGCACACACCACACAAACCAGTAATGCATTCCAGAGGCTCACTACTCTCTAGGAAAAGAAGAACTGCCTAACATCTTACCAATTCCTACTTTTGTGTAGTTTAAATGCATGTCTCCTGGTCCTCCCCAATCTGTCAGACTGAAATAATCTATCAATAGGCATGCAATCCATCCCTTTCCTTATTTTATATACTTCTATCAGGTCGCCGCTAAGTCTACACTGCTCTAAAGTAAAAACACCCAGCTCTTTAAGCCTATCTGAGTAACTATGGTTCGTTAAACTAGAAATCTGTATTGTAGCTCTTCTCTGAATCTTTTGCGAGGTCACTACGTCACCAAAACTGGGCGCAGTACTCCAGATGTGATCTAACCAATGACCTGTATAATGCCTGAATGGTGCCCTTTGATTTATATTGAATGGTTCTATTAATACAATTCAATACCCTATTTGCTTTGGCTATGGCTTCCCTGCATTGGTCGTGAAGCTTCAGTGATCTGTGCACAATAACACCTAGATCCTTTTCTCTCTCGACCACTTTCAGTATCATTCTCGGTTAATGATAAATGTATTCTGTATTGGTACTACCTACACTGCATTTATCTAGGTTAAATGCCATTTGCCCTTGTTTCGCCCATTACCCTAGCATTCAAAACTTTTTGCAAAAGACTGTACTCCTCTACTGTCTTAACCCTTGCACAAATTTTAGTATCATCCCCAAACTTACTGACCACACCCCCAACACCACTGTCCAGGGCATTAATACTGATCGCTGGGGAACACCACTAGTAACCTGCCCCGATTACAACCTTTTGGCTACAGGATTGGAACCAATTCCTAATCCAGCATATCATCTGAAATGCATGTTCAATTGTCATCTGAAGACTGTTGGGCTCTGTTAGGGTTGCCTTTGTCAGTGTTGTGATTTCATACTGAATTCAGCTTCAGACAGTGATTGGAGCCTTGTGAAACATTACTGTATTTTTTTAACTTTTTAATTACCTAAGAGTATGAAATTGAAATGCAAAAAAAATCAAGGAATTACTCCTTTCGTGCTTATCATTATATGACTCCCACAGCCTCCTTAGTAAGGCTTCTATTTGAAAAGTTAAAAAAATTGACTATATTCTTTTGGCCATGATCCCAGCCTGGAGTAGGTGGGTACCACTTCCGCCCTTTGGCAAATAGGTACAACTGGTCTCACCCAGTGACTGCTGCCCCTTTGCCGGGTCCCTCTGAGGACCAGGAACATGGGAACTCACTATGTAGGACTCTATCTCCACAAGGCCAAGCTCCCACATTAGGACAGAACACGGCCGAATTTGCAGATCTTCTGACGGATTATCGGCAAAGTCATTGCAGGAGTGTGCAGGAAAGGCCACAAATTTTCTGGGCCATAATTAGTTTTATTTCAGAGGAAAGTGGCAATGTATGTGTGAGGTGGAAATCTTTACTACTGTTTGGAACAAGTAATTAAAACAGTTGTTTCAGATAACATCCGTTGAAAAGATCAATATTCAGCAGCTTCAAATGAACAACATTATTTAATTCTAAATCTTAAGATTGCATAGAGCTACCCTGATGGGTTAGTCCATAATTGTATTGCCTTGTGTGGGACTGAGCCGTACAAACCTGGAAAGTCCTGTGTTTGATCACTAATTGGAGGAATTTGCTGGTATTAGCCTGGGCATTAGTGGAGATGCTACCTTTAGCCTCGCTACCCTAGGCTGGAGAGTCAAAAATTACTGAATGTTCCCATTCTGATTGATGTCCACTGATCCCTACTGGAAAATACCCATTGTGAATGTTGACTGAGCACAAGATTGGGTTTAGCTATGATGTCCCAATTATTTAATAGCTGACTGACATTCAATGTGTGGGTTTACACATGAAGAATGGCCATTTCAGTGTGCTACACAGAGGGCTATTGGCACCTATGGACTGTACAGAAGTATGAGTCAGCAACTTCAGGAGTGGAAAAAGACAATTATTATTTTTTTACAGCAGAAGACATTTTTCTTTAAATTATAGACCAGAACAAACAATGATTTACCTTGTTTAATACTTGTGATGATTCCAGATGATCCATATTTGTACGATAGATCAAAATGTATTCAGTTTGAGATGATCGTTTGTTTACTGTTTGTTCAGAAACCACAGGGAGTGCAGCATTTATGACTGTTGAAAATAAAATTGTTCTTAAGTACTTTCTCCACACACACATACCCAATGAAAGTATCCTATGATCTCAACTGTACAAAAATAGTAGCTATGTTTTTAGATTCCGTTTTGGGATCTTTTCTCTGTTAATTATCTAGCAAAAATCCATATAATATGTGGTGGGAAGCATGACATTTTATTGGTCCCACAATTCAAAAATGTTAAATTCAACATCATAGGGCGAATATTCCTTCTCCTCACCTCCCCCCACCCCTGCTGGACAGGCAGAGTGCACAAAAGGACGTGAGCCATTGTGGAGATGAAACTAGAAGTGGAAGCTTTGACAAGTCTAGAATTTTCAGCTGAGTAAAGTGGCTGGGTGAGGATGGTGTAAACCTTTAGCACAGCCAAAAATGAAGGTTGTATTTCCCTCACTGTAGGAGATCCTAAGTATGAAAGAGACAGTGACTGGCATTCAATAAAAGTTAGTTCATCCGCTGAGAAGAGTGGGTTACAAGTCTGTGGTAGTGGGCTAAGAGACAGAGGGCTAGAAATTCGGCTCCTTTGCGCCTGCTGTTAGCACCTCTGAGGGGGCGCTAACGGGGCGCAAAGGGCTTATCGCCCGGGGTGGGGCGAAAAAAGCGCCTCCCGAGAAATTCGGTGGGGCGTTGCTGAGGCGCTACCCGATAGCGCCGTGCTCCCGCCGGTAGCACCCCGGACCGCTGCGCTGCCAGCGATAACGCTATCGCCGTGTGCCACAACCCCTTAGCCCCTTACCGCCTCACGGCAGAAATTCAGCTGCACCCCGCGAGGCTGCCGCGGGCGATGTCAGCGCCAGCCTCGCAGGTCGTGAACTGGACCATCCTCCGCTCGCGAGGTGGTATTTAAAGGGGAGGTGCGGCCACGACCCGTGCTGCCATTTTCTTTTTTGGCCGACCTCCAGGTCGGCCCTCCGTGGTGGGCCATGGCGTGGTTCTGGCCGCCATCGCGCAGCCTGGCACCGTGTCTCGGCGCTGGGCTGCGGCCGCGGTACCACGCCGCCCTGGTGGTCTAGTGTGGACCATCGGAGGCTCTGCAGAGTGCGCAACAGCCCTCCCCTTTAACTGAAGGTAATAACCCCGAGCTCCCGGTCACCTGTCACTTTAATTCTCCATTCCACTCCCACTCTGACCTCTCCATCCTCGGCCTCTTACACTGTTCCAATGTAGCTCAAAGTAAGCTCGAGGAACAGCACCTTATCTTTCGATAAGGCACTTTACAGCCTTCTGGACTCAACATCGAGTTCAACAATTTCAGACCATAACCTCTGCCCCTATTCTTTTGTCACATGGCAGCTGCTGATGATTCTGCCATTCCCATTTACACCTCATCTAGACTCATCTTTTGTTTCTTAACTTGTCCCATTACCATCTCCTTTTGCCTTGCACCATCATCCCTTTTGTCTTTTAATTTCTCCTGCCTTCCATCCTATCACAGACCTTCCCTCTTGTTCTTTCCTCCCCTTTCCCCTTTCCCTGCCCCTGCACTTGCTTAAAAATCTGTTACATCTCTAACTTTTTCCAGTTCTGACGAAGGGTCATCGACCTGAAACGTTAACTCAGTTTCTCTCTCCACAGATGCTGCCTGGCCTGCTGAGTATTTCCAGCATTTCTGTATTTATTAGGACAGGTGACTTGGTCAAAGAGTTGGTTTTATGGCGCGTCTGAAAGGAGGAGAGAGAGGTGGAGAGGCGGAGAAGTTTAGGGAGGAAATTCTAGAGCTTAGGGCCTAGGCAGCTGAAGGCACGGCCGCCAACAGTGGGGTGAAGGAAGTCGGGGAATTGTTGTATAGCAACAATAGCTTGCATGTATACAGAACCGATCATGTAAAAAGAGTCACAAGGTCCCACTATTTAAGAAAAGAGGGAGAGAGAAAACGGGGAACTACAGACCAGTTAGCCTGACATCAGTAGTCGGGAAAATGCTAGAATCTATTATTAAGGACGTGGTAACAGGCCACTTAGAAAATAATAATAGGATTGGCCAAAGTCAACACGGATTTATGAAAGGGAAATCATGTTTGACGAATCTGTTAGAGCGTTTTTTGAGGTTGTAACTAGCAGAATAGATAAGGGGGAACCAGTGGATGTGGTATATTTGAATTTTCAGAAGGCATTCGATGAGGTGCCACACAAGAGGTTATTAAATAAAATTAGGGCTCATGGGATTGGGGGTAATATACTAGCATGGATTGAGGATTGGTTAATGGACAGAAAACAGAGAGTAGGAATAAACGGGTCATTTTCGCGTTGAGAGGGACCTGGGTGTCCTTGTACATAAATCACCGAAAGTTAACATGCAGGTACAGCAAGCAAATAAGAAAACAAATGGTATGTTGGCCTTTATTACAAGAGGATTTGAGTATAAGAGTAAAGATGTCTTACTGCAATTATATAGGGCCCTGGTGAGACCACACCTGGAGTATTGTGTACAGTTTTAACATAAGAACGTAAGAACATAAGAAATAGGAGCAGGAGTAGGCCATTTGGCCCTTCGAGCCTGCTCCGTCATTCAATAAGATCATGGCTGATCTTTTACCTCATCTCCACTTTCCTGAACTATCCCCATATCCCTTGATTCCCTTAATATTCAAAAATCTATCGATCTAATCGATTTTGGTCTCCTTACCTAAGGAAGGATATACTTGCCAGAGGGAGTGCAACGAAGGTTCACCAGACTGATTCCTGGGATGGGGGGATTGTCCTATGAGGACAGATTGAGTAGACTAGGCCTATATTCTCTGGAGTTTAGAATAATGAGAGGTGATCTCATTGTAACATACAAAATTCTTACAGGGCTTGACAGGGTAGATGTAGGGAGGATGTTTTCCCTGGCTGGGGAGTCTAGAACCAAGGGTCACAGTCTCAGAATAAGGAGTCGGCCATTTAGGACTGAGATGAGGAGAAATTTCTTCACACAGAGGGTGGTGAATCTTTGAAATTCTCTACCCCAGAGGGCTGTGGAGGATCAGTCGTTGAGTATATTCAAGACAGAGATCGATAAATTTTTGGATATTCAGGGAATCAAGGGATATGGGGATAGTGCAGGAAAGTGGAGTTGTGGTAGAAGATCAGCCATGATCTTGTTGAATGGCGGAGCAGGCTCAAGGGGCCGGATGGCCTACTGCTGCTCCTATTTCTTATGTTCTTATGTGTTTTATCGAGGTGCAATAAAATGAATGCTGAACCACAGAAAGAGAAATTAGGAATGATAGACAAAAGCTTGGTCAAAGAGATGGGTTTTAAGAAAGGTATTAAAAGAGGAGAGGGAATTTCTTCAAGTTTAGAGAAGGAATTCCAGAGAGTGGGACATTGGTTGCTGAAGGTACTGCCATCAATGGTGGGGCAAATGGAGGGCGGATGCACAGGAGGGTGGAGTCATAAAAACAGAAAATTTGGAGGGGGTTGTAGCACTGGAGGTTGTTACAGAGATAGGGAGGGTCAAGACCATGAAAGGATTTAAACATAAAGGCAAATATTTTAAATTTGATACACTGGGGGATAAGGAGCCATGGCAGATGGGTGATGGGTGAGCAGGAATTGGTGTAGGACAGCAGAGCTTTGGATGAGCTGGAGTTTTGGAAGTTGCAGGATGGGAGGCAGGCCAGAAGAGCATTGGAATAGTCAAGTCTGGAGGTGACAAAGGCATGAATGAGGGTTTGAGAATCAAATGGGCTGAGTTCAGGGTGGAGGCGTGTGATGTTTTTTATTTACTTTTTATTCATTCTTGGGATGTGGGCATCGCTGGCAAGGCTAGCATTTATTGCCCAATCCTAATTACCCTTGAGAAGGTGGTGGTGAGCCGCCTCTGTTTTGGAGGTGGAAGTAGAGGTGGGAGTCTTTCTGATGGAGAGGCTATGGATCAGAACTCCACTCTGGGTTAAATAGGATACCATAGTTCCAAACAATCTGGTTCAACCCAAGACAGTGGCTGATAAGGAGAATGGAGTGGGAGTTGAGAGAGCTGTGCTTGTGTCAAGCTCCAAAAACTATGGCTTTGGTCTTCCCAATGTTCAACAAGAGGAAGTTAAGACTTATCCAAGACTGGATGTCATACAAGCAATATGACAGCACATAAGCAGTGGAGGGGTTGAGAGAGGTAATGGAGAGACGATGCTGAGTTTCATCTATATATCTGTGGAAGCTGACAGCTAGCATGTAGATGATGAAGAAGAAGGGACCAATGATGAATCTTTGTGGGACCTCTAAGGTGATGTTGCAGCGGTAGGAAGAGAAGCCATTGGTAGAGATGCTTTGGCTATATTTGGATATGTAAGAATGGAACCAAACAAGAGCAGTCCCACATAGCTGAACAATGAAGTAGAGACACCAGAGGAGGACGGTATAGTTAACCATGTCAAAGGCTGCAGAGACGTTGAGGAAGACGAGGATGGATAATTCACGACAGTGACAGAGAATGCTGTTTGCATCTTTGGTTATTGTCCTTTCTGTTCTGTAGGAGGGGTGAAGACAGATTAGAGGCATCAAGGTGCTGTCAAACACTGACAATCACGGTCCAAAGGTGAGCCCTTGCACCCAGACTCACCAATGACTCTCTCCTTAGGAGAAAACAGATGGCAGCTGCATGTGAGATTGCAGAAGCCATCTGTCAATTCTCCCGATCAGATGAGGCTTCACAGAAACATCAAATCTTGTCACCTGCAGATACATATAAACAGAATAAAAATATTTCTCACTACATTCTCTCGCCTGTCATACTTACCTGTGCACCATTGCACCCATCACACTACCTCTGCAGCTGTCATTTGCACACTTACACTGCAGCAGACCCACAGCTCGCCTCGCTGACCCTGGCGGGGTTTCCTGCTGTCGGGAAGCCCGCATCAGCAGGCGGAAAATGGTGAAAAGCCTCTTAACTGCCTGCTAACTACCTGTTAATTGGCTCTAATCCCCATCCCGCCGCTAGGAGACGGGTCCCTGCGCGAGTCGGGGACCCGCTTCCCAGGAAGATGGTACGGAGGCGGGTTGGGAGCGGGGTTGGGACCCGCTCCCAATTTTTCCCATTTTCCCAGGAGTCCCGCCTCCAAACCTGCCTCCTCAGGGCTGGGAAAATCCAGCCCTTCGTCTCAGGCAAACCTTGCCCAGTTTTACCCTCGCACTCATTCAGTGGAAGAAATTTCCCCCCAACATTCTCTATGCACTTACACAGAAACTTAATCCCCCCCCCCCCTCGCCAATATAATGGAAATGGATAAAAAAATTATATGCAAATAGAGATCAGTCTGTAGTGGAATGTTTAATGAATATCAGGTACATTAGAAGTGAAAGGAGTTTAAAAAATGCAAGTGATGCATTGAATGGGGAGGTAGGTATAAGTGTTGGGGATAATTAAAGCATGTCTATTGTAAGTCATCTACTTGATATGAGTTAATAGAGTATAACTTCACTAATTTCACAATTTAAAAACTTGAAAGAACAAGATTAATAATATTGAGAAAGATAATATTGTATGACACATCAAGGATGCTCTCCTGAGACAGGGATTAAAGTGCGCTTTCAGGCAATGGTTAGCGTGGCTGTTAATTCAGCATTAGCTCAGTGGTAGGACTCATGCTCTGGATCAGAAGGTCATTGGCTCTGTTATCACTCCAAGGGGTAAAAATTCACTTGGTTGCGCCACCCATTAGCACCTTAAGAGGGCGCTAATGGGGCGCAAAGCCGCTAACGCCCGGGCGCAGCGATGTTTGCGCCGCTCGAGAACTTAACTTGAGATTGTGCGGCGGCGCTAAAACTTACCGCTGCGACCACCTGCGCGCGCAGATTGTGACGTCATTCCATGGTGCAACGCCCTTGGGGAGCCCCGTAGCGGAAATTGAGGGCGCCCCCTGCCTTACCGCCTGGCGCTTCCAACGACCAGAAGACTGGAACGCTATCAATCGCTGTGGGGCTGGGGGGGGCGCTATTTAAAGGGGGCCTCTTCCTGTCTTTTATTGTTGGTGGCAGTTTTGAACTACGCATTCTGAGAGAGAGAGGGAGAGACTTCTGGAGAGATTCAACGTTGTGTGAAGGAGTTTTGGGTACTGAGCAGCACTTTGCAGGTTCATTTTGATTTGCCATTCCTTGTATCGATTTAGCAGAGACCGTGGGAGCTGCACTCTGAGCTCTTTGCCTGGTGCTCTCCATTGTTCTTTCCAGCACATTTGATGTGCAAGTCTCTCCAGGCCGAGATTCAAGGCAGCAATGAACAGGATGTGGATGGAAAGCAAGATTAACCATCCCCTTTAAGAACTGGCCCGTGCCATTGTGTGTGTGTTCCATTGCTGACTGACATTACATGAGCTTCGCCAGCGCTCCGAGTTAGCGCCTCACTGCTCGGCCTTTGCGCCTTAAGAGAGGTGTGCAGCGCCTGCTTTAGCGCTCCACTCACCTCCCGGGGCGGTAAAAGTGAAGTTTCCCGTCAGTGCCGATAATTAGCGCCAGGCGCTAATATTTGCGTCCGGACGATATTTGCGCCCCAAATGGGGCGCGACCTAATTTCTACCCCCAAAGATTTAAGCACATAATCTAGACTACCATGTCAGTGCAGTACTGAGGAGCGTTGCTCTGTCGCAGGTACCCTCTTTTGTCTGAGACATTATACTCAGGCCACATCTGCCCTCAGGTGCACGTAAAAGGTTTCTATGGTATTATTTGAAGAACAGCAGGGGAGGTTTCCTGGTGTGCTGGCCAATATTTATTCCTCAACCAACATCACCAGAACATTATCTCACTGTTGTTGGTGGGACCTAGGCTGCTGCGTTTCCCTACATTATGACAATGACTGCATTTCAAAAGTCCTGAGGTTGTGAAAGGCACTATGTAAATGGAAGTTAGTTTTCTAGTTAGTTTGTTTTCTTTCTTTCTTTCTTTCTTTCTTTCTTTCTTTCTTTCTTTCTTTCTTTCTTACTTTGTTTCTCTCTCTCTCTCTCTCTCTCTCTCTCTCTGTTGGAGGTGCCATCTTTTGGATAAGAAGTTACACCAAGAGACATCTGCCCTCTCAAGTGCATGTAA
This sequence comes from Squalus acanthias, assembly GCA_030390025.1. Classification (NCBI taxonomy): domain Eukaryota; kingdom Metazoa; phylum Chordata; class Chondrichthyes; order Squaliformes; family Squalidae; genus Squalus; species Squalus acanthias. The sequence continues at coordinate 34,119,929 of CM059431.1, read as the reverse complement.
AAGCTCCCATGGCGCTATCTGAAGAACACCAGGGGAGGTCTGCAATGGAAATAAAAATCAGGAGATATGTAAAACGGGCTGCCGACTTGCTATCACCCATTTTACACTATCGCACAAAGACACGATCTACCCCAGTATGAGGTAAAAACATGTTAAATTGAGGTTGAGCTACAACATCCTACTGTGACATCATCACATAAAACAAGACCCCATTCCATAATATACCCCCACTACAAGATTGCAAATCGGTTGCTAAATGTGCAAAGTTTTGACTCTACAAAGGGTATACATGAAATTCGTAACTGCATTTGTTTGTGATCCTCAGTTAGTTTCAAGATTACAATCTTTGAGTTAATATAGCTACATGACATGGTGAGAATAAACTCATGAATTATGGGACAACTCTGTCCTTCACAAAAACTCAGGATGTAAATGGAATATACATTCTCATATTATAGATAATGACATATTGAGATTTATTACTGTAACTTATATAACCTTTACCTGCATCATGGTTGGTTGGTATCAGCAGCAGAATTTATTCATATTATCAGTACAATTCTAAATGGAATTTTAATAACAATGTATACCAATCAGGAGAGTGGTAAGTGGATCTCAGGGTTAGAGCCATGAATCAATTATTATCCAATTTCATTTACAGCACCCAAATCAACATAGCATCAGACGTGTTTGTGACGCTGTTCAGGTACAGGACGTTGGCCCCCTAAATTGGACCTCTGTGCCTTCGCTTTCTGTCTGGAAAACAGGCTGACGAGATCCGATATCACCCCCAGAGACTCTTCGGCAGTCTAGGGAAGCAGTTTTAATGGGAATGACTAATGATAATGGGTTGGTATTTGCTTTGAATGACAGTATAAATGTTAACGAAAAGGTATCAAATTAAAGCTAAAAGGGATGGCAAGATAACTTTATACTGTTCTATGACTGCTGGCTCCCATAGTGCAAGCCTCTTGCAGCCACACCAATCTAAGACTACCAGAGCTTCTTTTAGAACAGCAACAAGAAAATATATGTTTTTCACTGGGACTTCCCAGCTACTGCCAGTTTTACTGGGGCGAGTAAATATCATATCATTATCATGCGTAAATGTCTCCATTATCCATGTTAATACACAATGTCATGATGTCGCTACTCCATGCAAGCATGCTCACCAAAATATCGCAACTAGCCTGAACATGAATAGAATGTTGGACCCTCATAATGCATCTGGTTTACAGGAAGACCAAATATACACTGCAAAAAGAAATGTAGGTAAGTGGCTCAGTTAGCTCACTCGTGCAAGATCTGAACTGCAATATAAAAGCAGCTACAAATATATGATATTTAACAGCACTAATGTGTGCTAATAGTGAAAGATAGTAACTTGGTTCTTGGAGGAAAGTTCCAAGTAGTAGGGTGAGGATTCATCCACCTCCCAATTGGCCACCTCAGAGGACTGCAAAAGAGGCATATAGGCACAACAGTAACCAATCAGTGCAGACACCAAAATGCTGGCAGTAGTTTCAAGACTATCTCATGGCCCAGCAGAAACTGGGCAGTCACTACAAACACGTCATGCAGTTCCCACTGACGAGTAGTATGTCACCACACTTGCGCCTCCCACTGAGGTGGCACTTAGAAGGAGCGATAGATTAGAAAGTGGACAACACATACCCCATACTATCATCAAGGGCAAGCACCATGGAAGAAAACTGATACAGGAACATATGACTGTTGGTGTTGAATGATATGAAGCAGAAAAATTAACGATTGAAGCTTCTTTGGAATGCCTGGTGATGATTTGTTGGCCCAACGGAACATACGACTGTTGGTGTTGGAGGCAAACATAGGGATGGTCGTGCAGGTACTGAGAATTGACCCAGCTTGCAGGTTTGGGGTGAGTTCAGAGAGGCGCATAGGATCACATATTGTGACAGTAGATCTCCTTTAATAAAAGCCTCATCAGTCAGTCATTGCTGTGCCAGGCTTTCTCCTATTCCACCTCTTCTGCTTCATCCTCCTCTACAACGCTAAGGCTCACCTTCCAGTCTTTCTAGTTTCATAGTTTCACCTCTTGTAATGGTAATGTTTTGCAGAATGCAGCAAATGCAACAATGCATCAGAAATACTGCTTTGACATTCCAATGCTATGTTCAATGAGAATTTTGATGGAGCCATAAGTCTCATTACATTTTATTTTTGCCTCAGTACAGGGGTTCTGGAATGGTGTTAATAGCCAGAGCTTCAAGGGGTATGCCTGGTCCCCAACAGCCATCCGGTCATTTGTCCTGCTTCATCAGCTATTGTAAGATGAAAGTATTGTGGTTGCTGCAGGAGGATCTGGCAGTGACCTGCCTTATTTTGTTGTAGTGGTCTGAGGCCACCTGTATATTGATTGAATGATATCCTTCATTCACTCTACTCATTCCCCAGCAACTTTATTCTCTGCACATTCTTGACCTCAGCCTCACAAACCAAAGTGAAACTACACTACATGTACTGTTCTAAAAGATTTAATGACCAAAAACAGAAGTGTGCCTGAAACTAGTGTCTTCAGTCACCTTTCCTATTAATAGGTAAGTGTTGGGCTCTCCTGCCTATTCTCTTGCTTCTTCTTGGTGCTAGCTCTGCAGTGGAAACCAAACAGGCAGCTGGCCGCTGAGTGCCACTGAGCGGCTCATGGGACCGAGATGGTTCTCGTAGTCTGTGAGCAAGACCCACCCAGATGGGCCTGCTTCAGGCTGTTGCTCTTTCTCTGGTGCAGAGGGTTTGCCTGTTTTCAGGCTCCTGGGCAGGTATTGTGGCAGGGAGGTGAGAGGAATGTTGGACTGATGTGGATATCTAGCTGTCGGGAGAGACAGTGATATCATCCATTGCCAGTTCCAACCAGCGCATGCTTATGGCCTCCACGGGCTTTGCCCACTGATATATGGCTGAGCAAACCACATTGCAGCAGTGACATCAAGGAAGCCAATAACTATCTCTCACCTCATTTGGCCAAGCTCATCAGCTAGCCTGTCCATTGAGGAAGTAAAATTGCAGCCGAAGGTTTGAATTGCAGCAATTTGTGCATAGTTGAGAGATACTATGACCTCAGTCATGAGGGGTTATGCTGCAGAAGGCCTAGAGCTGCTACTGGCTCCAGGCCGACTGCAGCCTTTCAATTAAATCTTTTTCAAATGTTCTCATCTGTTTTATTTGGAGCTTCTTGCACTGCCTGTTTGGCCCCAGAAATGTGCATCATGTGTGAAAGGGGCAGAGACCTGGCATTAAAGGTATCCCTTTTGAGGTAAAAATATACAAATTAAATCAGGAGTCAATGTTAAGGAAAAGATTTTTTTTAAACAGCAAACACATACAGTGGTTTAGCACTTAACAGGCTTGTATTGGGCGGGGTGGGGGAGAGGGGTTGAAATTCCTGCCTTTGCCAATTTTAGCAATAAAAACATTGGCCTGAGTATAAAGTTGTGTTCCCTGCTTAAAATTCATGTTGATGTTTTCACTAAAATTAGTAGAAACAAGAATGTTGCGTCAGGCTACTAGCGGCGATCTGGTGAAAGCATGTGCTTGATGGAAAGTTGCAGTTTTATTTTGTATTTGTACCAGATAGTGTCTGTACCCACTATCAGAATCTCTGTTCCTATTTCCACTCCAGGTTTCAAGTTCAAGTCACTCTCAGTTATCATATGTGCACGGTTATGATTCAGTTAGGATGGTCCTTCAGACATTTGAAAGAGTACCTGGAACTCACTTATTTAGGAGAGCTAATCTGCCTCAGTACCCCTAGGTTAGGAAGGGGAAAATCAGTCCGGGTTCTTGTTCCTGATCAGGATCCAGTCACCCCTGCTAGAAATGCACTTATTCAGCTAACAACAGGAAGAGGCTCAGCTGACATGGCCTCATAGTCAAACAGCATGCCAACAGTCACAGTCAAGATTCACATATGCACAATGCCCACTTTGGAGAGGTACCAGAGCGTGAACATCATTTGTGAAACCATACCCCACCAAAGGAATCAGAAGAGGACAAGGGGAGCAAAAATTTAAATAAATGGATTTTGCTGTTTTATTTTGTTCCTTGAATCCTCTCATGAATGATGTAAGCAGTACCATTGAGAACTTGGGCACCTTGTTACGTGAATCTATAACTTGTCCCTGTTTGATCTCAATTCCACCCCATCCTTCAATCACTTCCCTCTCCAGCTCCTACAAATGACTCTCATGAAGATTACTGATCATTCAGTTAGGGTGCCCAGTACTGTGGGCATGGCAGGAGAAGGGTCCGTTGAGACAGCTCAAAGTGCCTGCACATCCTCTCACTAGAGGTAATATTTGGTATGTTCTTGTATGAGTCTTCATACCTAAACCAAAGTTGGTCAGTGGCAGACTGTGTCCATTACTGGAAGTCGCTTTATTACAGAGTTCTACACCATTCTCCCTCTCTATTGCTCTCTTCCTCTTCATTGTCCACTTCCTCACCCTTCCCATGGAGCTCCTTATCATCGTGCTGCGTTCCCCCTTCTCGTTTGATAGCAAAATTTGTGCAGCATGCAGTGGACCGTGATGATTTTGGAGACTCTGACCGGATTGTATTGCAGCACCCCATGTAAATATTCCAAACAATGGAATCATTGCTTTAATATCCCTATGGTATGCTCAACAAGATCTCCAATGGTGGCACTGGCCTCATTGTATTTGTGACCTGCTTTTGTGCTGTGGGGAGGGACTTCTGATTAGGTGTCATGAGCCAAGGCTGCCAAACATAGCCATGGTCTCCCAACAGCCACCTATTCATTCACTTGGTAGCTCAAATAATGCTGGCAATGTGGACTTCTGAAGAATAAAAGCATCATGGTACCTCTTCAGATGATGGGCATTGACATGTAAGATCACATTTCTGTGGTCAGAAGTCACCTCAACATTCATGAAGTGGTATTCCTTTCTGTTCATGTGTGCATTATCATTGATGCGTACAGCCCTGATGGCCACATGGGTTCCATCTATAATGCCCATGACTCTTGGCAAGCCTACCAGCCAATGACAGTTCTGATCCCTCTAGTTGGTGTCTCATTTCCACTGGAAAACTGATAAAGGTGTTTTTCCTGGCAAATGTCATCAGTTATGAACTGCAGATTATCTTATCTGGCAGATGTCCCCTGCGGTGGCCTGGAGTGATCCTGTTGTATTGAAGCTTGATACTGTTGTGACTCTCACAGCCATGGGAAGAGCCTGCAGCAGTTAGCATAGTGTAGTCACTGCTTTTGCAGTGAAGCAGAGGCAACAAAGACAGTCCCCCTCCAACATGCCCAGCTACAAGTGACATGATAAATTCTGATGCTTCCTTGGGTATTGATAGGAGTGAACATACCGCCTGAGATATTGTTGCGCCCAAAGATTTTGTTCTCTCGTGAATTTATTCTCCTCATCCAATTATGCAGCACTATGAAACAGCCAAAAGGATCCTATCCTCCCAGCTTTGTTAGCCGAAATTTGTAATGCAGCAGTAATTGCAAATACTACAGGAAAGACTTGTTCAGTGAACTGAAGACACATAGCAAAAAGACAGAAGTAGATAGTGGAAAAAGTATGCAAAAGAAAATTAACACATCTACACTAACTCAAACAATGGTAACTTTACTTTAAGAATTAGGTCAAAGTGTGCCAGGCCCAGTGAGTGCACATGCATCCATTTTATATAGGCAAAGGGTTAGATCCTTACCCAAAGCCATGAAATTCAGTGTGGGACTTACTTTGAATGACTTTACTATTGAAATATGGGTTGTGCGTGCCTATGGTGCTGCCTCTTTTCTACCCCAAAAATTTCAACTTGTAAAATTCGGCACATTACAAACTGGACACTTGAGGGCGCGCATCTAAGTTTACAACCTGTACACATCAGGAACAAAGCTCTGTGCCACCAGTGGAGCCTCATAAAATGGAGGGTTATATGTTTGGACAGGGTTGAGTTTTCCTTTAGTTCAATCACATTTTAATAGAGAAGTTATACAACAGTTATAAGTTTGGATTCGGCTTTCCTTGTGTGACTACCTCCAGACAGTATTCTGCTTTTATACTGTAGCTACTAGTCTCTAATTAATAGCTGCAATATTGGTTCTAGCCAGAGAGTACCTCATTAATACAGCCTGCCTGAAATTGGAATTTTCCGGCCCAGCAGAGAATTATGTGAATGCACGGTTACATACATGTGCAGAGTCCTGTGCCAACAGTGTACATTTAACAGTTTAGAGAATGTGGATGGAAGTGTCTGCACTCTCTACTCATTTACATTAGTTCCAAGTAGGTTTAAAAAAATGCCCAAGGGGTTTAAGGGACCACTGAGCACTTTTTAAACTATCGTCTCTAGAGGGTCTCGCAATGCTTGTCTCTGGAGTCAGGTCAGACCCCAATTCGAGATTATACTGCAATTTAGCATCACTAAACCACTTTGCAGTCATCGCACTGCTTTGGCTTCACACTGGCTACTTGTAACAGCATTACTGTGCTCTTTAAATGAACTTCCACCTTAAGTCTTACATCCGAAGATGAAAATCAGCTGCTGGACACCTGAGGGCCAAATTTTGTCTTTAGGTTTTAATTTGGTTTGCACTGTTTTAAGACATGCCTGAATTGCAAGTATAAATAGCTCTCAATTATTTAGTCTTACATCGGGGGAGCCTTTTGGGTTGGGCGCCAAACTGGCGTGACATCGGTGATGCACCCGCAGCACCTGCCCAAAGAGTCAATTGGGAAGCCTGAACCAGTTTCACCTGCACATTCGCACATTGGGAAATTGCATGCGGAGCATGGGCACCTCTGATTATATTTCATAAAATTCCCGTCTGTATCTGTCTCTGCTATATCTGACTTGGCAGTGCTTTATGCTGACACTGGATGCCTGAAATGGGAAGAGTACGATACCCCAGTGCAAACGTCCCTCACCTTGAAGAACAAAAATAAATTCTATAAAAATAAATGCTTATTTCATGGATAAAGAATTGTGTTGAAGACAATGAACCGGCTAAGATTTTTACATTTTCCAGATTTGGAGTTGGTTTATGAATGATCATATTGTATTGTATTTAGTGTTATGTCAGTGTCACTGATCATTTATGTAAGCAGACATCCTGTCCCTATGATCCAGAGTGTGCCTTTAACAGCTCAATGTCCAGGTAAATTATAGCAAGACCCAGAGATCAAACCGAAAACGCTTGCAATTCTATGCAGGCTTTCTAAAATATACCAAATACTGTCATGTTATTCTCCTTGTCTCCAATAGGTGGCTCCTGGTCCACTTACACCTCTATTTTGAAATTCTCATCCTCGTGTTCAAATCACTCCATGGCTTCACCCCTCTCGAGAATTAATGGGACTGAAAGCCAACAAATCCCCTGGACCTGACGGCCTACATTCTAGAGTTCTAAAAGAGGTGGCTGAAGAGATAGTGGATGCATTGGTTTTGATCTTCAAAAATTCCCTAGATTCTGGAATCGTCCCAGCGGATTGGAAGGTCGCAAATGTAACACCGCTATTCAAGAAAGGAGGGAGAGAAAAACAGGGAACTACAGGCCAGTTAGCCTGACATCAGTAGTCAGGAAAATGCTGGAATCCATTGTTAAGGAAGTGGTATCAAGTCACTTAGAAAATCATAACATGATCCGGCAGAGTTAACATGGTTTTATGAAAGGGAAATCGTGTTTGACAAATTTATTAGAGTTTTTTGAGGATGTAACTAGCAGGATAGATAAAGGGGAACCAGTGGATGTAGTATATTTGGATTTCCAAAAGGCATTTGATAAGGTGCCATATAAAAGATTATTACACAAGATTAGGGCTCATGGGGTTGGGGGTAACGTTGTAGCATGGATAGAGGATTGGCTAACGGACAGAAAACAGAGAATAATGATAAATGGATCTTTTTCAGGTTGGCAGGCTGTAACTAGTGGGCTGCCACAAGGATCAGTGTTGGGGCCTCAGCTATTTACAATCTATATTAATGACCTAGCTGAAGGGACCAAGTGTAATGTATCCAAGTTTGCTGATGATACAAAGCTAGGTGGGACAGTAAGCTGTGAGGAGAACACAAAGAGTCTGCAAAGGGATATAGATAGACTAAGTGAGTGGGCAGTAAGGTGGCAGATGCAGTATAATGTTGGTGTTCAGAGAGATTTGGGTGACCTCATGCAAGAAATCAGAAAGCTAGCATGCAGGTAGAGCAAGCAATAAGGAAGGCAAATGGCATATTGGCCTTTATTGCAAGGGGGTTGGAGTATAAGAGTAAGGAAGGCTTGCTACAATTGTACAGGGCCTTGGTGAGACCACAACTGGAGTACTGTGCACAGTTTTGGTCTCCTTATCTAAGGAAGGATATACTTGCCTTGGAGGCGGTGCAACAAAGGTTCACCAGATTGATTCCTGGGATGAGAGGGCTGTCCTATGATGAGAGATTGTGTAGAATGGGCCGATACCCTCTGGAGTTTAGAAGAATGAGAGGTGATCTCATTGAAACATACAAGATTCTGAAGGGGATTGACAGGGTAGATGCTGAGAGGTTGTTTCCCCTGGCTGGAGTGTCTAGAACTAGGGGACATAGTCTCAGGATAAGGGGCAGGCCATTTAAGGTTGAGATGAGGAAGAATTTCTTCACTCAGAGGGTTGTGAATCTTTGGAATTCTCTGCCCCAGAGGGCTGTGAATGCTAAGTCTTTGAGTATATTCAAGGCTGAGATAGATAGATTTTTGGACTCTAGGAGAATCAAGGGATATGGAGATCAAGCAGGAAAGTGGAGTTGAGGTCGATGATCAGCCATGATCTTATTGAATGGCGGAGCAGGCTCGAGGGGCTGTATGGCCGACTCCTGCTCTTACTTCTTATGTTCTTATGTTTTCTATCCCTGTAACCTCCTCCAGCCCTACAAACCTCTGAGAACTCTGTTCTTCCACTTCTAGCCTCTTGTGCATCACCCACTTCCTTCGCGCCACCATTGGTGGCCGTGCCTTCAGCTGTCTATGCAATAAGCTCTGGAATTTCCTCCCTAACTCTTTCTGGTTCTCCATGTCTCTCTCCTCCTTTAAGACACTTCTTAAAACCTACCTCTTTGACCAACCTGTCCTAATATCTCGTTCTTTGGCTCAGTGTAAGATTTTGTCTGATTACAGTCCTGTGAAGCGCCTTTATTATGTTAAAGGCGCTATATAAATGCAAGTTGTTGTTGTTGAATATACATTCTAACCGATTTAGACCCTAAACCAACAAAACTTATCGAACATAGGCAAGGTAATGAACAATATTCAGTACAAAACACTGGAGCAGGGTGCCGCTTTGTACCTGCCATGACTCATCCCAAATCTGGATATAGGATCATTCAAACATTAGGGGTGGTGCCCATACCAGTAGCTCCACTACAAGGGTACCAACGCATGAGGTGGGATGCAAGAAAGTTCCTTGCTACTTCATTAGGAGTCAAAGACCGGTCAAGTGTAATAATGAAACAGTTGTAGAATTCCTTCGTACAGCTATTTTGATGGTCAGCCAGCAATTCGAATGGCAAATGTCATTTGAATCTGGCAGTGTGGGGCCCACATGTAGGTCAGGACGGCATGTGTGCCTGCTTCTGCAGGCGTATATACCACTGGCTGCATTGTTTGCATATTTGACAGGATTTAAGGGGATCATGAGCACCCCCTCTCCCCAGACATGCCCCCAAATTGATGTCAGTACTGAAGGGGCATGAGCAAAAGTAGTGCCTGCCCACCCTTATTGAATGGCGGAGCAGGCTCGACGGGCTGTATGGCCTATTCCTGCTCCTAATTCTTAAGTTCTTAAGTTCACCCCGCCATCAACCCCACCACCCCACACACCATTGGAATTTGCCAGTGCAGCTCTCAAGGGGAGGAAGCCTGGCAATATTATTAGAGACACTAACATATCATGACTGAGTAAGTCAATTTCCATTTTCAATACCTGGTATCTGGCAATTTTACCAGGTTTTCAAGATTTAGTTCCATGATTGTATTCACTTTTCCAAGAAAACTAAACCAGTAGCCTTGATTATATGTTCCTTTACTTATGTTAATCAATTTTTATCTCCTTACCTTTTTTAAGACCCCAGATATGCAGCAAGATGGTAGGCAACATGTACCAGATTGGAGATAGGTACCTGGGATTTACCAGCAATGCATGGGAAAGTGGAGTTTAGTCTCACTGGGAGGTTCCTGGGTTTAGGCAGCATTGGGGTGTGGTCCTTGAATCATAAAAATTACAGCACAAAAGGAGGCCAGTCAGCTCATTGTAACCCTCAAAAACTTTCATAATTTTGAAAACTTCTATTATATTTATCTCAACATTCTCTGTTCCAATAAAAAAGCTTCAGTTCTGACAATAGGTCATTGACTTGAAACTTTAACCCTATGTTTCTCTCTCCATGGATGCTGCCTGACCTGCTGAATGTTTTCAGCATGTTCTGTTTTTATTCCAGCTTTTTGAGCTTTTCTTCATAACCATAACTTCCTTTTTTGGAGGCATTCTAGTCAACCTGTTCCATGGTTCTAATATCCTTCCTATAATGGAGTGACCAAAACAGCATGCAATGTTCCAATTGTGGCCTAACCAATTCCTTGTACAAATTCAACATCATTTCCTTCCTTTTATGTACCCTTATTTATAAAACCTGAAATTCTATTTATCGTTTTTAGCCTTTCTACCTGTAGTCCCACCCTTAAAGATCCATGTGTTGACACTCTTACAGCTTTCTGTTCCTCAACTCGGTTAAAAATCTGTATTTCACTCTTCTTTTTCCAAAATGTACTACTTCACATTTCTCTGCATTGAACTGCAACTCTGCTAATCCGTTTGAAAAGCGATGGAAGCAGATTCAATAATAACTTTCAAAAAGGAAGTTGGATATATACTTGAAAAAAAATTGCAGGGCTATGGGGAAAGAGCAGGGTAGTGGGACTAATTGGATAGCTCTTTCAAGGATGATGGATCAAATGGCCTCCTTCTGTGCCGTATGATTCTATTCTATAATTCAATGTCATTCTGCAATCTCCTGCATTCTTCCTCACAGTTTGCTATACCACCCCCACCTCCCCCAATTTTTACTATCAGCAGACTTTGGTATAATTTATATCATGTATGTCCAAATCATTTATATAGATGGAAAACAAGAGGTCCCAGCATAGATCCTGCTAACCTAAAACACATTAATTTATCCCTACTTTCTGTCCCCTAGCCATCTATCTATCCATTCAGCCAAATTCTCTTTAATAGCAAGTGCCTAGATTTTTGCAACAAGACACTTATATATTAATACTTTTGAAAATACATATACATAACATCCATTGCATCATTTTTATTTATACACTCTGTGATTTCTTCAAAAAAATCATTCAATTAGTTCAGCACAACTTACTCTTTACAAATCCATGCTCACTGTCTCTAATTAGCACGTCTTTCTAAGTGTCCATTAAGTATTATGGACTCTGAAATTTTACCCACAACTGAGATAAGACTAAAAGGCCTATAATTTTCTGATTTATCCATTTCCCCCTCTTGAACAGGGGCGTAACACTTGCCATACTCATTTTAGCACAATTTCTGTATGGTTAGTGCCCTTGCTACCTCCTCCACAACCTCCCTCAGTATTCTGGGATGCATATTTGGTAACCTTTCTACTTTCAATCCCATTAATTTTTAAATAATTTCTTTTTGAATATTTATCGCCATTAGTGACTCTTCCACATCCTTCTCAGGTACTCCAAAGTACCACTTTCACTGTTCTCTATAAAAACTGAGGTGACATACGTATGAGTTTTCTTCATAGAATGTATCCACAGATTCAGACTGTGGTATGGCAGGAATTGTATACATAGGGCTTGCTGGGAATTGTAGCTATCTTTACAGCTGCCACTGATGGATAGGGAGACCATTAATTAAAGACCTAGGTCAAGAAATTGGTTTGCGCCAGGCTGCCGGCACAAACTGGGTGCAGAGAATGATCCCAATATTGGGCCTCAGGCCTCATTTAAATGAGACTAGTGAGCTGCGACCGCATGTTGGGCATCCCCAGGTACCTTGCCAGTGAATCGGCATTGGATTTTGGACCACTACAATCGCCGGCAGCAGTCCTCAGATAGGTCCTGGGGGTGGGGGGGGGGGAAGTCAATCAGAAGGAGGGAAGCGATTAGGAGGATGAGGGGCGATTGGAAGGAGGAGGCCAATCGTGAGAGGGGGGGAAGCGATCGGGTGATTGTGAGAGGGGGAGCGATCAGGTGGGAGGGGTGAGCTGGAGGGGGCAGAGCAGGAGCCAACAACAGTTTTCAGCACTGCAGTGCACAGTTAAGTATTTTTGAACAAACTTACCTTATTGGTGGTGGCTTCCAATGATCTCTTTAAGGATTGCTGGTTAGGCTGCATTTAGCCCACGTTTTCCTGAACGCAGCCGAACCAGTGCCGGCTGTGTTCAGGGCAGACCAATTTTGCAAAGGGCGCCTCAAACATAGAAACATAGAAACATAGAATCTAGGAGCAGGAGTAGGCCATTCGGCCCGTCGAGCCTGCTCCGCCATTCAATACGATCATGGCTGATCATCCAAATCCAGTACCCTGTCCCTGCTTTAATCCCCACAGTACACATATCCCACCCTACCCCCGTAACCCCACGTATTTAATTCCCCCTAACATATCCCATCCTATCCCCATAACCCCACATATTTAATCCCCCCTAACACTAAGGGTCAATTTATCATAGCCAAATCAACCTAACCCACACATTTTTGGACAGGCGTTAGGCCCCTTATTTGCTTATGCTGTTCTGGGCGCGGTTCCTGGACGCCTCTTTTTGTGCCTTTATTGGTATGGCGGGCAGTGCACTTCTGACGTGGAATGTGTGCATGCACACCGCCCGCTATATTGGATGCTTTGGCTTCCATATTACACCTGTAAAACACGCACAGGCCTCTGACAGAACACGTTGTTAGGCATATTTTAATCTCTGAAAATACTATTGTATAGATAAGTGTAATCTTGTTTTAGTAAAGTTAGCTTCTTTTATATTTTTATTATGTTACAAACCTTATTTCTAGTACTGTGTTTGTGTCACCAGAATTTCCAAAAGAATATTTTGAGCAATTTGGTTGGTTTGCTTTCCGTTGAAGCTATTGCTGACTGACCATTTGTGATTTATAGGTTTTTTTTCCAATTTCAAGATTAGTGGTTTTAATTTTGCTTGCAGTTTGGCAGTTTCCTGTCTGTTAAGATGTGGTTTGTTGCTGTTTTAAAAAGATGATACGTAAAAGTCTGATGTGTAAAGCTGAATTATGATGTCCCAAATGTGACACAGCAAGTGTCATGTGGCATGGCATGGCATGGCATACAAAAGGCGCGTGATGACAGGTAGTATCAGGGTCAGGTTTCAATAAATATTATTAGCTCAGGACCCAGAGTACACACTCAGTCTATGGATGGAAGATGATGGCTATTAATGCCATGTTGTCAGTATATGCATGAAGTGGGTTTTTTGTCAAATGATGGGGGTTCCCGGACCAAAGGGACGTGTTTTGTTTTGTTTTCATTGCCAACAGCATGTCTGGCATCGAATTGTCAGTTGTGTTACTTGAATTCAAATTATGCTTGTAGTTTCACTTGCACAATGGCAGATGTTTGCGTGCGTTTCTAGAATGGTATCGATATCGCGATCACAGGGTCTGGTTCTCTTCCGAATAAAGGAGTAAAATTGTAATTAGTTAGCAAAGGGAAAACGTGGGAGGTTTTGCGCATTTTTGTTTTACTGTTTTCCGGATCACTGCACGGACAAGGGTAATTTTAAGAACCAGAGGAAAAAATGTGTCACTTGTACTTTCGAGCTTGTTGATGTCTTTTCTTTCCGCTTCTGTCACACGTGCTTGAGCTGCAGACACAATAGTGGGGAGCCGAGCGCTCAGATAGATGATCCAGTGAATTAGAAAACGCCCACGGAGTCGCGCGTACCCAGTTCTGTACACTGGATTTCACACCAGGCTCCCTCTGTTTGAATACTACAGATCTTAGGTTACAGTTAGTGTACAGAATCTGCATCTTTCTGTCTCTACTCTGCACACTTAGCTTTGGCCGCCTTATCTATTTATTGGTCGAAGCTGTAACTCTGGCTCCATTGGAGTTCTAGATATTACAGAGCAACGCTGTATGCAATAGCCGCACAGGTTTCAGATCCAAACCGACACAAGGTTTATTGGCAATATTGTTCCTGAAATACATTTTGTTGAAACTAAATGCAATATGTAAATTTATACAGAAGTGAAAACATGACAACAAATGTAACCGAATTGATGTCTGCAGGGCTGCATTGCAAACCGCCCAGACAGTGTAAAACAAGCTGTCACCGGTACAGGATTCCAAACTTCCAGCCTGTGACATACCTGACATCTCTGCAAGCATGCAAGTAAAACGCCCGTGTAAATGAGAATGCCCGGTTACTTTTACAAACCAGCAAGGTGGAGAAATAGACTGGCGTTACTTTCGTTGGGAAAATCGTCATTTTTACATCCCCTCATCTTTACAGAACAATTATCAAATGCAACGGTGCGTCCTTGGAATAAACTTGCTGATCGACTGTGACACGGAATGGAGAATTTGTACATGACTTTCACCTGCAGTTGGTGCTCTGTACTAGCCGCGTGAGTTCTACCTTTTGTGGTTATTTTATTTTTTGAAGTGCTGGACTGATTATGAGCTGAGACACAGAGGCTAAGAAATCAATAGGACATGCGTCCTATGCGACGCGTATAAAACAAGGCAAGTATGAGAGATAAGTTTCCAAATACAAGACTGCGACCAGTTAGCTCCTCTACGTGAACATTAAATGGAACAGAAGTTTAAAATTTCTGTGTTACCAGAAATGCAATTTCTAAGCTTAAAGGAGATACAATACGTTCGAAAAAATGACCCATGGAGTAATGATAACAGGTACCTGTGAATGGTGGCTTAGATGCAACGAAAATATTTGTTTTGAATGAAGTGACACAGAAATTATGCAATCATAAGAGCTCCGTGTACATACACGTGGGTTTGGCGGGTGAGTAGCCCATGTGCATAAAACAGCAGAACGCAAATGAAATAAAAACAAATAAACCTGTTCTTGCCATTAAATGTCTATTTTTATGCTTGCGATACCTCTTCTCGCAATTTGAACTAATATACGATTGGCTTTCGACCTAGTTAGCTGTACAAGCTGAAAGGCATTTAGTAAACAATTAAGTTACCGCATCTGCAAGTCAAATCTCTCCATGCGGCTACTCACAACACAACATTTGGTCTTTCAAAGGAGTTTAAAATCCCATAGTTAAATACAGGTATAAGATGTATACGTACTCAGAACCAGAAGAACAAAAAGCTTGCTTGCTGTCTCAGACATGAATTCCAACATTGTGTTTCTACCACTTCATAAAAGTTATTAAAAACAGGGTATGAAAAGGTAGCTGTGTTCCATATACTCCACCGTTATTCTCCGTTACAAGTGCACTGTACCAAGTATCAAAGTTGAAAGTGACTGTGGGCTTTAACCTGTTCATACGTCACTCAACAGGAACCAGTGCAAAGAACTTAGCCCGTCCTCTTTGCAATACCACAATGCTCATTTATTAATTAATTTGCAATAATGAGAAAATGTTAATATGAGTTATTTTTGATTTTTCTATTTCACACCTGACAAATTTTCTGCCAACGTCTTTATAATGATATTTTACGATTAAATAAAAGATTCAATAATGTATTTAATTTCATGGGGCATTCCGAAGCAGTTTATCAAGTTTGTGTTGTAACATGTCAATCCATTAAACTGAACTTCCTCAGCAATTCTTCACATAGAAAAAAGTAATGTTATTGTTTATAATTCATTCTTGGGATGTGGGCTTCACTGGCAAGGCCAGCATTTATTGCCCATCCCTAGTTGTCCTGAGAAGATGGTGGAGGACCTTCTCCTGGAATCGCTGGTAATAGTTTGATGAAACTGAGTACCTTGTGCGGCCAAGTTAGAGGGCAGTTAAGAGTCACAGAATTGGACTGGAGTCACATATAGGCCAGACCAGACCAGATAAGGACGGCAGGTTTCCTTCCCTGAAGGACATTAGTGAACCAGTTGGGTTTTTACTTTTATTGATATCTGCTTTTTATTTTTGTAAACTGAATTCAAACTCTCAAACTGCCATGGTGGGATTTGAACACAGGTTCTCTGGATTACTAGTCCAGTAACAAAACCACTACGCTACCAATCATGATGTACAATAAACATACTAAAATTAAATGATTTAAATAAACTTAATTCAAAATATACCAAGTAACTAGACAGTTTCCATCGATGAAAGTGATTTCAGTTTTGCACTAATGCAAACTGTGTAGCATAAATGGGGAGTGAAGTTGGTCAGATGGAATTCTGGCTAGCGCTGTGAGGCCACTAAGATAATCTCACACCATTTCAGCTGTTACATTGAATGGAGGATTTGTACAGGACTTGCATCTGTCACTTGTATTTGGAAGCAAATTTCTAAGACAATTGGTTTAAAGAAAACTTTTTAAACTTAAATTTTCAACTGTTTAATGTTAGTAACAGCTGACTGCCCTATGGGAGCGTTGCTAACGTTAAAATTTGAACCAGTATTTGGATGCTAGCAAACAAATCTCTGCATGTACCTAAGAGTTGCTAACTAGAAAACAAAGTGGAAATGGCAGTACGAGTCAAATCTGTTAGCTTTGCACCCCTCTAAGCAGGTACAAGTGTCAAATAGGTATATACAGTATTAAGGTGCCATAAATATTTTACATATCACATGAGCATAACAATGGAAGAGGTTAGGTTAAACAAAATTATATACAACTTATAAAGTTGAGCTTCAAAAGACACACTGGGCCAGACTCCTTTCAAAAGCATGCAGTTCTTTTTTTGATTCATTCCTTTAAAAAGCAGTTGGATGAATTAAGAGCAGTACTGAAGGTTACAGGGATGATGGTGCAAGGTTTTGAGTACACATAGCCCCTTTACAGTAGCAATCATGGGTAGTGGTTTTGTTGTCATGTACATGTATTGACCCAGCAATTAGTGCAAAAGAACAACTTTTCAATAATTGGACAGGCAAGTAGCTGCTTGCTTGAGCATATGCAGTTGGTTTGACAAAATTTTTTTTTTCCTTTTCTGAAACAACTTCCTCAATTGCTGGAGGAACTGCATTTGCAATGCCTGTACTGGGAAGGGATTGAGGGAATAAAACCACATTTTATGTTGCCTGCTGGTTCACCATCAGAGTGTTTTTTATTTATTTTTTGCCAACGTATTTTATTTTACATTTATTGCCAAGACTAGCAACACATTCTAGCTCTTGGCACAATAATCTGAATTTTTAAAAAATACACCCATATGTATTAAAATATATATTCTGCTAGCTTATTGTGTCTGTATGTAATAGGTAAGTTATAAATACCTGGGAAGGCTTCACCCACTCAGGTTGATGGCCATCTTACTATGGCTAAAACTGCCCAGACTGTAAACAGGACAATTATTTTGGGAGAGTGAAAATCCAAATTTACAGAATGGCTTTTTGAAGTGGTTCCAAACTATAAAAAAGACCAAAGATAATCAGATATTTCATGGAACACTACACGCTGGTATTTTGCTGGTAATCCAAACACAGTTTTTGGAAAATGGCAGGATACTGGTCTCTATTAGTCACTCTCCTCTGTTTATTTTATCTCAAAAATGAGAAGTCGCACAACACCAGGTTATAGTCCAACAGATTTATTTAAATAAATCTGTTGGACTATAACCTGGTGTTGTGCGACTTCTCATTTTTGTCCACCCCAGTCCAACGCCGGCATCTCCGCATCATGACCACTATTTTATCTCAGGTGGTGGCACTCGCCTTGGATTGATAGAATGATGATTGGAAATATGAAGACCCATTTTTCTGTACATGTGAACAGAATGAAACCATTACAAGTTTTTTTTTTATCATTCTGAGCATTTTAATTCCCCAGTTTATGACACCATGATGTCAGGCACACTAAACAAGCTCGGAGCATTTAGTAGAGCAGAGGTAAAGCAAGTGAATGGGCTCAGAAACCCTACAGGTGATTGAGGCACTGACAGTTGAAGTACAGTGTGTCTCCAGCTTAGATATCAGTCAAAACTACTTTGCAGTTTATAGAATTAAAAGAGCATCCTTAAAGACCAAGGGGGTTAGATTTGTCTTGGGCAGTAGTGCAAAATGGGCGATAGTGAATGTGCAGCCCATTTTCTTTAGAAAATCTGGCAGGGTGTAAAATAGCCTGGCGATTCGCTATCGCCAGTTTTCCGCTACCGTTCAAGACCAATTTCACATCATTGGTCTTTAACGCTGCTCTTGGAAAAGAAAATCAGGCAGAATGTAAAACAGCTGCCAATTCGCTATCACCTATTTTGCACTACTGGTCATGATGAATTCCGCCCCCACCCCCCCACAAGTGATCAAAAATGCACTAAATGTGGGATGTTGTTCTTCATTTTAACTCGGAGAAACTGAGATGTTATGACGTACTGAAACTCAATCACCACTTCTGAGCCGTGTAGAGAGGGGAAAAAAAGAACAGAAGGAGCAAAGAACTTCATGCCTCAAAGAGTTTCATAGAGAAGTGAATGATATGAAATAGAAAATGGAAAATTATAATTAAAGATGCAATGAGGTAGACTTAGACAAGATGAATCAAATATATATATGAGCTGGAAAAAGAAAATAAATGAAAATAAACAGAAGAGAAAAGGAAGAATATTGAGAGTACAGGAATTTTTTTGTGGAACAAAACTGAACTGTCCAATTAATATGCAGTATCAATATGCAAATTTCTCCTGCAATCATACCAATTTTGTATAACACACTAAATTTCTGTAGTGCTCCTCACCTGCAGGAAGATATCTCAAAGCACTTTATATTGAGGAGAAGAACAGTGGATGCCAAGCAGGAGAAAAAAAAGAACAAAAAGTAGGTTAAGGAGGGCTGGTGGGCAAAGGTACGGTGGAACAAAAGGCCTTTGAGGAGGTTTTTGAATGTGCAGCGGGAGACAGCAAGGAAGAGCAATTTAAGAACAGAGTTGCAGAGGACGGGAGCAATGTAGCTGAAAAAGTGCTACTGATGATGGAGCAAAGGGAGTTGGGGTGAAGAATTAACCTGATGTTAGAAGAGTGGAGGGTGTGTGGGTATGTAAGGCAGGTGGAGATCACTAAGGTATGGGTGGTTGACATTGAGGTGGAGGAAATTTTGGCTCATTCAGATTCTACAACAGCAACTCGCATTTATTTGGCACCTTCAACATTTAAAAAAATCTAAGGTGCTTCACAGATAGGCACAAAGAAAATAGACACTGAGCTAGGGAGAGATTAGGAGGCATGATCAAAGTCTTGGCCAGAGAGATGGGTTTTGAGAAAGTTTTTAAAAAGGAGAGGTTTAGGGAGAGAATTGTAGAGTAGGTCCCAGGTAGCAGAAGGCTCTGCTATCAATAAGGGAGGCCGGTCAGAGGAATAAAGTGTTTGGGGGTTGGGTTAGGGTTAGGACATGGAGAGATTTAAAAATAAGGACAAGGATTTCAGATTTAATGGGGGTAAAGTTCGACTTTGGCGGGGCTGCAGAACGGTCGGTAGTGGATTGGCCGCCCGCTATACAATACGTCTCAATTACCTTTCCATTGAAGTCAATCGGGCATGGTGTATAACTGGCGGTTGATCCGCTACCACCTATTTTCCGCACCGCTGAAGCTGGATTTTACGCCAAAAGCGTTGTGGAGACAGGAAGCCAGTGTAGGTCAGCCAGGACTGGGGCGGGCAAGCGGGCCTTAGCGTGGGGCATGAAACGTGCAGTTTAGTTCTGGACAAGTTGGAGTTTATGGAGGGTGGAAGAGAGGCCAGCAAGGAAAGTCATAGAGTCATAACAGCACAAAAGGAGGCCATTCGGCCCATCGAGTCCGTGCCGGCTCTCTGTAGAGCAATCCAGTCAGTCCCATTCCCCCGCTCTATCCCCATAGCCCTGCAAGTTTATTTCCCTCAAGTGCCTATCCAGTCCCCCCTTGAAAACATTGAGTGTCTCTGCTTCCACCACTTCCGTCGGCAGCGAATTCCAGGTCATCACCACTCACTGCGTAAAAAGGTTTTTCCTCACATCCCCCCTGTATCTCTTGCCCAAAACCTTAAATCTGTGTCCCCTAGTCCTTGTACCATCAACTAGTGGGAACAGCCTTTCCCCATCTAGCCTATCCAAACCCGTCATAATCTTGTACACCTCTATCAAATCACCCCTCAACCTCCTTTGCTCTAATGAAAACAAATCCAGCTTCGCCAACCTGTCCTTGTAGCTAAGATCCCCCATCCCCGGAACCATTCTGGTAAATCTCCTCTGCACCCTCTCAAGGGCCTCCACATCCTTCCTAAAGTGCAGTGACCAAAACCAGCGATTTATAAAGGTTCTGCATAACTTCTCTACTTTTGTACTCAATACCTCTATTTATGAAGCCCAAGATGCCATATGCTTTGTTAACCACTCTCTCAATATGTCCTGCCACCTTCAGGGACCTATGCACATTAACTCCCAGGTCCCTCTTTCCCTGCACACTCTTTATAAAACTGTGCCATTAAGTGTATATTGCCTCTCCCTGTTCTTTCTGCCAAAATGCATCACCTCACACTTCTCTGTATTAAATTCCATCTGCCACTTGTCTGCCCATTCTGCTAGCCTATGTCCTGTTGCAGTCGATTGGTAACATCCTCACTGTTTGCCACACCCCCAAGTTTAGTGTCATTGGCAAATTTAGAAATTCTACTCTGTATTCCAATATCCAGGTCATTTATATATATCAAAAAAAGCAGTGGCCCCAGCACTGACCCTTGGGAAACACCACTGTCTACCATCCTCCAGTCTGAAAAACAGCCATTTACCACAACTCGCTGTCTTCTGACCTTAAGCCAATTCCTTATCCAAGCTGCCACTGACCCACCTATTCCATGAGCCTCGATTTAGTTAACCAGCCTTCTATGTGGTGCTTTGTCAAACGCCTTCCGAAAATCCATGCAGACAACATCCATTGCATTCACTCATTAATCCTCTCTGTTACGTCATCAAAAAATTCAATTAGATTAGTCAAACACGATCTGCCTTTTACAAATCCGTGTTGGCTCTCCTAAATTAGCTTAAACCTCTCCAAGTGCCCGTTAATTTTTTCCTTGATGATTGTTTCTAAAACTTTACCCACCACTGATGTTAAACTGACCAGCCTGTAGTTACTAGGATTGTCCTTAAAATTCTGGAACTCCATACCTAACAGCATTGTGGGAGCACACCGCCCAACTGTCCCCATAGGCTTTGCAGTATACCAATCCTCTTGAAATATCTGGGAGGTAAGAATTAAATGTAAAGCACAGGGGGTGGAGTCAGGCTGTGTATACTGTGGCTCAGTGGGAGGGGTCATACCTCTGGCATTGACCTCATCATATAAAATGTCTTAAAGGGAATTCATATCTTGTGGTTTTTTTTTCCAGAAAATGTGATCTGGCACCAGCTCACTGCAGCAGAGTGGAGGATGCTCCCTAAAAAAGATGAAGACTCTACAAAGGTTGGTAATCTTCCTTTTATCTGTTTCCTGAGCTGTGTTTGGCTTCATAGTAACACTCTGCTTAATTCTGTAATCAGGGTGACGTGGAACTAAATGTCAGCTTGGTTCAGTGGTCGTAATCTTGCCTCTGGGTTAGAACATTTTTGGTTGAAGTCTCACTCCAGGATTTCAGCACATAATCTAAGATGACACTTCAGTGCAGTACTGAGGGAGTGCTGCATTGTCAGAGGTGCAGTATTTCAGATGAGACATTAAACCAAAGCCGCGTCTGGTGGTTCAAGTGCATATAAAAGATCCCGTGGCACTAGTTAAATAACAGGATAAGTTCTCCGGATTACATAACCAACATTACTCCCTCAACCAATACCACTAAAAACAGAATAACTGGTCATTCATCTTATTTGTTGTTTGCAGAATCTTACTGTGTGCAAATTGGCTGTTAGGCTTCCCTACATAACAACAGTAATGCACTGCAAAAGTATTTAATTGGATGTGAAGCACTTTGAAGTGTTCTGAGGATATGAAAGGACGCCAAATAAACGTAGGTTCTTTCTTTTTGTGATGTTAATGGTCATTGAGTAATCAAACAGGAGCTAGTGTATGCCTCTTATAATTAATACCCATAAGGAGACACTGGCTTGCCCCAGTGTCATCAGCCCAAAAATCTAACAAAAGTGCCCCCTTTTTAGAGGGGCACAACTAATAGAAACCCAAATCATTAAAAAAAACGTAACAAATTAAATAATGTTGCCATCCGTGTCGACTATGCACTAAGGTCCCCGCGGTGCCCACCAGTCACGGAAGGCCTCAAGCCTTCTCCAGGGCCACCCTTGTGAGACAGGCAGCCAGAGCGACCACCCCTATGGGCCTAGTCCAAATTGAACCTGCCACCTTGGTCAGGCCCAGGAGCAGACACACTAGGAGGTCCTCCGACTTATCTGCCACCCTCTGCACTGGGCGGACAAAGATCAGAAGCATGGGACTAAAGTGTAGCCAGACGTTAAGGAGAAGCCCCTTCAAATAATGGAACAGGGGCTGCAACCTCTCACACTCAGTGTATACATGAAACACGGACTCATCCAGGCCGCAGAAGTTACAGGCGGTCTGGGAGTCTGTGACCTGGCTTAAAAATCTATTGGACGATACTGCTCCGTGCAACACTCTCAACCCAGATCCCCAGTGGTGCAGGGGAGGAGTCCCGAATAAAGAGCTCTCCACTGGGGGCCCCAGCCTCCGCCTGATCTACAAACATTCGAACAATGACGGATAGGTAAAGACCCTCAGATCCATTGAGCCTGTCCCACACAATTGCAATGCCTTGTGTATCACAATGTATACTCTCCACCCCACCTGAAACCATGTGATCTCCTGGGAGAGGCAAAAAAACAGATAAAAAACCCAGGCCAATTTGGGGGAAAAATCTGGGAAATTACTCTCTGACCCATCAAGGCGATCAAAACTAGTCCAGATCATCACTCTGGCTCTGAATTCTCTACAATACCTACCTTCTGTAAGAGATGATCTCCGCCCCAGCCAGAAACAGGTCCAGCTCTCGCTTGAAGGAATTCAGCGAATCAGCGTTCACCACACGAGATGGCAGCCTGTTCCTGGAAAAGAACCACCTCCTGACAGCTAACCTAGATCTAGCCTTATACAACTTAAATTTGTGACCCCTGGTCCTCCCTAACCTATTAAATTGAAACAAACTGTCAGCTGAACACAATCTATTCCCTTCATTATCTTATAAACCTGAATCAGATCACCTCTAAGTCTACGCTTCTCTAAAGTGTAGAATCCCAACTCTTTTAGCCTATCTTGATAACTAAGATGCCTTAAACTGGGAATTAGTCTAATGGCCCTCCTCTGCACCCTTTCCAAAGCCTCAATATCACCCACCATGTGAGACCAAAACTGGACACAGTATTCCAAGTGCGGCCTGACTAAGGTCTTGTAAAAGGACAAAATAGTATGCCTCGTCTCATACTCAATTGTCCTATTGATACACCCCAACACCCTATTTTCTCTAGCTATCGCTTCACGGCATTGCTCATGTACCTTTAAAGATGTATGCACAAGAATGCCCAAATTTCTTTCTATCTCCACCTCCTTTAATGTTTTTTCCTGAAGGGTGTATGAATGTTGAGAATTTGCCCTGCCCACATGCATAACACTGCACTTATCTAAGTTATACATCATTTGCCAATCATGAGCCCAATCTCCCAACACATTCAGATCTGCCTGAAGCATACGGGCGTCGTTTACAGTCCTAATACTCGCTAAATCTAATATTCAGATCTTGGTATAAGTTGCAAATTTGCAGATCGTGCCCCCAACACCTACATCCAGATCATTAATAAAAATAGCAAAGAGACACAGTCCCAACACCGATCCCTGTAGGACACCACTGGTGACCGGTCTCCAAACAGAGCCAAATGACTACTTTTTGCCTACGTCCTGCCAGCAAGTTCTCAATCCAGCTCAAGATATTACCACTAATACCAGAGGCTTCGATCTTATAGAGAAATCTCTTGTGGGGTACCTTATCAAAAGCTTTTTGGAAGTCTAAGTAGACAATGTCTACTGGACTTACCTCATCTACCAACTTTGTAACTTCTTCAAAAAATACAATTAGATTTGTAAGACATGACCTTTTTATGAAACCATGTTGGGTGTCCCTAATATGTACCTCTCTATCCAAGTATTCATATATTGCATCCCTAATGATTCCCTCAAGCATCTTACCTATTACTGATGTCAAACTAATTGGCCTATAGTTACCCTGGTCCGTCTTGTCACCTTTTTAAAAAAATGGGAACTACATTTGCCTCCTTCCAGTCTATAGGAACCATTCCAGAATGCATTGAGCTATTAAAAATACAGGCTAGGGGCTCACACAGCACATGTCCCATCTCTCTGAGGACCCTCGGGTGGATATCATCTGGCCCAGCTGCTCTATCTACTTTCAAGTTCTTAACTCTTTCTAAACAGTATGTTCATCTATGTTAACATTACTAGTTTTGTTAGTAACATTATTAAATTCTAGTTGTCAAGCATCATCTTCAAGGGTGAAGACTGATGCAAAATACTCATTTAATATTTCCGCCATACCCAGTGAGTCCTTTGTAACCTGTCTTTGAACACCCTTCAAGGCCCAATAGTCTTTGACAGTCATCTGACTCTTCACATAACTGAAAAAGCTTATCCTATTACTTCCATAGTTGTCTACAATCCTTTTTTCCATTTGCCTTTTTGCTGATCTAATAGAAGCCTTTGTTTTCTTTAGTTGTTCCTTGTACTCAACTCTGTTTAGTTGAGTATTAAATGCCTTTAATTTATAGAAACATTTCTGTTTACGTCTTGTTTGTCTTTGTACATAACCAGTCAGCCACCTTGGTTTTTTCTTACACTTCCTTCTTTTGATTTTGGGTACATATTTGTTTTCCATATTTTTTATCTTGTTCTTAAAAACTTTCCATTTATATTCTGCATCGGTCTCATCACCACCCAGTAAGGTTAGCCAATTTACCCGTTCCAAATCATCTACCACTTTAGTGAAGTAATCTAGTGTATGTGCATAGTGTTTTGCGTCATGTAAGTTTAAAAAAAGTCTTCTTATGTGGGTCTTGATGGTAAGATCATATTTACTGCCCATCCTTGGTTGCCCTGAGAAGGAGATGGTGAGCCACCTTCTTGAACTGCTGGAATCCTTGTAGTGATGGTAGACCCATGATTCTGGGTCAGCTGTGCGACACTTGAGAATTATTTTTTTTGCCCTGCTGCTGCATAATGCTTAGGGGCAGTTATAATGAAGTTACCATGGCAACATCTGCTACTCCCTGATGATATAATCAGCACACAGATGTTTATTTTTAATCAGTCAGTAGGTTGCAAGAATGTGTTTCTGCTTGGGCTATTTTCTTACATGTGTAAAGTATATTCCATACTCCAAGTGTATCGTTTTTAGGGAGTTCTGAGGTACATAAATTGCATAAAATATCTTAATTTACAAGTGTATCTTTCAACATTATAATTCATTATTTATTGTTGATCCAGACTCTGAATTGTGTTTTATGAAATACGTGTACTTGAAATCATTTAAGTTAAGTTAATTCTGTTTAACTTTGACTTAAATGTTTTTGTAAACATTTTTTGCTGTTGATTCTTGCTAAATCAATACAGCATTTCCAGTAACAAATAAGCTAGTAATTAAAAGTCATCATTATATGACTTTTCTAACCATTTTACATAATTTCTGAGAAACATAATTTATTTTGGATGGCATAAAGTAACAGAATTTCTTCTTGCCATGCAAGCTGCTTGTTGGTGCCGAAGCAAGTGAAAACAATTGAATCTTAAAGTCTCTCCAGACACTTGAGCACAAAAATCTAGGCTGACACTCCAGTGCAGTACTGAGGGAGTGCTGCACTGTCGGAGGTGCTGTCTGTCAGATGAGACGTTAAACCGAGGCCCCATCTGCTCTCTCAGGTGGACATAAAAGATCCCACGGCACTATTTTGAAGAAGAGCAGGGAAGTTATCCCCGGTGTCCTGTCTAATATTTATCCCTCAATCAACAGCACAAAAACAGATTATCTGGTCATTATCACATTGCTGTTTGTGGGAGCTTGCTGAGCACAAATTGGCTGCCACGTTTTCTACGTTACAACAGTGACTACACTTCAAAAGTACTTCAATGGCTGTAAAGTGCTTTGGGACGTCCTTAGGTCGTGAAAGGCGCTATATAAATGCAAGTCTTTCTTTTAGTATAGTGGTAAATTAGTATGAAATATCTGGTATAACACGATTGAAAATATATTTAATAGGAAAAAAAATACACTGGATTAAGCACCAGTAATATATTTAATCTATATTCCTCTGTGTTTTCATTTGCTCTACTTAGAGTTTTACTTTAATGTTATACTATACATCATTGTTAAGAGTTGTTGGTAACACTGCAGAAATATTGTTCATGAATGTAAAATATAATTCAGCTTTAGTTTCAACATGCTAACTAGCAGGTTTAGAAATGACATTGCAGAAGCGTTTTAATCACAAAACTACTATGGTTGACGTTTCAATAGTGATTTTGGGGTATGTATTTTTTTAAATTTCATCCAATATGTTGTGGTCTTAAAAATTAACAATTTTTTGAACTAAAAATTATTTGTCCCCCAAAGAATTGTGGATTAGTGTACTAATGACAATCCTATAATATTCCATATATAATTATGGAATGCACTAATTGAATCAAAATAAAGTGTCATGTTACATTTTTGTTAAAGTCTGACAAATCTTTATAACAAAGATTTCTTGAGTCTGTTGTAATTAATGATTAAGTTTGTATGTTTTCTTCTTGCTCATTGGTTGAGTGTCAGTGTTTTTTCCTTTCTAATTGGTTATTTTCTGCTTTCATAATTCACCAGTCATGTCACCCAAAACATTTCTCCACAACTGATTCCAAAATAATTCTATCCAATCAGGCTGCAGCATAAAAAAAAACACAGGATATTGCTGCCATGATACTTAAAGGGAAACTTTAGGTAAGTGTTGCTTAAATGTGAATTCTGAGGTAAGTGGATTATCATATCCTCCTAGGAATAAAATGGCAGAAGGATTACCTAAATAAAGCTCCAACTCGGTTTGCAGCATGCAAATGTAGAGGCACCTGGGTCTCCACAGGCATTTGACTCAATTTAAATAGCCTGCACAACACTCCACCTGCCATTGCAGGTTCTCTGCTTCCAGACTCAGCGATGCTCCCTTCATGGGTTTAAGTGTTTTATTTGATTTTCCCTTTTTCAAATGAACTCACTCACATCAGGTTATCTGCACTAACAACAGAAAACGCTGGAAAAACTCAGCAGGCCAGGCAGCATCCGTGGAGAGAGAGAGTTAACGTTTCAGGTCGATGACCTTTCGTCAGATTATCTGCACCCAAGTTTGGACCGTGGCATTCTCCCAGACCCACTTTCCTCATACCTCGCTCTACTTTTTGGCAGGCTTGATGGACCAGTTGGTCTTTTCCTGTCCATCAATTTAGTATGTTCGTATCAGACATGTAGGCCAACCTGCTGCTCAGCCATGGGAGAGCCCGAGAACATGCTTTGTACTGTCATATCTTTTGTCATTTAATCACTCCTGCCTTCCACTCTATCACAGATGTTCCCTTTTGTTCTTTCCTCCCCTCCCCCTTGTCTATGCCCCTGCACTTGCTTAAAATCTGTTACATCTCGGGAACTTTTTCCCAGTTCTGACGATAGGTCATCCACCTGAAACGTTAACTCTGTTTCTCTCTCCACAGATGCTGCCTGACCTGCTGATCATTTCCCGCTTTTATTTATGCGAGCACATCTTCTGTTCTGAGCTTGAGACAAATAGCAACGATCCCGCCCTCAATTTAGAATTCTTCGCTGCAGTTACAACTAGCTGCACATATTGCAATTATAACTAAAAAGCAAAAGTGGCAAATAAATCCTGATACTATAATTGGTAAGCCTGCCTCCATTTTACCTGCTGGTTTTCTGCCTGCATGCATTTTTTTTTTAAAAAAAAGCACCGACAACAAGAGCTGATTGGGGGGGGGGCGGATTCTAATAGGAATATATGGGTGGACAGGCACACATTAGTTTTGTGGGGTGAGTGGGTGGGTTGGTTGAGGAAGGAGAAGCTCACACACCCAAACACGGCTCTCCGGCCGCCGCTTCCTCACTCGCTCGGGCGACGCGCTTTCAATTTGTTTTGATTCCTTTGGTGCCCAGAATGCGCCAGGGGTCGCGCATGCGCAGTGAGGCGCCAGCTGGGTGCTCGGAGGAGGCCGCTTTCAGCCGAAAAAAAGGGAGGAAAAAAAACTTCCACCTGCGGTCGTAGCGGCTCCCACCATCGGCAGAAATAAACATCACCACTGGGAGCCTGAGCCTAACCTGATTACCCCCCCCCTTCTCCTCCTCCCCAGATCGAGTGAGGGAGGCGGTTGCACGGATACACCGGGGCCTATCTGTATATTTTCAGTGTGTGTGTGTGTGTTTTTTTTCCGCACCCACCCGCCCGCTCCTTTTTTTTCTCTTCCAATGTTGTTCCTCTCCGCCTCGGCACACGGATTTGAATTGCGGGAGAAGCAGCAGCGCGGCCGGACCTGGACCTGGACCTGGAACTGCGGCTCTGCCCCCGTCTGCCTGTAGCCGCCTCGTCCGCCGTTGAGGTGGCTTTCTCCAGCCTTTTCCCGTCTCCGCCTGCCATGAACAGCGGCGGCGGGGGCGGCGGGCTGCAGGGCGCGGGCTGCAAGGTGAAGTACTGCCGTTACTACGCCAAGGACAAGACCTGTTTCTACGGCGACGAGTGCCAGTTCCTGCACGAGGATCCCAACAATGGCGCCGCTTCCGCGAGCCTCGGTCTTGTCGTCAATAACAACCACCCGGGACTGGGAGTCGGGTCGGCCGCGGCTGCGCCGGGAGTCGTAGGCGGCGGCGGCGGTGGAGGAGGAGCTGCCGGAGGAGTTGCCTCTGTTAGCGGCAGTGGAGGGGGTGGTGGTGGCGGCGGCGGGATAGCAGCAGCACCAGGAGGAGGAGGCTATCCACACGGAGGGCCCAAGAAAAGCGAGCTTGGCAGCCTGGTGGAGCCCGGGCAGCTTCTCACCAGTGAGTGTGTTGTGGATATATTTTAGTCCGTTTATTAAAACCAGTCCCCAAGTGGTTCGAAGGAGACGCTGCTACGCGATGCAAATGAACTTGGTTTCCTTTTTTTACTCCTACAAAGGAAACGGCGGTTTGCTTGTCAAGTCGACCCGGAAGAGTAGGTGGCTAAAACAAAAAAAAGGACCGGGAGTACCACTATCTTCTTTTGGCTGATCCCGACAATTAAAAAAAAATGTTCTGGATGGAATGACTTGTCGTGGGAACTTGTCATGTTATAAATATGTGTGTGCATATACATATAGATAGATATAGATATATATAAATCTACAGTAGCAAGTTTAGGAATGCCTACTTTTTGAGCACACCTTTAGATGACCAAGCAGTGACAACTAAAGCCCGAGTTATTTGTAGGCTTTTTGGTGTAGCTGTTTTGCATAATAACTCTATGCATTTATTTATTTTGGGGATTAATGGATTATAGTACAGGAGTTATATTCAAAATATGCTGAATGGATAGAAGAACTTTAATAGCTTAAAAATCTGACAGACTTCAAAGATTGAGCACTTCAGCTTATATTTATATAGCGCCCTATAATGTAAAAAAAAAATCCCATGGCGCTTCATGGAGGCGAGATGGAAACATACTTTAAGCCAAGGAAGGAGATTAGCAGAGCTGACCAGAAGCCTAGTCAGAGGTGGGTTTTGAGGACAGGAAGCAGAGGGGCATTTGCACGAAAGGAAGTGGTGGTGGTGGTAGGGCTGTACACAAGAGGCTGGAATTACAGGAACAGGTTTGCTTCGTCTGTAAACAGGCTGGCGATTTTTTTTTTATAGCTAATTTGTTTAAATCTCTCATTGTCTCAGAACTGCTTTCAAAAAGGTAAAAAAAAACTTGTCCTGGAAAGTAATTTTTTTAAGTTATCCTTATTTAATATAGCCACATCACTTCAGTGTTCTCCACTGATACTATCAAATTATATTTTTCTACCTGGATGAATTTAGTATTTTTTTGATGAACTGGATTTAGAATATTGAATTGATTTTGTGACCAGTAAGAAATTGCAGCAAAGCCCATATATGCCTTAAAAGAACGTGTCAATACCTGGTCACAGAAATAAAGTACAATAAGCTATGTAATAAAGTTGCTGATTATAGGCCAATGTGATTGAAAGTGGTTTGGACATCTGGAACATAGGAACAGGAGTAGGCTATTCATCCCTCAAGTTTGTTCCACTATTCAATTCGATCATGGCGAATATGTACCTCAACTTCAATAACCTGTTGTTGATCCATATGCACAATACCCTTAGTAATAAAAAGCTGATGATCTCAGTCTTGAAAATTTCAATTGGCCCAGCATCCACAGCCTTTTGAAGGCGGGAATTCCATATTTCCACTACTTTGTGTGAAAAAATACTAACTGATTTCACTCTGGCCCAGCTCTAATTTTAAGATGGTGCCCGCTTGTTCTGGATTCCCCCATCAGAGGAACTAGCTACTCTGTATGCACTCTATCGAATCTTTTATTGTTTTAAATACCTCAATGAGATCACTTCTCAACCTTCTAAACAAGGGAATATAAGCCACATTTATGTAATCTGTCCTCCTAATTTGACCCTTTAAAGACATTATGGTAAATTTGCGCTGTACTTTCTCGAAGGCAAATATATCCTTCTTGAGGTGCGGTGCCCAGAACTGAATGCAATACTCCTGTACAACTGAAGCATAACTTCTTCCCCTTTGTAATCCAGCCCCCTTGAGATAAAGGCCTACATTTGGATGCACAGTTTAAACGGGGCTTCCGCCAGTCCTCATTACCAAAGTTACAGCGGCCGATCGGGGGAGGTCTCCAGGAAATTAATTGGCAAAATATTTCCAGAGGGATAGAATTGAAAGCAGAGAAGTTATATTAAACTTGTATAGTTAGATCATACTTGGAGTACCGTGAACCGTTCTGGTCTCCATATTATAAAAAGAATATAGAGGCACTGGAGAAGCTGCAAAAAATTTACTAGAATGATACCAGAACTGAGAGGTTATGTCTTATCAGGAAAGATTGAACATAAGAATATAAGATAGTCACTAATAAATCCAATAGGAAATTCGGGAGAAACTTCTTTACCCAGAGAGTGGTTCGAATGTGGAACTCGCTACCAAAGGAGTAGTTGAGGCGAATAGCATAGATGCATTTAAGGGGAAGCTAGATAAACACATGAGGGAGAAAGGAATAGAAGGATATGTTGATGGGGTTAGATGAAGTAGGGTAGGAGGAGGCTCGTGTGGAGCATAGAAATGTTGGGCCAAATGGCCTGTTTCTTTGCTGTAAATCCTATGTAATACTATGTGAGGAAAGGAGAGTTGATATATGGGGATGAAATCAGCCAAGGCTTGTGTGAAGCATAAACACCCGCTTGGATCTGTTGGGCTGAATGGCCTGTTTCTGAGCTGTAAATGCTTTGTAATTTATAAAGTAGTTTTAGGATGAGAAAAAGACCATGGGCCTGTGATGAAGGGGTTCAATAGGTTAGACAAAGCGATGATTCCACTTGTGGGGAGTCCAAAAAAGGGGCCATAAATACAAGATAGTCACTAATAAATCCAATAAGGAACTCGGGAGATACTACTTTACTCAGAGTGGTGTTAGAATGTGGAACTCGCTACCACATAGAGTAGTTGAGGCGAATAGCATAGATGAATTTAAGGGGAAGCTGGATAAGTACATGGAGGAGAAAGGAATAGAAGGATGTGTTGATAGGGTGAGATGAAGTAAGGTGGGAGGAGGCTCATGTGGAGCACAAACACCGACATGGACCTGTTGGGCCAAATGGCCAGTTCCTGTGCTGTTAATACCATGTAATTCCATTAGCTTTTTGATCACCTTTTGTACCTGTGCACTAGCTTTTAGTGATTCATGTACCTGGACACCAAAATCTGTTTGCACCTCTGCAGTTTCTAAGAAAATATGAGAAGTAGCTTAAAAAAAACCAGGGAAAAGTAATGGTATTAGCTGAGCAACATAGGTTAAATCATAGCAATTTATTCCAACCTCAATGAATTTCAATATAACATTTTCTTAGCATATATCTATCACTTTTAGATGGGTACAGTAGTGTGGTAGTAGTAGTGGTACTGGCAGGCAATGGACCTACTTTTTTTTCCCCCTGCGTGGACCCTTTAAATTTGCTGGTGAGCGGCCTGTGTGGGACCTCGTGGTAGGTTGTGGTTTTGAATTCAATAAATCTGGTCACTTGTGGGCTGGCACCAGACTTGTAAAAAAAAAAAGAGATTTACTTATGTCCTTCACGGTAAGGAAACTGCTATTCCTACCCAGTCTGGTCTACATGTGGCTACAGTCCCACAGCATGTAGTTGACTCTTAATGCACTATGAAGTGGCTTAGCAAGGCACTCATTTGTAAAAACCATTGCAATGAAGACAGACTTATCATGCTTAAGGATGGGCAATAAATGCCAGTGTTGCCTACATCCCAAGAATAAAAAAGACTAGCATGAGCTGGGTTTTTTGTATTAATCGTCGGTCTGCTTAATTTACTTTCTACTATTTTGATCATGCAGTTGAAATTAATTCAGAAATCTTTTAAATAAATTCCCTTATTTTTCAGTTCCGGGAATGGATGCAACATTACCAGACAACCTCACCAACTCGTACTTCAGCAGCAGCTTTATTGGGGTAAATGGCTTTGGAGGGGGGCCAGCTGAGCCAAAGTACCCTTTGATTCAGGTATTGGAAATTAATTGCCTCTTTAATTATAACCATTGCAAATTCTGGTGTCTCTGAAAGTGACTCGCAGCATTAAAATAACTAATCCAAATATTGCACTGTGTGGTGGATTACAGGTGTTTTTCACACTTGAATATAGATAGCATAGTTTGCATGTGCTGTAGGGGCAATGGTGCACGTTTTTTCCAAGAAACAGAGTGTAGTCTGTTTCTTAAAAAACAAACGTGCACTATTGCCCCTACAGCCATATGTAAACTATGTTATATTCAAGTTTCCGCCAAAATTAATTTGCATAATCACAAACATAAAATCTTCCATGAACCAGCGCAATTGGGCAGCGTAATAGAATGCATTTTTTTATCTTGCCATTAAAAAGTATTCGTTGGTGTATTTAAGAGTGGTAACCTGGTGCAGTTTTATTACTACAGCTGAAAATGGATTTATCACCAAAAAGAAGCATTTCTAATAAGCGTGTCCAGTCCCCCACCTGTGAATAATTTGATTTAAAATCACTGAAAATGACTTTTAAAACAAAACCTGTACTGAACCATTTAATAGTTCAATTGATGTGCACTAGTCAGTTTCTTAGTACATTAAATATTTTGATATTTTTGATTTTTTTTGTCAAATTTTGTTTTTTTTGATAACGCTCCTGTGAAGCACCTTGGGACATTTTATTACGCTAAAGGCGTTTTATATATATGCAAGTTCTTTATGAATTTTTTTTTTAAACGAGCCTACTAGTACCTGTGCACCTAAGGAAATGAGCGCAATTTGAAGAGCATTCCTGAGCCAGCGGAATCTTGCAATTTCGACTTGGAGGTGAGGGGAAGGAATGTCCAGTTTTGTGGGCGGGGCCTGATTCAGGCGATTTGAATCTTGAACCAGCGTAAAAGATTGTGGAAAACACGAGGTAAGTGGATTTGGATGTAACTCACCTACGTTTTAAATGCCCCAATCTTTTGCGCTGGTCCAGCCAATTGTGCCCAGATTGCGCTGGAATCTGGGTGCAAAACTAGCGGAAACTTCTGCCGTTATGTTTACATCGTAATTAGATGCCAAGTAACCACATCCTTGTTTCAGTGTGATCACAAGCAGTGAAATATTACTGAACTCAGGAATTTTATTTACACAATCTACGAAAATTGTGTTTATATTTCAGCCTGATGGTATACAGTAGTGTACAGTAGTGTGTGGTTCAATTTCAGTGGACTTTTCTGCTCCACTACAGGGTGAAATGCAATAATATATGAAAATGAAATTATTCACAGTAAGTCAGATAACACGCTGTTACTAAGGACGGGATTTTCTTTCCATATAATGCACAATATATCTGCAAAGGCGGATTTTTGTCCATTTAAAGCAACACTCTTGGGAACTTTTATAAAGTGCTTGTTAGTTTTTACGGCAGGTCGAGAGCACCTAACACTAATTAACGGGCTTGTTCTTTTTTAAAAAAATTGCAACAAATTGTAAAGCCTGCAAATGCTGATGTTTTTAAGAAATAATTTAGTGCTGAGCTATATGACTCAAATTTAAAATTCTTATTCTAGTGTTTAAATCACTTCCATATCTTTGTAACCTCCTCCAATGCTATAAAACCTTCCTCCCCAACCCAGCCCTGAACTGTTTCTCTGACTAGCTTACTATGCATCTCCTCACCTCCATCTGTCGGCGGCCATGTTTTCAGACATCTGGACCCTAATCTCTGGAATTCCCTCACTAAACCCCGAGCCTCTCCACTTCCATCTCTTTTTAAGGTGCTACATAAAACCCACCTCTTTCCCCCTCCTAATATCTCCTTTGGCGCAGCATTACACTTCCGTTAAACACTTTGGAACTTTTTCTATGTTAAAGGCACTTGACAAGTACAATTTGCTGTAGTATATTAGGAGCAAATCTGTTGCTCATGGAAAGTTGCTTTATCCAGACAGGAATGTTCATACCATGTAAAACACAATGTATTCTTCTACTGAAGTGTAGGTGTGTGTCCATTTACGGCTACAAAGGCTAATTGCAGCAAAGTAAACACTGGCTGAGTTCATAGAGTTCACAGACTGTAGACATTTAATATTTAGTGTTCTTAAAGAGTTCCTTTTGTTATTTTTGTCTTCGTACTGTGATCTAGAAATTTGGGTGTGACTTTTGAAGTGAGACGAACAGGAAATGCGCACTGGCAATGCTGCCTATATTGGTCCTCCCCAGTTGAGTGATTTGCTAGGCCACTTCAGAGGGTATTGAGTCAACAAGACTTGTGTGTAAGGCAGACTGGGTAGGAGTTCTCTTCCCTGAAGGATATTAGTGAACCAGATGGGTTTTTACAACGATCTGGCAGTTTCATGGTTATTTTTCTATTGCCAGTCCACAGATTACTAGATTTATTGAATTTAATTTCACAATTTGCCATGATTTGAACTCATGACCTCTA
The DNA here is from genome assembly GCA_030390025.1 of Squalus acanthias. Taxonomy (NCBI): domain Eukaryota; kingdom Metazoa; phylum Chordata; class Chondrichthyes; order Squaliformes; family Squalidae; genus Squalus; species Squalus acanthias. The sequence continues at coordinate 34,084,514 of CM059431.1, read as the reverse complement.
ACTTGTTAGTCTAGTACCTATCCTAACATGCACTTCATAAACAGGAAATGTATGCTAGATAACTTATAACTCGGCTAGGATTTTAATCTTAAATATTTTGTATTATGAAGGATAATTGCTGGGTATGTAACATATAGAAAATGCAGAACACTTGTCGAACATCCAAATCACCACTGTCCACAGTACTCAAGTCGGTTTAATGAACATACTTAACAATTACTTGGAAGCAGCAAAGATTCCAATAGCCTGAAAATGCTTGAAAGTGGTGGCTATACTAAAACCTGGAAAGAAAGACTTACATTTATATAGAACATGGAAAAGCCAAAGATTTTGTAGTTCCACCTATACATCGATGGAAAGAATCCTGTTTGCTCAACTAACAATTTAGAGGGGGACCTGATTCCTGAGTAGGCTGGTTTTAGATCTGGAAAATCACTGCGAGCAATTTTTGAACTTGACCTAATATATCAAGGATTGCTTTGAATTGAGGTTGGTTACTGTTGCAGTTTGAACATGACACAGTAAACCATTGTGTTTTACAGTTGAAACGTAGGGAATTGATGAGAGACAGGAAACTAGTGGTGATGAACTATACATGCCTGAAAACCTTGACTTTTTAGAAATAGGAGGCAGATGCAGCAGATGACAAAAATAACAGTATGGTCTACCTCTTTAGTCAGTTTTGGCACCATTTCTGTTTAACATCTGAACAAATGACCAACATTATACAATTGATACTCACTGCAGCTTGTATGCAAATGGATTTTTGTTGTAATGTCTTGCTTCTGAGTCAGAAGGTCATGGGTTCAAGTTTCACTCCAGACATTTGAGGACATAATCCACAGCAACATTTATATACTGCCTTTAATGTAGTAAAAACGTCCCATGGCGCTTCACAGGAACGTTATCAGACAAAATTTGAAACCGAGCCACATAAGAGATATTAGGACAGGTAACCAAAAGATTATCTTGCTCTGTTAGAAAAATAGATATCCCGTTAATATTTTTAAGAAAGTTTTGATTAAGCAGTGAGACCTGTGGGGAAGCAATGTTGCATTTATAAAAGGTAGGCAAACAAGGGGTGGGATCACTTAAAGATTATAGGGCTATTTTGTACTTGAGAGTGAAAGAACAGTTTTTACGAGAAAGGCGACAGTAAGACGAGGAGTACCTGAGGAGGATGTGGAAGAGCCAGTACTTATCTCCAACCTCCTTTTCCTGTCCAAAGTTCTTGAACGTGTTTTGCCCCTCAGTTCTGTGCTATCTCTTCCACAACTCCATGTCTGAATCCCTCCAATCAAAGTCATGAATGACTCTCTGTGACTACATCATCACTCCTCGACCTCTCTGCCGCCTTTGACACTGCTTCTTCATTGGGACGCCCTTGCTTGGTTTTGCTCTTGCCTATCCAATCATAGCCATGGTACCTCTACCAGTAGCTTTTCTCCACTTATCCGCAGTGCACTATCACTGTTGCCTTAGGAATTCCCCAAAGATCTATTCTTGGCCGCCTCCTTTTCCTCATATACCTGCTGTCCTTTAACAACACCATCCGCAGATATGAGGTCAGCTTCCACATGTATGCTGATACCCAGTTCTACCTCTTGACCACTTCACTGCTTATGTGCTGTCAAATTGCTTGTCTGATGTCCAGTCTTGGATGATTTACAGTTTCCTCTGGTTAAATATTGTGAACATTAAAGCCATCATCTTTGACCTTTGCTACTGGCTCTATTAGAAACAATAATTTGGAAGAAAATTAACAGCCACTTGGACACGCATGGACTAGTAAAGGAGAGCCAGCAAGGATTTGTTAAGGGAAAATCGTGTTTGACTAACTTGATTGAGTTTTTGATGAGGTAACAGAGGGTGGATGAGGACAGTGCAGTTGATGTTGTGTATATGGACTCTCAAAAGACATCTGAAAGCAAAATTGAAGGGGCAGTAGCAGCGTGGATACAAAATTGGCTAAGGGATAGAAAACAGAGGGTTGTGATGAATGGCTGTTTTTTGGACCGGAGGGAGGTATACAGTGGTGTTCCCCAGGGTTCAGTACTAGGACCACTGCTGTTTATGATGTACATTATTGACTTGGGCTTGGGGGTACAGGGCACAATTTTGAAATTTGCAAATGACACAAAATGTGAAGTGTAGTAAACAGTGAGGAAGATAGTAATATACTTCAAGAGGACATAGACAAGATGGTGCAATGGGCGGACACATGGCAGATGAAATTCAACGCAGAGAAGTGTGAGGTGATGCATTTTATTAGGAAGAATGAGGCGAGACAACACAAGCTAAATAGTACAATTTGAAAGGGGGTGCAATAACAGAGAGACCTGGGGGTGTTTGAGCACAAATCTTTGAAAGTTGCAAGACAGGTTAACAAATCAGTTAATAAAGCATATGGGATCCTGGGCTTTATAAATAGAGGCATAGAGTACAAAGAGCACAGATTTAAGGTGATTGGCAAAAGAACCAGAGGCGACATGAAGAAAATCTTTTTTATACGACGAGTGGTTAGGATTTGGAATGCGCTGCCTGAAAGGCTGTTGGAAACGGATTCCGTAGGAATTTCAGGATCCTGCCTGAAAACTGTCGACATTTATCATGGAAGATTAAATAGTACAATCACTTGGTGATGGAGATATCGGACCATGACGGCACAAATGTGACAAACCTTTTCGATTCCTCTTTGCTGAAATCAGTCTTTGTGACTTGGCTGCTTTTCCTCAGCTGTTCTCTCTGCAGAGTGGGAATGGCGCAGGCTGGGTACAAGCTGTCAGTCTTGGACAGCGGACAGACAGGAGCTGCCTCATCCCACTCTGTCCAGAACAGTTTCCATTCCTAGCTCCAAATCAACAGCAAAAGCTGGAGCTTCACAGCAGGTTCACCGGCTTCTGAGAGATTGAAGGAACTGGTGCAGGGTTCCACTGGGAACATTAACCTGCCTTTTTTCTTTCACACACTGACAGACCTTTTGTGCTTCCAGCATTCACTATTTTCTTTCTCTTACTCCTTGGGCACCCAAACCTTTGCTAGTTCTTGTGTCATAGATAAATGAGAACTCTCCCCCCACGAAAAACATAGACAATGTCACTGAGAAGGCCCTGGGCTCCTTCCCTGAACTGCGGTTGAATTTATGCTTATGGAGGGAGTCACAGCACGCAGAGAGGTTCTTTTCCCTTCCAGTGGGTGGAAGAGACCTCCCCAAGAGACTAACGCAGCCTGGTTGCACATTGCACAGAAGGACACAAGCAGGGATGTGGTCAGGAGGACCAGGCTGCAGTGGCGCAAACCTTTCAATGATCTCAGTAGATCACGAAACGTAACTGCAAAGCCACACTCAACCTCATCCTGCTGTGCCACTCATCACATCCCCATCACTCTGCCTTCCCTACCCTACACCTGCACATCCTTACTCACACCAACTTAACTTGCACCTCCACCTATCCCTCTCTATCTACATTATCAGTTCCCCATCTCACTAGCCACCCCTCACACTCGCCCTCATCCTAGTCCAATCATATCAACTAACAACACACAAAGGTAGGCACTTGGGTGTTTTATGCAATGTTCATGTAAAGTTTCTGTTAATGTGGTGTCAAACATTGAAACCTTTATTTTCAACACTTTGCGTTCTTGGACAGAGCTGGGTGCACCTTTGGAAGTGACTTAGTGAGTTGCACTGAATGGTGAGACATAACGGTACCCCCTGCAATGGTCATGAGTGTGAAAGGAATGGCTTGGGCATTGTACGGATGCATTATGGTGTTGGTGTGAGGTGGTGCCAACCTGGCGCATCATGTGGCAGCCAGGTTGTACAGCGTCAAGTGAAGTAAATTTGGCCATGGTGAGGCCATCCCTTGCCTCTTGGGCAACAATGTGGTCGGGTGCTGATGCCCTCTGTCCTGTGCAGCATCAGTTGATTACAGAGAAGGTTGGTGTTGTTGGTGGTGCTGGTGTTGGGGCTGATCGTGGTGGGATTCTGAGGGCCAAGGTGAGATAGTTTCAAGGGCACCGATGCTAATGTAATAGATGGCAGATGAACTTGAGATGACAGAAGTGATCTGTCAGTGGTGAGAGAGATTGTTCCAATGAGGTGACACTGGATCGAGAGTTTATTCCAAACACTTGGAAGCTGCATAAAGCTCAAACTGTCTTTCAAATGCTGTAAGCAACAGCTTCTGAGCTTGGAAAGTGAACAGCTGTGAGATGGGAGCTTTTATAGCACATTTGCAGCTGTCAAGTAATGAGATGATTCCATGGTCATACAACTCCCGACCTGCTTACCTGATGTGATCCCCGAGCAGCGTGGACCCCGTGGGCGACCTCGTAAAATGTAAAGGTGAGCTCAAAATACTTCTTAATGGGCTGTTAACAAGGTCAGAATGACCTGAATTGCCTCCCCTGTCGCTGCGTGTCAGGTCTGTTCAGTGCTGACAGACCCGACATCTGGGAAAGGCGCGTGGCGGCGGGTTGACAGTGGGGTCCCGACCCGCTGTCAAAAAAAAAAGTTTCCCACCCAACCCACCACCGAACACATCTGCTGTCCCCTGAAAAATTCCCTCCATAGTGTGGGACTGGAGTCACACGTAGCCCAGACCGGGTAAGGGGCAGCAGGTTCCCTTCCCTCGAGGACATTATCCAACCAGTTGGGTTTTTACAACAATCCAATACTTTTTATGATTTTTTTTTTTGGTGTCAGTCCAGAAATTGATTGAATTTAATTTGATAACTTGCCATGCTGGGTTTGGAACTCATGACGTTTGGGTTGCTCGTCCAATATCATAACCACTAGGCTGCTGTAAATGCAGATCACTGTAGGTAAAAAGACAGTAAACACTGTGTCCCTCACAGTCCTGCCTTACAGATTCGAAACCAATCAGTTAAAAAGAAAAAATAAAGATTTGCATATACATAGCGGCTTTCACAACCGTAGGACATCCCAAAGTACTTCACAACCAATGAAGTACAACAACAACAACTTGTATGTATATAGCGTCTTTAACATAGTAAAACGTCCCAAGGCGCTTCACATGAGAGTTATAAAACAAAATGAGAAACCGAGTCACATAAGGAGATATTGGGGCAGATGACCAAAAGCTTGGTAAAAGAGGTAGGTTTTAAGGAGGAAAGCGAGGCGGAGAGGTTTAGGGAGGGAATTCCAGAGCTTGGGGCCTTGGCAGCTGAAGGCACGGCCACCAATGGTGCAGCGATTAAAATCAGGGATGCTCAAGAGGCCAGAATTAGAGGAGCGCAGATATGAATGGTGGAGCAGGCTCAAGGGGCCGAATGGCCTACTCCTGCTCCTATTTCTTCGTGACTCAGTTAGAGCCAATGGCAGCACACCATCTTCCATTCATAAGTCTCACAGCATGGCTGAGAGACTTATGAATCTTACACCCCCCCAAAATAACAGCTAAACCTCAATTAAATTTAAAAAAAAAACCCATCACATTAATAAAATAAGTATAGTTAATTAAATTAACCATTTTAAATAAAAAATTAAATTTTTGAAAAAATTTAAAATCTTTTAAAAAGTTATAAAAATAAACTTACCTGTCTTTAAAGTCTATAAAAAAGATATACCTGTAAAAAAAAATTCAAAAAAATACTTAATTCACTACTTACCTTCTTAAAAGCGGGTCTTACTCCTCCTTTTTACATTTCCAAAATCTTCAGTACTTACCTGCGCGTCCAAAGCATGAAGTGCACAGCGTGCGCGCAGCCTGTAGCGCGCACGCGATGCACTCCGGCCCCGCCCCCTTTTCGGAAGAGCAATTGCCGGTTTTCAGCGCATGCGCAGGGCATGCAGAAAACCGGCAATTGGAGTGGGAATACACGAGAGTACGCAGTGCGTACTCTCGCGTCCCGGGATCAATTTTCGGCCCCTTATGTTCTTATTTTGGAGGGTTGTGGGGCTGGAGGAGATTAGAGGTAGGGAGGGGCGAGGCCATGGAGGGATTTGAAAACAAGGATGAGAATTTTAAAATTGGGGCGTTGCTTAACTGGGAGCCATGTCGGTCAGCGAGCACAGGGGTGATGGGTGAACGGGACTTGGTGCGAGTTAGGACACGGGCAGCAGAATTTTGGATGGCAAAGTTTTGAAGTGTAGTCGCTGTTCAAAAACAGCAGCCAACTTGCGCACAGCAACCTCCCACAAACAGCAACGTGAAAATATTTAAAAAAAAAATTCGTTTATGGGATGTGGGCGTTGCTGGCAAGGCAAGCATTTATTTCCCATCCCTAATTGCCCTTGAGAAGGTGGTGGTGAGCCACCTTCTTGAACCGCTGCAATCCGTGTGGTGAAGGTACTCCCACAGTACTGTTAGGGAGGGAGTTCCAGGATTTTGACCCAGCGGCGATGAAGGATCGGCGATATACTTCTAAGTCAGGATGGTGTGTGACTTGGAGGGCAACTTGGAGGTGGTGGTGTTCCTATGCGCCTGCTGCCCTTGTCCTTCTAGGTGGAAGAGGTCGCGGGTTTGGGAGGTGCTGCCGAAGAAGCCTTGGCGAATTGCTGCAGTGCATCTTGTAGATGGTACACACTGCAGCCACGGTACACCAGTGGTGGAGGGAGTGAATGTTTAAGGTGGTGGATGGGGTGCCAATCAAGCGGGCTGCTTTGTCCTGGATGGTGTCAAGCTTTTTGAGTGTTGTTGGAGCTGCACTCATCCAGGCAAGTGGAGAGTATTCCATCACACTCCTTACTTGTGCCTTGTAGATGGTGGAAAGGCTTTGGGGAGTCAGGAGGTGAGACACTTGCCGCAGAATACCTAGCCTCTGACCTGCTCTTGTTGCCACAGTATTTGTGGCTGGTCCAGTTAAGCTTCTGGTCAATGGTGACCCCCAGGATGTTGATGGTGGGGGACGCGGCGATGGTAATGCCGTTGAATGTCAAAGGCCGGTGGTTAGACTCTCGCTTGTTGGAGATAGTCATTGCCTGGCACTTGTGTGGCGCGAATGTTACCTGCCACTTATCAGCCCAAGCCTGAATGTCATCCTGGTCTTGTTGCATGCGGGCATGGACTGCTTCATTATCTGAGGAGTTGTGAATGGCGCTGAACGCTGTGCAGTCATCAGCGAACATCCCCATTTCTGACCTTATGTTGGAGGGAAGGTCATTAATGAAGCAGCTGAAGATGGTTCGGCCTAGGACACTGCCCTGAGGAACTCCTACAGCGATGTCCTGGGGCTGTGATGATTGAGCTTCAACAACCACAACTATCTTTCTTTGTGCTAGGTATGACTCCAGCCAGTGAAGAGTTCCCCCCCCCCCCTGATTCCCATTGACTTCAGTTTTACGAGGGCTCCTTGATGCCACACTCGGTCAAATGCTGCCTTGATGTTGAGGGCAGTCACTCTCACCTCACCTCTGGAATTCAGCTCTTTTGTCCATGTTTGGACCAAGGTTGTAATGAGGTCGGGAACCTCAGGTGGTCTTGGCAGAACCCAAACTGGGCATCAGTGAGCAGGTTATTGGTGAGTAAGTGCTGCTTGATAGCACTGTTGATGACACCTTCCATCACTTTGCTGATGATTGAGAATAGACTGATGGAGCGGTAATTGGCTGGATTAGATTTGTCCTGCTTTTTGTGGACAGGACATACCTGGGCAGTTTTGCACATTGTCGGATAGAAGCCAGTGTTGTAGCTGTACTGGAACAGCTTGGCTAGAGGCGCGGCTAGTTCTGGAGCACAAGTCTTCAGCACGATAGCCGGGATGTTGTCGGGGCACATAGCCTTTGCTGTATCCAGTGCGCTCAGCTGTTCCTTGATATCACGTGGAGTGAATCGAATTGGCTGAAGACTGGCTTCCGTGATGGTGGAGACCTCAGGAGGAGGCCGATATGGATCATCCACTCGGCACTTCTGGCTGAAGATGGTTGCAAATGCTTCAGCCTTTTCTTTTGCACTCATGTGCTGGGCTCCACCATCATTGAGAATGGGGATATTCATGGAGCCTCCTACTCCTGTTAGTTGTTTAGTGGTCCACCACCATTCACGACTGGATTTGGCAGGACTGCAGAACTTTGATCTGATCTGTTGATTGTGTGATCGCTTAGCCCTGTCTATAGCATGCTTCTTTTTAGCATGCATGTAGTCCTGTGTTGCAGCTTCCCCAGGTTGGCATCTCACTTTTAGGTAAGCCTGATGCTGCTCCTGGCATGCTCTTCTGCACTCCTTATTGAACCAGGGTTGGTCCCCTGGCTTGATGGTAATGGTAGAGTGAGGGATATGCTGGGCCATGAGGTTACAGATTGTGGTGGAATACAATTCTGCTGCTGTTGATGGCCCACAGCGCCTCATAGATGCCCAGTTTTGAGCTGCTAGATCTGTTCTGAATCTATCCCATTTAGCACAGTGGTAGTGCCACACAACATGATGGAGGTTGTCCTCAGTGTGAAGATGGGACTTTGTCTCCACAACGACTGTGTGGTGGTCACTGCTACCAATACTGTCATGGACAGATGCATTTGTTGATTGGTAAGGACGAGGTCAAGTTGGTTTTTTCCCACGTGTTGGTTCTCTCACCACCTGTCGCAGGCCCAGACTGGCAGCTATGTCCTTCAGGACTCGGCCAGCTCGGTCAGTAGTGGTGCTACCAAGCCACTCTTGATGATGGACATTGAAGTCCCCCACTCCGAGTACATTCTGTGCCCTTGCTACTCTCTGTGCTTCTTCCAAGTGGTGTTCAACATAGAGGAGTACTGATTCATTAGCTGAGGGAGGGTGGTAGGTGGTAATCAGCAGGAGGTTTCCTTGCCCATGCTTGACCTGAAGCCATGAGACGTCATGGGGTCCGGAGTCAATGTTGAGGACTCCCAGGGCCACTCCTTCCCAACTGTATACCACTGTGCCGCCACCCCTGGTGGGTCTGTCCTGTCGGTGGGACAGGACATACCCAGGGATGGTGATGGAGGAGTTTGGGACTTTGTCCAGGACCTTTCCTATCTTAAGCTATCTTGTACCTTAAGAAACAGAAATTTGCAACAGAATTGGGCTAAATTTAGAGAGAGAATGTTAGGGGTCATCGAGAATTGTTAGTTTTCACACGAGTGCTTAAATGCCCCAGGGATATGGTGAAAGTTTGACGTATTTATTCCACCCTTGCCTCAGCCCATCTGTGACTTAAACCCTCATGCTATTGTCACCTCCAGACTCTCTACAATTCCAATGTTCTCATGGGCAGTCTCCCATCCTACACCCTCTGTAAACTTCAGCACATCCAGAACTCTGCTGCCAATATCCTAACCCATACCAAATCTCACCTGCACATCACCCCTCTCTCTGCTGGCCTATGTTGACTTCTAGTCCCTGGTGCCACAAGTTTGAAGTTCTCATCCTTATGTTTGAATCCCTTCCTGGCCTTGCCCCTGCAATGGATAGAAGGATGGCTAGGGCACAGAAAGCAAAGAGCTGCGGGTAAACAGACAATTTTTTGGATTGGCTGAATGTAGGTTGTGGTGTGTCCTAGGTATCTGTGCTAGAACTTGTTTTCATAGAATGGTACAGTACAGAAGAAGGTCATTCGGCCCATCGTGCCTGTGCTGGCTCTTTTAAAGAGCTATGGAATTAGTCCCACTCCTCGACTCTTTCCCCATAGCTCAGCAAATCTTCCCTTTTCAAGTATATATTCAATTCCCTTTTGAAAGTTACTATTGAATCTGCTTCCACCACCTTTCAAGCAGTGCAATCCAGATCATCATAACTCGCTGCATTTAAAACAAAGTTTCTCCTCATCTCCCCTCTGGTTCTTTTGCCAATTACCTTAAATCTGTGTCCTCTTGTTACTGACCCTCCTGTCAATGGAAACAGTTTGCCTTGCTTCCTCCATTAAAACCCTTCATAATTGTGAGCCCTTCTATTAAATCCCCCCTTAACCTCCACTCTAAGGAGAACAATTCCAGCTTCTCTCGTCTCTCCACGTAACTGAAGTCCCGCATCCTTGGTACCATAGTAATAAATCTCCTCTGCACCCTCTCCTTTCTAAAGTGTGGTGCCCAGAATTGGGCACAATATTCCAACTGAGGCCTAATCAGTGACTTATAAAGGTTTAACATAACTTCCTTACTTTTGTACTCTATTTATAAAGCCCAAGATCCCATATGCTTTTTTTATCAACCTGTCCTGCTACCTTCAAAGATGTGAATGTCCAGGTCTCTCTGTTCTTGTCTCCCCGCCCCCCCCCCCCTTTAAAATTGTACCATTTAGAGGGGGTTTTCTGTTTTACATTTATGTAAATGATTTAGACACGGGCATATGAATAATAAAATCCAAACTTATTGATACAAAATTAGGGAGTGTGGTAAACTATGATAATGTATGCAAGCGATTACAGGAGAACATAGGTTAGCTGAGGGTGCATTTTGAAAAAAGAATTGAAGAAATAAATGATAAGATTTTGAGTGGAGGAACAGGTATTTAAGGATTCAGATACATAGATCTTTTAAAGGTGGGAATGAAGGTTTAAAAAAAGAAAAGTTGGATTCAGGGTTTTGTATATAGGGCCATTCAATTTAATAGCAAAGCCATTTTTAATTTGTACAGGTGTTGGTGAGGCCACAGTTAGAGTATTGTGTGTGGCCCTCCCTATCTCTGTAACCTCCTCCAGCCCTCCGAGATCTCTGCGCTTCTCCAATTCTGGCCTCTTGCTCATCCTGATTTTCATTGTTCCACCATTGGTGGCTGTGCCTTCAGCTGCCTTGGCCCTAAGCTCTGAAATTCCCTCCTTAAACCTCGCCTTCTCTCTTTAAAGTCGCTCCTTTAAACCTACCTCTTTGACCAAGCTTTTGATCACCTGTCCTAATCTCTCTCTATGTGGCTTGGTGTCAAATTTTGTCTGATAATGCTCCTGTGAAGCACCGTGGGACATTTTTACTACATTATAGGCGCTAGATAAATGCAAGTTGTTCTGGGTACCACATTATAGGAATGATATTAGAGTCATGGAAAGGGTATAGTGAAGATTCATTAGTAGAATACCAGGAATGAGGAAAGCTGAAAAAAATTGGTTAAGGGGGAAGCTAATATAGATGTCCAAATTATGAAAGGCTTTTCAAAGCCTAATAGTGATAAATTGTTTGCACTAGCTGTTGTATCAGTTGGGCATAGACTCAAGATAATTGTAAGAGTGAAGGGGTAAGCTAGAAGAAATGTTTTCACATAAGAGGTTATTTGGATACAAGTGGCTATCGAGGTAGAGAATGTAACAACATTTAAAAGGCAATTGAAGAAGAATTTGAAGAGAGACATATAAAAGGATACAGGGAAATGGCAGCAAATGGGATTAGAGAGCACGTCGGCTCCAGTTGAAGAGCTAGCATTGGCAGAGGCACAATGAACCGAAAGCTGCCAGTGCTGTAACTTCTATGATTCTGTGTTGCAGCAGATGCAGTGATGATGGGCAGCACTACAGTAAAACTGAAGTGGCAGTGAGACTAGCTTCAAGAGGTTGGTTCTTCTTGGAGGTAAAGCACTGCCAGTGTCGTCAACAGCAACAAGAACTTGCATTTATATAGTGTTTTTAATGTAGAAAATGTCCCAAAGTGCTTCACAGTGACATAAGGGAAAAATGGATACCAAGCCAAAGAAGGAGCTATTGGGAGGGATGGCCAAAAGCTTGGTCAAAGAGGTCAGTAAAGGAGGGTTTTAGAGATGAGAATCAGAGAAACTGAGAGTTCAGGCAAAGTGGAGGGTGGGGAGGAGAAGAGGGAGGCTGGAGGAGGTTACAGAGATGGGGAGGGATGACAAGGCCATGAAAGGATTTAAACATGAGGATGAGAATTTTAAATGTGAGACGTTGGAGAACAGGAGCCAATGCAGGTCATCAAGGACAGGGTTGATGGTCCAGTAGGACTTAGTGCATGATAGGATATTAGGATATGGGCAGTAGAGTTTTGGATGAGTTTTAGTTTATGGAGGGTGTAGGATGGGAGGCCGGCTGGGAGAGTTTTGGAATCGTCAAGTCTGGAGGTGATAAAAGCAGGGATGAGGGTTTCGGCGGCAGATGGGCTGAAGAAAGGGCAGTGACAGGCAATCTTAGAGGTAAAAGTAGGTGATTTTTGTGATGGAGAGAATGGGATGTTATAGACAGAGGTGAGGATAAAATTGAATCTGAAGAGAAAGGTATATGCAAAGTAAATAAATAATACAGAAGGGGATGACGAAAGGGAATATGAGTTTACAAAGGCTAAAAAAATTAGGGAGGCAAAGAGAAATATGAAATTAAATATCAAAGATATAAAAAGAAGTTGTAAAGTATTTTATAGGCACATAAGTAACAAAAGTAGAATTAAGATAGGGATAGGGCCACTAAGAAATGAGCAAGATAAGCTCTCAGGAAATTGCACTGAAATAGTAGGGATACTGAATAGATACTTGGCCTTAGTTTTCACTGAAGAAGCTACCAAAGAGGAAATTGCAACAGTAGAAGGTAAGCGGGATATTACAACAGTTCAGATAGAAAGAAAGGAGATACTTGACAAACTAGCCAAGTTTAAGGAGGACAAGACTCCGGGTCCAGATGGATTACACCAACGGAAACTCAAAATAAGTTAGGGATGAGATAGCAAAGGCACTAGTATAATATAAAAATTCAATAGCAAAAGGAATAGTGCAGAACAGCAAATGTAATTCCTATCTTCGAAAAGGAAGATAAAACTAACCCAGCCTCACCCACCCAGGACATCCCAAACCACTTAACAACAATGAAGTACTTTAGAAGTGTAGTCAATATAGGAATGTAGGAAAATATAAAGCCTCTTCCTGGCAATTTGCACATTTATCTTTGTTTTTTTATTTATCAGCCAAGAAAAACTGAACTATCATTGTTTCAGCATTTTATGGATTGATTGCTCTGCTTTTCCTGATTATTGTATTTCATGGGCTCAGAAATGTCCTTTTAAGGTGATTTAAACCCAGTGAATTTGTGTGGTTTTCTATTAAAATTTCATTTTTTATAGCCAGCAAAAGATTGGAACAGTATTGCTGGTATTTTTACAGAAGTTTTTTTCTGTTTCACTGCTGACTTGGGCACTTATTGAAAACGGTAGGCAGGGCTGGGGTGTGTCGTGGGCTAAACACCACTTTTCTTTTCTGGAATCTTATTCATCCCATTCTGATTGATGAAAATGCACTGGCTGAGAAGGGTCCTAAATGAAATGATTTCAGACTATTTTAATCCAGTTCCTGGTGGGAATGACTCCACATCACAAAACAGTCCATAATTCTGTATTGGATGGCACTGCTGGAAAAATGTTACATTGTTGTAGTACATGTTGCTTTATTTTCCATTTAACAATCCTGTACCTGACTCACTGTTTTTGCTCTGTAGGCCTGTACTGAATATGGATAAACATAAAGGAGAAGTGTATTCTAGCAAATTGTCACAAAATCCCAAATGTTCTAGAAAGGCGCACAGTACCTATTCTCAATATATCTATGATGTGGAGATGCCGGTGTTGGACTGGGGTGGACAAAAGTGAGAAGTCGCACAACACCAGGTTATAGTCCAACAGCTTTATTTGAAATCACAAGCTTTCGGAGCGCTGCTCCTTCGTCAGGTGAAGTCTGATGATCACCTGACGAAGGAGCAGCGCTCCGAAAGCTTGTGATTTCAAATAAAGCTGTTGGACTATAACCTGGTGTTGTGTGACTTCTCAATATATCTAAGTCACTCTGTTACCGTGCTTTAAAACTGCTAGTCAGAAGGCATCCCAGCAAGAGATATTTTGTGCAAGAATCTCATGCTGTTGTGTCACACTGTTCCATGTAGAATTTTCTGTTCTCCTTGTGCTTATCGTAGGACACCTGCATTGAGTGTGACAGAGTTGTGGTAAATGGCTGTTTTTCAGACTGGAGAATGGTAGACAGTGGTGTTCCCCAAGGGTCAGTGCTGGGGCCACTATGTATGCGTGCGTGCGTGCGTGCGTCCGGGTCACCACACTTTAGGGAGGATGTGAAGGCCCTTGAGAGGGTGCAGAGGAGATTTACCAGAATGGTTCCAGGGATGGGAGATCTTCGCTACAAGGACAGGTGATTTGATACAAGATTATGACGGGTTTGGATAGGCTAGATGGGGAAAGGCTGTTCCCACTAGTTGATATTACAAGGACTAGGGGACACAGATTTAAGCTTTTGGGCAAGAGATACAGGGGGGATGTGAGGAAAAACTTTTTTACGCAGCGAATGGTGAGGACCTGGAACTCTCTGCCGATGGAAGCGGACACACTCAATGTTTTCAAGGGGAGACTGGATAGGCACTTGAGGGAAATAAACTTGCAGGGCTACGGGGATAGAGCGGGGGAATGGGACTGTCGATTGCTCTGCAGAGAGCCGGCACGGACTCGATGGGCCGAACGACCTCCTTCTGTGCCGTTATGATTCTATGATATACAGCCCCAGTGACGTATATAGGCCCTAGGCAAAGTTCCCTTATTGATAACATTATGCCAGATACATTGAACAATAATGTATCTTTCCTTGCTGCCTCTAATTAGAAGTTTTAAAGCTTAAAATTGGGTAAAGAGGAGCAACTGAAATGTACAATGTGTGTAGATGTTTAATTTTATAAGATTTTTGGGTTACTTGATAGTTCAATGAAATATGCTCATCTTTGAAAGGAGAAGGCAAGAGTATAGGTGTCCTTTCCCTTCTCTGGAAGAGTCACAATTTTTCACCCAGGCAGCTTCAATGCCCTGTTTTTGGGGCAGCTTGCGTGCATCTCAGAACAGCTATTATTCAATTACATGGAAAGTTGATCCAATGGCGCCTGAGCCAGGAAAATTAATACTGGTTGTGAACTTGGATAGTAGATGCCTTCAGCTTTTAATTTTTTAAATATACACATGGGGAATATCAAAATATTAGAAAACTCATGCATTTGATATTTGTATGTTCAATGTGTTTTTGAACCACAAGATTGTGTATTGGTCAGGATTATTTTGTTTGCTATACAGTAGAACACTGTTAGTAGTAAATAGTTGCTGTGTCCTTGCAGTGTGCTGTTGCCCATTCAAATAAAGCATTTGTCAGATTAGGTGTCTTTTCTATTAGTAAGGTGACGCAATTTGGTGCAGTAGCAGGCAATTGTTGCGAGGACAAATGCCTCATATATTTGGCCCTGTTGGTATCTGGGAGCATAGAAACGGAAATTTTACTGGTTACCACCAGACCACTTGAAAATTCCCCTCGTGTAATGCTTGCCCAAGCAGCCCTGGTTCAGCAAATGATTAACTCTGTTTTAGAAGTTCTGCTTATAAAGGATATTCAAGTTATCAACTTTGGAATTTTCATCTGTGATTATTTATGTCCATCAAGAAATTAAATTAGAGGTGATGGAACAAATCGAACAGTGTCTGTGAAAAGAAATGGCTTTATCTTCTTGACTTCCTGTGGGATTGAAGCCCATGGGTTTGAAGGGGCAGTGGTAGTGTGAACATGAAATTGGCTAAGAGACAGAAAGCAGAGAATAGTGGTGAACGGTTGTTATTCAGATTGGAGGGAAGTATACAGTCGTGTCGACCAAGCATTGGTATTGGGACCACTGCTCTTTTTGATATATCTACCTGGATTTGGGTATAAAGGACGTAATTTCAAAATTTGCAGATGACAAAACTCAGAAATTTTTAAATAGTGAGGCGGATAGTAGTAGACTTCAGGAGGATATAGACAGACTGGTGAAATGAGCACACCCATGACTGATGAAATTTAATGCAGAGTCTGACTGCTCAGAGGTGGTGAAGAGGTAGAGCTGAGTGTCAGCAGCATACCTGTGAAAACTGATCTCATGTCTGCCATTTATGTCATCAAGGAACAGTAGGCAGATAAGGAAGAGGAGGGGGCCAAGGATAGACCTAATGTGGCGCAGTGGGAAGAGAAGTCATTGGTAGAGGTACTCTAATTATAATTCGGAGATGCTGGTGTTGGACTGGGGTGGACAAAAATGAGAAGTCGCACAACACCAGGTTATAGTCCAACAGTTTTATTTGAAATCACGAGCTTTCGGAGCGCTGCTCCTTCGTCAGGTAAAGTGAAGGAATACAAATCAGCAAAGCATATATAGACAGAGAACAATGTGTAGCGTACAATGTCAGACGACTACAGTAAATCTTACTGACTGCCCTCCATCACACCTCGGCAGAGATACAATCGGGTCAGTCAGGAAGGCATTACATCAAAGACACAGCAAAATACAGCTAAGACAATGTCTTAGCTGTATTTTGCTGTGTCTTTGATGTAATGCCTTCCTGACTGACCCGATTGTATCTCTGCCGAGGTGTGATGGAGGGCAGTCAGTAAGATTTACTGTAGTCGTCTGACATTGTACGCTACACATTGTTCTCTGTCTATATATGCTTTGCTGATTTGTATTCCTTCACTTTACCTGACGAAGGAGCAGCGCTCCGAAAGCTCGTGATTTCAAATAAAACTGTTGGACTATAACCTGGTGTTGTGCGACTCCTAATTATAATTGGATAGGCAAGAGTGGAACCAAGCGAGGGCAGACCTACTAAATCAACATCAATAAAACAGATTGTCTGGTCATTATCTAATTGGTGTTTCTGGGACTTTGCTGTGCGCAAATTGGCTTCTGCATTTATTACATTACAACATTGACTGCACTTCAAAAAAAAAGTGCTTAATTGGCTGTAAACCGCCTTGGGACGTCCTGAGTACGTGAAAGGCACTATATGAATGTAAGCCTTTTGTCTTTTTTTTGAGCTGGACAGTAATGGGGGATAGTGTGATCGACAGTGTCAAAGGCTACGGAGAGGGCGAGGAGGGGAAATACACCACAGATATAGCCACAGAGGATGTTGTTCATGACTTTGGCTAGGGCTGTTTTTGCTGCCGTGGGAAAGGCAGAAATCTGCAGGGATTCACATAGGGAGTTCCGGAGAGATGGACACAGATCTGATGGGTGACTTCACGTTTAATGCTTATGGTTGAAGCATCCAATCAGTGCCAAATATATATAAGACACCCTACTCCTCTGACACTTTCTCCTACTTTGAGCGTCTCACCTTGTTCAACCCCTTTCACCTAAAATTCTCCTTCTCTACCGCCCACCCAAGTACGATAAAAACGTTATCACCGAGATATCTTGACTGCTTTCCTCTCAGCCTCTGCACCGAGCGACTTCTTATCCTCTGTAATTTCATCCTCCTTCTCTATTCATCATACTCTCTCTCCTCTGAGTTCACTACCCTCATATCCTCCCTTAATCTCTCCCTCCATGTGAACTCCCCAACCCATATTCACAGCCTCCCTCTTGACCTTGCCATCTCTCGTGGCCTCACTACTCCCACCGTATCAATCGCAGATAAGGCCATCTCTGACCACTTCCTTGTATCGTTCTCCACGCACATCCCCTTCCCCCACCCAATCCTACTTCCTTTTGTGTCCGCCCCTGGAAAAAACTCTCTCCCAACTCTCTTACAACTGCACTTACGAAATCCCAATTGTCCAGCCTTTGGCCCTCCATTCACCACAACATTTCTGCTCAACCACACCCTCACCACCACCTTTGATGCCCTAGTCCCTATTAAACCATTACTTTCTCTCACCCTGGCCGTTTGCCCTGGTACAGCCCTCATCTCCGTTCCCTCAAGTCCAAGGGATGCAGACGTGAATGGATATGGCGGACAACTGGTTTAGCCATTCACCACCAGATCTGGCTGGACCACATAAAGCATTATCGGGTCCTACACTTGTTTGCCAAAACTGCTCACTATTCCAGGATCATTCTGGAATGCAAAAATAACCCCCGGCTTCTATTCTCTACTGCTAACTGTCTTCTTAAACCCCTCTCCCCTGTCTCCTCCACACTCCTCCAACAACAAGTGCGAGGAGCTCCTGGACTTCTTTGTCTCTAAGCTTGAGACCATCCGATCAGCTGCCTCTGCCACTTCCCTTCTTTCCCCTAGCCCGCCAGGCTAAACTTCCTCTAAGGTTCTCCCCTGCCCTAGCCCTCAACTCGCATCTTCCTCCAGTTTCTCTCCGATCTCCCCTCTTGACCTCTCCACGATCATCTTGTCCATGAGACCCACTTCCTGCTCCCTTGACCCTATTCCCACCAAACTGCTGACCATCCAACTTCCTTTTCTGACTCCCATGTTAGCTGACATTGTTAACGATTCGCTCTCCTCAAGTACTGTCCCCCTCTCCTTCAAATCTACCGTCATCACCCCTCTCAAAAAAACAACCCTTGACCCCCTCTGTCCTTGCAAACTATCGCCCCATCTCCAACATCCCTTTCCTCTCCGAAGACCTTATACGTGTTGTCGCCTCCCAAAGCCGTGTCCATCTTTCCCGGAACTCCATGTTTGAATCCCTCCCATCCAGTATTCACCCATGCCACAGTACCGAAACGGCTCTCATCAGTCACAAATGACATCCTTTGTGACTGTGACAAAGGTAAACAATTCCTCCTCGTCCTTCTCGACCTGTCTGCAGCCTTTGATACGGTTGACCACTCCATCCTCCTCCAACGCTTCTCCACCATCATCCAGCTGGGTGGGACTGCACTTGCCTGGTTCCATTCTTATCTATCTAATCGTAACCAGAAAATCACCTGCAATGGCTTCTCTTCCTGCTCCTGCATCGTTACCTCTGGGGTCCCCCAAGGATGATCTATCCTTGGCCCCCTCCTATTTCTCATCTACATGCTGCCCCTTGGCGACATCATCTGAAAACACGGCATCAGTTTCCACATGTACGCTGATGACACCCAGCTCTACCTCACCACCACTTCTCTCGACCCCTCCATGGTCTCTAAATTGTCAGACATCCAGTACTGGATGAGCAGAAATTTTCCTCAATTAACTACTGGGAAGACTGAAGCCATTGCCTTCGGTCCTCATCACAAACTCTGTTGCCGAGCCACCAAATCAGCCCTCTCCCTAACATCTGTCTGAGGCTGAACCAGACTGTTCGCAACCTTGGTGTTATATTTGACCCTGAAATGAGCTTTCGACCACACACTCGCAGCATAACTAAGACCGCCTATTTTCACCTCCGTAACATCGCCCGTCTCCGCTCCTGTCTCAGCTCATCTGCTGCTGAAACCCTCATCCATACCTTTGTTACCTCTAGACTTGACTATTCCAGCACACTCTTGGCTGGCCTCCCACATTGTACCCTATGTAAACTTGAGGTGATCCAAAACTCTGCTGCCCGTGTCCTAACTCTCACCAAGTCCCGTTCACCCATCGCCCCTGTGCTTGCTGACCTCCATTGGCCCCCGGTTAAGCAACGCCTCGATTTTAAAAATTCTCATCCTTGTTTTCAAATCGCTCCATGGCCTCGCCCCTCCCTATCGCCATAATTTCCTTCACCCCCACAACACTCCTCAAATTCTGCCCTCTTGAGCATCCTTGATTATAAGCCCTCAACCATCAGTGGCCATGCCTTCAGCTGCCTAGGCCCCAAGCTCTAGAACTCCCTCCCTAAACCTCTCCGTCTCGCTACCTCTCTTTCCTCCTTTAAGACGCTCCTTAAAACCTACCTCTTTGACCAAGCTTTTGGTCATCTGCCCTAATTTCTTCTTATGTGGCTTGGTGTCAAATTTTTTGTCTTTTAATACTCTTGGGACGTTTTACTACATTAAAGGTGCTATATAAATAAAAGTTGTTAAGAACATAAGAAATAGGAGCAGGAGTAGGCCATTCGGCCCCTCGAGCCTGCCCCGCCATTAAATAAGATCATGACTGATCTGATCTTGGCCTCAACGCCACTTTCCCGCCCGCTCCCCATAACCCTTGACTCCCCTGTAGTTCAAATCTGTGTCTATCTCCGCCTTGAATATATTCAATGACTCCGCCTCCACAGCGCTCTCGGGTAGAGAATTCCAAAAATTTACGACCCTCAGAGAAGAAATTCCTCCTCATCTCCGTTTTAAATGGGCGACCCCTTATCCTGAAACTGTGCCCCCTAGTTCTAGATTCCCCCACAAGGGGAAACATCCTCCCTGCATCTACCCTGTCGAGCCCCCTCAGAATCTTATATGTTTCAATAAGATCACTTCTCATTCTTCTAAACTCCAATGAGTATAGGTTCAACCTTTCCTCATAAAACAACCCCTTCATCTCAGGAATTAACCTAGTGAACCTTCTCAGAACTGTATCCAATGCAAGTATATCCCTCCTTAAATAAGGAGACCCGAACTGCACGCAGTTCTCCAGGTGTGGTCTCACCAGCGCCCTGTACAGTTGTAGCAAGATTTCCCTACTTTTATACACCATCCCCCTAGCAATAAAGGTCAACATTCCATTTGCTTTCCTAATTACTTGCTGTACCTGCATGCTAACTTTTTGTGTTTCATGTACGAGGACCCCCAGATCCCTCTGTACCGCAGCATTATGTAGTCTCCATTTAAATAATTTGCTTTTTTATTTTTCCTACCAAATTGGATAACCTCACATTTTCCCACATTATACTCCATCTGCCAAATTTTTGCCCACTCACTTAACCTGTCTATATCCCTTTGCAGACTCTTTGGGCTGGATTTTGAATGACCCATGGAGTCGGGTTTGGAGGCGTGTGGGGGTTAAATTTGCGGGGTCGGGGGTCCCGACCCCATCCCGCCTCCACGCAATTTTGACAAAATCAGTCGCGGGGTTCCCGACTCCGTCCCGCCTCCAAGAGGCGGGAGAGGCCATTAAAGCCCTTAACAAGCCCTAAATTGGCTCTCTAATGCCATTTTGAAACGTTTTAGCTAGTTTAACCCTTTTCTGACGTGAAGTACGCCTGGTGTAAAACACTCCAGTGAAACCTGGCGGGAGCACAAGTGGATAGCTGACTATGAGCTGCAGGTCCACTATTACAACGGAGATGTGATGAAGGTAGTAGTAGTATTAGGTCAGAAAGTCGCCTCTGATGCTGCTGCATTGAATGTGTTCAGAGACTGCCTGGCCTTTGCTGTGAGAGGACTTGGATGCAAAAAAATTCTCTCTCTGTCTCTCTCTTACATATATACATCCAGGTCCTCTCTCACCAACATCCAGTCAGTCTCTGAGACCAGGCAGTCAGTCTTTGACCTGCAATGCAGCAGCAATGATGACATCATCAGAGGCGACTTTCAGACTGAAACCACTAATTAGTTCATGGGTTCCCACATGCTGGAACTCAATTGCCCAATTAAGTGAAAATTGCATCATTCATCCACATTAATCTAGAGTCGGGGGGGAACACGAAATGCGGATGACACAACCCCAACCCGACCCCAAGACAAAATCCAGCCCAAAGTGTCCTCCTCACAACTTGCTTTCCCACTTTTCTTTGTATCATCAGCAAATTTGGCTACAGTACACACGGTCCAGAGATTATTCTTTGTGGTTCTGCTTTTTAATTTGGCCCCTAGCTGCTCATACTCCCTCAGCAGAATCTCTTTCTTAGTCTTACCTATGTCATTGGTTCCTACGTGGACCACGACAACTGGATTTTTTCCCTCCCACTCCAAGTTCCTCTCCAGCTCCGAGGAGATGTCCTTAACCCTGGCACCGGGCAGGCAACACAGCCTTCAGGACTCACGCTCTCGGCTGCAGAGAACAGTATCTGTCCCCCTAACTATACTGTCCCCTACCACTACTACATTCCTTTTTACTCCCCCAACTTGAATGGCCCCCTGTACCATGGTGCTGCGGTCAGTTTGCTCATCCTCCCTGCAGTCCCTGCTCTCGTCCACACAGGCTGCAAGAGCCTCGTACCTGTTGGACAAGTGCAAGGGCTGAGGCACCTCCAATGCTAACTCCTGGATCCCCATACCTGCCTCACTTGCAGTCACACCCTCCTGTCCCTGACCACGGACCAGGTTTGAAGTACTTAACCTAAGGGGTGTGACTGCCTCCTGGAACAAAGTAGCCAGGTAACTTTCTCCCTCCCTGATGTATCGCAGTGTCTGAAGCTCAGACTCCAGCTCATCAACTCTGAGCCGAAGTTCCTCGAGCTGCCAACACTTACTGCAGATGTGGTCACCCTGGATCACACTGGTGTCCACCAGCTCCCACATACTACAGCTGCAACACATCACCTGCCCTGCCATCTCTATTGTATTTTATTTAACTAATTAGGTTTTCAAGGTTTGGAATATCACTCAATTGTCTATATATAGCTTATTATCTATAATCACGGCTCTTAATTTAAGCCAATGCCCAAGTTTAGAGAAAAAGAGGAGAAATGTTGTATGAACTACTGTGGAGGTGGGGTAATTCATGAGAAAGCGAGAGAGATGTTTTAGCTTGAGTACTGGATGAATTACTTTTTACTTGTAAGCATTTATTACAGGGCATTAATAATATGAAAAATTTAAATTAAGTTTTTATGTCTGGAAAAATAATTTTTGATATGTACAGTAATCAGTAATGCATGGCGTAGGATTTACTGAGTGATAATATAATAGCCCATGTTCTGACCAATGCTTCGATTCCAAATTTGCAAAATGAAACCGAGCTTATTTTGACTATTTTTCAATCAACAGATTTGTCTGTTGGCCAAATAAATGGCTTGATGTCAAAAAATATTTGGGTGTTTATTCTCCTATGTGAACGATCTGTACTTAAACAGAATTTAAACCATATTGATTCTAATTGTGTATGGCTGTGTATCATGTTAGTTGAAAAGCCAGGAACTGATTTGTAATCCATTAAAATGTTTAAAGTTCACCCACCACAGTGATGAGATCTTTAGACATTTATTTGGCATGTTCTTTTTAATATATATAATCTTGAAATTACTAGTATGCTCTGTTATGGGAAGAAGGATCATGTAGCCTTTTATTAAAGTATATAATGTTGTGTCCTCATATAGCAGGAAGAGGCAGCGCTCCAGCCTGATATCGCAGTACATTATATCTGCGATCCTACCTTGCTTTGGTTACCAGGCATCATTAAGGCTTGTGACAGAGTAATTTTGCAGTTAAGCTAGATTTTTGGTGCTGATGTTTTGCAAAAATAAAATGGCATGCTAAGCCTGGAAGTGTAGTAGCCTAGTACTTCCAGCGCTAGCCCAACTCAGTCTATGGAAGTTTGAGAGCGAATGCCTCTCAGTATTGTTCCAGTCCACACAACAGTATTGTAAACAGAAATAGTCCAGATTTAAGTCCCTCCATTTATCAGTATAATCCATTCCTGAAGCTCTCATTTCATTTTTTAGCAGACTTGTAAAAACTAATTGATTGTGGAATTGGATCCTAACCTACATGAACAATGTACTCTTATCTCTTGGTAAATATGTTTCTATACCGTGAAGCTGCTGTTGCACTGTAGCTGACAGAAATACAGACATCCAACACTGCACGTTAAAGGACAGATTATCCCTTCCAGCATTTTTAATGAATTTCATCCGATTGATTTAACTTTGCTCAGTGTACACACCATAGTGTAAAGGTGATTCTAATCTTATTTCAATTCCTTAATTTGTATAACTTGTGTTCTAGTTCTCCTCACCCTCCAGATAAAAGTGCAAGTGCGTATAAGTATTCTCTGTGGATGAACCATGATGCAAACTGAGCCTTTACTGTCCTGGAAAAGTCACTATAGCAGGGTGATTAATTGTGTCCCTTTTGAATGATTGTGTTCCTGCTCTTTATACTTTATAAAGCTGTTTAGTGTATCTTAAGGAGTAGCATTCCAAGGAATGATGAAAGTTGTTGCGATAACATTAGCACTCAGGTCCTGTGATTTGTTTTGAGGTGCCGCTCATTAGTGATACAACTAAGCATCATGATCAGTGTTTCCTCCCACCATCCGTCATGTAATCTGGGAGAGGCTAAAAAAAACCCTAGGCTAATTCATCAAGAAAATAACTTGGAAATTCCCCTCCGACCTCCTAAGATGATCAAAATGAGTTTGCAGTCATTATGACATACACACCCAACATTCACCTAAATTTTATATGCAGTGCTATTAACCATAACAAGGAACCCGTGCCGCTCCTTTTTGAATTGTTCCAGTGAATCCACACTCACCATGAGTCATTAACTTATTCCGAGCATTGATAACCCTCTGCATAAGGAAAAACCTCTAATGTCTAATCTAATGCTACACTTACAAAACTTGTATGCATGACCCATTGTTTTCCCTAACCTACATAATTCATTAACAGTTCGACACCATCCAGGACAGATTCGTTTGCTTGATTGGATATCCACCAGCGCATATGGTTGCAGTCTGTACAAACTACAGGATGCACTGGAGTAACTCACCAAGGTTACTTCAACAGCACTTCCCTTCCCTACAACATCTGCCACTGAGAAGGACAAGTGCAGCAATTACATATTACATAGTATTTACAGCACAGAAACAGGCCATTCAGCCCAACAGGTCCATGCCGGTGTTTATGCTCCACACGAGCCTCCTCCCACCTTACTTCATCTCACCCTATCAACATATCCTTCTATTCCTTTCTCCCTCATATGCATATCTAGCTTCCCCTTAAATTCATCTATGTTGTTCGTCTCAACTACTCCATGTGGTAGCACATTCCACATTCTAACCACTCTGAGTAAAGAAGTATCTCCTGAATTCCTTGTTGGATTTATTAATGACTATCTTGTACTTATGGCCCCTTTTTTGAACTCCCCACAAGTGGGAACATCTTCTGTGTCTGACCTATTGAGCCCCTTCATAATTAGGAATCATGGCCTTTTCCTTATCCTAAAACTACTTTGCCAAGAATTTCCTGGAGACATTCCCCCGATCGGCCGCGGTAACTTTAGCAGTGAGGATTAGCGGAAGCTCCGTTTACATGGTGCATCCAAATGTAGGCTTTTATCTCAAGGGGGCTGAAAGACAAAGGGGTAGAAGTTATGCTTCAGTTGTACAGAGCCTTGGTCAGACCTCCATCTGGAGCACTGCATTCAGTTTTGGGCACCGCACCTCAGGAAGGATATATTGCAATGTCATGGAGCACCTTCACCTCCCAAGTTCCCTACCAAGTCATGCACCATCCTGACTTGGACATATATTGCTGTTCATTCATCATCAATGGGTTCCCCTACATAGGACCCGGACTGCAATTTTGAGGGACCAATGGGTGGAGAGACATTCTGCCCTTTTGTTCTAGGCAGTAATTTCAAAAGATGGCCTCAAATCTTTATAAACTTAATTCTTGTGGGGCCAGAGGAGCACTCCCGTTCCTCTGGGTTCAACAAGAATACCATGGGCTCTCCCCCCTCCAGACCTAATTGCATGCTGGCTGGCTTGGTATCCAAGCCAGTCGGAGTTTCTCCACTGGCTCAAAATTGCTTGGACCTCTTGACTGGCCCAACAGGCGGGTGGCTAGCATGCTCCATCAGGTGGCTGGCAATGGTCAAAATCAACCCCATCCTTCTTGAGACAAGGAATCCAATATATCCTTCTTGAGACAAGGAATTCAATGTTCTTGATATTCAGCATCCTCATTTAATGAATGCAGAAAAATGCCTATTTGAGGGGGGGAAATCGGTGGGGAAAAAAAATCACAGGTTAAATGGTCTCTACTATAACATACTTTGGTGAGGATTTTGGAGCTACTCTGTGCCACTCAGAATATTAGTAATCTTCTTACCTTTTGTCAACTGTTCTGGTAACCAAGTTGAAGTCCTGATCAAACCTATGAAGGGCATGTCTGACTCAGCTTTCAAGTCTAAGGCTTGCTCAACAGGCTTCAAACTAACAGGTAGAATTATAACCAGAACTGATGAGCTTAGTTGTTTACCTTTAGTTGTTTGTTTAGTGATTTCCTCCTTACCAGTGGGCATACTTCTGTACTTTGATGCTCAATACTCTTCGCAACTAATCTGTGATCCATTTAAATGAAATTTACAAGAGCAGATGTTTCTAGTTGCCTCTCATTCAAGTTACTGCTTTTACCCTTTTAAAATATTTTTAAGCATCAGTTGCAACATATGCTAAGAGTTTACTATCCTGTGTAAATACTGGAGGAAAAAAAATGCTCCGATGAACAAAAAATAAATCACGTTTCTCTATTTTGTAACCAGCTAACTTGATGCAAACAGCCTTTTCAAAAATATTTTTTTTTTGTAAATCTTCATTTTTGTTTTATGGGCCACCAGACCTTCTTTAATAAAGCCAGGGTGGTTGAACTGGTGGTTAACTTTGTAGATGCTCTCGGCACTGCTCTTTCGACCAATTCAGGAGTGTGTTTCAGTGACGCAGAAAGAGGACAGTTTTTCCAATCCTTTCACCTCATAATTTTAGATAGTTGGCAAAAATTATTTATTTCATAGATGCAAGTGTAGTTGAGACTGAATTTCAAACCTACACTAACTCCTTTTACCACCTTTAAAATCAATATGCTAGTCATCTAGTTCTACTGGTGTGTATTAGGAGGGGCTGGCAAATTTGATTACTTTACACATTAATTTATTTCTGCATCAAATCAGCTTCAAAAACAACTGACTTTTTTAAGAAGAACCCTGCCCCCCCCCCCAACAAAGCTGTTCGATAATTGCTAATCTACATTCATGTAATTTCTGACGTTTGGGAATTCAGGTGTTTTTTTTTAATGAAATGCCTGTTTATTTTAGTATGTGTGAATGTTTTTTAATTGTTAAATGTATGGAATGTGATGTCAGAATAGACTTACTTTCATGCTGTTGATCAATATTGACCCTTGCGCACTAATAATTACACCCACATAAGCCACGGCAAGGCTGTTGTAGCACTGGAACCAGATAGTATATGTACCAGGCCAGTTGGAACAGATGTGTTTGAATGTATGAATCCTTATTTCCTGTGGTATTGAACTGCGTGTGATACCTGTTTATATTTTGGCAAACTAGATGAAGGCCAGTCTCTGTGGTAAATTATTTTCCCTGTGTCTTAGCCCACACTTGCCAAGTACAGTAGCAGTTAACTGCATGTTCAGCTTCTAAATCTATGCCGTTCAAATGGCTGCCTCTATTCTGGTATTACATGAACTATTCTTTCCATTATTACAGAAACACTATTTTATGGAAAATTAGACCCTCTCTCGCGGACAACAATTTGTATAGCTCCTTTAATGCAATAAAATGTCCAATGGCATTTTAGAAAAGACAGAATGGACCGAACCATAGAATAAGTGAAAGGTGGCTGAATGCCAGGTCAAAAAGATGAGCAGGATGGAGTCTGGGACAAGCATACAGAGTTTTTGGCAGGAACCAAATAAGGTGGCTTTGGTTTTCCAATTAATCAGTTGGAGAAAGTTCTAGCTCATGCATAGTGATGCCAAATAGACAGTCTAACACCATGGAGGTGGTTGTAGAATGAACCAAGGGTAGTGGTAGAAATGTAGAGCTGGGTGTCGTGCATATATATGGAAATGTCTGTTACTGTGGATAATGTCTCTGAGGGACAGCATGTAAATAAGGAAAAGGAGAGGGTCAAGGATGGAGTCTTGACGTACTCTAGAGGTGACTTGGGCAGCAGAAGAAAACACTGCTGGAGCTGTACTGGCTCTGTTGGAACAAGCAAGAATGGAGTCAGTGTTGAATGTTGCAGAGAGGTCGAGGAGGACAAAGAGAGTTAATGTTCCATGGCTGCCATCATGGAGGTGGTCATTGGTGACGTTGATTATGGTGGTTTTGGGTCCTGTGGGAAGGATGGAAACCAAATGGGAGGAATTCAGAAAGAAAATCTGGTGGAAGTCAGCACGAAGCTGTGGCTGATTTTGCCCCCTTACTCTTTTTAAAAAAAAAAACTGTATTGGCTCCAGCTCTACATTTATTTTTAAACTGCCCCATCATCTCTACTTTCTCTAGCCCTGGTGGAGGTCTGGAAATATTTTTATATTGCCTAGTCAGATCCATTCTGCCCAGCCTGCTCAAGCTCTTCATTTACTTCCTAATGGTAGCATTAGCATCCCAGCTTCTCAGCTGTGCTGGTTCCACACAGTGCTAGTTTGAAAATAAGCTTTTTATATGGTCCCACTTCCTCTGGTTCTGGTAGGTGTGTGCTAGATTAGCACTGTTGGTAATCTTTGCACCTTTTTGCCATTAGTATTCCCCACCTGAAGCCTTGCCCCCTCCCCACCTTTCTTTTGTGCTTTACCTAGCCCTGTTGGCCGCCTTTTCTCCGCTGTCTTCCCAGCTCCACTGCTTTGGATGCAAGTATTGTCCCCCTGCCCCCTCCCAAAAAAAACCAAAATGATGCTGTCCTACCAGAACCTGGGCTTTTCTTGGCCTTTAATCTTCCCGGCCCTGTTCTTTTTGACTGCTAGTATTCCCCACCACAAGCTTCAATGACTTTCTCCTCCTTTAATGAAATCCTCATTTATTCTGGGCAGGGATGCATGGGGGGAAATAAGACAGAAGGACAAATAGAGGCAGAAAGAAATGGTGGAAACAGCAACAAGAAGCAGATATGGGGAAACCGAAACATAAGGATAAAGCGACAGTCGTAGACATCAAAGACTTGGAGCACACATAGAGCAGAGAGATGGGGCATAAATGGGGGGTGGAGAGAGACGGTAGAAAAGATGGGGGTAAAGAGAATACAGAACGACAAGCGGAGGATGTGGGCAGAGACATGGGGGCAGACACGGATGGCCAAGATCAGGGGATAAACAGATGACTAGGACAGATGAAGAGGGATCCAGAGAGACATTTGCAGCAGAGGCAGATCAGGAGAAAGAAAGACAGAGACCATGATGGAAAAGGGAAAGAGAAGTGCCAGAGGTATGAGTAACATGCAGAGCTATGGGGTTAGCAGATCACTGGTGAGACATGGGTACAGTAGATTGCAGGTACACATGGGAGAGAATTTGGAGCAAGAAAATACGATGAGATAGAGCGCGCAATATTGGGAGCAGAGAAAGATCATGTGGACAAATCGAAGAACAGAGAGCACTTGGTGGAAGAGAGCAATTGAGACACATGCAGGAGACAGAATGAGAAAGACACAATGATTGGAGGCAGAGGACACTGAGCACTGCCAAATCAGATTTAATAGTTACAATTTTTAATATTTTTCTCCCTTTTGATACTTGGAAGTCAAAATTATATTTCTTGCCGCAAATAGCAAATAAGTTTACTGTAGAATAATCAGATCACGTGTTCGGTTTACATTATAGAATCTCTTTAAATAGGAGCTGTTTGCCCACTGCTGAAATTGATATTTATACAGATTGTGTAACAGGGGGAAAGTCTGCATGTCCATGCAGTCTCATTAAGGGCGAAGATTTTGTGAATGCTAATTTAGTAGATACTGTTAATATGGACAAGAGCTTCCCTGATAAAGAAAGAACCTCCATTTATGTAAATACTTTCATTACCCCAATATGTCCCAACGCACCGTGCACTCAATTAATAACTTTTGAAATTTAGTGACTGTTATATAGGTAAACACAGCAGCCAATTTGCACATTGCAAGGTTCCACAAACAGTGATGATTAACCAAATCTCTTTTGGTGGTGTTGGTTGAGGGATAAATATCAGCCAGGACCTGGGGAGAACTCCCCTGCTGCTCTGAGTAGTCACATGAGATTTTTAATGTCCATCTGAACAGGCAGATGGGGCCTTAGTCTAATGTCTTAACTGAAAGGGAGCACTCCCTCAGCACTGCACTGAGCTGGGAGAATCTCTGTACGTCACAGCAATGATAAAAGCATGTTACTGGCCTATATAGGTGGGCTGTAGGTCAGCCCACTCGTTGTCAGATCCAATATGCTCAATCTAAGTCTGGTGTCTATTATCTTGGAAAATGGTAGCACCTAGCCATCCTAAGTGTACAGCGAAACCTTCCCTCCCAAAAGAGGCTGTTAGTGGCACTGGCCCAATGTTGATTCTGGTATTCCTGCTGTTTCAGGCAACCTAATAAAGTAAATGAAGTATCCATGGGTAAGCACTTTCAGTGTAAAGGTAATAAGATTTGTGATAGTGGTGAAGTCTGTTGGTAACCAGATAAATGTAAATTCAGGATGAAAGGCAGGTAAATTTTGCCAAGTAATGTGTAGATTTATGTTGAGAGAATGGACATCACAACAGTCACAGTTATAATAATACTTTGTTTTTGTTTACAGAGGCAAGCTAACAGCAGCAGCTCACCCAGCCTGTTGAGTGATTGTGCCAAAGCTTATGCTTGTGCAGGACATGGTAAAGTATTTATTTGTAATTCAGTTGTGTTTACTTTAGAAAAAATAGCCCATTGTAGGTGTTTTCAGAAATGTAGTTTGCTAAAGGAGGGTGTAAAATTTTCCCCGTTCAATGTTTTTAGAAATGCAAGTTCCAGATGTTTATGTAACTGGCTCTTTTTAATGTGGTGAGGCACCAAAACTTGAAACAATTTTGTAGTGTACATCTCATTGTGTTTGTAATGCAGTAAGTATCTGGCGCAAATGTATTTAAAAATTACAGGATCGCTGTTATTTGGCTTGTTGCTGGCTCTGATTTGGGATGATTGAGGCTCTCAGGATTGATACTGTAGATGCAGTTTTTATTTTAACTTCACAAATTATAGCAGATGTATTTTGGGAACAGATCATTTTAAATATGATTTTTATTGGGATTTATTTTAGGATTCTATACTTTCAGTCTGTATTAATAGAAACCTTTAGTCAGAGAGTTAATGCTGTGGAATAATGGGACATATTTTCTTCACTGATTCCTTCCCTCTGTCTGCATCTCAGCTGCTCCACCTGGAATGGTGCTTAAT
Source organism: Squalus acanthias (assembly GCA_030390025.1). Taxonomy (NCBI): domain Eukaryota; kingdom Metazoa; phylum Chordata; class Chondrichthyes; order Squaliformes; family Squalidae; genus Squalus; species Squalus acanthias. Next base: position 34,053,877 of record CM059431.1, on the reverse strand, counting down.
GGCAGAAGGGTACCATCTCTGAGGCAGCAAAGTAAAATGAGCAGTCCAGTCAATCTGCACTTTACACACCTAGTGGCTAGTTTAAGGATGGCAAAGACCCTCGAACCGAATTTGTGCCCACCTCAAGAATCCAAAGAAGTAGGAGAAAATAGCTTGTGATGGAAAGCATGTGTGAAAGATGGACAGTAATTAATTTATAGGACTATACATAAGAACATAAGAAATAAGAGCAGGAGTAGGCCATACGGCCCCTCGAGTCTGCTCCGCCATTCAACAAGATCATGGCTGATCATCGACCTCAACTCCACTTTCCCGCCCGATCTCCATATCCCTTGATTCCAAAAATCTATCTATCTCAGCCTTGAATATACTCAAAGACTCAGCATGCACAGCTCTCTGGGGCAGAGAATGCTAAAGATTCACAACCCTCTGAGTGAAGAAATTCCTCCTCATCTCGGTCTTAAATGGCCTGCCCCTTATCCTGAGACTATGCCCCCTAGTTCTAGACACTCCAGCCAGGGGAAACAACCTCTCAGCATCTACCCTGTCAATCCCCTTCAGAATCTTGTATGTTTCAATGAGATCACCTCTCATTCTTCTAAACTCCAGAGAGTATAGGCCCATTCTACACAATCTCTCATCATAGGGCAGCCCTCTCATCCCAGGAATCAATCTAGTAAACCTTTGTTGCACCGCCTCCAAGGGAAGTATATCCTTCCCTAGATAAGGAGACCAAAACTGTGCATATAGTTGTAACCTTGAGAGTACCTATGATTTACTGCCAACTTAATCTTTGCTTTTTCAATAGTGATGATGTAAATATTCTTCAAAATTATGAATTGTTTCCACATAACATCATTAACTAGTCTCTACTAATTGAACTTTTTTTAAAAACAGAACTGTATTTGGGATGTGGTTGATGCAGGCATGGCTACATTTATTGTTGATCCTTGGTTGCCTTTAGAAAACGGTGGTTCGGCTTCTCCTTTAAGTGCTTGTCCTTGTGCTGATGGTGCTCCCACAATGGTGTTGGGTATGGATTTCCAGGATTTGTAACCAATTATGATGAAGGAATGGTAATGTATATCTAAGTCGGGATGGTGTGTAACTTAGAGGGGAATTTGGAGGTGATGGTGTTCCCATTGTCTTCCTGCTTCTATTCTTGGTGATGGAGGTCACAGGTTGGGAGGTGCTGTCGAGGTAAGCTGCAGTGCATCTTGTAGATAGTACATAATACAGTCACAGTGCACTGGTGGTAGAGAGGATGGATATTCAGCCCAATTGGGGCATTAATCAAATGGACTGCTCTGAGCTTCTTGAGTGTTGTTACTGGTGCAGCCATCCAGGCTAGGAGTAAGTACTTCAGCACATTCCTGACTTAAGTTTTGTAGACAGTGTAGAAGCTTTGAGATGTGAAGAGATGAGCCACTCATTACAGAGTATCCAGCCTCTGTCCTAGTTTTGTAGCTACATTTTTATGGCTGGTCCAGCTAAGCTTTTGGTCATTGGTGATCCGCAAAATGTTGATAGTAGGGAGCCTGTTGGCGGTGCTGCTGAAGTTCGGGGAGAGACAGCTGGGCTTTCTTTTGTTCAAGATAATCATTACCTGGCATAAATGTTACCTGCCATTTACCAGCCCAAGCCTGGATGTTATCCAGGTCTTGCTGTAGGCTGGCATGGGCTGCTTCATTACCACAGGAGTTATGAATGGAGCTAACACTGTGGGATCATCAACGAACAACCTACTGCTGATCTTATGACAGAGAGAAGGTAATTGATGAAGCAGCTGAAGTTGGTTAGGACAAGGACACTTCTGAGGAACTCCTGCAGCAATGTCCTGGGGCTATAATAATTGCTACCCAACAACCACAACCATACTTTGTGTCACGTGTGACTCTAGCCACTAGAGAGTATTCCCCTTGGTCCCCCTGTTGGCCTAAGTTTTGCTTGGGCTTCTTGGTGCCATACTCAGATGAATGTTCTTTGATGTCAAGGGCAATTACTTTCACCTGCCCTCTGGCACTTATCTCTTCTGTCCATGTCTGAAAATGTAAAGACCTGTAAATGATAATTAATTCAGAAGTTTGTATTGTGTGATTTTACATATTCAACCATCTATATTCTAAATTAAGTGGTAATGTATGTAATCACTCTGCAGTTGTATAAGCGCCAGCTATGTAATCTTAACACTTATCTCTTATCACAGCAAAATGAGTGATGTTCTAGTGTACTCAATTAGATCAGGTTTCAATTTTCTGTGTTAACTGATTTATGTGTGTGATATTTATACACACTAGAGAGAGAGATGCCATATTATTTCACGTAGCTCCTGATACCAGGTAAGGACTTTTAATAGCAGAGCACTTGGAAAACAGTGACAGGATCGGACAAAGTCAACATGGATTTACAAAAGGTAAATCATGCCTGACTAATCTACTGGAATTTTTTGAGGATGTAACTGGTAGAATAGATAAGGGAGAACCAGTGGATGTGGTGTATTTGGACTTTCAGAAGGCTTTCGATAAGGTCCCGCATAAGAGATTAGCGTGCAAAGTTAAAGCACATGGGATTGGGGGTAAGGTACTGATTTGGATAGAGAACTGGTTGGCAGACAGGAAGCAAAGAGTTGGAATAAACGGGTCTTTTTCCGAGTGGCAGGCAGTGACTAGTGGGGTTCCGCAGGGATCGGTGCTAGGATCCCAGTTATTCACAATATATATTAATGATCTAGACGAGGGAACTAGATGTAATATCTCCAAGTTTGCAGATGACACAAAGCTGGGTGGGCGTGTGTGCTGTGAGGAGGATGCTGAGAAACTCCAGTATGATTTGGATAGGTTGGGTGATTGGGCAGATGCATGGCAGATGCAGTATAATGTGGATAAATGCGAGGTTATCCACTTTGGTGGCAAAAACAGGAAGGCAGATTATTATCTGAATGGCAATAGATTGGGAAAAGTGGAAGTGCAACGAGATCTGGGAGTCCTTGTGCACCAGTCGCTGAAGGTAAGCATGCAGGTGCAGCAGGCGGTTAAGAAGGCAAATGGTATGTTGGCCTTCATAGCGAGAGGATTCAAGTACAGGAGCAAGGATGTTTTGCTGCAGTTGTACAAGGCCTTGGTGAGACCACACCTTGAGTATTGTGTGCAGTTTTGGTCGCCTTATCTGAGGAAGGATGTTCTTGCCATGGAGGGAGTGCAGCGAAGATTTACCAGACTGATACCTGGGATGGCAGGAATGACGTATGAAGAGAGATTGGGTCGATTAGGCTTATATTCGCTAGAGTTTAGAAGAATGAGAGGGGATCTCATTGAAACTTATAAAATTCTAACAGGACTAGACAGACTAGATGCAGGAAGGATGTTCCCGAAGGCGGGGGAGTCCAGAACCAGGGGTCACATCTAAGGATAAGGGGTAAGCCATTTAGGACTGAGATGAGGAGGAATTTCTTCACCCAGAGAGTGGTGAACCTGTGGCCTTCTCTACCACAGAAGGCAGTTGAGGCCAATTCATTAAATATATTCAAGAAGGAAATAAATATATTTCTTAAGGCTAAAGGGATCAAGGGATATGGGGAGAAAGCAGGGACAGGGTACTGAATTTGGATGATCAGCCATGATCTCATTAAATGGCGGAGCAGGCTCGAGGGGCCGATTGGCCTACTCCAACTCCTATCTTCTATGCTTCTATAATAGGAAAGCTTATGGACTGCTATTGAAAAAACTACATTGCTGTATGAATCAAAATCATATATAAAGACAATGACTGCTGCAGATAGTTTTCAAAAATGATGTAGTTTAATAGTTGTAGTATCCCTAGCTGAGGTCAGCTAACCCAGCAGATTTGGGATTGAAATTCAGACCTTCCTGGTCTGTACTGCGGATTTCTAATATTGAACACTAATTGTGGAATTGTAGAAATGCTCAGAGCCATAGTATATGACTTGAATTTTGATTAAATTGAAAATTTATTTTATTATAATTTATATTAATGTAAGGACACTACTCGGACCTCTGTTCATTGCATAGCTCGTAACAGATAAACATTGAAATAATATTTTGAGATTTTGGTTTCATTTGCAGCCCACTTTATTGATCTTTCAAAATTCATAAATTGACTTTTTCCACACAGATTTTTCATAACTCTTTGTGGCCACAAGATTGAGTTTCTTTAGCATTGATCTACAGGCTGTCTGAAGATCATAAAATAATTACGCATGAGGAAGGCCATTTGAATTATCTTAATTCATCCATTCAGAAAGTCCCCCTATTCAACATCCGGTTGCTTATTAAATAATTCCAAGGCTTTTGCCTCCATTATTCTATCTAGAAACCCATTTCATGTGTTGTTCACATATTGTGAAGAAAAATTACTGATATCTGTCTTTAAATTTAGCTCTTACTAGTTTGAACCTGTGTCAATTGTCTTACTGTTGCAATTTAATTTAAAGTGATAAGCAGATTTACCTTTTCCTACCATAAACTGTCTTGTATACCTCGACATGATCACCTCTTGAACACCTCCTTTCAAGGATGAAAAGACCAAGTTTGTTCAACATTATCTCATGATTCTGACCTCTAACACTAGCGATTAACTTAATGCCTCTTTTCTGCACAGCATCCAGCACTTGAATGTCTCCCTTGTGTCTCCATGATCAGAACTGCACATAGTACTCAAGTGCAGTCTGACCAGTGCACGGTACAGTTTAATCCTGATTTCCTCTGACTTCTACTGTTTTGACTAAATAGTTCTTCATTCTGTTAGTTTTGTTGATTGCTCCTCTTCATTGTTTGGACATGTTGACATTGAGTCTAATAAAACTCCTAGGTCTCGTTCAGCTTCATCCATAGCCATCTCCGCATCATTCATGGTAGTATGCATATCACTCATTTTTTCATTCCTTGAGTCTGACTTATTAAGGACAAATATTAAAGTACTTTCTCTGTGCAATAGACCAGATCTGTCCTACAACATGTAATGCAAGTCTAACATTGACCTTCTGGCCAAAGTGTCCTCATCTGTCAACTCCCAGTGGATGTGATTTAGGCCATATTTATACTGGCTCGAGTTCAGCAAACACTGCTCACTCTGATTTTTCTTTTTGGTTGGCCATGGATATAAAATAGAATTAAAAACAGAATTGGTAAAGGAAAGGAAGTTCAGTTTAAAATGTTAGGAATTTATACCAATAGTAAAAGAAGAAAATGAACATGTATTCATCTAACAAGCAGATAATGTGCAGAATAACATAGTTGATGATCAGTTAAATGAGAGTTCACATGGGAATGCACTTTGTTTAAAAATTCCCATTTCCAAACAACTTCTGTTTGATATATAGAAGATTCCTTTAGTATCTACTGTCTAGCAAAACCTACTTTATGCCATTTTTTTCTCACTTGACAACATTTAGCCAGGTATCTAAATTGGAGACTCTGGATTCGTCCTTTTAGTTTGCCACTTAAGAGCTGTAATAGTTTTGTGGCCTTTTAGGGCTTTAATCTGGCATTACCCATTTTTATTCTCAAATTGTTGGTACAGGGAGGGCGAGCGCATTTTCACCATACTTACCCCCTCACAATTCATGATTACTACTTTATGGAAATTTTAAATGAAGTTACACTTGTTTGTGATCATCGCCTTCCAGTCTTAAAACATACTTGTTACTTTTACGCTTAAATTTGTTGATTAAATTCTGCATTGACTGTAATTGTGTAGACCAGCACTATTTTTTTTGTTGGTCAACTCCAACACCAGGATTTAAGATGCGTATATACCTTGCTACACATCAGGGACCAATCCCCATAACAAATTGTCTTCCACTATTGTATATTTTCAGAGACGTGTAGTCTGTTCCAGGTTAAACTGCAGGGCACAGTTTGAGTGTTTAACTTGCATGCTGGCCAAGCTCTGCTTCATCTTAAACCATGGACTCCACCTTATCAAAGAAGAGTGCTCCAGGACAGATAAGAATTGAGAACAGGTCAGAGCCATTCCCTGTAATGGTCCAGATCTAGAAGAGCGACCAAATTACATTCGACATTGTCTCAAAGGGGCCAAGGGAATTCCCTCCGCTATATACTACTTGCAGTGCAAGACCGAAGACTCTGCAGGCAGACCGCTAGACAGCTTGCTGTGGGATTGGCCATCTCTAACTATTCATTCATCACTGTACAGCGGCCAATTTGCCTGTGTGAAGAATTTTGGAATGCTTCATTAATGGGTCGGGTTTTGCACTCAGCAGCAAAACCATTTGTTACACTTGCGTGTAAGAAAAAGCAAAAAAAAAAATTATTTTTAAATTTCTAACAATTAAAAGCTGTAGGAATGAGACTCCACACTTATACAAGTTAATTTTCAGTGCCAGAGAGGTTGTTTGACCATGATTAAGACTTATCACAATGTTAAAAGGGTACTTGCACTGGAATGGACAAGCCCTAATTTTTTCTGGCGCGTTTAGTTCATATATATCAAGTAAGCAACTTCACGCTGTTCTATGTATTTGAATGGCGAGCCTCTCGGTATTGTGCAGATTTTGGAGAAGCACGACATTTCGGACAGCAACTCACTGATTTCCGCATTTAACTGCGCATGTGTGGTCGCTGGAAGTTGCTGTCCAATTTCCATGTAAATAACGGTGAGCGCCGTTAACCTCACTGTTACTTCTACCACAAAATCTGGCCATTATGTTAAAGGTGCTACATAAAGATAAGTTGTTGGTACTGGAGCAAAAGTTACTGAAATAAGTTGGGAGTGGGTATGAACATTTCCTGTCAGTAAACTTTAACCAGCACTTTGTCAACTACGTACTATGATATCACTGTCAGCATGGTAGTTAGTATAGCATCTGTCAGTATTTTGGTGCTTGCTGATGCTGAATCAGATGTAGTATTTGTAGACATCTCTCCTTGCTCATGAGAGAAGCAAGAATTGACTTGGATTCTAGCTGCCACTGAAGCTGTAAATGATTGCTGACCAAGAATATTGCTATTGGAGCCATCCTGAAAGAAGGCTTTAACATTCTCTTATAGCCTTGTAAGAGTTGTAGGAGTGTTTTTGATGTTTAATATCAGTGTTGTCTCACAATAGGGACTCTGTTTCTGAGAACCCTGCCTTGAGGAGAACTCTATCCTGGATCTAATGGACTTATCAACATCCCCCAATTTTCCAGGTTTTGCTCTTCCTCCCACCCATGTAGAGCTTTTAACTAAGCTATTTAGGGCAGTTTACATTGGTTCCAGCCAAGTTGTATATAATTCCTATAGCAATGGAGGTGGCCCTTCCTTTCCTCCTGTTGTGCATTTGATATTTCATGTGCATTCTCTGGCAAGTCCATGGAAAGACCTAGTATGCCAGAGAAAAAGAAAGTTGGATATATGGAGAGAAGGATATGTAGAAGAGGGAGAATGTACCCTTATGACACACATGCGGAATGTGGTTCAACATTAATGCTGGATTAAGAGCAAATAGTGCACGTTAATGATTCAGCCTTGTTATGTCGTCTTGGATCTTTCTGTTGCTAATGTGGTCTACTGTCCAGGGACGACTACTGTGCAGATGCACTTGGCTAAATATTTTAGCTTTTCCTGATGGACCACAAAAGAACTCTTGGAACAAGAAAAGCAATGTTAGGGAGTTTCAAGAAATGCCAGTAAAACCTCAACGCAGTCCCCTTCAATAAGTATCTTATCCTGCTGCAGACGTGGTCGGGCCTTTTAAAGGAAGTTGCTGTTTTGTGATGAAGGATGCTTGACATCTCGATTTTGCAAGACTCACTGTGGAGATGGCAAATCCCAAAAATGAAATAAGCTTGGCTGGTATTCTGCCTTCACACAACTGCACTGATTTATTCTAGCAACCTCCCCAGTACTTGCATCATTGCATTGCTCCTCATTAATTTAATCTCCATATATAACTAAAGCCACCTTGCGTGCAATGGAGAAAAACAAGCTGCGATGTGATCACTAAGAGTTTTGGATCTGTTCCTTTTCAGGTAGTCATTTGTGCTGTGCTGCATGTGCGCTTGACCTATGGTACGTACTTGTGCCATAATTTCCTGGAATTTCTACACCATAATAATGGCGTATGTTGTGGCGCAAGTTTTCATCAAATTCCGGCCCATAATATTTCAGCACATGAGGCCATTTGATCCATTGTGCACAATAGCTCTTGGAAAGCGCTATCCACTTAGTCTCATTCCCCCACTCTCTTCTCATAACTGTTTGAAAAAAATTATTTTTCAAATATTATCCACTTCCTTTTAAACACTATTGTGGATTCTGCTTCCACCATCGTTTCTAGTAGGGCATGGACCTCTCCATTCTTTTGATGATAAATCTATGCCCTAATTACTGACTCCAACCAAGGAAATTGTTTTTTTCCTGATATGCTCATCAAAACCTTTCATAATTTTAAATTATTCTGTTTCTTAATCTTTGTTCTAATGAAAAGAGCCTCCGTTTCTCTAGTCTGGTCTTAACTAAAGCCTCTCATCTTTGGTATTATCTCAGTGAATTTCTTCTGCACCCTCTCCATCTTTCCTAAAATGAGTTGCCCAAAACTGGACGCAATCTGCTAATTGTAACCTACCCAATGATTTGTATAGGTTTAGTGTTGCCTCTTTGCTTTTGAACTCTCTGCACCTATTTATAGAACCTAGAAACTCTCGTGCTTTTTTTTTTACAGCTTTTTTTTTTACAGCTTCATCAACTTGTCATTCCACTTTTACAAATTTGCCTGCTTGAACCCCTACATCTAATAATGATTTACCAATTAGTGTACATATGCTTTCCTTATTCTTCCTCCCAAAATGTAATGCCCTACATTACTTTGCATTCAATTTCATCTTGCATCTATCCAGCCTACTAAACTAAATCTGGCTAAAGTTGCTTACAGTCCTCTTTACAGTTAACTATACTCCCTATTTTTGGAATATCTGCAAATTTAGATCTAAGTTTATCTATATGTAATGATGGAATACCTGGTCCCAACTCTGTTTGCACCGTAGTTTACATTCCTCCAGTCAGAAAAAACAATAACCGCTATTCTCAATTTTCTGTCCTTTTAAATTTCTTACCTATACTGTCCCACTCCCGTTAATATTGTGTACCTTAATTTTATCAAAAGTCCACCTGTGCACCTTATTGAATGCCCTTTGAACATCATTTATCTATACACTCCAGTATTTCCTCAAATAATTAAATTTGACAGATATGACTTGAATTTTACAAATTCATGTTGACTGTCCTGAAGCAGCTATTTGTAGTTGAGTATTAATATCCTATATTCTAGCCTCTAGAAGCTTATCCACTACCATTGTTAGGCTGACTGATCTATAGTTACCTGGTTTATCCCTTTTCCTTTTTGAACAGAGGTGTTATATTGGTAACCCTCCAGTTCTCTGGCACATCTATATCCAAGAATGTTTGAAAGATTGTAGTCCAAGTCTCTGCTATTTCCTCACTGAATTCCCTGAGCATTGTAGGATGCATGCCATCGAGGGCTGATGCCCTTTCCACTTCGAGTTCTATCTTTTTTCAGTACTACTTCTTTATCTATAGTTAACCCATCTAATTGTTTCACTTTCTGCTCTTGTAACCCTTTCACTATCACATTCTTCTGTGAAATCTATTCATTTAGTATCTCCAACAATCTGATCATCCTCCATAAGATTTCCCTTTTCATTTCTAATCAGCCATACCCCTTTAAATGTTCTTTTATTTTGTGTTTATAAAATCCTTTACTGTTTCCCTTTGTTGCTGACCAGTCTTTCTGCATATCTCTCTCTTATCCTTTCTAATGTTTTTTGCTTTCCTTTCAATATTTGGTTTGATTTTCTTTAGTGTTATTAGCCCTAGATTTGTTGTATTCCTGTATGTCTCATTGGGCCATAATTTGCTGTAGCAGCGCATCTACCGGCATCTGCTGTTAGTTAGAATTACCCTTGCATGGTTAGGTTTTAAACATTTTTGCGTGGCAAGTTGCTGAAAGTGCGAGCTGATAATGGTGTAGCAAGGCAACCTGAGCGAACAGGGCAAGCAACTATTTATGTTCTTAACCAATCAGATTGATGGATTGTGAAATAAACAGCGCAAGCACTGAGAAGGAAGTGTAAATTAGTGGGTAAATTCAATATCAATTCAAGTACAGAAAGACAAATAGAGAGAGGAAAAGATAGATTGGATTAAGAGAGAGGGGGGAAAAAAAAAGACAAATTAATTTAAAATTTGACGTTTAAAATCTCCAACATCAATTAATACCCGAAGGAATGAGACTCCACACTTGTAATAGTTAATTTTTAGTACCAGAGAGATTGATTGGCAGTAATTAACAGTTAGTATTGTCGTTAAAAGGTACTTGCACTTGAAATGACAAGACTTAACTTTCTGTGGCGAGCTTAATTTTAGTTCATATCTACCGCACAAATACAGGAATGTCACGCCATTCAATGCATTTCAATGGTGAGGCAGACAGCGCAATACCGTTTTCCTGAAGCTAACGGCGGAGCGGCGCAACTCGGACAGCAACTTTTGCATATTCGCATTTAACCATGCATCTGCCTCTCGCCTGAAGTTTCTGTACTAATTACACATGAATAATGGTGAGTGCCATTAGCCTCACCGTTATTTTGACAGCAAATAATTGAAAGAGTATATATAACAGGAATACTAACAGATTTTTAATCTAAGAATTAATACTTAAACTTTTTTTTGCAGATCAACTAAATTTACCTGCCTCATTGTTCAGTGATTTCTCTGGCCTCAGCATTTCTCAACGGAGAAAGGTAGGTAGTTTGACTACATTTTAAACTGCTGAGTAGCTGTATTTAACATTACTACGTAATTTGTTCTTTTCCTTGCATTTCTGTGCCTCATTGTGCAGTCATTCCAAAAGATAATTACCCCTTCACTGAGCCTTTATGGGGAAGCGGGGAGGGAATTACACCCTTGGTGAAAACCTCCTTTGAGCCGAGAAGGTGAATAAGGAAAATCTGATGAGGTTTGCGCCTTTTATATTTAACGGTACTGATTTAAAAAGTTCTGTTTGAAATTTGAAATATAATTGTTCACAAGATGGTGATTTGTTTAGGTGGAGGAAAGCAAAAGATGGGTAAACCTCTAATAGAGTACAAGGCAAGAATCAAATTCAGATGATGACATAAACCATGCCACCAAAAATTGCAACTGTCATTCTGAGCTGTGATGATGCTAAATCATAGTTTTGTACTGTGATATTTTTAATAGGTTTTTATTTTGTTTTTGACCTGGTAATCATTAATGTTCATATTCATAATGCAGCTTCTCTTGTAAAATATATTGGTGATTTCTCTCTTGGCCATGTTTCTCAGCAATGTGTATTTCTTGAAATTTAAGTGCTTTTTATTAATTGTTCCTCTTTCAGTGTGGACAACGTCAGTAACGTGGTGTGTGTCTTTGTTGGAACTGAAATGGCCAAAACTGAATAAAACTACTTTATGCAGTTCAAAAAAACACTCTGATCTTGAGATTGAGATAATTATTGTAGCTTAACTTTTGGTATGTGATGCTATCTGAATCTCTTGATCAGATTACTACTGCTTTTTAATTGCTTCCATTATTCTCTATTAAATCAATGCATGATTTCCATTGCTACCGTATACATTATTATAGAAGCTAGTGAAATCTATCATCTGATCATTGTGGTTTCATGTACTGTGGGCCAATATAACATCAGTTTGTAAAACACACTTCTAAACAACTTTTGTAACTTTCAGCAAACATCAGTTTTAAACATGAAAAAATTAGATATCTTAGAAATGATCTCTTTCTGCATTCTGGTAACTGGATTTATTTTGATAGTTTGTCAAATTACTTAAAAGTAAGGCAAGACTGCATCTTTGCTCCAACTAGCAAAGGAAAAGAAGAACGTGCTTTGCAGCATTCACTTAAAAAGTTTTAATTTTTTTTAAATGTGAAGCAAAATTAAGGAGTACTCCTCTTCCCCTATTCCCATCCACTTTATACATAAATTTTTAAAAAATTTATTGTCATTTCTGCTCCAATGGAGACTTTACACTTGGGTGTGCATTGGCACTAATGAATCGACGCTGCCTGTCTCCATGTGTGTGTTGGAGTTGTGCCAGGTGCAAGTTGATAGCCAAAATGTTTCATTGGGATAAATATTGGAATAAGTTGAAGATTTCTTCTTCAGTCTAAGACATGGTCATATTGTTTTTAGATATCAGTAATGGATATGAGGGAATACTTAAAATGAAAGGCCTGTCACCTCCTTTAATGGCATACATTAATTTTATTTGAAGATTGTTATTCCATTTATTTAAAAGAAAGCAAAATTGAGTAATGGTACATTTTAGAATATGCAGTCATAGCAACTTGCATTTTTGTAGCACTTTTCCTGTAGAAAATGTCTTGAGGCATTTTACAGAGGGGGAAGAAAAATATCTGGAATATAAAACAATGGATGGCGAGCCACGGAAGGAGATTTAGGAGAGGTGATGGATAGTGGATAAAAAGATGGGTTTGAGTAAAATTTTTAAGGGTGGAGGGGCTGAGGGAGGAAGTTCCAGAGACTATGGCAGAGAAAACTGTAGACGAAGACTCTTGCCACCAGTGGTGGGGCAAAGGGAGAACTGGGATGCGCAAATGGCCAGAGGACAAGAGGGTATAGAGAAGGGTCTAAGGCAGGAGGAGGTTGCAAATACGGGGCGAGGCAAGGACATGGAGGATTTGAAATAATTTTAAGTTCAACGCATTGGCGAATAAGGAGTCAATGTAGGTTAGCGACAGGCCGGCAAGGCGGACATTGGAGAAATCGGCCGCGATTTTCCCTACCTTGGCAGGTCCTGGCTCCGTTCCTGTCTCCATCCTGGCCTCCGACATGACTTTCCCCTGATTGGGCTTGTTAAGCCCGCCCAGTGAGTTTCCTGGCCAATTGAAGGAAACGGGTCTGATGAAGTCATTTGATGACGCGTGATCAGCCGGTTTCCTTATTTTGACATTTGCGCTGTCAGTGTTCTACAGCATTGAGGTGCTACAAGCACTCCAGAGGTGCAGGGCTGCACCCAGGCTCTCCCATGACTCCCTCCATATGCTTATGGAGGGAGTCGTAGCACACAGGGAGGTTCTCTTCCCTTCCAGTGGGCGGAAGAGACCAACGCAGCCTGGTTACACATTGCACAGGAGGGCACAAGCGGGGATGTGGACAGGAGGACCAGGCTGCAGTGATGCAAGCCTTTCAATGATCTCAGTAGATCATGAAACATTCCTGCAAAGCCACACTCAACCTCATTCTGCTGTGCCATTCATCACATCCCCATCACTCTGCCTTCCTTACCCTACTCCTGCACATCCTTACTCACACCAACTTAACTTGCACCTCCACCCATCCCTCTCCATCTACATTATCAGTTCCCCATCTCACTAGCCACCCCTCACACTCCCCCTCATCCTAGTCCAATCATACCAACTAACAACACACAAGGGTAGGCACTTGTGTGTTTTTTCCAATGTTCATGTGAAGTTTCTTTTAATGTGCTGTCAAACATTGAAATCTTTATTTTCAACACTTTGCGTTCTTGGACAGATTTGTGTGCACCTTTGGAAGTGGCTTAGCGAGTTGCAGTGAATGGTGAGACATAACGGTACCCCCTGCAATGCTGATGAGTGTGAAAAGAATGGCTTGGGCATTGTAGGGATGCTTTATGGTGTTGGTGTGGGGTGGTGCCAACCTGGTGCATCATGTGGTAGCCAGGGTGTATAGCGTCAAATGAAGTAAATCTGACTATGGTGAGGCCATTCCTGGTGTCCTGGACAGCAATGTGGTCGGGTGCTGATGCCCTCTGTCCTGTGCAGCATCAGTTGATTGCGGAGAAGGTTGGTGTTGGGGCTGATGCTGGTGTTGGGGCTGATCGTGGTGGGATTCTGAGGACCAAGGTGTGAGAGTATAAAGTGCACCGATGCTGATGGAATAGATGGCAGGTAAAGTAGAGATGACAGAAGTGATCTGTCAATGGTGGGAGAGGTAATGAGGTCAGACTGGATGGAGACTTGTGAAAAGACTTGCAGTATTCTGAATCTTTAGTGGAAATGCAGTTTAGAGAAGTTAGTGGCTATGAGAACATTTCTCAATCAGCTGGGAGCTTTGACTTGACATTTGAAGCTGTCAACTCATCAGCTGATTCAATGGCCACTGACCTCCCACCTCAGCTTCACAGACGAGGTTCAGGCACAGCGGGAAACCGGTGGGCGACCTGTCCAATTCAAAAAGCTGGGGGGAAAAAAGTATTGTTAAGTGACTGTAACCAAGCCAATAATGATTTTAATTGCCTCCCCTGCCACTGCCTGTCGGGTCTGCTCAGCGCTGGCAGACCCGACATCGGGAAAGTCCAGTGTGCGCGTTTTGATAGCGGGTTCCCGACCCGCTGTCCATCATGTTCAATTTTAACAGCTGATCCGCCACCCATCCCGTCCGGTGAGCGCCGGCAAAATTCGGACCATCGTGTCTAGAAGTGTAGTTAAGGGTTTCAGCAGTGGTGGGGCTGGTGTATGGACGGAAGCTGTCAGTGTTGAAGTACCGGTCATAGTGATGGTTGTGGAATTTGAAGCTAAGCTCTGGGGTTGAATTGAACGCCAAGATTTTGTACAGTCGGGTTCAGCCTGAGCAACTGGATAGAGAGAGGAATAGAGTCGGTGGCAAGAGAGTGGAGTTTATAGAGGAGGCTGAAAAAAGATGGCTTTGGTTATCCCGGTATTCAGTTGGATGAAATTTTGACTCATCCACGACTATATGTTGGACAGACAATCTGACAGCACAGAGGTGATGAAGAAGCTTTGGAGATGTGGGAATAGACTGAGTGCCTTGTGTGAGGAAAAACGCTGGCGTAAACTAGGTGGGCCAAATGGACCTGTTTCAGCATTATAACATTCTGATTCTAGGACGATGACAGACTAGTTTGCTACTTCTGACCTTAAACATTGAATGTGTTGCCAGCTTTTTCAAAATAACTTGCTTTGCTATGAGCCCATGTGATCTGGTTGATTTCATCATTTCAGTAATTAGTGGCTAACTATTTTAGTTTTTAATTCAGAGTAGTAGTGTAAGAATATTGATGTTCTAGTTATATGGCCATGAGGAACACTTGACCTAATTTAAAAAAAAAAAAATTGCATTAAGAAAGTAAACTGGTAAAAATTTGGAGTTGGTCACGAAGAGAGATTTGACCTGGCAAAACAAATTCTAAAATATATGTACGGACATTGTTTTTCATCTGCCAAGTTGCTTTGTTTTTCAGATTGGCACAGCTTGGAAGTAAGAGTTTAGCTGGCAAATGGAATTTTGCAGTCCTGGTGTATTCATGTGTAGTAATCAAAAAACTTCAAAATGAATGTAGGCCCATATCAAACGTAATGTGCGCTTCACCCACTAAATTATAAAGTGCACTTTTGTTTGAGAAATATTTTCAGAGAAAAAGTATATAAGAAGTACAGTCTGCTCCTGATTCAAAGTATTTTTGTGCTCTTTTAAAAAAGAATGGTTGAGGCAACATAAATGGCACTGCAAAGTGGGAATTCAGTGCATATAATATTGGAATTATCAGATAAATCAAATTAAGTAACTTGAAATTAAGAGTATACTCTATTTGGAAAAATAAAATGCTCACGAATGAACACAAGTCGGGTACTTTAGGTGTCTTTAAGACAGAGTTAAATTTTCCTAATCCTGTGTTAATTATGTATTGGCAGTTGTCTCGCTTTAATTTGCTCTTTTGCTACAGTTTACTGTTAAGATTGCAGTCTGCTTGTGCTTTTTCCTTGTTGCAGCTTTATATTGGGTGTTGGTTGGAAAAAATCAAAATGACAGTAGTGCCATAGACGTTCAGAGAGCAGAAGGTGGGCCATTTGGTCATATCACACCTGTGTTGGCTGTATACGAGAGCGATCCAAATCTAATCCCACTAACCTACTCTCTCCCCATATCCCTTTATATTCCTCTACTTGAAATATTTATCCAATTTTTCCTTTAAAAGATGCAATAGTTTCTGCCTCAACTGCTCCTTGTGGCAAAGCATTCCATGATCCAATAAGCCTCTGTGTAAATAAATTTCTCCTAATCTCGCTCCTCGCTCTTAATGACGCCTCAGCCAAAGGAAATAGTCTTTCTTTATTAACTCTATCAAAACCATTCATAACTTTAAAAATCTCTAGTAAATCTCCTCGGTCTTCTCTGCTTCAGTGGAAATAGTCCTAGTATTGCAAGTCTCTCCTCATAACTAGTATCCTATCCTTGTTAACATGTATGGTTCTGTATGGCTTTAATGTCCTTTCTATAATGGGGTACCTAAAACTGCACACAGTACTTTAAATGTGGCCTACACAATGTTTTGTACCAATTTATCATTACTACTTTACTCCTGTACTCTATGCTCCTATTTGGAAAACCCAAGATGTGTTGGCCTTTTTATGGCTATATCTACCTACACCTCACACAGCTGTCAGCCTTGGCTCAGTGGTAGCATTCTTGCCTCTGAGTTAGAAGGTTGTGGGTTCAAGTCCCACACCAGAGACTTGAGCACATAATCCAGGTTGCTATTTCAGTACGGTATGGAGGGATCGCTGTACTGTCTGAGTGCCATCTTAAGGATCAGGCGTTAATCCAAAGACCCATCTACCCTCTCGGGTGGACGCAAAAAATCCCATGGCACTATTCAAAGAAGAGCATGGGTGTTCTCCCTGGTGTCCTGGCCAATATTTATTCTTCAACCAACATCACATGCAGATTACAACACTTAAAAAAAAAAAAGTACTTAATTGGCTGTAAAGTCAAAAATTATTTAATTGGCTGGACATCCTAAGGTCGTAAAAGGCGCTAGTGCAAGTTCTTTCTTACTTTGTGCTTTCAGAGAATTATGTATTTGAACCCCTAGGTATCTCTGTTCATCAACAGCATCTTTCCATTGAGTGTATATTTCTATTTCTTGTTTTTCCCCTCATACTTATCCACATTAAATTGCATCTTCCACCTGCTGATCCTTCCTGTTAACCTGCTTCTGCCTCCCTGAGCTGTTGCCAAACCTCCTAATTTTGTGTTGACAGTAAATTTCAAGATTAAGTTCCCTATACCAAAGTCCAGATGTCTTGATTTCTTCCCCAAAACAAAGGAAAATAATTTGAGTAGAATTGGAGAGATCTGCAACAGATTTTACTAGCTAGTTTCCTAGAGGTTCAGTTGATTTTCGTTGTCATTTGAATTTGTTTAGTCAAAAGTGAAATTTAAAATATTGCTACATATCTTTGCACTTATTGGATAAATGTCATTTCACTTTTGGTATATCTGAATGGATGATATGTGCTCATGGCAGATAGAATAGGAAAGTAGGAACAGGAGTAGGCCATCTAGCCCCTTGAGCCTATTCCGCCATTCAAACAGAACATGGCTCATCTCAAATGCATTTACTTGCCCATGGTTCATATCCCTTGATACCCTTACCTAATAAAAATCTGTCGTTATCGTTCTTGAAAATTTCAATTGACCCAGCATCCACGGCCTTTTGGGAGAGAGAAATCCACATTTCCGCTGCCCTTTATGTGGGAAAAGTGCTTGTCTGAATGGCCTAGCTCTAGTTTTAAGATTATGCCTCTTTGTTCTGGATTCCCCAACCAGAGGAAATAGCTTCTCTATATCTACTCTATTGAATCCTATTTAATCTTAAACGCCTCAATTAGATCACCCCTCAAACGCCTAAACTTAAGAGAATACAAGCCAAGTTTATGCAACCTCGCCTCATAATTTAACCCTTTAAGCTCTGGTGTTATTCATGATTCATCATTCTAGTGAATCTGCAGTGTACCCACTCCACGGCCAATATATCCTTCCTGAGGTGTGGTGCCAAAACTGAATGCAGTACTTCAGATGGGTTCTGACCAAGAATCTCTGCAACTGAAGAATAACTTCCTCCTATTGTATTCCAGCCCCTTTGAGATAAAGGCCAATTTTCATTAGTCTTTTTGATTAATTTTTGTACCTGTGCACTAGCTTTTAGTGATTTGTGTACATGGAGTTCCTAGTGTCTCACCATTAAGAAAATATTCAGATTTGTCTTTCATGGATCCAAAGTGGATGACCTCACACTTCCCCACATTGAACTGTCATCTTCACTGAATACACAAAGGATAAAGTATTCTGTGCAAATGTAGAGCTAGACTGAAGTTTAAGCAGTCTATAAAATGACTGAGGAAACCTACGAATCATCGTAATGTGGTACTTTGATACAACTGCATCACTTTTCAGAATAATTAATCAGACATTCAGTTGAACCATGTGAATCTAGGTGTCATTTTCACAATTTCCATGATACAGGACCTAGTAGTTCCTCCAGTCCAGTTTCTGATTTTTAAAAAAAACAATTGTTTTCCTCACCCCCCCCCCCCCCCTTCCCTATTTTATGTTAAAATTTATACTGATTAGACACACACAATTGTAGTACATTTTTACACCAAAAAACATTTTTAGAGCACGTGTATTTTCTCTCTTCTCAACGTGCCCCCCCTGCCCTGGCATGGACTCCTTGCTGGATAGAGTATCAAGTACTTGAATTGAAAAAACATGACTACACGCTGGACAGTCTTTGTTGAATCTGCACAGAATTGAGTTCATGTATTTTTGCAGCCAAACCTCAGTATTTCTTCTAGAAAGCACATCAGCACTATGCTCAGCCATCCTACAGCAGGGTTTGCTCAGGAGAGTTCAGTGTGTATGTTCTATGGTACATATCTGCAGTGTTTAAGATTATGTGCATTCCACAGAGAATTTTCCAGTTGTGAAAATTCAAAAATGAAGTTGTACTTATCTGAACATACTCCAACATCCTATGTTAATCTGAACATTTCCACAACATAGATCTTGTGACCTCAAAAGGAACTAGCTTTCTACCAAGCAGTGGACCAGTGAGGACCATCCAAATGTCTATGTTTAAAATTTAGAATTCTTGAGGGAATTTGTTCATTCCACTGTTCTTCACCTCTGGTACTTGGTCTTCAATCCAGCCCAGACTGATCAGTACTGTTGAATATATTATTTTTGGGTGTGGTATATTTTGCACTGAGAGTATCTAGGGAATTGCAGTTTTTCCCCCACACTACTGTAGATAGGACACAAAGATATAGTGCTGCATGATCAAACACCACAATGAGTGCAGTCTCTCTTGAAACAACTGGAACCAGAATATAGCATATGCTTCAGATTCCAGCAGCATATCATTAAAGCTTCTATAATTCAGGTAACGGCAGTGAATTATGTTTGTTACTTTTGTTGTCTTATATTTACCCTATATGCGTTTATTCACTCTAATGCACACAATTTATTGTTTTATCTTCTCTTCTAGTTGACCATTTTCGCACTTCTGCTTTTCCAGTTCCTGTTTTCTTCCATATCTTCTAATTCCTGTTTTCTTCCATATTTTTTTTTAAAGCTTTAACTTTATCCTGTATTTTTTCTGGGAGGTGATCTTAAATTAGCCAACTATTTAAATAATAAATAATTATGAAGCTGCTGGTTGAATTTAATAATAAACCTAATGAGTTGCTGACTGGATTATTCAGTGATTAATATGATGATTTTTATGTTGATAGCTGTTTACAGCACTGATTTTTTTTTTAAAAAGTTGCTGAGAGGACTGTGTGAATTTAAGGAATGCCTTTTTGAAAGTGACAATGAGCAGTTGACAACAATTAGTAAAGAATGTAATAATTGGCTGGTTTTATTAATTAGCTGTATTTCTACCAATCCATACATCGTTGATCTTCTGTTCCCAGCCTTTTGATCCCCAACCAATAGTTCACCTGCTGCCGCTATTCCAGATTAACTATCTCTGGCTTCTCTCAGGTAACCACTGCTCATCTCCGAATACACTTTCTTGGTACCCCTAACCTGAACATTCATGGGAAGTCTTCAGGCTGGGTGAAACTGTTCTGCAGGCTGTACATTTGACACCCCTGCAATAGAAACTGCTTTACTTTGCTTCTGACTCTTGGTAGTGAATACTCAGGAGTGCTTGACATTAGCATTTGTGGGGAAATGTCTTGCTCCACAGCACTGACCTCCTTTAATGAGCACAAATTATAGAAATTTAATGGAGGTGGTTTGTTTTTGAGATCTTTGCTGTTCAGTTCATAGTGTAATACTGTTTCTGTCGCAAACTTCATCTACACAAAATGTGCTCTTGAAGAGCGAGGATCGGTACTGCCACTACACCTGTCAACTAGTTTTCTGTGAATATATATGTACAATTCATTATCTTTGAGTCTGGTTTGGGAATAGGGAAGAAATTTAGCTACAGCTTCCATAGCTGTGACTTTTTTTATGTAAATGTTTTGATTACCTAAATGGTGAGATTAATTAAATTGGCCCTTGAAGCCTATTTTAACATTGGAATTTTTGTGAATAGAATGTTCTATCTTTTGTTCTCCCCACAGGATAGACAATTAGACAATTCAACTAGAAAAATTAGAGGTGTCTTCGCCATAATTTCATAACCTTTCTTTCCTGGACTATAAAGGGACACCTCCAGGCAGCATTCCAGGTTCTTTCTCTCCAGCAGACAACATCAGTTATGTTGCCTTAACCATCCTTGAACATTTTTGGTGTCTTGTAAAACCAAGTTGTTTTCCTTTAGTAATTGCAGTATTTATATTTTGAGCAAAGTTTTTATACAGGGTTTCAAATGTTATAAAAATTGCAGAAAACATTTTCATGCAATGGCAGTTGTCTCTGGAGCAGTGTGATTACACCAAAGTGACAGTGTTTTCTCTTGAGACTATTTTAATAACACCAGCTTGACACTAAATCGCAAGTAACTTTTAGCATACCACAGTCCCAGAAACAGAATAAGCCAAGAAGGCTAAACATTAGGTACAAAATAATCTTCAGAGATGACCTTTCACTTCTGTCCATCTTTGTTCTCCCTCATATTGTGCAATTGTTTCTGTTAACGGTACATGCACATTTATACTAAAAAAAACTATTATATGAAGTGGAACAGTACTTTAGTGAAAAGAATATTCAATTCTTTTTGCTCTTTCCCTTGTTAATGCACTTATGCACTGCCCTCTTCCACTAAGTCTCCATCTACGTTGCATCTACATTTCCTGTTTGACTTCTTCCTTCCCATCCATTATGTGCCAAAACAACAACTTGTATTTATATAGTGCCTTTAACGTAGTAAAACGTCCCAAGGCGCTTCACAGGAGTATTAAAAGACAAAAAATTTGACACTGAGCCACAGAAGGATAAATTAGGGCAGGTGACCAACAGCTTGGTCAAAGAGGTAAGTTTTAAGGAGCGTCTTAAAGGAGGAAAGAGAGGTAGCGAGGCAGAGAGGTTTAGGCAGGGAATTCCAGAGCTTAGGGCCTAGGCAACAGAAGGCACGGCCACCAATGGTTGAGCGATTATAATCAGGGATGCTCAAGAGGGCAGAATTAGAGGAGCGCAGATACCTCGGGAGGGGGTGGGGGGCGGTTTGTGGGGCTGAAGGAAATTACAGAAATAGGGAAGGGCGAGGAGGAGGGATTTGAAAACCAGGATGAAAATTTTGAAATTGAGGCGTTGCTTAACCAGGAGCCAATGTAGGTCAACGAGCACAGGGATGATGGGTGAACGGGACTTGGTGCGAGTTAGGACACAGGCAACCGAGTTTTGGATCACATCAAGTTTACGTAGGGTAGAATGTGGGAGGCCAGTCAGGAGTGCGTTGGAATAGTCAAGTCTAGAGGTAACAGAAGCATGGATGAGGGTTTCAGCAGCGGATGAGCTGCGGCAAGGGCAGAGACGGGCGGTGTTACGGAGGTGGAAATAGGCAGTCTTAGTTACGCTGCGGATATGTGGTCGGAAGCGCATGTCAGGGTCAAATATGACACCAAGGTTGCGAACAGTGTGGTTCAGCCTCAGACAGATGTTAGGGAGAGGGATGGAGTCCGTGGCTAGGCAACGGACTTTGTGGCAGGGACCGAAAACAATGGCTTCGGCCTTCCCAATATTTAATTGGATTAAATTTCTGCTCATCCAGAACTGGATGTCGGACAAGCAGTCTGACAATTTAGAGACCGTGCAGATTTACGTGGAGTGAGGTAAATGCTTAAACCTTTTGCTTTAATCTGGTTTATTAATAGCTAGTTCCCAAGGAAGTTTGATGCTTTGATGTAAACATGTACAGGAGTGAAAACACTCGTTGATTAATTGAAGTTCGAGTGATGGGGCTTGTTTTTTACATTTTGGGTTCTTGTGTGTGTTTCTTTTCCGCTTGATAATAAAAGCTTTTTCAAAAGTGTAAAACATGAACTTTAGGTTAAGTGCCATGCAATGGACTTTACAGGTTGTTATGTGAATAATTGCATAGAATGTTGTTTTATTGCCAGACACCGAATCCAGCTGCAAGTGAATTCATCCCTAAAGGAGGATCAACCCCTAGGCTAAGTTCTGTGTCCCAGTCCAACATGTCTGCCTTTTCACCAGCCTTGTTCTCTCATCCATCCTTGGGCAGTCCATCAGCAGCTGGGTTAGCCCCAGGTAAGCTACTAGTGATTCAGTATGTGCCAGAAAGGCTCTTGTATACTTTGTATTTTATTGCAGGAAAGGGTAAAATTTAAAGCAAACTGCTTGTTATAGCACCACTTATAAACTATTCTAAAGAAGAAGAAGCGGAAGAAGTTATTTGAGACCAAAGTACTCACTCCATCAATACAGTGAAATGGAAAAAGTTGCTGAGAAATGTTCCTTCCCTAAGAGAAGGACTCTGTTTACCTAGTGTAAAAACAGCTTCGTGGAGATGTGCCTTGTGAAATTGTCTAGTTAGAAAAATCCCACTTAGATAGCTTAACTGATAAATGTCGCAAGACCCAGCCACTATTTGATCTTGCATTTACATTTGATTGGGATAAGCATCTAGGACTGGAAAGGATGTTGATCCCTTCTCTGTCCTATAGTAGCTGGCTAGAATAGTATCTCTCAAACTTACTCAAGTATGCTATTTTCCATTCGGAGACCTGATGGTGTTCAAGAAACTGCTTCTACATCATATAAATGGGTCGCTCTCCTATTCTCAGCTTTTTTTCCTCTATACTGTTAATGCGGGGGGTTGCCAGGATTCCTGGCCCCTATCTCTACTAGAATTTTGCATTTGTGAACATTTGAAGACCGATCAAGCTTGCTTGTGAAGCTGTCCGCTGTTCAATAGCTTGCTGATAATTTATTCCAAGCTTCAGCAAGGTACCAGTTAGCAACTGACACCTGTAGCACTGTCCCAGCAAAGAATCAGTGCCTTGCATTGAAAATTCTTATTCTTGTGTTCAAATCAATTCATGACCTTGCCCCTCCTATCTCTAACCTCCTCCAGCCCTACAACCCTCCAAGAACTCTGCATCCCTCCAATTCTGGCCTCTTGTGCATCCCCAACTTCCTTCTCCCCATCATTAGCAGCCGTGCCTTCAGCTGTTTAGGCCCTAAGCTCTGGAATTTCCCCCTAAACCTTTCCACCTCTCTCTCCTCCTTTCAGATGCTCCTTTAAACCTTCCTCTTTGACCAAGCTTTTGGTCACCTGTCCTAATGTTGCCTCCTTTGGCTTAGTGTCAAATTTTTGTCTGATTATGCTCCTGTGAAGCACCGTTGAATATTTTGCCACGTTAAAGGTGCTTTTATAAATGTAAGTTGTTCAAGGGGGAATGGAGAAAAATTAGGGAGGATAAAACAACAGTACTCTAGTGAAATGAGAATCTCTACCCTCCAAGAGGAGAAATTCTGAATATATGTAATCTGCCTGACTGACCCTGCCTAGTTGGACCCAAAACCTTTGACTGACCATCTCAAAACTTGAAAGAAACTGAAAAGATCATACTATTTGGGCTTGAGTCAGCATGAGAAATACAAGTCTTCTCTCTTCTTAATAATACCTGGCAAGTACCTGGACCTGCAGATATGCTCTTTGAGTCTTTTCTAGTTGGGAGGAAGTGTGTCGTGGCTCCCCACAAGATGCACTTTTTCTGTAAAGTAAGATTTATCTTCCTTTGAACAGAAGAAATTCAAATTTACGCTGCTAAGTTTCTGTGAAGAGTATTTTAAAAGTGCTTCCATTTGTATTCCTGTTTTAACATGTATACAATTTGAGCATGACTGAGAAGATTTTTTGCCTTTTTTCTTATCCCGCCTACAGTCAAAACTGCTGATATTAAGTGTCAAAAGGTAGTATTTGCAGTGGAGATTTTCTGATTCAGCACCAGAAAAGTAGAAAACCTTCCATATTTGTTTTTCTTTTTCCTGTCACTTTTCTCCTTTCTTCTCCTGAAGGAGTTGACTTCTTGCTGGTGTGTGGTTCTTCCAGTACCTCACCCAAGTGGCCAATATACATGTGTGAACCTTGAATGAATGTTGACAGACTATCTGATCATGGGAGGATCAATAATCAGAAGCTGGAGCTGAGGCCTATTTGTAGCATCCCTTTCGTAATCCTGGCTGCGATCCACTAACTCTGCACAGACTGCGGATTGAATCTGGGACCTTCTTGGATTGACTGGCTTAGGTACGCACTGGACAAACTTCCTGAACCATCACGGGCAACATCCTTTCACATTTCTTTACCCTTCATGTACACAGGAATCAGACTAAGAAAATAATTTGGATCAAGACTATGGCCCAAAATAGCCTGGTCTTCTCCAGTTCTTTGGGATATGAAGGTCTCATTGTAAACCAAACATTAGTTCAATAACTTCCTCTCTCAGCTGTATCTCTTAGCACAGAAAAATATTTAATGATGAATTTATATATTATTTCATAGGAATGTGTATTCTTTTGTAGATTTTTTTTTGAAGTATGCTAGCACACTTTATTTGAAGTTTGAATTTTTGATTTGCAGATAGCTTCTGAATAGTATGTATTTCTTCTTTTATGTTTTAAGTTGGTAGATTGAGCTATTTTTGCCTTAGTTGGATTTTCACTCTGGTTAACCTCCTTTTGACTCTGATACCGAGACTCAAAATCTCTAATGATTTTTGTGGATGCTTCCTAGTGACATTGCCAGTGATGTAATGTCAGTTTTAGAAGAGGATATGGTTACATCTAGGAGGGTCTGTGTGCATGCTTCCTTCAGAAGATTTTCATTTTGACAGTTCTCTGCATTCTTAGCATTTTGAAGTAGAATTTATTATATTCTTTGAAATAATAGAATCCATTAAGATAAACAGAAAACAACTGAAATTAATTAGCAAAAATGTTAGTTTTTTGATGCATTTCAGGTTATTTCTTGCTACTTTTTTGGTTTCAGAATGAATTGTTGAAAAAATACCCTTCTATTTTGTGAAACCAATTAGACATCTAAACTAATTAACCTCGTTCTTTTCTTTAAACAACTGTTGCCTCTTTTCAATCACCACTTTACCAGTATGTGACAGTTACATGTCCTATGGTATTTTCCCACAACTTTAAATATATTGACCCAATAAAAATGTTTCAGCAGATAATGTTTTGTATGCTTTACTTTTTAGCATCCAGTAAATGTAAAGATGTTGGTGCTTTTTAATGAAGCTTTACAGCATGCACTGCTATCTGCTGTAATACATCTGGTTCCTTGCCATTCAAACTCCATTGTTGAATCAATTATCCTTCTTTATAATAACAATTCTGGGCTTGGGCTCTGTCGGGTGGTCCTGCCCACACATTCTTGTCTTGCACATCTCTAGCGTGGGATTCGTCCACTGAACCTCAGCCAGAAATATTTATCTCAAACCTTCCAGGCTGCCCTGAACAACTGTACTGAGAGTTGTGTTTTGGGTGGCACTCTCTTCCTCTCAGCATCCCTTAATAGGATTGTGAGCATAGCTTCTTCTAGATAGCATCATCTCTACCACTTGTTTTAAGCGTTGGCAGCTTTTATGTAGGAACATGTGTAAACCATTCAGCCCATCAAGTCTGTTCCACCATTCAGTTAGATCATGGCTGATCTGTACCTCAACTCCATTTACCCACCTTTGTTCTATATCCTTTACTGTTCTATATCCTTTACCCTTACCTAAAAAAAAATCTATAGTCCTCTGTCTTGAAAATTTCAATTGATGCAGCATCCATAGCATTTTGGGGAGCAAATTCCAGATTTCCATTGCCCTTTGTGTGGGAAACACTTGTCATAGCCAGCACATGCATTTCTGTCTCCCAAGTTCAAACAGCTGACCAGCACCACAGTTAGAATCTGCATTCGTGGCACCAGTACTAAATTGACCTCTGTGAAAGTGTCACATTGTTCCATCAATTGAAGACTTCTGTTATAAAGGAAGCAACAGCCAGCTGGTGAGCTTCAGCTCCCAGCTTCTTCTGTTTGGACCTGGTGAAGTGCAATGATCTCTCTGGTGAAGCAGATTTAAAGAGTACAGAAAGTTAATAGGCATCAATAAATACTTAAAAAGTTATGGGTAATGTGTGATGGTCAACATGGATTTGTAAAGGGCAGGTCATGCTTTAGTAATTCTTCAAAGATATTACTGTGATATAGACAAAGGGAATGCAGTGGATGTGGTACATTTGGACCTTTAAACCATATTTGATAAAATGCAACATAGACTTCTTGTTATGAATAATCTCCATATTATTAAAGTTAAAGTGGCAGTGTAGATAAAGGGATGACTGAGGTAAGTGGAGATTAGGAGCAAATAAATGTTTCATGGATTAACAGGGTATAACATGTGCCCTAGGGTCTTTATTGGGAACTTTCTTGTTCTCGCATCTATACATATATGATTTGGACATGGATAGAGGGAATAATGTCAAAAACTGCTGATTATACCAAAGTAGGGGCATTGCAAACTGTAAGAAAGAATAAGATAGAAAGAACTTGCATTTATGTAATGCCTTTCATAACCTCAGGACATCCCAAAGTGCTTTACAGCCAATTAAATACTTTTGAAGTGTTGTGACTGTAGTAATTTAGGGAAAGAGTTCAGCTGACTGGAGGAGAACATAGGTTAGGGGAATGGGAAGATATGTGACAAATGTAGTTAAAATAAATGTGAAATACATTTTGGGGAATATGAGCAGAGAATGGAAATATATCCTAAACAGTAAAATTCTCAGTGGAGTGAAGTAACAGTGAGATCTAGTGTGCAGATATACAGATTTTTAAAAGCAGGATTGTAAGTGGAAAAAGCCTTTAAAAAGTCAAGTGAGATTCTGTGTTTTGTATATGGAAGTACTGAATACAAAAGCAAGAGACAGATGAATCTAGGCCACATTTACAGTTTTGGGCACCCAAAGGATATTGAAGACATGGAATAGGTGCAAAATGGATTTGCTGGAATAATAATGGTTAAGAGAATTCAATTATGATGAGAGACTTGAAAAATGAGGCTATATTCCCTGGAGCAGAGATGGTTAAGGGGTTACCTAATAGACGTGTTCAATTCTGAGAGGATAAATGGAAAAAATTATTTCCTCTACTTGTTGAATTGGTAACCAGGATCATAAATTTAAGATTAATACTAGAATCATTAATATTTCACAAAAAAGACTTTGAATATGGACCTGTTTCTGGCTTGGGCAGAGATCACCTCATATGAAAGGTAGGTGCTGTGTAACATTAATCAGGGCCAGAGTGGTTTCTAGACTAGTTTGGATTGCCTAAAGGGGTTGGGGAGGAATTTTCCAGATTTTTTTCCTTAATGGCCTGGGTTATATCTGGTTTTTCACCTCTCCCAGGAGATTACATGGCTTTTGGGTGGGGCGGGGCGTGTATATATTGTGATACATAAAGCATATAAGTTGTGTCGGAATGACTGGATGAACCAGTGGTTCTTTTCCTGTCCATCATTGTCGTATGTTTGTAATATGGATTGCATTACCTCAAGTGGCTGAGGATCAGAGCTGGCCATGCCTTTTAAGAGAGAATTAAACGCTTGTGCAAAAAAAAATTGTGGTCAAGGTAATGGGATCACAGCAGAAGAGCTAGCACCTGCAGAGGCGCGATGGGCCAAATGCCCTCTTCTAGCGCTGAAATTTCTAAATCATTCATAGCTTTAACATATGAAAGTATCAAACAGATAGCCAGGCTTATTGATCGTCCCAAGACAAAAAATTAATTGCTAAACCTGAGACTCCAGTGTGGAAAAATAGCAAATGTTACTCTTTTTCCAGCTGCTTATCAAGCTTTCACAAGGCAAACATCCTAAAAGCACCAGATAGACTTGTATTGGCTATTTTGCAGCTGGGGAATTGACTGATTTACATCCTAAATCATAGTAACCAGCTTCATTTGTGGCCGAGGAAAAGTATTAAAATTCAGTTTGGGTCTTCCATCAATAGTACTGAATTCAAGATTATTTTTACTGCCTCATAAAGGCAGTAGATATTGGGAGACTCATATCGATATTAAGTTTTTGCATTAAGTTTTTGCATTTCTGTGTTTAAGTAAACTTAACCTACCAATATGAAGGCTGATTTGAGTAGCACCACAAAACACTAGCAATCAACATTTCTGAAGCTATAAGATCTGGAGCTTATTATTTAGCTAGTCTCTTCTTAAACTGGCTCAAGATTTAATTAATATAGTGGAATGAGTGACCATAACATGGTTGAATTCCATATTCAATTAGAGGGTGAGAAGGTTGGATCTCAAACAAGCGTGCTAAGCTTGAATAAAGGAGACTATGAAGGTATGCGAGCAGAATTGAGTAGAGTGGATTGGGAAAATAGATTAAAGGGTAAGACGATACATGATCAGTGGTGTACATTTAAGGAGTTATTTTACAACTTCCAAAAAATATATATTCCACTGAGAAGAAAAGGGTGTAAAAGAAAAGACAGTCATCCGTGGCTAAGTAAAGAAATTAAGGATAGTATTCGACTAAAAACAAGGACATATAAGGTAGCCAAATCTAGTGGGAGGATAGCGGATTGGGAAAACTTTAAAAGACAGCAAAAAATAACAAAGATTGATTAAGAAAAGGAAGATAGATTATGAAAGTAAATTGGCAAAAAATATAAAAACAGATAGTAAGAGTTTTTATAGTTATATAAAAAGAAAAAGGGTGGCTAAAGTAAATGTTGGTCCCTTAGAGGATGAGACCGGGAAATTAATGGTGGGAAATATGGAGATGGCAAATACACTGAATATTTTGTATCAGTCTTTACAGTAGAGGACACTAAGAATATCCCAACACTGGACAAACAGGGGGCTATAGGGGGGGAGGAGCTAAACACGATCAAAATCACTAAGGAAGTGGTACTCGGTAAAATAATGGGACTCAAGGCGGATAAATCACCTGGACCTGATGGCTTACATCCTAGGGTCTTGAGGGAAGTGGCGGTAGGGATTGTGGATGCATTGGTAATTTTCCAAAACTCCCTGGACTCAGCAAAGATCCCGGCAGACTGGAAAACTGCTAATGTAACACCCTTATTTAAAAAGGGCAGTAGACAGAAGGCTGGAAACTATAGACCGGTTAGCCTAACATCTGTGGTAGGTAAAATTTTGGAGTCCATTATTAAGGAGACAGTAACGGGACATTTGGATAATCATAATTTAATAGGACAAAGTCAGCATGGTTTTATGAAGGGGAAGTCATGTTTGACAAATTTGCTGGAGTTCTTTGAGGAAGTAACATACAGGGTGGATAAAGGGGAACCAGTGGATGTGGTGTATTTAGACTTCCAAAAGGCATTTGACAAGGTGCCACACAAGATTATTGCTTAAGATAATATTCTGGCATGGATAGAGGATTGGCTATCTAACAGAAGGCAGAGAGTTGGGATAAATGGTTCATTCTCAGACTGGCAATCAGTAACTAGTGGTGTTCCGCAGGGGTCAGTGCTGGGTCCCCAACTCTTTACAATCTATATTAACGATTTGGAGGAGGGGACCGAGTGTAACATATCAAAGTTTGCAGATGATACTAAGATGGGAGGGAAAGTAGTGAGTGAGGAGGACATAAAAAATCTGCAAGGGGACTTAGACAGGCTAAGTAAGTGGGCAGAGATTTGGCAGATGGAATACAATACTGGAAAGTATGAGGTTATGCACTTTGGCAGGAAAAATAGTAGAGCAAGTTATTATCTAAATGGCAAGAAACTGGAAAGTACTGAAGTACAAAGGGATCTGGGGGTCCTGGTGCACGAAACTCAAAAGGTTAGTATGCAGGTGCAGCAAGTGATTAAGAAGGCCAATGGAATGTTGGCTTTCATTGCTAGGGGGGTAGAATATAAAAATAGGGAGGTATTGCTTCAGTTGTACAAGGTATTGGTGAGACCGCACCTGGAATACTGCATACAGTTTTGGTGTCCATACTTAAGAAAAGATATACTTGCTCTCGAGTCAGTACAAAGAAGGTTCACTCGGTTAATCCCGGGGATGAGGGGATGGACATATGAGGAGAGGTTGGGTAGATTGGGACTCTACTCATTGGAGTTCAGAAGAATGAGAGGCGATCTTATTGAAACATATAAGATTGTGAAGGGGTTGGATCGGGTGGATGCGGGGAGGATGTTCCCGATGATGGGTGAAACTAGAACTAGGGGGCATAGTCTTAGAATAAGGGGCTGCTCTTTCAAAACTGAGATGAGGAGGAACTACTTCACTCAGAGGGTGGTAGGTCCATGGAATATGCTGCCCCAAAAAGCTGTAGAAGCTACATCATTACATAAATTTAAAACAGAAATAGACAGTTTCCTAGAAGTAAAGGGAATTAAGGGTTACGGGGAGCGGGCAGGAATTTGGACATGAGTCTAGGTTCGGATCAGTCATGGCCCTGTGGGTAGCGGAGCGGGCCCAGGGGCTGTGTAGCCTGATCCTGCTCCTATTTCGTGTGTCCAATTCTGTTAGATTCAGGAGATGGTTCTGTGATAGTAGATTGGCAGTTAGAATCAGATCAGCCATGATCTTATTGAATGGCGGAGCAGGCTCGAGGGGCCAATTGGCCTACTCCTGCTCCTATTTCTTATGTTCTTATGTTTCTAAGTTGAAAGACATATCCTGGCAGATGATTTTAGGACAGAGAACAGTCTAATCCCCGCTTCCACAACGTAACTGGGAAGCCAGAATCTGTGTTCAAGTTTTAGATCACTTAAAGTGGTTTGATGCTGCATATTTAGCATTGATATAAAGCAACTTCTGCTTCTTGCCAACGTTAAACCTGCAGTGTAATTCTGGACTCCAGGTCTGACCAGAGGAGGGAGTCTCAACTGCTTGGGTTTGACACTGCACGGAGTGTAAGTACAGTGCAATGCTAAATCTTGTTTGTAAAGAGGGTCTATTGGACTCACTGTGCCCTCTGTAAACGTATCTAATTTTAATTTAAATGTTTAGAAAGTAGGGACTCTTCCCTTTAGCACTTCCAAAACAATTATATCTCTTATTCTTGGTAAAGAGCTAGTATATATGTATATATTCATGTATGTGTAGAGCTATCTTCTGGGCAGGATGATTCGAGTTCTAGCCTGCAATGGCGGCCAAGCAGAGACAACATGTTACTTTCTGGCTTGAACTTAACCTGCAGGTACTGGTCTCAACTGCATTGTAAATCCATCCTGAGTAATGATGATGATCCGAATGAATGCTTAACACCATATGTAATCTTAATTTAATTCAATCAGCCTGACTTAGATGGCAGTGTGTGGTTCAAAGTTCTGTAAGAGTTCATAGGTGGTTTTCCTGTTGGACAGTGGGGTGTTCCTTTCTATGTGGTGGTTAAAATGATTCCTGTCATTGATGAGCATATCTATCATAATACAGCACTTTCCTGCATACATTCTTTAATACTCTGGCAGAAAGTGTTTATTTGGAATTTACCAAAACTGCTTCCTTTTGTAACTTTGAGGAGGGTGCAGCTTTATAGTTAGATTTCCAATGATCCTTTCCAAAAGAAAGTTAAATAAATGCATTTTATTCTCTGTTTCAGTTTGCTGCAAAGAGCACTGAGTTTCTATGGCAGACATCAAAGCAACACAATTGTGAAATTTCTCAAAACCTGGTTGTACCTTTTTCCACTTGTTAACTTGCAGGAACATTTGAGTTTCTAATTTATTACTTTCGTGGGGGCTTTGAAATTACAATTGGAGATAATGTATATGGAAAATCCTGCTTCCCGGTTTCATTCCTGCTTCTACTTTGCATGTCTATCAGTATAGCAATGGAAGCCAGTACCACAACTCTTCTCGCCCCAAACAGTTCTATACCTGGACTACTTCAATTCTTACAGTAAGAAGTTTAAAAAGAATATGCTGCAATATCACTTAATCTATCAATATACATTATCTCACACACTATGCATTATAATGTGCTATCTATTCAGGCCTTAAATGGTGGCTGCATTTATTTTTCTAGACCAATTTAAATGAATTTGAGACCTGTTTTAGTTTAGTTGTCTAGCATGGGAGTTTACTGGTTATTATAGTATCCAGGATATTATAAATATTGAACTGGTGTACATATATGATATTGTATTTAAAAAAAATACATATACTTAATTTACTGCTAAAACCACCATTTGCCATTACTCACTCTGGATTAATCTCCTGGACACTACAGTGAGTAATCCATGAACAAAAATTATTGGGCCATTAAAACATTTTTTTACATTTTTGTTTATTGGTTACAAATATATGGGCGATGTTGTTTAAAAAGGAAGAAAGGGATAGACCGAGTAATTACAGGCCAGTCAACCTAACCTCGGTGGTGGGAAAATTATTGGAAAAAATTCGGAGGGACAGGATAAATCTTCATTTAGAAAGACACGGATTAATCAGGGACAGTCAGCATGGATTTGTTAAAGGAAGGTCGTGTCTGACTAACTTGATTGAATTTTTTGAGGAGGTAACGAGGAGGGTCGATGAGTGTCATGATTTTGATGTAGTCTATATGGATTTTAGCAAGGCTTTTGATAAGGTCCCGCATGTCAGACTGGTCATGAAAGTAAAAACCCATGGGATCCAAGGCAAAGTGGCAAGTTGGATCCAAAATTGGCTGAGGCAGGAAACAAAGGGTAATGGTCAAAGGGTGTTTTTGTGACTGAAAGGCTGTTTCCAGTGGGGTTCCACAGGGCTCAGTACTGGGTCCTTTGCTTTTTGTGGTATATATCAATAATTTGGACTTGAATGTAGGAAGTATGATTAAGAAGTTTGCAGATGATACAAAAATTGGCCGTGTGGTTGATGATGAAGAAGAAAGCTGTAGACTGCAGAAAGATATCAATGGACTGGTCTGGTGGGCAGAACAGTGGCAAATGGAATTCAATCCAGAGACGTGTGAGGTAATGCATTTGGGGAGGGCTAACAAGGCAAGGGAATACACAATAAATGGTAGGACACTGAAGTGCAGAGGATCAGCGGGACCTTGGGAGTGCATGTCCACAGATCCCTGAAGGTAACAGGACAGGTAGATGTGGTTAAGAAGGCATATGGAATGCATGCCATTATTAGCTGAGGCAGAGAATATAAGAGCAGGGAAGTAATGCTTGAACTGTATAAAACACTAGTTAGGCCACAGCTAGAATACTGCGTGCAGTTCTGGTCACCACATTACAGGAAGGATGTGATTGCACTAGAGAGGGTGCAGAGGAGATTTACGAGGATGTTGCTTGGGCTGGGGAATTTTAGCTATGAGGAAAGATTGGATAGGCTGGGGTTGTTTTCTTTGGAACAGAGGTGGCTGAGGGGAGACCTAATTGAGGTGTATAAAATTATGAGGGGCCTAGATAGAGTGGATAGGAAGGACCTATTTCCCTTAGCAGAAGGGCCAATAACCAGGGGGCATAGATTTAAAGTAATTGGTTGGAGGTTTAGAGGGGATTTGAGGAGAATTTTTTTCACCCAGAGGGTGGTGGGGGTCTGGAACTCACTGCCTGAAAGGGTGGTAGAGGCAGAAACCCTCATCACATTTAAAAAGTACTTGGATATGCACTTGGTGCCGTAACCTACAAGGCTACGGACCAAGTGCTGAAAAGTGGGATTAGGGTGGACAGCTCTTTGTCGGCTGGCACGGATAAGATGGGCCAACTGGCCTCCTCCTGTGCTGTAAATTTCAATAATTCTATGATGGAAGAAAAGGCTGTTTGACTGGAGAGGTGGCTGGAGGAGGGACATCACATGATGAAACCGCCAGGAAAACATCCAACCAGAATTGGCAACCCTACACAAGTTGCATCTCCTGAGACTAACGGAAGCCGAATGAAGTCAGTGGCATCGCAATGGCATCAGTTTAATAAGTAAAAGCATTGTTGCCCTTATTTTAGCTGAATACAACTTAGCCAATATAAAAAAGAGCCGATAGAAAAAATTTCACTTTTGTTTATAAATGGATTTCATCCAATGCAAGGCAGCATAGGACTCCAAAGCTTTGTATGAAAAACTTGTTTTGTTGAATTGAGAGCACTCACTTCCTGTTTCTATTGTTAATCAGGTTTCTAAATGGCCACTGTTTCCTGCCTTATGGTGTAAAGCCACAGAAAACAACTACATTTATAGCACACACAATAAGGACAAAAGGCACATAATGCACCACACAAATAAGAGTTTCAAATTTATTTGTTTGTAGCATTTGGGAACGTGGAATTATAAGGTGCGAAAACTGCAAAACATGATTAGAAATTATTTATTTGGTACACAATAATTGAGGTTGGATGTGCAACTGTGTTGTTGGGTAGTGAACACTTATTTTTCAGCCAGAAAATGCCCCTCCCTTATTGTATTCTATAAGACTTGTGCATGTTTCAGTTCTTTTCTCCCACCATCCACAAAAATTAGGCTTGACTTCATTTGTAGTTAAATATTGTACAGTATTTACATTTTTGGACGATGATTTTATGACAGTTTTTGCTTTGGTTCCCTACCTCCTGCTAAATTTCATTTTGTAATCCAATTAGGTACACCATGTCATCTGCTAAATGCAAGTTATGTCATTATTAAGGAAAAGATAAAATGACAGAGTCCAGGTATATTAAGACAAAGTAGCTAAATAATTGAATTAAAAATAAAAGGCAGATATGGGGAAACAACCAAACGTTTCTGCAGAAGTGATTTGTCCTAATTTGGGGACACATTGAAAAAATTCTCCAATGAGGAGAATTCTGCATCCTCTTCAAGGTAGGCCTGCCCTACCCCCAGTGGATTGATTTGGCTTGGAAAGCAGAACTATCAATTGCCCAAATAAGTGAGTATCTTAAATTCCTGTAAGTGAAGTTCATGGCTATTGCCAACAAACATTTTGTAAAGGGAGTGGAAATGAAGCCAAAGATGATAATTTGAATTAGCATGAATGAGACTTCAGTTTAGTTTCCCTTTAGGCTGATTTTTGAAGAGGCAGCTGTATCTGTGGCTTGCAATCTGGGATCTCGGCCACTGAGTCAGAGCAGTTTGCATGTTTGAGGCTTGAGAGACCACCTTCCCTCTCTCCAAAAGTAGATATTGCCAGGATCATAGCCATTTCTGTGTTGTAGAATTTGTACCTTGAACCTGAAAGCGCAGAATAGCCAATCAAGTCTACATTGGTGTTTTTCTCCAGGAGCTACCTAGTCTAATTCCACTCTCCTCACTCCCCATGCCCTTTGACATTCCTTTTTTTCAAGCCAGTACCTAGTTCCCTTTTAGAAGAACTACCCACTACTCCACTACTTTGGCAGTCGGGCCGTAAAAACCCTGGAAATGGCGTAAAGCATTACATAGAATATACTGCATAGAAACAGGCCATTCGGCCCAACTAGTCTGTGTGCTGGTGTTTATACTCTACACTAGTCTCCTCCCATTCTATCTACCTCATCTCAGCCTTTCAGCATATCTTTCTATTCCCTTTTCTCTCATCTACTCATCCAGTTTCCTTTTGAAAGCATCTAAGCTATTTGCCTCAACCACTTCCTGTGCTATCAAGTTCCACATTCTCTCTGAGTAAAGACATTTCTCTTCATTTCCCAATTGGATTTATTAGTAACTATCTTTGGATAGTTTTGGATTCTCCCACAAGTGGGAACATAAGACGTAGGAGCAGGAGTAGGTCATTTGGCCCCTCGAACCTGCTCCACCATTCAATAAGATCATGGCTGATCTGATCTTGGCCTCAACTCCACTTCCCTGCCCGCTCCCCATAACCCTTGACTCCCTTATCGTTCAAAAATCTGTCTATCTCCACCTTAAATATATTCAATGACCCAGCCTCCCCAGCTCTCTGGGGAAGAGAATTCCAAAGATTCACGACCCTCTGAGCGAAGAAATTCCTCCTCATTTCTGATTTAAAAGGGTGCCCCCTTATTCTGAAATTATGCCCCCTAGTTCTAGATTCCCCCACGAGGGGAAACATCATCTCTGCATCTACCCTGTCAAGCCCCTTCAGAATCTTTTATGTTTCAATAAGATCCCCTCTCATTCTTCTAAACATTCTCTCCACATCTACCCTGTCCAACCCATTCATTATTTTAAAGACCTCTATCAGGTTACCTCCAAGTCTTTTCTAATGAAAAAAGCCCCCACCTGTTGATGAGCGGGAAAGCCCCGTGGAAATTCACTCCCATAGTATATCTGTATGCTCACTGATATTCCCATTGTAAGTGAAACATACCATTAAAGTAATTTTGTATACTCTCCCTTAAGTGTGGCTTTCCAGATGCTTTCTTTCCAGTTATTTAGTTGAATTCTGGACTGTACTCTTTCATGCCTCTCTCTCTAGTTCCCCTTTTTGTTTTTTTCCTCCTCTCCCAGTCTCCTCTCCCTGCCTTTCCTCTCAATTCCCCTCTCATTCGCTCTGTTCCCCATGTGCCTCCTTCCCTCTCGCAACCTCACATTTCCTTTCTCCTATCTTGTCTCAGTCTGCTTCACTTTCTCACTCATTACTCCCTCACTTCATCTTTGTCACCGTCTATCTCCTTGCTTGTCTCTCACTCTTGCCTTTCTCTCATTTACTCTTTTTCAGTTCCATGCACTCCCCTTCCTCCTCCTCTTTCCCCTTTGCCCTATACTCTCTGCCCTTCCCCCTTTACTCTCCTCCCCTTTGCCCTCTTCACTCGCCCTCCCTCTTCGGCTTTGCTTGCCCTCCCCCTCCCTCATCGCTCGCCTGTAAGTGCACTTACCTGCGCAATGTTGTGCAGAACGCAGTGCACCACGAATATTCTGGAGACCCTGGCTGGTGTGTACTGAAGCGCACCTCCAGATCTGTCTGGGCAACTGCATATGCATGTTCAGCATGCCGATGGCTTGTTTGATCATATGTCTGGTGGCCATATGGCATTCATTGTAGCGCTGTTGGGCTTCATTGTTTGGGTTTCTGACGGGTGTCATCAGCCAAGTTTAAAGTAGGTATCCCCAGTTTCCACTTGTACACTGATGGCACCTCTACCTCTTGACCACCTGTCTCGATCCCTCTACTGCCTGCATTGTCAGACTGCTTGCATGACATCCAATCCTGGATGAGCTTTAATTTCCTTTAGCTAAACATTGGGAAGACCGAGGTCATCGTCTTTACCCTCCCACCACAAACTTCATACCCTTGCTATTGATTTCTGTTCCCTCCCCAGCTACTTGAATCCAGGCCTTTCTCAACTCCTTTTACTAGGCGGGATTCCCAAGCCCCGGGAAACCCGGCCAACATTAGTTAAAAATAAAAACCTGTTAAAATGGAGGCACGCAGCCTCCTTTTAAAGATTTCAGTGACCAACCTGCCTTCTGAGAGCGGATTGGTTGCCCGCCTCCCCTGACCCGCCTCAGTTAAAACCAGAAGTGGGTGGGTGGGGTTGAGTTTGAAATTTTTTTTTTCTTCCCATCTGACCCAAAGCCACCTATTCCTGGGGGGGGGGGGTTAAAATTAACCCCCAACTCTTTAGATGTTGACACTGGGAGCTGCTTGTAGATGAGGAAGCGATGAGGGCCCAAGGATAGATGCTTGTGGGATTCCAGAAGTAACTTTGCAAGGTGCAGGAAGAGAAGCCATTACTTGAAATGCTCTGGCTACAATTGGGTAGCAAAGTTTGTAACCAAGCAAAGGCAGTCCCAATTGACGAGGGAGGAGAGGCATTGGAGGAGGATGGTGTGGCCAACCATGTCAAAGACTGCAGAGAAGTCGAAAAAGACAAGGAGGGATAGTGCATCACAGCCACAGAGGATGTCATTTGTGACTTTGATTAGGAGTACATAGGATTACATAGGATATATGGCACAGAAACAGGCCATTCGGCCAAACCAGTCGATATCGGTGTTTATGCTCCACTCAAGCCTCCTCCCGTCTTTCCTCATCTAAATCTATCAGCATAATCCTCTATTCCCTTCTCCCTCATATGCTTGTCCAGCCTCCCCTTAAATGCATCTATACTTTTTGCTTCAACCACTCCCTGTGGCAGCGAGTTCCACATTCTCACCACTCTTTGGATAAAGAAGATTCTTCTGAATTCCCTATTGGATTTCTTGGTGACTATCTTATATTGATGGCCTCTAGTTATGCTCTTCCCCGCAAGTGGAACATTCTCTCTGTATCCACTCTTTCAAAACCTTTCATAATTTTAAACCTTTCATAATTAGGACTGTTTCAGTGCTGTAGCGGGGCAGAAACTTGATTTGTGGAATTCAGACCTAAAGTATTTGGAAAAATGGTACAGGTTCAGGAGGTGACAGCACGTTCAAGGAATTTGGAGAGGAAAGGGAAGTTGAAGACTAGGCAGTAGTTTTACAAGACGGGGGTTGAGGCTGTGTTGTTTTGAGGAGTGGGGTGATGGCAGCAGTTTTGAAAGGGAGGAGGGTAGTACCGGAGCAGACAGAAGTATTTACATTGTCAGCAAGCATGGGGGCCAGGAAGGGAAGTTGGTTGGCCAGCAGTTTAGTGGGAATGGTGTTAAGGGAGCAGGAGGTGGGTCTCATGGACAAGGGAGCAGGAGAGCGATGATCTGGACAAGATGAGCTTGGCGACTGTATGAGGGGAGATGGGAAAGAACATGTTTGTGGCCTTATCTGTGATCGAGACCATGGGAATAGAGAGGCCATTGGAAAAGGCAAGGTCGAGCGGGTGGTAGTT
Organism: Squalus acanthias; assembly: GCA_030390025.1. Taxonomy (NCBI): domain Eukaryota; kingdom Metazoa; phylum Chordata; class Chondrichthyes; order Squaliformes; family Squalidae; genus Squalus; species Squalus acanthias. Next base: position 34,014,879 of record CM059431.1, on the reverse strand, counting down.
AAAAATGGTAGGAGAGTTTATATTGAGGGAGAGGTTTCAGGGAGGACAGGAGGTCAGTGAATTCAGAGGAGAGAGGGCAAGGTGAGTTGAGTTGAAGATTGAAATCACTGAGGTTGAGGAATTGATCAGTGCAGAGGTTGAGGGAGGCTATCTTGGTAAGAAGCTTGGGGTGGGAATGGGGGTGCAATGAACACAGTATTTAAAGGAGAAGCAAGAGGGGTGAAACGAGGTAAAATGTTCAAAGGAGAAGATACCTGAGTACGGGGAGCGACCAGGGTGTAATTTTTTGATGAGGGTCACACTGCCAACGTGGCAGTTTGGGCAGGGCAGGTGGTACAAGATCTAACCAAGCGGAGAGGAGTAAGGAGCAAGGTGTCTCCACCCATGAGCCAATTTTCTGTAAAAAGCCATGACATAAATGCAGTCATTCACAATAAGGCTTTGTTCATGAGGGGACGGACATTCTGGAGGGAAATGCGGAATAGGCCGGTGATTATTGATCATCTGGCAGAGTCCGAGAGGGCAGTAGTGAGTGGGACAGGAAGAAGTTTGCTGAGGTTAAATTCTAGGGAACATGCTGTGCTGGAAGGTCGGCAGCAGAGGAGGATGGGACACTTCGCATTGCTGCTCATGAGGCAGTGACATCCGGAGCGGCAGCCAGGATGCACACACATGGACACTGAGGGAATTTCGGTGATGAACCAAAAAATATGCTGGTGCTATAACCGATCCGCATTTCTGAAAGTTAATTGAACTGTTTTGTCATTATTTCAGTACCAACATTCGCCCAATTTTACACATTTGTATTTTTCTTTTGGGGATTGTGATGGAAAAGACAGCTGATAATTTTGTTATAAATATTGGAAGGTTGAGGCAGTTTTCAAGCCTGATTCTTGTAGATGATTATAATTCTTGTCTTTGTGTTACACTGAATTGAACAATAACTACATGGTTACTGGGCTTACTTGTTTGGTTTAATGGAAAAACCCCAGTGGTGACCTAGTAGTGACATTCAGATGCACATACATCTTTGGTTGACATGATGCATGACACATGCTCAGTGTGGGTTTTCACTGTTCCCTTTTTGGGCAAAAATTTTTTTTCTTACTTTTTGTATTTTGCATTTTTGCTTAGATTTTAGCGCTGGTAACATCTATTTTACAGAAGCAGTTGTAAATATTACAAAAAATTACACTGTCATTACATTATAGTTGCACATCAATGACTGGTAAATGGCAACTGTTTTGGAAATCCTTGTATGTTGTATTTAAATTGTTTATATAAGTGGCTACCTCATCTTAGGGCAAATTAGTGTCATTGTTCTATTTATGCCATGCTCATCCATCTATAAAGGACAACCTGAACCAAAGCCATTTTAAACTGCTTCTGAAACTGGTAAATTGGTGGTTAAACATAAATTTCTGAAGAAACAGCTGCCTGTAATACATAGGGGATTCCCTGAGGACAGTGGTCCTAAACTGCTGCAAATGAGCAGATGTTTAGATTTTTTTTGAAAAAAGTATTTACTGTTGTGAGGTTACAGACTTGTTATAGAATGTAATTCAGCCAAATATTTTGCTTTTATGTGTATGTGTGAAATGCAGCCAGTATAGGCTGTGAGTGTTTTTAGGAACCTTTCTTTTTAAGACCATTTCAGGTTCCTCTTCCCAAAGTGTTGACATTGGTCATGTTTGAATGTATATGGTGCAGACTTGAACATAAATAGCACACAACTGTTCTAGCCATTCAGCACCAGACCCACACCTCCAACAACAAGGACGAGGAGCTCATGGACTTCTTTGTCACGAAGACTGAGACCATCCATTTAGCTGCCTCTGCTGCATCTTCCCTTTCTCCTTGCCCACCAAGCCAAGGTTCTCCCATACCCTAGCCCTGAATTTGCATCTTTCTCTAGCTTCTCTCCTATCTCCACTCCCTGAGCTCACTTTGACAATGAGACCCATGTCCTTCTCCCTTCACCCTATTCCTACTAAACTGCTGACTACCCAATGTCACTTTGTGGTCCCCATACTAGCTGATACTGTAAACGATTCCTCTTCCTTAGGTACTGTACCCCTCCCTTTCAAATCTGCTGTCATTACCCCCCTCAAAAAAAAAACTACCCTTGACCCCTCTGTCCTTGCAAACTGCTGCCCCATCTGCACCCTCCCTATCCTCTTCAAAGTCCTTGAAGATGATGTTGCCTCATAAATCTGTGCCCTTCTTTCCCACAACTCGAGGAACATAGGAACAGGAGTAGGCCATTGAGCCGCTCGTGTCTGTTCCGCCATTCCTACTAAACTGCTGACTACCCAATGTCACTTTGTGGTCCCCATACTAGCTGATACTGTAAACGATTCCTCTTACTTCGGTACTGTACCCCTCCCTTCCCAGAGATATCGGGGAACATAGGGTCTAATGAGAGGGAGGAACTGAATGAAATCAGTATTTGTAGGGAAATGATGTTAGGGAAATTGACGGGATTGAAGGCCGATAAATCCCCAGGGCCTGATGATCTACATCCTAGTGGCCCTAGAAATAGTAGATGCATTGCTGGTCATCTTCCAAAATTCTATAGACTCTGGAACAGTTCCCATGGATTGGAGGGTAGCTGATGTAACCCCACTATTTAAAAAAGGTGGTAGAGAGAAAACGGGGAATTATAGACCGGTAAGCCTGACATCGGTAGTGGGGAAAATGCTAGAGTCCATTATAAAAGATGTAATAGCAGAGCACTTGGAAAACAGTGACAGGATCGGACAAAGTCAACATGGATTTACAAAAGGTAAATCATGCTTGACTAATCTACTGGAATTTTGAGAGGATGTAACTGGTAGAATAGATAAGGGAGAACCAGTGGATGTGGTGTATTTGGACTTTCAGAAGGCTTTCGATAAGGTCCCGCATAAGAGATTAGCATGCAAAGTTAAAGCGCACGGGATTGGTGGTAAGGTACAGTTTTGGACAGAGAACTGGTTGGCAGACAGGAAGCAAAGAGTTGGAATAAACGGGTCTTTTTCCAAGTGGCAGGCAGTGACTAGTGGGGTACCGCACGGATCGGTGCTAGGATCCCAGTTATTCACAATATATATTAATGATCTAGACGAGGGAACTAGATGTAATATTTCCAAGTTTGCAGATGACACAAAGCTGGGTGGGCATGTGTGCTGTGAGGAGGATGCAGAGAAACTCCAGTATGATTTGGATAGGTTGGGTGATTGGGCAGATGCATGGCAGATGTAGTATAATGTGGATAAATGCGAGGTTATCCACTTTGGTGGCAAAAACAGGAAGGCAGATTATTATCTGAACGGCAATAGATTGGGAAAAGGGGAAGTGCAACAAGACCTGGGTGTCCTTGTGCACCAGTCGCTGAAGGTAAGCATGCAGGTGCAGCAGGCGGTTAAGAAGGCAAATGGTATGTTGGCCTTCATAGCGAGAGGATTCGAGTACAGGAGCAAGGATGTCTTGCTGCAGTTGTACAGGGCCTCGGTGAGACCACACCTTGAGTATTGGGTGCAGTTTTGGTTGCCTTATCTGAGGAAGGATGTTCTTGCCATGGAGGGAGTGCAGCGAAGATTCACCAGACTGATACCTGGGAAGGCAGGAATGACGTATGAAGAGAGATTGGGTCGATTGGGCTTATATTCGCTAGAGTTTAGAAGAATGAGAGGAGATCTCATTGAAACTTATAAAATTCTAACAGGAATAGATAGACTAGATGCAGGAAGGCTGTTCCCGATGGCAGGGGAGTTCAGAACCAGGGGTCACATCTAAGGATAAGGGGTAAGCCATTTAGGACTGAGATGAGGAGGAATTTCTTCACCCAGAGAGTGGTGAACCTGTGGAATTCTCTACCACAGAAGGCAGTTGAGGCCAATTCATTAAATATATTCAAGAAGGAGATAGATATATTTCTTAAGGCTAAAGGGATCAAGCTATATGGGGAGAAAGCAGGGACAGGGTACTGAATTTGGATGATCAGCCATGATCGCATTGAATGGCGGAGCAGGCTCGAGGGGCCGAATGGCCTACTCCTGCTCCTATCTTCTATGTTTCTCTTCAATTAGATCATGGCTGATCTGTATCTTAAAACCATTTATCTATCTTGGTTCCATATCCCTTAATACCCTTGCCTAACACAAATCTATCAATCTCAGTTTCAAAATTTTCAATTGACCTAGCCTCAACAACTTTTTGGGGGAGAGAGATCCAGATTTCCACTACCCTTTGTGGGAAGAAGTACTTCCTGGCAGCTTCCCTAAATGACCTAGCTCTAATTTTAAGGTTATGTCCCCCTTGTTCTAGATTCTCCAACCAGAGGAACTAGTTTATCTCTATCAACCCTATCAAATGGAAGATGGCGTCCCATCTTCCACCCTCCATAAACTTGAGCTTATCCAAAACTCTTCTGTCCGTATTCTATCCCACACCAAGTCCCGCTCGCCCTTCACCCCTGTGCTCGCTGACCTACTTTGGCTCCCAGTCCACCAACGCGCCAATTTTAAAAACTTTTATTCTCGTGTTCAAATCATTCCATGACCTTGCCCCTCGCTATCTCTGTAACCCCCTCCAACCCTCCAAGAACTGCACTCCTCCAGCTCTGGACTCTTGTGCATCCCCCTCTCCCTTCGCCCCACCATTGGTGGCTGCTTTCAGCTGTCTAGGCCCTAAGCTCTGGAATTCCTTCCCTAAACCTCTGTCTCTCCACCTATCTGTCTCCCTTTAAGATCATCTTTGACCAAGCTTTTAGTCAACTGTCTTAATATCTCCTTTGGCTCGTGTCAGTTTTTGTCTTTATTACGCTCCTGTGAAGCATCTTGGAATGTTTTTGCAAGTTGTTGTATTTGTCCTGGTTTCTATGTAGTACTATTGGTCAGCCAGCACTTGAAAATTCTATTATTGTGTTTGAAGCTTCAATACTGACTTTAAAATTTGCAGAACTTGTAGGAAGGTTTTCCTGTCACTTTAAACCAGTATTTCCATGGCCTGCTACTCAACCACAGCTGTGTTCTGTGAATTTTGCTACATCCCCAAAATAATTCATTTGAAAGGCTGGAGGAAGTGATAAAATTGGCTGAAGCAACAATGTCTAAAATTCATTGTACCATGTCGACAAGAACGGCACACCTCTACAGCATGAGTCAGTCAAGCCATGCTTCTGTTTGCTCTGTGCGGCAAATGATGTATTTTAATGGAACACTACAAACTTTGTATTTCTGCCAGCTGGACTTGCATAGCTTTATCTGTTCTATAATCCTCGAATTTTACAGCACAGAAAGAGGCCATTCAGCCCACCGTGCCTGTGCTGGCTCTGAAAGAGCTATCCACTTAATCCTGTTCCTCTGCCCTTTCAACTTACCCGTTGAAATATTTATTTTTCAAATATTTATCCACTTCCTTTTTAAAAGCTATTTTGGATTCTGTGTCCATCACTGTTTCTCATAGGCAATTCCATGGCGTAACAACCCTCTGCGTTTTTAAAAAGAAATTATTATTCCAACCTCTCCCTTCATTCCTTTTGTGGTTATCTTAAATTTATGTCCTCCAGTTACTGACTCACCAACCAGTGGAAATAGTTTTTCTTGATCTATCTTATCAAAATCTCTTTTGAACATCCATATCGGATCTCTTCTTAGCCTTCTTTGTTCTAATGAAAAGAGCCCCAGTTGCCCTAGTCTCTCATAACTAAAGTGAGAAGTCGCACAACACCAGGTTATAGTCCAACAGTTTTATTTGAAATCACAAGCTTTCGGAGCTGCTGCTCCTTCGTCAGGTGAAGTGAAGGAATACGAATCGGCAAAGCATATATAGACAGAACAATGCCTGTGTAGTGTACAATGTCAGACGACTACAGTTAATTTTTCTGACTGTTTCTCTGCCGAGGTGTGATAAAAGGCAATCAGGTCAGTCAGGAAGGCATTATATCAAAGACATAGCAAGATACAACTAAGACAATGAGGTGGGGTCACAGGGGGTATAATGTGTCAAATGCAGTCTGTATGGAAAACCATAAACTTTAAACTTTTTACTTTTTTTTTTACTGGAAATCACATCTGTGAACAAGCCAACGACGACTCGAGTCTGGATGACTCTACGTCATGTAGCGTGACATGAACCCAAGATCCCGGTTGAGGCCGTCCTCATGGGTGCGGAACTTGGCTATCAGTTTCTGCTCGATGATTTTGCGTTGTCGTGTGTCTCGAAGGCCGCCTTGGAGAACGCTTACCCGCAGATCCGAGGCTGAATGTCCTTGACTGCTGAAGTGTTCCCCGACTGGGAGGTAACAATCCTGCCTGGCGATTGTTGCGCGGTGTCCGTTCATACGTTGTCGTAGTGTCTGCATGGTCTCGCCGATGTACCATGCTCCGGTGCATCCTTTCCTGCAACGTATGAGGTAGACACCGTTGGTCTCATAACTAAAGTCTCTCTTCCTTGGTATCCTAGTGAATCTCTTCTGCACCCTCTCTATGGCCTTGACATTCCTTCCTAAAGTAAGGTGCCGAAAACTGGACACCATATTCTAACCATCCTAACTATTGAATTTTATAGGTTTAGCCTTGCCTCTTGACTTTTGTACTTAGTAGCCCTATTTATAAAACCTAGAATCCCATTTTTTTTACAGTTTTATCAACTTGGCCCCCCACTTTTAAGATTTGTGTAACTGAAGGCTAGAGCCTCTCCATTCCATTACCATTTAGTGTATATGTGCTCTGTTCTTCCAAAATGTATCTCATTTCCCTGAAGTCCGTTTCATCTGGCACCTATCTGCCTAATCTACTAACCTCTCTGTGTCCTCCTGAAATTGTTTACAGTCCTCTTCACAGTTAACTATGCTTTGTGTTGTCTGCAAGTTTTGATAGTGTCTCCTATATGCAAGTCCAGATCATTTACATATACGTATTGAGAAATACACTGGTCCCAACAATGACCCCTTGGAGACATCATTGTTTACATCCCTCTAGTCCAGAAAACATCCATTAACTACTGCTCTGTTTTCTGCCCTTTAACCAACGCTACCACACTTCCTTTAATATCATGTGCTTGAATTTTATCAACGAACCTATGGTACCTTATCAAATGTCTACACAACATCCACGGCATTTTCTTTATCAATACATTCCATTATTTCCTCAAAGAACTCTTAAATTTGTCAGACAGGACTTGCCTTTCAGAAATCCGTGTTGGAAGATCTTAATTAACCCAATTTTTCCTGTATTATGCCCTCCAGAAGCTTACTCACTACTAATGTTATGCTGACTGGTCAATAGTTATCTGGTTTATCCCTTTTGAACAGAGGTGTTATATTGGCATCCTTCCTGGGCATATCTAAAGATGCTTGAAAGATTATGATCAGAGGCTGTGCTATTTGCCTTGTAATTTCCCTGAGCATTTTAGGGTGCAGGCCATCAAGGACTGGTGTCTTTCCTACTTTTAATTCCACCATTTTTTTCAGTGCTACTTCCTTATCTATAGTTATCCTATCTAATTACTCCACCACCTCCCTTTGTACCCTTTCATTCTCACTACCATACTCTTTTGTGAAAACCAAGGCAAAGTACTAATTTAGTGTATCCACCTCATCCTGCTCAATTTTCATTTCTAACAGGCCTTACCCCTTCCTTCACTGTTTGTAAAAGCCTTTACTATTTCCCTTTATCATTACCACTCTTGGCCTTTCTAATCTTTTTTGATTCTCCTCTCTAAATTATCTGTATTTGGCTTGATTTTCTTCTGTATTAGCCCTAGATTTCACACATGTCTCTTTTAAAAAGATTTTTTTTAGTTTGAATTTTTTTTACTCATCGAAGGAATTCCAGCTTTTGCTGGATTTCTTGTGGGAATATGCCTAGTCTGTACCCTAATCATCTCCTGTTTGAGCATTTTATTTGCCAATTTTTCTTTCTAGTTTATCAAGGCTATTTCTCTTTTTATCTCATTGAAGCTGGCTTTTTTTCCAGGCAAGCACATGTGCTTTCTACATTCCTAAGCTGGAGCCTTGTAAGTTCTCAGTGAGGGTGTTGCTTTATCCATCGTGGAGGGTAAAGTGCAAATTGCCAGGTTCTAGTTCAGGTCTAGTGACTTCCTCAATATAGGAAATGCGTTTCCCATTAAGATCTCCTTTGCAGAATGTGATTGGCTGAAGATCTTGGGCAAGGCTTCAGACGTTCAGAGTAAACTATATTGCAGCTGGTCTATGACACTGGGAAACTAGGATCTTGTACACAGTGGACCATCATTTTTCAAATTATGAAACCAAGATGACCGCCAAGTGCAGGACACCAAGGTTAAAAAGCGTGAAGGAGAAGACTAGGTGAATCAGAAAGTATTGATTTAAGTTTTTAAAGTCTGATGGTTCCGGTGGGGGCGATGCAGTCGAGGTGGAGGGAAGACTGAGGCAGGCAAGAAATTACACAATTTTGAAGACTTAAAGAATGAGTTATAGAGTAAAGGACTTCACTGAGTCTAGATTTCAACATTGTGGGGATGTAGGTAGAAGAAAAGGCAGGTAGAACAACAACTTGCAACTTAAAGGAACAAGAGAGGAAAGTTTGAGGGGCATTGGGCACAATAGAAATTGATTTAAAGTAGAGTAAAATGTGAGGTTGTGAAGGAGCTGGGAGTTAGGGTGGTATTATACCTATCAGATGAGTTATATAAACACTAATATTGCACATTGTGCCCTTGCAATGTCTGAACTCCACTATATACTTAGAACATTTTGAAACTAAAGGAAATTATATTTTTATTGAGTAGCTGCTAAATTTTCTGCTACAATAACATCCCGGTACAATAGTTTGTCACAGTAGTTGTAGAGCATGTTGGACACTACCAAAATTTAATTATAGTTTAGTGCCCCTTTTTCATGATTCTGCATTAAAACCTTTATTGAAAGTTTGGAATTTTGTTTAACTGAGTGGCAAAATCCTTAGTTTGTAATGCAGATAACTATGCTGCAAGTGAGCCCTTTCTTCTCCCTATTCCCGCCCTCCAAGAAGAGGAAAAGTGCAAGAGATCATTTAGCAATCCAATCCATATACCTGCAGTTTTATGTGATGGCTATCTGGTAAACAATATTTGGTGAATTTCTATCTTAAGATAGTCGCGATTAAATGAGCTTCTGTCATCTCATCATGCACTGGGATTCATATATGATGTTTCAGTTTTGAAAGTAGCCTGCAGAACTGAAAGGAAAAGGTGATGATGTCTTCATGCATTCAGTGCAGCCAGTAATAAGCATTGTTTCTAAAAACATGTGTGTAATATTCACAGTCTAAACAAAACTCTTGACACATTACTTTGTCAGTATTAGCTGCTTGTTTTTATCTGCTATTTGGTAAAACAGTAGTGGTGAAGATATGTTACTAACAAAGCTGTTGAACCTTTCCAGGAATGTCCTTATCAGCTGGATCATCTCCTCTGCACTCTCCAAAAATAACTCCCCACACGTCGCCTGCCCCTCGAAGGAGGAGCCATACTCCAAATCCAGCAAATTTCATGGTACCTACTAGTGCCTCTACACCAGTATCTGATGCAGTGTCTCAGTCTCCATCTTCTGGTCAGGTGATACAAAAAGAAACTGTGGGAGGGACAACTTACTTCTATACTGACACAACTCCAGGACCTCTTCCAGGAATGGTGTGTAGATACTATTTTTTGTTAAATACTGCAAATCTTGCCCTGCAGCAGAAAATGAACTTGGAATGGGGTAATGGAACAATGTAAGCTAACTGCTCATTTCATTTATTCTGTAGAGCAAGTGCTATATGAGTGTGTAAAGTATACAACTAATTACAAGGTTATTGAGCAAATACGCTGTACTATAAATATAAGTTCTGCCATTACTGCAAACTGCTCAATATATTTACTGTATTCAAAATTTTGATTTACATGGGAAGTATAGTAAAGTTCTGCAATTTATTTTCAAGTTTTCTTGTTTTCCAGGTATTTCCAACTTATCATATTTATCCTTCATCTGCACCCCATGTTGCTTATATGCAGCCCAAAGCAAATGCGCCTTCTTTTTTTATGTCCGATGAACTCAGACAGGTAAATTGAACATTAATTTTCACTTAGCCTTTTGAATCTTTCTATAAATACAGGTACTTTCTGTAACAAACCGAACATTTTGTTAATATGGTGCATCTTGACATCACCATGTTGAAGGATTTTGTGTGTCTCCATGAAAAGCTATACCCAGTGGTAGCCTTACTTCCAGTAGGGTCATTATGCTGGGAAAGTCAAAGGGTTGAAGCCAGTCAAATAGCTGGTCACTTTCCAAATATGATCTGATGATCCCACATAGGTGAAACTGGACCCTACAGCACTCTTTAATGTTGTACCATAAGGTGGAGAATACTCCAAGATTCTCTGCTGACATTCACAGACAGGATTCCAAAATTCGCCAACCATTTTGCTTTGGCTTGATGTTAGAGGATGAATTGAAGAACACTAGTGGAAATCGCTTGGTGCAAATGTAAATCCATTTTCGTGCAGGTTTTTTTTCCTTAATAGCATAGAAGTCCTGCATTGATGTGTAATTGAAGAAGTTGGGAGTTGGTGTACATGTATGTATGTATGTAGTTGCCCAATAGTAAAGCACTGGGCTATATACCAAACTGTCAGTGAGTTTAATGAATGTAGACTTATAACATGAGTAGGGCAACAAACTTGCTGTGCTATCTGTTAACCGTGGTAGCTCTAACTTTCTCATCCCAATTCCCTGTTTTTTCTCCATATCCCTTAACACCTTTACATTTCAAATAAGCATCACCCTTCTAAATGCGAAGATGGGTAATGAAACTAGTCTGTCCATTCATAGCCTTGTAAATGATGGATTGAACAGCAGTGTACTCTTGGCTAATCACAGACAATCATTCATTTGCTGTGGAGGAAATTGACAGGTGGGGAAAACATCACTTCCATATCGAAGGTTGAAACATTAAGCTGTTTTTGTTTTTAATGGGAATTAATATCCATTTAAAAACTTCATTTCTCCCTGCTAATAGTGAGTCAGCAGTTCCTGAGGTAACTCTATATATTTTATTTATATATATTTTATTTATATATATATATATATATATATATATATATATATATATATATATATATATTTTATTTATATATATATATATATTTTATTTATATATATATATATATTTTATTTATATATATATATATATATATATATATATTTTATTTATATATATATATATATATATATATTTTATTTATATATATATATATATATATATATTTTATTTATATATATATATATATATATATATATTTTATTTATATATATATATATATATATATATATTTTATTTATATATATATATATATATATATATATATATATATTTTATTTATATATATATATATATATATATATATATTCAAAATGTGACTTAATTTACAATGAGGTCCCGAGTGAGTATGATATTTTAGTTCCAAGATTTTAGAAATCATGTTGAAATTTGCTTTTGAGTTTGTTTAGGAAAATTGGAACATTTCTTTTTTAAATGTGACAAGTCATCTACTTGCCTATTTATGTTGTATGAAATTAAAATAATAAGCACTACTGCAGCGACTCTACATATTAACATTGCATTTTTAAAAATTTGTTTATAGTTACAAGCTGAAGTCGTCAACATAAATTCATGACCCACTATTATCACTAGTAGGTGTATTTTGAGGTGCTGTGATGATCATGAGGGACTTCATCAATTGCTTAGCAACTTATACATTGAATGGCAGTGTCTTATAGACCATGAGGTCTAGGTTTTGATCCCTGGTCTGTTAAGTTAGTTGAGCAATTAGTAACCTGTGCTGCAAGTGCAGGTGTACAGGCGCCATCAAATTTAGTTCTGGTATCCCCAATGCTCAAATAGCCTCCTGACACTTGCCAAGGCTCAAACATGAATCTGGCAATTGTCGTAGGATAACCATGAGATCTTCAGGAGCAGGGGAAAATGGAGGAGGTGGGTGAAGACCTCATGAGACAAAATATGGAAATATCTTTACAATTCCTAGACCACCTGTATATACAGTGAAGCTTAAATTTTTTTTCATTCAACATCCTTCACTCGCCATAAGAGTACAGTCAAGCTTGATTTAAGTTCTGCGATATTCCAAGTGCTGCGCAGCTTCATGAAAATGTTTTGAGATTGCAGCTCGGTAGGTCTGCACGTGGTCACCAACTCCTACTTCATATGCAGCTCCAGGACTTGTGCCATTGCAACAGTTTGTTTTTCCTCAGGTGGCAGTTCTTAACTCCTCTTGTATCTCTAGTCCTCCAGCCTTTCTACAGGAATAGGTTAGATTAGATAGATATGAGAGTATTAAATGTTTTGTTGTTCAACAGAACAGCGTGTAGGTGTCAAAACAGGCGACGGGCTCTTTAGACGAGCTCATGGACAACAAAAAATTACTGGTACAGAGACATGGTCATTGACCTGCACAAAATTCTATGCAAATCAAAGGTAGGTTGCACCCAACCTACCCAAGGAGATAATTCTAGGTCTAGTAACATGGGGCTTCCCTCTGATGGGGACCTCTCAGCTTACATTCCAAGGCAGCATCGTGACTCTATCATGGAAGAAATCTTGGTGGTGATCAGCACTGGGTACCAACGTTCACCTTAAGGTGTGCGGCCGCGCAGCAATTGGCAGGTTTCGCGCAGGCCGCTCACAAGCTGGAAGAGATACCGTGCATGCGCGGCCACGCATCAAATTTAAAGGGACTGCGCACAAAAAAAAATTAGCGGGAACATTGCTGGGTACCCTCAAAGATAGTCAACACCAAGTATAATTATCCCCCTGTGGGATATTGGGTGGTTTTTCAAGCCATAACCCAAGAAAATATGTCTAAATGAAACTAGCTATGTACTCTCAACACATACCCCCTCCACCTTTAGAAGATGGGTAATCCACCTCTATCTGTAGATCCTGTTCACCCCATTTTTTATTGGAAGCTCCTTCCTGTGAAACATCCACATACTCCTGAAGAGCGGGATTTAAGGGAGCATTGATGAATCTGGTCCCTTCTGCAGAAAATATGCCTACAGAGCGGGATGGGTTCTACTTCCAGTCATGAAACCGATAAAGCTATCTTTCTGTCAATACTTGAACAGGCAGGATCGCCACAGCCTGTTTTAGAATGACCCCATCTACTTGCAGGCAATTGGGAAAAGGAGAAACATGGTAATAAATTTCCCGATGGCACATTTATAGATTCAAACTCCAAATACACAGGGGTGTTCAACGTATGAATTGAGTGAATCCTCAATGTACTGGCTACAGAAATCCTCAACCCTGGAGTGGAACCTTCCTTCACAGATCTTGTGTAGACCACATTGGTTGTTTTCACACGATTCCTCCGGAGTCCAGCTTTATGGAGCAGGCTCTTATATTCAAAATATGAAATCTAATCCTGAAATAATCTTTGCAATTTCCCAATACTTGGCAGCACTCAACTACTGTATAACAGTCGCAGATTAAGTAGTTGTATTTCACGGGAAATCCATCATGCAAGAGGCGATTCCCTGAGGCTTCCAACTAATTATCTAAGCAAACAGATGGAATGGAGTTTGGGGGCAGGGCTGAAAGATTGGTTGAAGAGAAAAGTCTTTAGCAGGATTCTGAAAGCAGAAGTGGCGAAGGTTCCAGAAGGTAAGTGGCTGAAATATTAGCCACCAACATTGGAACGGAAAGGATAGGGAACATACAGTAGACCAGTGTTTGAGAAGTGAAAGGTGTGACCTGGGACGGAAGGAGGTCACTGAGTTAGGGTGGAGTGGAAACCGATTGCAGGCTCTTAGAGGGATCGATGGAAAATGTGGCACACAGTTGCCACAGAAGAATGGTTCCAGGACTTTGAGAGAAGGAAAGAGTGAGATAGAGTAGTAATTGGAGAGGGTGGGGAAGGGTTCAATTTTTTTTAATGGATGGGAGGAATGAATGTTTTGAAGGCAGTTGGGACAGTGCTGGAGGATAGTGTACAGTTGTGTTGGCGAGCAGGGTACTGAGGAGGGGAAGTTGGGCGATCAGATGCTGGAAGGGATGTTGGGAACAGGTCATGTATTTCATGGCATTAGTGAGTGCAGGATGGAAATATGAAATTAGTGTTGGGTGGGTATGAAGGAAGAGAAAATGAACAAGGGGGTAGGAGGCCAAAGTTGTCTAAAGTCCATAAGTTCATCGCATTTAAAATGTAAAAATAGGACAGAGGTGCCTTGGGACAATATATATCGTGCCACTTCACAATGCAGGATGTTAGTGAACCAGCATGCTGTCATTGTGTCACTCATACATTTGCTCTTGACTGGAGTGGGTAAAGTTATAAATGATTAAATCAATCTGTGTAATTTATTAATGTCTTTTTGTAGGAGTTGATCCACAAGCATTTAATAACTATGGCACAGATTGACCAAACCGAAAATCCAGGTAAGATAGGTCTTACACGTTTGACACTAGCTTTGTACAATTCAACAAGGGTCTATCACTACAATGTGTTTTTGTATTTGCAACATTGCCTACCTACTTTTTTTGTGCATCTATACCATTTTAAAAAAAATATTTACCAAAGTAATTTAAAGTTATAATTTCCAAAATCTTTGTTCTGCTAGGAGTGGAAAATTAGTCTTGTTCTGAATGGAAAGTGAAGTATTGCAACTAAAACTGTAATTGTGAGGTGCAATAGGATTTTTGGGCTTTCAACAAGTAAGTAGTTCTCAAAACCATAACAACATAAACAAACTGCATATTTTTTTTAGATTGCGCAAATTTAAATTGTCCACATAGTGCATAGTTTTAGTAGTGCTCCAGGTCCAGACGTTAATAGTACAAATCCAGTGCTTTCAAGTTACTTAAGCTTTGTGATTTTATTTTTCCACAGTTCACAGTGCTGAAAAAATGTAGGGCATCATTGAGCATTAATAAGAAAGCAGTATGCACACTAATAAGAAAGCAGTAGTCATTTTGCTATCACATTGGTCCAATTAAAGAAAAAGGGAAATGTAGTCACCACTTTGTGTAGTTAGATGACTACTTGGGTTTGCAAAGTCAGTGAGTGTTCGACTTCTGTGGCTGGTGGCATGTAACAGAGCAGAGATTATTATCCATAGATGATAGTTTAGATGCAATGCAAATAGAGTATTTGTAACAATCACTTCAGTCATAGAATTTTTTGTTCAAATATTGTCGCACATTTGGCTTCAACAGGGTTTTAAAATTGGTGCACCTTTTATTATCCTCTACAAAAACTTGACGCCTTTAATGTAGAAAAACATCCCAAAGTACTTGAGACAGAATCAAAAACATGGATGGCCAGCCAAAGAAGGTGATATTAAGAGGGGTCTTGGTCAAAGAGGTGGATTTTAAGGGAGGTTTTAAAGGGGGAGAAAGAGGTGGGAGGCGGAGGTTTTAGAGAGTGAATTCTAGAGCGTGGGTCCAGGTGGCTGAAGGCACAGCTGCCAATGGTGGAGCAAAGGGTTTGGGGGCGATGCATAATAGGCAAGAGTCAGAGAGGAGCATAACATTTGAAGGTGGGGGAATTGTACCGCTGGAGGAGGTTACAGAGAGGGGTAGGCGAGGGACATGAAGGGATTTAAACACACGGATGCGAATTTTAATTTAAGGACAGGGATGATCGGTTAGCGGGACGGTGCAGGATAGGATATGGGCAGCAGAGTTTTGGATGAAGCTTATGGAGGGTGAAGGATGGGCAGCCGTCAAGCTGAGCATTGGAATAGTGAGTCTGAAGGAGACAGGTGCATGGATGACAGTGTTAGCGACAGATGGGCTGAGGTGTGGCAGAAGTGGACGATGTTACGGAGGTGGAAGTCGGTGATCTTTGTGATGGAAAGGATATGGGGTCAGAAGCTCAGTTTAGAATCGAATAGGACACCAAGATTACAAACAGTCTAGTTCAGCCTAAGACGATGACTGGGGAGAAGGATGGAATCAATGGTAAGAGTATAGAGTTTGTGCTGGGGGCCAAGATAATGACTCCAGTCTTCCCAGTGTTCAGCTGGAGAAATTTGGAACTCATCCAAGACTGGTTTAGGGAGGAGGTGGAGAGGTACACCTGGCTGTCATCAGTGTACATGTGGAAGTTGTTTGCGGATGGTGTGGCCATGGAACAGCATGTAGATGAGGAAGAGGAAGCCAAAGATAGATCCATGGGGCACTAAGGAGGTAACGGGCAGGAAGAGAAGCCATTTCTGGGGACGCTTTGGCTAGAATCAGATGGATAAGAGATGAAGTCAGTCCACCAAGCTGGACAACAGAGGTGAGACATTGGACGGGGCTGATGTGGTTGACCGTGTCATAGGCTGCAGAGAAGACGAGGAGGCATAATGCACCAACGTCACAGAAAATGTTATTGGTGACTTTGGCTTTGGTCGTTTCGGTACAGTAGGACAGGTAGAAACCTGACTGGAGAGATTCAAACAGAGTTGTGGGAAAGATAGGCAAGGATTTGAGAGGCAACAACATATTCAGGAACTTTGGAGAGAAAGGGGAGCTTGGAGATGGGGCTATAGTTTGGAAGGACAGAGTCAGAGGGGGTGATGGCAGTTTTGAAAGGAAGCAGGACAATACTTAAGAGAAGGAAACCGGCATGGGGGCCAGGAAGAGCAGTTGGGTGATCAACAGTTTAGTGGGAATGGGGTCAAGGGAGCAGGAAGTGAGTCTAATGGACAAAATGAGCTTGAAGAGAGCATCGGAGGAAGTTGGAAGAGAAGCTGGAGAGAGACATGGGTTCAGGGCTAGGGCAGAAGCAGTATGGGGGGGATAACAGAAAATGCTGGAAACACTCAGCAGGTCAGGCAGCATCATGGAGAGAGAAACAGAGTTAACGTTTCGGGTCGATGACCCTTCAGAACTGGAAAAGGTTAGAGAAGTAACAGATTTTTAAGCAAGTGTGGGGCAGGGACAAGGAGGTGGGGAGGTCTGTGATAGGCTGGAAGGCAGGAGAGATTAAAAGACAAAAGGGATGATGGTGCAAAGCAAAAGGAGATGGTAATGGGACAAGTCAAGAAGCAAAAGATGACTCTAGATGAGGTGTAAATGGCAATGGTAGAATCATCAACAGCTGCCAAGTGAGGAAAAAAAGGGGAAAAAAAATATAGGGGCCGAGGTTTTGGTCTGAAATTGTTGAACTCCATGTTGAGTCCAGAAGGCTGTAAAGTGCCTAATCAAAAGATGAGGTGCTGTTCATTGAGCTAACTTTGAGCTTAGTTGGAACAGTGTAAGAGACCGATGACGGAGAGATCAGAGTGGGAGTAGAGTGGTGAATTAAAGTGACAGGCGACCGGAAGCTCGGGGTCACGCTTACAGACGGAACGGAGGTGTCCCGCAAAGTGGTCACCCAATCTGTGTTTGGTCTCCCCAATGTAGAGGAGACCGCATCGTGAGCAGCAAATACAGTATACTAAATTGTAAGAAGTACAAGTAAATCGCTGTTTCACCTGGAAGGAGTGTTTGGTGCCCTGGACAGTGGGAAGGGAGGAGGTAAAAGGGCAGGTGTTGCATCTCCTGCACTTGCACGGGAAGGTGCCGTGGGAAGGGGAAGGAGTGTTTGGGGTGATAGAGGAGTGGACCAGGGTGTCGCGGAGGGAGCGGTCCCTTCGGAATGCTGAAAGGAGGGGGAGGGGAAGATGTGTTTGGTGGTGGGATCACACTGGAGGTGGCGGAAATGGCAGAGGATGATCCGTTGAATGTGGAAGCTGGTGGGGTGAAAGGTGAGGACAAGGGGAACCCTATCGTGGTTCTGGGAGGGAGGGGAAGGAGTGAGAGCAGAAGTTCGGGAAATGGAACGGACATGGTCGAGGGCCATGTCAACCACGGTAGAGGGGAATCCTCGGTTGAGGAAAAAGGAAGACATATCGGAAGCACTAGTATGGAAGGTGGCATAGTCAGAACAGATGCAGCAGAGACGGAGAAACTGGGAGAATGGAATAGAGTCCTTACAGGAAGCGGGGTGGGAGGAAGTGTAGTCCAGGTAGTTGTGGAAGTCAGTGGGCTTATAGTGGATGTTGGTTGATAGCCTATCCCCAGAAATGGAGACAGAGAAGTCGAGGAAGGGAAGAGTCGGCGATGGACCATGTGAAGGTAAGGGAAGGGTGGAAATAGGAAAAAGAAAAAAGAAAGACTTGCATTTATATAGCGCCTTTCATGACCACCGGACGTCTCAAAGCACTTTACAGCCAATGAAGTACTTTTGAAGTTGAGTCACTGTTGTAATGTGGGAAACGCGGCAGCCAATTTGTGCACATCAAGCTCCCACAAACAGCAATGTGAAAATGATCAGATAATCTGTTTTGGTTATGTTGGCTGAGGGAGAAATATTGGCCAGGACACCAGGGATAACTCCCCTACTCTTCTTCGAAATAGTGCCATGGGATCTTTTACATCCACCTGAGAGAGCAGACGGGGCCTCGGTTTAACATCTCATCCGAAAGATGGCACCTCCGACAGTGCAGCACTCCCTCAGCACTGCACTGGAGTGTCAGCCTAGCTTTATGTGCGCAAGTCCCTGGAGTGGGATTTGAACCCACAACCTTCTGACTCGGAGGCGAGTGTGCTACCAACTGAGCCACAGCTGACAAGCAAAGTGAATGAAATTTTCTAGTTCAGGGCAAGAGCAGGAAACGGCACCAATACAGTCATCAATGTACCAGAAAAAGAGGTGAGGGAGGGGACCTGAGTAGGACTGGAACAAAGAATATTCCGCATAGCAACACCGTTAATTTGGAGGAAGTGAGTGGAGTCAAAGAAAAAGTTGTTCAATATGAGAACAAGTTCAGCCAGGCAGAGGAGGGTGGCGGTGGATAGGGACTGGTTGGGCCTCAGTTCAAGGAAGAAGCGGCCGTCCTGGTGAGGGATGGAGTGTAGAGGGATTGGATGTCCATAGTGAAGAAGAGACGGTTGGGGCCAGGAAACTGGAAACTATTAAAGTGGCGGAGGACGTCAGAAGAGTCGCAAATGTAGGTGGGAAGAGACGGGACAAGGGGAGGAAAAAATAGAGTCGAGATAGGAAGAAATCAGTTCTGTGGGGCAAGAACAGGCTGAAACGATGGGTCTACCAGGGCAGTCCTGTTTGTGGATCTTGGGAAGGAGGTAGAAGCGGGATTGGGGAACTATGAGGTTGGCGGCCATGGAGGGAAGTCTCCACGATGCTGCCTGACCTGCTGAGTGTTTCCAGCATTTTCTGTTATTTCAGATTTACAGCATCTGCAGTATTTTGCTATTGTACAGTATGGGGGGATGTTTGGCTTGATGGGCAAAGGGAAAGGGGAGAAGCAGCTAAACAGATGGCCTCAATCTTGGTGACAAAATAATTCCTTGAACTCCTCACACTTGTTGGAGGTGAGGATGGAAAAGGGTTTAAGGAGATAAAGAGACGGCTGGTAGTAAAGAAAAGAAGCCGGTGGTTGCCTTTGTTCTCTAGCACGATATAGGAGTAATGGTCATTTTTTGGAGACAGTGGAATCCAAAACAATAAAATTACTGATTTTTATTTTGCATATTTACATACATGCATGTTGCTCAATATTGTACAATAGTGGTATACTTGGGTACATTTGTACATTTTTTGGCATAGTATTTTTTAACAACTTATAAATTGGCTTTGAAAAGACTTGGAATTATCTCATACCATATATTGGAACTGAAGTAAGTTGTGAAATTATGAATATAATAAGCATTCAGCTCATTTGCTTTATATCTACTTGGAAGTTTTCCTATTTCTTCCTATGTTACTGACTCTGTAAAGTTGGTTAATTTTTCCCAACATTTGTTGTTAAATTGGACTATCACATTTATTTTCTACTGAGGTGCACAGCATTACTTTCATTTATTGAGCATTGTAATCCTTTTTACTTGTTTTTACCCCCTTTTTATGACCATTTTCAGCCTCTCTTCCACTTCTGAAGGTGTTGATTCTTTGCTGAGATGCTGTTTCATGGATACTGGGTATTCTTTGGTACCTCACCTAA
This sequence comes from Squalus acanthias, assembly GCA_030390025.1. Classification (NCBI taxonomy): domain Eukaryota; kingdom Metazoa; phylum Chordata; class Chondrichthyes; order Squaliformes; family Squalidae; genus Squalus; species Squalus acanthias. The sequence goes on along the minus strand of CM059431.1, from coordinate 33,994,877 downwards.
GCAACCATTATTCATTTATAGGCCTAAAACACAAGTCTGATCCTTTTCTCTCTTGACCTTGATGCACACACAGTTCCAGCAGGGATCACTAGATAGCGTTTGGAAGTGGGAACCATGGCTTTTTTTTTCTCCCTCTCTGACCCAGGGATTTGTTCCTCCTACACCCAGGGATGTCAAACCCATTCGTATCCTACCATTATCTGGCTGAGATTAGCTAATTCGGTACAGTCCACGAACCTACTCTGGGATCTTCCTGGTCTATAAGGCTCAGCTACTCGCTGAGTTAAATACCTGAGCCTTTGGAGGAGTTTAATTTTAACCAATTTGAGCAGTGGGTGTTATCATTCTAGATACAATAATGTAAAGTTTTCTGAAATGGATTTGTTAAGAATCTTAAGAAAATATGTGATTAGTATACGTTAATCTACTTAATGGGAAAGGGAGAAAGTATTTATTGCGTTTTGGTATACTTTGTATGGGCAAGTGTCTTGTTTTCTGGTTATTATAATAATGCATGGATTGTCTGCTATAGGGTTTCCAACAGAGGTAGACAACTACCACAGTCTTTTTCCTTTGGAGCCGCCACCAGCTAATCGGCTACAAAAAACAAGTAATTTTGGTTTCATTACATCCTGTTATAAAGCTATCAATAGCAAAGATGATCTCCCATACTGTCTTCGCAGGATACATGGTAAGGAAATTCAGACTTGCATTCATTATATATTAGCTGCTTGTTGGTGTTCTGTTAAGGTTGCTTTGAGTAATTATGTATTGTAGAAAATTTTTCCATATCATTTTTATGCTTGAGGCCAGAGCTAGAAACATAGAATCTAGGAGCAGGAGTAGGCCATTCGGCCCGTCGAGCCTGCTCCACCATTCAATACGATCATGGCTGATCATCCAAATCCAGTACCCTGTCCCTGCTTTAATCCCCACAGTACACACATCCCACCCTACCCCCATAACCCCACGTATTTAATTCCCCCCAACATATCCCATCCCCCCACATATTTAATCCCCCCCCTAACACTAAGGGTCAATTTATCATAGCCAAATCAACCTAACCCGCACATTTTTGGACTGTGGGAGGAAACCGGAGCACCCGGAGGAAACCCACGCAGACACGGGGAGAATGTGCAAACTCCACACAGACAGTCACCCGAGGTCACATTCGAACCCGGGTCCCTGGCGCTGTGAGACACCAGTGCTAACCACTATGCTACCGTGTTGCCCACGAGTGCTACTGCTGAGTGGATTAGTTTTAACTTGGGCACCCAGTGTCAGCATCTTACACTCTAGTTGGGTAAATACAGATTAGAAGCTTCAATAATGTGCAATGGCCTTGGAAGCCCATCCCTTTCTACACTAGTGTAATTTTTTTCATTGACCTTAACCATCCCAATAGTCTGAGCGTCACTGCCATTCAGTTCTTGGAATCAGTGCTTGGGCCCCAGCTATTCACTATATATCAATGATTTGGATGAGGGAATCAAATGTAATATTTCCAAGTTTGCTGACGACACGAAACTAGGTGGGATTGTGAGTTGTGAGGAGGATGCAAAGAGGCTTCAAGGCGATTTAGACAAGTTGAGTGAGTGGGCAAATACATGGCAGATGCAGTATAACATGGATAAATGTGAAGTTATCCGCTTCGGTAGGAAAAACAGAGAGGTAGAGTATTATTTAAATAGTGATAGATTGGGAAATGCTGATGTACAAAGGGACCTGAGTGTCCTTGTGCACCAGTCACTGAAAGCAAACATGCAGGTGCAGCAAGCAGTTAGGAAGGCAAATGGTATGTTGGCCTTCATTGCAAGAGGATTTGAGTACAGGAGCAAGGATGTCTTACTACAGTTATACAGGGCGTTGGTGAGACCACACCTGGAGTACTGTGTGCAGTTTTGGTCTCCTTACCTAAGAAAGGATATACTTGCCATAGAGGGAGTGCAGCGAAGGTTCACCAGACTGATTCCTGGGATGGCAGGACTGTTGTATGAGGAGAGATTGGGTCGACTAGGCCTGTATTCACTAGAGTTTAGAAGAATGAGAGGGAATCTCATTGAAACGTATAAAATTCTGACAGGGCGACAGACTAGGTGCAGGGAGGATGTTTCCCTTGGCTGGGGTGTCTAGAACGAGGGGTCACAGTCTCGGGATACGGGGTAGGGCATTTAGGACTGAGATGAGGAGAAATTTCTTCACTCGGAGGGTGGTGAACCTGCGGAATTCTCTACCACAGAAGGCTGTGGAGGCCAAGTCACTGAATATACTTAGGAAGATAGATTTCTAGACACAAAAGGCATCAAAGGGTATGGGGAGAGCGCGGGAATATGGTATTGAGATAGAGGATCAGCCATGATCGCATTGAATGGCGGAGCAGGCTCGAATGGCCGCCTCCTGCTCCTATTTTTCGATGTTTCTATGTTCTTTGCACCAAGAAGTTCAAACTGTTCAAATTTCACTTGGACCCTTACAATCAACTGAAATACTGGACCAGATCCCAGAGATGAAAGGGCATAGTTTTAACCCAGTACTTTGATTACTTTCCAGGCTTTCGTCTTGTAAACACAAAGTGTATGGTCTTAGTGGACATGTGGAAGAAGATACAGCATTCAAATACAGTAACACTTAGAGAAGTATTCACCACCAAAGCATTTGGAGAACACTGTGAGTAGTTATTTCTTTCCTATAACGGCCAACGTAAGCAGTATAGTGTACATTTTCTGGTAGAAGGTTGTTCCAGATCTTAGCAGTTATTACTTGGTGAAACAAATGCAATTTGGGGCAATTTTTCTAATTAGCCAAGTTGCTATTACTGGTTTTGAGCTCTGAGTAGCAATGTAATTTTCATAGTGTACATGTGCAATGCAATCTTCATACTGGTCATCTGCACAATGTTTTCCCATTTTTATCCTCATTGGACTGTTTGCCTAAACATATCCTCAAATAGGGCAACACGGTGGCATAGTGGTTAGCACTGGTGCCTCACAGCGCCAGAAACCCGGGTTCGAATCTGACCTCGGGTGACTGTCTGTGTGGAGTTTGCACATTCTCCCCGTGTCTGCGTGGGTTTCCTCCGGGTGCTCCGGTTTCCTCCCACAGTCCAAAAATGTGCGGGTTAGGTTGATTTGGCTATGATAAATTGACCCTTAGTGTTAGGGGGGGATTAAATATGTGGGGTAATGGGGATAGGATGGGATATGTTAGGGGGAATTAAATACGTGGGGTTACGGGGGTCGGGTGGGATATGTGTACTGTGGGGATTAAAGCAGGGACAGGGTACTGGATTTGTATGATCAGCCATGATCGTATTGAATGGTGGAGCAGGCTCGACGGGCCGAATGGCCTACTCCTGCTTCTAGATTCTATGTTTCTATGTTTCTATAAGCCAGAAGAACAGGGAAAACTACAATCATCTATGTCTTGGGACAAAATATAAGTGGCTATTCTTCACCTGAAAGAAGGGCCACCACCTGCTCAGCTGCAGGAGTTGTATGGTTTGGAAAACTCAAAGGGTGGAGGATTATAGAACAATATGTACTTCATGTGGAGAAGGAAAGGACTGGAAGAGATTACCAATGATGGAGAAATGAGCTGGGAAGAGTTACTGAGCTTGACATTGTGAAGGAGCTGAACTGTCAGATTCAAAGAGTATTCAAATTTAACTGCACCGGTCTTAATATGTTAAATTGGGAAAAGCTATGATGAGCTTCCTCTTGACCCTCTTCAAATTATGATTTGCAAGGACCACAACATATAGGTCATATCTGAGGTGGATGTTGTTTGTTTATATCTCCTCTTGCATAAGAACACAAACAGGAGCAGGAGTAAGCCAATCGGCCCCTCGAGCCTGCTCCGCCATTCAATAAGATCATGGCTGATCCGATCTTGGCCTCAACACCACTTTCCCACTCTCTCCCCATACCCCTTACTCCCTTGTAATTCAAATGTCTGTCAATCTCCGTCTTGAATATATTCAGTGACTCCGCCTCCACAGCTCTCTCGGGTAGAGAATTCCAAAGATTCACGACCCTCTGAGAGAAGAAATTCCTCCTCATCTCCGTCTTAAATGGGCGACCCCTTATTCTGAAACTATGCCTCCTAGTTCTAGATTCCCCCACTAGGGGAAACATCCTCTCAGCATCCACTGTGTCAATCCCCCTCAGAATCTTATATGTTTCAATAAGATCCCCTCTCATTCTTCTAAACTCCAATGAGTATCAGCCCAACCTGCTCAACCTTTCGTCATACGTCAACCCCTTCATCCCAGGAATCAAACTAGTGAACCTTCTCTGCACTGCCTCCAATGCAAGTATATCCTTTAAATATGGAGACCAAAACTGTACGCAGTACTCCAGGTGCGGTCTCACCAGCGCCCTGTAAAGTTGCATCAAAACTTCCCTACTTTTATACTCCATCCCCCTTGCAATAAAGGCCAACATTCCATTAGCCTTCCTAATTACTTGCTGTACCTGCATGCTAACTTTTTGTGTTTCATGTACTAGGACCCCCAGATCCCTTTGTACCGCAGCATTTTGTAGTCTCACTCTATTTAAATAATAATTTGCTTTTTCATTCTTCCTGCCAAAGTGGATAACCTCACATTTTCCCACATTATACTGCCAAATGTTTGCCCACTCACTTAGCCTGTCTATATCCCTTTGCAGACTCTTTGTGTCCTCCTCACAACTTGCTAACCCACCTATCTTTGTATCATCAGCAAATTTGGCTACAGTACACTTGGTCCCTTCATCCAAGTCATTAATATAGATTGTAAATCGTTGAGGCCCCAGCACTGATCTCTGTGGCACCCCACTAGTTACTGATTGCCAACCCGAAAATGACCCATTTATCCTGACTCTCTGTTTTCTGTTAGTTAGCCAATGCCCTATCCATGCCTATATATTACCCCAACCCCGTGCATTCTTATCTTGTGCAGTAACCTTTTATGTGGCACTTTATTGAATGCCTTCTGGAAATCCAAATACACTACATCTACTGGTTCCCCTTTATCTACCCTGTTTGTTACATCCTCAAAGAACTCTAGCAAATTTGTCAAGCACGATTTCCCTTTCATAAAACCATGTTGACTCTGCTTGATTTGTCTTATGATTTTCTTAATGTCCTGCTATTACCTCCTTAATAATGGATGCCAGCATTTTCCCAGTGACAGATGTTAGGCTAACTGGCCTATAGTTTCCTGCTTTCTGTCTCCCTCCTTTCTTGAATAGTGGCGTTACATTTGCGGTTTTCCAATCCGCTGGGACCTCTCCAGAATCCAGGGAATTTTGGTAGATTACAACCAACGCATCCACTATCTCTGCAGTCACTTCTTTTAAGACCCTTGGATTCAGGCCATCAGGTCCAGGGGACTTGTCGGCCTTTAGTCCCATTAGTTTGCCTCGTACTTTTTCTCTAGTGATAGTCAAAATGGCTAAATAACATGTCAGTGTTTTTTGGTTGCTCTTGTATCTGACATTGCAGTGAAGTGATAGCAAGTTACCTGACTCCTACTTTGCCATATTTTGGTCTAAGAAGACTTAAATTCACACACACTTTCACCCCACCTAACTTTTCTATAAATGAAGATTACCATTAGATTTTATGGAAGAAACACCTTTTGGAGAACCAGAATGGCTAAGTGTAGTATAATTTTTGCTTTCACATTTTTGTGAATTAATCAAAAGCCAAGGTTTTATGAAGCTTGCAATGTGAGGCCCTCATGTTCCTTCCCTCTTGCATAATGATAAAAGCACAATGATATGATACCTTGGGTAACAAGTATTTGATAAACTTTTCTCTGCAATTATAATGTGACTTTCCAATAAGCATCCTATATTAGTATTGTCACAATAACATAATGGATATAGACTCCAAAGTATATTGCTCTTTCATTTGTGTGATCTCCACATACCAATGAATACTCTGTTAAATGAGGACCTGCACTTGTAACACAGTTTAAAGGTTTGCTACTGTGGAAGCCATCTTGGCTTAATGATCTTGCCCACTCTATTTTTTCTCATTGTAAGCTGCAGTTTCAGCTGTTGTATCTGTTGGTTAGTTCATCAAACGACACTTAAAAATAGCGTGTTGGGATTTGCAGGAAGTTGTTTTTAATTTTGAAGATTCAATTTGCAGGACATTGTCGTAACCTCAGTGAAATGTTTTTTATATTTTTACATTTCAAAAATGAAATATCAACTCTCTACTGCCTCCATTAGATCTTCAGGTCAAATCATCATCATCAGTGACAACATCCAACTTCAATATCTACTAAAGTAGTTCTGACCCTTTCCAGTAACCAGACCCAATGATCATTGCATTGTTTACTGACATTGGATAATTTTCAATATTTTGAACTCTGTTTGAAAGCCTGCAGTAGGGACCATTTGAAGTGTTTGATTCACTGGAAGAAAATCCTGAACAAGAAAAACTCTTTAATTCTCCATGCAAGCAAGCATCATGTTCCAGTTCTTCCAAGAGGCACATTATCAGCTCCACACCAGAAAAGAATTGATTGCAGGTCAGGACTGTTAATGGAACTTATTCATTGGGCCACTAATGTCCTTATGCAGCTCTGATTGCAAGAGCACTCCGCCTCTGCACTGAACTGCTGCTTCAGTTCAACACTGGAGTAAATTTAGTGATTGAAGTCAAATATACAGCCACTTTCCAATTCTCAGGAAGGTCCTTTACAGAGCAAGTGGAGGAGGAAAGTCCTTGGAACTCGTATATACTGAGCTTTAATTATTTCTTTTCATGACTAATACTCTCATGACCTTCCAATTTAGTCAATATGTACCCACGAGTCCTGCTATAGGCAATTATTGGGTCCTGGATTTTGTGAATTTGTCAATCTGTCATCACCTGTGTGGGCTTGGAAGAATTTGTTAGTTTGGTATGGTCCAACTTGGCCTAACTGTATAAGGTTTCCTTAACTATTGAGGAAACTGGTTTTAACTAACCTATTGCCGACATCCCTCATACCCCAGAAGAAGACTTATAAGAGTTGGATAATTGGAATACAGTCTAACCAAGATAACCTGCAAATGAAGATAGCAGCCTACATAGTAAAAATTAACTTCACTGGTGTCTTGCTAGCATAAACAGTCTGTGTAAATCAGTGTTTTGGTGTGTTAGAGACTGTGTGTTGAGCTAGAGTGGGGAATCGCCACTTGGCTGGACGGGTGCAGTCATAACATTCGAAGCTTGATGGTATCCAGGACAGAGCAGTTCACTTGATTAGTGACCCTGCCAATAGATTCAATATCCACCCTCTCCACCACCGGCACTGTGTCTGTAGTATGTACAATCTAAAAGATGTACTGCAGCAACTCAGTAATTTCAACAGCACCTCGCTCCCCTGGAATCTCTACCATCAAGGACAAGAGCTGCAATTTTGTGGGAACACTGTTACAAGGCGCGGGTCAGCCTTGGCTCATTGATGGCACTCTCACCTCTGAGTCAGAAGGTTGTGGGTTCACGTCCCATTCCAGAGACTTGAGCACATAATCTAGGCTCACATTTCAGTGCAGCACTGTCAGAGGTGCCATCTTTTGGATGAGACTGCCCTCTCAGGTGAATGTGAAAGAGATCCCATGGCGCTATTTTGGAGAAGAGCAAGGGAGTTCTCCCCAGTGTATTGGCCAATATTTAACCCCCAACCACGATCACGAAAATCAGATTATCTGGTCATTATCTCATTGCTGTTTGTGGGACCTTGTGCGCAAATTAGCTACCGCGTTTTGTACGCGGTATTACAACGATTACACTTCAAAAGTGCTTCATTTGCTGTAAAGCACTTTTGGACGTCCTGAGGTTGTGGAAGCCGCTATAGAAATGCATGTTTTTTTTCTTTCTTATCTCCAAGTTCCCCACCATCCTGACTTGGACATATATCACTGTTCCTTCTTCATTGCTGGATCAATATATTCTACTTCCCTACCTAACACCATTGTGGGAGCACCATCACCACAAGAACTGCAGATGTTCATGGAGAAGGCCCCCCACTACCTTCTTGGGGCAAATAGGAATACCACATCCGAAGAGCAAATTTTTAAACATCCTAAGTTCTCCAGGCCTAAGGAAATGCATGTTTTGGGAAAGCAAAAAAAATAAATAATTTTGCACCCCAAGAACAAAAGGCCTGTGATAAAACACTTTTACCAAAGAAAGCCTCCCCCCAAACCCTGTTCACTCACCCAGACTTTGGAGAACAAGGAGTCTCTGTGAAGCATATGCCAAATGTATGGATCAGACTGAGACTTTAGGCACTGCTCTTTGTCTTATTTATCTCGTGGGATCAAGGATCAGAGCTGTGTGCATTCAGCTACAAGCCTCTTAACAAGTAAATAAACTCTTTCACTCTGCTGTTCTTGGGGAACAAATTTGCAGCAGGTTGTAGTGTGCTATAAACGTACGGGTTGGGAATCACTGCATCGTCCAATGTCTTGGATCATCGACAGATGGGGTTGCCCAGTAATCAATCTCGTGCAACATTCCAGAACAAGAAATTGCAAGTAGATCTTGGCAGGCAAATTTTATTTTGATTCAGGACTATTGAGCCATAACACTAGGTGGTCTATCAGTCTCCTGGAACAGGAAATTCTTTTTCACTCTTAGTTTCTTTTTGCAGCTGAAATCAGGAATTGCAGCTGTGTGTAGTAATCCTTCATTGTTTGATGAAAACTTGGTACTTGGACTTTCTTGCTCTGAGCATTGATCAGTTCTTTCAGATTCCGTACAGACAATGCCCATTGCATCTTTGGGGACGGGTATGAAAGAGTGCTCCTTACAACCTTTGGTTTAGCTGTTGAGAGGACCAACAACCAAATAAGGTTAATACAAAAGCAAAATACTGCAGATGCTGGAAATCTGAAATAAAAACAGAAAATGCTGGAAATACTCGGCAGGTCAGGCAGCATCTGTGGAGAGAGAAACAGAGTTAACGTTTCAGGTCGATGACCCTTCATCAGAACCAAAATACTTCATTGACTAGTGTCTTGGTAGCATCTTAAAGAGCTTTCACCTTAAAAACCTGTAATGCTAAATGAAGAAGCCTTGAATGTTGGTATTTGGATCTCGACTGTAGCCTATTGGGGTGCAAGGTTCAAACTGTTCTAACTTATGTTTGCTGCTTACTTAAGTTCTGTCCTTGGATACCTCGGTGAGAATTCCTGTTGCACTAGTTGCATTGAACTTCGTGAAAGGTGCCTGAAAGTTAAACCTTTTCTAGTAGTTTATGCTTGATATTACCTTTCTCGGGGAAAATTATTTTGTTAAAATAACTTTCTTCTGGTGGGTATAGACTTCTGTGAATATGCTGTTTATTCATTTGCGCATACAGTTTCTTGTGACCTTCAACTTTTAACTTTAAAGACTTGCACTTGTTGCTTCAACTTGAGCCTGTAGAGTTAGTGAGCTTCATGCTCTGTTGATTCTTGTTAGAGCTTTGATAAAGACAACATCCATTATTCTTGCCTAAAATTTGAGTTTAATTTTTCTTTGGTATTACAATGCAAGTTTTTTCTGTCACCATAGACTTGCATTATAAGAACATATCACAGAACTTTAGTACAGTAAAGGTTTAGTCAGTTTTGTTTGGTGGTGAATTGGGTTGTATACATAGGGTTTTTCAAAACAGTCTACATGGCAGTCAAATGGAGTAACTTACCTACTTTTACGAAGCATTATTCGGATTTAAGAGAAAGAAAGAAATACTTATTTGATCGAAGTGTTGAAGATGACAAGCATTTTGGTGCTGCTGTGCGCCAAGCTGGCCTAATAGCAGTTCAGAGTTTTCTACCTCAGTAAATTTTATTGCTTTGGATAATCTATGTGGAGGTTGAAAAAAAAAAATTAATATTAGATTGCCTATATTGGCATTGTCTTCCTCATTCTTTGAAACCACAATAATATAGGATAAAAGAGAGCAGAAGATTCAGCCCATCAGAGTGCTTATCTATCTAATCGTAACCAGAGAATCATCTGCAACGGCTTCTCTTCCCGCTCCCGCATCGTTACCTCTGGTGTCCCCCAAAAATCTATCCTTGGCCCCCTCCTATTTCTCATCTACATGTTGCCCCTTGGTGACATCATCCGAAAACACAGCGTCAGTTTTCACATGTATGCTGATGACACCCAACACTACCTCTTCTCTCAACCCCTCCACGGTGTCTAAATTGTCAGACTGCTTGTCTGACATACAGTTCTGGATGAGCAAAAACTTTCTCCAATTAAATATTGGGAAGACTGAAGCCATTGTTTTCGGTCCCCGCCACTGACTCCATCCCTCTCCCTAACATCTGTTTGAGGCTGAACCACACTGTTCGCAACCTTGGTGTCATATTTGACCCTGAAATGAGCTTCCAACCACATATCCGTAGCATTACAAAGACCGCCTACTTCCACCTCCATAACATCGCCCGTCTCTGCCCTTGCCTCAGCTCATCCGCTGCTGAAACCCTCCTCCATGCTTCTGTTACCTCTAGACTTGACTATTCGAGCACACTCCTGGCTGGCCTCCCACATTCCACCCTACGTAAACTTGAGGTTATCCAAAACTCGGCTGCCCATGTCCTAACTCGCACCAAGTCCCGTTCGCCCATCTCCCCTGTGTTCACTGATCTACATTGGCTCCCGGTTAAGCAGCACCTCGATTTCAAAATTGTCATCCTTGTTTTCAAATCCCTCCATGACCTCGCCCATTCCTATCTCTCTAATCTCCTTCAGCCCCACAACCCCCCGAAATATCTGCGCTCCTCTAATTTTGTCCTCTTGAGCACACCTGATTATAATCGCTCAACCATTGGTGGCCGTTCCCTCTGTTGCCTAGGCCCTAAGCTCTGGAATTCCCTGCCTAAACCTCTCCGCCTCGTTACCTCTCTTTCCTCCTTTAAGACGCTCCTTAAAACCTACCTCTTTGACCAAGCTTTTGGTCACCTGCCCTAATTTATCCTTCTGTGGCTCAGTGTCAAATTTTTTGTCTTAAAATACTCCTGTGCAGCACCTTGGGACATTTTACTATGTTAAAGGTGCTATATAAATACAAGTTGCTGTTGTTTCCATAGACCATGTATAATCTACAATAATACTTTAATTAGGTTCTGCATAAATATTTTTAGATTTGCAAGGTTAATGGTATAAACTTCCAGAATATTTACCCATCACCACTGTTTGAAGCTGGTCTCCTGCCCTTTGGGGGGGAAAAAACGCCGCCACCCCCCCCCCCCCCCCCCCCAATCCCCTTCCCCACAAAGACCCTGACAGCATTCAAACCATTGTGTCTTAATGTAGTTGACCATCACAATCTATACCTGGCTGTATAATCACCAGTCCTGTTTCTAACCAGACATTTATCTGGCTCCTTTTTAAAGGCGTTAATCAACACAATGTTGATGGCTTCTACTGGGCATCTGTTTCACATATCCACAACTCTGGGGGGGGAAAAAATCTTCTGAACTTTCTAGTCTCACATGAGGTTCATTTTCATGAATAATGGTTACATATTCCAAGAATGTGCTTATCCAAGTAAGATATTAAAAATGTTAAATGTTTTAATAAAACTAATCTGGTTGAGGATAAGGCTTACTGATGTGACAAATCAAGGTGATATTTGGACAAGTTCATGGCCAGATTTTCACAAAAACCAAGTGATTTTGTATTCTTAAGACTTGTAATCTTCAAAAATGGCAACCTAAATACTAAGTTTGTTATTTGTGAGGTGGCATACTGGAAGTGTTCTCCATCAGTAAGAGAAAAAAACTGCTGAATATTTTTTCCAAGTCTTTACATTTACCATAATGCACAAATTGCCTTGAAAATAAAATGTTTGTGTAGTGAATCAATTGAGCATGTAGGATCTCTTGTTTCTGAGGCTACTTTTACCTCATTTATATGTTGTGGCGTTTCCCATCAAATATAATGGTCTCTGAGTTAAAGAAAAGCAAGCATTTGAAACTTAGGATTTTTTCTTGAGCTATAACAAACTGCAAGTTCAATTTTTCTATATAGATTTTATTGGTTGCTTTGTCTACAGCACTTGTATTTGCTTATGACTTCCATGCTGGAGCAGAGACAATGATGAACAGGCACTTCAATGACCCCAGTGCTGATGCCTATTTCACTAAAAGGAAATGGGGTAAGCAGAAATACATTATAAATTAAAATACTTCTTAGCCTATTTAGTAATTATCATATTAGGTGGTAAAAATAGTTAGCTTTCAATACTTTGCTATCAAAAGTGAACACTAACCTACCTGGAGAAGCAGTGAAAAGCTTGGGTAAACTACATGATTTTAGCTGGCTAACTCTGGCAGCACCTTGTCCCACCCAGCCTGTGGCTAAACTTTCTGGGTTTAGTTAAGTGAACTGTGACCTCACTGAGTGGGAGGGAGGGAATATGTACTCCATATCAGCTAAACAAAAACTATTTATGTGGATTTCTCAGGATTTTAATTTGGAAACTCTTAAGTTTGGTGATTGGTTTCGACATTTGACGAATAACTGACTGATCAAGAAAAATGCTTTGCCATGTCTTAACATCAGTATTTAGAAACTCAGATTTATGAAAGTTTTTGTAATTGTATTAGATTTTGTGTGCATCTTTTAATTGGGTGAGAATCATTGCAAGAAGGATTATAGAAGTGTGTAGAATCTACTGTATCTGAAGTGTCATGAGTCCAGCAAAGTTACTTAAACAAGAAACTTCTAACCTTTGTGAAAAGTCCTGTGGTAGTTTATCATTGCAAGAAAGAAATGTGGGTGAGCCAGAAGGAAATGGAAACAAAACTACAAACAGGGAATTAAATCTGCAAGGTAAATTTAGTTCCATGTCACCCGTTACTCCGTGCTACCAAAATGATATAGTTGACAGTTGAGAATTGGGACTCGTGGTTAAGTGGTTAAGTCACATGTTCCTTGGGTCAGACGCTGTGGGCAGTAAACGAGTCTTATCTTACCAAGCCATCTGCTGTCCTTGTCCATGAATTTTATTTGTAAGGGATGTGGTAGCAAATGTTCTCCTAGTTTAACAGATGACCAATACATTTCTTCAGCTTCAAGCTGATTCTCATTTATAACACCTGCACAAAGCTAACATTGTGGCTGCCTTAGAACCCCCCTGCTTATCCACCACCTGAAAAGGAAATGCAAAAAATGCATAAAATATAGATTGTGCTGTTGCATAGTAATGTACTTTATTCTAATTAACAAATATTATGGTACTTCAGCATTAATAGAGTGCTAATTTTGCTTTATTTTTTGCTGCCTACCTTTTAGGTTTCTATTTATAGCTGGAGCTGGTATAATGATTTATGTTTCAGGATGGATGTATGCATCAGAATTCCATTTATGTAGGAGTTGGTACTTTGGATTTGCCTGTTGGGCTAATCCAGAGGTTCCTGAGCTGGTATTCAAGCACCTCTGAGTTAGCTTCCAGGCAGGTTCAAAGCATTGATATTTATTTAAATGAAGGTAGCTACTCTGGAGTGCAGGCTGCCTCATAAACTATGTTACTTTAGTGATAGATCACCATGGAAAGAAATAAAAGAAATTACTTGCATTTATATAGTGCTTTTTGTGGCCTCACAACATCCAAAAGTGCTTCAAATGTATACTTTAAAATAATAATGTCTCTTAGCAGATAGCAAAGGTGTATTCAATTTCTGAGGATATATGTGGGGACATATTCCACTCGGTTAAACTCCTTATGAATATAAAAACCTACATTGTTCCTCATTCATTGATAATCATCCCACCTTCAAACTTGTTGGGGAAAATTTCTGAAGTGGCTATCCATCCTGAAGTTCTAGATTCTCTGAAGACTTGCTGTCCCTCAAATCACTGCATAAAGATCCTGACCAGAAGCCAGTCTCCAGTTTCTTTCATTGATGATAGGGTCTTGCTGTTTCTTCATTTTACCCCTGCTGGCACTATGAGTTAACTAGCTAACATACAAAAGGGTATTCCTGTTGTTTAACCTAGGACAACATGATGGACCTCTCCCTCGTCAACATGCAGGATTACTGCCAGAATCGCTTATCTGGGCCTACATTGTCCAATTGAGCTCAGCACTGCGGACCATTCATACAGCAGGACTGGCCTGTCGTGTCATGGACCCAACCAAGATTCTTATAACTGGTAAAACCAGGTAAAACTCTGAATTGAGATACTTTAGTCCAGAACCAATTTTTCTGTTTAAAATTTGCATACTTTTTCAAATGTTCAAAATTGCTTAAATATTTGCTATATTATCCAACAAATATTGGCACTATGCATATTTGTTTTTTGGCCCACAAATTAGTCTATTTCTATTCCAATGGTGTACATTTATGAAGAAACGTGGAAAAACTAACCCAGTAGTAATGCAACATAGATTTCTTTTTGTAATTTTTTTTAAAGTTTAAAATGGATTTATGGCTTGATTTATTGAAAGAAACTCAAAATTGTGAGGGGTTGCGTAAGATGTCTCATTCTATTAACCTATTATTTGGTTTTGTATTATGAATTTTAAGAGAGACTTTTTCAGGACAAAATCATTATTAAACTTAAAAAAATGTCACCTTCACAGAAAAACCGAAGAAACGTGGGGGTCTTCACTCATTTGAACTGTGTAAGACACACTTGGGTATCAACTTTTAACCCTTGGTCTTTCCATCTTTAAAACCATCTTGGTTTTATCCAATGATTTTATTGCAATTCAAGAAAGGAGGGAGAGAGAAGACAGGGAGCTACAGGCCAGTTAGCTTGACATTAGTTGTCGGGGAAAATGCTGGAATGCATTATAAAGGAAGTGGTAACAGGGCATTTAGAAAATCATAATATGTTTAGGCAGAGTCAACAGGGTTTTATGAAACGGAAATCGTGTTTAACACATTTCTTAGAGTTTTTTGAGGATGTAACTAGCAGGGTAGATAAAGGGGAACCAGTGGATGTAGTATATTTGGATTTCCAAAAGGCATTCGATAAGGTGCCACATAAAAGGTTGATACGCAAGATAAGGGTTCATGGGGGTGGGGGTAATATATTAGCATGGATAGAGGATTGATTAACAGACAGAAAACAGAGAGTAGGGATAAACAGGTTATTTTCAGGTTGGCAGGCTGTAACTAGTGGGGTGCTACAAATATCAGTGCTTGGGCCTCAGCTGTTTACAATTTACAATGACTTAGATGAGGGAACCGAGTCTAATGTATCCAAGTTTGCTGATGATACAAAGCTAGGTGGGAAAGTAAGCTGTGAGGAGGACACAAAGAGCCTGCAAAGGGATATAGACAGGTTAAGTGAGTGGACAATAAGGTGACAGAGTATAATGTGGGGAAATGTGAGGTTATTTACTTTGGTAGGAAGAATAGAAAAACAGAATATTTTTTAAATGTTGGTGAGAAAGTTAGGCATCCTCGTACAGGAAACGCAGAGAGTTAGCATGCAAGTACAACAAGCAATTAGGAAGGCAAATGACATGTTGGCCTTTATTGCAAGGGGGTTGGAGTACAAGAGTAAGGAAGTCTTGCTACAATTGTACAGGGCTTTCGTGAGACCACACCTGGAGTACTGTGCACAGTTTTGGTCTCCTTATCTGAGGAAGGATATACTTGCCTTAGAGGCGATGCAATGAATGTTCACTAGATTGATTCCTGGGATGAGAGGGTTGTCCTATGAAAAGAGATTGAATAGATTGGGCCTATACTCTCTGGAGTTTAGAAGAATGAGAGGTGATCTCATTGAAACATAAAAGAGTCTGAGGGGGATTGACAGGGTAGATGCTGAGAGGCTATTTGCCCTGGCTCAAGTCTAGAATTAGGGTGCATCGTCTCAGGATAAAGTGTCGGCCATTTAAGTCTGAGATGAGGAGGAATTTCTTCACTCCGAGGGTTGTGAATCTTTGGAATTCTCAACCCCAAAGGGCTGTGGATGCTGAATCGTTGAGTATATTCAAGGCTGAGATAGATCGATTTTTGGACTCATGGGGAATCAAGGGATATGGGATCGGGCGGGAAAGTAGAGTTGAGGTTGAAGATCAGCCATGAGCTTATTGAATGGCGAAGCAGGCTCAATGGGCCCTATGGCCTACTCCTGCTCCTAATTCTTATGTTCGTATCCAGTGATTTTTGTCCTTGATTGTGTTGTACAAATTTTAATTTTTTTCTTATCCTCTTCAGATTTTTGCACATTTTTATCTTGAACCATATGCCAAATTTTAACTTTCACATTGTCAGTGATTTAACTGACTGCAATTCATTCTTCAGTATTGTCATTATTTAAATCAACAAAATTTTGACCCATGTGGTGTTTTGAATTTCTTTTAAATTGGAACATGAAAGTTCAGTTTGAACATGACTAAAGCTGAATGGGGAACATTGTTAACCTTCAGGTTCAAAATTAAGTCTGAAGCCATGAAAAATTGCATTCATTACAAAAATGTTTCTGAATTCTACTTTTTTGTTTTTCCCAGGTTACGTGTCAATTGTGTTGGAATTTTTGATGTCTTAACGTTCGACAGTAGTCAAAATAATCCACTGGGAATGATGCCTCAGTATCAGGTGAGCACAGTTTTTAAACTGGACTCAAAATTATTGAACAAATCATTTTGTCAAATATGATTAACACTGCCTCAGGGGGCTACATGTGGCGGCATCACTTCCCAATTGAAGCAAATGCTTTAATATTGTTCCCTTACCTCCATTTTAATACCCTTGTTCTCTGCAAAACAATCTCCCATTCCTGTTGCTCACCCTCTTATCCCCCTGTGCACCACCCACTTCACTCCCTTAAATCAGTAAGATGAAAACTTAACCATATCTGATGCAAAACCAACCTTTTCATAAATCACCAGATTTGGCTCAACCACATCAAACTTTACCATACCTCACTTTCATCTACCAAATCTGACTACTGCTTCAAAATTGTGGAGGGAAAAGGCAACACTAACCTCCCGTTCTACACTTCTAATCAACTCTGAAAACCCCTTTTTCCTGCCCCCTCCATAGTTCTGATACCGAATACGAGGAGCTCCTGGGATTTTAATTTTTGTCTCTAAGATAGAGACCATCCATGTAGCTACTTCCTTTCCCTCTTCATCTCAGACCTCTCCACCATCACTCCATCGTTACAGCCCCAAAATCTTGTCACTTTACAGTTTCTCACCCATTCCCCTTCTTGCCCTCTTTGAACTCCTCTCTTTGATGACATCCACCTCTTGTTTCTAGATCCCCTGCCCACACAACTCCTAATCACCCAGCTACCACTCCTGGCTTCCATAGTAGCTCACAAGTACCGCACCTCACCACTTCAAGTCCACAGCAGTACCCTGTTACTCAAAAAACCTATCTTCAATCCATTTGTCTTCTCTAACTGTAGTCATATTTTAACCTCCTTTTCCTCACTAAGTACCTCGAGTTTATAATCGCTTTCCAACTTTGTGTTCATCTCTCCAGAAACTCACTGTATGAATCTCTGTAGTCTGGTTTCTGCCCATGACACAACACTGAGACTGCCTGATCAAATTCACGCATGACCTCCCCTGTGGCATTGACTGTGGTGCACTTTCCCTCTTTGTTCTTGATTTTTCTGAAGCATTTAATACACTTTTTCACTCTGTCCTCCACAACTGCTCTTCTGTTTCCCAACTCCATGGGACTACCCTTGCTTGCTTCCACTCTTTCTTGGACGCAGTCATTGCATCTCCCCCACGCCGCCGCCCCCCCCTCCAATTATTGTCACCTCCGGGGTACCTTTGACCTCCCGCAGTGACATGATTTCTAAATATGGTGTTATCTATTCATTGCCACCTGTGGACTTGGTTATTCCAATGCTCTCCTTGCTAGGCTCCATAAGTTCCAAGCTGTCTAAAATGCAGCTGTTACTGCACTAAGCCCCACTCATCCATTACTCCTGTCCTCGCCAACATATACTATCTCACTGTCTTCAAATCCACCCTACCTCTGCAACCTTCTCCAGACCTGCTCTCCATTCCCTTTGATCTTCCAACTCTGGCATCCTGAATATCCTATGCTCCCTCCACCCCACCATTAATGGTAGGCCTTAAAGCCGCCTAGGCCATCCTCTCTAGAATTTTCTACTGAGACCGCTCTACCCCCCTCCTTCAAAAACCCATCTTTTCATCTAAGCTCGGTGTTTCCGTTCCTCTTATTCCACTGAAAAGTGCCTTGGATTGTTCTGTATGTTAACTGTACTATATACAGTAAACTCTTTCGTATCCGGCACCTACGGGACCGGGATGGTGCCGGTTGATTAAAAATTCTGGATAACGGAGAGGTATACCTACCAAGGTACAAGAGCCCCGTTACACAGCCACAGGTGCAGGAGCCCCGGTTACACGGCCACAGGTACAGGAGTCCCTGTTACACGGCCACAGATACAGGAGCCCCTGTTACACGGCCACAGGTACAGGAGCCCCTGTTACACGGCCACAGATACAGGAGTCCCTGTTACACGGCCACAAGTGCTGGAGCCCCGGTTACACGGCCACAAGTGCTGGAGCCCCGGTTACACGGCCACAGATCCAGGAGTCCCGGTTACACGGCCACAGATCCAGGAGTCCCGGTTACACGGCCACAGATCCAGGAGTCCCGGTTACACGGCCACAGATCCAGGAGTCCCGGTTACACGGCCACAGGTACAGGAGTCCCTGTTACACGGCCACAGGTACAGGAGCCCCGGTTACACGGCCACAGATCCAGGAGTCCCGGTTACACGGCCACAGGTACAGGAGCCCCGGTTACACGGCCACAGGTACAGGAGCCCCGGTTACACGGCCACAGGTACTGGAGCCCCGGTTACACGGCCACAGGTACTGGAGCCCCGGTTACACGGCCACAGGTACAGGAGCCCCGGTTACACGGCCACAGGTACTGGAGCCCCGGTTACACGGCCACAGGTACAGGAGCCCCGGTTACACGGCCACAGGTACTGGAGCCCCGGTTACACGGCCACAGGTACATGAGCCGCGGTTACACGGCCACTTGTGCAGGAGCCCCGGTTACACGGCCACAAGTGCTGGAGCCCCGGTTACACGGCCACAGATACAGGGGACCCGGTTACACGGCCACAGGTACAGGGGACCAGGTTACACAACCAGAGGTGCAGGAGCCATGGTTACATGGCAAAAGGTACGAGAACCCCGGTTACACAGCCACAAATATACAGTAAAACTTACCTTTGGGTTCCTGAACCTACTGCTGAATTTTGCCAGTTATTAGAGAATTCCGGATAATTAGGTGCCGTTTAAACGAGAGTTTACTGTAAATGCAAGTGTTACATCTGTAGAAGGTGCTATAAGGATTAGCATTTTGGTGTAAATATGTTGTGTAATTTATTTTTGTGCCATTTTTGCGAGCCATATTAGTTAGTAGGAAGGGTTGTATGATGGCCTTTGGAGATCTTAGATTAGGAACAATTTCTAAGCTTTTAAAAGGTAGAAACGGAGCTAAATATTATTACTGGTTCCATTCTTATCTATCTAATCGTAGCCAGACAATCACCTGCAACGGCTTCTCTTCCCGCTCCCACATCTTTACCTCTGGTGACCCCGAGGATCTATTCTTGGCCCCCTCCTATTTCTCATCGACATGTTGCCCCTTGGCGACATCATCAGAAAACATAGCATCAGTTTCCACATGTACGCTGATGACACCCAGCTCTACCTCACCACCATTTCTCTCGACCCCTCCACGGTCTCTAAGTTGTCAGGCTGCTTGTCAGACATCCAGTTCTGGATGAGCAGAAATTTTCTCCAGTTAAATATTGGGAAGACCGAAGCCATTGTTTTCAGTCCCCGCCACAAACTCCGTTCCCTAGCCACTGACTCCATCCCTCAGCCTAACATCTGTCTGAGGCTGAGCCACACTGTTCGCAACCTTGGTGTCATATTTGACCCTGAAATGAGCTTCTGACCACATATCCGCAGCATAACTAAGACTGCCTATTTCCACCTCCGTGACATCGCCTGTCTCCGCCCTTGCCTCAGCTCATCCGCTGCTGAAACACTCATCCATGCCTTAGTTACCTCTAGACTTGACTATTCAAGCGCACTCCTGGCTGGCCTCCCACATTCCACCCTACGTAAACTTGAGGTAATCCAAAACTCGGCTGTCCGTGTCCTAACTCGCACCAAGTCCCGTTCACCCATCACCCCTGTGCTCGCTGACCTACATTGGCTCCCGGTTAAACAGCGCCTCAATTTCAAAATTCTCATCCTTGTTTTCAAATCCCTCCATGGCCTCGCCCCTCCCTATCTCTGTAATCTCCTCCAGCCCCACAACCCCCTGAGATATCTGCGCTCCTCTAATTCTGCCCTCTTGAGGATCCCTCATTATAATCGCTCAGCCTTTGGTGGCCGTGCCTTCTGTTGCCTAGGCCCTAAGCGCTGGAATTCCCTCCCTAAACCTCTCCGCCTCTCTATCTCTCTTTCCTCCTTTAAGACGCTCCTTAAAACCTACCTCTTTGACCAAGCTTTTGGTCACCTGCCCTGATTTCTCCTTATGTGGTTCGGTGTCAAATTTTTTGTCTTATAATACTCCTGTGAAGCACCTTGGGATGTTTTACTATGTTAAAGGCGCTATATAAATACAAGTTGTTCTTGTTATTAATTGGTAAAATAAAATAATGGAGCAGTGGCTATTGAAAGATGTTGTATGTACTGAACAAATGCCCAATTTTTAATTTGACCAGACATCTGTAAAAAGCATTAGTGTACACAAATTTCTGTACATTTTATGCAACTGATGAAGCATATTTGAGGCATGCTGAGTGTTGGCTCACTGATACTCGGTGTCACAGACCAGAGACTGACAGAAGCTCAAGTCCTGCTCTCTTTCTGGAATCAGTAAAAATGAAGTAGCTTTCTTTGAGGGAGGAGGAATCTATATATGTATAATAAACTAACATTCAAATTTAAGATGATCTGGTTGCATGAAACTTGGAAGAATAGGTCTGCAGTAGTAACAAACTGGATTGTGATTGAAAGATGACACTACTAGGGCAAGTCCTTTAATCAAGTTCCCTACACTAAATTTGACATTGCTATATCTCAGCAAGTTCACTATTGATGGTTGATCATTTGAAAGGTGAAAAGCTTTAGGTGGGGAGGTGCCCTGTTCAAACATTTTATTGTAGTTTTTTCTCTGAATTCAGCTATATGTCAATGTGGAACTACTGGCATTTATGCCTGAGCACATCATGTTTTGCTATTGTGTGGTGTTGCACTTGACTATGAACAGAAGTGGACAAAATATTGACGTCCTTGATGTGTCACGTACTTTGAATGTCGTTCCTATTCCATACAGGGAGGCTTGTTCAGATTTTAGTCAAACAGTATTTTTTTAATGTAATTAAAATGTTATTGATAAACCACAGTAATGCTTGAAAAAATGTAGTACTGCAATACACTTGCAATTTGTCATGCTTGTATTTTACACTATAGGTGTGGTAAAAGTTTAATACACCTAAGATGTGCATAATCATTTTTTGAAAATATGATTCAACATTGAAAGTTTGGGATGGAGAAATTTGTGTGGATGGGGATTGGTACCCTGTACTTTTGCTTATGGGACTTGAGTTCACAACCAGTCCAGGCAGGTAAAAGATCTCCTCTCTGCCAGCAGGAATGTTGTTGTGTAAAATGAGTATATAATAGTTTCAGCCCCGAGCGCAGAACTGTTAAAAGGTAAAAGGATAGAGTACTAATCCACTCAATCACCCAGCCCCCTCATTTCCAAAATTCTACTGGTGATCTAAGGTTTGGATTGAAGCACAGTAAGCGGAAGGTCTAGTGTTATACTTCATATATAGCGGCGCCTGAACAATGCACGCCATTATTAATGCGCAAATCAGCCAGCAACATGTAGCGAGGAAGAGATACCCTGTGAATTGCGAATCGCCACAAGTTGCTGCCCGGTTTGCACCGCTCCGCCGTTAGCTTTGCAAAAATGGCATCTCGCGCTTAACCTCCCTGTTACTTTCATGAAGTTGCTGCATTTGCATATTAATTGGCCATTAAATTCGCCACAGAAAGTCAAGTCTTGTAACTAATAGCGCAAGTAAATTTTAGTCGATGTGGTAATTGTTACTGACTGCTAATCAAGCTCTCTTGCCCAGAAAGTGAACAATTATAAGTGTGGAGTCTCAGTCCTTCAGGTTGTGAATTGTTTTAGGAGATTTTAAAAATGTCAATTTTTTTTTTAATTCTTACCTTTTCCTTTCTGTCTCCTTTTCTCTCTCTCTCTCTTTATCCAATCTTTCTTTCCCTCTTTATTTCCCCGATTTGACATTGAATTCTAATTCGCCCTCTTTCTCAGTCCTTCCTCTTTTTTATCTCAATCATTAAATCTCATTGGTTAAGGAGATACACTGTTGGTCCCGTCTTTCACCAAAGTCACAGATGCCCTGTTTCCCGCACTGCGCCATTGTCAGCTCTCACTTCTAGCAACTTTGTTGTCAAAAAATTTTAAACGTTAACATTTAAAAAAAAAACTAAATGTGCACAAACAAACAACTAATAAAGCACGTTCCGCTCCAGCGAAATTTGGCCCATTATTTTTTTTAAAAAGCAGACATTGATTATGTATGATGTGTCGTGCCCTGGCTGTTGTATGTTGCTTCAGGATGAAGACATTTCTTATGGGTGTAAGTCCTAGTTGCATCCTTGCAAGATGGTGCAACAATAGTAGTCCAGAAAGAGAGCAATGTGCAAGAGAATCTTTTCCATATTCAGAAGTAACTTAATCATCCCTGGGTCATTAAGTCAGCCATATATGTTCATGGCTGCCCTTGTAGGAAGTCGAACCTGTTAACTAGCTGCGAGTTTGAATGCAGGAAGAAGCAGTTAGCTAATAATTGGTCCATGAGTAAAGACGCAGTTTAAAGTGTGAACTTCAGATATGCAGATTAAAAACCCATGTGCAGTTTATCATGAAAAAGATTATTTACAACAGCATACATGGGCATATAAATCAATGTTTTTGTAGTGAACTTGATATTTATCATGATGATGTACTTTCAATTCCCAATTTGTGTTCTTTTCTTGCACCAGCAAGCCGATCTGATCTCTCTAGGAAAAGTGGTTTTGGCCTTAGCTTGCAACTCTGTGGCAGGAATCCAGCGAGAAAATTTACAAAAGGCTATGGAGCTGGTGTCCCTCAATTATTCTTCAGACCTGAAAAACCTAATTCTGTAAGTTATTTAGCAAAGCTGTTCCTTAATTAGCATAATCTGAAAGTTTCTATTTTGATTGAAATATGCTAAGCTGCGGTTATATGTTCTGCCAACAGTTTGTTTTCTTCCTGTGTTAGCACCTGTCATTTTTGCCTCCCTTCTTTAACAGGAGGAAGGAGAAACATGTTCTTTAGATTACAGAAAAAACAGTGCGCTGGAACAAGAATAACTTTCAAATTTCAGATCTGTTTCGCTTAGGGCTGTTAATTTTGTTACAGCAGCAATCTAGAAGTATTAATTTCTGTTTGGTTTGAGGAGATAGTTTGATTTAATGTTTAGCAGGTGACTGCTTTGTATTTTTGAGTGTCATTATTTTTATTTTATTCGTTCCCAATGCATGTTTGGTAATTAGCTAAAAAGTAACCATTCTATACCTTTTTGTTTCCATTGAAATGAGGATTCTTCATTTAATCAGCTACTACACACAAAATGGGAATTCCTCCATCCCACTGGATAATTCTGAAATATTCTCTCATTTAAGTTTCACAGTTCAAGTCCGATCATCTTACCCGCTGACCCTATGACTCATTCTGAGCAGATCATAGTTAATTTTGCTCCACAAATCTAGCAGCTAACTTTTCTTTCATGCACCCAAATAAAAGAAAAGGTTTTGTTTTTCTCATGACCATTTGATCTTAGAATTTGTTTTCGTCATCTCCCTCCCCAAAGATGATTTGATTACCCTACTATTTTCTTGTCGTTTCTATTGGATTTTTGAAGGCTTTACACTCTGATCGCAACTGAACCGCTCCATTTATTTTGGAAGGCTGTACCATGCATATGTTGGAGGCTGATTCCAATTTTCCAAACTCTTTTTTTTTCCTCTGAAGACTTTGCTTTCTGGTTTATGACAACACCTGCTTTTTAAAATGTATTTGGTCTGTTAAAGTGAAGGTATTGGAGAACTGTGATTCTTATGTTTGGTTTGTTCCGTGTAGTCACAATTTCAGTACCTGCCAAGCCTGCTTGAAAACTCCAAATTAAGTTGTTGAGTCATCAGAGCTTGGGCAGATCACCTTACTTGAAATGCAAGTGATTATCTTTCCCTTCCCTTCCTGACCCCCCCCCCCCCCCCCCAAAAAAAGAAAATACAGGTTGGAGAGAATTCATGTTTTGTATGTGAAGGGTCAACGTCATCCACAAATAAAGTAGACTCTACCATTATTCATCACTGGATTCAGTCAAATCATAAATGACCATGGATTACTGGAAAAGCAATCTATTGCAACATTTCAATTTTTTCTTTATAGCACTCAACTAATTTTACATTTTAGCAATTTTTTTTTAGATAAAAGCATTACATAAGGTGCCAGTGACTAAAATAGATCTTTAAAATTCTAATAATGCAGAAGTATTAATTGACTAGGTCTCAGTCTTCTGAGATGACTTGCCCATGATCCAGTTGTCCTTCTGCTTTTGCCTTCATTCTGAAATTTAGCATTAGTAAAATAGGAATCATTCTGAATGTTGTATCAGTTCTTGAACTAAGTGGCAGAAAAGAAACAATTGACTGAATAACATTGCACTTGTTCCAAATATTTCTTTAGCCCCTTGCAAATGCCTATTCATTTACTCATCTCAGAAATCATCTATTATCAGCTAGATTTAACCCATAAAAATATTTTGTTTCATCTTTTATAATCGAGTATATTCAAAGTATGTACTCTTAAAGGTCTTTCACCAAAGATTAGATCCCTTCTTAATAGTACAATAATCTGGCTTATCTTTTAAAATTAATCACCAGCATTACATTGCACTCTATTCAAGAGAAAGTCTTTTTAAATTATCAAAAATTGGAGTGTACCACTATGGGTGGTGGGGGGACACACAATATTCACAACTAGATCTCCCCATGACATTGCTCTCTGTAAGCAGTCAGGATGAGTTGGTAAGGGAAAGATTTGAGATTTCAGCATGAAAGAACATGATTTGAAGTGGAAGAGGGGGATTGTTATAGATATAATAGAGCAACTTCTTTTTAAATAAGTGGATCTGCCATGGCACTGCTTATACTAAGTAGCAACATATTCTCTGCCTTGCTTGTCATTTTGGTATTGCTGATTCATTTTCTTCCTTTTTCTTTCTTTCATTGATGGATTGGTGAAAGGTCGGCACTTTTCATGCCACAGACAGTGGGGAGATACTACTAAGGGCGCAAGCCAGCTTTGGGGTCATAGATCACAGCTCGGTGCTCATTCAACGCCCCCAGCCTTGCCTGATGTCTGCCGCTTCAGCCCCACACAGAGTGCCCTTCTCTTCCACTTCCCCAACCCCTCACTCCCATTGCCTCCTCTAACCTCTTCCACCACACCCTCACTCTCTCTATCCAGCCCTGCCTCTCACCCTCATTTCCTCAAGCTCACTCTTATCTCTCCTACTTTCTTCCAATTTCTTTCCCTCGCTCACGTCTCCTGATTCTTTTCCTATGACCATCTCTTCTGAGCCTCAATCTCCCTTACTCCTATCCACCTAGCCCTCCTCTTCCTCTCTCTATGATGCATCTTGCCCTGGCACTCCCCATACCTCCATTACCACCCTGAACCCTAAGGTGGTTTCCAAGCTTTTAAGTTGCAAAATCAGCAATTTGCTTTCAAGAATAAATTGTTGGATTCACGACTTAGTGCTGGGAAATCAGTGAAGAATAAGGAAGCCACAAAACCAGCACCAGGGTGCACTGGAATATAATGGGCAGTAGAGGGTGCAAGTAGATGGCCTACGACCCAATGCACAAGGCCCGAGGGCCAGAAGAGAGTAGATGTGGGTGGTGGTGGATATGGGTGGGCAGTGGGTGGGTCATGGCCCACTATGGCATGTTGTGACCAGGCAAGCATCAAGAACAGCGAAAGTGGATGGAAAGCCTCGAGAATGAGATAAAAAGCAGGCAGCAAGAGAGGACCTTTGAGGGGTCCAGTGGCAGAGACTGGAAAGCAGGTGGTTGAAAGTAAAGCGAGTAGCAGTGTGGAGCATCGTGCCACCCAGAGCTGGATTACAAATTCTTTGGGATCCTGGCCACCAAGAGCATTTGCAGCCCTCTGCACCTCCACAAATCCCCCCCCACCACCTGATCCGCTAAGACACAAACACGTAGTAAAATGAATGTAGAAATAGACCTGTAGAATGTTTACACACTGCATTATCAATATACTATGCTTAAATGAATCTGCCTCATATTTGGGTACAACCCCTGGGCACAGGCCCTGTGCATTAATCTAGCCCTGGTGCTACCTAGTTGGTGTGACAAAGAAATCATGACACTGGAAATAAGTGTGGACCAGAAAGGTTGATTCAGATTCAAAACGTTGAACGTACTAAAGACTGGTGCTGGAATTTTTGCTCTAAAAATAGGCAACATACCACAAAGCATGCAGACTTGGTTCTGAAAAATGGGTGTACTCAAAGGAAACAGTCATTTCAAGTTACCAAGTTGTGTTTTTAGCAAGACAACCAGACTCTTCCTTAGCCAGGCACACTTATTGCTGGTGGGAAAGTTTTTAGAAAAGCATAGCCAGTTACTGGCAAGGAGAAGGAAGAGAGGAAGAAGTTGACCGTAATGTTTTTTTTAAAGTATCGTATGTCTGGTAATGTGGCATGCACAATAGATCAGAGTGTGGATCTTTATTTATTGCTTTTAACTCTTTAATCTAGGTATTTGCTGACTGATCAAAACCGGCTTCGTAGTGTAAATGATATTATGCCGATGATAGGTGCACGTTTTTACACACAATTGGATGCTGCACAAATGAGAAATGATGTGATAGAAGATGATCTAATGAAGGTAAAAATTTGAGTATTAAGTTACATATACACAGATCAGAGATAAGGGGGGGAATTTTGCCAGCCCTGGGGAGGCGGGTTTGGAGGCGGAACTGCCGGGAAAATGGCAGAATCTGGGGGCGGGTGCCCATCCCGCCTCCGTGCCATCTTCCCAGGAGGAGGGTACCCGACCCGCGCTGGGAGACGCCTCCCCGAGGCGGGAAGGGGACTACAGCCACTTAACTGCCTGTTAACAGGTAGTTAACAGGCAGTTAAGAGGATTATCCTCATTTTACCCCTGCAGGTGCGGGCTTCCCAACGTCGGGAAACCCCGCCAGGGTCAGCGAGGTGGGTCTGCGGGGGTCGGAGGGGTCCAAAGGTGCGCTGTAGAGGTGAGAGGTGCAAGTGTGGAGAGGTAAATATGTGAGGTGAGTGTAAAGTAATAGAAAATGTTTACTTACCCTTTGTTTCTTCCTGCAGGCTTCAACAGTTGGGGAACCAGAGACTCCCGCATCTCACCAGCAGAGATGACAGATGGCCGCTGCATTCTCTGAGGCAACAGCCATCTGATTTCTGCTCAGCATATAGGTTTGATGAGTCTTGAATACAAGGACTCATCAAACAACAGAGAATGTCAGTGTTTGACAGCTTCACAGAGCTGTCAAATGATGACAATTCATCTGTCAAAAATTTTTGACAGATGAAAAGTCATACGCTGACGTTCTCTGTCACCGGTTTTCCCTTAATTTGCCTGCTAAACCCGCTGGGCGGGCTTAACAAAGTCAATCAAGGGAAAATAGCGTGGGTTGGCCAGAAGTCGATGGAGGCAGGACTAAAACCCGACAAGTGGGAGTCCCGCCTCCAAAAGCTCCTCATTGGCAAAATCCAGCCCCTGGTGACAGTACCAGACTTGAAATTCTGATTTTCTTTAAAAATGTACATTATAAATGTTCTTGCATGGGGGTGTTTAACACCTTTTTATTGATGTTCACAAGTAATGCTACTAAAACATTTTTTTTCTTTTTACCTTCCATATACCATACCAAAGTCAACCCATACAATCAGGGAATTATATGAAATTTTATCCCTTTAAGTGACATATGGGCTGAAATCTGTAATTTTTCTCCCCACACACACCCCTACATTGTAAGAGACCCCTCTGTCTTTCTGTCTTCTTTCCCACCCCTAAACAAACTATCTTCAGTATTTTTTCTGGAAACTGATCTTCGTTTGTTAGCACACTTCTTCCAATATTAGGAAAGCAGGCTCTTCTCAACAGGTAACTTCTCAATTTAAAATTCACGCCAAGTTCCAGCTTCAAAATCTGTTTCAGCAGCAGGGCATTTTTTCCTGTACCTAGTTACCACTTGTGATATATGGGAAGCATCTGATCACAAGTTTTGGCTCTTTATGGGTCAGACAAGTATTGGAAGCTCTCCAGCAATGAAAATCTTGATCGCAACAGTGCTTCTACTTTTTTTTTAAATTTGTTTTATGGGATGTGGGCGTCGCTGGCAAGGCCAGCATTTATTGCCCATCCTTAATTGCCCTTGAGTTATGGGGGGAGGAAATTCGGTTGCTTTGCACCTCCCGTTGGCGCCCTAAGAGGGCACTAATGGGGTGCAAAGCAACTAGCGCCCGGGCGCGGCGATGTTTGCGCCGCTCGTGAAATTGACCAGACATTTTGCGGCGGCGCTAAACACTACCGCCACGATCTCCTGCGTCCGCAGATTGTGACGTCAGTCGAGCGTGCAACGCCACGGACCGGATCTTCAGTCGCGCCCCCTGCCTTGGCGCCTGCCGCTAGCAACGACAGGTAGAGGGGAGCGTTTTGCAGTTGGGAAGGGACTGGGGGAGTGCTATTAAAGGCGGGCGCTTCCTGCCTTTTTTTGTCGGTGACATTTTTGCACCACGCATTCTGAGAGAGAGAGAGAAACTTCTGGAGAGATTAAACGTTGTGTGAAGGAGTTTTGGGTGACTGAGCAGCACTTTGCAGGTTCATTTTGATTTGACCTTCCTTGCATCGATTTAGAAGAGACTATGGGAGCTGCACTCTCCGCTCTTTCCCTGGGCCTCTCCATTGTTCTTTCCAGCAGAATTGATGTACAGGTCTCTCCAGGCTGAAATTCAAGGCTGCAATGAGCAGGGTGTGGATGGAGAGCAAGATCAACCCTCCCCTTTAAGAACTGGCTGACGCCAGTGTGTCTGTGTTCCATTGCTAACTGACATCGCATGAGTTTCGCCAGCGCTCTGAGGTAGCGCCTCGCTCCTCAGCGTTAGCGCCTTAAGAGAGGTGTGTAGCGCCTGATTTAGCGCTCCAATCACCTCCAAGGGCGATGGAAGCCAAGTTTGCAGTCGGAGGCGATAATTAGCGCCAGGCACTAAACTTTGCGCCCGGCCGATAATTGCGCCCCAAACGGGGCGATACCGAATTTCTCCCCCAAGGATTCTACACAGGGAGATCTATGTAGTCACTGGATATAGTGAGCCTAAGCCATGCATCCTCCTTAAGGTACAACTCTAGAGCTGCAGAGGGTATTTAGTAGGAGGGTTTCACTCTTCAGAACCTTTGCAGTAGGTTGAAGTAGCAGGGGAGACCAGGTAACTTACACATGGAAAGGAAGAAAAAGAAGTTGTATACTAGGTTGAGGAAAAGCAACCACAAATCTTTCAACCGTCCTATAAACCAATGGGTGTTGACATCAAATTTGGACAAAGATGCTGTTAGTACGGTAGTATAGCTCACCACCACCTTCTCGAGGGCAATAAGGGATGGGCAATAAATGCTGGCCTTGCCAGTGACTTCCACATCCCATAAACGAATTTTAAAAAAATTAATAGATGGAGGAAACTGATCTTGTATAGTAGGGTGTGGGGTGGGATGTGATGTGACATGAATTTTGGATAAACAGTCTTAGGGGGCAGCATATCTTGTTTTTTTCTGTTTGCATGGTCCAGCTTTAATTGGTATACAGAGGATAATGCCATCTGAATGAACTGCACCTTCAAAAGATAAGTACCATGATCAAAAAGCTAGTTGTATCTTAAACAGACCTATGGTTGAGCAGTACGTTGATTCTGTTCTGTTTTAACTTATTTGTATTTTCTGTCTTGCAGGAGGTGCAAAATGGAAGGCTGTTTAGGCTACTAGCAAAACTGGGAACAATCAATGAGCGGCCAGAGTAAGCTTTATTTACAGAAACTCGTGATAGAAAATGAAGCAACAGGCTTATTCTTCCCATCTCTCTTTGCCCTGCTCCTCCCTTTCTATTTATTCCTTACTGAATATCATATTGCATTTAGTCTAGGCCAGAGTAAGATCAGTTAATCAGGATGTATGATTCAAACAGGTCACATTGGGTGAGCTCAGTAATTAGGACAGGTGGAATTAAATGAAAGAATTGGTTCTTGATTTATTTCAGGAAAAAAATGAGTATTCACAAGATTTAGTTCAGAACTTGTTTTTCTTTGTAGACCATCCAGATGTGTAGGTGAGAACTGCCGAAATTCCCCTACCCAAGTCAAATTAATTTGACTGTCAGGCGCCTATGATATACGAACATGCAACCATCTGATTTGTAATTTCGCATTGGGCTATTTGAGCGACCCGAATAAATGAAGTTGTTCTTTTATTGAAGGAAAAATGTTTGAGGTGTTCAGAACATAGATTACCTGGTTTAATTTATTACCGTGTGTGTATAATTAGCAACTAGGTAGAGGCAAGTAGTTGTTACTAGGGTGTCTGTATTAACTCGCGTGCAAGTATTATGTAATTATTCTGGACATGCCATTTTAATGCTGAATATTAGAGAATACGCTTGCTACATCACCAAGACCGCCTACTTTCACCTCTGTAACATCGCCCAACTCCACCCCTGCCTCAGCCCATCTGCTGCTGAAGCCCTCATCCATACCTTTGTTACCTCTGGACTTGACTATTCCAATGCTCTCCTGGCCAGCCTCCCACATTTACCCTCCCTAAACCTGAGGTCATCCAAAGCTCTGCTGCCCATATCCTAACTCGCACCAAGTCCTGTTCACCCATTATGCCCGTGCTCACTGACCGAAATTGGCTCCCGGTCCAGCAACGCCTCTATTTTAAAATTCTAATCCTTGTTTTGAAATCCCTCCATGGCCTCGCCCCTCCCTATCTCTGTAATCTTCCCCAGTCCTACAACCAACCTTCCGGTTAAGCTGTGCAGCCGTGCAACGGTCTGGAGGTCCTGCACAGGCCGCTCACCGGCTTTTCCTTGCATGAAAATTTGAATGGGCCGCGCAGCCAGTTAACGGGACCGCGCACAAAACAGAGATCTCTGCGCTCTTCCAATTCTGGGCTCTTGCGGAACTCCGATTTTAATCGCTCCACCATTGGCCACCTGGCCTTCAGCTGCCTAGGCTCTAATCTATAGAATTCCCTCCTTAAACCTTTCCGCCTCTCTATTCTCCTTTAAGGTGCTCCTTCAAACCTACTTCTTTGGTCAAGCTTTTGGTCATCTGTTCCTAATATCTCCTTATGTGGCACGGTGCTAAATGTTGTTTGATAACGCTCCTGTGACGCGCCTTGGGATATTTTGCTACGTTAAAGGTGCTATATAAATGCAAGTTGTTGTTGTTGTTTCGCCGTATTTTTTGAAGAAAGTAAATGTAGACCATTACAGTTTTGCATTGTGCAGTAATGGTACTTAAGTGTTCAAAAGCAGGACCTGAAAGGTAGTAATCTCCGGATTATTCCCGGTGCCACGTGCTAGTGAGTACAGCAGTAGGAGGATAGAACAGATGAATGCGTGGCTGGAGAGATGGTGCAGGAGGGAGGGCTTTAGATTCCTGAGGCATTGGGACCATTTCTGGGGAAGGTGGGACCTGTACAAGCTGGACGGGTTACACCTCAACAGAGCCGGACCAATATTCTCGTGGGGAGAGTTTAAACTAGCTTGGCAGGGGGATGGGCACCAGCATACAGGAGTAGAAAAGAGGAATAAGGTGCATAAAAGAGTGAGTGTGTTGGATAGTACTAGAGAAGAAAGTCGTACTAGAGGCGGGAGTAGTACCATATTAGATAGGAGCAGACTACGAAAAATTCAAAAATGGGTTTAGAATGCATGTACGTAAACGCACAAAGTGTGGTGAATAAGATTGGTGAGCTACAAGCACAATTAGCCGTGTGGCAATATGATGATGTGGCAATAATGGAAACATGGCTTAAAAACGGTGAGGACTGGGCACTTAATATTCAAGGGTCAGTGATTTTTTTTCTTCATTTGGATGAGTCCAACCTGAAGGTATGTGGGAGAATCAAGAGGACTTTACCAAAGATATGTAATTTGCATATCTGTGTTCTGCCTTGTTGCATCAAATTGAATCTCTGCTGCTGGCTCCTTCAAAAGAACGAAGATGCAGTCACAGAAATATGCTTGGTACGCAGCAGGGGCTATTGGGAAATGACATGAATGCATGGTTACTGAGACACAAGTGTTTTATGGTTTCCCCAATTGGATAAATGTGTTAATTTGGATGTGGAGATTGAAAGAATAAGGAAAACCATACTGAAGGTAAGTTGTCTAAAATTTTCAGTTGTACTGAAATAAAGTGTGAGCTATTTGATACTAGTTTAACAATACAGTCACCATTTGTATTATAAATATTTATCAAATCTGCACCTTAATGTCTAACGGCAGACTTTTATGACTGTTATTAGTGAAATCAACCAGCATCCTAGTTATTGCTCATTTCTGCATGATGTGGTAAGGACCAGGTGCACCAGTACTCTGATGAGTGTTCTTTTTAGTATAACCTAAATTTTGAGTAAAACTTTACAAAATAAATAATCTTTAAAAGATTGTTATACATTTGACTACTTTAAACACTGCAAAAGCAAACAAACCAGTCCTCTTTTTTTAATGTTCGCATTCAGTCCATTAAATTGATGTGACTTTTTAAACTTACATATATTATAACTATTAATTTAACCAGATAATACTAGGCCCATTGTTTTGAGAAGCTATTAATTGGGCCATAAACTCAATTGCTGGAAAAAGATTTTAAATATAAACATTATGAAGTAGTTGATTGAAGTATGGATCCAAAATGATGATCATGGTAATGCTGAAGAGAGATCAACCCATAAAATGATTCTTCCCCCACCCCTCCCAACACCAAAGAACTACAGGGTATTAACAAAAGTGAAAGAATTTAGTGATGAAGACATTTAATTATTTTTAGTATAATATGTCAGCCCTGTAGCTGTGAGCCAGTACCAGTAGTGCTTGTGCTTTGCCTTCACCAAACTTTTCAAATCACAAGATTGCAAGATTAACTACTATTGTATATGCAGTTGAAGGTATGTCATATTACTTCCTTTATTTTCCTCAGTAGAGTATATTGGGCACATGTATTGGAGCATAAAATTCATTACAATATTCCTATTTGCTTTCAAATTGCCATTTCAAGAAGCTGAAATGTATGTCTTTTTAAATGTGCAATTGTAATTCAGCATCACATCACGCTATATCATGTTGCTTTTACTAAACATGTAGTAAAAATCTTATACTGATGTGTGCTATTCTGTGATTGGAAACCTAAAGGCTAGGCATTTAAATAGACTTGCTACGTTCATGTTGTGCAAATTGTTTTGCCAGGTTCCAAAAAGATCCTACCTGGTCAGAGACAGGTGACCGATACCTGTTAAAACTATTCAGAGATCATCTTTTCCACCAGTTGACTGAAGCAGGTACCCCATGGATTGACCTCAGTCACATAGTCTCCTGTTTGAACAAGGTAATGGACCGTATGCAGAGTGATAATATAGCAGGTACTACCATGGTATTTTGGGAACATTGTAAACACAATCCTTTTCAATTTATTTGCAAGCAAATCAAGATCTTCATGTGGTGCAATTTTTTTAAGTAACATCAAAGCATACAACCTGCTCTGCATTAAGTACACAATTTCATGTATTTTACTTTTGTGCTTTATATTGTTTGAAAATTGATTAACATTTGCTGTTAACTTTTTGTTTGTTTGCAGTTGGATGCTGGTGTACCAGAAAAAATAAGTCTTGTTTCTAGAGATGAGAAGAGTGTTCTTGTGGTGACGTATGCTGATCTGAAGCGTTGTTTTGAAAGCGCTTTCTCAGAACTCCTAGCAGCTTCTAATGGGCAGTTGTAGTATTTGCTGTGCTCAGGCAAAACATTGCCGAAGAACAATATAAAGAGCTAATTGCACTACAACTGTATTAATGCCATCTCATTTCACATTTAAAAGACAAATGTAAATGAGCAGCGCTGCTTGCACTTCGGTCAGGTACACTGTTACTTGAAGGAAGAACGTCCATATTACAGGAGCTAGAACTGCCATTGGAGGTTGTGTCTGTGAAGACTGTTTTTAAATTGGGGAACGGCATCAGATGCATGATGATCCCAGTTTTATTTTTTCACATGTTTATGCACTAATTTTAAGTTCAAGACTTGTGATCTTTAAGGATTTACCACATGTAATTTTGATAAGGGAAAATCGTTATCTTTAGAATTACTTTCTGGGTAACAGTATATGCCCCTAAGGAAGATGTTGAAGTGATTTGTGCTGCACCCAAGCCTATGGCAAGGACTAGGTGAAAATGCCATTGGATATGCTATTTGGTGAACTGCATTCCGATGGGTTATGTTTCTGGCAAAAGGCACGCTGGACTTCAGACTGACTGCCATGTGCTATCACTTAGAAAACCAAACTACAGAAAGCATATTTTTATGGAAATCAGGTGGAATATTATATGGACGCTATTCTTCTAGGAACTAAACAACTCCTGTGTGTCAGTGTTTGATGGCATCTTTGTGAACTGTCACAGCTACACATCTTTCATAACAAAATTAAAAAGTAGCTTTCTTGCTTCATACAGTTACCAGCGCCTTTTTTAAAAACAAATTCAGTGTAAGTAATTCAAACAGGTAAGATGCCTCTACATTTATGCAAGCTTTTTTTATAGGAGACTAATTTTTAAATTGAGTTCAATGCCTGAAATGTCAGGAGTGGATTAAGTTTTGTTATGTATCATTTAATTTTGTATAAAGTTCTATTATTTGAACAGCAGCTTTATTAGGGTACTTTACACTGGATATGAAAACAAACAAGAATTTTGTCAAGTATATTTACACAAAAAAAGCAGCAGTTGTTTGACAGTAGTAACCTGTGTAATTGTACTACTTCATTTTGGAAGGATTGTGGGCTGCTGTGCCTTTACAATACTGTTTGCCCCAAAGTTGGCTTTGCAATTAGTCATACCAATTACAGATATGTGGAACTACCTAAAGTGTGATGTTTCAGTTTCTTGGGGTTATAAACTGCATCACTTTTGGGAAATTCTTTCATTTGCAGAATCAAATTCTAAATGTGTTGTCAAGTATTGCAACTGAACCATTTGGGAAATAAGAGGAACATATCAAAATACAATGCAGACTTGTTCAACTAAACAATCATATATGACTGCCAAATCCATTGCGACAAAATGGAGAAGTGGATATAAAGAAACTGAATTCAGTGTAATGACTGTGACGTGCATCTTTTCTTCCCAGCATTAAATGTTTTATAGCACTGGTTGCTTTATATATATATAATGTGGAAGAAATGCTGAAACTGAGTATAGGGCAATACAGCCTTTACAATTGAAAGTTCTTTCTCATTAGTCCAGTTTTATAAGCTTAAAGTTCTGCATATTGGATTTGTTTCAGTATTGGCAACACCATTCATGCTGAAGGTTTGGAAGCTAAGCTTGTTTGGCAACTACAACGAGGTTCACTTGGTAGCACCAGTTGTTAAAATTAATGGGGAAGGACTACATATATTTGTGATTTTGACACATTTGTATGCATCCTGTGCGAATTGACCTATAAACAGGCTGTATAAGCAATCGCAATGTTTCCCTCATTTTAGTTGTAAAGGAATTGAGGGCACTTTACTATGTTCTTTCAAGGATAACGTCCTAAGTAAAGTCATGTCAATAGCTCATCTGTTTGACAGAGAAGCAGCTGTTTTTTGTATGTTTTGGGAAAAAAATGCATTCTTTTATATAAAATCATAAAAAAAAACAAAAAAAATGGTATTCTGACATAATGAGGAGAAATACTGTATTTATATCATTCTGTGCATTTCAAAAGTTTCTTGTTTCCACATTGTTTGAATAATTGCAGAAAGGGGATCATCTATGAGTATTAAGGGTTGGGAGTGCTTGGCCTCCTCACATTCTCAGTACGGACCAATATTTGGGTATCAGGCAGAGGTAAACGGGGCTTCAATTTTGTTTACTCAACCAGCACACTGCCTCTGGATTATCAAAAGCAAAAAAAAAAAAATCATCCCTGAATTTGAAAAATTCTGATAACTCTTCTTACCTCTAACATGATTTAATTGTGAGGTAGCTAAAGCCCTACAATATTCATTTGAAAATATTCATGATCCAGCCCAAGTTAACATTTGTACATCAGATTGTACACGTTTTGCTCCTTTGTAACCATATTTCTCTAGTCACCATGAGATTTTAAGTCTAGATCTATGACATTTATTCATAGACATATATTTGGGAGAGTTCCAAATGTTCTAAACTAGTTCCAGTTCATGCAGTTACAGAATATTTACAGTTGGGCTTTGAAGTCGGTATTGATTTCTTAAAGATGAAATCTTGGGCACCTGCACATTAATTAGAGAAACAGCTATTTCAAACTAGTTTAGAAAGGCTTAAAATACATTATGAATAATGTGCTAACTTTTGATGATCCAGTGCCAGCCCTTGAAATCACATGGTGACTTCAACTTTTGAAATCATGTATTCTTTGAAAATCTTTTCAATTATATACAGGGTTTTCAGTTGGTTAATGCTGTTTAAAACAATCCACATATGTAATACTATAAAATTGTTTTTTTATATATTCTATAGCAGATGGTTTTTTTGTAAGAAATCCTTGTATGCATACCCTGCGCGTGTTCCACTTTGGCCTTATTTTGTTTATTTGTAAAGAAAAAAATCCTTAAACCAGCTACCACAAAAGAATCAGTCAATTTTGTCTATTTTGTCTGTTATGACCCCTCCTTTATGTTTCCATCTCTGATTTAAAACTTTTGTGTGTACAGCAGTATTTTAATAAAGAATACCAGAATTCAAGTCGAGCCTAAATGTTGTCTGTGAAAGTAACTGAAACTGAAAAATCCAGAAATCCTCAATTTTGTGAAAATTGCTTCCTGTATTTGAGAATTTATCATGTATTGCTTTGAATGTTGGCATTATTTATATAAAGTAAAATGCAAATAGATACAACTTAAGGCAGCACATTGGGTGGGAAAAATTCATTACACAAGTAGTGATACATGACAGAAGATGAATGTCTCAAAAATAGAAAATTCACCAAAACAATTACTACCAGATGCCTAGAAGTAATGCATTTATGGAATATTGAGCTAAAGTAAGCCAGCTTATAGGAAGTGGATTGATTCAGAGGCATTATCTAGAACTCAGAGTTAGAATTCCAGATCATGTGTAATTTTTATAGTTTACAATTTCACAGTGAGATTAGCTGGGGCTTTAAAATATTAATAGAATGATACAGCACAGATGGAGGCCATTCGGCCCATCATCATCATCTTCTTAGGCAGTCCCTCGGAACCGAGGATGACTTGCCTTCACACTAAAAATGAGTTCTCAGGTGACTGACGAGTCCAATGCGGGACCTACAGTCTCTGTCACAGGCGGGGCAGATGGTGGTTGAAGGGGCGGGTGGGTGGGGTGCTTGGGTTGACGTGCGCTCCTTCCGCTGATTGTGCTTGGCTTCCGCTTGCTCCCGGCGAAGAGACTCGAGGTGTTCGGCGCCTTCCCGGATGCTTCTCCACTTTGTGCAGTCTTGGGCCAGGGATTCCCAGGTGTCAGTGGGGATGTTGCACTTTTTCAAGGAGGCTTTGAGGGTGTCCTTGAAGCGTTTCCACTGCCCACCTGGGGCTCTCTTGCCATGTCGGAGCTCCGAGTAGAGCGCTTGTTTTGGGAGTCTCGTATCGGGCATGCGGACGATGTGGCCCGTCCATCGGAGCTGATCGAGCGTGGTCAGAGCTTCGAATCTGGGGATGTTGGCCTGAGCGAGAACACTGACGTTGGTGCACCTATCCTGCCAATGGATTTGCAGGATCTTGTGGAGGCAGCGTTGGTGGTACCTTTCCAGTGCTTTGAGGTGCCTGCTGTACATGGTCCATGTCTCTGAAGCATACAAGAGGGCGGGTATCACTACTGCTCTGTAGACCATGAGCTTAGTGCCGGGTTTGAGATCCTGGTCTTCAAACACTCTCTTCCTCAGGCGACCGAAGGCTGCACTGGCACACTGAAGGTGGTGTTGGACTTCGTCATCGACGTCTGCCCTTGTTGACAGTAGGCTCCTGAGGTGTGGAAAGTGGTCCACGTTGTCTCTTTGCCCCCTTATTTCCAGTTTTAGATCTCTGTACTTTTTAAATTCAGCTTGATTCTCTACTGTATTATGAACCTTACAATTGTCATAAGTCTCCTTTTTCTGTCTCATTTTAACCTCTATATCTTTAGTTATCCAGGAACCTCTAGCTTTGGATACCCTTCCTTTCCCCCTCATGGGAATGTGTCTACTCTACTTGAACTATCTCCTCTTTGAAGGCCTCCCATTGTTCAATTACTGTTTTGCCTACTAATGTTTGATTCCAATCCACCTGGGCCAGATCCCTTTTCAACTCACTGAAGTTTGCCCTCCTCTAGTTAAGTATTTTTACGTTTGATTGTACCTTGTCCTTTTCCCTAACTATACTAAATCTGATATGATCACTCTTCCCCCAAATGTTCTCCCACTGAAACATGGTCCACTTGCCCCACTTCATTCCCCAGATCCAGCACTGCTTCCTTCCTCGTTGGGCTGGAAACACTGATCAAGAAAGTTCTCGTACACATTTCAGGAATTCCTCCCCCTCTTTGCCCTTTACCCTGTTACTGTCCCAGTCTATATTAGGCAGAAAGTTTATATAATGAAGTGTAAAATAAATGAAAATTCTAAGCAGCACTGGTAATGTTGCAGTTTGGTGTCTGAAATGCCCTCATCACTGAAATAAATCAGTTTCTGATTTGCCCCCTCCCCTTATTTGACTTGGCTCCTTTTGAAAACATTTGCCTCATCTTCATATTGCAGTAAAGTGCTCAACATGTTGAATTTTAGTCAAGCTTGGTAAATGCTTTGCTCCTTTAATCGGAAAATGGACTTACTATGAGCTATACTAGATGATGTCCATAAGTTGTACCCAAAAACATTCTATTTGAACTTCTCCAAACTTGGTTAAACTCGAGATCTGTTTCTGTGCGGTAACATTTTTTGATGCTGTAAAATCACCTCATCTCATCAACCTCGTGGTAACTTTTTAAATTGGACATGCTAGGAATCACCACAAATGGAAAATACCATATTAGATTTTTTGTTGCCAAACTCTGTTGCAGTGCAGTCCTGATATAGTGGTCCCAATTGTATAAGAAGAGTTTCTGCAATTGTCACTTAAAAATCTTTGTGATTCACCTTGAGAGGATGTTCTGCTCAAAATGTTCAGTTAGTAGCACACTCACCCCTCACTCAAGATTTTGAGTCCCATCCCACAATTAGAACATATAAATCTAGGCTAACACTCCAGTGCAGGACTGAGGAAGTGCTGCATTGTTGGAGGTACTACCCTATGGATGGAACATTAAACTAAGTCTGTCTATTGAGATTGGTCAGGTGGATGTTGAAGATCCCATGCCACTGTTGGAAGAGCAGTGCTTTCCCAGCATCTTGTCCAACATTCCTCCCTCAACCAATGCCTGCAAAAACAGATTAAATGGTCATTGCTGTTTATGGCATTTTGCCATGAGCAAAATGGCTGCCATACTTGCTGACATAAGTACTGCATTTAAAGTAATTTGTTGGATGTGAAAAGCTTGGAGATAATTCTGTGATAAAGAACTACATAAATGCAAGTTCTTTATTGATATGCACTTACAGAATTGATTGCTATTTCTGTACAGTTTGAAAAAAAATGACCATTTTTTAAGAAAACTCCTGCAAGTATACCTGTGTTAGTGAAAGCGGCCTTCTGGGGAGGAGCAATTTTGTACCTAATCAAGGGTACAGATTGTTTGTGTGGGAGAGTGGAATTTTTTGGCCGCAGTTTTTTTTTAAATTAGTGGCAGCATTGTATACAGGGTGGATTAAATTCACAGGCACATTCCTTGTATATTGTCCCAATGGTGTGCTTCACCCCAAACTTATGAAAAGCATCCCATACAGCACCACTGAGATATTTCCATTTCCCATACGGACATCAACTACCCTTATAGTTTCCTGGAGTGAGATGGTGAGTTTAGTATTGAATTATGAGCATTTTTGCGCTGCATTCATGTAGCCACAAGAGATTGAATTGATGCTGCTAAAACTATTTTACTTTGAACCCCAGATAGGTTGTGAAATATATATCTACGGACAAAGAAGTAAGTTCATGTGTGATTTAGTCTACTAGCTTGACAAATTTTGGAAAATACAGGATGCTGTTGCAAAGGAAGCAATTAAGGAGTAAAAGTAATAAATCTAAGCAAGCATGTTTATGAAAGTAGGTTATAATCAGGATCTTGTTTTTATTTAGTAAAGATTTAACAGAGTTGTTCGATGAAGGTTAATTGATAAAATCTGAACGTTGATTTTTCAGAAAGTATTTCCTAATGCGATATTTACAACTAAAGTGGATCCAAGAAGTTCCCATTTGGATTACTAGGATACACAGTTAGAAACAGGCAACAGTGTGAAAGAACAGTAATTATTCTGTTTGAGCATCTGTGACCACTCAAGTCCCCAGAATCTCTTGATCGATTATCAACCTTGATAAAACTTCCAAGAGTGCATTTGTAAGTCTTCAGGTAATAATTGTATGCAGATAGCAGGAGAGGCAGCAGGTGGGTATTGTTCAACTAAACTCAGTTATTGGACAGCTTGAATAATAAATGATAAATGGAATTTAATATTGTACGGTAAACTATCCAATGCCAAGAAATAGTGAAGACAGTTACGTATTATGTATAATAGCAAAATACTGCGGATGCTGGAAATCTGAAATAACAACAGAAAACGCTGGAAAAACTCAGCAGGCCAGGCAGCATCCGTGGAGAGAGAAACAGAGTTAACATTTCATTATTATGTATGATTGAAGGAGAGGGTAAATGTAGGGGACAAATGATATGAAGACCCCCCAGCACATTAACCCCCTCCCCCCCAAATACAGACACATACGCACAGAATCTAAAAGTCCCGATCCTATTTTAATTTTATTGCAGCTCCATGGCGGTTTGGCATTTGGGTCAGATATTTGATGATGGCATATGGCTGACAGCAGCTGAGAAAAGAGTTCCATAAAATGAGCAGACACCTGACTTTCCAAATTTGCCGCCTTGAGTGCACAACAGACCACAGAAAACCAGTTTAATGATCTGAGTCATTTTTTTATAAGTCATTTTTTTTGTTTCGGTAAAAATGAGTTCATTTCTGAGACTTCTCAAAGCTTAGGTTTAAGTCCCACAATTATCTTCACTCTTTGAACCCTCACCGATATATTGGTGTTCTTTTGAAGTTAAGCTAACCAAACCTTTCCTTACAAATTGATATAAATCCTCCGCTGCCTCAGCCCATCTGCTGCTGAAACCCTCATCCATGCCTTTGTTACCTCCCGATTCGATTGTCCTAGGGCTCTCCTGATTAGTCTTACAACCTCCACCCTTCGTAAATTTTGGCTCATGCTAAACTTGTTGCAGGATACGGACAGTCAAGTCCTGCTCATCTATCACCTCTGTCTTTAACTTACACTGGCTCCTACTCCCAATGCCTGAAATTTAAAATTATTATCCTCGTGTTTCAATCCCTCTGTGGCCATGCCCCCTCCGTCTGTAACCTCCTCCAGTGCTACAACCACCCATCCTGTCATTGGCTGCTGTGAATTCAGTCACCTGGTCCTCATACATTGCAATTTCTTCACTAAACCCATCCACCTTTTTAATTCCCTCTCCTTCACACGCAGCTCTTTCACTAAACTTTTGGTCAACCCTCCTAATCTCCTATGGGTCAGTGTCCATTTTTTCCCATTGTGCTTCTGTGAAATGGCTTGGAAAGTTTTTCTTTGTTAAAGCCGTTACTATTATAAATGCAAGTTGTTGATGGACATGGGGAGCTTGTAATTTTATTGCTGTTCCCGATTTCTGCCACTAGATGGTGGTGAAGCATCACATCATATCAAGTATTGCCTGTTGCCACAATGCAGGTTTATGGAATCCAAATCATGCAGCCTGTGTACATTGAAGAATTTTGTTCCTGTCTGAATGGACAAACACTTAGAGGGAGCCTCACCAAAGACATGCCACAAGCGTTGATCATGGCTAAGCCAGACCTTTTAACCTAGGAACACGAGGTGGTGAAGCTGCACTTTAATATTTTGCATCAATCCAAAGAGAGACACAATTACAAAGGCAATGTTAAGTCCTCCCACCACTCACCCACATTTGGAAGGAAATAATATCAAAATTTGCAAATGACCTAAAAATAGGGTGCACAGTTAACTGAGGAGTGTAAGTGGCTACAGGAGAACATGGGTCAATAGATTGGGCTGATGTCAGATGAAATTTAATGTGGAGAAATGTGAGGTGATATTTATTGGGAGGAAGAATGAAGATGGAAGTATACACCACATGGTAAAACTTTAAAAGGAGTAGATGAGCAGAGAGACTGGTTCAAATATATAAATCTTTAAAAGTGGAAGGACAAGTTGATTAAAGCTGTTACAACAAAAAGCCATATAAGGTTTTATAAATAAGGGCATTGAATGCAAAATCCAAGAGGTAATGCTAAACCTGTAGAAATCATTGGTTCAGCTGCAATTCGAATATGGTGTCCAGTTCTGGGTATCTTTTGAAAGGGGTGGATGATGACCGCCTTCTCACGGCCCACCCTGTTAGGTGATCTTAGATCACAACTAATGTTGTCTCAAAGGACACCGAACTTGTCGTTAAATCGACCTCCCAGTGACGGTAGCAAACCAAGCAAACTCACTCGAGGGCATAAATTTAAGGTAATTTCCAAAAGGACAATGGGAGAAATTAACAGCATTTTGTTTTACCGAGAGGAGTGTTGGAACATGGACTGTCCAACCAGATACAGTGGTGGAAGCAAAATCCAGAATAGCTTTTAAAAAGGGCAGTGAATAAATATTTAAAAGAAGAAAAATTGACAAGAGTTTGGGAAGGGGCAGGGGCCTGACTCTGATTGGGATTGGGACTAAAGTGCAATGGATCCAATTGCTGCCTGAGCTGCAAAATTCTACCATGTGAAATTGCAAAATCCTGCTCTCTCTTTCTGCCCCAGGGAGGCGTAGTCTCACTATTGGAGTTTCTGAATGGATTGTACTGGTAATTTGCGGTTTTTTGCTGTTCTAAAGAGAGAAAGCAAGAGAACATTTTGGAGCAGAGTGATCTCTGCATCCGCTGTGCAAGTGAAAATGCTGGATGGCCTATAGTTGCAATAACTTTTGCTAGGTCTGCTGGGATAGTTCTGCCTCCATAGTTGTTCTTTTTTGCTCTCTGGGGAGAAAGCAAGCTGAGATGTATCAGCATCCAAACATCTCACATCGAAGTGCATTGTATGGAGAAAAGATGGAAGGAGAGAAAAGTAACACCACATTTATATGAAAGCAGTGAAGAACTCAGTTTTGGCTCTTACAATTAGATAAGAGACACAACATTTGCTTAACATGTTAAATTGGGGAATTCAGAGCTTCAGACATGGTAGTCAAATGTACAAACTGAGAGCTGCTCAGTCAGTACAATCTTTAGTGATTGAAAATCACTGATATAGTGAGCACTTCTTGATCATTAAAATGTGAATGGTAATACAACAGGCCAACAGCATGTTTTTTTAACATTAAACATTTATCATTTTGGTTGGAGTTTGCACCAGTCGCTCTTGTATTAC
The DNA here is from genome assembly GCA_030390025.1 of Squalus acanthias. Classification (NCBI taxonomy): domain Eukaryota; kingdom Metazoa; phylum Chordata; class Chondrichthyes; order Squaliformes; family Squalidae; genus Squalus; species Squalus acanthias. Next base: position 33,950,877 of record CM059431.1, on the reverse strand, counting down.
AGCTGATGCCTGACCTTCCTGCTATGAAACCAGAAGTGCCAAATGATTCCTGAGTACTAATTGAAAGTGCTTCTTCCTATAGTTACCTGGGGTCTGTCACTCTAACAATACCTGGAGGAAATCCATGAACTAGAGCAGTCACATCAGTGATGAGAGGACAACACACTCAGATTAAAGCACAGATGCACCATTCCCGCAATTGATATAATGAAGGCAGCTTGTCACTTTTTACTGTGCTCTATGCATAAAGCAAGGACTTGTGATTGGACAAGTCCTACATGTGAGATTTGTCCAATGTTAACAGCTCTACCAATCCTTCGCGTACCACTTCTACCTGTGGATCTCACAGAATTAACACTGCAGAAGTTCAAACGCAGAGATAACCACATTTGCTATTGGAAATCTGTAACAGGCCTGTACCTCAGTGCAATTTCTCCAAAGCTTTCTGTGTCCAGTAACCCAGATTGAAGAATCCTCACTGAGACTCAGAGTCTAAACCAGGAAGTATAAATTAGATTTAAATCATGTACAGAAAGCAAAATAAAGCGAGGGAAAGAAAGGTAGGATTGAGAGATAAGAGACAAACAGAAAAAATTTAAAAAATCATAATTAAAAAAATAAATAAAACAAATCATAATTTTTAAAAAATCTCCAACACTAATTAAACTCTGAAGGAATGAGAGTCCACACTTGTAAAATTCAATTTTCACTGCCAGAGAGGATGTTTGGCAATAATTATGACTTATCACACGGTTAAAAATTCACCTGCATGCACCAGCCCTAACTTTTTCTGGTGTGTTTATTGGGTAAATAGTGGGTAAGTACAGCAACTTCACGCCCTTACATCGATTTCAATGCTGAGTCTATGGGCGAGGTACCAGTACAGCACAGCCTGTGGAGGAGCAAGGTAACTTGGAATGAAACTTCCGGATTTCCACGTTTAACTGCGCATGTGCGTACTCCGGAAGCTGCTGTCCGATTTACTCCATAATAATGGTGAGCATGGTTAGCTTCACTGTTATTCTCAACGCAAAGTCCGGGCCAATGTATTTGTTTTTTATGGTTGCCTGCATCTGCACCTGTTGTAACATACATTGGATGGGTTACAGAATTTATGCAATAACTACTATTCATTCAGTGCTTTGAAAGGTAATTGTAATAAGTCATGTAAAGTCGCAAACATACAAAAACGATTGACGGAAAAAGACCAGCTGATCCATCAAGTCTGTCCCATTCATCCGTGTTGGAACTAGGCAACATGACCAAAAATGTTCCCCACCCGCCAACAGCCATGTAGGTTCCTGGGAGAGTCAACAAAATAGATTTGTTTTAAAAAAAAACCCTAGGCCAATTCAGGGAGAAAATAATTCTGGGAAATTCCTCTTCACCCTCAAAGGTGATTTTTTTTAAAAAGAGTTCCAGGAGATAAGCTTGACCATAAGGCACGTCACCCAACATCCCACTTTCCTCTTGTACAAGCCTCCTCCAGGAGATCAATGACCATGAGGGACATTACCCAACATCCCACCAACAACGTGTACAAGCTTCCTCCAGGAGATAACAGTGGCCATGAGGGAACTTGCCCAACACCCCACCTACCTCTTGTACAAACCTCCTCCAGGAATTCGTCCCACTTTTGAACATTTGCAGTCACTGCATATCACGAGCCTGCAACTTATTCTGAAGAGCAATGACTCTGAAATGAAAAACCCCTTGACGGCTAACCCAGTTTTATGCTTGCATAGCTTATACGTATGACCCCCCCTCATTCTCCATACCTTATCCAATTTAAATAATCTGGCCACACATACACATTTTAAATACTTGAGTCACGTCTGCACCTCAATTCCAGCTCTTCAAATATCCTCGCAATTGCATATACTGACCACTGGATGGTGCTGCAGCAATATGAACTCTTCAGGCAAAAACCCTCAGTTTCTAATAATTGTTCTGAAAGGTAAGTAATTTTTATTACCAGTAAAAAAAAAAGTATAATTTCCCTCTTTAGTAACCAAGCATACCCTTACTGCCCCCTTTTTTAAAAATTTGTTTTTATGGGATGTGGGCATCGCCACGTCCTCAGCATTTATTGCCCTTGAGAAGGTGGTGGTGAGCCACCTTCTTGAACCGCTGCAGTCCGTGTAGTGAAGGTACTCCCACAGTGCTGTTAGGTAGGGAGTTCCAGGATTTTGACCCAGCGACGATGAAGGATCGGCGATATATTTCTAAGTCAGGATGGTGTGTGACTTGGAGGGGAACTTGGAGGTGGTGGTGTTCCCATGCATCTGCTGCCCTTGTCCTTCTAGATGTAAGAGGTCATGATGTGGAGATGCCGGCGTTGGACTGGGGTGGACAAAAATGAGAAGTCGCACAACACCAGGTTATAGTCCAACAGATTTATTTAATTTTACAAGCTTTCGAAGCAGTTCGCTCCTTCGTCAGGTAAGTTAGCAATGCACACTGCTAACTTACCTGACGAAGGAGCGAACTGCTTCGAAAGCTTGTAAAATTAAATAAATCTGTTGGACTATAACCTGGTGTTGTGCGACTTCTCATAGATGTAAGAGGTCATGGGTTTGGGAGGTGCTGCCGAAGAAGCCTTGGCGCGTTGCTGCTGTGCATCTTGTAGATGGTACACACTGTAGCCACGGTGCACCAGTGGTGGAGGGAGTGAATGTTTAAGGTGGTGGATGGGGTGCCAATCAAGCGGGCTGCTTTGTCCTGGATGGTGTTGAGCTTCTTGAGTGTTGTTGGAGCTGCACTCATCCAGGCAAGTGGAGAGTATTCCATCACACTCCTTACTTGTGCCTTGTAGATGGTAGAAAGGCTTTGGGGAGTCAGGAGGTGAGATACTCGCCACAGAATACCCAGCCTCTGACCTGCTCTTGTTGCCACAGTATTTATGTGGCAGGTCCAGTGAAGTTTCTGGTCAATGGTGACCCCCAGGCTGTTGATGGTTGGGGATTCGGCGATGGTAATGCCGTTGAATGTTAAGGGGCGGTGGTTAGACGCTCACTTGTTGGAGATAGTCATTGCCCGGCACTTCTGTGGCGTGAATGTTACCTGCCACTTATCAGCCCAAGCCTGAACGTCGTCCAGGTCTTGTTGCATGCGGGCATTATCTGAGGAGTTGTGAATGGCACTGAACACTGTGCAGTCAAGGGGGAAAGTACTGTGATACCCCACTGAACGTGCCCCTCGCCCTGGCTGTGGCATGTCTCATTGTCCTTCGTGGCCACTAATGCTCTATCTACTACTGCTGCACCCAGCCACGTCCTCAGCCCCACCAATCCAAGAGTAATCCTGACACTGGCAATTTAGTGATGCATATGGCCCACATTGACTGAAGTTACCAAGATTCACCTTCCCCCAGAGTTAACCCCCCCCCCCCATGAACCACTTCGATGCCCTCTTTCCCCTCTCTCACCCACCCCCCAGCACCAACAGTGAACGATAACATTTCCCACCTGGCATCTCACTTGCTGAGACAGTTTCCCACCTGAGATCTCACTCCCTGTCCCTCTTTCCCCATCCATCCTTCCTTCTCTCCCTCTTCCCCTCCACTCTGCCCTTTCCCCTCCCATCTGGTTCCTCCCCCATTGGTCCAATTATCCTCCTGCCCTTTAACCCGCCTTGACCTGAATACTACATTTGGTCTTGACTTCCCATGTACAATGCCACAGCAGATGAGCTAGTTACATTTAAAAAATCATCATCATTTTGTTCTATTAATTTGAATCAATTGCTAAAATCTGTTTAAAAAGTGAATACTGTACTAATAATATTACTGAGAATTGGTCTGGATAGGTTAAAGGAGAATGTGTTAGTGAATTTAGTTCCTTCACATTATTGGGTTCAGTTAGTGCTGAATAATCCTGGGTTAATCCCTGTTAATAATGAGCTGGTGGCTTAACAGCCAACCTCTGTAACTCCAATTATGTTAACTCTGGCTATTCAAATAAAACATAAGAGAATTGGGTTAAACAAAGTAAAGAATGTTATTTATTGCAATTTGTAACCATTTGATCTTTGGGAGAGGTCTCTATACTGTTGCTCATAATGGGAAATTGTCCATATGAATCATAGAAATTTTACCACAGAAGAATTGCTGTCTGGCCTATCGTAACTGAGCCGCTGTTAACTCCACATCAAAGTATCTATTTCTAATCTTATTATCCTGCTCTTCCCCTGCACCTTTTAATGTTTTACTTTGTGTCTGTCCAATTTCCTCTCTCACGTTGATTGCCTGGGCTTCAATCGCCATTTGCTATAATGCATTCCATATTCTAATAACACTTTGCATGGGAAAACTTTTAACCTCCCCTTTATGCTTCTAGTAATCCTAAATTGATGCCCCCTTTGTTACTTACACCAAACAGTAGAAATAATCTTTCACTATTTACCCTCTCAAAATTTTGAGCACTTATATTCGATTCCTCATTGACCTTCTCTGCTCTAATGGATACAGCTGTAGATTTTCAGGACTCTTTTGACGCTATCTCTCATTATGGCCTCGAGCAGTTTTCCTACTGATCTCAAACTAACTGGTATATGCTTTCCTGATTTATCCCTTTCCCCTTTCTGAACAGATGTGCAAGAGTTGCCACCCTCCCATCACGTCAAATACTACATGTCCTGTTTCCAAATTATGACTTTTATTTCAGCACAGACCTACCTTGGTATGCTGGCGTGTAGACAATACAGGCATGGTGACTTAAAAACTTTACATGCCATTAACCATTTTAATATGGTTTCCTTGCTATTTATATCAATGTATCTGTTGTTCTCCTGAAGTCCTTCCTCCACCCTCCTTTGTAAATGAAGTGAAAATTAAATGGTGGCTGGGAATATAGTTAATGGCATGTTGGTCTTTAGGATATTTGACAGTCATATTATGCAAATATCTTGGACAACAAGTAAATGTTTGATGAATATAGCTCATTAGAAAAGATTGACTTGTACATATTCATTAAGTTAACTTCACTGCATCTCTTTTATAATAATTTGGGTTCCCAGCGGTTGCTTGAAGCCAAAGTTTCACTCTGCTTTACCTTCATTTTCCCCCAAACATTGGATCGCTCTCAACTCAATATACAGCAACAAAATGCACAGTGGAGAATTAGATTTAAATTATGTTTTACTGTTGAATTTTATATCATTCTAAGATAAAACCAAAGGAATAATCTCGGTAAAAAATTGAAACTTGCTGAAGTAAGCCCCCAAAGTGCGGACCAAGTGATATACAAGGTCGACGCTACTGGCTTGTTGAAAGAAAGACAGACCAAGTAATTGAAGTCACAACGGTTTATTCAGGCCTGGGGAGAATCTCTTACGTCGCTGCGTAAGTCCAACTCCGCCGAGCTAATCAAAGCACACACATTTATACAAACATTTCTGCCTTACCCTTACGGAGATCCAATTAATTTTAAAAGTTACACATTACTCATTATCTGAGGGTGGCTGTTTATACAAAGATAACACATAATTTACACACAATGCTGTCCTAGCCCGTGATGTGTTTTCAAGAACTGTGCGTTCCGTTTTCTGTTAATCTCGTTATAGGCCTGCTTTTCTGCAAATGAGTCATGCCCGTCTTGCCCTGGTTATGTCCAATTTTTAATATCTTACTTCAGTCCCCCCTTTTGACCTATTGGACAACTGTTCCAATACAGGTCAACATGTATTCCTGTTGCCTGGTGTTTGCCCGAGCATGCACTCTTTGGCCTTCTACCAGTCTAGGTTATACATGGGTATGACATAAACCAATTTATGAGCCGGTTTCACCCCACGCGGTATATGTGGTCTTTTTTGTCTTTGTTCTTATGTTGCCATTCCCGGGGCCCCAGAGCCCTGCATCAATGGTCTGAGCTTCTGGTTCGAGCTCGTCCTCCATTCCCTCGGTGGTGCGTGACGTGTCCTTTCGAGACTGTCATCACTTACCAATCCTGTTTCTGCCATTCCCGTCTTACGGTTGGCCGGCCTGGTTATTAATTACAGTGTCCAATTCATTCCTTGTAATTTTAGGCCTGTAGATCGGGTCTTACACCATTCTCATAAGAGTGGCTGAGGGATCTCCTGCAAGAAGCTCCTCATCCTCCTTTCTTTCATGGTTTGCCACGGGCGCCAATCTTGGCTTTACCTAATCTGGTGCAGAGGCATTTGAGCAGCAAGAATACACAGTATATTGTAATAACAATCACGAGGAATATCATTATGCTTTGTACCACTGAGGCGCCCAACGTCCCCAACCATCCTGATCCCCAATCACCAAAATAGGAAGAGGTGGGGGAGTTTCTAGTTTTTTCATGCCTGTTCTTGTATGTGGGTTGCAAGGTTCTCAATCTCTTCTGAATCGTCCGGAACGTAAGTGCAGCATGTTGGTCCTATTATGGCACACGTCCCTCCTTCCTTTGCTAATAGATAATCTAGGGCTATCCGGTTCTGCATTGAGACAGTACGTACAGCTACCAATTCTTCATTTATTGATCTGGCCATCCGGTCGTATCATTGGCTACTTGTTCCAATAATGTATTTAATTGGTCCGTTTCTAAAATGGTTCTATGTACCCCATAGAAAGGCCACATTATGGCCACAACCTTTTCCCAGGTTTGCACTGCCCGTTTGCTCCTGCCCATTGGGACCCCTTGTTGGGCGTCGGTTAGGGTTTTGTGGTGGGTTACATATGGCTGTACATAGCCGAGGTAACATGATCCTCTCCAGTTGGATGGCAGCCAGGGGTACGCCCTTTCACCGCATATAAAATACGTGCCATTATAGGCACATGTCCGGGATTCATCCGTTACCCACGGTATGATAATGTTCCCTTCCGTGCCATTATTAAAGGGGACAGTTAGATACGTTGCGGTGAACACTGACCCGTCCTGGGCTCGTGTCATACTGACATTTTGGCAACATTTACTGCGTCCCATATCCCTTCCCGCTCCTTCCCTTGTTATACAAATTATTCCTTCCACTTTTTCCTTGAGGGTCAAAAATGGAGGTTCCTGTGTGTTAGTGTACTTGGGAAGATACCACCCTCTGAACCGATCTGGGTCATACCCTGCTGCCTCCCATTGCTTCTCCACCTGGCTTGTATCCTCCCCCTTGCTAGTGGTACCGTTATCATTTCCGGTGTTATTTTGATTAAGAAACCAGGATGCCATTTCCGAGTAATTAAAAGGCACGGGTTTCACCGGAATTCCTTCCTCGGAATTTGTCAGGGCTCCGGAGCAGACCCAACAGCTAGAGAGGTTCAGCTGACTCGCGTATTTCCATGACATATACAAGTAACTATTTCCTGTAGTTTTAGGCATCCTTTCTACATTATGGAGTACGCCTCGGCCTATAAGGCCATCTATAAGCAGATACTTGATCATCTTGTTCCTTGTTGTCGGCTGTCCCTTCTTCCGTCGTTCTTCTAATTTGTCCTGTGGAAATACAAGGCTGGTCGTCACCAGCAGTTAATTATTCCATTCTTACTACTTCTACTATCTCGGGCCTTGGGTTACCCCGTACCCGGATACACACTCCTTGATAGACGCATACAGAACCTACAGTTATTCAAGCTATGCAGATACATCCAATTAAATTAGTAGAATGCCTTCCACTTCCTCATCTTGTAACCTTTGTTTGTTAGCAGGCATTGGTTTCATTAAGTGTTCCGTTTTCTGTAATTTTTTTTAGAGAGTTGTGTGATTAGTTTATTTTAGTTCATCCTTATTGACTCAATCCTGTTTCAGTCTCTTCTCTCCTGGCCAGTTTCCCAGATCTATTGAAACATACAGACCACGAAGAATATTACTATCATAATGCAACAGGATCCTATTAACGCGAATACAAGGTCGTCCGGCTCCTTTTGGACTTTATGCAAATAATCCTTGCTTTCCTTGTGCAATATGATTTCTGGGTTACTCATCGGGTTCTTTGTATAATTTTAATTGTGTCCAGTGTTTCCATCTTCCTTTTCCAGTGCCGTGCAGGTCTATACACGCACAAGTGTCGCTGGTCATTAATACCAAATAGGGTCCTTCCCACCGGGGCCGTAACCCAGGTTTTATTGGAATAATTCTGGACATTACCTGACTTCCCACCCCAGGTATAACTTTCTTTTGTTCTTCGGTATCCCTTTCCAGATCCTTGATTATCTGCTGGTCTCTAACCTCCTGTCTCAGCCCGTGCAGTTCCGCACATAATTGCTTTATGAACCTTCTGATTCTGTCTTTTAAAGGTCCCACATCTTCCCCTCCGGTCACTACTCCTTCGGGAAGCGCCATTGCCCGTCCCGTCATTAATTCAAAAGGGGTCAGTCCGGTGGTGCTATTTGGTGTGGCCCTTAGTCTCATTAGGATCGTGGGTAACAGTTCTGCCCACCCCTGCCCCGTCTCCACAATTGCCTTTGTGAGAGATCGTTTTAAGGTCCGATTCATTCGTTCCACCATTCCTGAACTTTCGGGATGGTAAGGTATATGAAATTTCTGCCTTACGCCCAACAGGGCGCAAGCCTCTTTCATTACCTTTCCGGTAAAGTGTGTTCCATTATCTGAATCTATTTGTAATGGGACTCCCCACCGGGGTATTATTTCTTCTGCCAAGATCCGGGCCACTGTACTGGCGGTACAGTTTCGGGTGGCGAAAGCTTCCACCCACCTTGTGAATTGGTCGATTATTACCAGACAGTAGGTTTTTCCTTTGCTTTTGGTTAATGGTCCGGTAAAGTCTATTTGTAGTTTCTCCCAGGGTCCCTTGGGTCTGGGCTGTCTACCCCATTTTACCTTTACTGGTTTTCCGGTGTTACATTGCGCACAAATGTGGCAATCCTTACAATACTTCCTTACACTGCTTGATAGTCCGGGCCACCACCAGCATCGGCCTATGTTATTTATCATTCGGCTGGCCCCTGTATGGGCTTGTCCGTGATACAACCTTATTAGTTCCTGTTGGATACACTCGGGTGCACAGACCCGTCCCTCCTTTCTCCAGACCTTATCTCTGGATAGCATTACTCCCTTCTCTTCCCAAATTTTCAGCTCAGGTTCTGGTATGTCTCGATGTAATTTAACAATATTATACTCAAGGGGTATTAATGGGACTGGGACTCCCCCTATCGGTTTTACACTGCCACAGGGCGCCTCAGTCATAACTTTGGCGGCCAGGTCTGCAGCCCTGTTACCTTGTTGTTGTGGAGTTTTTCCTTTGGTGTGCGCTTTAACCTTTATTACTGCTAACTCCGTTGGTCCGCGCGCGGCGTCCACCAAGGACTTTACTACATCCAGGTGTTGGATGGGGGTTCCCCCAGAGGTGATGTACCCCCTCCTACTCCATGGGGCCATATAATCATGTACTAGTCCGAAGGCACAGCGGCTGTCGGTATATACATTAACCCTTTTTCCCATAGCCAGTTTCAGGGCTTCCGTTAAGGCTGTTAGTTCTGCAACCTGGGCAGATTTATCCCCTGGGAGAGTTCCGGCTTGTAACACCATTCCTTCCCCATTTACCACCGCCCAGCCTGTCCTCGGCTTTCCCTGTACATATTTTCGGGATCCATCTACATATAACTCCAAGTCCGCTTCGGCCAAGGGTATTTCTTTTATTTTATCTAGGTCATTTTCTGGCTCTTCCTCATTCATGCATTGGTGGTCCTCTCCTTCCATGATCATCATGGAGGCTGGGTTCTGCCCCATATCCCTTACTATCTGTATTGACTTGTTTTTGGGTAATAGTACCGCCTCCCAGGCTGCTCGTCGAGCATTTGAGACAGACTTCAGTCGTCCCGTATTAAGTAATTCTACCAGGGTGTGCTGGGTGTGTAGTACAATATCTCCGGTCATTATAATCAGTTCACTGACCTGTACTGACCATCTGGCACAATCTATAGCGGCCACGCAGCGGGGCATACCTGCCACGATGGGGGATCGTCTAGTGGAATAGTAGGCCACCGATCTCATGTTTCCTCCGTGCTCCTGGGCTACTACGGCGCTATAGTGTCCGTCATGATTGTGACAGAATATGTGATAGGGTCTCTCTTGGTCAGGTAATCCTAACGCGGGGGCAGCGGTCAGGGCTTGTTTAAGTTTGGTAAATGCTTCTTCCTGAGTGGATGTCCACTCGATGGGTTCTTCTGCTGCCCTACCCCCCTTTGTTAATTCATACAGGGGCGCGGCCATGTGTGAGAAGCCTTCTATAAAGTTCCGGCTAAAGTTAAAGAGACAGAGTACCTGCCGTACTCCTCTCACGTTTATGGGCCTTGGCATTTGGCTGATTGCCTCCTTCCTTTCCTCTGGCATAGCCCTTTTTCCCATACTGACCCTATACCCCAGGTATATGACTTCCAATTTTCCTACCTGGGCTTTGGCTGGGTTTGCCTTAAAACCCGTATCCCGTAGGGCTGAAAAGACCTTTGTCAGGGCCCCCTTATGTCCCTCTTTCGTTTCTGACGCTATTAGGAGGTCATCCACGTATTGTAAGAGGGTACTATTTTCACCCTCTAAGTCTAGGTCTTCAAGAGCTCTGGCCATGTGGCGGTGAAAAATGGCTGGACTGTTATGGAATCCTTGTGGGACCCGTGTCCATGTATACTGTTTGCCGCCTATTGTAAAGGCGAATTTTTCTTGTGATTCCTCATGCAGGGGAATGGACCAGAATCCGTTTGCGATGTCTAACACGGTGAATATTTTGTGTTCTGGTTTTAAACCGTTAAAGATAGTAGCTGGGCTTGCTACAATTGGATATTCCTTTGGGGTCACTTTATTTAAGGCTGTGTAATCGATTGTAAGTCGATATGACGCATCAGGTTTCTTTACGGGCCATACTGGAGAATTAGTGCCGGACACTGTTTCTTGCAAAATTCCTTGTTTAACTAGTTCCAATACTATACTCCGTACGGCTGTCTGGGCCTCCATTTTTAGGGGATACTGTTTATGGGGTCGGTGGGTTGGCCCGGGGACTTTGACTGGGTTTATCTTGACCAGTCCGCAGTCCTGCTTGTGTTTGGCCCATAGTTCGGGGAATCGGTGGCAAATTTCCCCCCATCCTCCTTTTTCGTCCCATTTGGGGTCTATTATTCGGAGAGCGCTGATGGCGCATGCTGTCTTGGATCCCTTTGATTTATGTCTCTCTTCCTTATGGTTATCGGGCCATAGCAACTTATCCTGCTTGGGGTCTATTAAAACTCTCACTTCCCTTAGTATGTCTATACCCAGGATGGTCCCCTCAGTATTTTCACAGATCCAGAAACATGTAGGTGTAATGATTTTTCCTAATTCTAGTAATACTGTCTCACTTTTCCATGCTTTAATTTTTTACTCCCCCTATCCCGGATATAAAAATATTTTTCTTGGTTCGCGGCCAGGGTACGTTCGTTAGAGATATTGCTGCCCCGGTGTCTATGAGCATTCTGCACTGTCGGCCCCCTACCAGTGCCTCAATAAACATTCTAGGGTCTCCCTTTGCCGGGTCTCCGAGGGCTGCTACCTTTCAGGCATTGCCCTGCACTAATCTCCACTGTTCCTCGGGACATTTAGCTCGTACCAATTGATCGATATCTATACTATGTAGGGCATGGTTTATGCGTACTTCGCGCAGTTTGTGCCAGAATGTCTGATTATTCTGGCGGTGTTTTAAGGTTGGTAATTCGTTGAGGAGAATCACCCGATCCTGCAGGCTTAACGGTGTGTAGGTCAGCGTTGTGGTGGCCGGCCTGCCCGGTACTGCCGGAACGGCCGGATTTCCCCCCGCCGCCGGAACTGCCGGGACCGTGGGATTGCCGGCCTATATTGCAGTGTCACTGGTGCCATCGGAACAGGCTCCGGGGCCACCGACTGGTGTCCTGAATACGGGGGAGGACAGCCGGTCGGCCCTCCCAGGGCAGTTCCGGGTATACCTTTTCCCGGGAGTCACCCGGTTTTGGGGCGGTTGCAGCTACTGGATATGTCTTAAGGACTCCGTGCTGGAGCGTACATTCCCGATGGTAACGTGCCGCCACGATAATGTACGCTTTTTCCAATTTATTTTTGGTTTGTTTCATCCACCAGTCCCTTTGTGTGTCTGGTTTATCGTCCCGGTTCCACCCTGCCTTCCTCATTTTCTCAATTAGTTTTTTATTCTTGTCATAAACATATCGTGTTACAGACTCTGGGTCTCCCCAGGGTTCCTTATCCTCTTTACTAGTCATATCCAAAGTTTTCGAGTACTCCTATACTTTATTCAATATTTTATACACCCTTACTTGTCACGTGATCACGATCCTGTGGTGCTTTGTAGTCCCTACGCCTACTTGATCCTGGCCGACACGTGGGACTACGTCCTCTTAATTCAGGCTCAGGCTAGGTGTTTGAGACAGGCACCACCCTTGTCCGAGTCGATCACTCCGTGATTCTCAGTTCAACTTTATACTTTATTGACACAACGGATCTCCTTATACTTTAAGCAGTCACGCACTTAGTTTACTTTTCGGCCAGAAGGACTCGTCCTTCACCCAGTGTTAAAACAACCCGTTTAACTACTTCTTAAGAGACGCACCTCGTGGGCCTACCGGGTTTCTAAACCCTTGTTTTCCGGTACCGCAGTCCGGCAGTTTTAACCGCCTTCAATTAAAGGTGTCTTTCTTTTTATAGTTCTTTTGTACGTCGATCTTACTTAACGTCTCGCCAGCGATTAACCTCTAATTTTACAGGTGGTAATTTTAAACGTACTCACCCGTCTTAGGTTATCGCTGTCCGAGAGTTTTTGTTCAGATCGCGTATCCCATCCTCGTCGCCAATTGAAGTAAGCCCCCAAAGTGCAGACCAAGTGATATACAAGGTCGACGCTACTGGCTTGTTGAAAGAAAGACAGACCAAGTAATTGAAGTCACAACGGTTTATTCAGGCCTGGGGAGAACCTCTTACATCGCTGCGTAAGTCCAACTCCGCCGAGCTAATCAAAGCACACATTTATACAAACATTTCTGCCTTACCCTTACGGAGATCCAATTAATTTTAAAAGTTACACATTACTCATTATCCGAGGGTGGCTGTTTATACAAAGATAACACATAATTTACACACAATGCTGTCCTAGCCCGTGATGTGTTTTCAAGAACTGTGCGTTCCATTTTCTGTTAATCTCGTTATAGGCCTGCTTTTCTGCAAATGAGTCATGCCCGTCTTGCCCTGGTTATGTCCAATTTTTAATATCTTACTTCACTTGCGCAATAGGCCAAGAGTTTTAGTATCTCTTGTCAAAGCAATGAACAATACACAAAAATAATGGTGTTGCTGTACAATGTGCTCAGAGATCATTTAAAGGCCATTTGTTGTGTTGAAATTGAAAATGTCAGTCACTTAACTGCTGACAACACTGAGGAGCTACTTAAAATTTAAACCAATGGTTTACAAATTGGGTTGATAGTTATTGGAGCTGTGGAAGAGCGGAGCTAACTGAGTCAGTGAGGGAAGGAGCAAGGATTCACGCCTCAAACACACGCTCTTCATTAAAGGCGTACTAGTGATCTGAGATTGTTATAGGGAAAGCATGTAGGGTTTTAGGTTGCATTGCTAGGGGCATTGTGTGCACAATGAAGAGCAATATACTTAGGCTATAGAAGGTTTTGGTACATCCACTCGGAGTATTGTATCTGGTTTTGTTCACATGGTGAGGGATAGCGAGGCTTTGGAGAAGGTGTAGAGGAGGATGAGACCAAATCTTAGAGTTCTTAGTGATGATGATTGGCTCCAAGAATTCGAGCCATTTACGTTGGAAGAATGCAGGCTTAGAGAGGATATGATTGAAGTTTTAAAATGATAAAAAGATGGGATGCAGACCAATTAGGTAGGTAATTTGAAATAGATAGGGATGGTAGTACTATATCAATTAAGTTTGTAGGCAAAGAGTTAGGTTAAATGCCAGGAAATATTTTCTTTTACAGAGTCATTGCCCTCTTAAACAAATTACCAAGATATGTGTTGAGTATGAAGTTGCTGCTGCCCTTTGTAAAGGGAACGTTACACATTCCTGAGAGAGGAGAATGTTTCCAATTATAGGGAGTAAGTTGCTAGTTCGTTGTGATTATGAGAAGTCCTTGGCAATTAGTGTCCTGGAGCTTGCTTGTCTTAGGGAAGTGAGCGCTTGCACAGGACCGGGCACAAAAGTACATCTGTCCCCTACCACTGCCAGGAATGGCTGGAAGCCTTGCCTAATACACATCTCTTGCATCGAGTGCTCAAACCAGGCAAACTGAGGAATATGTATTGCCCTAATTTGCATGCATTTTTATTACACCTTTCTGTATGCTTTAGGCTGGGTCCCGGAAGCAGGAAATGAGGGTGGGAGGTGGGGTGCAGGTGGATATGAGTTTTCCAGCCCTGTCCAACTCAGAGCCCCCAGAGATCAGTGTGGGATGGGTGGGAAATCTAGGCCATAAGTCATCAATCTCACCTGCTTTGGAACATCTGAATTTTTATTAACTAAATATTGCAAAAGTTTAAATAATGCTAAAACATCTCTCATAACATTCTTTCTATCTTTAATCCTTAAAAATAGCAAACAAGCTATCTTTACTCGCCATCAAAATCTTCCAAAAAATGAGAGAAACTGAGATCTTCATCTCGGCAACTGAATTCCTTTCTCTTTACTTCCTGCGAGCTCTGCCACAACACACATAAACAGAAGGCTCAGCAATTTAACTCTCTTTCTCCTATCCACGTCGGGAGCATGCTCCCCGGAAAATTTTGCATTTTTACGTTAAAATGAAGCTTTCTAGTTAATTTTACTTTGCAATTGAGTTTTTTTTACTTCAACCTTTTAACTTCACAATTGATGGATGATTTTATTTTAAAAGCTATAGGAAAACTAAGCAACATTTGGATTTAATCAATATTCAGGAGGCCAACCCAGATTCGTGTTTCCCCAAAATCTATCTCAACAGCAACAACAACTTGCATTTATATAGCGCCTTTAACGTAGTGAAATGTCCCAAGGCGCTTCAGAGGAGCGTAATCAAACAAAATTTGACACCGAGCCACATAAGGAGATATTAGGGTTGACCAAGAGGTAGGCTTTAATGAGCGTCTTAAAGGAGGAAAGAGAGGTAGCGAGGCGGAGAGGTTTAGGGAGGGAATTCCAGAACTTAGGGCCCAAGCAGCTGAAGGCACGGCCGCCAATGGTGGAGCGATTGAAATTGGGAATGCTCAAGAGGCCAGAATTAGAGGAGTGCAGATATCTCGGAGGCCCCCGTGCAGCCAGCTTGC
Source organism: Squalus acanthias (assembly GCA_030390025.1). Lineage (NCBI taxonomy): Eukaryota > Metazoa > Chordata > Chondrichthyes > Squaliformes > Squalidae > Squalus > Squalus acanthias. The sequence continues at coordinate 33,935,653 of CM059431.1, read as the reverse complement.
CGGCTTTTCAATGCAAAAACCACGCATGCGCGGTGTTTTGAATGGCTCGCGCAGCCCCTTAAAGGGGCCACGTGGCGCCAAAACAAAATTACAGGGAATATTGCTCGGAGGGCTGTGGGACTGGAGGAGATTACAGAGATAGGGAGGGAAGAGGCCATGGAACTATTTGAAAACAAGGATGAGCATTTTAAAATCAAGGCATTGCTTAACAGGGAGCCAATGTAGGTCAGCGAGCACAGAGGTGATGGGTGAACAGGTCTTGGTGCGAGTTAGGTCACGGGCAGCAAAGTTTTGGATGACCTCAAGTTTACGGAGGGTAGTATGTGGGAGGCCAGCCAGGAGTGCGTTGGAGTAGTCATGTGTAGAGGTAACAAAGGCATGGATGAGGGTTTCAGCAGCAGATGAGCTGAGGCAGGGACCAAGTCGGGCGATGTTCCGGAGGTTGTAATAAGCGGTCTTAGTGATGGAGCAGATATGTGGTCAGAAGCTCATCTCGGGGTCAAATATGACACCAAGGTTGAGAACATTCTGGTTCAGCCTCAGACAGTTGCCACATTACAGAGGTACTCCCTTCTCCCATTCACCCCCCTGACCAGTGCACAGAAACATACTTCCTCTAATTTCCATCCCCAGTTCAGAGACTCTCCTCCTATTCCACCTGTAATTCACAGATACATTCTACTTCTCTCCCCCTCCACCACTGCTCAATTCACAGATTTAAAAAAAAAATTAGTTTATGGGATGTGGGCGTCGCTAATTGCCCTTGAAAAGGTAGGGGTGAGCTGCCTTCTTGAACAGCTGCAGTCCGTGTGGTAAAGGTACTCCCACAGTGCTGTTAGGTAGAGAGTTCCAGGAGTTTGATCCAGCGACGATGAAGGATTGGCGATATACTTCTAAATCAGGATGGTGTGTGACTTGGAGGGGAACTTGGAGATGGTGGTGTTCCCATGCGCCTGCTGCCCTTGTCCTTCTAGGTGGAAGAGTTCTCGGTTTGGGAGGTGCTGCCGAAGAAGCCTTGGCAAGCTGCTGCAGTGTATCTTGTAGATGGTACACACTGCAGCCACGGTACGCCGGTGGTGGAGGGAGTGAATGTTTAAGGTGGTGGATGGGGTGCCAATCAAGCGGGCTGCTTTGTCCTGGATGGTGTCGAGCTTCTCGAGTGTTGTTGGAGCTGCACTCATCCAGGCAAGTGGAGAGTATTCCATCACACTCCTGACCTGTGCCTTGTAGATGGTGGAAAGGCTTTGGGGAGTCAGGAGGTGAGACACTCGCTGCAGATGCATTCTACTTCTCTCCCCCCTCCACCACCACTCAATTCACAGAGGCACGTTTCCCCAACCCAGCACACAGACACGCTAGCTCCATGATACGCTCCTTACAGCCATTCCTGGCTGCAGGTCCTTTTTGATGTTACTGCTTTGTTCTGGGATCAGTCTCTGCTGCAGGCAGGAATTCCTGATTTATAGCAAGACCAGGAATTCACGCGCAGTACCGAGAACTGTTCCAGGACAAAATAGAAGCATGATCGAGTACAAAAGAAAATTTGTCTGCAAGCTACCTGCATTCCAAAAATAAACTCCAGAAAATATTTAAGGTGTCCACAACAGCTCCCTCCCTCAAAATCCACAGTGTGCCTGCAATACAACCTAAAATCCTATTTGTTGTCCCTGAAGAATTCTCACACTGCTTATGCACCTTTAACAAATGATCAGCTACTACCCCCAGTTCCCTTTGCTGATCGGTTTCAACCTAATTCCTACCCTATTGGTTGTAAGTCTGCAGCGCATCCATGACCCTAATTTAGTACAAACTGGAGCTAAATTGGAGGGGTATGGTAGCCGAGTGGTAATGGTACCAGACTATCAACCCACAGGTTAATGAGTTCAAATCCCATCATGTGAAAGTTGTGAAAAATAATGAAAGCTGCCAGCTTGTTGTAAAACCTCAACTGGTTCACCAATGTCCTATCACCCCTACTCGGTCTGGCCTACAAATAACTTAATACCACCACGAAGTGCCTAGCTACCCAGTTGTATACAATCACAACAAAGTTGAATAATATGAAAATTATTGAAAAAAGGCTAAGTCTAAGGCAATCTGAACTCAGTCAACCTTGTAAAGTCCTCCTCACCATGGGCTGGTACCCACGTTGGAAGAGCTGTCCCACAGACTGTTCAAGTAACAGCTTGATGAAGTCAGACTCGTGGAATCATATCCTGCATTACCATCCATGGGTATACCCTGTCTCACCAGCAGGACAGATCTACCAGAGGAGTGGGCACTGTGATATACAGTGAAGTGGGAGAGCCCCTTTAGAGTCCTCAACATTGAATCTGGACCCCATAACGTCTCATGGCTGTAGGTCAAACAAGGTCAAGGAAACCTCCTACTGATCACCACCTAGCATACCCCTCCTCAACTGACAAATCAATTCTCCTCCATGACATCACTTGGTGGAAGCTCCAAGAGAAGCAAGGGCATCGACAACTCTGAGTGGGATAGTTCGTTGACCACCACCAAGAGTGGCTTGGTAGTACTATGACTGCCCAGGTCAGCTGCTAAGGGTGCCAACCTGAGGAAGTAATCTACATAACCTTGTCCTCACCAACCTGTCTGTCCTAGACACACATAACCACAATAGCATTGGTAGAGGTGATCTTTGTAAAGACAAAAAGGGCAATTTTCACCAAATACTTTAGGCGCTAAAGAGGTAGCCAAGATGTGGTCTTAAACTGAAATGGCGGTTTAATCAATTTTTAGTGCAAGACGCCAGCTTGGTAAAGAAATTGAAGCCAGCGCTTGGACCAGCCGCCCGGAGGCTAGTTAAACAGCTAATTACCACTTAAAATGCCTGCTAGCGCTCATTAAAGAGGCTGCACAGCATTTTGGTGGCTCGCACTTCAACTAACGCCCCCTCCTAACAGCGACCAGCTGTTTGGCAGTGAACGCGGCGTTGATGTCAATTTCAAGCACTAATTAAAGGGATCCTCACCAATGTTACTGTTATGCTGCATGGCCGTGCAGCGGCCTCAAGGTCCTGCGCAGCCAGTTAAAGGGCCTGCGCACCCAAAAAATACAGGGAACATTGATTATCACCACTTAAAAAGATGCTCCCCATTTCATGGTCATTGCTGCTAGAGCTGTGAAGAGGGCCTCAAACATATTGGGAGACTTTCTGGGACACTTTGTCAAGACTTCACCAACACTCGAGCAACATTTATTCCGCAAATTCCCTGAGGACTTCATCTAAAAAGAGTAAGTGCTGTGCTACTCCACCTTTTATGAGTCACCAGGAGAAAGGGAGTGCTTGGTCTTGGGTATCTTGCTAGGGGTCCCCCTTGGTCTGGACGAGGAATGGGAGGAGGACATGGGGCCAGGCAAAGCAGCACCAGCTGCTGCAGGAGAGGAGGGCAAGGAGGAGTCATTCCACCTCCCCGTGGGTACAGGACAGCCCTCCTCCTCTGAGCCTCCTCCACCAGGACCTCCAGTGCCACATCCGAGAACCTGTGCGCCCTCTCCCTCGGTCCCTGAGCCACCCTGCAACGTGCTGCTGTGTGCCAGCCAGAGAATGCCACACCTTCAGTGAAAGTGAGGTGTTAGGAGCCCGCTTATACTGCTCAATGAAACTTGCATCTAATCAGCACTTGAGTGCTACACCTGCAGGTTTCTGGTTAGCGCTTGCAGGCACGTTCAAATCATGATAATCACCAATTAGCTTGAAAATTGAGTGCTAAATCTGGACTTTCAAACAGGCGTTTTTTTATTAGCACAGCAGCCATTCATCCTTTGGCGAAAATAACCCCCAAAGTCTCGTCCACAATGAGGCCATCCTCCATTGTGTAGTGGGGCACTACCATCATGCTACGTGGGACTGAATAAACACAGATCTAGCAGGCCAAAACATGAACATACGAATTAGGAGCAGGAGTAGGCCACTTGGCCCCTCGAGCCTGCTCTGCCATTCAATAAGATCATAGCTGCTCTGATTACTCCACATTCCCGCCTACCCCTGATAACCTTTCACCCCCCCCTTGTTCACCAAGAATCTATCTACCTCTGCCTTAAAAATATTCAAAGACTCTGCTTCCACCGCCCTCTGAGGAAGAGAGTTCCAAAGACTCATGACCCTCTGAGAAAAAATTTCTCCTCATCTCTGTCTTAAATGGGCGACCCCTTATTTTCAAACAGTGACCCCTAGTTCTAGATTCTCCCACAAGAGGAAACATCCTCTCCACATCCACCCTGTCCAGACCCCTCAGGATCTTATATGTTTCAATCAAGATGAGATGCTACACTGAGGGCCATCAGCAGTGACAGAATTGTATACAGTTACAATCTGTAACCTCATGGCCTGGCACAGCTCGTATTACTTGAACACCATCAAGCCAAGAGACCAACCCTGGTTCAATGTGGAGTGTAGAAGGGCATGCCAGGAACAGCACGGGCATATCTTAGAATGAGGTACAAACACTCTACTGCACAGAGCTGCCTGCAGGCATCTACAGCCAAAAGTGCTGCGTGGATGATGCTTCTTGGCCTACTCCTGAGGTCCCCACTGTCATAGAGTGCACAGCCAATTCAGTTCACTCCACCTGAGATTCAGAAGCAGCTTGGGGTCCTGGCAACATCCCAGCTACAGTGCTGAAGACCTGTGCACCAGAACTAGCTGCTCCAATTACATTAGCAGTTTGGAAGATTGCCCAGGTATGTCCTATCCACAGAAACACAGGATAAATCTAATCTGGCCAATTGTTACCCTATCAGCCTCCTCCTAATCATTAGTAAAGTGATGCAAGGAGACATTACTTCTCCATAATATCATCTTCCACCAGATCAAGCTGATGCTTCCAATCTCTTTTAACTTTATCTCCCATGAGCCTTACCTTGCAAATGTAACTCCACCTGTGTACTAGTACCACACAAGCTTCTTCATCAGGTACACAAAAAGACAAAGACAGAATTTCTGGTCAGTGACACTGCAATAGTGTTGTGGCTGCCGCGAAACACGAATTAAGACTGAATCCATGTGTGGGAAAACAAAGGCTTTTTAATACAACTGCATGGTCCAAAATGGCTGAAACAGACTGCTCCCAGAATTCTCTGGAAAAACCCTGAGGCCCTGCCCACTCCTTTTCTCCTGCCTTAAAGGCAAGGTGCTCGATATATTGTCCACGGATGGAAAAGTGGATAATGCCCATTTAGGTGGCGATCCGCCACACAGCTCCCCCCAGAATCCACTTAGGAGGTGTGGACGAGACGGTGCGGTGGTCTGATGGGCCGGCCGGAGCGGCTCTTGTAGGATGCCGGTGGACGTGGAACGGCCGGGCGTGGAGCAGCCGGGTGAACCGACTTGAGGGCAGGTCGGCCGCGTGGTGGCGGACGAGCTACAGGGACCTGCTCACCGGGCTCCGAGTGTGCTGGCTGGAGTCGGTCAACCGACACTTTTTCGGTCCTGTCGCCCACTTGCAGGGTGAAAAATTTGTCCCCAGCTTGTAGCACCTTGTAGGGCCCGTCGTACGGGGGTTGAAGGGGTCCGCGGTGGGCGTAGTGCCGGACGAAAACGAACCGTGCCTGGTGCAGGCTTAGTGGGACGTGTGAGGTGGATTCGCCATGTCGGGCAATGGGCACCGGGGCGAACTGCAGCGCCGGTGAGGCGAAGTCGTGGCGTTGCTGGTCGGCTGACCAGGGTGTCGTGGCGGTGGGCAGGAACTCGCCGGGTACGCACAGCGGCTGACCGTACACGAGCTCTGCTGCCGATGCGTGGAGGTCTTCTTTAACCGCGGTGCGCAGGCCGAGGAGGACCCACGGAAGTCGGTCGGTCCAGGCGCCGTCCTGGAGGCTGGCTCGAAGAGATGCCTTCAAGGATCTGTGGAACCGCTCACACAGTCCGTTGGCTTGGGGGTGGTACGCTATGTTGCGGTGAATGGTCACCCCGAGATTGTGTGCGACGGCGGTCCAGAGTTCTGAGGTAAATTGCTGACCTCTGTCCGACGTCATGTCGGAGGGGATGCCGAACCGTGCGACCTAGGTGCTGACGAAGGCTCTGGCGATGTCGGCGGTGGTGGTAGAGGTCAGTGGAATTGCCTCGGGCCAGCGCGTGGTGCGGTCAACGATCGTCAGCAAGTGCGTGTGGCCTTGCGACGGCGGCAGGGGCCCGACGATGTCCACGTGGATGTGGTCGAATCTCCGCGAGGGGACGGTAAACTCCTCGAGGGGTGCTTTCGTGTGCTGCTGTACCTTGGCCCGTTGGCAGGCTAGGCAGGAGTTGGCCCAAGTACGCACATCCTTGCGAAGGCCGCGCCAGACAAAGCGGTTGGCTACCAATTTGATGGATGCGCGGGTGCCGGGGTGGGAAAGGTTGTGGAGAATGTCGAATACCCGGCGGCGCCAGGACGCTGGGACGACGGGCCGAGGTTTGACATAGGGATATGTCGCACTTGACCGTGACTGCGGTCGGGCCACAGGCGTCGTCGGCCAGGCGTAGCCCTGGTACGTTGGTGGGTGCGGAGAGCAGATCAGGGTCGGTGATCTGGTCTGCTGCGAGTTGAGCGGAGTCGACTGCCAGGTGTGCGGCGTGGATGGCGGGGCGGGAGAGGCAGTCGGCTACCACATTGTCTCGGCCGGAGACGTGTTGGATGTCCGTGGTGAACTCGGACACTGCCGCGAGCTGGCGCTGCTGCCTGGCGGACCAGGGGTCGGTTGTCTTTGCCATTGCGAATGTCAAGGACTTGTGGTCGACAAACGCAGTGAAGGGGTGGCCCTCAAGCAAAAACTGAAAATGGCGGACCGCCAGGAACAGCGCGAGGAGCTCGCGGTCGAAGGTGCTGTACTTGACCTCCGGGGGGCGTAGTTGGCGGCTGAAGAAGGCAAGTGGTTGCCAGGCGCCGTCGACCCACTGCTCATACACAGCGCCGACCGCGTGGTCGGAGGCGTCCGTGGTGAGCGCTACCCTGGCATTGGGCCGTGGGTGCGCGAGCAGGGTGGCATTGGCGAGCACGGTCTAGGTGGAGTCGAAGGCGGCGGACGTGTCTGCCGTCCATTCGACCGCCATCTTGCCGCTCCTGCCCCGGAGGGCTTCATACAGGGGCGTCATGAGGGACGCCGCTTTGGGGATGAAGCGGTTATAGAAATTCACCATCCCGAGGAACTCCTGGAGGCCTTTGATGGTGGTGGGGCGGGGAAATTGTTGGACGGCCTGCACCTTGGTGGGCAGGGGAATGGCCCCAGCATGGGTGATGTGGTGGCCGAGGAAGTCGATCTTGTCCAGGCCGAACTGGCATTTGGCTGGGCTGAGGATGAGCCCGTGGTCGCTGAGGCGCCCGAACAGGATGCGAAGGTGTTCGAGGTGTTCCTGCTTGGAGGAACTGGCTACCAGGATGTCGTCCAGGTAGACGAACAGGAACTTCAGGTCCCGAAGGACCGAGTCCATGAGCCGTTGGAATGCCTGGGCCATGTTTTTGAGGCCGAAGGGCATCCGCAGGAACTCGAACAGGCCGAAGGGGGTGATTACGGCCGTCTTGGGGACGTCCGCGGGGTGGACGGGGACTTGGTGGTAGCCGCGCACCAGGTCGACCTTGGAAAAGACTGAGCGGCCGGCCAGTCTAGCCGAGAAGTCCTGAATGTGCGGCACGGGGTACCGATCAGGGGTGGTGGCGTCGTTGAGGCGGCGGTAATCCCCACAGGGGCGCCAACCCCCGCCTGGTTTGGGGGCGATGTGGAGTGGAGAGGCCCAGGGACTGTTGGAGCGGCGGATGATGCTGAGCTGTTCCATGGTAGCAAACTCGGTCTGCGCGATCTCCAGTTTGGCCAGGTCCAGCCTGCGGGCGTGGGCGTACACAGGGGGGCCTGTGGTGGGGATGAAGTGTTCCACCCAGTGTTTGGCGGCCTCCGCGGAGAAGGTTGGATTAGTAAGGGCCGGGAATTCGGCCAGGAGTGCCGAGTAGTCATCCGTGGCCCGGGCGTGGCACTGTGACGCCATGTCGGCGGGTTGACGGGGGGCCATGGCGCCCAGGATGGGGGACATGGTGTTCATGTCCACGAGGCGGTGACGAGGGATGTCTACCAGTAGGCCGTGGGCGCACTGGAAATCTGCGCCGATGAGAGGGGAGAGCACCTCGGCAGTGATGAACTCCCATCGGTAGCGGCGACCAGCGAGGTCGAGGGTGACTGTCCAGGTGCCGTACGTCCGGATTTCCGAGCCGTTAGCAGCAGCCAGCGCCGGTCCTCGTTCGCCCTTTTGGATGTCGAGGGAGGAGGCCGGGATGATGCTATGCTGAGCTCCAGTGTCGCACAGGAACCGGCGGCCGGTTTTGTCATCCGTGACGTACAGCAGGGAGCCCGCGTGGCTCACGGCCATCGCGGGGGCTGGTACGGGGGCGGACTTGAAAGAGCAGGGAGGTGTGCACCGTTGTGCCCTGGCGCCGAACCGTGCGTGGTAGTAACAGTGGCCCGGGTTAGTGGGACGCGAAGGCCCCGTGGGCCTGGTGGCTGGTCCTTGTGGCCGCGTGGTAGCCGGTGAGGGGCGCGCCCAGGCATTGGCTGCCAGGTCCAGAGTGACGTCGCGGCTGGAGTGAGCGGACAGCAGCTTGTCGGCCTCATCGGCCAGGGCTTCCAGGTTCGTGAGGCCGGACGCCACGATCGCTGGGCGGATGCTGAGAGGGAGCTGGCGGATGAACAGCATGCGGAAGAGGGATCCGGGTGGGCTCTCGTCGGTGTGGGAGAGGAGGTCTGATGGTGAGGCATCACCGAGGCCTGGAAGGTCGAGGAGGTGGCAGTTTCGCTGATATGCCGAGGCCGTAAATTTTTTAAGGAGCGCTGCCTTGAGATGTGCATACTTGCCTTCCTCTGGTGGGTTCTGCAGCGCTGTCCAAACCTTCGAAACTGTGGCGCTACCAAGTGATGTGACGAGGTAGTCGTACTGCGTCCCATCTGTGGTGATGTTTTGCAGCCGGAAGCGGGATTCAGCTTGGAGAAACCAGGCTTCAGGCTGGTTTTCCAAAAACTCCGGCAGTTTCACGGAAACTGCGTTCGTGTCCGCCATTGCAGTGCTCGGAATCCGTTCTGAGCGTCGGGATCACCAATGTTGTGGCTGCCGCGAAACACGAATTAAGACTGAATCCATGTGTGGGAAAACAAAGGCTTTTTAATACAACTGCATGGTCCAAAATGGCTGAAACAGACTGCTCCCAGAATTCTCTGGAAAAAGCCTGAGGCCCCGCCCACTCCTTTTCTCCTGCCTTAAAGGCAAGGTGCCTTAAAGGCAAGGTGCTCGATATATTGTCCACGGACGGAAAAGTGGATAATGCCCGTTTAGGTGGCGATCCGCCACAATAGGTATATATTTATCCCAAGGTTAGACAGATCTTTCTGAAGCTTGAAATCTTCAGAGAGAAAAGGTGGTTTATTGTTTGTAATGTTCTTGCACTGATCAGCTCACAGGACCAATGAGATTTCAAAGTTCTCAAAGCAAAGATGCAGCAAAAAGTAATGCAATAGTATGGAGGTTATTAAACATTTTTTTATTATTTCTATGTAGAAATACATTTATAACAATTCTACTCATGAGTTCCAAAAAAGACAGGTGCAGAATTCACCTCACCTTCATTCAGGATAAACAGTGTCTGACCAAAGAGATTTCAGTCAGCTGAAGGCTTGAGCAGTGAGTAGACAAGTAGAAAGGTATGTACACAGTTCGATTTAATGTACTGGCCTGACAATAATGCACAACACACGAGTGGTTTTACTATAAGTATTGACTATATGCAATTAATGCTGCAGGTGAATATTGTTTCCTAACTGATATTAAAAAAGAATAGGGTAGATGTTCTGAAACCTCTCACACAATGTGGGCCTGGAATTTTCTGATGCACGTTCGCAGTGTGCAAAGATTCCAAAAATCTACCCAATGTATTCACCTCAGGCAACGTTTTCATGGAAATATGCTCATGCGTGAGTTTAGATATACATTAGGATTGCAATAAATAAGGCTATCTTGCTTATACATAGTTGCTCAATATTGAAACAATGCATTTAACAACATTTTGCAATGCATGCTGCTGAGATGTTTAAATGCTTTACAACTTGTATATGTGAACTGAAAGTCTCACTTTATTAACCTACTCATAGGATCTATAGCCTGGATTGGACTTTCCTTTGGATTTGTGCCGACGTACAACGGTGATCTGAGCGCAAGTGAGTTACGTGGCTTAAAACAACGCGGAATGTTGGATGTTAGTGAGTTACCCGCGTAATGTGCCCCAGTCTCCTCGATCTTTTACATCCGTCCTTCAAACCCGCCGACTGAACGAATCTCCGCCCACAAAAATTGGCCGCGCCCCCGACTCTCAAATGTGAGTTTCCTCCAATTGCGATTCTTCCGGGGTGTCTCAATATTGAGTCGAGGTTTTCAAGTGCAGCAGGAAACAAAGTCATTTTTTGTTTCTTTTATGGCATAAGTATGTCACATAAAAAATTGACAAGATTCCCCGATTGTAGGTTCTTAAACATGATGTGCCTAATGTGCATGATGGATGGTTAAACAAGTCAAAATTTAAATTTTAAGTCTCAAAGAAGAAATATGCTGGCGTGGATTCAGCGTTTCATTGGACCACAATTGTTTACTATGATTTTTGCTAATTTACGCCCGTTTTAAGTTCGGGCATATTCTAATGAGATTGGGAGGATACTTGGTTGTAACTTGACATGGGCAAAATGAGGACAAGATTGGACACATTTTTGGGTCTAACAAGAGGAAACTCCAGGCCCATCTGTTCTACTGTTTTTGAAGTAGTCTGTCTGGGTGCTTCCTAAAGGTTCCACAACTACTTTAAAATTGTTCTGCTAACATGGAATAGTGATAGAATTGCAAACTATGATTCTACAACTAGCAATTTGGGGGGAAAGGAGAATAGTACTCAGAACTAACCCTTTCATCTACCCAATTTCAAAAAGAAAACAGAAAGCACAGAGTGAGGACCTTAAACTCAGTCTAAAACCTGACTTTCCATTTAAAAAGGGATCTGTGCATGGGCAAAATGATACATTTGCTCACATGTGAAATAGCATGTGCAACAGACTCTGTTTCATATATGTATGATCAAAATATTCAGCAGATTCATACATCCTTTATTAAAATGCAACCTCAGAAAAATGACTTTATCTGTCCACTTCTGAAATACAACAATTATTGCCCACCACCCACTAGACTCTCCAAATCAGCATCCGAGGGATGCTGATCCTGTAGTCACTGGGTCCCTCAGCATATTTCCATATTTACTTGAAGGAATGTGACAGTCTGACTGCATTTTTGAAAATTGGATAGTTTATGTTTCCATATTTGACTCTTCCCCACCATTCTCTGGGCATCTAAAATCAGAATGTTTTTTAATAATTCCCTAACACTTGGTATAGCAAACTCCTGAATCATGAATAATGAAGCTGAAACTACTCATATCACCTTTTCTATCTGATCCTATTTCCACAGCAATGTGTTGTGCAGGGACACTCATAGTGGGCTCACTATCACATTTTCCCTTGCAGCAAATTCTGGATAAAAATAAAGAATAGTTGGAACAGTCATTTGAGGGCATTTCCATATTTGAGAAAGAAACGTCATATGTGTTGGAGCACCAACATATAGTGCCAGAGCACACAGCTGTCTGCACAGAGTGGGATTAAAACGGAGTGGACTTAAACAGAGTGTTTTATTTGGGAATTTGGAAAGAGTGGGAATTTCTGGTCAGTATTGGGTAAGGAGTTGCTGCTTTTTGCCTACACCACTTGTAGTGCTTTGTGTTACAGGTAGAAATTTAATTTCAGTACCCATAACTTAATCTAGATCAGGTAAGTAGTCAAGATCCTACACTGTAAACTAAGTTACCTAATTACAAATTTAATTAAATTTAATTAAATAACACAAGGTCATATAGGGATGGCAGTGCAGGTGGTGTGCCGCAACTGCAGCATGTAGGAGTTTGTGTAGAGCATTGTGATCTCGGACAACCATGTTTGCAGTAAGTGCCTACATCTTGAGCAACTTCAACTCAGAGTTTTTGAGCTGGAGTCTGAGGTGCAGACATTGCGGGGCATCAGGGATGGGGAGAGTTACCTGGACACTTTGATCCAGGAGGCAGTCACACCCCTTAGGTTAGGTAGTGGTACAGGTCTGGTTAGTGGTCAGGGACAGGAGGGTGTGACTGCAACTCAGGCAGGTAAGGGGACTCCAGGTGCAGTGCTGGAGGAGCCTCAGTCTTTGCCCTTGTCCCACAGGTATGAGGTTCTTGCTATATGTGTGGATGAGGGAAAAGCCTGCAGGATGGATGAGCAAGCTGACCATGGTGCAGGAGGCCATACAAGTGGGGGTGAGTGAAAGGGAATGTAGTTGTGATAGGGGACAGTATACTCGGGGGATAGATACTGTTCTCTGCAGCCGCGACCGAGAGTTCCGAAGGTTGTGTTGCCTGCCCGGTGCCAGAGTTAAAGACATCTCCTCGCAACTGGAGGAGAACTTGGAGTGGGAGGATCCAGTTGTTGTGGTCCACGTAGGAACCAACGACATAGGTAGAACTAAGAATGAGGTTCTGCTGCGGGAGTTTGAGGAGCTACGATCCAAATTAAAAAGCGAACCAAATAACTAGGGCAGTAGACAGGGCTTTAAACTAATGAAGGGGGGGGTGGGAGGCTTGAGGAAAGAGTAAATTTAAAAGCAGCGAGAGAAATGTCAAGGATCTCGAGCAGAGTAGAGTTTTGGGTAAAAATAAGCAGAGTGGGTCAGGAAGGGACAGAGAGAGTAACAAAGGTAATAAGGCATCAGCGACTAAGGTGACATCAGGGAAAAATAGAAATAAGTCAAAGCTAAAGGCACTATATCTGAATGCGCGAAGCATTTGCAACGAAATAGATGAATTAATAGCGCAGATAGAAATGAATAGGTTTGACCTAATAGCCATTATGGAGACGTGGTTGCAATGTGGCCAAAGTTGGGAACTAAATATTCCAGGATACTTAACTTTTAGAAGAGATAGGCAAAATGGAAAAGGAGGAGGGGTAGCCCTGATAATAAAGGATGGGATAAAGACAGTAGACAGAAAGGATCTTAGCTCCGAAAATCAAGAAGGAGAATCAGTTAGGGTGGAGCTAAGAAACAGCAAGGGGCAGAAAACATTGGTGGGAGTTGTTTATAGGCCCTCAAACAGTAGTTGTAATGTAGGGCAGAGTATAAATCAGGAAATTAGAGGCGCATATAACAAGGGTAATACAGTACTCATGGGGGACTTTAATCTACATATAGACTGGGCAAACCAAATTTGCAGTAATAGTGTGCAGGATGAATTCATGGAATGTATGCAAGATAGTTTTCTAGATCAGTATGTTGAGGAACCAACTAGGGAACAAGCTACTTTAGATCTAGTATTGTGCAACGAGAAAGGGTTAATTAATAACCTTGTAGTAAACGGGCCTTTAGGGAAGAGTGACCATAATATGATAGAATTTTATATTGAGTTTGAAAGTGATTTAGTTAAATCCGAAACTAGGGTCTTAAATCTAAACAAAGCAAACTACATAGGTATGAGGGGCGAGTTGGCTAAGGTAGATTGGGAAACTACATTAAAAGGTATGATGGTAGAGAAGCAATGGCTAGCATTTAAATAATTAATACATAATTTACAACAAATATACATTCCTTTAAGGTACAAAAACTCCACAGGAAAAGTGGTCCAACCATGTCTAACAAGAGAAGTTAAAGATAGTATTAGATCAAAGGAAGAGGGTTATAATGTTGCCAAAAAGAGTAGTAAGCCTGAGGATTGGGAGGATTTTAGAATTCAGCAAAGGAGGACCAAGAAATTGATAAAGAAAGGGAAAATAGAATATGAGAGTAAACTAGCGAGAGACATAAAAACAGACTGTAAAAGCTTCAATAGGTATGTAAAAAGGAAAAGATTAGCGACAAGTAAATGTGGGTCCCTTACAGGCTGAGACAGGAGAAATTATAATGGGGAATAAGGAAATGGCAGAGAAATTAAACAAATACAATGTGTCCGTCTTCACGGAAGAAGACACAAAAAACTTCCCGGAATTAGTGGAGAACCAAGGGTCTTGCGAGAATGAGGAACTGGAAGAAATTAGTATTAGTAAAAAAAATAGTACTGGAGAAATTAATGGGACTGAAAGACGATAAATCCCCTCGACCTGATGGTCTACATCCTAGGGTTTTGAAAGAGGTAGCTATAGAGATAGTGGACGCATTGGTTGTCATTTTCCAAAATTCCATAGATTCTAAAACAGTTCCTGCGGATTGGAAGGTAGAAAATGTAACCCCACTATTTAAGAAAGGAGGGAGGGAGAAAACGGAGAACTACAGACCAGTTAGCCCGACATCAGTAGTAGGGAAAATGCTAGAATCTATCATTAAGGACGTGGTAACAGGGCACTTAGAAAATAATAATAGGATTGGGCAGTGTCAACACGGATTTATGAAAGGGAAATCGTGTTTGACAAATCTGTTAAGAGTTTTTTGAGGTTGTAACTAACAGAATAGATAAGGGGGTACTAGTCGATGTGATGTATTTAGATTTTCAGAAGGCATTCGATAAGGTGCCACACAAGAGGTTATTAAACAAAATTAGGGCTCATGGGATTGGGGGTAATATACTAACATGGATTGAGGATTGGTTAATGGACAGAAAACAGAGAGTAGGAATAAATGGGTCATTTTCGGATTGGCAAGCTGTAACTAGTGGGGTACCGCAAGGATCAGTGCTTGGGCCTCAGCTATTCACAATCTATATCAAAGATTTGGATGAGGGGACCAAATGTAATATATCCAAGTTTGCTGATGATACAAAGCTGGGTGGGAATGTAAAAAAGAAAAAAGAAAGATTTACATTTATATAGCGCCTTTCACGACCACTGGACGTCTCAAAGCACTTTACAGCCAATGAAGTACTTTTTTGGACTGTAGTCACTGTTGTAATGTGGGATATGCAGCAGCCAATGTGCGCAAGCTCCCACAATGTGATAATGACCAGATGATCTGTTTTAGTGTTGTTGATTGAGGGATAAATATTGGCCAGGACACCAGGGCTAAGTCCCCTGCTCTTCTTCAAAATAGTGCCATGAGATCTTTTACATCCACCTGAGAGAGCAGACAGGGCCTCCATTTAACGTCTCAACCGAAAGATGGCACCTCCGACAGTGCAGCACTCCCCCAGTACTGCACTGGAATGTCAGCCTAGATTTATGTGCTCAAGTCGCTGGAGTGAGACTTGAACCCACAACCTTCGGAGGCGAGGGTGCTACCCACTGAGCCACAGCTGACACTACGTTGTAAGGTAAGTTGTGAGGAGGATGCAAAGAGGCTTCAAGGGGATATAGACAGGCTAAGTGAGTGGGCAAGAACATGGCAAATGGAATATAATGTGGAGAATTATGAAGTTATCCACTTTGGTAGAAAAAATAGAAAAGCAGAGTATTTTTAAATGGTGAGAGATTGGGAAATGTTGGTGTTCAGAGGGACCTGGGTGTCCTTGTACACGAATCACTGAATGTTAACATGCAGGTACAGCAAGCAATTAGGAAAGCAAATGGTAATTTGGACTTTATTACAAGAGGATTTGAATATAAGAGTAAAGACATCTTACTGCAATTATATAGGGCCCTGGTGAGACCACACCTGGAGAATTGTGTACAGTTTTGGTCTCCTTACCTAAGGAAGGATATACTTGCCATAGAGGGAGTGCAACGAAGGTTCACCAGACTGATTCCTGGGATGGGGGGGATTGTCCTATGACGAGAGATTGAGTAGACTAGGCCTATATTCTCTAGAGTTTCGAAGAATGAGAGGTGATCTCATTGAAACATACAAAATTTTTACAGGGCTTGACAGGGTAGATGCAGGGAAGATGTTTCCCCTGGCTGGGGAGTCTAGAACCAGGGGTCACAGTCTCAGAATAAGGGGTCGGCCATTTAGGACTGAGATGAGGAGAAATTTCTTCACTCGGGGTGGTGAATCTTTGGAATTCTCTACCCCAGAAGGCTGTTGAGTATATTCAAAAATGAGAAGTCGCACAACACCAGGTTATAGTCCAACAGTTTTATTTGAAATTACAAGCTTTCGGAGCTCTGCTCCTTCGTCAGGTACAGTGAGGGTATATTCAAGACAGAGATCAATAGATTTTTGGATATTAAGGGATCAAGGGATATGGGGATAGTGCAGGAAAGTGGAGATGAGGTAGAAGATCAGCCATGGTCATATTGAATGGCCTACTCCTGCTCCTATTTCTTATGTTCTTATGATGTGGGAGAGAGGGGGATACAGGCTCAATTTCCCCCATCCCCAATCAGCTGAATTGCTGATCTTAGCCACGTCACTGTGGGAAGGCCCCAAGTAGAAGCCAGGCACAAATCAAGCAAAAAATCAGAAATAGATTGTTGCAGCTTGAGGAGGGGCATTGGAGAAGGCCAAGAAGTAGGTTGCTAGGCTACACGAGGTGTCACACTCATGCAGGATGTAAAGAGGGAGAAACGGGGATTTCCTCAAAAAAAATTCTCAAAAAATAGTCCAACAGTTTTATTTGAAATCACAAGCTTTCGGAGCGCTGCTCCTTCGTCAGGTGAAGTAAAGGAATACGGCCTATAGTTCAGAGCTAGTTTTTGGATTATAAAGAAAATATTTTATGCCTTTATTATGTAGAATGGCTCCTTTAAAAATATAGCTTAACATAGCTTTGGATTCCCTTTATTCCTCCCCTCCCCACCAAGAATGTAACGAAGATAAGAATATAGGATAATGTGAAAATGGTATACCTTTTATACTTCCTTATGCTGTTTTCATACATTTTCCAGCCCATCAAAAAACGTTATTGGAAAAGTTAGGAGTGTTTTGAGATTCTACTTTTAGCAAGAATACATATTAAAATATAATACACCAAAGAATATACTTTATTCAGCTGCAAGTATATTTTAGGTATTCCATAAAATTATTTAAAACAAAATTATTTCGGAACTATATTTCCATATTTGCTGGAAGAAATGTGACAGTTTTACCTCATTTAAAAAAACCTCAAATTTGGGTTTATGTTTTTATATTTGCCTCTGCCCCAATTTTCTGTTAGCATCTAAATTCAGAATGAGTGGCACTCTTTTCAATAATTATCTAAAACTTGGTACAACAAACTCCAGAATCATGAACGATTTGGGGTGATTTTCCATATGAAGTGTAAATTTAAAGTAAAAACAGAAAATGTTGGAGATACTCAGCAGGTCAGGCAGCATCTGTGAAGAGAGAAACAGAGTTAAAGTTTCAGGTCGATGACCTTTTGTCAGAACTGGAAAAAAGCAGGAAATGGAACAGATTTTTAAGCAAGTGTAGGGGCTGGGAAAGGGGGGAGGGGATGAAAGAACAAAAGGGAAGGTCTGTGATAGGATAGAAGGCAGGAGAGGTTAAGAGACATTAAGAGATATTCAAGGCAAAAGGAGATGGTAATGGGACAGGTTAAGAAACAAAGGATGGCTCTCGATGAAGTGTAAATTGCGCTGGCAGAATGAAAGACAGCTGCCCCGTGGGAGAGAAACGGGGATTTCCCAGCTCCCCATGTGAGAGCCCCAATCTTTGTTTTGCTGTCTCAAAATAAGAGCTCACTAACTTCCTTGTTCACTGTCTGTGAGAATTCTGCGTTTTGATTGGCTGCTTAGACAGCTTGTTGACATCACAGCAGCTCGCACTAGGGGATTCCCACTATACTACGTTGATTTGAATTACACGTCGGAAAACCCGAACTTCTCCACACAGGGATCGCGAGATCTGTGTGCGAAGCTTACTTTGGGGCCAGCGGCTGACCACAAATTCTGGGGCAATAGATTTAGGTAAAATACTTTGCAAGACATTACAGACTGGAGAGTTACTCTATTGCCAATAAGAAACTGACCTAAAGCACGAAAATTCTCACAGTGTACCAAATAATTACTGCTATTCAATGAATTTAATTACCTCTGTGTTAATTTTAGCACACTAATTAATGAGTTCATGTTAAATTCCTGTCTGTGCTATTTTAGCACGATGGTTAATGGCTTTGAAATTCCAGAGCGCTGGAAACCACCGCAGGCCACAGTTAACGGCCGCCGAAATTAATGGCGCTGGCAGCACTGCTATATTGGTGCTGCTTGCTAATTAACATTAGCGCAGCGCTAAACTCACTGTGCAAGGTAGTCTCTCAGCAGGAGGCCAATGTACTGGGGCTGTAGCATCATTGGAGCAAGAACAGCCTTCTCTTAAAGCAAGACTGCCATTTTAGAAAGCAGTGTGGTCCCTTAAAGGGGAACTGCCTTCTAAAAGGAAAAATATAAAAATCATTTAAAAATAGGCAGCTTTTAGCCCTTAGAGCTCAACTTCCTTCTGAAAAAAAAAACGTTAACAAGAATTCCCAAATGGCAGTCTTCAGCTCTTAAGGCTGAATTGCCTTCCGCACCAAAAAAATGGGAAAAGTGCTTCAGCACTAACACGAATGGCTCAACAAGCCAAGGAAGGGGCACCCAGGGTCTCACACACAGCACTCCAGCTTTGTGCAGGGGGTCAACACTGCAAGATAGGTCCTCTACCCACAGAGGCCAGGAAGCCCTCCAGAAAGTACGATGTGGGATCAGATCACCGAGACCAGCACTGCCAGTAGTAATACCCTCGCACCTTGCTCCAGTGCTCAAAGAAGCTTCATGACCTCAGACCAGTGGTCAAGGTCAGTGAATGCATCTTCAAAAGCCGTCTCCTACCAACTGCACCACGACACCCCCCCCCACCACCCCCCATAATCATTCACCTACCAACAATCTGTACCAAACACGTGGCACATCTCCCATTCCTAGCCTCACCTCACCTCACCCCTTGGAGAAGACGGTGCTGGCCATTCTTGGCAGGGGCATAGCTGAGCCCTTTGGCCAGCGATGGGGCTGAAAGGTAAAAGATGCTGGTATCCTCATACGTTATTCTCCTTCTGGCATGCACCTCTTGCTTCCCCGCCCTCCCCTCACCACAACTCCACCCTTGTGCCTTCCTCATTTCACACACCCAAGAAATGCAGCCTGCCCAGCCAGTGGTTGACCAAGAAGAGTGAGAGGAGAGTGAAGGAGAAGAAACACCATCCCTCAATTTGACACTCCCAGCCACCAGTTCCTCAAGACTTGCAGTGTCCCCCACTGAAAGTCAGAAGCCTTCCACCAGCCTTGCCGCAGCCACTGGGGTAGCACTTCATGACATCAGTAGGATAGGCAAAGGCACACACAAGACAGTCACTCAGGGAATGCATAAGGGTGATGAGTTGATTTCTTGATGTCATATTGGATGAATAGATGTACAAAGTTGGATTGGAAAGTCTGCTTTGTGGTGGCTTTTATTTCCGTATTGTGGTCAAGAGGTCGCTGTGATGGTCAGTAACAGAGGGAAGGTAAGGTATGGGACAAATGTTGAAAGGGGAATTGGGGTTGTGGTCACTGTGTCCGCAGGCAGATGATTCCATCCCGGATATCAAGGCCAGAAAAGGGCTGTCTGTTGCATCCTTCCTTCTTCTTCCTCCTCCTCTTCTACGTCTTCCTGTTCTGCTTCTTCCTCTTCGCTCTGAGAGCAGAAGCTGGAAATCTGAAATAAAAGCAGAAAATGCTGGAAATACTCAGCAGGTCAGGCAGCATCTCGACCTGAGATGTGAACTCTGTTTCTCTCTCCACAGATGCTGCCTGACCTGCTAAGTATTTCCAGCACTTTCTGTCTTCTCGGAGGTCTTCCTTTACCATCCAAGGCCTTTCAAGTGTCCAGCTGCACCCTTTTCACACTTTAAAAACTTTTAACATCTATTGCACCAAGCCACTACTTCAATAAAATAAAAAAAATCCAATCCAAAAGCCTAAATGCAAATTTACCTGTAAGATGTGCATATCCGTTTAAGAAGCGCTGACAGTGTCTCTGTAGATCTGCTACACGTTCGCTTTTCAGAGCGAATTTAGGACTCAGTGCAAAGGTCCACGTTCACAGAGCATGGCGTTATGTTGGCGTGCACGTCACGCTCTCCAGATTTACATGTCCAGGGCCAGTGCTGCTAAAGGCAGCGCTATGGCCCTCACCAAAATGGCGGCCGCAGAGTCCCGCGCCAGAGGCAGGTGTTAGAGTGGCGGCTGCCTTTTATTTTCAGGAATCAGCTGCTAACGGGTGGCGGTAAGTAACCCAATTTCTAGGCCATTGTGTTTAAAGTAAAAATAGCAGAGGGAATGAAATCCCAATGGTTATATTCTTTTTAATAAAGCTGGAGTTAAAATTACATTGCCCTTAAGAGGAATGTACAACACGAAGTATATTTTTGTCTATGTGTTCATAAATCTCAAGCCATACTTTCTTGTTAAGAATAGTACAAAATAACTTACAACAAAATATAAAGCTGCCCATTCCTGATGTCAAACTAGTTGTGAATATGTAGTTTTGTGAGGACAGGCATAACATTTAAGTTTTTAAGCCTCAGTGCTATATTAGCCATATACATTTTAGAATGTGCACATCAGAGTTAAAGGAAAGTTACAATGTTAAAATAAACAGTAATGTACAGTGTCAGACTTGGCTCAGTGGTAGCATTCTTGCCTCACTCTGAAGACTTGAGCCCATAATTTAGGCTGAAATTTCAGTACAGTACTGGGAGTGCTACATTATCACAGACAATCTGTGCTCTGAAGCAGTCACTTTTCATGGAATGAGTAATTTAGCTTAATACTGACAGCAGCTTTATTAATATGCATTGAATGCACTAAAGTGAACTTGCATTTTACTGTAATGAGCTTAAACTGGGCAGCTGAAATTTTCCAGATGAAATATCAAACCGAGGCACCATCTACCTCCTCAGGTGGGTGTAAAAGATCCCATGGCACTATTTGAAGAGATGGGGAGTTTTCCTGGTGCCCTGGCCAATAATTATTCCTTAACCAACACCACCAACAAAACACCAGATTATCTGGTCAATTACCTGTTTGGTTACATTACAACAGTGACTACACCTCAAAAGTAATTCGCTGGCTGTGAAGAGTTTTGGAATGTCCTGGGGGTGACGTAAGGCACAAGATAAATGCAAGTTCTTTCTTTCAATTCATAGAGCATTTCAGGCTGTTTGATGTGCAATTTGTACAAAGCAAAAAAGCAATACTTCTAAAAATCCAGCAGGCGGCACTAAAGGAGGATTTGTGCCATTGAAAACATTTGCGCTCTGAAGCAGTCACATTTCATGGAATGAGTAATTTAGCTTAATACTGACAGCAGCTTTATTAATATGCATTGAATGCACTAAAGTGAACCTGTATTTTACATTTATCTAAATATCTGGAATGGTAATGAAGCTGATACTGTAATGAGCTTAGACTGGGCAGCTGAAATCCAGTTACTATGAGACACAGATCCAAATTGTCATTGGCATGCCACTAACTGCCTATATTAACTCAGATAGGGCAAGTTAATGTCTGGTATAGGAAATGAAGATTTTAATGCAGTTTTGGCTACTCTTATAGACACCTTATTTGGGATAGTGTAAAAAGAGCTGTAAACCCTATCTGACCCATATAAATACAAGTTGTTATTGTAGTTGTAAAATAACTAACCAGGAAGTGTTCGGTTCATGAAGTGGAAAGAGAATAAAATTCCATTCCTAGGAGTGTCGGGCTCACCTGAATGAGCGTAATATTTCCCCAAACAAGACAGCTTGTATTAGTTTTGATGTCAGTACGTCAGTGTTTGGATACATTTAGCATCTGATGACTGTGGATGAGTAGCAGTAAGCACACTATGCTTTGATATTGGTAAAGGCATGAGGAAAAAGTTTCTTTAAAGGTATGTTGCAATTTTTTGAATGTGCAGATTTTTTATTCTGCCGTATTGATGAAATGGCTCTTCTTTAAACTGGTGGGGAGGCATAGAAGGCCAGCGAATTGTAGTCTGGTGGCAGTGTACGGCAACTCATTTTTGACTCAAAGGAATTCAGCAAGCCCAAACTCTCACGTGCAGATGATCGATTGCCTTCATCTCCACGGTGGTTACCAGTACTGTAAGTGCTAGTCCGATTGACAGTTTCAGATAATACTGACTCTTTGCTTTTGCTTGCTGCTTTCAAACTGTAAAAAAATGAACAAAAGCACATTCAGTGTCAGATACAATATAAGAATGCATGCTTAGTTCATGCATTCAGTCAAAGAAACCATGACATAACACCTATAAGATACCAAATTCCTAATATCTGCAAGAAAATGTCTCACTAAAAATACTGTAGCATGGTGCCAGAGCACCTGACATGTAAAGTTCTGGTCAGGAAAATGTTGTATTTTTAAAAATCATAATGGAATAAGGTAAACTCAGATTAGTGGATTCAGAGATTAGTGACTTAAGGTGATTTGATTCATTATAAGGTAACTTTCTGTTTCAAGGTATGCTTGAATATTGTTCAATTCATCATTTCTACAGGGTAGTAAAAATCAATGTGTGCATTTAAGACCTTTGAGAACTGAGGTCTAAGCTCTGCCCATTAAAGATTGGACACACCTTTCAAAAACCAAGCTGTTTTTAAAAAGCAGATTCCTGTCCACATTGGAATAGGAGCTCTATCAATGGCCCTTATTCAAATATCGAAATCAGAAAAGAAAGAACTTACATTTGTTTAACGCCCATCATGACCTCAGAATGTACCAAAGCTCTTCACAGCCAATTAAGTACTTTTGAAGTGTAGTCACTGTTATAATGTAGAGAAACACGGCAGCCAATTTGCACACAGAAAGGTCCCACATATAGCAATGAGATAATGACCAGATAATCTGTTTTAGGTGTTGGTTGAGCAATAAATATTGACCAGGACACCGGGAGAATTCCCCATCTCTTCTTCAAATAGTGCCTTGCGATCTTTTATGTGCACCTGAGAGAGCAGATGGGGCCTCGGTTTAACGGTTCATTTGAAAGACAGCACCTCCGACAGCGCAGCACTTCCTCAGCACTGGACTGAAGTGCCAGTGTAGATTATGTGCTCAAGTCTCTGGAATGAGACTTGAACCCACACCTTCTGACTCCGAGGTAAGAGTGCTATCACTGAGCCAAGGTTGATATCTAATTTACTGAAAATATAATCAATTCAAGGAATGGTAAGCAACCAGGCTTTAGGCTTATGTATCTACAGAAACTTAGAAGGTGTGGCACTCTGTAACTATCTTTTCCATTCTTCGTCAACTGAGACTCAAATCTATGCTGGATCCATGCTTTGTGTGTGCACTCTTGAATGGTGAAGGAGTAAGGATATTCAACAATTCACATCTCTTATCCCTAATTTGGTCCTACAGTATCCTCTATAATGTGGTCTCACCAACTTATGATCTGGCTGGACAGATTCTTTTGCATGTTTTGGATGGTCTCAATCAGCTATGGGATAATCATGATGCTCTCCCACTGTAAAGAGATGAATTCTATAACTGGTATCATGTGGACCTCCCGTGTCTTTCTCAATTGTTTTAAAATAGAGAGGGTTAATACTCAACCAAATGTAGTGTATCATCACACGTTAATGGTTGTGGTGGGGTTGCAGGATATCTAGTGATTCTCCCACGTATTTTGCTGCTGTCATTGGTTTGACCATGTTGGTGTATATTTCTTGAGGAGGTGAAATTTATCGTTAAGATAATGGTTGCACCAAACAAACGTCATTATATCCTGTCATGGTCATTTTGATACTTCTATGGGAGTCATCTAATTAAACTGCCTCTTTTTTGCAGTGCATTACTGTATTTCTAATTTTGTGGTGTGAGGCAGTGCTCTGGGCCAAAATGCCTTTGAAAAAAGGTTCAGTTACAGAGAAAAGTGCACTTCTTGCTAAGAATCAGGAAGTTAGGAGTAAGAAGGGAAGTTAGTGGAACTTTTTTTTGTATACATGAAGGTAACAGACTTATGTACAAGCTATCTGGAAAGGCCATTAAAGTGAATATTGTAAATTAGGTCATGATGTGCTTTTGAACAGAGAACAGATTGCAGGATATGATCAGAACATAATTAGATGGGGTTAAAAGGACGTGTTGGGTCAAATTACATTTTCTAGTCCTTAAAAATTGTTATGCGGTTTGGTTGGCTATAGGTCTCTGATCAGGACCCGAGTACCCCTCTCTGTGGCAGTCTTAATTAGAGAATAGAAACGTGTGACTTCTGTGTTTGTGTGTGATCCTACTTGGTATGACCCTATTGGGAATCATAAACGAACGAAGGCCATCTCTTATATAATATAATGCCATCTCTAGAAACTTGCATTAGCTTGGCTCGGTAGCAGTCTTGCCAGAAGCTTATGACTTCAAGCTGCACTAAGGAGCTGAGTACATAATCTAGACTGACACATCAGCACAGTACTGAGGAAGGATTGTATTGTTGGAGGTACTGTCCTTCAGATGAGATGTTAAACCAAGGTCCTGCCTGCCCACTCGAGTGGATGTAAAATAACCCATGACACAATTCCAAGAAGAGCAGGGAGTTCTCCTGGTGACCTGGACAACATTCCTCCTTCAACCAACACCACCAAAACAGACTATCTGGCCATTCATTAATTTGTTCTTTATAGGACCTTGCTGTCCACAAATTGGCTACCACATTTGCCGGCAAAACAAAAGTTACTGTACTTCAAAAGTAATCCATTGGTTATGAAGCACTTTGGGACATCATGAACACTATTTAAATGCAAGTCCTTTCTTTCTTAATATGGATTGTCTTACATAAACGTAATACCTTATGATTACAGTTTGCCTTCATTTTCTTTATTTCTCATTCTCCTGTTACGTGCTGTGCTTTGTTTCTTTGCGTAAATTAGTTTAGAAAAAAAAACAATTGGCAGAACAACTTGCTAGGATATCCTCTATTTCATGTGTAGTTCCTATTAATGGCACAACTCTAGCCAAAACATGAAAGTAAAAATGTTTAAGTTGCTTTACTAATGGTGTGCAATGTGTACAAAGCCAATTTTTTATTACACCAGGGACCAGTGTGCAGGATTATGTACCGAAATGTATGTTCAACAACTACAAAAAAGAACATTAGGCCTTTTGACTGTACTCACTGTACTACCTTTTTTTTGCTGTTATAGATCACTTCTGAACCATTTTATAGCATTTTTTCCAAGCTCTCTTTCTCTTTTCTTTTGAAAATATCATTACTTTACGTCGATCTCTCCTCACCATATTTGACTGCTTTACTCTTTTCAGTTCTGTCTCTGCACATATTATTTTGTTATTAAAAGCCCATTTATGGCACTTTATAGTAGTTACAGCTGTTAAAAAAACCTCTACTAGCTTGATCTATTCCTGTTTTGCAAATAAAGTAAGAAAAAACTGCTTTAGGAAACAGAAAAGTGCAGGAAGGATTTCAAGTGAAAAACCTGCCAGTAATTTTATTCTAAATTTTGCAACCTAATTAAGTTAGAATGAATCACAAAGACACCAAATAATTAATAGGATACTTGTAAATAGCAAAGGTTTACTCAGGAATTAAGCTGTTACATCAAGTTTGCTTGGCCATCACAATTTGAAATGATGTTTATGCAGCACAAACTTAGTCATACTTTTAAAAAGCATTTCGCCACAAAAAGGACTTCCTACTTAATCACTTTCCTGCAAATGCAGGCAGACAAATACAGAGTGCCAAACTGCATGTATTCCCTGCTCGGGTCCATTTCATTTTTGAGCCATGTCTCTTTTTTTTCCTGGTTCCAGTTTCCTGTTATAATTACTGCATTTAACAAATATATTGTATATTTTATATTGTGTTGATTTACCCAAAAGACTGTGAATGCCTTGGTTTGCTATCCATCCACGTTGGACGCTTCAATTCTTCTGAGGCTAAAACCATCCCACTATCCGTCTGATAATCCTGAGAAAAACAACAGTAAGTTCATTCAGGATTGCTATTTAACTTTATTATCGGCTGTATAATCTAGAAAATCCTTCTAACTTTTTGAAATATGATTAAATCATTTTTGACTACAGCCTCAGTTTTAAGTGATATCAATCTGGAGTTGTAGGTGGTGTTCATTGGATGCTCTTGTCCCTCTGACCAATGCCCCTATATTACATCAACACTGGAAAATATTACAGGTTAGTAAGGCAAAGTATAAGTAAACCAATATTCAGGTGTATACATGAAGGCACTCAATAAGACATGCAGGCTATGTGTGTGTACTTTGGGGTTGTATACAGCACATGCAATGAATTACTTATTTATTTAAAACAGTCTACTTGATATACTAACATTACAAGCTACAGACGAGGAAGGCCATTGAACCCATGTTGAATGACTCTACATTCTCCCCTTTGCTCATCTAATTGTTTTCTAAATGATCCCAGAGTTGTCGCCTCCATCACTCCACCTGGAAGTCCATTCCAAGTGTCAATCACTTTGTGTGAAGATGAACTTCCTGATATCAGTCCTAAAGATACCGTTTATAGTTTGAACCTATGGCCCCTTGTCCTGTTCCCAGTTTAATTTATAGTAGTATTTCAGCTTAACTTTTATACCATTTACTACCTTATATACCTCTATAAGATCACCTCTCAGGTGCCTCCTTTCTCAAGTGAAAAGCCCAAACCTCTCCAGTCTTTCCTCATAACTCAGACCCTGACACTAGGGATCAGTCTCGTGGCTCTTCTCTGTACTTCCTTCAGTGATTGAATGTCTCCCTTGTTTCTTGGCGACCAAGACTGGACACAGTACTCAAGTGCGGTCTGACCAGAACACTCTACAGTTTGTGACATTTCAGGATCTTTTGATCATTTTTCCACAGAAAGGATTTAGGAAAAAGTTACTTTTAAGAGTTGGGTTTTAAAAACATAGTGGATTTCCATAGTTTTAAAGAGGGAGGCCACAAGCTGCCAGCATTTTCTGAATGTATATTAAAAGCAGACATAGACATGGTTACCCATGACAATTGGAAGCCATTATCTCATGGTGGTGGCAATATTTCAATCTTCTCGAAGTTGCTAAGTTGGTGGATGTAGGTGGCCCAGTTGACATTGTATACCTTGATTTTCAAAAAGCCTTTAACAAGGTGCCACACAACAGGCTACTTAATAAAAGATAGAATCCCGTGAGATTAGTGGGCAGATTTTGGTTTGGATAAGGAATTGGTTGTTATTAATGGTAGTGGTTCTGTGCGAGGACCAGTCACTAGTAGAATCTCGCAGGGATTGGTATTAGGGCTGTTTCTCTTTACCATCTTTATATATGATCTGGATGAAGGTGCCAGGGGAACAGTCTGCATGTTTGCAGAGTGCAACGAAGGTTCACCAGACTGGTTCCTGGGATGGGGGGATTGTCCTATGAGGAGAGATTGAATAGACTAGGCCTATATTCTCTGGAGTTTAGAAGAATGAGAGGTGATCTCATTGAAACATACACAATTCTTACAGGGCTTGACAGGGTAGATGCAGGGAGGATGTTTCCCTGGCTGGGGAGTCTAGAACCAGAGATTATCAGAATAAGGGGTCGGCCATTTAGGACTGAAATGAGGAGAAATTTCTTCACTCAGAGGGTGGTGAATCTTTGGAATTCTTACCCCAGAGGCTCTGGAGGCTCAGTCGTTGAGTATATTCAAGATAGACATCGATAGATTTTTGGATATTAAGGGAATCAAGGGATATGGGGATAGTGCAGGAAAGTGGAGATGAGGTAGATCATCAGCTATGATCTTATTGAATGGCGGAGCAGTCTCTAAGGACCAAATGGCCTACTCCTGCTCCTATTTCTTATGTTCTTATGATACAAAAATTTGTGCAGGTGTTAGGACTTTAGATGAGAAAAATAGATTACAGGCAGATCTAAATGCAGTGGCGGAATTGGCCTGCATCTGGCAAATGCCATTAAATATAGATAAATGTAGTGTTATGCACTTGGGTAGGGCCACTGCCAAGCATGTGTACACTATGCAGGATTGCATGCTCAAGGCTCTGAAGGTGCATGAACAGTGCTGCGAGGGTATTGCTAAAGCAAATAGAGTGTTAGGATGTATTGTAAGGATGAGTAAATACAAACCAAAAATGCTATACTGTCTTTGACTCGGGCCTTGGTTAGGCCTCATTTAGAATACTCAGGTAAATTAAAATTGCTATTAAGCTTTACATGAAGATAGTTTCAAAAGAGGCAGTCAGACAGCGCAGGTCTGCAAGAAGAGTGGCACACAGGAGAGGGGCGTTAGGAGATTAGCTTTAAGTCAAACAAGAGGACCAATTGAAGTGTGGTAGCACAGTAAGTTGTTTTGATGGAAATAAGTGAAACTGGTTGTTTTGCATGTTTATCTTACGATGAAATAAAGCAGTTTAACAATTTGTGTCAACTCTCACCTCAATTACTGGCAACATTGGAGAAAATTGAAGAAATAAATGTGTAAAAGCCAATTCTGGCCTCTTGAGCATCCCTGATTTTAATCACTCCACCATTGGTGGCCGTGCCTTCAGCTGCCAAGGCCCTAAGCTCTGGAATTCCCTGCCTAAACCTCTCTGCCTCGCTACCTCTCTTTTCTCCTTTAAGACGCTCCTTACTACCTACCTCTTTGACCAAGCATTTGGTCACCTGCCCTAATTTCTCCTTATGTGGCTGGGTGTCAAATTTTGTTTGATAATGCTCCTGTGAAGCGCCTTGGGACGTTTTACTTTGTTAAAGGCGCTATATAAATACAAGTTGTTGTTGTTGAGTATCCAGTCCAGATCGCAAGGGGATGCTATAGTTACATTGCTGGGTTATGCTATCACACAAGTAGATATAGGGATGTGTGAGTCAACTCCCATAAAGGTAAGATGCTCAGGCCACCTAAGGGAACAACTGAAATCACTGAACCCAAGAAGGTATCTACGGCAGACTTGAATTTCCTAATACATGTATTTTAATGTTTTTGTCAATAGTTCAATATTCTGGCTTTTTTGATTGCTGCTCCACATTGGTTGGACATATTGAGCATTGAGTCTACTAAGTCTCTTTCAATGTCATCCTTAGCTCCTTCAACACCATTCATGGAGTAAATGTGTGACCCATTTTTTCTTCCTATGTGCAGTACTTCAAATTTGTCTGTATTAAGTTTCTTTCACCATTGTTATTTTGCAATTACTTTCACTCACATATTTTGTTTAACTCATTCTGTAATTTCTGGCCTTTTTGGATTCCATTGCCCTTTTTAGTTTGGTATCGTCTGCAAATTTGATCAATTTGGATGCATATTCAGAGCCATTTTCTGGTTGTGTGCTTACGCTGGAGGATACCCAAAGACCAGCTTCTTGCTGTAATGAAGATGGGTGTCTATTTGTAACAATTCTGCAATGGTTTCCAAATGACTGTGCACACTGGAAAGGATTCACTAGATATTTACCAGAGGATTACAGATTCCCCATGAAGGAAACTATTTAATATTAACTGGCACAGCCATGATTAATCATTTCAAAAATTTGCATCAGGATCACAGCCTTCTTACTTTTTCTTTACTCTCATTTTAATCGTCAAACAATACTATCCAGACTGAACAGTTTATTAATGGGGAGGGGCGGAGGGCGCGGTTGAACAGCTAAATTAAAAGTTGCCTAATGACATGCTGCAGTCCCCCCCCCCTCCCCCGCCGATTCCCTTTCCTCTCTCCTCTATTCCACTATGCAGACCCTTTGATTAACATTTCTCTCATTAACCTGCCGTCCTGGGATGTTGTTATGTCTGGTTCAGTTCCTTCTCTTTACATCTTTCAATTTTTTGTACCTTGTTATGATAATTTTGACTGCAGACTCCATTTGGTCCAGTTTCAACTAAAGCAGATTAAATTTTGAGAGGAAAACTTGCACATTCTTGCTAAGAATTCATTGGTTGTAATAGTTCCCCGCTTGTTGTCATTAAGTATGGAAATCAAATCCATCCCAATACAGTTACTTACACTTGAATCAAGTAGTGAACAAATGAAAATATGATTTATTTTAGAAGAACCTTTGGAGTTTAAGCTTAATTTAAGCTGAAACTGTCCCGTCTTTTTCTCTTTGATTAAAACTAACTTTCGAAGCATGAGAATAATCTATAAAAGTGCAACAATTTCAGAGACAGAACTGGTTCTCAATTCCAGATATATTTACAATCATAATTATTCTGTTATTTTATCATTATTATAAAGTTTAAGGTGTTCAAAAATTCAAAGGGAAGAGCGGAAGATTTTTACACCCCCAAAAGATTCAGAGGGAAGCCAAAAATGATTTTGTGAAGTTTGTCATAACATGGTAGATAACATCTATCCATTGTAATGTGGGGAAGGATGCTTGCAAAGCTATATTGTAACTCTTAAGTTTTGAAACAGAGCCAAAGCTATCAAACAGTGCACGGCAGTCTTTAGAATCATAAGAAAACTTACATCTGTTAAAGTTGTAAGCTCAAGTGGTAACTCTTCAAACGTCTTTAAATTCTGTGGTTGTTTCTTCATACAAGTGTTAATATATCTGCATTGACAGTAATATGTTACACATTAAAATGAGACTGCGTGTCAGATTTTAAGTAAAGACAAAAAAAACTTCTAGTTCATAACTTTGTTTATAATAGTGGAAACATGAAAAGGTAAATAATGGATTTAAATATAAGCAAAATTTTGTCATTAGATTCTGTTTAACGATCCAAAGAATTACAACTTGACTTTAATGTCCTGTGCAGAATATTTAATAATGACATCAATATAGGTATCATAAGAAGAATGTCTAACATTGCAGATGGCACAAACTTATTTGGATGCTGGACATTCTGAGATTGATTGCAACAGACCTACACTGAGCAGACAAAATGTAAAATGGCATTTAATACTGAATTGTAAGGTAAGGACAGTGCTAAAACCAGCAAATCCGGTTATATCATTAAATAAGCTGAAACAGGGGAAGAAGATGTGGGTTCAATAAATATCAAAATTCCACTGCATTGTTTGGCAGTAATTGTCAAATCAAATAGAATGTTACCATTAAATCCATACATCTAATTATGTAATAGCATGCTCAAAAGAATGCTGAGACCATGGGGGCGATTTTAACTGCACCCACCACCCCCACAACCACTCCCCACTCGGCGGGAACAGTGAATGGGAGGGGTTAAAATCAGCCGAGTCCTCTTACTGGCCCTGAGGCTGCACCATTTCCAGTCGGTAACATTTATTTTGAAGTCGGCCAAGGCTCCTGCTGCAGGTAGGCGAGGGCCTAATATAAATCTAAAAGTCAGGGCCCAATTACATCATTGGCGCCACATATGATTTATACGATGACTCAGAGGGAGGCCCGCCCTCTGTCAAACCCACCAGACTAAACCTGACGGGAGGCAGCAGAGGTCAAGGTAAGTAATATTTTTTGTTCTTCGGTAGGAATCCATGGCCCTGCCCTGCCCCTTTCTCACCCTCCCCACTCCTCTCCCTCCCCCTCCCCACTCCCTCTCCCTCCCCCTCCCCACTCCCTCTCCCCTCCCTCCCCACTCCCTCTCCCTCCTCCCTCCCCACTCCCTCTCCCTCCTCCCCCTCCCTCTCCCCCCTCCTCCCCACTCCCTCTCCCGCCCCACTCCCTCTCCCTCCTCCCTCCCCACTTCCTCTCCCTCCCCATTTCCTCTCCCTCCCCACTTCCTCTCCCTCCCCACTTCCTCTCCCTCCCCACTTCCTCTCCCTCCCCACTTCCTCTCCCTCCCCACTCCCTCTCCCTCCCCACTCCCTCTCCCTCCCCACTCCCTCCTCCCTCCCCACTCCCCCCTCCCTCTCCCTCCTCCTCCCCACTCCCGCCCCACTCCCCTCTCCCTCCTCCTCCCCACTCCCTCTCCCTCCCCCGCCCCACTCCCTCTCCCTCCTCCTCCCCACTCCCTCTCCCTCCCCCGCCCCACTCCCTCTCCCTCCCCCTCCCCACTCCCTCCCCCTCCCCACTCCCTCCCCCCTCCCCACTCCCTCCCCCTCCCCACTCCCTCCACCTCTCCCTCTCCCCTCTCCCTCTCCCTCTCCCTCACATCTGTTTGGTGTCAGGGTTCACGTCATTCTTGCCGGCTTCAGGTGGGAGACAGATTTCAAATATTAAAATGAGGCCCATCAGTTAAAACCGGCCAGGCCTCGCCGCCTTCAGAACTTCCAGGTGTGCTGCCCTCTTCGGGCCTCCCATGTACCGATCCTGGTTTCCTGTTAAAATCTCCCCCAACGTCTGCAGTATTGGATCATTTGGGATGCTCTACTTATGAAAAATATGAAAACATTGGAAAGAGTTTAAAGAAGGTCAATGAGAATGAAACTAGGTCTAAAATCGATTAGTTATGAAGAGAGGCTGAAGGAATGCTAAAGGGAGGTACAATCTGAGTTTTAAAAATCATGCAGCAAATCATGGGATGGATGTGGAGAAGTTTTGTTGTACTAGATCAGAAAAACTGATGACATGATTGTAAGTTGTCAAAACCGAAAGCTAAAAGTAACTCGAGGAACATTTTAGCACTTAGATTCGATCTATGGTACAGACTGCAATCTAGCAAAGTAAATGTGACAAAGTTCAAGCAATAAAAAAGAGAGATTCCAGATTCAACAAGGATACAGAAACTATCTCCTACACGCAAGCAGCCTTTTTCAACCAAAATGGATAGACACCTAGCTGGCATCAATGACCCTGCCAATGCTGCTGTATGGCAACTAGGAAGTATATGGACATAATCCTTTCTTAGCATGTTCCCTCATTCTTTTCAGCCCATCACCTTATCTCCAGTCAGTAATGCAGCTGATAACCCAAGAGCTCAGCAGAGGTTTCGATTCACAGTGGGTTCTCCCTGTCTGATGCATCCACTCACTTTATTTTAAAGTAAAAAATGACTGTGCTGATTCGAGCTCTATCCCTTTGCTCTAACTGATTAATTAACTGCTATTTCCTGCATTACTGTGCTTAGTTCTTTGCAGTTAGCATTTTAGGGTTGCTGCTATAAACAATTGTTGACAGCAAAAAAAAATGGCAATTTTTTAATCTTAGTTCTGTCTCAAGTAGAAGAATTGTAGATGGAGTTAACATGGATCTTAATTTGAATGATTTTAAGACACTTTGGGTGGTAGCACAATACAGGGGATAACGAATTGGCAATCCTTTTTACACCCAGCTTGATTTTCTTTTCCATTGACTTTGATCTTATTTAAGAATTGATATGGGAGATTTTGCAAGCTGATAAATGTCATAGAACTGAACCAGTAGTAAGCTTGCATGTTGGGTGATTGTGCAGAGTGCTCTAAGTAAATTAGCTCCGCATTTACAACAATAGTGGTTTCACTGTTAATCTTTTTGGCAAAGGTGACCTTTTCAGTAAATACTTTTTCGGATAAAGAGTAATATATCTTACCCAAAGCTTCCTGTACATTCATAATTACATTTTGAATTCTCCATTTGTTCTCCCAAGCAGGAGTCTGGTGATGTTGGGACCGAAAAATGAAAGCTATTTGATACCAGCATGGTACTCAGTGGGATGTAGTCCTTTCCATCCTGCAAATTAGAACAGTTTTTTTGTTTTAAATGTAAAAGAATGATACTTTTATTTAAAAGTAGCAAAAAATATTCCTCTTTGCATCCAATAATGGCTGAAGATGATTTTAGCTGGGAGCAGAGTTGGTTAGGCTCATAAGAACATAAGAAATAGGAGCAGGAATAGGCCACTTGGCCCCTCGAGCCTGCTCTGCCATTCAATAAGATCATGGCTGATCTTGGGCTCAAAGCCACTTCCCCGCCCGCTCTCCATAACCCTTCACTCCCTTATCTTGCAAAAATCTGTCTATCTCCACCTTAAATGTATTTAATGACCCAGCCTCCACAGCTCTCTGGGGCAGAGAATTCCACAGATTTACGACCCTCTGAGAGAAGAAATTCCTCCTCATCTCAGTTCTAAAAGGGTGACCCTTTATTCTAAAACTGTGCCCCTGCGTTCTAGATTTCCCCACGAGGGGAAACATCCTCTCTGCATCTACCTTGTTGAGCCCCTTCAGTACCTTATATGTTTCAATAAGATCACCTCTCATTCTTCTAAATTCCAATGAGTATAGGCCCAGCCTGCTCAACCTTTCCTCATAAGTCAACCCCCTCATCTCTGGAATTAACCTAGTAAATCATCTCTGAACTGCTTCCAATGCAAGTATATCCTTCCTTAAATAAGGAGACCAAAACTGTACGCAGTACTCAAGGTGTGGTCTCACCAAAACCCTGTACAGTTGTAGCAGGACTTCCCTGCTTTTATACTCCAACCCCTTTGAAATAAAGGCCAAGATTCCATTTGCCTTTTTGATTACTTGCTGTACTTGCATGCTAACTTTTTGTGTTTCATGCACAAGGACCCCAGGTCCCTCTGAACTGTAGCATTTTGTAATCTCTCTCCATTTAAATAATAATTTGCATTTTTATTTTTCCTGCCAAAGTGTATAACCTCGCACTTTCCCACATTATACTCCATCAACCTAGGGCATTCTAACAATGGAAGATTTCCTCCACTCCTTATATGTAGCAAACTTATAAATGTGTCCTTCACATCCACCTTTATGATTTCTTCATAAATAGCAGGGCAAATATTCCCCAATATTGCATTATCCCAGCTTCAGAATAACACCTTCTATTGGACCAATGTGACATTTCCATTACTCATAACGGCCATTCTCTCTGCGTGAGAATGGCAAATTTGTGGTAAATTAATAGTAATTCTGTGCTGTAGGCTTATAGCCATTAGGAACTAGATCGAGACTACATAAATTCACTTCACATAGGACTCTTACAAAAGAGGAGGGTTTATCATCCATCATTTTGGGTTAGGTTCATGCTCAGGTAGCATTAAAATACTTAAGTCATTTTATATATTGTAAACACAAGTATTACCAAGAGCCATTTCAATAGTTACACAATATGGGCTCATTATAATTTCTTTATTGTGGTTATCTGTACCATGTAATAAGATCAAAGCAATATTAGTCCAATAGGTGAGGATTGTCCTATCCATCACATTAGAGAATTAGTGCAAATCCTGAAAGCTCGAACATAAATTTGTACACTGGAATAAAACTGCAATACATTGAGAGAGTTAGCAAATAATCTGTAAATAGTTAATTTTCAAATATGATGACTTTATATCAATGTCTTGTGGCTGAGATTATGCTGATACTTCTATGAGTTTCCCCAAAATTATTTTTTTTCCTGGCATATACTTTGCAAAATACAGAACATTCACTGGTCTGGATGAAACTAAAATGCAAGAAAATTATTGTAATTAAAATCACTAAAAATAATTAGTGACATGAATATCACTTTTTTACTGTATAACAATTTGAACCTGAAACTTAATAATTAACATTTAAGTTGAAACATTTTAACATTATATCTAACTGTGAAAGAAATTCAGTGCATCGGCGGAAAAGCCTTAGTACCTGTTGAACATTTGCTTGCAATAAATCTCCGAGCTTTTTCACGAGCTCAGTGAAAGTAGGCCGTTCTTTGGGATCACCCTGCCAGCAGTCAAGTAATGTTTGATAACTAGAATAGACCCAACAAATAATTAGCTTGTTTGGCTTTAAAATAAACAATTGTTTCATAATGTTAATTATGTGTTTAGTGGCAATGTAAAATAAATTCTAGATGCCACCTATAAACACCACACACTGAAATCAAACTAGTTTTATACAGTTGATCCTTTTCAGATCACATTTTATTTGCCACAGAAGGAGTTGATCTTAAGTAGATTTTAGTCTTAATTGAGCTCCTCACATTTTGATGATAAAAAGGTGGAGAAAATCTGCTGCACACCACTACATCGGAACAGGAGTAGGCCATTCAGCCTCTCTAGCCTGTTCTGCCATTCAATTAGATCATGGCTGATCTGTACCTCAACTCCATTTACCCATCTTTACTTCATATCCCTTAATACCCTTACCTAACAAAAATCTATCACAGTTTTGAATTGTTCAATTGACCTAGCCTCAACAGCTTTTTGAGGGCGAGAGTTCCAGGTTTCCACTACACTTTGTGTGAAAATGTGCTTCCTGACATCACACCTCTAATTTTAAGGTTATGCCCCTTTGTTCTGGATTCCCACACCGGAGGAAATTAGGCTGGGGTAATTAACTAGCAGCGCTTAGTGCAGGACAGGATACATGTAGCACAAATTAAAACAAGTTGGAGTTTATGGAGGGTTGAGGATAGGAGACCAGCAAGGAAAGTATTGGAGTAGTCGAGTCTAGAGGTGACGGAGGCAGGTACATTCTTAGATACAGTAAAACAATCAAACTTTTTTTCAAACAATCTCACCAGCCATGAACATATTATTGATCCTTTGTGCAACAAATTGAATCATCTACCAGCACTGACAGTGCAGCTGGTCCCGGACATTTTCTGCAGAGCTGGGAGGAGCAGCAGCAACGCGGTGAGTGGGAGCAGCATCAAGAGAGGAGCAGCCAGTAAAGGGGCGAGTGAAACCTGGGGATTTGAATGTGGGTAAACAGTGAAAGATTGTTTCCACTGGTGGACAAATGGGGAACGAGGGGATGGTGTCCGAGGATTCTCACTGGAAGAACCAAAGGGGAAGGAAAGTTCTTGAACAATTAGGTCGTGGGACACTTCACCATAAATGGCAATTGAGGCAGAGACAGGAACATCATTTAAAAGAGAATGGGATAAATATATGAAAATGTGGAATATAAAATGAAAAGCACAGGCACCGCCACAGGCACCGGGGGGGTCAAATGACCTACTGCTGTGCTGTCATTTCTATCATTCTATGAAAACTCTCCTTTATTGAGTCTGAGCCCAGGGAATGTTGGTGCTGAGCTGAGTTTAGGATGATGCGCATTGAGAGATGTGCCCCAAAAACCAAGCCCGCTGACCTTTGTGTGATCTCTCGGATTGGTTCAGAAAAACCACAACGGTTTCCCTGCTCAGGCCGCTGAATAAAATAACAGTCAGGCTCCGAGGACAACGTTGGAACCTGATCTGCCTCTTTAAAGAAGGACCCCGCCACTTTCCGGCGGCTGTCCTTCCCGTTTACTCACAAGAGCAGGGTAAAATGGAAGACTGCAGGAAGGGAACAGGACGGCGATGGGTAAGTTTCGCAAGCCGCCCGCCTGGGTTCCGCTGGGTAGGCCGAGATAAAATCGTCCCAGTGGTCTCTGCTTCAATCAC
Organism: Squalus acanthias; assembly: GCA_030390025.1. NCBI lineage: Eukaryota > Metazoa > Chordata > Chondrichthyes > Squaliformes > Squalidae > Squalus > Squalus acanthias. Next base: position 33,898,489 of record CM059431.1, on the reverse strand, counting down.
TAACTCTGGTAGCACATTCCACAGATTCTGTGTTAAAAAAAAAGTTGGTCTTGCTCTCTGTCCTAAATGCCTTGCACCTAATCTTGTGTCTATGTTCCCTCATTCTACACCTCTCAAGCACTGGAAACAGTCTGGGGGGGGGGGGAGTTTTAACATTAAAAAAAATTGGTGGGTTGGAGGTGGGGTGGGGAGTTAAAGTTTAAAAAATCTAAAACCGACCCCAACCCCTTTCACCTTTTACTCAGGCGCTGCCAGGAGGCAGGTTGGCATTTTAACTATTATAATGAGGCCTGAAGCCTCTGCTTTAACCTGCTGTGCAGGTTTAACTGCAACTGGCAAACACAGCCTTGGGGAGCAATCCTTGTGGGCCGGGAGCAGCAGGAGTGCTTCCTCCCGGCCCACCTGGCTTCCAGGTGGGGAACCTGCCGGTGATGTCACACGCACGCTGATGTCACACGCACGCTGTGGTGTTAAAACCCCACAGCATGCGGGGATAACTCAAACTGCAAGTTTCCCGCGGTCTGCTGGCCCCCACCACTCCAGGCGGGTGGGAAACGGCAAAATCTAGCCCTGTCTCTATCTACTCTGTCACACCTGTTCATAATTTTAAACATGTCTATCAAATCATCCCATGTAGCCCCTCTGTTTTAACGAAAATAACTCCAATTTTTGAAATCGCAGAAGAAACTCAACTGCTGTTAACTCATTTAACAGATATATACTGAACATCACTAATAGCCAATATTTTCCTTATTCAGTGCTATGAAAGTGAATAATAACCAAGATTATTTTTATTAGTGTTACATCACTCTCTCTCACACACATACACATATACAATATGTACTCAGTAAATGAATGGTCTCATTTCTACCTTTGAATAATGGCAATCTATTAATTCGTTGGAACCATTCAGTTTAATACTTTATTCATCACTAATTCAGATGGATTACAGTGAGTAGAAAGGTTATATTTCTGTCAGACAGTTGTGAATCAGAGGTTGTAACATACAACTATCAGGATGCTAGGTGGACCTCAGTCTTTTGTCGTCTAGCAATGTCTATGTTCCTATCAGTCAACTTACATTTCTGGGGTTGAATATTCAGGAGCTCGCATCCTTGTGCCCTCTTTTAATCTTCTACAAAATTCTTCATCAATCTGGACTCCTGGGTATGGTGATGCACCTGAATCCAACATGTAGTTAAATCCATGTTTTAAGTATAAATACAGGAATAACATTTAATTCTGTAATTTTCACTAAAAATGGCAGATGATAAGAATACTGTGTAGAGTCAGATCTGTCTGTAACAACTACCTTTGGGCTGAACGGTATTTTTTTCAGTGAAGTTCCAGAAATGGATTTTAGTGAAATTGGTGGGTGAGGTGGCACAAATGCCAACATTCTCCTCACCATTATCACCCATCAAGAAAATGTGCAGATGTTAGGTGCAGCAATCACTGCAGTGAAATTGTTGAATTTCAAGAATACAATATAGAAAATGTCAAGAAATACATTTGATCTGGATCGCGATTATGCATCAATGGAAAATGAAGGGGAGGAGAGAGCGGGGCAGATGAGGGCTGCCGGGAAGCCTCTGGGAAGGACTGAGTAAACCAGGCCCTGGGATACAGTTAAAGACAGGAGAGGACAACACAGTAAGTATACCAGGCCCTGGGACACAGAGACATGAAAGATAGTGAATGCACCAGGCCCTGGATTCACAGAAACAGGACAGATCAATAACTATCCTGTCTCTAATTGTCTTCCAGGGCCGAGTTTACTTGGTCGTTCCACAAATACTTTGATAATTTCTACCCTGCATCCCACACTTGCTCCAATCTCTTCTTCGTCTCAATCTCCATTGATCGGTGGTGAACATCCATGACCCAGGCCAAACAGCCAACCCACCTCACAGGATTGGACGATTCTAGCTGCAGTAACTGTTTGTCATTTTAAAATGGAGAACAATGGAGGCTCATGCAACATACAATCTCCTCACATGCCAGAAACTGCTCTATCCCACGAGGCAGAAAAGCTATTTTAGTAGATGCCAAGTGAGTGGAAAAAGCTGTCTGTCTGCTTAAAAGGCTGACAGCTGGCAACTGAGCCATACAGAACAGTCTGTCACAATTAATAAATTATTCCATATTTACATTTTACTCAGTAATAATGCATTGTTCTATACTTACAGTCTGTTGCACTTAGATTATGAATTATTTTATATTTAGACCCAGTTTAAGATAATGAATTATTCTTTATATTTACAATTAGATGGAGTCTGAAAATTCACAGGCTTTTAATCCTGCCTAAGTGCTGGGATCGGCTCACCAGGAATCTCTTCCAATGACTCCTCCGGATTATCTGGGATCAAGTGGATATTTCTCATTTCAATATTCCTGGCGGGAGCCCGCACCACTTTAGGTGCGTCTCAGGCAGATTAGGGGGGTTAGCATTGGGCAGTCACTCATCTTTATGTGGGCAAGCTTGCAATTTTAAAGTTAGTCATCAGCCATGAAGGGGGTTGCTTCCTCTCCTACATTGGTTGTATTCTTCAGGGTCCATGCCAGGATCCAGGCCTGAACCTCCAGTTGGGGACTCATTTCCGCCGGCCAGGATTCAGTTGGTGGATCCCAGGCAGGACTGAGGCATTCTTTGGACTGGGAGTTCCCAGCCCCTCAGGCTCTGATGAAGGGGACCACATTTGGGGCGGATGGAAATTCTGCCCCAAACAAGGCCCTATGGAAATTAGCAGTGCTGGAATCTGGTGTATTCGGCTTCTGTCCTAATTCTTGGGCCTTCCTCTGCACTCCAACCCAACTTACAATTGGAATGTGCCAGAAGGTTTATCAGAGCAAGATGTTTAAGTTTAATAGCAACTGGAATACAGGGAACTGACACAATGGTTGCATGCCATGGAAATAATGGTCACCATCATTTTTGTAGCTAACAGAAATCATAAATGACATGACAGACATGGTTCTGGGATGCGATTTGTACTTAGTTCTGGGATCTGATTCATCAAAGAGCAATTATAATCATACATCCTTAATACCATCAATTCCTACTTTCTGACTGACCCAAAACTTTTAATAATATAGGGATGGACTTTATGGCAAGTTGTGCTCGTGATTGGCTTCTTGTTACCTGCTTTCCACTTATCAGGAGTTCAAACCTGCACCTGTCATTTGCTTAATGACCAATTAATGACTATCATCCTGAAAGTGGGTGGGGGGAGGTAAGAAGAGTCTCTTGCAATTAGCTCCAAGATTACATGCCTGGCGATTGAAGATCAGATCTGAGTCAATCTTCCATGGCAGACACAGTAATCCAATACCATAGTACGCCAGGACACACAGGAGGCTGGGATTCTTCTCACTCGGCTTCAATTAATCTTGCAAACTAATGCACTGACATGTAGGTTGTTCCTGGCCAGACAAGCAGTGGGAATCTGTGCTCATAAGCTGTGCAGTTTTGGCTGGTTAAACTTTAGCAGTATCCCATCACATGTGGGCCCCTAGACCTTGGCTCTTGCCAACCTGCAACTAAGGTTTGTGGACTTAGATAATAACAACAACTTGCATTTATATAGTGCCTTTAACATAGTAAAACGTCCTAAAGCACTTCGCAGTAACAATTGTCAAACAAAATTTGACACCACGCCACATAAGGATATATTAGGTGACCAAAAGCTTTGTCAAAGACATAGGTTTTAAGGAGTATCTTAAAGGAGGACAGACCAGTAGGGAGGCAGAGAGGTTTAGGGAGGGAATTCCAGAGCTTAGGGCTAAGGCAGCTGAAGGCATGGCTGGAAATGGCGGCGCAAAGAAAATCAGTGACATGCAAGAGGCCAGAATTGGAGGAGCGCAGAGATCGCGAAGGGTTGTAGGGCTGGAGGAGGTTACTGAGATTTGGAGGGGCGAGGCCATGGAAGGATTGGGAAACAAGAATGAGAATTTTAAAATCGAAGCATTGCCGGACTGTGAGCCAATGTAGATCAGCGAACACAGGGGGGATGTGTGTCACTACAGGGAGAGTGTGTGTGTTCCATGTCAAGCAAGCAGAAACCCTACCTGTGAGGATTTCTCAATTGCTTCATTTGTAGAATCTTAAGCATGGTGGTGGTGGGGTGGGGGGTGGTTTCCATGTTAATCAGACAACTGCCTAACCAAAACAAAATCTTTCATGTAGCAAGCTATATATCTATGTAAATATCCTATCATGTATATAAATCTGATTTCACTATAAAATGAGGATGCCTATATGTCAATCACATGCGTAGCCATGAGGTACCCTGTATCTCAATGACACTGATAGATGTAGATATTATGACATACCTAAGGAAAATATTTCCCACAGTAAAACTCCATAAGACCAGACATCACTTTGTGTATTGTAAACTTTGTCAAATATAGATTCGGGGGCCATCCATTTGAGAGGGAGCCTTGCCTGCAAATATTGATGAACAACAGTTATTGACATGACTAGCTCCTTATGTAAGTTCATTTTTAATTGTCAAGTTATAAGAATCTTTACAAGTAATGTCATTAAATGAACTTACATCTCCCTTTCGTACATAATCAGGATCTTTATAAATATCTCGTGCAAGTCCGAAGTCACAGATCTTTACTACATTGTTCTCAGATAAAAGGATGTTTCTAGCTGCCAGATCTCGATGGATGCACTGTAATAAAAGAGTTGCACTCTCAAAACTCATTTCCTCAATCTTTGCCACGAATTTCCTGACATCATTATTTATACTGAAGCTTTTTTAGTAAAAACCTCTTTCCTTAATGATACAAAAAAATAATAATTTAACATTTTTCCTGGGGAAGTAGACAGAAGTAAGTAGGAAGTCTGCTTGAGTTCCTTAGAACATGCGTAAGAAATGTATTTGTTTTCAGAAATTGCAGCTTGAAAGTAAGTCATTAAATGTAATAATCATTCAATGCAGGTCTGGGTGTGAGGAAGAGCTGGGCGTCACATGTCCAGCCTCACACTGTGCCTCGAAATGGTTGAAACAAATGATTCAGCTGAGTTTACGTGAACATTCCAACTTGGCAAACAGACAACAGGTAAGAAAACAAATGCAAACATTTCCACCGTGATCTTTCCATGACATTTTCATAGTGTTCCAGAACAAAGTACAGGATCTCCCACACACTTTGTAAAGCAATGGACACAGGATGATAGAGCAGATACTGAGTGGAGCATGACATTCACTCCACTGACTATTGGCTTCCTGACTTAACTGTACTAATTCAATTAGGGGGGAAAAAACTACATTTTCAGATTTGTTCCAAACTACTGAGATCTGTAGGTACATGGTAATAAATTATGTATTAGCTTTAATTATTCGAAGATTTCAAAAGAAAAATGTCTAAATGCTGGAAACATAACAGATCAGCATTTTATGTTTTAATTGAGATTTCCATTCATCTGCTGTTTATTTGTAGCATTTTCTGTTTTTAATTTTATGGTTCTATTAAAAAGTTACCATGTTGCTTAATTGACGTGATTTTAACAAATCATATTGAGGTGATTAATATACAATAGGCTGCTATCGATGTTGATATTCTCAATGACGTGTAGCCTGTAAACATGTACATTTTCATCACGGGTTTTTTAATTAATATACATTTTTGTCAACTAACTGATTAATCATATAAGCCATATTTGTTTTGTGGAAAGAATTCCTGAGCTTTTGGTATTTGTACTTTATCTTAGTTAAGCTGCAGAAAATTGATTTGCTCACTGTAGCAGTTAGAGGTGCTCTAGAATTGTTAGAACTTTTTGTCTATTTGCTTCTGTTTATATAGGTTTACTTACTAGCTACCGCATTTGATTTTCCATCTTAAATTGAAATCTCCTGATAATGCAAATATTACTTAAATAATAACTTTTTTAAGAACCAGTTATATGAATGAGTTCAAAACGTCTCTCAGTCCACTGACATAACATCTATAGTATAACTGCAGTTCATATCAAATTGATCTGCACTCAGATTACTTATCAGAAGGAGAAGGTAATCTCACATCAATTTGTCAAACTGTAGGATAACAAATGACAAGTTGAGAACTAGTTTGTTTATTCCAAAATTCTAATTAAAATGAAATACTGAATGAATTTCCATTTTCACATTCTGAATTTCGCTGTATTTGACCAGTCTTTCTATTAATGTGACGGATGGGATGGGAGATGTTTAATGATTTCTACTTTCACTGAACCAGAGCTTCAGAATTTCACTTAGTATTGTATCCAAACCTTTCTTGATGCCAGGAATTCCATGCCTCGGGCCACCTGGAAACTGTAGCTGATCAGGTCCTCCATGGTAATTGGTTGTTTGTACAAGTCATCAGCATCTACCAATTATTTTTGAAAAAGAGGAGTGAGCTGTTAATTTTGAATTGTTACTGCAGTTAGTGGTTCAGTAATAAAGCAGTCACCAGATGGGGAGCTGTAAGGTTTAACTCTTCAGTACTAATGTAAATTTTCAGCTAATATGGGAGGCTGAAGAATCCATACTGAGCAGTTATCTCTATATTATCAGGCAAAAGTCCAGCAGGAAAACCTCACCAAGTCCACTGTACACCATTGTTCCTTTGAACTAGGAACGCGACTAAAAATAATTCTGACAAATGTTCAGACGAAAGGCTATACCTGAATTTTAGCTTTTATTCTTTTCTCCACAGATGCTGCCTGACCTGGTGGGTGTTTCCAGCATTTTCTGTTTTTGTTTCCGATTTCAAGCATCTGCAGTATTTTATTTTTTGGCCAATAATAATGTTGGTTTGGTTGATCGAGCAGGGAGCGTGGGGTCAGTATTGCCATAAAGGACTCAAACACACTTTTGGCATGCTCCCCTAAACTTACTCAACATGATGGTCCCAAACAGCAATCAACTACATCCTTCCTAACCACAGTATGGTCCCAATTAACTCACATGCATCAATATCAAATACAAATAAAGTTTTCCTAAACCTTTCCTACTCAATTTATGCAGACAACTGGCCTTCAACAAATGAGATTATAAATCAAGAAATTATTCTGATTAACAAACATGTCGCTACACTGGAACGTGATAATGGTCAGGGTATAATAAAATAAAGACTGCGTGCAACTTGCTGATTATCCTCGGGTGACATCCACTCTCCCATAATTCCCTAGATTCTAACACAGTCCTATTCTTCTTGTGGTATTTTGCTTCCTAGTTCCATATCAGAATTTGGCCCCACCATTCCAATTTTCTTCTTTGTTCCCTGACTCAAGCCGGGTACAGATCCACTGCCACCATTTGCTCTTCGGTACCTTCCCCGAGTGACCATTCGTCAGCAAAATACTGTGAATGTTAGAACACTGAAATATAAACAGAAAATGCTGGGAACACTCAGGAGGTCACGCAGCATCTGTGGAGAGAGAAACAGGGTTGACGTTTCAGGTCGATGTCCTTTCGTCAGAACTGGGAAGATGAACAGCAATGAACAGCTTTTAAGCAACTACAGAGCCAGGGAAAAGGGAGGCAGGGGAAGAATAAAAGGGAAAGATCTGTGATAGGGTGTAAGGCAGGAGTGATTAAATGACAAACCGGATGATGATGTAAGGTAAAAGGAGCTGATAATGGGACAAACATGGAACCAAAAGATGGGACCAGAGGAAGTGTAAATAGTTACAGTATGTCTAAGAGAAAAAGGGTGATTAAGATCTAAAGTAGTTAAACTCAGTGTTAAGGCCAGAAGGCTGTAAAGTGCCTAGTAGAAGGATGAGGTACTGTTCCTCGAGCTTGGGTTGAGCTTTATTAGAACAGTGTAGGAGGCCGAGGACAGAGAGGGAGTGAAACAGAGAATTAAAATGGCAAGCGACCGGAAGCTCAGGGTCACGCTTGCAAACCATTCTTCATGTGTGAGCCTGTCATATTTTAACCAACTAGACTGGTGACACTCACTGCCTAGGCTCATATGACGGTAAGCAGTAATAGCAATGCTTGGCAAACAATATCACGTATTTCATTCCGATGAAGTACAAAATACACTTTTCTGTGACACCAGATGTCACTGGAGTTTGAACACTCATTAGCTCCCTGCTGTCCTTTGATACAAATAGTATAGTTTGAAGTATGCTGAAACACATGTTTGCTCAAAAACTGTAGAGATTTGCAATGATAATATGTGATTTGCAAAGCATAAATTACTGTGTATATTTTAGTGGACCCAATGAGGAGATATAAACCCCATCATCCACATCTGAATTTTCCCCAGTATATTGTCATCACTGACGAGCTGTTGCCTTGGTGGGGTATTGTAGTAACATTTCAGATCATTTGGTGAATCTCTGGCCAGAACAAGGCAGCACTAAAGCTACAACTACTGCTGATGTTCTCTTTTTCTTCCTGCCATGTTTGCTAACTCCCTGCAACACCCTTTACCTCGCACAGACGAATAGTTGCAAAATAATAAGGTGAGGCTTCCTCCCTACTGTTCTGAAAACCTAGAGACAGGCTGATAAAAGAACTATAATTGTCATTCATGGTACACCATGTATTTTTAATCCTTCCCAAACTTGAAAGGTGTGCCTCCTCCTATTAAGAATATCCCACGGATGTTTATTACATAGATAATCAGCAAGGACATCAAAGATACTCAGTCCGGTGTAAAAATAACTTTGAAGGCTGTAAATCAGGAAGGAATCAGTTCTTACCCTCCTCTTCCTCTTCAACATCACTTAGAGTTTTATCTTCATCAAACCCAGAGCTAGTGGAGCTCTCTGAGCTGGTGACACTGGCCAGCCGTTTCTTTTTACCCTCCATGGGGGCCTTTTCTTGAATTTGATCTGCCTGCAGTGTAGTCTCCTATGCACAGATAGAACACAGGAAGAAAGCTTTAAAGAGAAAATGGCCTAGAAATTCGGGTTGTTTGCGCCATGAAATGGCAAAAAAAGGGCAGCTGACGCTCTTCGCCAGCTGGTGGCAGGTCCCGCGGCAGCCGTCATTTTCGGCAGTGCTGTCGTTGCCCGCTATCGGCGAGAGTATTTTAATGAGTTGGAGCGTGACGCCAATCGGCGTGCAACGCTGAGTTGACGCCAGCTCGTCCATTTTGGAGTTCTCCGCTCGTATTGCCGCCCGCTCTAAATCGCGCCGGTGAGCGCTGCCGCTAAAAGGTCTTTCAGCAGCGTTAACGGCCATGAGGAGTCTGGCAGGACTTATGAGGATGGACGCCGGAACTTCAAACTCCTCCTTTGCCAAGGTTCTACTTTTAAACTTTTATTTTTTGCCCATCAGTGGCGGCAGGGGGGGGCGGGGAATTTTCTGGCAGCTTTCCGGAAGGCCTACAGTGTTTGTGGGTCAGGAAGTCAATGGGTGAACTCCATTGCAACGACTGAAGATGATCTGTGATAAGATCTCTTTTATCTGCATTCATGTCATAAACAAACCAAAAAATCGACAAACATCGGGTGGCAGCTAATACGTTTGGAGCACGTACGGCAACTGTTCGGGTCACTCCTTTCTTCCCCGTTCCCCTACACTGTGACCGGGAGACAGAGGCGACCTTTGGCCTCCTTCTGAGATTAGCGCTGCAAAGAGCACGTTGTACTAGAAGATCACCACCACGCTGATGCTAATGAGCAGGCAGTACCAAAATGCTGGTACTGCCTGCACTCTCTCGGCCGGCGGACTTTATCCTTGGCCGCCAGTGTTACCGGCAGGTTTCCAGCGTTCCCCAATTTCTAGGCCAATATGTTTTGAAAATATACAGCAGCTCTATGCTAAAGTAAACGTCTTACATTTTGGTGTGTTTTACCTGTCCCTCCCCTCTCAGCCATGGCAAGCAATCAAATGGAGGACTAACTCTGTTCTGAATCTATCCCATTTAGCACGGCGGTAGTGCCACACAACACGATGGAGGGTGTTCTCAATGTGAAGACTTGTGCTCCAGAACTAGCCAAGCTGTTCCAGTACAGCTACAACACTGGCATCTACCCGACAATGTGGAAAACTGCCCAGGTATGTCCTGTCCACAAAAAGCAGGACAAATCCAATCCAGCCAATTACCGCCCCATCAGTCCACTCTCAATCATCAGCAAAGTGATGGAAGGTGTCATCGACAGTGTTATCAAGCGGCACTTACTCACCAATAACCTGCTCACTGATGCCCAGTTTGGGTTCCGCCAGGACCACTCGGCTCCAGACCTCATTACAGCCTTGGTCCAAACATGGACAAAGGAGCTGAATTCCAGAGGTGAGGTGAGAGTGACTGCCCTTGACATCAAGGCAGCATTTGACCGAGTGCGGCATCAAGGAGCCCTAGTAAAACTGAAGTCAATGGGAATTGGGGAAAACGCTCCATTGGCTGGAGTCATACCTATCACAAAGGAAGATGGTTGTGGTGGTTGAAGGTCAATCATCACAGCCCCAGGACATCGCTGCAGGAGTCCCTCAGGGCAGTGTCCTAGGCCCAACCATCTTCAGCTGCTTCATCAATGACCTTCCCTCCAACATAAGGTCAGAAATGGGGATGTTCGCTGATGACTGCACAGTGTTCAGCGCCATTCGCAACTCCACAGATAATGAAGCAGTCCATGCCCGCATGCAACAAGACCTTGACGATGTTCAGGCTTGGGCTGATAAGTGGCAGGTAACATTCATGCCACAGAAGTGCCAGGCAATGACTATCTCCAATAAGCACGAGTCTAACCACCTCCACTTGACATTCAATGGCATTACCATCGCCGAATCCCCCACTATCAACATCCTGGGGGTCACCATTAACCAGAAACTTAACTGGACCAGCCACATAAATACTGTGGCAACAAGAGCAGGTCAGAGGCTAGGTATTCTGTGGCGAGTGTCTCACCTCCTGACTCCCCAAAGCCTTTCCACCATCTACAAGGAGTGTGATGGAATACTCTCCACTTGCCTGGATGAGTGCAGCTCCAACAACACTCAAGAAGCTCGACACCATCCAGGACAAAGCAGCCCGCTTGATTGGCACCCCATCCACCACCTTAAACATTCACTCCCTCCACCACCGGCGTACCGTGGCTGCAGTGTGTACCATCTACAGGATGCACTGCAGCAACTCGCCAAGGCTTCTTCGGCAGCACCTCCCAAACCCGCGACCTCTTCCACCTAGAAGGACAAGGGCAGCAGGCGCATGGGACCACCACCACCTCCAAGTTCCCCTCCAAGTCACACATCATCCTGACTTAGAAGTATATCGCCGATCCTTCATCGTTGCTGGGTCAAAATCCTGGAACTCCCTCCCTAACAGCACTGTGGAAGTACCATCACCACACGGACTGCAGCGGTTCAAGAAGGTGGCTCACCACCACCTTCTCAAGGGCAACTAGGGATGGGCAATAAATGCTGGCATTGCCAGCGACGCCCTGATCCCATAAACAAATTGAAAAAAAAGCTTCCTGAAAAGAGCTCCCATTAGGAAGGAAAATTCAGTTTCTAAAAAGTGGATACCAGATACAAGCAACGGTGAGATTTTATCAAATAAATAGCTCTATCTATTATGACAGTATTAGCTGCTTTTCAGCACCACTGAAGCATTTCTAGCTGTGGATGGCACAGAATATTGATGTGAATGAGGCCCAATTTCGGTAACTAAGGACGCCTGAAAAACGTCCAACCTGCAATTTGGTTGGACTGTTTTTCAGGCCTCCGAGTAAGCCACCTAAAACAGGCGTTAAGCCCCTTGCATAGGTTAATGAGGGACCGAACGCCTGTGTTAGGACCACACAGGGAATTTGGGCTTCCCTGAGTGGAGCAGGCGTAAGGCATGTACCGCCCAAGTTTTTTTTAGACGTGGGTGTGGCCTAGCCAGCAGCTGCCACTGATATGATAAGTTTAATTTTTGTTTTACATTGATGTGGAGCCAGGAGGTGCAGGAGTGCTCCTCCCGGCTCCACAACACTCCTGACGTCCGCAGCCGACAGTGGTCGGCCCCCCTCAATTATTTAGATGTGGCCTGAGAACCAATATCTCGCAATCCTCATGCCTCCGTCTTTGGGTGCAGGGATCGTTCCCTGCGCCCATTTGATGCTTAAAAACTCCCTAAACAAATTTCTAGTCCTCTGCCTCAAAGTGGTAGGACGCAGGTCCTTGCACATGATTCTCCATGTGGTGAATTCCTACTCATGCCAATGACAGGTGCTGAATAGAAAAGAAATCAGGGTAAGTCAATTTTGAATATTTACTAATGTCTCTCAGTCGCTCCTTGTTATTATGCTTTAAGTTTTAACACTGCTGGTAAGTGGCAGCCCAGAAACAGATGCATTATGGAGAATTTCCCTGCTGTGAATGAAAATACTGCCCATGGACGTCTATTTCCATTCATGACATTCAATGGGCTGCAATCTGAATATTTCAATAATATTAAAACCAAAAGTCCTTTAATGTGCAATCACCTTGTACAGCACAAAGTTATTCCTCTTGCTCTTGAGATAGTTGGAGAGGTTGCCATATTTACAGTATTCAACAATCACCATCAAAGGACCTGTGTATAGAAAAATAAGGCACAATGTAAATCAAATGTAACTCTTTAAAATAATACTCTAGGATAAGACATGGAGTAATTTTCTAAGTTTGTGTTTCTGTCAGGGAGCCTTGCCTGCCATTCGCGCACATCAGGAAATCATGAATGTGCTCCCTATGATTTGTCAATATGCACAACTGGCTAGAGAGGCTGCATCACACCCACCAGTGTCCTCTAGTACTGACCGCATAAACTCTGGAGGGGTCAGTGCTAGAGGACACTGGTGGGTGTGATCCTAGCATAACCACCAGGATTGTGTCCTGAGGAAGTTCAGGGCCTAGATATGCAGCAGAGATTGGGGTATTTTTCACATCAACGTTGAAGGACCTTATTTTAGAAGATGCCTTTCTGACTATTGTTATGAAATATATTTGTACTGTGCATCATATGCCATCCATGCCATTGAACTTTATGGATAAAGTTAGTGGTATACAAATACTGAGGATTTGATTGCAGGAGTTACTAATAAAGAGTAAGCAATAATACTGCCATCCTGGCCATGGTTTCCCATGGGCATCCTCTCACCCCCTTATCTTCATCTGCCTGGCCTGATGCTTGCATCTGAAAGGACACGTGCTCAGCTAAAGCCTTCTGTAGCTGCCCACCTCTCGGATCTGGTTTTCATTCCTCACTTCTGCCTCTGCATGGCGACTAAGCACTCAACAAAGCTGGGATTGGGAAAAAATAAGCAGAGAGGACCTGGAACCTGTACCTGAATCTGCAACTATCGTCAATGCCCTTCAGATAACATTTCAATATTTTCTATGTGCATACAGCAAATATAGTGGGTGAAGTTGGTCTTGGGCAGTAGCGCAGAACTGGGGGGTAGTGAATCGCCAGCCTGTTTTACCCCCTACACAATTTTCTTTTCCACTGAAGTGAATGGAAAGCAGCCCCTGCGGCCGCCAACTAAACGTAAGTTTTCAAAAAATATTTGAAAATAAACCTTCGTTTGGAGCCAGGAGGAGCAGAAGTGCTCCCCCCAACTCTACATTCGTCACGATCAGCCCCCCACCATAGCCTATTCCAATCCCCCTCCTTTGGGCCGCTGCCGGTGAGGTAAGCCACCCGACATCCATAACCCGCAATGCGCAAATTGCCAGTGCATAAAATCTTAATTACGCCCAGAGCGCTGATTTCTAAAACCTACCCCAATAGGTTCATCCATGGACAAAACTAGAATTAGGAAATTGGGGGAAGCTAGGGTCAAAAATAATTATGTTACGATATATATATGGGAAAAAGGGCTGTAGTCCACGAGCCAGTGGTGAGTGTAGGGAGGTACTGAGGAGGGTATCAAGGTCGCAGGAATGTACCGGCAGACAGGAAGATGGCTTGAAGTGTGTCTACTTCAATGCAAGGAGCATCCGGAATAAGGTAGGAGAACTTGGAGCGTGGATTGGTACTTGGGACTACGATGTGGTGGCCATTACGGAGACATGGTTAGAACAGGGACAGGAATGGTTGTTGGAAGTTCCGGGGTATAGATGTTTCAGTAAGAGTAGGGAAGTTGGTAAGAAAGGTGGAGGAGTAGCATTGTTAATCAAGGATAGTTTAACAGCGGCAGAAAGGCAGTTCGAGGGGGATCTGCCGTCTGAGGTAATATGGGCTGAAGTTAGAAATAGGAAAGGAGCGGTCACGTTGTTAGGAGTTTTCTGCAGGCCCCCAAATAGTAATAAAGATGTGGAGGAAGAAATTGCAAAGCAGATTATGAATAGGTGTGGAGGTCACAGAGTAGTTGTCATGGGTGACTTCAACTTTCCAAATATTGATTGGAACCTTTATAGGTCAAACAGTTCGGATGGGATAGTTTTTGCACAGTGTGTGCAGGAGGGTTTCCTGACACAATATGTGGATAGGCCGACAAGAGGTGGGGCCACGTTGGATTTGGTACTGGGTAATGAACCGGGCCAAGTGTTTGATTTGTATGTGGGAGAGCACTTTGGAGATAGTGACCACAATTCGGTAACTTTCACTATTGCAATGGAGAGGGATAGGGACATACGGCAGGGCAGGATTTATAATTGGGGGAGGGGTAATTATGATGTGATTAGGCAAGAATTAGGGAGTATAAGATGGGAACAGAAACTATCAGGGAAAGGCACAAACGAAAAGTGGAGCTTTTTCATGGAGCAATTACTGCGTGTCCTTGATAGGTATGTCCCTGTCAGGCAGGGAGGAAATGGCCGAGTGAGAGAACCATGGTTCACAAAAGAGGTTGAATGTCTAGTCAAGAGGAAAAAGGAAGCGTATGTAAGGATGAGAAAACAAGGTTCAGTTGGGTCGATTGAGGGGTACAAGGTAGCAAGGAATGAGCTAAAAAAAGAGCTTAGGAGAGCTAGGAGGGGGCATGAGAAGTCCTTGGCGGATCGGATCAAGAAAAACCCCAAGGCTTTTTACTCTTATGTGAGAAATAAAAGAATGACCAGGGTGAGGGTAGGGCCGGTCAAGGACAGTAGTGGGAACTTGTGCATGGAGTCAGAAGAGATAGGAGAGGTGATGAATGAATACTTTTCGTCAGTGTTCACCGAGGAGAGGGGCCATGTTCTTGAGGATGAGAGTGTGATAATGGTGGATAGGCTGGAGGTGGTAGATGTTCTGAGGGAAGATGTTTTAGCAATTTTGAAGAACCTGAGGGTCGATAAGTCCCCTGGGCCAGATGGGATATATCCTAGGATTCTTTGGGAGGCAAGGGAGGAGATTGCAGAGCCTCTGGCTTTGATCTTTGGGTCCTCACTGTCCATGGGGATGGTGCCAGAGGACTGGAGAGTGGCGAATGTTGTTCCTCTCTTCAAGAAAGGAAATAGGAATGACCCTGGTAATTATAGGCCGGTTAGTCTTACTTCGGTGGTTGGTAAGATAATGGAAAAGGTCCTGAGGGATAGGATTTATGACCATTTGGAAAGGGGTAACTTAATCAGGGATAGTCAACACGGATTCGTGAAGGGTAAGTCTTGCCTAACAAATTTGATTGAATTCTTTGAGGAGGTAACTAAGTGTGTAGATGAAGGTAGAGCAGTTGATGTCGTATACATGGATTTTAGTAAGGCGTTTGATAAGGTTCCCCATGGTCGTCTCATGAAGAAAGTAAGGAGTTGTGGGATAGAGGGAAATTTGGTCGATTGGATAAGTAACTGGTTATCTCATAGAAGGCAGAGGGTGGTGGTGGATGGAACATTTTCGGACTGGAGACCAGTTACCAGCGGTGTGCCACAGGGGTCGGTGCTGGGTCCTCTGCTGTTTGTGATTTTTATCAATGACTTGGAGGAGGGGACTGAAGGGTGGATCAGTAAATTTGCTGATGACACCAAGATTGGTGGAGTAGTGGATGAGGTGGAGGGCAGTTGTAGGCTGCAAAGAGACATTGATAGGATGCAGAGCTGGGCCGAAAAATGGCAGATGGAATTTAACCCTGATAAGTGCGAGGTGATTCATTTTGGTAGGGCAAATGTGAATAAGGATTACAGGGTCAACGGCAGGGTTCTGAGGAACGTGGAGGAGCAGAGGGATCTGGGGGTTCATATCCACAGATCTCTGAAGGTTGCCACTCAAGTGGATAGAGCAGTAAAGAAGGCCTATGGTGTGTTGGCGTTTATTAACAGAGGGTTTGAGTTTAAGAACCGTGAGGTTATGCTGCAACTGTACAGGACCTTGGTGAGACCACATTTGGAATATTGTGTGCAGTTCTGGTCACCTCACTATAGGAAGGACGTGGAAGCATTGGAAAGAGTGCAAAGGAGATTTACCAGGATGCTGCCTGGTTTGGGGGGGAGGTCTTATGAGGAAAGATTGAGGGAGTTGGGGCTTTTCTCTTTAGAGCGGAGGAGGATGAGAGGCGACTTAATAGAGGTTTATAAGATGATGAGGGGGATAGATAGAGTGGATGTTCAGAGACTATTTCCTCGGGTAGAGGCAGCTGTTACAAGGGGGCATAACTATAAGGTGCATGGGGGGAGATATAGAAGGGATGTCCGAGGTAGATTCTTTACTCAGAGAGTGGTTGGGGTGTGGAATGGACTGCCTGCTGTGATAGTGGAGTCGGACACTTTAGGAACTTTCAAGCGGTTATTGGATAAGCACATGGAGCACACCAGAGTGACAGGGAGTGTGATAGCTTGATCTTGGTCTCAGACAATGCTCGGCACAACATCGAGGGCCGAAGGGCCTGTACTGTGCTGTACTGTTCTATGTTCATAACAGTGACTATATTTATGACCAGTGAACTGCCCCACCCTAAAGCATCTGCTGTAGTATTGCCAGGCCTATAGGAATCATTACTGTTACTGATAAAAAAGCATATTATCAGGAGAGATAACAAAATAGCACCTGTTAAAAAGCAAATCATTTTCGCACATAGATTTCGTCTGTTATTTGTAGCAAGGTCATAAATGTGCTTTTTAATGGTTTTGCGACAAACAGCAAACAGAGGGGATCTTCCACAATGGTTTATTTTGCTACAGGTTTTGTCTATTAACAAAACTGTCATTTTGCAGCCATACCTTAATGAACATTTTGTTCTGTGCTATTATTAAATTCCAATATACTGTCAGCTCAGTTGTGATGTTACAAACCTCCATGTCTGGTGCATGCTCCCAACAAATTCACCACATTCAGGTGGTGTCCAATATGAATCAAGATCTTCAGTTCTGACATTAAAGCTTTATATTCACTGGCTGTGGCCCCCTCTGGGAAGAAAGTAATATTAAACAACTTAAAGAACTAGAATAGTAATGATCAGCTTTGGCGTTTTCAATATCCTATCAATAAAAAAAATAAACAAGTAAAGGTTTTATTGTCATACACAATCATATAAAATACAAATATGAAACATGCACATAAAGAACTGGAATATTTTGTAATCATCATCAATATTAATGATAAGACTAACACTTGTTATTTTACAGACTCCATTTTTTACCTTATTTTCCTCCTTATACAGGATATAGGCTTGATATGGCAAACATGCAGGCCCCAAAATTCTGTGGGGGTTCTGCTGGTCTTCCACCACAACTGTGGTGGGAGATTGGCGGAGTCCCCAGGAAAACATTGGCGACCTACCTTGTTTCTGGGAGGTTCCTGGTTGTCCTGTAAGAGCGCAACCTCCATCCACCCCTTACAAGGTAAATGATGGTCAGGGGCTGAAGCCAAGGGAGTGGGCCTCACTAAACTGGGAATTCCCGCTGCTCAGACTGCACAGGGACCTGTGGAGTTCCGTACACTGAGTGCATGAAGGTGTACCGCCCTCCACAAGGACCGCCCCGCCGGTCTCACTCTCTGAAGATTTTTTTTAAGTCGAGAGGAGGGGGGCCTTGGTAACCATCCGCCCTCCCACCCCTAAACAGGGTGGGTACCGAGGCCATCTGACAGGGGTAAGCGGGCACTGAAGATGCATCTAAAGTGCTGTTTGCATCCACGTGGCCCATGTAAATAAGGTGTCAAGCCATTGATTGCACAAGCTGAGGCAGGGCCAGTGCTGGAGGCCATCCTTGTGTGCGATCCTGGTGTAACTGTTGGAATTGCAACCTGAAGAATTTTGGGACCAAAGTATTTTACAACAGAATTTCAAGCATTTTACCACCTATCCAATATGGCCTCTTGTTCCTTACATGACACAATAGTAAAATGATTCAACATTTGTCAAGTATATTTTTTGAATGTACTGGGTTTGTTAAACTGTTGCAGTCGTTATGACAGTTCAATATAATATCAGAGTCAGATTACCTTTTAGCATTTTAATGGCAACGGTTTTACATGTGGATGATTTATTGATGCCAAAAGCAGAAGCTTCCACCACCTTCCCAAAAGCCCCACGGCCAAGAGCTTTACCTGTAAATCAAGAAAAGCAAAGGTAAGTAGACACCTTCAGATAGAAGTATTCCCATTCTCTCCAGAGCTCACAACGCAATAATCAGCCTCAGAGCACTTGGTGTAGTAGTTCAGATAAGCTGGTGTTCCAGCCACTTGACAGAATGATTTTTGCACTGGTTTCCTCTTCAAATACAAATGCTGTAACAGAAATCTGAAAATGTCAGCTATGAACCAATGCTTTCATCAGACCTCTAAATAGGGATTTCCTACCATCTTCTCCTTGTATAAAGTGTGCATATGCTAAGACTGGTGGCTGTAATTGTACTAAAACTAATTAACTGCTATGAAATTAACACAACAGCGGTAAAGGAAAACTGCTGAAATATAATAAAATAACCTTGTTCTGGCTTGTAACTTTCCTCATATATAGATGGGAGATATAAAATGCTGCTGAAAATATTTATCTCCGTACACCATTGATTTTTTAAATTCCATCGGTTTTTGTGGCAAAGTTCTAGGTCAGTACTGTATAGTAACATTGACATTTGCTCGTCAGCCCTGAGTTCCAATCAATCTTAGAGTCAGAACTCCAAGGCAAAGTCTGGGAGCCAGCTGTATAAAAACTGGTGCTTTTGGGCTCTGATGTGTAAAACAGAAAAAATGTTGAAATGGATGGTGGAGGAGGTGCCATTAGTTTTTGACCGTGAGTGTCTTCACCTCCAACCTATCAGCAAGAAACATTTAACAACAAGAAAACCATGACACACTGCAGCTACGGGTTAGTTAATTGACATACAGGGAAAATAACAAGATTTCAAGAAAGTCAGTAAGACAGTACCATTTGGGGAGTGCTAATTGGCTGGGACACAAATACAGGAGTTCCCTCACCAGCCCCTTACAAGACAGTGACATGGAGGGAACAGGGCCAGGGGTGTGGACTACCTACATTGGGAATTCTGATGATCTTGGTTTTGCAGAAGGTTGGGGGCA
Source organism: Squalus acanthias (assembly GCA_030390025.1). Classification (NCBI taxonomy): domain Eukaryota; kingdom Metazoa; phylum Chordata; class Chondrichthyes; order Squaliformes; family Squalidae; genus Squalus; species Squalus acanthias. Next base: position 33,879,160 of record CM059431.1, on the reverse strand, counting down.
TCTTCAGAGGTCAAGTCTGCCCAGTGAGAAGAGGTGTGCCAGCCTCTTCTCTGGCAGAAGTGGTTAATTGTGCAATACCCTGCTTGCTACTTCATTAACCTCTAAGGAAAAGGGATACATTGACACAAGCATTCTGAGTACAGTACTAAAAAATAACCTTGGCTCTATGGATTGTATTTCACTGCTAATTCAGCAAACCGTTGGCTCTTGTGCCAATAAAAAAAAATGAAGCTGGAGCCAATACTGCTGCCATGGTTCCAGGTTGTCCATCTTCAGTATAATCTGTTATTGCTTCTGTGGCACATAACTCACAGAAATCGATAAAATGCAGGGAACAACCACGAGTCTCACCCAAACAAACAGCTTTGGAATATGCTTCTGTTATCAATTTAACCTATAACTTACACTTCCTGTCTTAAAATACATCAAGGAACCAAGGGAAGCACTTTATTTGGCAAGGAAAACAGTTCAAAATACAGTTGACTTCACTTAAACGCAGATCTGATTGAGCCATGCAGACCAGGATAGTCCCAGGTTCAATCCCCTTTTTCCTGAGTTAGCTAATTCTAGCCAGGACAGCACTAAAGGCAACACAATTTGCTGGATTAGCAAGGGAAAATTCAGCTATGATTCCCACTCCTAATCATTATCCAGGAAACAACTGCTGAAAATGCGTATGGGAGGAGATGAGGTGAGGATAGTGTCAAGCTTGCCCCACAATCAAGTAGCCTATCAAAATTTAGGCCTAGATTTTCCTTAAGAAATCTACCTGTTTTTGGACAACGTAGAGGCAGCCCACCCCTAAAAATGGCCATCACGATTTCCTTCCCATGACTCACTCTGACCCTTATCTGCCCGCTGGAAGCGTACCGCACTGGGAGGCATGGCCAAGATTTTCCTGCGTTTCCGGCCACTTATTACCCCTGCAAATCACTGCCACTGTGGTGGTGCTGAGCATACATGATGGCCCACAGGCAGGAAGAGATCAGGAAGGTGACGGGTCACACAGGTGCGATTCTGCAATGCTGTTTTAGCTGTGAGTCATTTCCACTACTTTGAAGCTGCAGTTTTTGAGCATTAAAGGTACTTTGTGAAATTTGCTGAGAATTTAAAAGGACATCTGCACAGTAAAATAATGGGAGTTAAATTGTTTCTGTACTTCAAGGAAAGAAATAATGAGAAGATAGAGGATGGAATTGCAGCATGGGTTTCCGAAAATTGTAGTGCCTTGCTGAATCCTCCATAATTTGACCATAACCAACGAATTGGGTCTTCCAAGCACAGAGGGAGAAGATGCTGGAGCCAATCCCGTGCTCACGACAAAGAAACCCAGTAGAGAGAGAAATGGGTTTTGACACCCTGCTACCAGTGGCACATGCCATCAGGCAAGAGATCATCAACAACTTCTTCCAATAAAGAGGATGCCTCTAGCTGCATAGAATTACATAGAATCCACATCACAGAAACAGGCTATTCCTGCCCAACTAGTCTAAAATGGTGTTTATACTCCACACAAAATTCTTCCCACTCTAATTATCACTTCCCACCTTACTCCATATCCCTCTAATTCCCTTCTCCCTCATGTATAACCAGGGGTCTTGGGACCACTTGCCTGGATGAGTGCAGCTCCAACAACACTCAAGAAGCTCGACATCATCCAGGACAAAGCAGCCCGCTTGATTGGCACCCCATCCACCACCTTAATCATTCACTCCCTCCACCACCGTTTCTGCAGTGTGTACCATCTACAAGATGAACTGCAGCAACTCGCCAAGGCTTCTTCGACAGCACCTCCCAAACCCACGTCCTCTACCACCTATAAGGACAAGGGCAGCAGACGCATGGGAACACCACCACCGTTTCTGCAGTGTGTACCATCTACAAGATGAACTGCAGCAACTCGCCAAGGCTTCTTCGACAGCACCTCCCAAACCCACGTCCTCTACCACCTATAAGGACAAGGGCAGCAGACGCATGGGAACACCACCACCTCCAAGTTCCCCTCCACATCCCGTGAATGAATATTTAAAAAATCATTAAGCCTCCTCTTAAACGTGTCAATGCTCCCTGCTTCAACTACTCCATGTGACAGCAAGTGCCATGTTCTCACCACTCTCTGTGTAAAGAAATTCCTCCTAAATTCTTTATTTGATCTATTCGTGGCTATCTTATATTTATTTCCCCTTGTTCCAGACTCACCCACAAGTTGAAGCAGTTCTCCATGCCTACCCTATCGAACCCCTTCGTAATTTAGAAGAGCTCTATCAGGTCTCATCTTAGTCTTCTCTTTTACAGAGAAAAAAAAGCTCCATCCTACTGAATCTTTCCTGATAAACTTGAGCTCATCAAAAACTCTGCTGCCCGTATCCTAACTTGCACTAAGTCCTGTACATCCATCACCCCTGTGCTCGCTGACCTACATTGGCTCCCGGTCCGGCAATGCCTCAATTTTAAAATTCTCATCCTTGTTTTTAAATCCCTCCATGGCCTCCAGTTTTACAACCCTCCGAGATCTCTGCGCTCCTCCAATTCTGCCCACTTGCGCATCCCTGATTTTAATTTGCCTAGGCCTTAATCTCTAGAATTCCCTCCCTAAACCTCTCCGCCTCGCTCTCCTCCTTTTAAGATGCTCCTTGAAACCTACCTCTTTGACCAAGCTTTTGGTCATCTGTCCCGATAGCTCTTTATGTGGCTCAGTGGCAAATTTTGTTTGATAACGCTCCTGTGAAGCTCCTTGGGACATTTTACTACTTTAAAGGCGCTATATAAATGCAAGTAGTTGTTGTTGTTGATAGATGCATCTTCTCAATTCTAGTAACATCCTTGTAAATCTTATGTGCTTTCTCCAGTGCTTCAATATCCTTTTTGTAGTATGGAGGCCAGAATTTCACACAGTACTCCAAGTGTGGTCTAACCAAGGTTCCATATAAATTTAACAATGTCCCTGATTATGTATTCTATTCCTTGAGAAATTAACCCCAGTACACATTAAAGCCCTTCATTATCCCGTGCCTTGATTTTAGATAACCACCATGCTAATCTGTAATACTCTAATATTCTCTCTGGAAGAGGACAGTTACAAACATGAATCATTAAACATTAAGAGGGATAATAGGAGGCTTCCCTGGAAAAATACACAAACACACCAAATTTCCAGAAATTAACATGTTTACTACCATTTTATGTCTTTGTTGTGCCCTACTGATACAACCTATTATCACCATGACTACCCCATTTGCCTAAAACATTTTCACGCGTGATCACAACCTCTTACTCAGTAACAACAATTTGCATTTATATACCGTCTTTAACGTAGTAAAACATCTGAGGCATTTCACAGGCGCATAATTAGACAGAAAATTGACACCGAGCCCAAGAAGGAGACATTAGAACATGAGACCAAAAGCTTGGTCAAAGAGGTAGGTTTTAAGTAGCATCTTAAAGGAGGAGAGAGAGATAAAGAGGCGGAGAGGTCTAGGGAGGAAATTCAGAAGCTTAGGGCCTAGATGGCTGAAGGCCTCCAATGGTGGGGCGAAGGAACTGAGAGATGTACAAGCAGCCAGAATTGGAGGAATGCAGATTTCTTAGAGGATTGTAGGGCTGGAGGATGTTACTGAGATTGGGAGGGGTGAGGCCATGGAGGGCTTTAAACACGAGGATGAGAATGTTAAAATCGAGGTGCCAATGTAGGTCAGTAACCATAGGGATGATGGGTGGATGGGACGGTGTGAGTTAGGATACAGGCAGCAGAGTTTTGGATGAGCTTAAATTTATAGGAAGTGGAAAATGGGAGGCCGGCTAGGAGAGCATTGGAATAGCTGAGGTAACAAAAGCAAGGGTTTCAGCAGCAGATGAACTGAGGTAGAGGCGGAGATGTGCGATATTACAGAGGTGCAAGTATGCGCTTCCCCCTCATATGCTTTTATATTGGATGTGAATGCTGAGTAAATAGATTTTTTTGAGACTGAGATGATAGATTTTGTTTGGTAAGGGTATCAAGAGATTTGGAGAAAAGGCGGGTAACTGGAGTTGAGGTACAGATCAGCTATCATCTAAGAATGAGAGGTTGAATGGCCTACCCCTGTTCCTATGTGGCCAATTATTGTGTATAGATATATGATCATACTATAAATAGCAATTGTGGTGTCATTCTGGCGAGTCATATAACTAGGGCGGTAGAGGGCTTTAAACTAAATATTGGGGGCATGGGATCAAATTTGGGAAGATGTGGTAATTCAAAGATTAGAGACAAGACAATAGAGAAAGGTATTAATATGGGAAATGATAAACAGACCGAGACAGGAAGGGATAGAGAGTACAAATCTAAGAGTAAATCAACAGTTAAGGCTAGAGGTTACAAAAATAATAAAAGGACAAAACTAAAGGCTCTGCATCTGAATGCACATAGCATTCGAAACAAAACAGATGAACTGATAGCGCAAATAGAAATAAATAAATATGATCTGATAGCCATTACAGAAACATGGCTGCAGGATGACATAGATTGGGACCTGAATATTGAAGGGTATATGACATTTAGGAAGGACAGGAAGGTGGGAAAAGGTGCAGGGGTGGCTCTGTTAATTAATGATGGTATTAGCACAATAGAGAGGGATGACCTAAGTTCAGGAAACCAAGATGTAGAAGCGGTTTGGGTAGAGATGAGAAATAATAAAGGCAAGAAGTCACTTGTGGGAGTGGTTTACAGGCCCCCTAACAGTAACCACATGGTAGGATGGAGTATAAAGGAAGAAATAATGGGAGCTTGTCAGAAGGGTACGGCAATAATCATGGGGGATTTTAATCTGCATATAGACTGGAAAAATCAGATGGGCAAAGGTAGCATAGATGAGGAGTTCATGGAATGTTTTTGGGATAGTTTCTTACAACAGCACGCTCTGGAGCCAACCAGAGAGCAGGCTATACTAGACCTGGTATTGTGCAACGAGATAGGATTAATTAATGACCTCATAGTGAAGGCGCCCCTAGGTAGCAGCGATCATAATATGATTGAATTTTACATTCAGTTTGAGAGAGAGAAGAGTGGGTCCAAGACTAGTATTTTAAACTTAAATAAGGCCAATTATGAGGGCATGAAAGCAGAGCTAGCTAAAGTGAACTGGCAAATTAGGTTAAGGGACAGGTCAATAGAGTTGCAGTGGCAGACATTTAAGGGGATATTTCAAAATACACAGAATATATACATTCCAACAAGAAAGAAAAATTTCAAGGGGAGGACCCACCATCCATGGTTAACTAAAAAAGTTAAAGATAGTATTAAACTTAAAGAAAAAACATATAATTGCGCAAAGATGGGTGGCAGGTCAGAAGATTGGACAGAATATAAAAAACAGCAAAGAATGACTAAAAGATTAATGAGGAGAGAAAAATTAGAGTACAAGAGAAAGCTAGCTAGAAGTATAAAAACAGATAGTAAGAGTTTCTATAGATATTTAAAAAGAAAAGAGTTAACAAAGTGAGCGTTGGTCCTATAAAAAGTGAGTCTGGGGAATTAATAATGGAAAATAAGGAGATGGCAGTTGAACTGAACAGGTATTTTGCATCGGTCTTCACTATAGAGGATACAAGTAACATCCCAGAAATAGCTGTAAATCAGGAAATGGAAGGGAGGGAGGAACTCAAGAAAATTATAATCACCAGGGAAATGGTACTGAGCAAATTGTTGGAGCTGCGGGCTGACAAGTCCCCGGGTCCTGATGGACTTCATCCTAGGGTCTTAAAAGAAGTGGCTAGTGAGATAGTTGATGCGTTGGTTTTAATTTTCCAAAATTCCCTAGATTCGGGGAAGGTTCCATTAGATTGGAAAATAGCGAATGTAACTCCTTTATTCAAAAAGGGAGGGAGACAGAAAGCAGGAAACTACAGGCCAGTTAGCTTAACATCTGTCATAGGGAAGACGTTATAGCAGGGCATTTAGAAAAGTTCAAAGTAATCAGGCAGAGTCAACATGGTTTTGTGAAAGGGAAATCATGTTTAACCAATTTATTGGAGCTCTTTGAGGAAGTAACATGTGCTGTGGATAAAGGGGAACCGGTGGATGTACTGTACTGAGATTTCCAGAAGGCATTTGATAAGGTGCCACATCAAAGGTTATTGCAGAAAATAAAAGCTCATGGTGTAGGGGGTAACATATTGGCATGGATAGAAGATTGGCTAGCTAACAGGAAACAGAGAGTAGGCATAAATGGGTCATTTTCTGATTGGCAAGATGTAACGAGTGGTGTGCCACAGGGATCAGTGCTGGGGCCTCAACTTTTTACAATTTATATAAATGACTTGGATGAAGGGACCGAAGGTATGGTTGCTAAATTTGCTGATGACACAAAGATAGGTAGGAAAGTAAATTGTGAAGAGGACATAAGGAGGCTACAAAGGGATATAGATAAGTTAAGTGAGTGGGCAAAGATCTGGCAAATGGAGTATAATGTGGGAAAATGTGAAGTTGTCCATTTTGGCAGGAAGAATAAAAAAGAAGCATATTATCTAAATGGTGAGAGATTGCAGAGCTCGGAGATGCAGAGGGATCTGGGTGTCCTAGTGCATGAATCACAAAAGGTTACTATGCAGGTACAGCAAGTAATTAGGAAAGCTAATAGAATATTATCGTTTATTGCGAGGGGAATTGAATACAAAAGTAGGGAGGTTATGCTTCAGTTATACAGGGCATTGGTGAGACCACATCTGGAGTACTGTGTACAGTATTGGTCTCCTTATTTAAGGAAGGATGTAAATGCGTTGGAAGCAGTTCAGAGACGGTTTACTAGACTAATACCTGGAATGGGCGGGTTGTCTTATGTGGAAAGGTTGGACAGGCTAGGCTTGTATCCGCTGGAGTTTAGAAGAATAAGAGGTGACTTGATTGAAACATATAAGATCCTGAGGGGTCTGGACAGGGTGGATGTGGAGAGGATGTTTCCTCTTGTGGGAGAATCTAGAACTAGGGGTCACTGTTTAAAAATAAGGGGTCACCCATTTAAGACAGAGATGAGGAGAATTTTTTTCTCACAGAGGGTCGTGAGTCTTTGGAACTCTCTTCCTCAGAGGGCGGTGGAAGCAGAGTCTTTGAATATTTTTAAGGCAGAGGTAGATAGATTCTTGGTAAGCAAGGTGGTGAAAAGTTATCGGGAATGTGGAGTAATCGGATCAGCCATGATCTTATTGAATGGCGAAGCAGGCTCGAAGGGCCGAGTGGCCTACTCCTGCTCCTAATTCGTATGTACGTATGTTCGTATTACTACAGGTTTATTGAGAAAAAAATTACAGTAGACTATTGAGAATTTTATGACCAGTACATATTACCTAGCATTCCAGAGCTAGCATTACATTGTTGTGCTCATACCTAATTTCAGTCTGTCTCGAGGAAATTCCCATTTATTGGCATCATAAGGAAGACGTTCACATTGCTCATCGAGCGGTACTTCATCCGGGTCCATTATGATTGACAGGTAGTCAGTTTTTATTTCTGCTGATCTAGGCTAGAAAACCAAAACATGAGAAAACACTTGCATGCAGGGTGAACCTTCACATTTATCCTGTAGACTTTTACAGTCTTTATGCCAATACTCATCATCTTAATAGTTAGTAGTTGGAAAGAAAAACATTGCATCATTAAGCATGTCCAATGAAGTAACCTTCAAGGTTCAACAGACTACAACAAAACCACCAGTGTGATTCATTCAAAACTAAATGGCATCTTTCACTGGACTAATTAGCAGTAAGTTATGTACCCTGTCAGACTGTCTTGATTAAACAGCAGGCTTGGATAAAATAATCATGCAGTGTTAGGGTTTATTTAACAAGAACAATTATTTATTAAGAATTTTTTATGGAAACATGAATCTAAAGGATTTCAGCAAGGAATGCAATCAGAGCTCTGCAAAATGTTTACTTTAAAGATTATTTTAGATAGACAAATCCACATACAATTCTCAATGCACAACAGCAGCCACAAATATTTTACACGGGATTATTTTTAGGTTGTGTTTTTTAAAAACTATTTCAATACAAATTAATTGATGAAACGGTTCTTAATAGACATTCTGACAATGTCTCCCTATTAAAAATCTGCAGATTTTTCACATGATGTTCTGTACACAGAATATCTACTTAATAGTGATTCATTCACAGTTTCCATCTAACCAACTATCTTAAAAACTAAGGGGGTGAATTTCCGTGGGGGGGTTACTGCCGGTCGGCCACCATAACTTTGGTGGAAGAATCGCAAAACCTTGCAAAAACAGCGAAAAAGACGTTCACATTATTTTTCCAGGATTTTCACAGCTCTACCACCAAAGATACAGTGGATGAGAGGGAGAACTCCCGGGGAAATTCACCCCCACCCCCTAATATTCATAAGAGTTCCACAATTACCAAGCCTAATATGCGAGGCAGAGGAGTCATGTGGTAGAAATTGAACCTTGATGCGCTCATTTTCTGACCACCCAATTTCACTTCTTCTCTCCAATACTTACCGACATTAGTCTGTTTCTCTCAGCTGGTGTCCATCACTATCTCCTCTGAAAGAACCCCACCTAAATCCCATCCAGTCTCTCCTACGACTGCCCCATCTCAAACCTCCCCTTCCTTTCCAAGGTCTTGGAATATGTTGGTGCTTTTCCGCTATGCTCCCACCTCTTTCTCTCCACTCCTTGTTTAAGTCCCTCTAATCTCACTTCCACCTCATCCACAATACTGAGACTCCATTAGTCAAAGTCACAAATGACATCTTGTGCGGCTGTGGACATTGCTCTCTCTATCTCTCCTCAACCTCTCTGTCGCCTTCAACATCATTTAATCCTCCTCCAACGTTTGTCTTCTGCGCTATTCTCTCCTGGTTCTGCTTTTACTTGACCCACCTCAGGCACTACATTGCTGTCAATGGTTTCTCCTCTGCTTGAATAGTCACCACTAGTGTAGCCAGAGGTGCTTCCTGGGCTCCCTCCTCTTCACTATTCATTGGTGAATTATCCAGAAGTATGGTCATTTTCCACATGTATGCTGATGAAACCCAGCTCGACCTTGCTGCTTCCTCCATTGTCTCAAGTTGCTTGTCTGATATCAAGCTCTGGATGAGCTAAAAGCTCCTCCAGCTGAATGCTGGCAAGACCAAGGCCATCCTCATTAGCCCCCCCGCATTTTCCCCCAGCTACCAATTCAAGCCCGAATCCTGTTCAATCTGAGCTCAACTTTCTCTCCCACATCTGCTCCATTACCAAAACCGTTTACTTACGTAGGAACAGGAGTAGGTCATTCAGCCTGTTCCACCATCAATTAGATCATGGCTGATCTGTATCTGAACTCCATTTACCTGCCTTGGTTCCATACCCCTTAATATCCTTACCTAACAATAATCTATCTATTTTAGTTTTGAAATTTTCAATTAACAGCTTTTTGGGGGATAGAGTTCAAGATTTCCACTACCCTATGTGTGAAGAAGTGCTTCCCTTTGTGGGCGTACTTGTGTCCGATGGATGCGGCTGCCCCCCTCCCATTGTAAAGGGTATGTTGGGCTCTTTAGCCTTGATTACAACCCTTTAGAAGAAGGAACTCCGAAGATTAAAAGCTGTGAGGAAGACAATGGGAAACCATCTCAGCTACTCTTCCCTAGTAAGTGGCTCAAGAATCTCATACGTAAGGTATGAGCTAGGATCTGCCCTAGGGCAGAACACGACGAACGGACGGATTTTCTATTGCTAAAACATGCTGCAATCCACTCAGCGGATTTGTCTTTAATTTCAAAGATATGTAATATGTTAGAGGTTAGGACCTCACGACTGTAATAATCTTTAGATAACCTTCCAGCACTAGCTGATGTGATGGTGAGATTGATGCTGCTTTTATGCTGTAATGGTGCTATCACAAATGAAGCAAGACTAATGCCTCTGATGTCATGGAGTATCATCTCTAGAAGTGTTTTTTTCTGCACACACAGCGCTGCCAGTGGCAGATGGCTGCCCCCGAAGGATCAAGGTGCCATATGTCACTATTTTCTAGCTATGGGCAGCTGAGCACCGAGTCCACCTGTACAGGCCAGCAAGGCATTTTTTTTTTTTGCTTTGCTGGCTTATACATGACTTTCTCCTGACATTGGAGAAACTCCACAGCAAAGAAAGTTAAAAATCGCACTGGAAGTTGTGTTACCACTCGTGCTTTAAAAACTGCCTTGCAGTTTAATGTGGCTGATTTCAAAGCACGGAAATCCCCCCAAAACTTGAAGCAGTTCCAAGATATAAAGCGGCCATCATGGGTCTTGAAACAGAAACAGAAAGTGCTGGGAACACTCAGCAGGCCAAGCAGCATCTGTGGAAGAAGGAACAAAAGTTAACGTTTCAGGTCTTGCGACCACATCCTTGCCAGAACCGTGACTGGGACTTACCTTTCTCAGCTTACGAATAAAGAGAGTCAGAAGGAGCCAGAAGAGCGCAGCAGCTACACAGGTACATGTCAGGGTTATCAGCTCCAGGTTTGAATTCTCTGTTGATCCTGCAAACACGCAGTGAGTGTTGGAAAAAAAATAGAAACTATTTTCTTCAAAAACCTTTGAAAGCATCTGTGAATTTTGTACATCCAATTATTTTAGAAAACAGTGCTTGCACACAAAAACTTTCTTGTCGATAATTTTATTCACCTTTCATGTATTTTATTGGATGAAACGTATCCCAGAATGTTCACTTTTTAAATTTAATTATCCAGCATTTGTTTTGCATGAGCAAAGGCCTTAAACTCACAAAGAAGTTTACCACTTTCTCAGATGGTGAAACCCCTTGAGGGGAAATAAAATGGGACATAAAATGGGACAAACTTACAGCAAGTGCAAACTAAATAGGCTAGTGCCAGTCTATAACAAGATCCAGTGATAAGCTGATTACATAGAATTACATAGAATTTATGGCCATTCAACCCAACAGGACCATGCTGGTGTTTATGCTCCACATGAGCATATCCTTCTATTCCTTGCTCCCTCATGTGTTTATCTAGCTTCCCCTTAAGGGGAAGGGAGGGGGAGGGATCTTCCTGTTCTGATTCAAACCCCCACCCTCCCAAATGCAGAAGCATCTGGCCTCTGCTTAGTTCCTCTACATAACAACACGTTGGAATGTAGAGCTTCACAGTATGAGGAAGGGGGAGGTGGGTGGGAGTTCAAACCCATGCGTGATGTCACTGCGAAGACCCACATTCTCACTGCAATGCCTTGCAAGTTTATCACCTTATAAAATCACGTACCAACCTTTCCCAATAACCAACTGCAGATTAATTCCATTAAATCCACCAGCGGTGTATCGTAAAATAGAAATCATTGCTTGCTTTGAGGAGTCGAGGTGAAGGGCGAGTAGGAGATGATCTGATCAGTCTCAACACAGCAAGGATAAGGGGGTGGGGAGTGTGTATGGGACGGGCGATTTGGAGCTTAGGAGGGACAAGAGAGGACAGTCCAGAATAGCACAGACCAGAGTAGTATTAGCACAATACAATTAGGAGAGTTACAATGGAGAAACAGAGGCTGGAGGTGAGAGGATAAATGTAGAGTGGCACAAACTAACCTGCGGCAGTGACTATAATTAAAATGGTCTCCTGTCAGAGTCCAGCTAAAAATAACCTGCTTGAGTTTCACTAATAGTTTACACTGTCATCCGAACACAAAATTGTCTGATTCCCCCATCCTATTTATAATTCTATACACGTATATATAAACCACCCAAACCCTGATGATGGCAGCAAAAGTTATTGATAAGTTACTAATGGAGTGTATTTTCGACTTCGGCGGTAGCACAGAATGGGCGATAGCGAATGGGCAGCCCATTTTACACCCCGCCCAATTTTCTTGGGCTGCCCATCCGCTATCTCCCATTTTGCATTACTGCTAAAGTCAAATTTCAGCCCCAATAGTGATCGGAGGCCTCGTGGTGGGGTCTCCGATCATGGGGGATGGGTTCGGGAGGGACCCTGGATCCAGGAGGTAGGTATAAAGCCACTTACCTCCTGGATCCAGCAGTCCCCGCCTCGGTCTAACTGCCGGGTTTCACGAATTGTGTGAAACCCGTCCACAGGCAGTTAAATTCAAAATGGAGGTGAAATAAGAGGCTGCCAGCCTCATTACAATATTTAAATAAAGGTACCGCACCCTGGGAGCAGGTTGGTCGCCTGCCCCCCATCCCGTCCCCGTCCCGCCTCCGTCAAAACCGGAAGTGGGCGGGTTGGAGGTGGGATCAGGTCGGGAATCCCATTTTTAACAATTTAACTGTCCCCCACGCTCCAAACCCACCCGTTTTTTAGGGGAAAATTCTAGCCATAGCCTCTGGAGATGCTGACCAGCATCTTCTCTGGCAGGCTGAGCAGATCAACCCTCCAGTACAGGCCAAAGAGGCAGTTTCTAGCTCAGTGGCCTATACAGGCCTTCCCCAACTATGTTTGATGAATCTGCGCTGCACCCACTGCAAAGCCAATATATCCTTCCTGAGGTGCGGTGCCCAGAACTGAACGCAGTGCTCCAGATGGAGTCTAACCAGAGCTTTTTATAACTGTAGCTTCCACCCCTTTGTATTCCAGCCCCCATTGTGATAAAGGCTAACATGTCATTAGTTATTTTCATTATTTTTTGTACCTGTCCACTAGCTTTTAGTGATTTCTGTACATGGACCCCTAAATCTCTCTGCTTCTCCACAGTTCCTAGCTTCCCACCATTTAGAAAATACTCTGATCTATCTTTCTTAGGTCCAAAGTGGATGACCTGGCACTTCCCCATATTGAACTCCATCTGCCACACTTTTGCCCACTCACTTAATCTATCAGTGTCCCTTTGCAACTTTCTGCTCCCATCGACACTACTTACTGTGCCATTTAACTTAGTGTCGTCAGCAAACTTGGAAATACTGCTCTCTGTTCCTTCATCTAAGTCATTGATAAAGTGAAAAGCTGAGGCCCCAGTACAGATCCCTGGGGGACACCACTAGTCACATCCTGCCGATTGGAGTACATACCCATGTTTCCTACTGTCTGGCCTAGAAATCCGTCTCGGGCGCTGGTGCAAAACGGGCTGTATCGGATTGGCCATCAATGGAATTGAATATCAGGCGCTGCATATAACGAGCAGGCCGATCCAATACCGCCCGTTTTGCACCACCGCCCGAGACGAATTTCTAGGCCATTGTCTCCTACCTCTGAACCAATTCCCTACCCATGTCAAAAGAATTTGCTGCCATCGCATTGAATTTTCCAATGAACTAGTTGCTAAAACACCAACACCAATTGAAAATCAGTCACTACACAGTGGCTTCATGTAAATAAGGGCAATTATATTCAAATGGACATTGCAGCAGCATAAGCCCCAAAATGCTTTCTTGAAAAATTATCAAATTTAGATTTGAGAGTTCTAACTTGCAGTTACATTATTACCCGTTATAAAATGATTTTAACACCCCTCATATATTTTCTGCAAGTTACCTCGAACAGTGATGTAAGCAGAAGTCTCCACAAAGCCTTTCCTGTTTGTGGCTTGGCACTGATATAAACCTTCATCCTCTTCTTTGACTCTTTCAATAATTAACGTTTTGCTTCCTGGTCCCAGGGTAATACCTTTGTATGAAGTATGTGACAGAGAATTAGACCCATGTATTCCACACAGCCTTATCTTGTTTATAGTTAGGTCCCATTTACTTAGATCTATAAGCTGAACAGCCAGACAGCAATCTAATACTATGACATCCTGCATGATACAGATACACTGTTATAAAAACACTGCCTTTACGGGAAAAAAAGACAGCTTCCTATTTAGTCTATTCTTAACGGTATTGCCCAAATTATACAGGAGCCCAAGATAACATCAGATTTGTTTTGTTTTGCCTATATGTTGGTGCAAAAGTAAAGTACAAAGTCAATCAAATTATCAAGCTGCTCTTTTTATATAGACTTTATAGGGCATTAGACTAGAAAACATGAAAAAATCTATCAGACTCAAGGAAGAATTCCAGAAAATTATAATGCTATTTTAACAGCTTCAATAGAACACAGAATGTTACAGCTCATACACAGAAAGCTCAGGTTTCTGTATCTCTTTAAAATGTATATTGTTATTTTTTTCCAATTCAAATGGAAGCACCCTGGTGTGACTCAGCGACTGGATTTCCTCCAGCTTGTGGGAAAGTATCGAACGTTTACTCAGTGCCTTCCCCTGAAGGCATAGACGTTACTATGAACTTGCTGTATGGGAACCATAGGCACAAATCCATTTCCTAAATGGCACAGCATTTTGGTATACTAATGCATTGTGCCATTTTGCCAACTCAAAGTACATCTTAAAAAACACTCATGTTTAACACTATGGTGTACAGTATGAATATGGTGAGAAACAAAATTCATTGTGAAAACTATTTCTAACATAGTTTAAGTCCTTATGTTACTGAGGCTTCAGTAATGCCCTAGAATGCCAGTATTCCTACATAAGTAAATTTCTAAAAGACAGTGATGAATGCCAAGTTCGTCACTTCATTAATATTACTTAAGTTTTGTGAAAATAAGATGCAAGAAAATGTTAAGAATTATATAGCTTAGAAATTGTTTGTAATACTAGTGTACATTCATTTTAACTGGTTAGCACCTCAAAGGAATATCATAAATGCATTAAGCATTCACACACTGATACCACCAACAGTAATCTCCAGGCTCATATTATAAACATGTTTATTTTCGGTAGAAGCCGCACCTGATTCCACAAGTAACCTCTGGCTGTTTTTGTACCATGTGATTTGTGGCATTGGTCTTCCCTCTGCCTGACACTCCAAAGTAATTGAACTACTGACATTCACATCCTGGCTACTTAAGTTGCGCAGCAGGTACGGGACTTCCTGAGCTGAAATCGAAGGAGCCGTAGTCTTATGTTAAAAAATAGTAGTTGGAGATCACTACACAAAATAGTTTTTCTACAAAGTATACTATACACTTTATAGTGATATCTCTGATAGCAGGCTATTAGGACCTGCCTCCTGACTTATTTCAGGTTTACACATGGCAAAGTATATCACTTAGAATGCTTGATTTTCAATGACCTGGTTAAAATAAGGTTAAAGTGCAAGTCCTTCAATTAGATATACATGAGTGCTTAACATCCACCACAGAGAATACACCTTTAAAGAACAATATTTGAATTATAGAATAGGTTGTAAAGTTTCCAAAACTAAAAAGTCTGTGCTTCAGCACAGCTATATTCAATGTAAAAGCAACTAATGTCCTATTTTGTATTATTTCAAAAAGAAATAGCAAGAATGGCCACATTGAAAAATATATGTATATATATATATATTAAACTGTCACAGGCAACAGAAGGTAATGAGTGTGATGATAATAATTGGAATATCTATCCACTTGAGCAAGGTACCAGAAGGTTGATGCCATCTGTGGAACGGTGCAGAGAAGGTCTAAGGGAATCAACTGGAAAGAAAATTGTAGTTACAAAACAAGTGGAAGTTTAATATGTTATTTGTAAGTACTAAGTTAGTAAATGTGGTTGGTTTAGGTAAAAATAGTCATGCTGGGAACATAATTAAAGACCACCCCATTCTTCGCACAGAAACTCTCACAATTACTGTCTTCTGGTTTCTCCTTAAATGAGTAAATTTTCTGTGAACCTGGTATCAAGGGGGGAAACTCCATTGTTTACTTTTCTACCCTCAACAAAAGCTATTCCCATGTGAAAGATAAGTTCAGTTTCAGGGCATTGTGCCACTTTTTACAGGAGGAAGTCCGCTCAGGAGTTCACAAGCACGAGAAACTGTTTGGATTTCGTCAGTCTGGTTCCACCTCTCTCAAATGAGTAGCTATTTTTTTATGGGACGTGCCTTACTACGTGCCACTGAAGGCTTTCATTCACAACACTGTTCAAATCTATGAAAGTTTGTTTTTCTCTCCACGTTTTAAACATTGTGGTTCAGATAAGGTCAACGAAAGGAAGATAACTGGGACGTGATTTCCAGCATGTAATAAAAATTCATGTAGAGTTGAAGTCAGACCAACTAATTGCCAATCTGTCAATTAATCTCTCCTTTTTTAATTGATGCGAAATGGAATAACATACTAATCATCTTGTCATGAAGCCAGCTGGCGTAGTGGAGTACTGTGAACACATCTGAGACAGCTATTCAAATCCTCTTCTGCTGAAGACTGCAGGCATTGTTTCATTAATAAAACAAACACACACTAAAATATAATGCTTCAGCCCTTTTTGAGAAGACATCCCTAACAGCGGATACAATGCGTACATTTGTTAGTAAAATAATAAAGATTCACAAGCACACAGGAGGAAACAAAAGCAGACAATACACAGAGGCCTGTAGCTGTTGCTGGGGCAGTCTGTTTTGCAATGAGCAAATCTGAAAGAGCAAGTGTCCCCATCGGCACTCTTTAAAAATCAGTTAAAAAAAAATTACAATCATCCCTGTTGAACTTTTGTTTTGCACTTTTTAGTCACTTTTCGTTGGCAGCTGCTAACTTGGGGGAGTTGCACTCAGCAAAGGGGCAAATTAACAGACGTGATCAAGGCTGAAGCAATGCTATCTCTCCACACCTCATTTCATCTCGCCCACACTGCCATGACTAGTAATTCCTCCAAGTTAGCACTCCTCAATGATGCTGTCAGCACTATCTGTTTAAACAAAAATATTCAAATAAATCATGAGAGAGACAATAGTTTAAAAGTTAATCATAACTTTTTGTGGTAATACATACCCCTTAATTAATGAGTCTTACACAATTTTTGGTAATAGCATCTTCAGAACATGAAGATAAAGAGAATTCTAAGAATAATTCATTTTCAAGGAGTTTGCTGCAGCATATCCTGCAGGCTTATACATCGTCCATCATAGTTCTCTTCCTGGTTCTTGTGATTTCTGGTAAATATTTCTGCTACATTTTACTACCAAAGTTATGTTACTCTCACTTTTTAGTTTGGCTGAGCCTTCCAGGTAACTGGAGTCTTATCGATAATATATGATGCTATTGGTTTCTTTGTTTCTGTCATGGTGTGTACAAAGTTAAGAACCAAGTTTACTCACAAAAACTGGTTCAGCTTGTTTGGATACAATAGACCCAGAAAATTGATATGTGTCTGGGCAGATGTTGGAAGGAGGGCTGAACCACTCAATTCAAATAGAATCATCTTGTGGAATTTTTGTGTATAAAACTTGACTGGCAGTTCTTTTTGAGTTTAAGACAGACAGATTTAAATTTTAGTTGTTCCAATTGTTTTTCTGAGAAGTATTTCATGGCTTAGCTTGTTCAAAGTGAATAGTCCATCTGATCCCATCAGAAAGAGATGGATGGGCCAGGCAGACGCCATGGAAAGTCAGCAACAATTGCTACATAAAAGGTTAATATTCAAGGGCATTGGGGTAGATTTTAAACTTGCCACCCAGGCGTAACGCTGTTATTGCGGATCAGCCATATGTTATAGAAACGGCCCAATTTTCATTTCCACAATTGCAGAATGATGGTGCAAGTTCACACCCATACATGCCACAGACTGACTCTGATCTCAGTTGGACTGTCAAGAGGAAGTACCAGCGGCAGACAAGACATTTTCGCACAATGAGGAAGGGAAAATACAAGAGCGTGAAACCTCAGAAACTTCCTAGTATTTGGTTACGGAGTGTTACTGGCAGAGACTTAGGGGCAGGTTTCCAGCCCACTGTTTCAGCTGGGAAACAGTGCATGAAGCAGGAGGAGACCTAAAGAAGTGAAGACATAATTATAAATGGGGGAAATAAAACACAAATGCACAAGTAAATATTTTTTAAATTTATAAATAAGGGACAAATAGACCCTACGACACATTCCGGTGACCTTAGGTACAGTCTCCTATACCATTTCTATTATGCAAAATATCTTTGTGGATAATTGAGTATAGGTGAATTAACAACAACAGTAATGTGCAATCAATTATCCACTGAAGTGTAGTGACAGGCTCAGTTTCAGCAATGAATTTCACTGTACATCAATGTTACACATCATTATAAGTGCAATGCCAAAGTACTCCTGAATAAAGTGGCAGTATTTTTGGCTCAAAAATTGTTTTCAGTAACAAACACAGAGAACTTATGCAACAGATATTCAGAATCACACAATACCCTTTTACTTAACTTTTGGTATTGTTTATATCCCATTTACATTAAAGGAACTACTTATATGATCTAATACTCACCTCTAATATAAATCTTCTGCTTTCGAATTACCTCCTCCTGAGTGATAATGTTTCTGGCTGTGCATTCATATGTTCCAGATTGATCCTGAGACACATTTTTGATGGTAAAGTTCAAAGCGATTGAATATTCTTTGGTGTTCTCGTTTAGGCTGCTGAGGTGATACACTGTATGATTGTCCCTACTCAGAAGACGGCAAGCAATGCTCGAGTATAAAAATTTATTGGCTCGGCAGAATAAAATCAGGTCATCACCCTCAGTAGGTAATGTATTATGTCCCATGCCAATCTCAAACCCAAATTCATTGGGTACATCTGATAAGACAAAAAAACATGTATGGTCAAGTAAACTAGCCATTTTCAATACCAGCATTATTGAAGACAATTAAAGTCACAGTGGAGCTGCCACGATGACCTAGTGGGTGAATTCACCGTGTAGTGGAACACTAAATCATGGAGACCAGAAGATCTTAGGTTCGATCCTCAATTTAAGCTGAGTTCGCTGATTTTGACTGGTGCAGCAGTTACAATACAACAATTGGCCTCAGTGCCCTGGGCTATGGAGGCAATAATCAGCCAGGGTCCCCCTCTTGATTGGTATCCAATGATTCCTACTGCAAAGTGCATGTTTGGTTGTCAGGTGAGGTCAGGAACAGGCTTGATTATGATGGCTTCTACATTTGAAAAGCCTGCCAACACTCTTTGTTCAGGCTTGGACATGAAAAAAAGTCACTTTGGCAGATACCACAGGGCTTCTCGCAACCATGAAACCGTATCTCAGCAAGAAATGGAGAGAAGAAAATTGGGGGGGGGGGGGGAAGGTGAGGATCACAGTGGGCTATGTTTTGAGTACAAGAAACCTAACAGTGTTTCAAACAGTGTCTGTCACAGCACCCTCTAATGATGGCTCGTGAAAAAAGTGCTCTTATTGGAAGTTTCTATAATTATACTGTGTGTGGTGGGGGTGGGGAGAGGAGGCAAGTTGTTAATATACACTCGAGTAATATAATGCTAATAAAGTCGAATCTTGATAAACTTTTGAATACTTTGCCAAGAAATGTTATGCTTGGACCAGGATTGTGCTTAGATAAGGAGTTCTGTAACCAGCAGATAAAAATAGCCAAGTAGCCAACCTCTGCACCACTGCTGCCATTTAATTGTTCATTCAGCAATTCAACAGAAAACACGCAACAAAAACAAATACATTCATACAGAAGTGATTAAATGTCTAAAGCTTGCAATGTGCTTTGGGTGGAATTTGGCAGTGATTTGACTCTTATTTATTGTGCTAAGAATACAAAGCTTAATCATTTTATGCTAGGATTAGGATTTTGTATTGATGCATTCTGCTTGGATCAGGAATTTTGTACAATGGGGATGAACAGGAAGTAGTCTTGTACATTGGAGTTCTATTCACGGATCAGAAATATGCTTCGATTAGGTCTGCATTGTAACTTGGAACAGGTAAGTGTGCAGGTATTGCACATATCATACAAGCTCTATCAACACAGAGGTCAGGGCTATAGGTCCACTGTTGCCTCATTTTCAAACTTTGTCTCTCAGGTGTTAACTCCAACACTCTTTCCCAATTGTTCGTCCTTAAACAACATCATTCAATTTTTTTAGGTCAATTCATCTAGTTACATACCAAAATTATGTGATAAAATCAGTTTATTATGTATTGCATGATGTCTTTGTCACATAATTTACTCATAATTAAACCATAATTAAATGCATTCAAAAAATGCAGAAGCCAGTCAATAAAAAGCAGTTTATTATATAATCAATGTGACAAAAATTGCTGTTTAAGGCAACTATGTATATAAGAAAGTCATTAAATAATTAGAGTCAGGTTGGAGGTATCGACAAAGTAGTCCACAAGACGAAATTAGTATCGTGTTTTAAACATGACTGGTGTACATAGGCTAAAATCCAGAATTAAACTTAATTGTTTATAAAAATATTTTTGAGGGATTCAGAAGTGCCACATAAGCCTTCAGAAGGTTAACCCGAATAGAAATGGTACTAATCAGTCTGCTCGATATTTAGAAAGAAGCTGATATATCTGAACCATTCACAGATTATAGGTTAACTATAAGACATGATTAACTGATGGAAAAACAATGGCCCTACTGCTTTTTACAATCTTCCTCCAAACTAACCAACACACTTTGAAATAATTTAAAGGGGATTTATTTACTTAAGTGATTTGAAACTTCCTCTGGAAATAGCTCACAGGTTTCCTGATGGAAGATATTGTTTATCTTTGCCGAGCACCATCAGGAATCTCAAAACAAAATGCATTTAGTGACACTGGGAAATCTCTGAGATAAGGCAGTCCTGTTCCTGTCTCACCCGTAGTAATTACTAACACACCCACAGTCATGCTGAGTGCCAGCAGAGAAGCGGGGCTGTGAACTAGAAGCTGAGAACTTGCTCTGTGTGATATGATTCTTACTGTGAAAACATATGACCAATCGCACAGAAAACACTGAGGACTTAGTGGCAGGATTTAAAAAAATTATTATACAGTACATTCATGGGATGTGGGCGTTGCTGGCAAGGCCAGCATTTATTGCCCATCCCTAATTGCCCTTGAGAAGGTGGTGGTGAGCCACCTTCTTGAACCGCTGCAGTCCATGTGGTGAGGGTACTCCCACAGTGCTGTTAGGGAGGGAGTTCCAGGATTTTGACCCAGCGACGATGAAGGATCGGCGATATAGTTCCAAGTCAGGATGGTGTGTGACTTGGAGGGGAATTGCAGGTGGTGGTGTTCCCATGCGCCTGCTGCCCTTGTCCTTCTAGGTGGTAGAGGTCGCAGGTTTGGGAGGTGCTGTCGAAGAAGCATTGGAAAGTTGCTGCAGTGCATCTTGTAGACGGTACACACTGCAGCCACGGTGCGCCGGTGGTGGA
Source organism: Squalus acanthias (assembly GCA_030390025.1). NCBI lineage: Eukaryota > Metazoa > Chordata > Chondrichthyes > Squaliformes > Squalidae > Squalus > Squalus acanthias. The sequence continues at coordinate 33,858,042 of CM059431.1, read as the reverse complement.
TGAGGTGACAATCAAGCGGGCTGCTTTGTCCTGGAAGGTGTTGAGCTTCTTGAGTGTTGTTGGAGCTGCACTCATCCAGGAAAGTGGAGAGTATTCCATCACACTCCTGACTTGTGCCTTGTAGATGGTGGAAAGGCTTTGGGGGGTCAGAAGGTGAGTCATTCGCCACAGAATACCCAGCTTCTGACCTGCTCTTGAAGCCACAGTATTTATGTGGCTGGTCCAGTTTCTGGTCAATGGTGACCCCAGGATGTTGGTGATGGGCGATTTGACAATGGTAGTGCCATTAAATGTCAAGGGGAGGTGGTTAGACTCTTGTTGGATAGTCATTGCCTGACTTTTGTGTGGCGAGAATGTTACTTGCCACTGCAATTGTATAGGGCCTTGGTGAGACCACACCTGGAGTACTGTTTACAGTCTTGGTCTCCTTACCTAAGGAAGGATATACTTGCCTTAGAGGAAGTGCAACAAAGTTTCACCAGACTGATTCCTGGGATGGGGGTATTGTCCTATGAGGAGAAATTGAGGAGACTAGGCCTATATTCCCTAGAATTTAGAAGAATAAGAGGTGATCTCATTGAAACATGTAAAATTCTTAAGGGGCTTGACAGGGTAGATGCTGGGAGGATGTTTCCCCTGGCTGGGAAGTCTAGAACTAGCGGTCATAGTCTCAGAATAAGGGGTCGACCATTTAGGACTGAGATGAGGAGAAATTTCTTCACTCAAAGGGTTCTGAATCTTTGGAATTCTCTACCCCAGAGGGCTGTGGATGCTCAGTCGTTGAGTATATTCAAGACAGAGATCAATAGATTTTTGAATATTAAGGGAATCAAGGGATATGAGGATAGTGCAGGAAAGTGGAGCTGAGGTAGAAGATCAGCCATGATCTTATTGAATGGCGGAGCAGGCTCGAAGGGCCAAATGGCCTACTCCTGCTCCTATTTCCTATGTTCTTATCAGCCCAAGCCTGAATGTTGTCAAGGTCTTGTTGCATGTGGGCACGGACTGCTTCATTATCTGAGGAGTTGCGAATGGAACTGAACACTGTGCAATCATCAGCGAACATCCCCACTTCTGACCTTATGATGGAGGGGAGGCCTTCTTTTTGGAATCTATCCTACGTGTCAGCAAATGTCACACTGTATTTCCAACTGCCCTGCAACTTGTGGGTCCAACAGATAAATGTGACACACATAACATTTTTCCTCCAATTTTTTCTCCTCCCTTCCTGAAAGTGCTGACTCTTTCTGAGGTAGTGTTCCATTGACATCAAGAGACCTTCGTATCCCAAACAACTGGCCATTCTCCTGGCACCTAGACAGTGGATTGGGTGGGGGGAGTTTCCACTTCTGCACTCTTGGCACACGCTGGGAGCACATATTGGGAAATTGCACAAGCCAAGTTCATGATTTTCCACCCATAAATTTTAATGGATGGAAAATTGCCGTGCACAAATTCCTGCAATGCATTCCCAGCAGGAGCCAGAAGCAGAAAATTCTACGTAAGTGTCCACAGGCCATGAGGGACATCACAGCTGAGCTTGACTCAGTCGTCAAACACCCTTTCAGAAGGGGGCCATGGATAGTGATCAGGAGCAGGAATGAGCTTATACTGAGTTTTTGCTGTGCTATCCCAGACATAATGAGAGCAATTGCAGCATCCCTAAATCCACATAAATTGAGATGTATTTACCCACTAAGCCACAAGGGAAACCCCTACACAATAGAGGAAATTTTAACTCCCGGGCAGAATCAGCAATCCGTTAAAGCTGCCGGGACGCATTTGAATTTCGCGGGTCAGCTGCCCACACAAAAGGGGTTCCAGAGGTAGCTCATCAACTTGTGTCTGCAAAGATTGGGCAGCCCAGTGGCTGGGGAGAGTTCAAGGGGGTTGTGTGGGGCAGAAGGGAAGGGAAGCGTGAGGCGTCAATGGCCCAATCATTCTTTGCGCAACTCGGAGGAGCACTCCTGCTGCTTGGACGCTCCACTCAGTAGGCTGCTAAAATTGCCTCAGGGTCCTAATGACATTGTAGGACCCCAATTTACATCTTTTCACAAGGATCCCACCTGGGTGTTCAAGAAAACAGCCGTTAAAATTGCCTCAGGGGTTGAATTTTAACATCCTTTCCACCTGGTTTACGCTGGGTGGAGGGAGTTAAAAGTCTACCTAATATTTATAAAATGTATTTTTATACTAGCTTGGTAATGTTCCAGCCAATTTAATACCAGCAGGGTAATCATTTGTCAGCTAACCAGTTATTAGCCACAGAAGGGATGTCTCATATTCTGCTACTATTTAAAACATTTGTATGGTTGAAACAGATTATTGTGTTCCACAACAGTCCATGAAATGTTTTTGATAAACTTCATTTATATTTAAATCTGATACAGATATGGGCAAGTTCTGGTCCAAACAAAATATAAATTAAATGCCAAAATTCTTCTGACTGATAGTCATTGCCAGTATAATCATTTCTGTTTTATGCCTTTCTAGTTGTAGTAAGTTATTTCTTGACCTATTAGATATAACAGGTGTTTCATACATATTTGTATAACTTGTGTTGAATGAAATTTTTTTTTTTTTTAAAGAGTAATAGTCTGGGGCAAGCCAGTGGTATTGTGCTTTGTTATTCAATTACAACTTGCCAAGGTGAGTGGAAGCTATATGCTTCTCGATAGGGAAGGAAGTAAAAATCATTGCCTCTGTTACCTCAGGTCACTCTCATGCACCTCCTAGCAATCAGCTCAAGTGTGACCTAAACAGAGGCCTGGGAGCTGATCACCTACAGGCCTTATTGGGATTGGGGATTGGCACATCGTGCAGGGAAACCCGAAAGTAGGAACGAAAAATGCATTTTAAACAGTGGGAGAAAAGTATTGAGATTAGTATGCCTGTAAATAAGGTTTTAATTTTGAAAGCTCCTTGAATAATATAACAAACCACTTTCTCTCTATCACAAAGAAAAATATGCTCCTAATTTCCCTTCACTAAAGACTAATGACCTTGGGTTGGGCTCATGAAGAAATATTATCAGACTTTTGTGAGATGAATACAGAGGCAATAGCCTCCACTTGGTGGAAGTCACACCAGAAGATGTGGAAATGGGAGTTTGTAGTGGCAATTCAGAAAGGTGAAGGACACACAAAGAGAGCACACACAGCCTTTAAATCAGCCAACAGTCAGAACTGCCATTTTGTACAAGGTTGACACAAATGACAGTGATTGATTGCAAAGTATCTAAGTTGGCCAACATGGGCATGGTCTAAAAGTAATAAAACTAATGGTGATTAAATGATTTTAACTTGACAGATTCCTTTAAGGTGCATTTCCTGTTGAGTTTTTTTTTCCATGCACAGTTTCTGGTAGGAGAATCAACTTACAAAATATGTTATAAAATTGTGCTTTCTAGGTAGGTTGGCTGTCTCACACACAGGTATTCAAACCTTGTGGATCAAAGTTGTGATCATTTGACTATCAGTCCAGTAGTTAACGTCCTTCTAGAAAATGTTTTGTTTCTTCATATAATGGTGATTTTTTTAATGTCGGAAGCCAAATAACAAAATAAAATTCAGCAAAGTAACAGTAAGTTAAAATAGCACTACTTTCACTTATGCAGAGAACAGTTAATACCTGTCCGATCCATATCTGTTAGTAATTCTTAAATTAAACCTACAAGGATATAACTTTTTTATTGAGCAACCTACATGAAAGGCCAAGTTCCATAAAACCGATTGCCTGACAAGGTTGAAAAGATGAGATAAATCCGCATGCAATGTTTGGATAATGCCAAAGTTGAGTTTTAAAACCTATAGATAATAGGAGGAAGGAAAGACTAAGAGACTTAAGGACTTTTAACACTTTTTTATATTCTTGTGTGTTGTACCATAAACTTATTCAAATATTCATTTTTTAAATTTCATTTACTTTAATATATTATTATTACAGGTACAAAAATTATTTTACTGTAATCTAAGTGATGGAACTACATAGAATTACAGTATGCAGAATGTACAGCACAGAAACAGACCATTTGGCCCAAATAGTCTAGGCCTGTGTTTATACTGCACACAAGCCTCTTCTCACCTCTTCCGATCCAGCCTCCCTCTAGCTCCCTCTTCCTCATGTATGCATCAAAGATTCCTTTAAATGCATCAATGCTATATGTCTCAACCACTCCACGTGGCAGCGAGTTCCACACTGTGACCACTTCCAGTGTAAAGAAATTACTCCTAAAATCTTGATTCGATCTGTTACTGGCTATCTTCTATTTACCCCCCACCCCCTTGTTCTGGACTCACCAATGAGTCGAAACAGACTCTACTATACGCATGATACTCTCATCATCAATTTTTCAGGTTGCCTAGGCTGGGAGCATGCTCACCTCTGAGTTAGAAATATAGGTTTAAACACCACTCCAGGAATTGGGCATATAACCTTGGCTGATACTCTAGTGCAGTATGAAGTATTGCATTGTTAGAGGCGTTGTCTTCAGATGAGACATCAAACCAAAGCCTTGTTTGCCTGTCCCAGTGCTAAAGAAGAACAGAGAGTTCTCCCAATGTTCTAGCTAACATTCCTGTCTCAACCAACACCATCAAAAATCACAATTAATTATCATTCATCCCACCATTGTTTATGGGATGTTACTGTATGCAAAATGTCTGCCTTCACAGTCACTGCATTTCAAAGTAATTCAGTATATGTCAAGTGCTTGTGTATGTTCCTGAGAGATGTGATAAAATGCTATACAAACACAGGTCTTTCTTTCAAATATCAATCAGTAATTTATAACTGATATATAGGCAAACAAAACTGGTTGTTAATCACTTCATTTCAACCAGTCACTTTCTACGATTTGTCCTTGTATTTAAAGAAGACCTTTCCTCCTATAATAAAGGCCATCGACCTGAAACGTTAACTCTGTTTCTCTCTCCACAGATGCTGGCAGACCTGTTGAGTATTTCCAGTATTTTCTGTTATCATTTCAGATTTCCAGCATCTGCAGTATTTTGCTTTTGTACACCTTTCCTCCAATTCATTGTAGCCTTTGAGGAAATTGGCAGTTTTTAACCTCCTTCTTTCCCTCCCATTATCTTAAGTATCATTTGACGTGGCTGAGGTGAATTTGTATATTATCTGGACTCTCCTACAGATATGATAAATCTCTTCCAAGAAATACTGTTAGTACAGTTAGTGTTGGATAAGCTCTTTTTTAAGACATCAAAATGTTATTTCTCTGGAATTTGTTGGTCAGCATACTTCTTGCAATCATTTTTCTTCTTTCAATTTGAGCTATTTATAGTTAGAGTGGAGTAGCTGTTAGTTGATACCTATTTTCAATAGACGAAGAGCATGAACCAAGTTCCCCATTTAATGCTCCTTAGGTAGAGAGGACAGCACTCTTCTTTGTTGTTGAAGAAAGAGGAGATTCCTGGTAGCTGCAGCACTAGAACGCTGCACTCTCAACTGGGAATCGTGAGCTCGTATTCGCAACTGACATTTGCACTTGGGCTTCCTATTGGGAGCAGTTTCAAGTCTTGACTAAGTCATCCGTGAGAGGAAGGGAAAACTGACAGGGTGGAGTCCCTTCCGACATCACTCCAGCATGCCTCCTGGGCAGTCGATCAAGGAGCTGTGATGACAGAAACAGAGGCTAGACTATCCAGGTCTCCTGATAGAGGAGGATAGTGTGCTTGAAGGGAATTAATTGGGGAGGGGGAAGCAAATAAAAAGAAGAAAATAACTGAGGAGCTTATTGGGGTTGGATCCAAGTTAATAATGCTTCTTGGTAGTGGATTTGAGCTCTTATGTTCTCCCCTAATGTAGCAAATAGGAGTTTTGTTGCAGAGTTTTTTTACCAAACCAAGTCATAGTTACCTGGTATGTAACAAAGAGGGAAGGATTTATTCTAAAGGTATATTCTCACCTGAGCTAACAGTTTACTTGAACAGTATGTTTTTAGACACTTACAAAATAGTTGTATTAAAGAAGCATCAATGAATTAAAATTCTATTAACACCACTGCCTATCACACAGCAAAAGATTGATACTTTGAGTCTCTGAATTGCTTGAATACAAAGAGGAAACAACTAATTTTTAAATTAAAAATGTTTGAATTGCAATTCAATTTCCAGCTAGAGATTATACAGTAGTATCTATAATTTAACAAAGCAAACTACCATGTTTAACAAGTGTAAATACCTGGTACTTGTTTAAAATTAGAGTTTAGCAACTTTCCTACTAGATTTTGTGATATTGTGAATTACTGCCTGCCCTTTCTAGAATCCATAATGAATCAGTGATTTCAAAGGAACGAAAATTGATAGGGATTTCACATCAGGTGGATGATCCAGTCCACCAGGTTACCACCAGGCAACACATTTGAAAATTGCCCCCAATTTCTCCAATATTCTCCTTGCCAGCTGCCATCCTCCATGCTCCATAACTCCAACTTGTTCAAACTCAGATGTTCCTATCTTGTACTGTACGCAAACCCACTTGCCCATTAAGACTGACCTACAATGGCTCCCTGTCCCCCAACACATCCATATTCTTTTCTACAAATCCATCCATGACTCCTCAGCAACTTCTTCAATTTTATATCCCTTCCCATTCCCTTAATTTTCCGACTTTGGCCTTCTGTGCATCCCCCCTCCACGACCCCCACCTCCAATATCTCATGATTGGTGGCAGAGCTTTCAGATGCTTTGGCCTTACTCTCTTGATTTCCCTCTCTAAATTCCTTTACCTCTCCACATTTAAAAACGTTCTCAAACCCTATATTTTTGACCAAGCTTTCGTTCACCACCTTAGCTCAGCCCCCATTGTTTTATCCCTTTTATCTATTTTATTTTTTCTCTCTTCCCCCCTCCAATTAAAGTGCCATGGGATGTTTTTTCTTCAACTATATAAATGTAAGAAATGCAAGTTGCCATTCTTTTAAAATATGCAATTTGAAGCTTCACATTCCTGCTTCAGTCTCTTACCTGTAATATAAAAGTTAATACTTCTTTCATCTTTTCCAACTTTGTTTGAAGCCGAGCAGCGATAAATTCCAGAAATATTAGATTTAGCTACCACCAGAACACTAACAGTCTAAAAGAAAAGCGGAAAAGAAACAATTATGTACATCCTATTCATCTTCTCATCAACTGGAAAATTTCCTTTTGCAATGGTGTGACAGGTACAATTATTCAATGGTCCCAGTTATTCATTGACATATAATTGTGAAATTGTTACGTTTCATTCCAAAACAATGGTGTTGGTAGAATAACAGGAAAACTCTCCCTGTGGAGCCATTTAATATCTTTATTGTTCTGTTCCTGCCTTTGAATGTGCAGACAGATTTGGTTTGTGTCATCGGAGGCTGGTTTTGTAGAGTCAGTTCCAGCCAGGTAGTACTTTGTTTATATTCCCTGTCTTAATCTGCAGTCCTCCTCCTCGGGAGAGAGCTCTGCTTACTCCACACATGGGTGCAGGCAGGAGTGTCTTCACTCTAAACATTTATAACAACTCCGGGTAGCTTTAAAGAGTGCCTAGACTAGACTTCCATGCAGTGTGAAACACAAGTAATGCGAGACTGCCTCATCCAAAGGGTCTCACACTGCTCCCCTCTAGAGCTACGTTTGATGCAACTCTACAGTTACACTGCGACTGTAATGTCACTGCAACGTTGTAGTATAAATGCACCAGCTAAATAATTTACAAAAAAATATTTCCATATAATAGAATAAATAGTAATGGTAATCTGAATTTTTAGCTTGAATCAAATACATATTTATGTTTCACTGTATACTGTGGCTATTTTTTTTTTTTAATTTGTAACTTGTTTTGTATCAATATGCTTTTCTTTACCATTATCAGCTACTATCAGCCCCCCACCCCCACCTTTCAAAATCAGCAATGGTACACTTGAATTCACTTCATCACATCCAATACTATATTTGTTGTCAGCTTAGCCCTGGAGATCAACAGCATTGAAAATTGGACATCTTCATCTGATTCTGTTGTCCAAAAGAAGAATGTATTGCAAGAACTTGAATTTATATAGTGCCTTTCATGACCTCAGGATGATCCCAAAGCACTTTACAGCCAATGAAGTACTTTTCAATTGTAGTCACTCTTGTAGGCAGCCAATTTGTGTACAGCAATGTGATAAATGACCAGATTATCTGTTTTAGGTGTTGGTTGTGGGATAAATGTTGATCAGGACCATTGGGAGAACTCCCCTGCTCTTCTTCAAATAGTGCCATGGGATCTTTTACGTCCACTTGAAAGGGAAGGTGGGGCTTCAGGTTTAAAGTTTTGTCTGAAAGACGGCACCTCTGACAGCACAGCACTCCCTCAGTACTGCACTGAAGTCTCAGCCTAGATTATGTGCTCAAATCTCTGGAGTAGGACTTGCACCCATGACCTTCTGATTCAGAGACAAGAGTGCTACCACTGAGCCAAGCTTGACACCTATTGGATAGGATTTAGAAGGTTCTTTAGCTTAGATTTTATTTATTTAACACATGGCAAAATTAAAATAAAATAGCTAATTTAAATATACATATAGATTATTTTCCCCCCACTGATATGTTCCCTTTAGTTCCTTCTACACTATGGGTACAGTAGTGTAGATATTATGGGAGAAAAATTCGGTATCGCCCATTTTGGGGCGCTAATTATCGCCTCCGACTGCAAAATTCGCCTCTATCGCCCATGGAGGTGATTTGAGCGCTAAATCAGGCGCTACACACCTCTCTTAAGGCGCAAACGACAGGGAGCAAGGCACTACCTCAGAACGCTACCGAAGCTCAGGTGATGCCAATTACCATGGAAGCCAGACAGACTGGCACCGTCCAGTTCTTAAAGGGGAGGGGCCATCTGCCTGGCCAGCCACTCCCTGCTCATTGCAGCCTTGAATCTTGGCCTGGAGATACCTCAAAAGCAATTGTGTTGGAAGCACTAATGGATAGGCCCAGAGAAAGAGCTCGGCACTTAGGAACCTCAAAAGTGGTGCTGAGGGCCAAAACTCCTTAGGACAGCGTTAAAACCAAAAATTTTGCTGACAAGAAAAGGCAGGAAGCGCCCACCTTTAAATAGCGCTCCCCCAGCCCCTTCCTGACTTGAAAACGTTCCCCTCTACCTGTCGTTCCTAGCGGCAGGCGCTAAGGCAGGGGGTGCGACTCAATATCCGGTCTGGGGTGCTACCGGGGCATTGCACGCTTGACTGACGTTACGATCTGCAGGCACAGGAGATCGTGGCGGTAGTGTTTAGCGCTGCCGCAAAACGACTGGTCAATTTCGCGAGCAGCGCTAAAATCGCCGCGCTCGGGCACTAAGTTCCTAGCGCCCCGTTAGTGCCCCGGAGGCGCTAAAGGGACGCACTAGCCAACCAAATTTTTCCCCCTATGTTACTGGATGAGTAATCCAGAGGGCTGGACTAATAATCCAGAGAACAGAGTTCAAATCCCACCATGACAGTTTGAGAATTCAGTTAAAAAATCTAGAAATAAAAAGCTGATATCAGTGAAGGTGAACTGGCGGATTATCGTTAAAAACCCAGCAGCTTCACTAATGCCTTTTAGGGAAAGAAACCTGCCATCCTTAGCCGATTTGACCTATACGGGACTCCAGTCCCACACCAATGTGGTTGACAACCTAGCAAGCCACTCAGTTACCAGCACCTTCTCAGGACAACTAGGGATGGGCATCCCTACAATGAATAATTTTTTTTTTTTAAAAGCCCTTAATATTTGCATGACCTTCCTTAAAAAGAGTGTACATGGGCTGCTGCTCAACTACTGCACAAGCTGTTTCACAATCAACCAACAGAAGACACATTTGTGATGACACGGGCTGGATAATGTTTGTTTTTATTCCCCTCCCACAAGCTATCCAGCCAAAAACTGTTGAAATTCATCCCATCTGTGGTAGATAGATTTGAGTGACAAGCAGCCCTGGACCTTGAACCTGAAAGCATTCAATCATGATTTACAATGACAACTAGACTGGGAGTTTTGGTAATTGAGTGATCCATAACTTTAAAATGCTTTAAACATACATACTGTAAGTATTTCTAACAGAATGGCATGACCTTTGGGGTGTGGGGTATGGAAACCTTATCTCTCAGGAAAACAGTGATAGAGCTGTTTTAATAGTGTAATAATTTAAGGGCACTAGCTCTGCCGTGTTATAATTACTTTGTTCAGTTCTCCTCATTTATAAAGTAGTTTGTGCGGAAATGTTGCTAAAATATTACGGTCATCATTCTGTTTTAATCAGAGTGAATTTGTGCTCATTTCCTCTGCTTTCCTTCAACCCCGATGCATACAATCTTTAAATGTTAGGGGTCACAGTAAGGAGAACATTAATTACGTTACCATCATTATATTGTCTATTCTGATAAAACCTTTGACCTTCCATTCCTTGTTTTCAGGGACTCAGTTTCATAATGTGTTTTACTATTAGTGATAACAAATTGTTCATAGTTTTTGTATAGAATTGTACTATCCAAAATATTGTATGTACAAAGAAGTGTCCAATGACAATGCAGCATTAATATTGTTTTAAATGTGCGTGTGTGTTACTGTAATGTGCCATGCAATGCAGAGATAGCTAATGTCCAAGTGATCACTAATTAACTTTATTTTCCATTGTGAAACTCCTGTCACCAAGATTTTTCATTTTCAAAGGATTTCAGTTTTAAAAAACGAAATACAAGCAACAAATTCCAAAGAACACCAGATATCTAGGACATCCTGTAGCAAGATTCTCTGGTATTCTTAGACAATCATGACATTCCTTTGATTCCGCTGTTAATATAACTCAGTCATTCATACTGTTTATAAAAAATGGCTTATCTCAGTGACTATTATGTCTGGGACTCAGAGAGTGAAAGAGGAGGAAGAAAAAAAGCATCAATTTGGCTAATTTAGTAGTCAGAGGCCATGGCTTCAAGTCCCATTAAATACTCATCTAGACTGAGACTTCAGTGCAATTCTGAGGGAGTGCGGCATTGTCAAAGGCACTGCCTTTTAGATGAAATGTTAAACTGAGGCCTGCCTATATAGACATAAAAGATTCCATGGTACTATTAAAAGAACAGGGAATTCTCCAAGTGTCCTGGCCAACATTTGTCCCTTAACCAATACCACGAACAACATTCATTCATTTGCTGTTTGTAGGACCTTGCTGTGCACAAAATTGGTTGCTGTGCTTGCCTACATAATCTCGGTGACTGTACTTCAAAAGTAACCCATTGATTGTAAAGTGGTTTGGGACATCCTCAGGATACGATAAGGTGCTATATGAATGCAAGTTCCTTCCACTTAAAGAATTGGAAGAAGGGCAGAGTGAGAGAAACAGATTTGAGGCCTGTATTTTCATGTTTTGGAACTGGGTTGAGATGAGCTAAGTCCATATCATACACATGCCTTATTGCCAGCGGGAAGTGAAAACTTTATTCCCATTAGTAAGGGTTGAATTCAAATCCTGTCCCAGAGGAGAATGGACAAGAAGTAACTTAGAAAAATGAAGACAACAATTTATTTTCCAAAAATATTAAAAGCCTCAACCATTAATTAAAAATGTTAAGCCCTACAAATTTATATACACATACAACTGGAGGTCAGATGTTTTCCCACGATGAAGGTGTGATTGCTTTTGTGTACCTTGTAATGTTTGGTTATAGAGTGGCTTAGGCATGGGGCTGGAAATAGGTGTCCTGCCCTCTCAGGAGAGATGGTGTACGTATGTGGGAGGAAGAGTACAGGAGGAAGAGGGAGAAAGCCACAGTAATGCCCTTAATACAGCAAAATAATTTTATCTGCAGATAAAAACAAATATTTATATTATATTTGCATAGTAGTTGAAACAATATTTATTGGAATTGGTACATAAAAATTTGTAAATGCATTTTAATCCTTTAAATACCTTGTATTTCCCTTCCAGTAATTCTGTTCTTTCACTAATGACGTGAATCTTATTTCCAGTTATATTGATGCTGCTGCCAAGTGCATCAAGAAGAACAATGCTGCTTTTATTCTCTGAGTGTGCTTCACATCTGGAAACAGCATTTCAAAGTCATTAGAGTCATGATAAAATGCTTACATGACTTCACTTAGAGTCAGGCCATAAAATGGAAACCACTCCTCTTTTTAAAAAGAAGCTAACTTTAAGAAAACTAATGTGTAAAAGATGCCAAGAATACAACAAAATCCAAAATAAAGAGTTTCTGCACCCACATAACTACAAATGGTTTGCCAAACATATGGGCCCAAAAAATCCGAGATTGAATGCCAAGATGCTCCCTCTAAGAACCTTCGCCAAGGATGCTTATTTTATAGTATCCCAAAAGCCCTGCTTTGAATTTTTTTTTTTTAATTGGCTTCTCTTCAGGGGGGACAGGCCTCAATCCCTGCCTGTACACCCAAGTGAGCCCCACTTCAACCCTAGTCAGCGAGATACGTCTGCTCTCACCAGGCATACCTTCACCGACCATACGTCAAGTCCCATTGTTATTGACCTTCCATTCGGGCACGTTAGGTAGTGCAATCTTAGCACTGACCTGACTACTGGTGTGCTGAACCCGCTTATGTTTCTGCATTCAGCGTCATTTACATATTATGGATGAGATCTTGATGACACATCTCTCATTGGGAGCTCACTCATTAGTGAGTATTGGTGTTTTTTTGTCAGTAAAAGGGAATTCAAAGCAGATGCCCCAATTTTCTCATGGGGCAGTGGAAATATTATTGAAACATGTGGATCACAGGAGGATGGTCCTCCTTCCATTAGGTGATTTTCAGGTGGCTAAACAAGTGAATCAGTTTGAAATAACAACAGAAAACGCTGGAAAAACTCAGCAGGCCAGGCAACATCCGTGGAGAGAGAAACAGAGTTAACGTTTCAGGTCGAAGACCCTTTGTCAGAATCAGTTTGCCTGGCAAGAGACAGCAGCACATTTAAATGCCAAAAGTGCTGTTCAGTGAATCTAGCTGCATTGCTACAAAAGGTTTAATGACCTCACCAGTGCCCCATGGTAGGAAACCCCATTGGAACCAAAACAAAGCATTCTTGTCTAAGATTTAGCATGATATCAGCCCTTAAATTCATGGTGCATAGTGGTTTATAAACCACCTTCACTCACAGAAAGCAAGGCCTACATTTTCAGAGTACAGCCACCAGGATATTACAGGTACAATTATCTACTCATTGACTTTCTGTCCATTGATATGCTCTGGCTTTGGGCGAAGTTCCTCATAACAGGCATCTACTCAGAAAATGTTGGCCCGTATTCCAGGTGAACTTAATACAATTAAAGATTTTAATCAGTTTGTCTGTGCCTGACGTCTGAGGTTTATCTTGTGGTATTTGTTAAAATACGTGATTGCTTGGCAGCTTTTTATTAATTCAGCAGAGTTATTTCAATCTGCTTGATCCCAGTCACTTTTCTGAAGGCATATTGGAATCAGTTTGTTGAACAAGTTTGTCTGAAGCCTTCAAAAATAAATAGCAGGCCAGAAAACCTCTGGAGACAGTGAGAAGAGGAAAATAAGAGCCGTAGATACTACTTACAGAATCAAGAATATTACTTACATCATAATTTAGCAGAACAATTGCAAGCCATTTATTATTTTTTAACCACTAGAGGACCTACTTAAGCGTAACAACTGCTGAAAAAATATTTGTTATGTTACTCTTTAATAAATTTGTTTAGCAGTTAGAGATCAAGTCAAAGTCTAGAATAGTGTTATTCAGCCACTTTTTGAAAGCAATGAGGATCATGTGAGGGCACCTAACTGAAGCGAGTTCACTGTGTGCTCTCAGGGCACACTACAAATTTATCTAGCTATCAGAGCACATGAAAGCTAGAGCTCACAGGCTAGTCCGAGACACAGAAACCAAAAAACTAGAATAAAAAAAGTAAAGAAACCTCAAAAATGTAACAACCACCTAACCTTCATACTAATGCAATGTATTAATATGCATGCCATGAATAGTTACTTATCACCCACACAGTCTTACAATACTTTGCAAGCTACCCGTGATTGCCCATCATCTTCAACTGCTGTTCCACATATGGACCCCAAAAATCTGAGATTGAATGCCAAGATGCTCCCTCTAAGAACCTTCACCAAGGATGCTTATTTTATAGTATCCCAAAAGACTTGATTTGAATTTTTTTTTTTTTTAAATTGGCTTCTCTTCAGGGGGGACAGGCCTCAATCCCTGCCTGCACACCCAAGTGGGCCCCACTTCAACCCTAGTCAGCGAGATACGTCTGCTCTCACCAGGCATACCTTCACCGACCATACGTCAAGTCCCACTGTTATTGACCTTCCATTCGGGCACGTTAGGCAGTGCAATCTTAGCACTGATCTGACTACTGGTGTGCTGAACCCGCTTATGTTTCTGCTTTCAGCGTCATTTACATATTGTGGATGAGCTCTTGATGACACATCTCTCATTGGGAGCTCACTCATTAGTGAGTATTGGTGTTTTTTGTCAGTAAAAGGGAATTCAAAGCAGATGCCCCAATTTTCTCATGGGGCAGTGGAAATATTACTGAAACATGTAGATCACAGGAGGGTGGACCTCCTTCCATTAGGTGATTTTCAGGTGGCTAAACAAGTGAATCAGTTTGAAACAACAACAGAAAACGCTGGAAAAACTCAGCAGGCCAAGCAACATCCGTGGAGAGAGAAACAGAGTTAACGTTTCAGGTCGAAGACCCTTTGTCAGAATCAGTTTGCCTGGCAAGAGACAGCAGCACATTTAAATGCCAACAGTGCTGTTCAGTGGATCTAGCTGCATTGCTACAAAAGGTTTAATGACCTCACCAGTGCCCCATGGTAGGAAACCCCATTGGAACCAAAACAAAGCATTCTTGTCCAAGATTTAGCATGATATCAGCCCTTAAATTCTGTCATGGTGCATAGTGGTTTATAAACCACCTTCACTCACAGAAAGCAAGGCCTACATTTTCAGAGTACAGCCACCAGGATATTACAGGTACAATTATCTACTCATTGACTTTCTGTCCATTGATATGCTCTGGCTTTGGGCGAAGTTCCTCATAACAGGCATCTACTCAGAAAATGTTGGCCCGTATTCCAGGTGAACTTAATACAATTAAAGATTTTAATCAGTTTGTCTGTGCCTGACGTCTGAGGTTTATCTTGTGGTATTTGTTAAAATACGTGATTGCTTGGCAGCTTTTTATTAATTCAGCAGAGTTATTTCAATCTGCTCTCAGGGCACACTACAAATTTATCTAGCTATCTGAGCAATTGAAGGCTAGAGCTCACAACAAGGTTAGTCTGAGACACAGAAACAAAAAAAACTAGAATAAAAAAAGTAAAGAAACCTCAAAAATGTAACAACCACCCACCTTCAGACTAATGCAATGTATTAATATGCATGCCATGAATAGTTACTTACCACCCACACAGCCTTACAATACTTTGCAAGCTACCCGTGATTGCGCATCATCTTCAACTGCTGTTCCCTCTAACAAATCCTTCCATCTACTGTATCTCCATAATGTTTGTTCTTGTAATCACATTCATTATGGGCAACACGCTGATGCATGGGTATCCCTGCATATCCTCCTGCCAAAATCAATTATTTAATCCCTGGCTGGAGTCATAACTAGCACAAAGGAAGATGGTTGTGGTGGTTGAAGGTCAATCATCACAGCCCCAGGACATCGCTGCAGGAGTTCCTCAGGGCAGTGTCCTAGGCCCAACCATCTTCAGTTGCTTCATCAATGACCTTCCCTCCAATATAAGGTCAGAAATGGGGATGTTCGCTGATGACTGCACAGTGTTCAGCACCATTCACAACTCCTCAGATAATGAAGCAGTCCATGCCCGCATGCAACAAGACCTGGATGACGTTCAGGCTTGAGCTGATAAGTGGCAGGTAACATTCGCGCCACAGAAGTGCCAGGCAATGACTATCTCCAACAAGCGAGAGTCTAACCACCTCCCCTTGACATTCAGTGGCATTACCATTGCCGAATCCCCCACCATCAACATCCTGGGGGTCACCATTGACCAGAAACTTAACTGGACCAGCCACATAAATACTGTGGCAACAAGAGCAGGTCAGAGGCTAGGTATTCTGCGGCGAGTGTCTCACCTCCTGACTTCCCAAAGCTTTTCTACCATCAACAAGGCACAAGTAAGGAGTGTGATGGAATACTCTCCACTTGCCTGGATGAGTGCAGCTCCAACAACACTCAAGAAGCTCAACACCATCCAGGACAAAGCAGCCCGCTTGATTGGCACCCCATTCACCACCTTAAACATTCACTCCCTCCACCACCGGCATACCGCGGCTGCAGTGTGTACCATCTACAAGATGCACTGCAGCAACTCGCCAAGGCTTCTTCAGCAGCACCTCCCAAACCCGCGACCTCTTCCACCTAGAAGGACAAGGGCAGCAGGCGCATGGGAACACCACCACCTCCAAGTTCCCCTCCAAGTCACACACCATCCTGACTTAGAAGTATATCACCGATCCTTCATCGTCGCTGGGTCAAAATCCTGGAACTCCCTACCTAACAGCACTGTGGGATTACCCTCACCACACGGACTGCAGCGGTTCAAGAAGGCGGCTCACCACCACCTTCTCAAGGGCAACTAGGGATGGGCAATAAATGCTGGCCTTGCCAGCGACGCCCACATCCCATAAACAAATTAAAAAAAACTCTTTTTAGCAAGTGAAGACCGTGCATATCATGAAGGAAAGACAGTGGTTTAGGTATAAAACATGAAACAGAATTATTAAGCGTAATTGGATAAACATTACCACAGACAAACAATAGGTTTACAATAATGTACAGAACTTAACTATTCCCTCTTGGAATATAGAACATAACAAACAGTTGTGATCCCTGCATTAATACTCGATGTAAAACTGGACCTGAAACAGATCTTTGAGCAGACCTCATGTAGGGGTTCATTGGTAAGCTTCCCCAAAGCTTCCTGTCTCTCTCTGATGACTTCAAAAGGATTGGTGAGCTGGGAAGGCTGCCAAATAGAAACCTACATCAGGCAACTCCTTGGTACAGAGTTGTCCATCAAATTGTCGATAAAGAAGGCCTCCCCCCCCCCCCCCCACCCCACCCCACCAACTCCCAACAGATCAAGTCTTTTCTTGATTCCCAGGATAAAGAGGAAACAAAATGGTGTTTATCCACACACATACAGCCACCACTCACAGTAGAGTTCAAAGACTGATCCAACTGATTTCCCAGCCTGTCTGTCCCTATTGATCTGAGGTGTTAAACTGAGAGTTAGGCAGGTTGAGTCGACCAACACCTGTATATCACAACAACTTGCATTGAAATAGCGCCTTTAACATAGTAACACGTCCCAAGGCACTGCACAGGAGTATTATAAGATAAAAAATTTGACACCGATCCACATAAGGAGAAATTAGGGCAGGTGACCAAAAGCTTGGTCAAAGAGGTAGGTTGTAAGGAGCGTCTTAAAGGAGGAAAGTGAGGTAGTGAGGCGGAGAGGTTTAGGCAGGGAATTCCAGAGCTTAGGGCCTAGGCAACAGAAGGCACGGCCACCAATGGTTGAGCGATTATAATCAGGGATGCTCAAGAGGGCAGAATTACAGGAGCGCAGATATCTCGGGGGGGTTGTGGGACTGGAGGAGATTACAGAGATAGGGAGGGGCGAGGCCATGGAGGGATTTGAAAACAAAGATGAGAATTTTGAAATTGAGGCATTGCTTAACCGGGAGCCAATGTAGGTCAGCAAGCACAGGGGTGATGGATGTTGTTCAGAGCGGTCAAGGGCCACTTTTATTTCAAGAGCCTCTCACGGACATGCAGCAGCCAGTCATCTCACATGATCCAGCTATAGGGGGAGCACTTAGCAGAAGCACTAGATTAAGTAGTAGAACACATCAATCACACACGATCAACAAAAGGAAGCATCAAGGTGACAAACACTAGCGAGACACATAGAGAAATAAAATTTGGCTGTACTCAACTTGTACTGTGTCCAGGGAGTGTTCTTGTTATGATGTTGGATATTGTATCATCAGGAAACAGAAATGGCAGATATTTGAAAAATAATGGGTGAAGCCGCATTTGTTAAGGGCATGGTGAAGATGTAGGGAGGACTGTTTATACAAAGGGTGGATGGGGTAATTATGAGAAGGTCTACTCAAGGAGAGCCTGCTGACTGACATCCCACGTTAGCCTCCTGTAAGTCATCTCCCCACAGATGCTCAGTGCTCTCCTCCATCAGGTATACCATGTTGATTCCTCGTTGTACTGCAAAGCTATGGAGCATGCCGCAATATGGTGATGATGTGTAATACTTGTTCAAGCCTTTGCTGTTGGATGCCTCCTGGTCTGTCAGGCATCAGAATCTTTTGTTTCACCGTAGTTATGGTGTGTTCGATGAAGGCTCTTGTGGATGCATGTACCTTGTTATACCTGTGCTGGGCAGCTGTACACAGCTACAATGGACGGGTGTTGAGCTAGGGCGGCAGTGGGTAGCCTTGATCTTCTAGAAGCTAACCTTGCATGTTTCCTCTCTCCTATCCTCTCTCTTCTGATACTGTCCCCCACCTGCCGTCATCACCTCCCTCTTCAAAAATACCACCCTTGACCCCCTCTGTCCTTGCAAACTGCCGACGCATTTGCAACCTTCCTTTTCTCTGCTTGAATGTGTTATTGCCTCCCAAATCCATGCTCATCTTTCCCACAACTCCATTTCTGAACCTCTCCAATCAAGCCCCTGCCCCAGAACTGCGTGACAAATGAAATCCTATGTGACTGTGGTGCACTATCCCTCCTCATCCTTCTCAACCTGTCTGCAGCCTTTGACATGGTTGACCACATCATCCTCCTTCAACGCCTCTCCTCTGTTGAGCAGCTGAGTGGGACTGCCCTCGCCTAGTTCCATTCTTATCTATCCAGTCATAGCCAGAGAATCTCCTGCAATGGCTTCTCTTCCAGCTCCTGCACCATTATCTCTGAAGTCCCCCAGGTTCCATCCTCGGCGACAACATCTGAAGCAACAGTCTTTGGCCCCCGCCACAAATTCCATTCCTTAGCCACTAATTCCATTCCCCTGCCTGGCGACCATCTGTGGCTGAACCAGTTAGCAACCTTGGCATTCTATTTGACCCTGAACTTAGCTTCCAACCCCATATTCTCTCCATCACCAAGATCGCCTGCTTCCACCTCCGTAATATCACCCGACTCTGCCTCAGCCCATTTTCTGCTGAAACTCTCATCCATGCTTTTGTTACCTCCAGACTCAACTACTCCAACCTCCCATCTTCCACTCTCCATAAATTTGAGCTCATCCAAAACTCTCCTGCCCGTATCCTAACTTGCACCAAGTCCCATTCACCCATTACCCGTGTGCTCGCTGACCTACACTGGCTCTCGGTCCAGCAATGCTTGAAGTTTAAAATTCTCATCCATTTGTCCACATCCCTCCATGGCCTCACCCCTCCCGATCTCCTCCAGCCCTACAACCCTCCAAGAACTCTGCGTACCTCCAATTCTAGCCTCTTGTGCAACCCCTGATTTCGTTTGCCCTAACATTGGTGGCCGTGCCTTCAGCCGTCTAGGCCCTAAGCTCTGGAATTCCCTCTCTAAACCTCTCTGCCTCGCTCTCCTCCTTTAAGATGCTCCTTAAAACCTACCTCTTTGATCAAGCTTTTGATTACCTGTCCTAATATCTCCTTGTGTGGCTCGATGTCAAACTTTGTCTGACAATGCTCCTGTAAAGGGCCTTGGAATGTTTTACTATGTTAAAGGCACTATATAAATGCAAGTTGTTTTTTTTTGTGGATCAAATAATGGAGGCATGGTAGATTGCCTTAAAATAAATGTATTGCGGCTGCTGCTGAGGAAGTGTGTGTTCCCCTGCATGATCCTGTGCACACGGTCAAAGGGGAGTTGCAGACTGAACTGCTCAGTATTACCTCTTGAAGTTCATGTATTCATGTGTGAAGGAGCATGTAGGGCTCCAGGTTTGCAATCAAGTGTGCCAGACCTTTGGTATTTGCTATAATTTGGAAGAAAGCTAGGGCCTCTCCTGCAGTTGCCAGTTGTCCAAGAGGCTGCTTGTTCTGGCACCTGTCAATCACCTGCATCATACATCTGTGGACTGCACATTGACTAATATTGATGATGTCTCCTGTGGCAGCCTGGTATGAGCCTAAGGTGAACAAGTTAAGGCCTGCAGTGGCCTTAACCGCCACTGACTGTGCCATGCCTGTCTACTCTGCAGTTTGGCTCCAGGTCAGCTTGCAGCATGTGACACAACTCTGTCACAGCTTCTCTGGGGAGTTGAAGTCTCTGCATACATTTTTACTCCACTAATTCCAGGTAAGTCTGTTATTGTTTACTAATGTATTTCTGGGGCTAATGATGGATAGGCACAGTTTTCCTATAATGTAAGCTGTCTTGCCGTGCATTCCTCCATGCTTGCTCCTCTTCATCGAAGTAACACAAATACAAACACAAACAATAAAGACACCCATTGTCTCAAAAGATAGGTTGCTTTCAAATATGGGTGCACTGAAAGACTTTCGAAAAATCTCTTTCCCCCACAGAGTTGGTCATAAAAAACAAGATCAGCAAAAGTAAAAAAAAGTTAAATTGCACCTGAAAGTTGCTGGCTGTCCCTTTAAACCCACTTCTAGTGAAAGGAGCAGCCTATCAACCCTGGACTTCCAATGCATTTAAGTGAAATTAAGATCCTGTATTAATATTATAATGAAGCTTCCACCTATTTCTGGCAGGAGCTTCTGGCGCCTGATGGTATCCTAACTGGAAATACATGTCAAGCACAAAATGGGAAGATATCTGACACCACTGATCTACACCCATTTATTCGCTCCATTATATGCTGTGTCTGCCCACTTATGGGTCATAACAGACAAGGTTAATAAGTCTTTGAATACTAATTGCCACTTGCAGTTTCTTTCTATCAGACAAAATCTGCAACATTAATATTCTGTATATTAAATGAGGTGAAGTTGAATTTGGAAAAAAACATAGAACCACAAAATTCTATTAGTTCACAGCACTCTTGAAATAAACTGTACCATCTTCTTTAATATATCACCGAGAATTAAAACATAGGTCCAGTATAAAATCATTTGTAAGCATCTGAAGTTTTATATCTGTCAAGTATCATTGTAACTAAATAGTAACATTTTGTTTAATGTAAAACATTTTTGTTCTCGCTGGTCATTGGATTAGGCAATATTTTGAAAAACAGGCTATTAGAAATTCTCAACAAAAAGAAATGTAGCTACTTTTTAAAAAACCCTGTAGTACGATAGGGACAAATTCTTTTTGTACCGACCGCACTTTAATTCAACATTCAATCTGTATTATTCCATTTTCTGCAATGCAGCGCTGTTTATAATTTCACATACGCTGAACAAACATAAGTTGTTACTTTTGGATTAATGATCCTCTTCCTATGCTCATATGGTTAAAATAGACGTTATGCGAACCATGCTTGAATCACCAAGGGTGTGTTCACACAACTGTGTGATCAGTGCATAATAGTTTTGCTTCACATTGGTGCTGCAGCTGCTGCATAAATGCAGCCTGAATCTGCAACCAGGATCCAACCCGACGCCTGAGTGAGTCAGCTTAGGCCTTGAGACCCTATTTATACTCAACAAGTTTAGAGCTGCTGCAAAGCTGAAACCGTTTTGCACTAACACTAAATTTACAGTGTGAATGCACTATGAAATTATTACAAAAGAAAAACACAATTACATAGAGAATGCTGGATAGCTAGGAGTGATTGGGGTCATCTTCCAACTTTTCTGCCTCAGCGGTAACCTGGGGGAGCAGAGCGCCCGCCTGTTACAGAATCCAGCCAATTTTCCTTCCATTGAAATCAGTGGAACAAAAATTGGTCGAATTCTATAAGGAGTAAATTTATCTCCTGCAAATTCATTTTTATGGAGAATTAATATTTACAAGAAAACTGCACTCTTAACAGGATTGTTCAGGTCTAATACATAATGCAACACCCCGGGTATTTGCAGGAGTGAAAATAACCAGCACTTCAAGACCATTATCTTCCACAACATTTGTATGTGATACAAATGAACCATAAGGTGGAAAAATACCACCTCTGAGAATTTTTGATACATCTGTAAATTTATCATTAACTCTTGGAAAGTTAACGTTTTCAGAATTGTGGTATTGATATATAGAAAATGAATATTCTTGCCCTTTGCTGATTGAAGCTGGATAGCTCTGCATGCAATAGTAGATAATCTGAACCAACTCAGATATTACAAATTTCAGATCTGCACTAGATATTCTCTCGAGTTCAGCATCACTACTCTCTCCTGTAAGCGGATTAGGTGTCCTCCAGTATCAGGAATTTACCTTTACTGCCCAATATTTAGTCATATGATAGCATGACCCAAGGTAGTACCAATGGAACCCCACATTGTGTGAACCGGACACTGTAATCTTGCACGTACCTCCACGTGCCTTTCTCCTATCTTCGGGAAGACAGACTGATGAACACGCCAACGAGACAAGGCGAATTGTATATCAAAAGGCTGTTTTTATTTAATATATAATATGCAAACAGAATTTAAATCTATTCCATAATGCTCCTTATTACATAGGAAATAACAAAGTATATCATGCTATCACTGTTAGTGGGCTACATGCACTTTCTAACTAGCAAAGTCTCTGAAACTAGTCTGTACTAAAATTAAGCAGGAAGCTCTCACACTGCTTCTGACTTCTTTACTAGATCTCTGTGATTTTCATTGTTAGCCTTCAGCTGCCTAAGTCCTAAGCTCTGGAATTCCCTCCCTAAACCTCTTCGCCTCTCTTTCCTCCTTTAAGACGCTCCTTAAAACCTACCTCTTTGACCACGCTTTGGTCATCTGCCCTAATATCTCCTTATGTGGCTCGGTGTCAAATTTTATTTATAACGCTCCTGTGAAGCGCCTTGGGATGTTTTACTACGTTAAAGATGCTATATAAATGCAATTTGTTGCTGTTGTTATCTATGTGATTTATTTCCCCCTGTAGCTTTTACCATTGTAACTCTACTTCCCCCCCCTTTAAGACTGTCAAGCCTATCTATGCACTGAATTTGGTCACACACATTGCCTATTCCTGCTATCTGATCATCTGACATTACTTTATAAGAAAGTAAAGCAGAGGATCCCCATATGAAAACAGAATTATGTCCATCTAATTAAAGTGACAAGTGCCAGGCTAACTAAATTAACAGACAGATTCAAGTGAGAGCTCAGTAAAAAGACAGGCTTGAATTGAGGAGCATCTTTGTAGGAAACTGGTGTAGGAGCTGCTGGGCTATTCGTCTCCCAAAAATGTTGTTGAATTTCTACCTCTAAATAGCTTGCAGTGAAAACTACAGATGAAGTTTGTGAACTGTCACAATCTAACATACAATAAATTGATTTATCAAATCGTTTTGCATCAACAAAACCCATTCATAAGAATTTAAATATCCTGAGAATCAAGTGATGTCTCAAAATAGGCTTAGTTATTAAATTGCACTCTAACTCCCCATTAATATGATGCCTTGCTCAATAGCTGGATTAATTTAGTGAAATTACATTACTATACAAGAGAATTTTCAGTGGTGAAGCATGTAGATATATATCATGCATGAAAAAGAAATATCAATCAGTAGTTAATAATGTTGGGACAAGGATGAATAATTTTCTTCTAATTTAATGCTCAATGGGTACTTCAATAGAAGCATCCTAAAGAGAAGATTGATTTAGTTATATAATGTTAGTAATGATTCTTCGATTCACTTTTGCAACATCAGTAAAGTTTTTAACCAACTTATGTAAACCCCTGACACCTGAAAATCAAAAATGATTGACATATTTTTAACTAAAAACTGAAGGCAAAAAGTGGATAGTCCTGAATTATTGAATCATCAGATACAAATATTGTTAGGGTGCATTTAAACTATGACTTCAGTGTTGGTGAAAAGAAGTTTCTACAAAGGACTATCTAAATGTATTTTTACATTAATACCTAGTGATGCATGGTAAATAATCCAATTAACTGAAAACAGACTAAACGGACAACCAAATTCCTTGATTAAATTATTCCATTAAATGCACTGCTTGTTATTTATTATTAGCACATTGGTGTACCTACACACTGGTCCACTTAGTACTAAGATCGGATGTGACAGAGCAGAGCACTGCCTTGCAAACTTTCTGTATTATATCTGTATTGTCTGTATGGGGATAAAAAATAAATATATATTAACCAGGCATATGTGCATTTCTATAAGTTCCAGCTGGTCTACCATAGTGTAGTCTGACTGCAATTTCAATCTAATTGTAACAGGAATCCCCTCATGTCTCTAACCTATTAAGTGGGTGCAAAACTCAGACCTCTAATGGACACAGGGATTGTCCTTGCAGCCAATAGGCAAGTCTGGGGTCAAAGCAAATGCAACCTACCAAATGGCCAGAATCCTGCTGTTCAGATCCTATCTCCTTAAAAACATTGATTAATAACATAACTGCCTGTCTAGTGGGAAAGAATTTCTTTGATCTTATGTGTTATAATCTGCCTTGGAATCTCAGAAGAATGAAATAATAGACATGGGTTTTATTGTCCCGTAGTTTTCTGTTTGACTGCTGGTTTCCACATTGCGGCAGTGGCAGGGGCTTCATGGATGCTAATGCCTATGTTATGTTTGTCAAAGATTCTGAAAAGGACACTAAAGATTCTGGACTCTATTATTGGAGCAATTTATTAGCCTGAACTAAACAGTCTGACAGCATGGCATTTTCTGCCTTTTGGAGTGGGAAGAAGCATGTGGTGGGTAATCCACGTGCATCTCCAGTGCTTAACATTTTGGTAAAAGGGTAACTGTTAGTCCTGCAGTATGCCATCAAATCTTACGGCATTCATAAGATTACAATTTTCAGATCAGAGGAGATCATTGTGTGAGCACAAATAAAGAGAGTTGGGAGGCAGCCCAAATCGTAACAATTGGTGGCAGTTAAACTGGAATACATATCACCTGCCAACCAACAGGCTTTTCAAAATTTAAAGTATTCACCTGCAGTAAAGATCGGTGACAATAAGTACTAGATCTCAGAAGATGTGCTCAGAGAAGTAAAATTGGCCTATCAGCAGAGTAATTAGGCCCATTCATGCCAGTTAGAAATGCTTTAACTGTAAAAGAGCATTACAGTGAAAAGGCCGAAGGTGACAGTGCCCGTGTCAACACGAGGATATTCAGCAGCAGCACCAAAAGGATTAAAAGGAGTAATAGTGCCAGCATAAGGAGGCTCAGTAAAAGCGTGAAGAGGAGGCCAAGGAGCAACAGCGTCAACATAAGATGTTGGAAAAAGAGAAACTGTTCTGATCTGCACTTAATCTGGCACTGAAAGGCTTATTGACTATTAACCCAGTGAGTAAGAACATAAGAAATAGGTGCAGGAGTAGGCCATTCGCCATTCAATAAGATTATGGCTGAACTATCCTGCCCTATCCCCATATCCCCATATCCCTTACAGCCCAACAATCTAGCAATCTCAGTATATATATATCAGTATGAATATACTCATTGTCTGAGCATCCACAGCCCTCTGAGGTAGAGAGTAAGGATCCAGTTCATTTAGTCCAGAATTCAGTGCAGAATAATTTTATCAAATCTAATCATGTTCCAAATTGTAAAAAAGGGGATGACATCGATAGTTTCTTAACAGATTTTGAATTATTAGCAAACCACAAACCACTACCACAGAAGTGAGAGCAGAAAGGCTGGTCCCATCACTTAGCAATAAATACTTAGAGCACTTTCATGTATAGAACCAATTGATTTTGCTGATTATGACACGGTAAAACAAGTGATTTTTACTTGATGCCACAAACATGTAGGTATAAGTTTAAAGTGCTACATATTCATTGAAAACTACCACGAGAAATGGATGATTATTGGTCAGAGGGAGGGAATATGAGGCTAGATTTTCCAAACCCTTACCCATTGCCAGCACGAATCAGAAAATCACATGCACACTGCCTACAATACACACCAGCAGTGGTCGAGGACTCAGAAAATATACTCTAGGGTATCTTATCATGAAATATGTGAATTAATACTAAGGCATCATTTTCTGAAAATGACTCCAGACAATTTAAAAGTACACTCATCATGTGCCAAATTCCCATTATTGTGAATACCCTGGAAAAGTCACCTCCGCAAACCTAGAGAGGAAAAGCTGACAGGAGTCACTGGGGTCCAAGTTCGTTAATGGCTCATTTTTGGGCACTCCCAGTGTGCACCCAAACTGGCAGGCCCAAGGCTCAACAGAAATTGAGCCTTGGGCTTCACTGTAATAATATCGAGTCGAGCTGCTGGGACCCGTCACGCCTCCAGAGGCAGCTTGCCCATGTGGCCGGATGGAATTTGGGCTGCTGACCTCGCCAGCCCGGGGGGGGGGCGGTGGGTGGGGTGAAGGAGAACGGGAGGAGGGGCAAATGCAGGCCGGCAGCAGCCCACAGTAGTGCTGTGGAGCTGGAACAAGCACTCCTTCTCCACCTAGCTTCACTTAAAAGTAAGGAGTTAAAAAAAAACTTACCTGTTTTGCTGACAGCAGCTGGTTAGACAGCTTGAATTAATATATTCAAGACCACCTTATAAAGGCCCTGACGAATTTAGCAGTCACCCGAATACACGCTCAGATTGGGCACAGCCATCATACTGCTAAATTTGTCATCACTGCACCAGTTTTACACCAGTTTTACACTAGTAAAACAGATGCAATGATGTTGAATCTCTGCCCCAATCTTCCCTCACCCTTTCTTACAGGGAATATTGTATAGCTTGAAGCAACCTGGAGAAGTGAGGAAATAAGGGGAAAATAAAAGGTGTGCAAGAAAAGTCTAATTTTATAATTGGTTAATT
The DNA here is from genome assembly GCA_030390025.1 of Squalus acanthias. Lineage (NCBI taxonomy): Eukaryota > Metazoa > Chordata > Chondrichthyes > Squaliformes > Squalidae > Squalus > Squalus acanthias. Next base: position 33,831,100 of record CM059431.1, on the reverse strand, counting down.
GAGCAGGTATATAGGCCAGTGAATGTTGGTATCAGATTTCAAACCCATGTATAATCCAGTTTGAAAAACCTGTCACCGCCATATGAGAATTTTACAAATGCCACATGAATCTGTACTAGGTATCATTCAGAAAAGATAAGTTCCCTTATTGGCTATTTGAGTCTTTCTAATGCTTTTTAAAGCACAGCCTTTCTTTATGCAGGCTAAATGTACAACACTCCCTTCTGGAGGAAACATCTGATAGATTTATAATATAGTATTTTTATCATCACTGTAAAAATTGGATATTGGACAAAGGATAATTGTGATATTTGAAATAGATTGTAAAAACATGTTAATGAAAGCATAGCGCCAAGCACTTTCTGTTAAATATATAACACAATCTAATTTTGTCCCACTACCAGTTTCTCATGGTACTGTTAAAGGGCATGGCTGTCATAGTAATTTAAACCTTGAAAAAATATTTGTCACCATTGTAGTTGTGATGGAATGTTTAGGATTGATTGAGTCTCAAGCACTAATCAGGCACTTAAGGGAAGTGCATTGCACCACATTTGAAGAGTGAGAGACAATTGTGCTGCTGGGAATGGTCTTGTGGGGGGGAGGAAACTAAAACAACAAGAGGAAAGCAGCATGTACTGTGATTTTGCACAGGAAACTAGCAGCACCTTCTGCTAGAGTAAGATAAGAAAACTCCCATGGCCCATGCAGGAGAAGGCCACTGCTATCTGCCTGCCAATGTGTTTAAGAACCACCTCGTAGCAATGGAACTTGCACAAAGGCTGTTAATTCAACTCCAAATTAGAATATGATTCAGAATCTCTAAACAGAAAAGAGCCTATCTGAATTTTAAATTCACCGTGAGCAGTGATGAATTCTCCATAAACTGTCTTCAACATGAATTCAGATTGAGTTTGTCTCAATGTTTGATCAAAACTCAGAGACTCTCGTTATACCAGAGAATGCAATTTTCTTTCAACTCTTTTCTCAAGCCAAACAAGCTTCTTGAGATAAAAGACGCATAGTAAAGAGACTTGCATTCCAATAATGGTGTGTGCGACAAGGCTTGCACCAAACTTCTGTTTAACTGTTGATTAAAAGGCTAAGTGTCATTCAGTTGACACAAACTTCCTTTGTTCCTACCATATTAACTTTTATCTCCCAAAACTTATTGTTCACACTTAGACACAGTGTAGCAGATTTTCAATTATAGTGCACATCGGGCAAGCAGTGGGTGGAGCGAGCGCACTACCCACCCAATGGCAACCGTGAGGGATTATGGAGTGTCCTTCTCAAATTCGGCTGCCCTGAAAGGTTTGTCGCCGCATGCTTCACGACAACATGCAAGCCGTGATCCTGACCAACGGTTCCACCACAGACCCAATTCACGTACGGACCAGGGTCAATTGCCCTCACTGTGACCCTTATTAACTAGAAAGGGGGGGGGAAGAAAATTTAGCTGGGGCTCCAGTTCTTGATCACTATCCAGTGATCCTTTACTCAAAAGTGTAGGATTGGGTTTAGCTGTGATGCCTTCCTTAGTCAAATAGTCTGCCACCTAGGCTCACAAATGAAGAACTTGAGCTAACTAATAAAGTCTGCCAAGACCCATAGACAACATCAGTGGATCAGTGCCTTCAGAAAAGACCAGATTGGGGAGGCAAATATTTATTTCCCAGTTAAGCACTATTGACTTTGGCGAGGTGTGCTTTCTAACTTTTAGATGGGGTACTCATGTAAAACATGATCTGCTAGCCAAATGGTAAAGATGCCCGAGGTTCAAGTCCCAGCAGCAACTGACACTATAATCTTCTAAATTTAAATGCGTGCATGGTGAGTTTAGATAAATTGTAAGACAAGGTGAAAAGACTGGCACTACATCATAGGCTGTTTAACGATATCTACACCTCTATACATATCTCTGGGATGAGGTTGGAATTTGGACTTGTGATAGTTATTCACCTGTCCTTGTAGCTCTATGCATTCCTCCCTCAACTGGAACGGAAAGCAGTGCCACAAAAGCAAAATAATTGATTTTTTTAAAAAGCAACAAATGGATAGTATATATATGCAAACTATGCATCCATCAATTATCACTAATTGACTGCTTTAAGTGTAGTGTGTTGTGAGATGTTCAAATTGGTTTTGCTTTATTAGTTTGGCTGCTTACACTGACCCAAACCTAAAGTGTATGGACTTTCAATTTACACTCCAGTCTGGCAGTTGTAGTGTTGAAATAAATCTGGATCCTACTGATGTGCATGGTGTATATGGTCCATTTTTATTCATGTCAGCAGTTAATTTGAATTAAAACCAAATTAACTTCAGCCACAAAAACAAGATTGTTTACTTTGGCCCTAAATATACTCAAGGTATCTGAGCCAGCTTTAATGGATCTGAATTCTTTTTGACATCATATGAAAGTACAACAGGAATTTGTTCTGACTGATCTCTGAAAGAATTGGGGTATATTTTCCTCTTTTAGAAAAAAAAGTTTTAACATCCAACCAAAATGGCAGCTGGTCGGTGTTTTCCTTCCATCAACTTTGTGCAACACAAATTCAGTAGTAGTAATGGTAGAAAACCTGCCAATCATAATTAAACTGTTTTAACCTAAATTGGTACTTAATTGGGAAAACTGACAAAAATATCCTAATCCGGTTACACGAGCACAGAAGAAAACGACTTGAGGAAGATTTCCTTACACACATTTCTGGCTATGAGCATAGCTGACATTAGCCATTATAGCATCACCACTTTTTCTCAGATCGACTCTTTCATCACCATTAACACCTAGAGCAAAAAACATTGTACTCAATTTCTCCCTAGTTCACGATAAACAGATTCCTTATTACATGGATAGGAAGGGCATTCAACTCAGTTTACTTCATCTGTGTCCCTCGCCATCATTGCATCATCACTTTCCTAGTAACTTGCAGAATTTTTGCCAGCATTACTCAACCAAAACTCCACCCAATGTATTAATCACCTTATGTGTAAATAAAGATATTAGCCCCAAATTTGCCTTTCACAAATTTGAAGATGGCCATCTCGTCTCTATTATCATTTGAAGTAATGTTCGGGATTTAACTTTTCTGTACTGTTTACTATCTTGTATACCTCTATGACAACCGCTTTCAGTTACTTCCTTTCAGGGCTAAAATGCCCAAGTGTTTCAGTCTTTGCTCATAACTCAAGTCATCTGGTGTTGGGGATTATTCTCGACTGCCTTCAGAACTTGAATGTCTTTCTTGAGACTTAGTGATCAGAACTGAACACCGTATGTAAGATAGTGTCCGACCAGAGCTTGTGCAGTTTAAGCTCAACTTCCTCTGACTTGTACTCTATTGTTTTGGTTCTAAAATTATTTGAGTTTTTTTTTACATTGCTTTGTTTGCATTTTTTCTTTTCTTTCCCTTTCCCTAAACAAATGTGAAAAACTGTCATCGGAACAGGAACAGGATTAGGCCATTCAGCCGCTCGAGCCTGTTCCGACATTAAATTAATTCTGGTTCATCTGTACCTCAACGCCATTTACCCGCCTTCAGTAATGCCAACCCCACCGTCCCATATATCATGAGACAAACTCTTAAAAATCATGAGATTTGGTAAGAAATCAGGAGTTGCCATTTTTTTCAAACATAAACCAATGTAGATTTATACTTCGTTTATAAACCTCATTAGTGGCTTTATTTAATCTCTAGCAGGTCACAGCTCTTTATAAGAACTATATTACTGTATCTGAAAATACTTTGCAAAAAACGTTTTAAAAATCCTACCCATTATCACCACACTGCTGTGCATCTCAGTTTAAGGTTACGATGATTTATATAATTTAGTTATACAATTAAGCATATATATTTATGGTTTGAGCCACCTGACAGCAGGAAGAGGCGAGCATTCTGCCCACTGCGCACCTGTTTGATGCCTGATGTTAAAACCAAGCCTCAACTCTCCTGTGAACCAAAACTTATGCTATTATACATGCTGTGTCTGAGATAGTCCAGAAGTAACAAGACGTTTTATCGCTGTTTTAGGCCACCACTCTGCTCCTTGTTTCCATCTCTGCAACACGGCCTGTTTCTGCTCCGACCTCAGCTCCTGCACTGCTGAAACCCTTTATTCATGCTTTTGTCACTGACAGAATAATTTTCTCCAATGCCCTCTTTCTGGCTCTGACTCTCCAACCTCCATAATTTCTGACTTGTCCAAAACTTAGCCACTCTTATTCTTTTCTGCACTCGGTCCTGTTAACCCATTATCCCCATTTTCACAAACTAACTTTGGCTGCGTGTCCCCCAACACTTTTTAAATTTAAAATCTTTGTCGATATCTTCAAAGCCCTTCACGACCCCAACCCAACTTTCTGCAACCTCCTCCAGTTTTATACTCCTCCTGCATCCTTTAGCCTTTTGACTCTGGGCTTTTGTGCGTTCCCAGTCCCTTCGCCTCACCATTGGTGGCAGAACCTTTAACTACCTCGTCGCTTTCTCTGGAACGCCCTCTCTAAACCCCTCCACCTCTTGCTTCTCTCCCCACCTTGAAAAACCAGCTCAAACACTCTGTGCAATTTTAGCCGAAATAAAGTGAAGACAATTTCAGAAAATTAATGTCTGATGCCTTTAAACTGATAGATTCCACGTTAGAATTTTTCAAGATAATATTTCTTATATACTGTGGCCTTTGTGTAGGATTTAGTGTTTATATTTCCTACACCTACCTTCATAAACTGTTTTCCCTTTTTGCTACAACTCCCCTCACAGCTTAGTTTCTGGATTTCACACATGGATTAAAGGAAGCCTTCTGTTGAACACCTTGTAGTTTTGAACCATAAAGAACTGTTTTGACACCCATCTTATATGCCACATACTTAACCCACATTGAAAATTTGCTATCTTATAAGAAAGATCCAAGCTCCTCTTGTCCCCATTTCAGAGCACTCCCGAATATCTTTAAGCTAAAATTGGTATCCACCAGGTCCCATAGTGCTGACCTTAATCAACAATTTTTAGAGACACCCCTCTAACTTTTGTTCCAAACTTTCAAGATCCCCTGTTGAACCATGAAAAGCCATAAAACTGCACTTGGGGTCATTCATCATCATATCCCACTGGTTAGCCCATTGTTCAAGTTGAGCATTTGGAATTTTAAAAAAGTCTGCAGTAAACAGTGTGGATTGCAGTCGATCTCACTGGTGAGAGATAACCTTCATAACTCGCAGGTGATGTCATTATTCTCACTCTTAGGATAAATACAGCTCCCTGTTATGTGTTCTGTGCATCTCTCCAGAGATACGTGTGTAGAAACTTTGTTTCGGTGTTGACACCTGCAGGCAACAGCACGCCGGTGACGCACTATCGTCTGCACTGTGCTACACAGTTAAGTATCAGTCTGTCGGCGAAACCCGGCCTCCTGAGGCAAGGCAGGGCAGGTACAGTCCTGTCAATCAACAGGTACTGTTCTGTCAATCAACCAGTGGATAAGCAGTTAGCCCGGCCCCCTCCCCCTGGATCATCCTGCAGGGTCAGTCAGTGTCTTACTGGCACGGTCACGCCTCCTTTATACTTTGCGAAGATTCCATCGAAACGTGCCTGTCAATCAATCAGTGTCCAGGTAACGGGAGCCTGTCCCCTTTCGGAATTGGAGCATTATATATAGGGGCGCGCGGGACACACAGGCAGAGTTCTCTTTTTTTTCTGTACAGAAGTTCTGGTTTGGAATTAATCAACCGGTTAACTCCCTTGATACCCTTACCCAACAAAGATCTATCATTCTCAGTCTTCAAAATTTCAATTGATCCAGCATCCAGTCTTGCTGAAAAATGCTTCCTGAATTCACTCCTAAATGCCCTAGCTCTAATTTTAAGATTATGCCCTTTTGTTCTGGATTCCCCCATCACTGAAGAAGCTCGACACCATCCAGGACAAAGCAGCCCGCTTGATTGGCACCCCATCCACCACCTTAAACATTCACTCCCTCCACCACCGGCGCGCCGTGGCTGCAGTGTGTACCATCTACAAGATGCACTGCAGCAACTCGCCAAGGCTTCTTCGACAGCACCTCCCAAACCCGCGACCTCTTCCACCTAGGACAAGGGCAGCAGGCGCATGGGAACACCATCACCTCCAAGTTCCCCTCCAAGTCACACACCATCCTGACTTGGAAATATATTGCCGTTCCTTCATAGTCGCTGGGTCAAAATCCTGGAACTCCCTCTCTAACAGCACTATGGGAGTACCTTCACCACGTGGACTGCAGCGGTTCAAGAAGGCAGCTAACCACCATCTTCTCAAGGGCAATTAGGGATGGGCAATAAGTGCTGGCCTTGCCAGCGACGCCCACATCCAGGAATGAATTTAATAAAAGGAAATTGGTTAGATACAGGGAAACTATCAAATGCCTTTAAACACCTTGACTAGATCACCCCTCAACCTTCTAACTCAAGGGAATATAAGCCAAGTTTATGCAACCCATCCTCATAATTTAACCCTTTAAGCTCTCATATCATTCTAGTGAATCTGCACTGTACCCCTCCAAGGTCAATATATCTTTCCTGAGGTGAGGTGCCCAAAACTGAACACAGTACTCCAGATGGTGTCTGACCAGTGCTCTGTACAACTGAAGAATCACTTCCTCACTTTTGAATTCCAACCCCCTTGAGACAAAGGCAAATATTCTATTAACCTTTCTGATTGCTTTTTGTACATGTGCACTAGCTTTTAGTGATTTGTGTACATAGACACCTAAATCTCTTTGCTCCTCCACAGTTCCTAGATTCTCACCATTAAGAAAATATTCCGATTTGTGTTTCTCAGATCCAAAGTGGATGACCTCACACTTCCCCACACTGAACTCCATCTGGCATAGTTTTGCCCACTCACTCAGTCTGTCCCTTTGTAACTTCCTGTTTATACTTAACTCACATAGGGCATCAATACATTTTGAAAGTCATCAGTCTGAGTTGAATTCAGTCTCTTTACATCTTGTGCCTGACCTTTTTTTATTCATTCATGGGATGTGGGCGTCGCTGGCAAGGCCAGCATTTATTGCCCATCCCTAATTGCCCTTCAGAAGGCGGTGGTGAGCCGCTTTCTTGAACCGCTGCAGTCCGTGTGGTGAAGGTACTCCCACAGTGCTGTTAGGGAGGGAGTTCCAGGATTTTGACCCAGCGACGATGAAGGAGCGGCGATATACTTCCAAGTCAGGATGGTGTGTGTCTTGGAGGGGAACTTGGAGGTGGTGGTGTTCTCATGCGCCTGCTGCCCTTGTCCTTTCTTCCAGAACAGTTTATTCCTTAGACAGTAAGGCCGTGAAATTCGGCACCTTAGCGCTGGCTGATAAGGCAGGTTTTGGTGAAAAAAAGGCAGATGCCTCGTTTCCGCCCACATCCGGTGGGTCCCATGGCGGTCAACATTTTGAGCAGGTTGGTAGCGCAGCCGTTGCCTGCATTGCTAGAGAAATGGTAATGAGGCAGATTGTGACGTCAATCAGTGTGCAACGCTAATTTGATGCACGACCTGCCATTTTGGACGTCGCCGCTTCATTCAACCCCCTCTCCAAATCACGAACAGCTGAGATACATTCAGCAGCAGGAAGGATCCCCCACCAGCGCTATTTAAAGGGATCCCCCACCAGCGCTATTTAAAGGGATCCCCCACCAGCGCTATTTAAAGGGATCCCCCACCAGCGCTATTTAAAGGGATCCCCCACCAGCGCTATTTAAAGGGATCCCCCACCAGCGCTATTTAAAGGGATCCCCCACCAGCGCTATTTAAAGGGATCAGCAACAACTTGCAGTTGTCCTGCTTTGTCATTTCTACTGGCTGTGTGCAAGTTTGTGCAACTGTTTGGAGCTTTCTAGTTGGTGAGGTGACAGGGAGTGTTCCTGCAAGTGGAGAAGGCCTTGCTTCTGATTTAAAGGGTTCTGCTCACACTACTTGCTCCCAGTCATGGGAGCTCAACTTGCAGTCCCCCTCGCGCTTGAGTACGACAGGGAGATGCAGCAGAGGCAGCGAAGAACAGGACAGCTGCTCGAGAAGGAGGAGTAGGAGGGCTCTCAGCAGGATGCCTTATCCACCTAGGGTCTTCCGAGAGCAGTTCTCCTACCTGCACTTAGGCCAGGAGCAGTGTATTAGGAGGCTCAGCTTCACCAAGGAGGTGGTCACAGAACTCTGCCAGTGCTACCCCAGTGGCTGCGACATGGCTGGTAGAAGGCTGCTGACTTTCTGTGGGGGAGACTGCGGATGGCCTTGCAGGACTTTGAACAGCTCTGGGCCGAGAAGGCCCGGCTGTAGACGGCATGGGCGGCAGCAGCCTGGCCTGGCTGGATGACAGGCAGCAGCGAGGGCACTAGCGGAGTGGCAGGGGTGGGAGTGCAAGTGCTGTCATCCTGAGAGAGGACGGCAGGTTCTTGCTCCACGGAGCCACTGCCACTTCCCCAGGGCGATGTCTCAGGATTCCTAGCCATCTGCTGGAGTACAAATTGCTGGACTGCTGTGAGACTCTGAAAGCACCTTTCCACACTCGTAAACCCAGCCACGATGGCATCGGTCTGAGCTTGCGTGGCAGCAAGCTGAGCCTGCATGAGAGCAGTCTAAGCATCCACTGCAGCACTGAGATGTTGGGTCGCTTCTGCTTGTGCTGCAATGAAATCGTAGGCTCCAAGCTCCGCGCAAAGCCCCGTGTAATGTTGGAGCCGGACTCCTCCATGCTCCTCAACACTGACAAGAGACTTTCTGGCAGGCTTGCCATTGCACCAAGCATTTCTGTGTGCATGGCTATCACCCTTCTTCTCAAGGCCGCTCGATCGAAGTCATCATCGGAATCCTGTGCAGCAGAACTCGTGCGCGAACGCGCCCTCCGGGGAGCTGGCACCTGAGCTACCCTTTCCCCCTGGCCAGGCTGCAGCCCACTCGTGCCCGGTGACTCATCATATGCAAATCCAGCCTCTATACAACCCTCTAAAGTCCACGCAGTGCCTCTCCCAGGACATTGCATGACATAAGAACATAAGAAATAGGAGCAGGAGTAGGCCATTCGGCCCCTCGAGCCTGCTCCGCCATTCAATAAGATCATGGCTGATCTTCTACCTCAGCTCCACTTTCCTGCACTAGCCCTACATCCTCCCTGCATCCACCCTGTCAAGCCCTGTAAGAATTTTGTATGTTTCAATGAGATCACCTCTCATTCTTCTAAACTCTGGAGAATATAGGCCTAGTCTACTCAATCTGTCCTCATAGGACAATCCCCCCATCCCAGGAATCAGTCTGGTGAACGTTTGTTGCACTCCCTCTATGGCAAGTATATCCTTCCTACGTAAACTTGAGGTCATCCAAAACTCGGCTGCCCGTGTCCTAACCCGCACCAAGTCCCGTTCGCCCATCACTCCTGTGCTCGCTGACCTACATTGGCTCCCGGTTAAGCAGCGCCTCGATTTCAAAATTCTCAACCTTGTTTTCAAATCCCTCCATGGCCTCGCCCCTTCCTATCTCTGTAATCTCCTTCAGCCCCACAAACCCCCCCCCCCCCCCCCCCCGCCCCCCGCCGAGATATCTGCGCTCCTCTAATTCTTCCCTCTTGAGCATCCCCAATTATAATCGCTCAACCTTTGGTGGCCGTGCCTTCGGCTGCCTAGGCCCTAGCTCTGGAATTCCCTCCCTAAACTTCTCCGCCTCTCTACCTCTCTTTCCTCCTTTAAGACACTCCTTAAAACCTACCTCTTTGACCAAGCTTTTGGTCACCTGCCCGAATTTATCCTTATGTGGATCGGTGTCAAATTTTTTGGACTAAAATACTCCAATGCAGCGCCTTGGGATGTTTTACTACGTTAAAGGCGCTATCTAAACACAAGTTGTTGTTGCTAATGTTGTTGTTAGGTAAGGAGGCCAAAATTGTACACAATACTCCAGGTGTGGTCTCACCAGGGCCCTATATAATAGCAGTAATACATCTTTACTCTTATACTCAATTCCTCTTCTAATAAAGTCCAACATACCATTTGCTTTCCTAATTGCTTGCTGTACCTGCATGTTAACTTTCAGTGATTCGTGTACAAGGACACCCAGGTCCCTCTGAACACCAACATTTCCCAATCTCTCACCATTTAAAAAATATTCTGCTTTTCTATTTTTCCTACCAAAGTGGATAACTTCACATTTCTCCACATTATATTCTATTTGCCATGATCTTGCCCACTCACTTAGCCTGTCTATATCCCCTTGAAGTCTCTTTGCATCCTCCTCACAACTTACATTCCCACCTAGCTTTGTATCATCAGCAAACTTGGATATTACATGTGGTCACCTCATCCAAATCATTGATGTAGATTGTGAATAGCTGAGGCCCAAGCACTCATCCTTGCGCTACCCCACTAGTTACTGCCTGCCAACCTGAAAATGACCCATTTATTCCCACTCTCTGTTTTCTGTCCGTTAACCAATCCTCAATCCATGCTAGTATATTACCCCCAATCTCATGAGCCCTAATTTTGTTTAATAACCTGTTGTGTGGCACTTTATCGAATGTCTTCTGAAAATCCAAATACACCACATCCACTGGTTCCCCCTTATCTATTCTGCTAGTTACACCTCAAAGAACTCTAACAGATTCATCAAACATGATTTCCCTTTCATAAATCCGTGTTGACTCTGCCCAATCCGATTATTATTTTCTAAGTGCCCTGTTGCCAAGTCCTTAATGATAGATTCTAGCATTTTCCCTTCTACTGATGTCAGGCTAACTGGTCTGTAGTTCCCCGTTTTCTCACTCCCTCCTTTCTTAAATAGTGGGGTTACGTTTGCTACCTTCCAATCCGTGGGAACCATTATAGAATCTATGGAATTTTTGAAAATGACAACCTTTGCATCTACTATCTCTATAGCTTTCTCTTTCAAAGCCCTAGGATGTAGGCTATCAGGTCCAGGATATTTATCAGCTTTCACTCCCATTAATTTTTCCAGTACTATTTTTTTACTAATACTAATTACTTTCAGTTCCTCATTCTCACTAGACCCTTGATTCTCCACTATTTCCGGGAGGTTTTTTGCGTCTTCTTCTGTGAAGACAGACACTTTGGGCTGGATTTTGTCTTGGGGTCGGGTTGGGGTCATGTAATCCGCATTTCGTGTTTCCCCCCCGACTCCAGATTAATGTGGATGAATGATGCAATTTTCACTTAATTGGGCAATTGAGTTCCAGCATGTGGGAACCCATGAACTAATTAGTGGTTTCAGTCTGAAAGTCGCCTCTGATGATGTCATCATTGCTGACTGCCTAGTCTCAGAGACTGTTGGTGAGAGAGGACCTGCCTGGCTTGCTTTTGATGTGAGTGGACCTGGATGCAAAATAGGGGGGAGGGAGGGAGAGAGAGAGAGAAGAGAGAGAGAGAGAAAGAGAGAGAGAGAGAATTTGTTTTGTTTTGTTTTGCATCCAAGTCCTCTCACAGCAAAGGCCAGGCAGTCTCTGAACACATTCAATGCAGCAGCAGCGACTTTCAGACCTAATACTACTACTACCTTCATCACATCTCCGTTGTAATAGTGGACCTGCAGCTGATAGTCAGCTATCCACTTGTGCTCCCGCCAGGTTTCACTGGAGTGTTTCACACCAAGCGTACTTCACGTCAGAAAAGGGTTAAACTAGCTAAAACATTTCAAAATGGCATTACAGAGCCAATTTAGAGCTTGTTAAAGGCTTTAATGGCCTCTCCCGCCTCTTGGAGGCGGGACGGAGTCGGGAACCCCGCGACTGATTTTGTCAAAATTGCGTGGAGGCGGGATGGAGGCAGGATGGGGTCGGGAATCCCGACCCCGCAAATTTAACCCCCCACACGCCTCCAAACCCGACTCCATGGGTCATTCAAAATCCAGCCCAAAGTATTTGTTTAATTTCTCTGCCATTTCCTTATTCCCCATTATAATTTCTCCTGTCTCAGCCTGTAAGGGACCCACATTTACTTTCGCTAATCTTTTCCTACGTACCTATAGTAGCTTTTACAGTCTGTTTTTATGTCTCTCACTAGTTTACTCTCATATTCTATTTTCCCTTTCTTTATCAATTTCTTGGTCCTCCTTTGATGAATTCTAAAATTCTCCTTATCCTCAGGTTTACTGCTCTTTTTGGCAACATTATATGCCTCTTCCTTTGATCTAATACTACCTTTAACTTCTCTTGTTAGCCACGGTTGGACCACTTTTCCTGTGGGGTTTTTGTGCCTTAAAAGAATGTATATTTGTTGTAAATTATGTATTAATTCTTTAAATGCTAGCCATTGCTTGTCTACTGTCATACCTTTTAATGTAGTTTCCCAATCTACCTTAGCCAACTCACCCCTCATACCTATGTAGTTTGCTTTGTTTAGATTTAAGACCCGAGTTTCAGATTTAACTAAATCACTTTCAAACTTAATATAAAATTATAACATATTATGGTCACTCTCCCCTAAAGGCCCCTGTACTGCAAAGTTATTAATTAACCCTTTCTCATTGTACAATACTAGATCTAAAATAGCCTGTTCCCTAGTTGGTTCTTCAACATACTGATCTAGAAATGAACGGGTAGAGGAATAAACAAGGAAAAAAAGAAAAAGATGAATATCTGATTGAAACTAGGGGGTAACTATTTTGCAGGGCTACGGGGAAAGGGTGGGAGAGTGGGACTAACTTAAGTGCTCTTGCAGAGAGCCGGCACAAGCCGAATGGCCTCCTTCTGTGCTGTAACCAATCTATGATTCTAATCAATCGAATGTATGGCTTTACTATGTTTGGATAAGGTGGGCTTGATGAACTAGTTGGCCTTTTCCTATGTACATTCATAGCAGCATCTCCATCAGAAAAAGCCTAAGTTGTTCCAACTGCAATGAAAATGGTTTAAGTGAATGGCAGGATAACCAAGGCCCTGTAAACCAACTTCAACAAAGAGGACATATTATTTGAAATTAACATTAGTGCATGCTCTTAATTCAAAATATCAAAAACTTCAGCAGGAATTTGCACTTGCAGCTTTTATTCAATCAGATATTCATCTTTTTCTTCTTTTCCCCTTGTTTATTTCTCTACCTGTTCATACAGAAGCACTCCTGGATTTTTTTTTAATCCTAAAGAGACTTCTACATCTTCCTGGAAATGGTTCCACCAGTGATGGTCACCCCACTGGTGTCTCACCCAAGTGACCATTATTCATGTGTGAACCTGGACAAAATGTGTTGCAATATGTTATACATTGTTTTCCAGTTTTCAGGTGTGGTGAGAATGAATTTTATCCGCTCCACTAAACGCCAGCTAATGTGGTATTGTTACAGCAGAAATTGATAAGCCACTTGCGATAGTGTCTGGTGCAGTTTGTGGTGCCTGAGGTGTTATAACTTTCAAGGAAAAGCTGCCCCACTGATTCCATTCATAAATGGATACAATTTCAAACACAGTCACTGCAGCTCTTAAATCCATGTGCAGAGCTCCATTGAGGACGCGCTGCCATTTTTAAAGTTCGTGAAGCACTACTGCCCTATTGACTCTGTAATAATATTAGATATGTAAAGGTAGTCCTGCTGATTTCCTGGGATCTATTTCAACTCTATTCATTTATAGTTTGAAATGCTGTCTTCACAAGGGTAGCAATGGTTGCAGTCCCACGATACTTGATGTGAAGCCCAAGTGGTGCGAGACTATAAGATGGTCTCATATGACTTGAAGAGCCCACAGACTGGCAACCTCAGGCCAGTTATACTGCAGTTTCTGCATCACTGCAACATGAAAACCATAACTAGCCTATAAATAAAGAATATGATGGTTCTGGAGAGTAAACGCTATCTCTGTTCCAGAAACATGCATAAGGTAATAATACATTTTTATAAAGCAATTATTAGGTCACAGTTAACTGCATGCAGGTAGTTCTGGGCACCCAGTTTGGAAAGGATATTTAAGTGTAGATTCACCAGGATGATGCTAGGGAATGGAATCTATAGGTGTGAGGAGAGACTTGAGAAGGCTAAGAGGAGATTTAATAAGAGGTTTTTTTTAATTATGAAGGCGTTTGGTTCAGGAGTTAGTAATGAGGGGTCAACAATTTAAAATTGTCAACAAGAGAATGAGGAACGAGGTTAAGAAAACCTTATTTACATAAAGAGTTGGTAAGCATGGGATGCTTTGCCACAGTGAGTCATTGAGGCAGAGGCCATTGCACTAATAAAGAAAAAGTGGCTAAATATTTGATAATGATGCAGGGCTACTTGGAGCAAGCAGAGCATTGGATTAGTTTTGGATTACTATAGCAAAGAGCCAGCATATACACAATGGATCGAATGGCCTCCTTAGGTGTTGTAAACTTCTATTTCTAGTTCTAGGTGTTACTTCAGCAACGTGCTTTAAATGCAAGATGATGTTGTTGCTGTTGCCACCGCTATCACTAGATCAAAAGATAATTACAGAAGAGGAAGACCATTCAGCCCATCTTAATTCCTCCATCCAGAGAAATCCTAACGTCCCTCCATTGTAGCATCCAATTGTTTCTTAAATGATTCCCGGGTTTTTGCCCCCACTGCTCTATCTAGAAGTTTATTCCACATATTGATCAGTCTTTATGTGAAGAGGAGCTTCCTGATATCAGCCCTAAAAGTTCCTTTTATTAGTCTGAACCTGTGTCCCCTAGTTCTAATCCCACAGTTTAATTTAAAGTAATATTCGGAGTTAACTTTTTCTCTTGCTTTAACAACTTTATATATCCCTATTACATTACCTATCAAATGCTTCCTATCCAGGCTGAAAAACCGACATTTCTCCAAGCTTTCTTCATAATTCAGGACACTGGGAACCAGCCTTATGAATCTTCTCTGCATTGCCTCCAATACTCTGGTTTCTTACCTACCAGAAGTGGCTGCAGTATTCAAGATGCAATCTGACCAGACCACCAAACAGTTTGATCATAACCTCCTCTGCGTTATATTCTACTATGGCTATGTAGTTCAACATTCTATTAGCTTCGTTGATTGCTGCTTTAATTGGTTGGACACTTTCAGCATTGAGTCTACTAAGACTCCTAGGACTTTTTCAGCTTCATCCTTCAGTATTTCAACACCATTTATGGAGTATGGGTATTGTCTATTTTCCCTTCATATACGTAGCACTTGACATTTGTCTGCATTAAATTACATCTGCCGTTGTACTGCTTTCTTACATAGCTTGTCCAACTCATCCTGTAATTTTTGACAGCCTATTCCAATTCCACTGTCCCTGCTAGTTTGATATCATCTGCCAATCTGACCACTTTGCATTGAGTTTCTGAATCCAGGTCATTTATGTAAATTAGAGAGTGTAGTAGGCCCAGCACTGACCCCTGAGGTACCCCACTCAGCACTTCCCTCCAACTCCAAACAAGTCCTCCTGAACAAGTCCTCTAATGAGTACTTGTTATTTCCTACCATTCAGCAGTTTCTTATCCATCAAAGGAAATAGAACTCTGAATATTACAGCATTCTATGGTGACACTGTCGCACTGCAATGGCATGCTGTGTATCGCCAATGTTATTTAAAGCATTGCATTGTACATTTAATTTCCAGTAAATTTCCAGAAAGCAGGCTGCATGATGAATGATGTCACTGCTAGAAACAGCTGAGCTAGCCCAGGTTTTTCCAAACATAAATGCCCTATTTTGTGATGTGGGCAAAATTGGGTACCTCATGTTTTTTTTATTTGTTCATGGGATATGGGCATCGCTGGCAAGGCCAGCATTTATTGCCCATCCCTAGTTGCCCTTGAGAAGGTGGTGGTCAGCCGCCTTCTTGAACCGCTGCAGTCCGTGTGGTGAAGGTACTCCCACAGCACTGTTTGGGAGTTCCAGGATTTTGACCCAGCGACAATGAAGGATCGGCGATATACTTCTAAGTCAGGATGGTGTGTGACTTGGAGGGGAACTTGCAGGTGATGATGTTCCCATGCGCCTGCTGCCCTTGTCCTTCTAGGTGGTAGAGGTCACGGGTTTGGGAGGTACAGCCGAAGAAGCCTTGGCAAGTTGCTACAGTGCATCTTGTAGATGGTACACACTGCAGCCACAGTGCGCCGGTGGTGGAGGGAGTGAATGTTTAAGGTGGTGGATGGGGTGCCAATCAAGCGAGCTGCTTTGTCCTGGATGGTGTCCAGCTTCTTGAGTGTTGTTGGAGCTGCACTCATCCAGGCAAGTGGAGAGTATTCCATCTCACTCCTGACTTGCGCCTTGTAGATGGTGGAATGGCTTTGGGGAGTCAGGAGGTGAGACACTCACCACAGAATACCCAGCCTCTGACCTGCTCTTGTTGCCACAGTATTTATGTGGCTGGTCCAGTTAATTTTCTGGTCAATGGTGATCCCCAGGATATTGATGGTGGGGGATTCAGTGATGGTAATGCCATTGAATGTCAAGGGGCAGTGGTTAGATGCTCGCTTGTTGGAGATAGTTGGAGATAGTCATTGCCTGGCACTTGTGTGGCACGAATGTTACCTGCCACTTATATCAGCCCAAGCCTGAATGTCGTCCAGGTCTTGCTGCATGCCCCCCCACCCCCCGCAGATTCCCATTGACTTCAGTTTTACTAGGGCTCCTTGATGCCGCACTCGGTCAAATGCTGCCTTGATGTCGAGGGCAGTCACTCTCACCTCACCTCTGGAATTCAGCTCCTTTGTCCATGTTTAGACCAAGGCAGTAATGAGGTCTGGAGCCGAGTGGTTCTGGCGGAACCCAAACTGGGCATCAGTGAATAGTTTATTGGTGAGTAAGTGCTGCTTGATAGCACTGTCGACAACACCCTCCATCACTTTGCTGATGATTGAGAGTGGACTGATGGGGCGGTAATTGGCCGGATTGGATTTGTCTTGCTCTTTGTGGACAGGACATACCTGGGCAGTTTTCCACATTGTTGGATAGATGCCAGTGTTATAGCTGTACTGGAACAGTTTGGCTAGAGGCGCGGCTAGTTCTGGAGCACAAGTCTTCAGCACGATAGCCGGGATGTTGTCGGGGCCCACAGCCTTTGCTGTATCCAGTGCGCTCAGCCGCTTCTTGATATCACGTGGAGTGAATCGAATTGGCTGAAGACTGGCTTCTGTGATGGTGGGGAGCTCAGGAGGAGGCCGATATGGATCATCCACTCGGCCCTTCTGCCTGAAGATGGTTGTAAACGCTTCAGCCTTGTGTTTTGCACTCACGTGCTGAGCTCCACCAGCACTGAGGATGGGGATATTCATGGAGCCTCCTCCTCCCCCCATTAGTTGTTTAATGGTCCACCAGCATTCACGACTGGATGTGGCAGGACTGCAGAGCTTTGATCTGATCCGTTGATTGTGGGATCGCTTAGCTCTGTCTATAACATGCTGCTTCTGCTTTTTAGTATGCATGTAGTCCTGTGTTGCAGCTTCCCCAGGTTGGCACTGCATTTTTAGGTACGCCTGGTGCTGCTCCTGGCATGCTCTTCTACACTCTTTATTGAACCAGGGTTGGTCCCCTAGCTTGATGGTAATGGTAGAGTGAGGGATATGCTGGGCCATGAGGTTACAGATTGTGGTGGAATACAATTCTGCTGCTGATGGCCCACAGTGCCTCATGGATGCCCAGTTTTGAGCTGCTAGATCTGGTCTGAATCTATCCCATTTAGCACGGTGGTAGTGCCACACAACACGATGGAGGGTGTCCTCAGTGTGAAAACGGGATTTCGTCTCCACAATGACTGTGTTATGGGCAGATGCATCTGCGACAGGTAGATTGGTGAGGACGAGATAAAGTAGGATTTTCCCTCATGTTGGTTCTATCACCACCTGTCGCAGGCCCAGACTGGCAGTTATGTCCTTCAGGACTCAGCCAGCTCAGTCAGTAGTGGTGCTACCGAGCCACTCTTGGTGATGGATATTGAAGTCCCCCACCCAGAGTACATCCTTGCTACTCTCAGTGCTTCTTCCAAGTGGTGTTCAACATGGAGGAGTATTGATTCATTAGCTGAGGGAAAGCAGTAGGTGGTAATCAGCAGGAGGTTTCCTTGCCCATGCTTGACCTGAAGCCATGAGACTTCATGGGGTCCAGAGTCAATGTTGAGGACTCCCAGGGCCATTCCTTCCCAACTGTATACCACTGTGCCGCCACCCCTGGTGGGTCTGTCCTGCCGGTGGGACATGACATACCCAAGGATGGTGATGGAGGAATCTGGGACATTGGCAGAATGGTATGATTCTGTGAGTATGACTATGTCAGGCTGTTGCTTGACTAGTCTGTGGGACAGCTCTCCCAATTTTGGTGAGGAGGACTTTGCAGAGTCAACTGGGCTGGGTGTGCCGTTGTCGTGTCCGTAGCCAGTGCCGAGGTCGATGCAGGTTTTATTCTTGTTTTTTCATAGCGGATTTTTACAACTGAGTGGCTTGCTAGGCCATTTCAGAGGGCAGTTAAGAGTCAACCACAGACCAGACCAGGTAAGGATGGCAGATTTCCTTCCCTGAAAGGACATTAGTGAACCAGATGGGTTTTTACGACAATCCGATAGTTTCATGGTCACCATTACTGATACTAGCTATTTTATTCCAGATTTAATTAATTGAATTTAAATTCCCCAGCTGACATGGTGGGATTTGAACTCACGTCTCCGGATCATTAGTCCAGGCTTCTGGATTACTAGTCCAGCAACATAACCACTATGCTACCGTTCCCGTAAATGTCACTCTGCAAAAGGCTGGTACAATGTCACAGTATTTAAGACAAACAATATATCATTTAAAAAAAAACCCTAAAGAAAGTGCTTGATCCTGAGGCCTCCAAATTATTAAAGCAAAGGAATCTCAGTACAATTTCTCATCAACTGAGGGCTACAGTACTCAGTGATTTATGGTGATGTGACCGGTTTTTGCTTTGTGTCAAGCATACAACTCTTAGTTGGAAACGTATGCTTTGATTTTTCAAACTGATGTTTAATTTGTACTCTCAATGGTGCCCATAACCTGACTCAAATCATGATTGTATGTCTCTACAAACCACTATATGACCAGTATGTGTTATGGCTAAATCATCGATGTATAACTTCAGAACCCAATTTAAAAAGACCTGACTGCATTGTATTATGCTTTACATATTTGTAATTACTACCATGTACAACAGTTTGGGTCAGTTAGTAACAGTGGAGATGTACACTGCTATTAAAAGAAATTTCTGTTCAGATAAAGTCTCAAGTTAGAATTGGAAACTCCTATTGGCTCTTAAGAGTAAGGCATTGTACGCAGATCTCGAGTACATTACTGTAGTCGCCCAAAAGAGCTCGTGTGATGATTATTAAAAGGCAGAATATCTAATTGAAGGGGTCCTGAAATGATTATTCCTATAATGTATCAAACCAAATGTGGCATAATTATATTGTTTGAGTTTCAACCTCACACCATACATACTTGCTTTCCATATAGTAACTTTAAAAAGATTTGGTTGCTATTGGAAATATCCTGTCCTGTTCCAATAGCAATGTAAATATATGACAATACAGGGCCTTTCATGTAATTAAATGTTGTTTTAGTATGATCCCAAATGAAGAAAGCTGAAGAGATTGTCTTCCTCTGTTTTTCATGGGGTTAAAAGGTTTGCCAGAAGACTCTCAAAGCAAGCACATAATATGAAGATTTGATGGAGACTCAGTTTCTGCAAAGTCAGATGTAACACAAAGCCTTGCTCAACACAACAGCCGCTGGAAGTTGCACTGTTCACTGTTAGACAAGCAACAGCTGAACTTTCAGGTTCAGAGGGAGACATTTTTGTTAGAAACACCGCTACTGAAATTAACATAACACATTGGCATCAAATGGATTACAAGACTCTTTATTTAAATTAAGTAATAAACAGCTTATAAAATGGCAAAAACAGCAGAAATGCATCAAAGCTCTCTTTATCATAGGACATTAATTCTGTAAAATCTTTAAACACCATGGGGAGATTAAGCACATTAGAAAGGGGAAAGCCAGCAGAAATTATTGTTGACATTTTCTTTATATGTGCCTTAACCTGCCTACAAAATTTCCCACACTAACTGGTGGACTAAACTCCTTTGTAGCTTTGAAAATAGGCATGCAATATCTGCAAAAGGTGATTTCTGTGGGTTTCTAATAATATTACAAAGTAGAACCAGAGAAATGTATGAAATGCCTTTTCTCACTATGGTCCCTGAATAAACCAGCAACTCCTAACAGCAACTGTTTCTACAGTTTAGTCAAAAATATTCTGTCACAATCTTCAATTCTGCTTTCCTGTTGTCTGTTCAGGGAATATCATTAAAAATGACTATGTCTGGATGTTTCACTACTTTTTGTATGTTGTATATTTCTATTCTGAGTACACTGGCAGATCAGGGAATCAGCAGCAATAATGCAGATTAAATTTCAGCATTTATAGGTGAGTGTATAGTCTGTAATCAAAACAGGTTAAAACACGTAGTAACAAACTTATAAACTAGGAACTATATGTTTGTCGCATCAATCATAAAGCATGGTGTCAAAGAAAACAAAAACAGACACAAAGAAAACAAAAGCTCACAAAAGTTTAACCATGATTAACTCTACAATAAAGAGATTCACATTAATCTTTGACCATTTTAAATACATGCCTCCTGAAAATACCATAAGTGCAAACAGAAAGTGCTTACCATAGGCAGCTTGCCAACAGCTTCTAAGTGTGAAGCATTGTCCATTAGAAATCCCAGTCAAACACAGTTGTGTGCAATTCTTATCATTAATCTTTTGTATAGACTTTACCAGCCAATAGGCAAAAAAGAGTGCAAAGGTAAAGGGGGGAAGGGGTTTGAGAAAAGAAGAACCAGCCTCTAAATAGGTTTAAATACACTTTGTAGAAGAGGATTTTTAAAAAGGTGTTCAATTGAAGTTTCTGAATAAAATGATATTTAATAGGAGAGATAATGTGAATTTCATTTCTGATAATTTAAAACAATGAAAAAGCCTATTTAGGTAAACAAAAATAACTAGTCCTTTTTAACACTGACTGCCCTGAGGATTTTACTTATAGTTAACACTGTTTCATTTCTTTTATGTGTTTGGCATATATGCATTTATAAAAATATTTATTTGGCACAATTTGTAGTTACCCACATTCATAAGGCATAAGAAATTACTATAATGAAATATATATTAAACACATTGACTTTTTTTTAATTAAATAAATGTAAGTAAACCCATAACCTGCACTTAACCCATATTGTTAATAGTACTTTACAATGTAAATAAATGAAAAATCAAACAAACAAATCTACTTACTGTGCTTTTGAACTATTTTGGGCACAAGGTTGCCATGCCCATTGAATTCTAGGAATAGGGATGCCATAGGCAGTGCATGACAGAGTCTGTTTGCTGCCCAATGGGTAGAGATCAAAGTTCTCAGTGGACACTGCCTTTTCACATATATGTGGTTTAACTGCAAAAACAAATTAATTAGAAAACCAAAAGCCAAAAAGAAAGATATGAACTCAAAATGACGCACTTCGATAAATTACACACTAAGGCCTTATTCACATGCTCAGAGCCTAAGTGAAGAGAGTACCATCATTGCAGTGTAATGATGCTCTGTCCTGTTTGTCTCATAACAATACATTTTTGTGTATGTGAGAAAAATAGGACCTTGCACAGTTATTCTGTGAAGACACATACTGCAATCTCAAGAAAAGAATGCTGCCCTACAAAAAGTGTTTGAACAATCCTCAGGAGAGATGTTACAGCATTAAAACAAAAGAGTGGGTGAATGAATAACAAGCAAGTGTTCCATGTTGCAGTTAGTTCAGCACTTCCTTGTGAATCTTCCGCTGTTATTGAAGGTCAGAACTCCTCTGGTAAATATTTTACAAGTTCTCCGCATGTAATAAAAATGTTTATCTTCTGTAATTCTGATTTTAGCAATGTTGCAAGTTCCTTACAATGTTGCAAGTTCCTTAAGAGTGATAAGTTGGTAGATAGGGAAGCAAAAGTAAGGGGATTCATACTTTTAGTCTGTGTTCAGGCTCTTGCCACAGTGGTTATTGGATTCAGTTCTGCACTCCTGTGGTACCCACTCCAGCAGCTGAACACTTTGTTTTTTGTTTCAAACCAGAATTTCACAGTTTTAGCAGTGTTGCAAACGGCACGGTCCTGCTGCTATGTTGCAGGTGCCTGTGCAGTGGGCTGCATTCAGATGTCCCTGCTGAACCTTAATATACTTCTATGGTTGACTTTCCTGTTTTGTTTGACCTTTTTCCTCAAGGAATGACGGGCTTCGCCATGGGCCTTCTTTGCTCTTTCTGGGCAGGATTTATTGTCTACATTGCTTCTCTTCCTGTACTTGTTGATAATGAAGTTCACAGATGACTTTGGTATTCCAGTCCTTCTGGATATTTCACGGGCAGACTTTTTACACAAGTGATAGTCAATAATGATAGCTTTTTGAAACTCTGAGAGCTGCTTCAGTTTTTCCATTCTGAGTAAAGCTGAGGCACCTAGGATAGCAAGAATGTGTTTTTTTATAGCGTCCACAGTTGTTCTAGAACATTCCCTAACATGGCTTTACGTCACTGGGTGTTAACTATATAGGGATTGTCCAAATACATTTTGTAGGGCAGTATATAGTATTACAGTATATAGTATTACAATTAAAACATGCAATATAATAAGATTTTAAAGTGCAAAATATTGCTTTTAATACAGGATTGTGGGAAACTGCTCAGTGCTAGGATTTTGCTAAAAGGTTTGCTCATATCTAGAAAGATTTAGGAACTGCTCACTACCCTGATTTCTCTAAGAACTCTGCTTACATTCTGTTTCTCTTGCTATACTGGATTTTGCCTGGTCACACATTTAACCTTATACAGTGAAACCCGTCAACAGCAACCACCCGTGGTTCCCACAAACAAGTCCTTATTCACAGCAGGTCCTCCTGTACAGTTGTAAGTAACTGCACCTCTGATACAACATACTCCACACACCATTACTTCTGCTTTTATCATCAAACAGTCATTATGGCCAGAAAGGTCACATTTCTTCTGCGCTCCTTCTTTTTCCATGCTCTTCTGTTACTTTTATTCTATCTTCCAGCATCAGGAGAGTTCACGTATCATCAGCAACTCAAGTGCACATTATAGCAGCCATTTTTGAAAGGAGGTACGGTCGCTGCCAGGTGCTGATCTGGATTGTCATGGTGTTCACCATGGACGGTTTAAAAATCAGCGATGAGACTTCAAATACATGGTGACAATTGCATCTCATGTGGTCACTGTTAAGAGGTTTTCCTACAATGAAAGTAAATGGGACTTTTGCTGGTTCCAAGGTTTTGTGGTTTTTTTGGCAGGCAGCCCTTGTTGTTGACATTGGTTTCACTGTATGAAGCAATGCTATCAGCTGGTCTAGACTAATTTATCTTTTACATGCAGTAAGCTTCAAAGAGGCAAGTATTGACATCCTAAGTCTAAATTTTTATTTAAAAAATTCAAAGATTGGGTTGCATGTTGTCTAAAACAACTAGCCACATGTGTGCCCTACCAATGTTGATGAAATATGATTCTTGACTTTAACTTTCTTCTTCTAAAAATCATTATTCTCTCCCAGTTTATTGATTATTAATGATATGGCAAGTTTTGAGAGAGTCCACTCCCCACACAGAGCCTTACTTGACGTAAGTATAGATTGGAGAATCCCCAAGTTCATAGGTCCCTGATTTTCCAGTTAGTCATTTTATTTGACCAGAAAATCAGGAGCACTACAAATCAGGTGTGGAGGTCAGCACACATATTTCTCTGCTGTGCTGTCCCATTCAATGAGGCCTAATGCCAGGAGTGGATCCTTACAAAATGTATTCTAATAAACAAAAATGAAGCTAATATAACTAAGTCACACAGTAACTAATTGGCAGTGCAACCAACAGGAGCATCTCCACACAATATATACATTTGGAATTTTAAAAAAAATGCTAAGAAATATCCCCTCTGGAAATTGTGTTCTAGTGGGAATTAGGTAAAGATTGCAGTGGGCCCATCAAAACAGCAAGAAAAATGGCCACTTTGGTGACATATCAGAAGAGTCCTGGCACCATGGAATCATACTCCTAAGGTGCCACACAAGAGGTTATTAAACAAAATTAGGGCTCATGGGATTGGGGGTAATATACTAGCATGGATTGAGGGTTGGTTAACAGACAAGAAACAGAGAGTAGGAATAAACGGGTCATTTTCAGGTTGGCAGGCTGTAACTAGTGGGGTACCGCAAGGATCAGTGCTTGGGCCTCAGCTATTCACAATCTACATCAATGATTTGGATGAGGGGACCAAATGTAATATATCCAAGTTTGCTGATGATACAAAGCTGGGTGGGAATGTAAGTTGTGAGGAGGATGTAAAGAGGCTTCAAGAGGATATAGACAGGCTAAGTGAGTGGGCAAGAACATGACAAATGGAATATAATGTGGTGAAATGTGAAGTTATCCACTTTGGTAGGAAAAATAGAAAAGCAGAGTATTTAAGAGATTGGGAAATGTTGATGTTCAGAGGGACCTGGGTGTCCTTGTACACGAATCACTGAAAATTAACAGCAAGGTACAGCAAGCAATTAGGAAAGCAAATGGTATGTTGGCCTTTAATACAAGAGGATTTGAGTATAAGAGTAAAGACGTCTTACTACAATTATATAGGGCCCTGGTGAGATCACACCTGGAGTATTGTGTACAGTTTTGGTCTCCTTACCTAAGGAAGGATATGCTTGCCGTAGAGGGAGTGCAACGAAGGTTCACCAGACTGTTTCCTGGGATGGGGGGATTGTCCTCTGAGGAGAGATTGAGTAGACTCGGCCTATATTCTCTAGAGTTTAGAAGAATGAGAGGTGATCTCATTGAAACATACAAAATTCTTACAGGGCTTGACAGGGTAGATGCAGGGATAATGTTTCCCCTGGCTGGGGAGTTTAGAACCAGGGTAAGGGGTTGGCCATTTAGGACTGAGATGAGGAGAAATTTCTTCACAGAGGGTGGTGAATCTTTGGAATTCTCTACCCCAGAGGGCTGTGGAGGGTCAGTCGTTGAGTATATTCAAGACAGAGATCGATAGATTTTTGAATATTACGGGAATCAAAGGAATATGGGGATAGTGCAGGAAAGTGGAGATGAGGTAGAAGATCAACCATGATCTTATTGAATGGCGGAGCAGGCTCTAAGGGCCGAATGGCCTACTCCTGCTCTTATTTCTTATGTTCTTATGTTCTAAAGTCACTGCCTCTGTGAGAGCATAAGAACATAAGAAACAGGAGCAGGATTAGGCTATTCGGCCCTTCGAGCCTGTTCCGCCATTCAAGATCATGGCAGATCTTCTACCTCAAGAAGAGATAAAAAAGACCCCTTAATGGGAGTCAGCCTAATGGCTCTTTTCAAAGCCATTCACTTAAATACTTGGATTAACCAAGTGGTGATGAGCCTGGTATATGGTACTGGAGTTGGATATCTTGATCATTATGGTGGCTGGCACATTGTATGTTCCCTGTGTAGGTTCTTCCACCATGCTAAAGGCAGATGTTCATTGTATAGCTGATGAGAAAAATCTGATACTTGACAAGACAGCTGCAGGAAGGTGTTACCTGGCATCTGGGCACAAGAATATGTGCTTATATATCCAGGGCTCAGTGGCTATCATGCTTGGGTTGCCGAGAGACAAGTAGCTGAAGCTCCGTACCTCCGACTATTTACACACATATTAGTAGGATGGTCCTGACTGCACAGCTAGTGAGAGCCTACAAGTGCTCCATATCAGGAAAACAGAAACTACCTGTATGGATTTCTCAATAGCTTGATTTGGAGGCTCTTAAACATGGTGATGGGTTTCTGCATATGTCAGACACCCAGCTGATCACAAAAAAAAGAAAATGGGGAAAGGGAGCAAATAATGAAGATCAGATTAACATTTGTGGTTATGTAACTGTAAATATAAATAGAGATATTCCATTCAATTCATCTCTTCTACTCCTCTGCTATACGTGTCTGCCTGATGCTCTCTACATTCCTTAGCCATCCATATCCAGTAATACTGAGGAGCAACCAGGGAACTTGCACTACATCCAGATCATTCTAATCTTTCCCCAATATCCATTCTCTGCCCACTTTCATTTATGCCATGATTTCTGGTAGAAGCATATTCTACTTGGATCATACTTTGATCATTAATAGTGACAGCTACTTATTATGCTAGGGAGAGGGGACAGGAATTTGGATTATACTTTGAATATTTGTTTGTATATTCAGTATTCAAATACCTGGCATAATTTAACTTTCTATAAAAATTAGTGTCTATTTATTAGAATGACACTAAAATGCTTATTTGCATTGCAGTGACTTTATCACCCATCAGGCTTCACCCTACACAAACTCATCTGGAATTCTACCTCCTACCTCCTTTCCTACGGTATGTCCACTTCACCCATTACCCCAGCCTCACTAACCTGCACTGGCTCCCCATGTTAAATTTACAATGTTTGCCCTTTTTACGTACTTCCTCCACTGTTTGGCTTTACCTGGTTTCTGTAAACTCCTCCAACTTCATGTCCCAAATCACACACTCCAATCTCGGAGTCTGGACTTCTGTGAATTATACTTGCCTGTATAGTTGATGGTAGTTTCTAGCAATAGGGGCAGACTATAGTGCAGCGTATCATTCTGTTTCTGCACCTGGGCATATTAGATCCTCTAGACACAGTGCATAGAGCAATATTGGATGGGGAGAATGGCTGCTGATAAAGGAGCCCACCAATTTTCTGTCTATTTAAATTTTCAGATGGAGAATTGGGTGGACTCTCCTGCAGGTGTACAATCTTCCTCACTCAGTTTTCCTTTATATGTTGCACCCAAGCTACCCAATAGGTCTAGGCACAGGAGCAGGAAAGTGTTCCTAATAGACAGTATAGCTACTAGTTTGAAAGAGGCAGTCCACTTGGAAAAATTGAATTAGTTTTAAGGGGCTTAGAATATTTGTATCAATTTCTGTTTAATGATGTTGCACTGCATTTGCTGGTGCATTAGTGGTACCGTCTGCCTAGAGAGGCAGTAAGCAGTTATACTATCTTAAATGTGAGAAAGACACACACACACAAAAATTGGCAGAGCTCCATAAAGATATGCGATACAATGTACCAGCCTCCAGTACTGCCAGTGAATTTCCAAAAGGAAGTGATGGACAGGTCTTTTCAATTTAAGCTACAGGAGGTCACTTAAATTTTAAGATAAAAGAGGGCTTTGCATCAGCTGCAGCTATTTTGAGATTGCCGTGAAGCTAAATTATTGCAACACCATCTTTTGAAGATTGCCTGCTCTAAACTGATGCTTTCATCATTTGACCCAAACTACAGTGTCACACTGCATCTCTGGCACCAAGGAACCAACAATCTAACTGTATCATTGCAACCAAAAGTGCAGAATTTTAAAAGGATAATAAAAGGGATTCTGGAGCTCCTTGTTCCTGCAGCTGTTCAGAGTGGTTTGTCACTCAGAAATTTATGGACTTTATTTACTCACCATTTACTTTGAGAGAGAATGTGATGTTCTTGTAAAGGTTCCATTGTTTGAGCCCCAGCACAATACTATAACTACCAACATCCTCTTCTGAAACATCTCTTATAGTCAATTCATAGCCAGTGATTTTATAGCGAGTAGATCTTTCAGTAATAGGCTGTCCATTCTTTAACCTGTTGAGAAAAATATGATTTCTTTACTGTATATTGTGCAACATCTAGGTAACGATATAACATATTGGTGTGGCTGTAGACTAGGTGAACTTTTTACTGTTGACTGATACAGTGATACTCAACTCTGATGTTCAGTATTCAAATACCTAATATAATGACATAATTTAATTTTCTATAAAAAATTGTGTCTGTACACTAAAAGGCCTCTCTGCACTGCCATGTCTTTGCCATCTGCCAGGCTCCATCCTACACAAACTCCAGCTCATCCGGAATTCTACCTCCCACATCCTTTCCCACGGTATGTCCAGCTCACCCATCACCCTAGCCTCACTAACCTACACTGGCTCCCTGTATTGAATTCACAATCTTTGCTCTTTTTCCAAATTTCCTCCACTGCTTCACTTTACCCTGCTGCTGTAACCTCATGTCCCAAATCACACCCTCCAATCTTGAGTCTGGACTCCTGCGCATTCGCCACTCCTTCCTTTAACACAGTGAGGCAGGGTTTCGGTATTTCATAATTTGGGGAAGATCTTTTAACAGTCACAAGCTAATTACGGATCAGGAAGACCATTCAGTCCATTAGTTCATCCATCTAGAGAGGTCCTAACACATCCCATTGTTGCATCCAATTGTTTCTTAATTGATTCCAGGGTGTTTGAAGTTTATTCTATACGTTGATCACTCTTTGTGTGAAGAAGTTGTTCCTCATATCATTCCTAAAACTACCATTTACTCGTTTGAACCTCTGACCCCTAGTTCTACTTCTGCAGTTTAATTAAAATAATATTCCAGGTTAATCTTTGTTCCAAAACCATCAATAATCTTATATACCTCTATAAGATCAAATCTCAGACTGCTCTTTCTAGGCTGAAAAGCCCAAGTTTCTCCAGTCTTTCTTCATAACTCAGTCCCCTAACAGTGCAGATCAGTCTAGTAGCTCTTCTTGGCACTGCCTCCAGTGCTTGAGTGCCTCTATTTCTTGGTGGCCAGAACTGGATGTAATATTCAAAGTGCGGTCTGACCAGTGCACGATAAGGTTTGATCATTGCCTCCTCAAACTTATACTCTACTGTTCTGGTGATGTACTTAAACATTCTACTTACCTGTTGATTGCTGATGCGCATTGCTAGACATTTCTATCTTCAAGTCTACTATGACTCCTAGGTCTCTTTCAGTTTCTTAGTTAGCTATTTCAGCACCATTCATGAAGAATGCATGTCATCTATTTTTCCTTTATATGTGTAGTGCTTTACACTTTTCTGCATTAAATTTCATAAGAACATAAGAAATAGGAGCAGGAATAAGCCACTTGGCCCCTCGAGCCTGCTCCGCCATTCAATAAGATCATGGCTGATCTTGGGCTCAAAGCCACTTCCCTGCCCGTTCCCCATAACCCTTCACTCCCTTATCTTGCAAAAATCTGTCTATCTCCACCTTAAATGCATTTAATGACCCAGCCTCCACGGCTCTCTGGGGCAGAGAATTCCACAGATTTACGACCCTCAGAGAAGAAATTCCTCCTCATCTCAGTTCTAAAAGGGCGACCCTTTATTCATCTGCCATTGTTCCACCCGCTTGCATATTTAGAATGATGATGTAGTCACAAGTGATTCTCAAGTGATTTGTGAGGCATCAGGTTCAGATGATTAACAAATCACTTGACATTCACTTGTGAAATCATCATCATTCTGTAATTTCGGAGATATCTCCATTGATTCCACTGCTCCTCCTAGTTTGGCATCATCGGCAAATTTGACTACTTTGCACCGAATTTCTAATTCAGTGTCATTTATGTAAATTATAAACAGTATTGATCCCAGCACCAAGCCTTGAGACATCCCACTCAGTACTTTCCCCCAATCCAATATTACTCCTCTAATGAGAACTTATTTCCTATTCTTCACCCAGTTTCTTATCCATTCCCAGGATTTACCATGAATCCACCAAGAATGAGAGGTGATCTCATTGAAACATATAAAATTCTTAAAGGGCTTGACAGGGTAGATGCTGGGAGGATGTTTCCCCTGGCTGGGGAGTCTAGAACCATGGGGTCACAGTCTCAGAATAAGGGGTCGGCCATTTAGGACTGAGAAGAAGAGAAACTTCTTCACTCAAAGGGTTGTGAATCTTTGGAATTCTCTACCCCAGAGGGCTGTGGATGTTCAGTCGTTGAGTATATTCAAGACAGAGATCGATAGCTTTTTGGATACTAAGGGATATGGGGATAGGACGAGAAAGTGGAGTTGAGGTAGAAGATTAGCCATGATCTTATTGAATGGTGGAGCAAACACGAAGGGCCGAATGTCCTACTGCTGCTCCTATTTCTTATGTTCTTATGGAAGTTGGGGTAAACCTATTCATAAGGCTTACCACAGTTCATTTGGGTTGTTACTTCGTCAGCACAGTCCTGCACTCTGGAATTCTCTTCTTAAATCCTTCCACCTTGCTACATCTCTCCCCATTTTCAAAAGCCTCCTTAAAACCTACTTCTTCCATCCATGGCCACCTTCCCTAAATTTCTTCTCCCATTCCTGCTTGGTGTTTAATGCAAAAATTCTTGTCCTATTGCATGGATATGGAATGCTGCCATCATAGTCTGCATGCTTCCTTTCTCTGTGACTCTAGTGCCATCACAGATAACATTTGTAGCACTAATAGCTTCTGACACGCATGGTTTAAAAAATAATATATGGAGAATGACAATTCTTTTATAATTCATTCTCTGAGATAAGTCAATAGGGCAGATTTTAACTGGGAACGGGGTGGAGGTGGATGGCAAACTGTCTGGACCTGCGCAGCATGAGGCCGGGAGGATTTTAACTAACAGGCCTCATCAGCATAGGCCCATCTGAACCCAGTGGGAAGTGGTAGTTGGCTGGCGGGCAGGAACAGTATCTTGGGCAGCAGGAGACACCGCTGTGGATCGAGAGGAACGGCCCCCGGCACTCAGGGAAGTGGTTGGGAGGGTGGCTCGGGAGAGCCTCACGTTTGGGGGCGGGGGAAGGAATCCCGAGCAGGGGAGGCGAAGGTTTCCTTGTCGGGCCCCGAGGAACACTCCTGCTCGTCCTGGGCCACAAGGAAATTTAAAAAAAAATTCTCTTACCTTTGAGTCTCTTTGGGCACTAGCTCCTCTTGGCGAGGAAGCCACAACGGCTTCCCTGCACAGGTATCTGGTTAAAATTTTAGTCTGATGGTGCCATCAGAGCCCGATCTGCATATTTAAAGAAGGAGCCAGTTGCCTGCGAGCAGGTGTCCCTCTCGCCTGCTCAGAAGAGCAGGTTAAGATCACAACCCCTCAGGATGGCAGCGCAATTAGTGTGGGTAAGTTGCACAGGCCATTTTAACTGCCCGCCCGTCCAGTCTCCTCCAGGTGAGCAAGTTTAAAATTGCCCTTACTATTTTGTACAGTCCATTTTGCAGGCAATAATTTAATCCCAGGGTTCAGATAACTCAAATTACTTGGAATTCACTTGTGTGAATACTCTGAATCTTCCAAATGAATACTGCTTTGTCATGCACTCCAACCAACAGTATCCTCTGTATTCTGCCTCTTCAGTGCAGCTAACCACAGATTTGTCAAACACTTTTGACCAAAATTCCGCAGGTCCAACATCCCAGCCAGGATGTGTCCAACGGTTACCTCCTTTGCTGACCCCACCAGAGGGTCAGGGTGAGGTCACTTTATTAAAATATTGCCAGTGGGTGCTTGTGCCTGGGCTAAAGTGTGATTTTCTCCCAGAACTTGCTGCCAAGTCTTTTTTATTGCAGAAAATTGGGGCAAGAAAATCCACGGTCCTTCTAGCATACTTCCTGTGGCTCCAGTGGGAATGCAGCAGACTGTGCTCTTTCAGTACATCTTTCCCTACCCCGGTAGGGATTCCTAATTTAAATTTGAGATTTGGGTTGAGCAAAAATTAAATACCAAGCAGATTTCAACAATAAAAAAAAACTTATTTTGTTTGCGTTTAGCCGTACAAAGATTAAGTCCCCCATCATTCCACATCCCTTCCCTCAAAACACTTTTTTGGGTGTATTCTCAATAATGATTTTGACAACAGTCAAAATAGTAGGCAGTAAAACAAGGAAGCAAAAAAAACTGTGCTTATATTTATCAGACTAAAATTTCCCTCCCACATATGCATGAGTAAGTTTAAGTTCTCATATTCCATACCACTGAATACTTCTTCATTCTTTGTGAATTACAGATCATCAACTCTTACTCAAACAACTGTCTTGCCCCCATGTCCTGACTCAATGATGAAGTCATGTAAAGACAAATAGCTCTCTTCAGGCAATATTTCTTGTGGTCAGTTTCCAAGTCTCAGTGATCATTTTAATCTTACCATAAAACTTCTGGAGGCGGAAATGCTTTGACTTTTACTGGAAAAGCGGTAGGCTGCCTGACCAGCAAGCACTTCAGCAATACATGATTTCCGGCATCTAACGTTGATAAATGGTTTTTCTGTTAGGGGCGGAAAAAACAAGGAAAGCAAAATGTTTTTAGTGATATGTAAACTATTCCTAAAAGGAACTGTTACTAAGATTTATGATGTGGAATGACGATTCGTCCATATTCATGTGTTATGAAATACAAATGAAAGAGATTGATGAAAACTCCTGGCACAAAAAATGCAAGCACAAGAATCGCCAAGTATGTATATATAAATTATATCAGTAAAATACACACCTATAAACCTGGAGGTATACCTGAGATTTGCTTTTATTCTAATTCCTTCAAAACTGTGAACCGTATAAATTTGTCAAGATAACGGTCTTCTTAAAAAATGGTTGTAAACAAATGAGGAAAAAGTTTGTTAATTACATGGGTGGGGCAGATATTTGCTGTGGTCATTATTTATAGCAGAATTGTAAAGACTCTCATTTTAAATACATTTAAAATATTGCTACAAATAGTGACCAGATGGGATATTGTAAACTGCATTAAAATACATTATCGGATGACGTATGTGTGACATCATCATGATAAAAATGATTCTAAAGCTCCACTGGTTCTTCCCACTCTAAACTCTTTTTCAGGAAGATGGAACCCCTTGAAAAACAACTTTCTGTTGAGCAGAGGTGCCAACTTTTGGATGATACATTCAACTGAGGTCCTGTCTGTTTGTTCAGGCTGTGTTACAGATCCCATGGTACTAGTCAAAGAAGGTAGGTGTTTCTTCCAGTGTACTGGCCAACATTTATCTCTCAGCTGGTACTAGCCAAAATAGATTAGTCATTGGGATATGGGGAGACAGGGTACTGAATTTGGATGATCAGCCATGATCGCATTGAATGGCGGAGCAGGCTAGAGAGGCCGAATGGCCTACTCCTGCTTCTATCTTCTATGATTCTATGATTTGTCTCAATGCTATTTGTGGGACCGTGCGGTCTGCAAATTGGCTGCTGTATTTGCCTACAAAACAGTAGTGACTACATGTCAAAGGTAATTCATTGGCTGTGGAGCACTGTGGGGTATTCAGAACGGCATTATATAGATGCAAGATCTTTATTTACTTTTTTAGTGAAACTGATATGAGCTTTTTCAGTGTTTTACAGTAAATTGTTTACTTTACATTTTATTTCATAGGTTTTACAAATTCATGCCCGCTGGGAGCGCATGTCGGGATTTTCTGCACAGTGGGCCCACAGGATTTTCCATCCATTCATTTTGATTCTTGATGGAATTTTTTTCTCTTTGCTAATGACATTAAAAATTGCTCTGATAATGTTAGGAGAATGATAGGTATATTTTGATTTGAAAAATATGGTGTACTCAGACCAGTGTAAATTTAATCTGAACAGGCTCTAGAATTCATTTGAAATGAGAAAATGGAAATGCTTCATTCAAAGATCTCTTGGAGTTGGAGCTCAACACTGTCTCATGTACATTGCAAACTCTGACAATGTACAGAACACAAATGCTGGCATCAAGT
Source organism: Squalus acanthias (assembly GCA_030390025.1). Classification (NCBI taxonomy): domain Eukaryota; kingdom Metazoa; phylum Chordata; class Chondrichthyes; order Squaliformes; family Squalidae; genus Squalus; species Squalus acanthias. The sequence continues at coordinate 33,797,489 of CM059431.1, read as the reverse complement.
TTTCTGGCCTACGTGATCCTTTTAGGAAAGCACTGCATATACAGTACAAGAACAGACAGTCTCCTAGGACTCGCAGCATAAATGAACATTTTGACTTTGAATATTCATTTTATTCTACTATTTCTTACCATAAACATTGACTGTTGCTTTCCTTTTTTTCACTGTTTCCCCACTTTTCACTTGACATATGTAGTTCCCTTTGTCAGATGTGAGCACTTTGTCTATAACAAGGTTGCTGTAGAATATATTTATCCCAGGATCTGTCTGGTCAATTCTATTTGTTATAGAAGTGCTTCTGTTTTCCTGAAACACACAGATAGACGTGATTAGGCTTGTATATAACTAGGCTGTAATTTCTGTCAGTGATGGATTTTTCTTTTATGATAATAATTGTCAATAATAGAGGTGAACCCACTGCAGAAATCCTATCTCTGCTAACAGGATAGATTTGTACAGTTCTGTGCACTGCAGCTAAAATCAAAGCACATTCACTGGCAAGTAGTAGAATAGTTTTATTGCCACAAAAGTTTGTTTCTCCTCGGAATGAACCATTTCCCCTCAAACTGAGGTAGATTCCAGGGTACACTTTCCTTTCTTTACAGATACTGCGAGACTTGCTGAGTGTTTCCAGCATTATCTGTTTTTGTTTCAGATTTCCAGTATCTGCAGTATTTTGTTTCACCCAGATGGCTGTTTTTCCAGATATGATTGTATGAAAGAGTGAGCCATTAGGGGCAGCGCTGAACCCAAATCCATCCTCGATCAAAATATAATCACATACTTTTCCAGCAGTGCTGACCGGTTAGGGATCAGCAACAGGAACCCATGCCGACTTTTCCCTTCCCTGACCTGGGATTGAGGCCAATTGGAGCAGCCCTATTACTGCCCTGGCTGAGATCAGGTAACTGAGCAAGGTCCAGGGATCCGATGTATGGCTTAGTGTCACATCATGCAGCAGATTTATGAACTGAGCCATCAAGTGAGCCTATGCAAATTTCTAAAGTTGCTTTTGTTTTCACATCGTTCATAGAAAAACAATGAACAGTATCTTAGCTCCATTTTCCCTTCATCTAAGTGTATTTTAAAGAGGATGATTCGAATCAAATGTACAACAGATGCTGTAGAATCTGTATTATAACCATGAATTCCTGTAGCAACGTAATGTTAATTATACACAAGGAACAACCAGTGGTATTCCCCAGAAAAGTCATTATAATTATCAGTTACCATGGCTTTACTGTAACATCAAAATACAGACCATGGTTGACTATTTGTGTAGAGAGGACCAAGCAATAAAGTAAAGAGAGAGAGTGTGGTATTGTATATAAAGAGTACTCATACACCATATTTTGTTTCACAGCTTTACTTCCATAATTTAAGAAACTTTTTCTTTTAAAATTTGTGTAGTATAGGATTTGCTTTTGTTTTAGTATCGGATTGGTTTGTTTAAACAAAATATATTTCATGAACTACATGTTTTTCCATAGCGCATGAAATGTAATTTGTTACACTCAGCGGGTACAGCACGCACAATAAACTTTTCCTGTGGAGCAATTCATAATGTTCTTCACATTAATTTCAACAGGAAGGGAGGGGGGAAATATGAATTTCAGATTAGGCTGTTTCTGTGATGATTTGCGCACAACCAAGTTCCTAAAATAAAAACAAAATTAGAAAAATGTTTCTTGTAGCACGTTTTCCACACAGTATAACAGACAAGTCATTTGAGGTGTTGAATAGTCATTATGCAGCTTTTTCACTTGGGAAATATGGTGAGAATAATCCTTCCCTCATCATTATGCCAAAAAAATGTTCTTTCTGGCATTTTACAAATGAGAACCTCATTAATGGCATTATAATAACTTTCCCAAAATATATCCAGTCTGGGAGTGTGTTTACCTGGCAGTATTTTACATGAATGTGTTGAGAAAAATATAGTCTCAGGGATCACTGCATTACAAAAGAATGTGTGCAATACCTATAACATGATAGATTTCCAACAAATGGCGACATCTTTACAGTAAAGCAGGAGCCATAAAAGGAATTTCAAAATGCTTATCCTAAATATGTATTTGTTTTGATGATGGTTTGTGGGGAGGAGGGTGAATTCAGTTTAAAAAGTTTGTACTTAAAAAAATATATTTTTACTGATATTTTTCCATTAAAAAATATCAAGGTTGCATTTCTAGCATATTCAGAGAATAATAGGAATATGGAAATGTTCCAAGGTTGTACCGCATATTTCTTTTACTTTGTTTAAATTTATCTAACGCTATGTTGCATTTATTCAGCAGTCTGTTATTTTTGTATAGAGATTTTGTGTTTTTAAAACCATGGAGGTATGTCACTGTGCAAAGATTTAGAAATGAGAGATTAAAAGCAGTGCAATATATTTTCAGTTTCCAGGCTTTCTGCCAATCCAATTTATTCGTTCATACTTTTGAACTTAAAAGTGCAACGTCTTTCAACATTTCCTGGTAATTCTGAAAAGCGAGAGAGAGATCCAGAAACACTAGACTTTGTCTTTCAATGCCTTTGAAGTATGCATCCTGCTTGAAACACTTACTTTGCCAGGGATGACCCAGAGAATCTCAACTCTTGAATTCAGTTCTGCAGTCACTGTGCACTTGATAGCAAGTGAATCTCCACTCAGCATCTTGACTGGATTGGTCACATTGAGCTGTACATTGTTGATGCTACTGACTAAATTTTAAACAATAATAAAATATAATTAATATTGAAGAAAACTCAGACATCTGGATACTACGCATAGTGTATGCATCACTCCATATTGTTCCATATACAAACAAGTTTTATTCTATTATTTTATAAATTAACTGAATATGAATTACCCCAGTAACCTATGATAAAGCACATTTACACGTTAAGCTATGATATCCAACAGGTCTAACTTTGTTTAAATAGCAGATTTATGTATTTATCAACTACAGAACTTGTGTCACCGCCAGCCGAACATTCCTAACACCTCGCCTCCATTGCTGATTATATTCAATGGACTTTCTCTCCACTACTGAACATTGTTCAGACCCCACCAGCTTTTACATCTGTTTTCTCGGAGAAGGAAAAAGGAATTTATTGAAGCAAAGCAACAGAAGAGAGTGGTTCTGCTCTGCATATTGCAACAGAGTAAGGTTTATTCAAATATATTGACTAATATATCCACCTTACAATTCTACAATGATACAAAACAAGCAAATATCTTAATACTGCAATCTTCATTCTGGGACGGCATCCACAATGGCAGAGACCTATCAGGTGAGATTGCCCAGCCTACTATGCTTTAAAATTGTTAAAGATGGATTAATCGTGTACTTTTTGGGGGGGGGGAATTCCCCAAAATAGTAACTCCAATATAGCAGGCACTATTAATGACTATGGGCTGGATTTTCCGGGGAGGTCAGCGGGCGCGATTGGTGACGGGTTGGGTGGGAAAGTGTTTTTTTCCCCCACAGCAGGTCAGGACCCCACTGTGAACCCGCTGCCATGCGCCTTTCCCAAATGTTGGGTCTGTCAGCGCTGAGCAGACACAACACGCAGCGGTGGGGGAGGCAATTAAAATCATTAGTGGCTTGTTTACAGCCACTATAAATAATTTTTTCAAAAGCAAAATACTGCAGATGCTGGAAATCTGAAATAAAAACAGAAAATGCTGGAAATACTCAGCAGGTCAGGCAGCATCTGTGGAGAAAGAAACAGAGTTAACGTTTCAGGTCGATGACCCTTCGTCAGAAAATGGGAAAATGTTTTTTTCCCAGCTTTTTGGATTTGACAGGTCGCACACCGGTTTCCCGCTGTGCCTAGACCTCGTCTGTTAAGCTGAGGCGGGAGGTCAGTGGCCATTGAATCAGCTGATGAGTTGACAGATTCAAATGTCAAGTCAAAGCTCCCAGCTGTTTGAGACATGTTCCCTTAACCACTAGCTTTTCTAAACTGCATTTACACTACAGATTCAGGATGCTGCAAGTCTTTACACAAGTCTCCATACAGTCTGACATCATTACCTCTCCCACCATTGACAGATCGCTTCTGTCATCTCTACTTCACCTGCCATCTATTCCATCAGCATGGGTGCCCTTGAAACTCTCTCACCTTGGTCCTCAGAATCTTACCACAATCAGCCCCAACACCAGCATCACCAGGCACACCAGCAGCACCAACAACAACTTTCTCCACAATCAACTGATGCTGCACAGGACAGAGGGCATCAGTACCCGAGCACATTGCTGCCCAGGAGGCCAGGGATGACCTCACCATGGCCAGATTTACTTCACTTGATGCTGTACACCCTGGCTGCCACATGATGCGCCAGGTTGGCACCACCCCACACCAACACCATAAAGCATTCTTACAATGCCCAAGCCATTCCTTTCACACTCATCGCCATTGCGGGGGTTACCATTATGTCTCACCATTCACTGTAACTCACTAAGCCACTTCCAAAGGTGCACACAATTCTGTCCAAGAATGCAAAGTGTTGAAAATAAAGGTTTTAATGTTTGATAGCACATTAACAGAAACATCACATGAACATTGGCTAAAACACCCAAGTGCCTACCTTTGTGTGTGGTTACTTGGTATGATTGGACTAGGATGAGGGTAAGGGGTGGCTAGTGAGATGGGGAACTGATAATGCAGATAGAGAGGGATGGGTGGAGGTGCAAGGTAAGTTGGTGTGAGTAAGGATGTGCAGGAATAGGGTAGGGAAGGCAGAGTGATGGGGCTGTGATGAGAGGCACAGCAGGATGAGGTTGAGGGTGGCTTTGTACTAACGTTTTGTGATCTACTGAGATCATTGAAACGTTTGCAGCATTGCACCCAGGTCCTCCTGACCATCATCCCTGCTTGTGCCATCCTCTGCAATGTGCAACCAGGCTGTGTTGATCTCCTAGGGAGGTCTCTTCTGCCCATGGGTAGTGAAGAGGACCTGGACCTCCCAGCGTGCTGTGACTCCCTCCATTAGCATATGGAGGGAGTCATGGGAGAGCCTGGGTACAGCCGTGCACCTCTGTGCAGTGCTTGTCAGTGTTTGCAGCACCTCAATGCTGTAGAACACTGACAGCACAAATGTCAAACTAAATTTGGCCATGGTCCCTTTAAGGAAACCGGCTGATGATGCGTCACCAGACCCGCTTCCTCTAATTGGCTGGCAAACGCGCAGGGTGGGCTTAACAAGCCCAAATCAGGGGAAATTCATTTCAGAGGCCGGGATGGAGACAGCAGCGGGGTCGGGACCCACCACCGACATCGCCCGCTACGGACCTGCCGAGGTTCATAAAATCGCAGCCTATATTTTTAAAACTAATTTTTATACCAAAACTTTGTTAAAAACATGTTTTTAAATGGGAGAATGTTTTGATAAGATTATTGTGGGCTGTCACATAAGCTTATTATGGAGTATTCCTTAAACACAAACTAGTAAAGATGAATTTACTGAAAGTCCACAAGTAATGATATCTATACTAACATTAATTCCTCTCAATCACACTGTGGAACTCAACAACAACAACTTGTATTTATATATCACCTTTAACGTATTAAAATGTCCCAATGCGTTTCACAGGAGTATTAAAAGACAAAAAATTTGACACTGAGCCACATAAGGAGAAATTAGGGCAGGTGACCAAAAGCTTGGTCAAAGAAGTAGGTTTTAAGGAGCGTCTTAAAGGAGGAAAGAGAGGTTATGAGGCGGAGAGGTTTAGGCAGGGAATTCCAGAACTTAGGGCCTAGGCAACAGAAGGCATGGCCACCAATGGTTGAGCAATTATAATCAGGGATGCTCAAGAGGGCAGAATTAGAGGAGCGCAGATATCTCGGGGGTGTTGTGGGGCTGAAGGAGATTACAGAGATAGGGAGGGGCGAGGCCATGAAGGGATTTGAAAACAAGGATGAGAATTTTGAAATCGAGGCATTGCTTAACCAGGAGCTAATGTAGGTCAGCGAGCACAGGGGTGATGGGCGAACGGGACTTGGTGTGAGTTAGGAAACGGGCAGCCGAGTTTTGGATGAGCTCAAGTTTACGTAATGTAGAATGTGGGAGGCCAGCCAGGAGTGGGTTGGAATAGTCAAGTCTAGGGGTAACAAAGGCATGGATGAGGGTTTCAGCAGCGGATGAGTCATGCTGTGGATATGTGGTCGGAAGCTCATTTCAGGATCAAATATGACACCAAAGTTGCAAACAGTGTGGTTCAGCCTCAGACAGATGTAAGGGAGAGGGATGGAGTCAGTGACTAGGGAACGGAGTTTGTGGCAGGGACCGAAAACAATGGCTTCGGTCTTCCCAATATTTAATTGGAGAAAATTTCTGCTCATCCAGGACTGGATGTCGGACAAGGGGCCTGACAATTTAGAGACCGTGGAAGTGACGTCATTAGCATTCAATATTTAAAGCGAAATATTCTAAGAAAATTGACAAATTGGACAGAAAAACAAAAGGGCATTAAAATTAAACATATATTTTTGTAACTTCTTTGAAAGGGGAATTATTTTTTAAAACTGAGATTTCGACTACAAATCAAAATTCAAAAAGTTACATTTTCTTGCAGTGAAAAGATATAGATATGTCTCACTATGAAAAATGCATGTTTATTAGTACATATTGGAATTAAAAACTAAACAAACTGTGCCTCATGAATTTTCTATTCAAATATAAATATAATATTTATAATTATTGCATATCTAAGTGAAAGGCAGTACAAGAACATACTGTAGATTTCTAATTTAATACATATTTTTCCTTAACAGAAATGGACTGCGGGTCAATCAGAGGGTGAATCATCTGGCAAGCAGTTGCGTACCTTTGAGCAACTGGTTACACTGACGCAACCAGACAAGAGTCTCTGTAGAATGATGCATGACTATAGGGCGGGGGCACAAAGTGGGTAGGCAATAAGAGGAGGGCAGACTTATTAAAAAAAAAATCAGCATTAGAAATTCACAGCAAGTCAGTACCATAAATATAATGGCCCAGATATTCCGATCCCTACGGGTGGGTACGTGCTGTGTACCCACCCGTAGGGACATCGGAAATGTCGGTTTCAGGCATGCGCTGAAAATCGGCATTTCCGATCTGTCAAGAATGCTCTTGACAGATCGGACGCCTGCCCTAGAGAAGGGCCTCTGCGGGCGGATAGTTCCGCTTTTTGGAGAACCTCCGCCCGCAGAAAACCCTTACAATTCTTACGCCTGGTACAAGCAGGCGTAAGGCCTGCTTTTACCAGGATAAGAGTTGAAAAAAAGTTTTTTTTTTAATTATTTTTAATTTTTTTTTAACTGATTTATCATTTAAAAATACTTTTAAAAAAGGTAAGTATATTTTTAGCCCCGTAAAAAAACTTTAATTATTTTTTTCAAAAAATTAAATTTTTGTTTAAAATACTTAATTTATTGTAATTTCAAGTCATTTTAAAAATGTGATTTTTTTAAAAATTTATTTAAAGTTTTACTATGTTTTTGGGGTGATCTCCATTCATATATTTGACAGGTCTTCCTGTCAAATGTATGAAGGGAGATTCCCTTCTGTGATTGGCTCCCCATGGCCCACATGATCCCAGGGACGCTGCGAACTACATGCGCCCCTGGGATACGTGGGCCCTGCACACTTCAAGTTTGGAGGCGCCCAGGAGCGGAAGCTTGTGCGTCCCGGGAGCCCTCAGGTAAGAGCATAGATTTTTCCAGATCGCAGGCCTCCGCCCGCAGGAGGCCTGCGATCGGAAAATATGGGCCAGTATGACAGAAATCAGATGTAATTTACATTATAAGAGAGCAATGTGATGGGCTGCACTAAACATGGCTTCACAACAACTAAAAGGTAGTGCTATAAGATCAACTTAAACAGAATGAGGTTTGAAATAAATTCGCAAAATAAAAATAGTACTCCGATGTAGAAACTATAGCCTGCTAATTTGCTCTTAGCTTTTGCTTACTGCCAACCCCATGGACTACAGAATCATAGTCATCCTTACAAACAGATGTTTTTGTGTTCCTGCAGATTCATCATTACAATTTTTCAAGACATAATGATAATGTAGAGCTACAGTAAGCTGCAGAGTCATACTCCAGCAAGAGTGGCTGGCTTCAGGACAGAACACTAAGAAGGGAAAGATAGGAAGAAGAAAGGCACCAACTGAAAGCATATCAGGCACTAAAACAGTATTCACAGTAATATTCAGAAGATTATGTTAAATAAATTACTTCAGGAAGATCTATAACACATGGGAGTCATTAAAACTGAGAGTAAGAGTGCTACTTTCTGCCTCTGAAAGCTAGTATAAAGTATTTGGCAAATATACAACCTTAATTAACAAGTCAGATGCACTTTAAAGAATTAAATTAATGAATTCTATAAATATTCAAATTCTTACAAGTATAGCACTGAAATGTTTAAAGAATCTGTTAGTGATGTCCTACACAGCAGACCAGTACTTCAACTTTCTGAGTGCTGTGATTTATGCAAGGCAACCTTTTAACCTTGGATCTGATGTCAGGGTAGGCTTTCCAAATTGATATGTTGCTAGGGTGAGATGAAGTAAGGTGGGAGGAGGCTCATGTGGAGTATAAAGACCGGCATGGACCTGTTGGCCCAAATGTCCCGTTTCTGTGCTGTGAATGTAATACTATGTAAAATCTGAGGAAACATTTATGAGGGTGAAGATTTAGCCAAGCATTAAAGGTGCTAGGTACAGTCAAATTGGCCAGGAATGAATTGTCTGCTTTGGGTTGTCACAAGACATGCTACATGTTTTTTTTTAAACTTAAACGTAGGATTTGAATGTAATTCACACAGCATATGACCACAAAGTATCTAGCACACAAACATCATTATCTGTGACTCAGTCATCAGCCTGGTAGAGAATTGTTTGGTGGATATGAAAGTACAATACAATGAATATACACAGACCAGTTATAATAATGGTAAATAACAAAAGGAAGTACAGCTACAAACCCTGTCTGTGTGTTAAATAATAAGAATGAAACGTCTTTCCATTCACAGTGGTTTCACACGTCAGCAGACCAATAAATTTGTACGTGGGTCTGGGAATAACAAAGCCTCGTTTGCTGTCCCACATAACCTCCTTTCCATCAATGGTAAAGGATAAGGAATTCTAAAAGTACAAAGACAGAAGTTATGTTATTACAGTGAATTACCTCAGGGTGGGAAGAAATTGATAAGAGCATTTCTGTATTAAAGGGCAAGGTGATTAAAATATTGCCTCAAAATTCATTAATTGCTGGGAAAACAAAAGCAATAATTTCAAACAATACACCAGATTATTAGCAAGCCTATTTAAATAACTTTCCACTTCTTTTAATTTACGGATGTCTACAAATACAACATGGCATTTATCCAGAGTGAGGGTAGTCACTATTTGAAAAAAACTATTCAGAAATCACAAATAGGACAAAGATTTATCTGAAGAGGACCTTTGTTTAACCCTTTCCCCTCCTAGGCCTCTTCCATCTCAGTTTGTTCCTCCTAATATAACCTTTTACTAACTTACAATTGATTATTTTCCAGAAGATTTTTGTTACAGTGCAGATTTTTTGAAATATGTTAAAGTGCAATAGTATCATTTTCTAAGACATAAATTAGCAAAAAAAATACAAAATTGTAATTATATTCTCGTATGGTGTGCTTCAAAGCATAATAAATGCACTAGAATAGTAATCTTATTCCTTGTAAGATTGGGGTTTGTCTCTGATTATTTGCTATAGATCCAGTTCAATTCTAACATCAGTGGATCAAAAATTGCTGATCTGAATTCTTTTGTATACAGCTCAAATGTGCCTCTTACATTTTTTCTGTGAATTTTTTTAAGCCATTTCATATTGAATCTAATTTCCCTTTTTTTAGTTCGCTGTCATAATACGTCTGCATCTAAAATTATACCTCCCATATGATCCAATTTCACCCATTTTATTTACACTTTAATCTTTTCTCCTTCCATGTTAATAAATGCCATGCGCTATGTTCCTTATCCAGCTAGTTTAATGCAGTTCAGTTCAGTTCCCACAGGTTCGTCCCTAATAAAGGCGCAAAAATTGAATGTCAACTAACCATTTTCTTCATCAGAGCATTGAAACTGCAGAATATTTTTCAATCCACAATAGTCTCTGAATATACTAAGAAATTTTAGTCGTTTGTAACCTCTTTATTGTGACACAAGTTATGTCCCAAATGATCAATGTGACCTTGGCTTTTCCTCATGTGTGATCGGAGATTGGATTGCCATTGACAGGAATCGAAGCTTAAGTTAGCAAGGTTAGCACTTTGGGGGTTGATATTTTACTTTTATTTAAATCACCATAGAATGTATTAAAAGATTCTGGTGTGCTTTAACATGATTTATAATACATTATAGGCAAGTCTAAAATTCTAAGTTGTTATAACTAATTATTTCCACATTGACTGCATTAGAATTTTTTTTTAAATATTCAACATTTTAAATGAAAGGATTTCTTAAATTATATGTTTCATTCAACGATGTTCATGGCAAAAATCTGCTAAGCAACTTTCTCCTCTGTACACCGAGCACTAAACACATTCTAAAAATGAACCAGTTTGCTAGGAGACTGATAGAGAGATGCACTTTCAAGAACACTTGGTAAGCCTTACCCATCATATTTAACTTGGGTGATAAGCAGATGATTCGCTGTGGGGCCTGGTAAACCTCATATTACAATCGGAGTTCTTACTGACCACACTCATTTACCACACAGTACCTTCTCCCACAAAGCAATCTTTATACCTGTACCTTATGCAGCTGACCTATCACCAATAAAATGCTCACTTCAGGGCTTTCTGATCACTGGGCTGGAGTCCCAAGGCTATCTCATATGACAATCTGTCAGCAACACTTAAGAACAGATGAAATGCATCTCACATGAGGAAAAAAGATAAATGGAAGAGTTTCACAGTTGCAAAACATATCACCTGAAAGGCCTGGGGACTGAGATGGAGTTCCTTAGCTTGCGCCCCACAGCCTGCCCCTAGCTACAAGTACAGATTCTATCAGCAGTAGAGATACCTTTGTTGGTCAGAAGTCAATAACACATTCACTCCCACTTTCACTTTCAGCTGAAGAACATTGCATGGAGGACAAATTCCATGGGCACAAAAACCACTAAAATTTGCATCAGTACTTGGTCAGTGGCTGCTATATGGAGTGCTACACCACAGTAGCCAGCTTTATCTTAGGGAGAGGAAAAGGTATAGTCATCCCAGTTCCGTTGGCTGAGCAGGGACTGGCATTAAAGGCGATTACAGAAAAGTCTACGCCACAGAGAACTCCACCCTCTCGGCGGAAGGCAGTTACATTGTGGTGAGCAGCTCTCATGGGAAGAAAGGGGCAACAAAAAAAACCAAGGATAAAAATAAAGCAAGCCCCATAGATTACACTTTGCCAACTAAGTGCTTTGATGCAAAAGGAAAAAAACAATATGAAACAAATGTAATTGCATAGACTTTTCTCATGTTTTTTCAGTAAAGAGTTCTACAGGGTGGGACAGGAGGGATGCCTCGAATAGGATGTAATAAATGTGACTATGAGCCTATCTCACTGACTTCCTGTCAACACAGGATACAGACCTACTGTCTCTGCTCTGCGCTGCCAACTTGGGTATAATATGGAAACTCCCGCTTGTGGTTTACACTACTTAATGGGAAATATTTTCTTCCTACTACCCAGACTGTGATATATCCTTTCAAAATATACATTGGCAAGTAGAGAGTCGGGAATTATTATTTGTATGTTTACACCTACAAAAAGAGGCAGTGAAATGAAATGTACTTTGGAACACTTGCTGCAGTTTAAGTGACTTGTAGTAAAGTGACATAAATTTCAGATGATTATTCTTGGACCACCATAAACCTAGCAAACCCTGCATTTCAAATTTGCTTCAAATAATCATTATGTAGAAATTAATCAAACTGAGTAAGTTAGAAATGTTTAATATTACTGACATGTATTAACACTTTTCATTCAACTTTGTTTAATATGGCCAGGACTAAATAACTGGATAAAAAAAATCTTTGCATTGTTATTGATCTGTGAATTTTCTCATTTCAAATTTATAGTAATTTTATCTTTCTATTTATTTTAAATTCTTTCTTTTCTCATATTGCTAATTTTTCTTCTGGTGTTCTTACCTGTTTACTTTCCTCATTATATAGGTGTTTGCCTACACTTTAGCAGTCACTCCATTTCAAAACAATTCACTGTATTAGAAGCACTTCAAGCGGTTTGAGGGATGTGATAAGATGCTACATAAATTCAATTTTTTTCTTTTCCTTCTGGTAGAAGTTTCTTAATCTGATTTCTTACTTCCTTTAATATTTTCCGGTGTTCATTTTTTTTTTATCTTAAGGCTCCAGGTGGCAGTAAAAACAATTGCTTCCTGTCCCATCAGTAGCAAATGCTGGGAAAGGGACAGAGGGAGTGAGAAAAAGAGGGAGAAGCGATCATGAAATGTCCATTGGATGCAGTCCTGATCCCTGCGTAAGATGCTACACTGCAAAGTCTCTGTGCACTCTCCTACTTTCTCCCCATCTCCTAAGATATGGTACTGGTTGTATCCTCCTCAGAAAGAATGAAAGGCTGAGTGAACCATGATTTGAACCCAAGATCTTTTGGCCATCGTACAGCACTCAAATCACTGACTTAGCCGACCTCAGTAGAGGAATCACAGGTCAAGGTTAGTGGACTTATAAGAGAAGATTGTAGGAGCAGCAGTCGAAATTAGGGATCGACAGGAATGGAGGATGGGAGCAGCATTTCAAAATGGATTGACTGAGGAGAAAGCTTAGGGCTACAGTTGTTCCAAGTGGTCCTACATTCAACCCAATGCCATACTTACAATGTCTGGCAATTAACTGTGGCAGAAAGTTTTTACTATATAAGCCCGTCTGCCTAGAATTGCAAGCACTGCAGGTGCCCACAGCTGGTTAAAGCTACAAAATGCTCGAATGAGGAGGTGTGGAGACCAGCACAGACATCCTAGACTGTTACTAAAACCACTTCTTAAATCTTGGAGGGAACATATGTAACAAAAAAAAAATTAAACTAGGGTTTACAATTTTTCAGATTAATCAGAGACTACTATGAATAAAAGTCATCTACATTTCTTACACAAATTAGACTATAAATATTCCACATCAAACAGTACACAGATTTTATTGTAGATGACATTTGATAGAGAAGGAGTATGCATTTTAAAAACTGTGAAGGAAAATCAGTACTCAAAAAAATTAAATGATCATCTGAAAGCAATATGTGATTTTTGAATTGAACAGAAATTGGTAGACCAGCATGATTAGTCTATAAAGCTGAATGCAACCAAACTGAAGAGTGAAATTTGTTACCATTTTCAGAATGGTTGCTGATATATTTGTTCACAATTTGGCTTACAGCCCCATTGTATATTTTTTCTGAACTCTTCAGGTGCCAAGCAGGTTAATCAGTTTGATAAATAAACAATCGTTATCAGCATCAGTTAATGGATTCAGAAAACAACTCATGGAACCAATTCTTGAAGCACTGAAGTGCTACTAGTTGTTAGCAGTACTCTGTAAATACCCCATCCAACCTACCACCATTTTCAAAGTGACAGTGAGATCTGGGGCTGTGATCCTGCATGGAATAAGCAGCCTCTTCCCTTCGGTCATGTACACAACTTTGGGAACATCTGTGTGTTGCTCTACAAATGGACTGTGTTTGTCTGAAACAGAAGCAACATTTATATTCAGTTAAAATGTAAAAAATAAGATAATGCCTTTTGTGATGCAGAAAGATGCCAGCCCAAAGACAGAGTCTAGTCAGAGTTCACCTAAGTCTGCATGAAAGTACATACAACCTGAAGTTACAGAACTGCACTGACATTCTTCCCAAGACCTATCAGAATAAAAGCTGAAGTTTGATTGGGTCAGTGTTTTTCACTAAAAATGGCAGTTGTCTAAAACAGTCTGCGTCCGCAACATAATCATTTAACAGATACATAAATCTTTAAGCAGATGAATATCTTTAAGGTAGTTTCTCAAGTATACCAGGTACTGTGAGGCTTCACAGACTTTCTCTATTCTTGCCATGGTTGTGAATCTCAGTGACACAGATGCTCTTGCATTACGGGTATCAATAATCCACTGCCATTGAAAGTACCCGAGGTATCCGAGTTCATTTGCACTACAGTTCCAATTAGAATGTGTGCCAGGAACAGAACACAATGCTAATGTATGGATGAATGGTGTGATGGGGCATAGGCATGATGCAATTCCAATAGACTATTTATTTCTTTATAACAACAGAGGTCTTACAACTGCTCAGCCTAATAGTAACTGGCTTCTATTTGAATATTATCAGGTTTTCAAAGGTGAGCCAAACCAGACGCAGTGCTATGCTACAGTTATTCTGGGTGGACAGTCTAAATGCAGCAAACATAATCTACCTTATATCTTAGGATGCAGTTATACTACAAGAACTGCTTATAGCAATGTGAAAATAGCAGCCCTGAATTATACTGTTGGGTCAAAATTACTGTCAAGTGAATAAAACAAAGCTCTGTGCAATAGTGCTTGGGCATGTGCAGAACTTTGCTCATTGGCATACATATACTGGTTAAAGTTTAACGATCACCTGGAAACTTTCAACCACTTCCACTGTATCTCCCTCCCACAGCATCTCTGCCTTGCTACTCCGCTCCCCCCAACCCCCGCCACCTTCAAACGCCTCCTTTAAATTATCCTCTTTGATACGGCTTTTTCCCCTTTTGCCTCCACTTTCCATTGAGTGTCCATTTGCCAACCACAGCCTTGTAAAGATCTGAGATGTCTCTTTGTGCGTAGCTCTTTAGGAATAGGTTGTTTTAAAACTTAGTTTCATACAGCAGCTTCACACGCAAGTTATACTTTCATGTAAAACCAAAAATTACTGTTCAGCAATGCAAAAACTGCAGTTTAATTGGACTATGATTAATTTCATAATTCTCAACCAAACCACAATCACCTTATCCCACAACAACCATGGAATGGTACTGTTCAAAGCTACAGAGTAGTCCAACCCTTCTCTCTGTGGATCTAATAACTCACATCTAATCAGACTATTCCCAACTTTGTCTTACAGACTTATTCCCTAGCTGTTTGTGTATTTTGAGTAAAGCATTTCTATTGTCTGTGATCCCACACAAAGAAAAAAACCAGAAGGAAAAAGATACCCTGAGGACCACTTAATCAGATGAAAGCCTGGATTTGTTTTCTTTTCGTTTGAGGAAAGTTGTATTCTTAAATTTTTTTTAAAAAGTGTTATTTTGTTACATAATACACGCCCTCAACAATCATTACCAGGGAGCAAAAATAATTACTCCCTTGTGGACTATTCAAAAATGGCACAAAATGAAGAAAAAATCTACTTCCATGCATAAAGATTATTGCCATGTGGCTTCCTGAGACTCACCATCTCATTGTGGAGATCATGAGAAGTGTTAGGAAGAGTTGCTGGGCATTGCTGCATGCAGACATAGTGTCACCAGCAGCTGAAGCCAGCAGTACACCTATGGGACTGCCACTTACCTTAACCTCAATGCCATCACTGCAGAGAACTGGAGCAGGAAATGACAGCCATACATAGCAACCAGTACAGTGAGGTCCTGTAATTCTGCCATAGGCAGATTTTCTTTTTAAAACTGAGACCCTTTACAAAATTAAAAATGAAACTAGAGATATTTTATGCAGATAGAAGTAATTGTAATTTTCACAAAACCTTAATTTGTAAGGTCCCACTTTTGATTGCTGGTCTAACTGACCTTAAACAGGGCAGCAGTGTTGCAATTGGCCTCAGCGCCCCTGGGTTATGGTAAAATCAGTCAGGGTTTCCATTCATCATTGATATCCAATGATGCCTGTTGGAAATACATGTGTGGGGACAATGGTTGAGGATAGGGCTGGGCTCACCTGCGCTGTCCCCTGTGTTTAAAATTAAATATGAACTAATAACGTAATACTATTCATTGTATTGCTCTGGAAAAGCTTCTGTAAGGAGGCAATGATCCAACTCATAATTACCCACATTGAGAACCAACAACAACATTTATATATCACCTTTCACATCGGAAATGTCCCAAGGTGCTTCACAGGAGCGTAATAAGACAACAATTGACACAAGCCAAAGGAGATATTAGGACAGGTAACTAAAAGCTTGGTCAAAGAGATAGGTTTTAAGGAAGGTCTTAAAGGAGGAGAAAGAGGTGGAGAGACAGAGGGGTTTAGGGAGAGAATTCCAGAGCTTATGGCTTAGATGGCTAAAGGCATGGCACAATAGTGGGATGAAGTGTGTGGGGGATGCACAAGAGACCAGAGTTGAAGGAATGCAGAGTTCTTGGAGTGTTGTAGAGTGGAAGAGGTTTCAGAGATAGAGAGGGGCTAGGCCATGGAAGGATTTGAACATGAGGATAAGAATTTTAAAATTGAGGTGTTGGTGGACAGAAAGCCAATGTAGGTCAGCAAGCACAGGGGCGATAGGTGAGCGGAGCTTGGTGCGGGTTAGAATATGGGCAGCAGAGTTTTAGTTAAGCTCAAATTTCTGGAGAGTGGAAGCTGGGAGACTGGCCTGGAGAGCATTGGAATAATTGAGTCTGGAGGTAACAGAAGCATGGATGAGGGTTTCAGCAGCGTATATGCTGAGGCAAGGGTGGAGATAGATATGGAATAACAGTTCAATGCTACTTTTTTGAAAGTTTCTACTTTAACCTGACTTACAAAAAATTGTAGAGCTCTGTCTAGAGGTTCATAGTTTTTTTTAAAGACATCAATAAGTGACATGAAAACAGAATGATAAATTGGCCCAGTCAATTTGTATTTCTGTACTTCACAACTTGTCCTACACGTCCTTACTATTTATTTTCAAATTAATATATTGGACTCCAAATTCTGTCTTTTCAAATTCAATAATGCTCACCATATAAGAGTAGACTTCTAAATGATGGGCAGTGAGTAGGAAGGCAGCAATTCAATCAAAGTTGGTAATGGCAGGTAGGACATTGTCAGTATTAATTCTTCATTAACCTCCCAGTGCCATGATTAAAGGATCCCTCCTATCAGTTTTCACTCCCTACCATAGACATACAGGAGATTTGAATTTGCTCTCCTAGTTAAGTATATAATATTCCAGCATTGTTCCTTATTGTAATTCCCAAAACAGCTTTGTTAAAAATAAAATAAGTGCCCCCCGCCAAATGGCTCAGAATGTTTAACCAGTCAGTATTTGAGCCATAAAGACCAGGAAAATCCTGGGATTGATCCCAAGCCTGCACTGAGTTAATTGATCTCCACCAAGGTGCTCGTAGGGGTGCTACAATTGGCTTCAGTGTCACCGAGTTAAGGAGGGGAACATTGGCTAAGATATCTGCTCCTGATCACTATCCAGCAGGCCTGATGGAAGTGCAAATGCATGGACAGCAAATAAAGGCAAGATCAGGCATGGTTGAGATGCCTCCCACAGTCAATAGCATTAGCAAGATTCATACATTAATAGTGGACAATTGAACGCCCATAGAACCATAGCCCAGCAAGGAGTATTCAGAAGAGAAGAAAAGGGTAGAAAATTGTGGGGGACTTAAAAAGGAAATCCCATGTAAGCTCCAGAGATGGTTGAGATCAGATTCAGTATTACAAAGGAGTAAATTAGTTAACCACATTGCTGATTAGGAGAAACCATTATTCCAGTGTTGTGAAAACAAAATTCAGCATTGTTTAAATCTGAACAAAAATAAATACGGTTGTAGATTATATACAGCACAGTATTTTTAATTACCTAATTATTAGCAATTGCCCAGTGATAAGATAAATAATTTATAAAAGTATGTGGCTGATAAGAAAAGTAATTCTAAAAGCATGAGTTAACACTTCCTCTCTAAACTGAAGGCACTTTTGGTGTGGTTTATGTATTTACAAACAATACAAACTCACAATTTGCACTTTAAACCTGGGAAAAAGGCAGATCAGTGGCCCTCATGGAGCTAATTTGGGAAGTTGACTAAAACAATGTCCTGCCACAGGAAACAATACAGAGCCACGAGTGATTCTAATTCTACCACAATCTGTTTCCCAAGTACTGATATACGCTGAAAACACTGGGGTGATTCTTTTTAACTAAAACCAGCATAGAATACATTGACATTTATCAAACTTAAGACATGTTGGTTACATTGTAATATACATCAATTAGGTGTCTCACAAGAGCCTCGTTAGAAATACTCAGGTGTATTTTCTTTTTATTTTATTCATTCCCAGGACAGGAACGTCACTGGCAGGGCCAGCATTTATTATCCATCCCTATTTGCCCTGGAGAAGGTGGTGGTGAGCCTTTTTCTTGAACTGCTGCAATCCAACTGGTGAAGGTGCTCCCAACAATGCAGTTAGGTAGGGAGTTCCAGGATTTTGACACAGCGATGATGAAGGAATGACAATATATGGTGTAAGAGGAAATGTAGCAACAGGGATAGAAGGTTGGTTGGTTGGTAGGAAACAAAGAGATAGGGAGGAAAATGGGTGGTGCTCAAATTGGAGAAGGGTTGGATGTGGTGTACCTCAGGGATCAGTGCTGGGTCCACATATATATATATATATATATATATATATATATATATATAAATAATGATTTGGACTTGGGCAGAGGGATCTGATGACACTGATAAAGCAGGAGGTTTAGCAAATAGCAGAGTTGCAACTTGGCATTGGGAGAAACAGATCAGGAAAGTAAATCCATGATTGAAAAAGTGGTGAGGGAAGGAGAGGTTCCAGTTCATGGAACACTCACCAGTATTGGGACAGGAAGGAGCTGTACTGCTGGACTCATTTCTGACTAATATGTAAGAAGCCCAACAAGGGAGGAAACACTGCTAGACTTAGTCGTGGGAAATTAACGGGATCAGATAAGAAAAATAAGCATGGGAGAACATCTGGGGAGTAGTGATCACAATACAATAAGGTTTAAGTTAATGATTGAGACATATAGATAATACAAAGACCAAAGTAATAGATTGGATAAAAAAGCCAACTATGAGGGAATGAGGATGGAGTCAAGGAAGGTAAACTGGTGAAAGATATTGACAGACAAAGAAGTAAAACAACAGTGAGTCCACATGAAACTATAGCTATGTGGAGAGAGTTGAGATATTGAGACAATTTCCATTGCAACAGTGAAGGCTAAGAGACAGTGTAATAGAGTTTCTTTAAAATTATGAAGAGTTTTGATAGAATATATAGGAAAAGATTATTTCCTCTTGATGGGTGCCGGTGATGGGTAGTCAGCAATTTAAATTTGTCGCTAGAGTGAGGAGAGAGGTTAAGAAAAATGTCTTCATGCAAAAGGGTGTTGGAGCATGGAGTGCTTTGTCACAGAGGGTGTTTGAGGCAGAGACCACTCCATCTTTTGAGGGAAAGTAGGATAAATATTTTAAGCGGAGGAAGATACACGGCTATGGGGAGAGAGCAGTACAGTAGGATTCGTTTTGGATTGCTCCAGCAAAGCGCTGGCACTGACACAATGGCCCCATTGGCCTTCGGTGCTGTAAGCTTCTATGGTTGTATGGTCCTACTGTGCATGTCCATGTTTTAACCTCCATATTGGATGTTACTAAAGATTTGGTGTAAATCCGACCTACTTCCTTGCATCTGCATAGTCATTATTTTTTAACATTTTATTTCTAACAGAATCAATAAATCATTCAATGTAAAATGATGGTATAAACTTAGCAGAAACAAAAAGGATCTTTTTAAACCAATAATAACTATGATGTTTGTCTTACCCTTGACAAATATATAAACTGCAGTCTTTCTTTGTCGAACATTTGAAGAAGAGCTATTGCAGTAATAGTATCCTGTGTCTTTAGCTTGAGCTTTGCTTAAAGTCAGGTTACTACAGTAAGGTCTGTCGTTGTCCCCACTGTTAAAATTAATTATACTTAGTCTTTCAGTTCTGTTAATTATATGATCTGGCCAGGACCATAATATTGGTGATGATCCCCTGTGGAAACAAAAAGAAAAACATTACATAGTCTAGTTTATTTTTTCTTTGAAAAAAAAATCAGGTAACCTTAGAAATATCATCTGTATACCGAAGCTTCAATATTCCCATTTTATTGGCCTGTATATGCAATCAAAAATCAAACCTATGCCCATCCTTTCTTCATGTATTTTAGTCATCTTAAATAAAAAGAAACTGCAAATGTGGAGATGTGGAATAAAAATAGTAAATGCTGGAAATATACAGCAGGTTGGTCAGCATCTGTAAACAGAAAAGGCCATTAGGCCTGACAAACCCGTTAGGGCCAGCTATAATCCCCTGCAGCCGATGAGAACAGGGCGTATGGGGGGTCAAAATAACGGCATCCTGGTACTCATCGTGTATAAGCCACACTCACGCCATGTGCAATTTTAAAAGGTGCATCTGGGGCAGCTTTGGAGGCCAGTGTCCCAGCCAGGTCAGTGCCTCATTGAAATTCAAAATTGGGGTCTGATGACCTAATTCAATGACATTTTAATGCATTGTCACTCATTCAGCGCCTGGTGCCAGCAACAACTGTCGCCAAGGAGCAGCAGAACCAGAAGAGAGCTAATAAAGTAAGTTACTTTTGGTTTTTTTTAAGGTTTTCTTGTGGGCTAGAAGGAGCAGAAGTGCTCCTCCGGGCCCCACAAGTAAATCTTGGGCCTCACTTGCCCCTGGCTTCCCTGCTCCTCCAACCGTGATTGCATCCAGCATGCCCAATGCACTTAATTGACTGCCGCGGACCGCTTCTGTCACACTTGCCCTACTCCCGCCCAGGTTATTCCTTTGGATGAGAGTTGCTCTTTCAGTATGGTAATGAGGCCCGGAGTTAAAATGGTCCCGCTCGTCTCTCTTCCCAGGTTAAAATTGGGACTGTTGTGTATTCCCAGCATTTTTTCTATTTTTAGTTACATTTTACTTGCACACATGCGGTAACTGGAATTGCTTTGAACTACAGCATTCAAGGAAACATAACTGGCCGGATTTGAGCTCTTGTATTTTTTATATTTGCAATCAATTTTCTTTGGTTAAAAATCATTTGTACTGTCCAGACCAATATTTTAATGATTAAGAAGTGAGCAGCTTTGTAACTCAATAATTTAGATATTTGGTCACAGCCCTAGTGAATGGGCTCAAGTAACAGAATCACCTGACAGTTCAGACTATCAGTCATCTATGAGTGTTGTAAGTATTAGAACTGTGAAAGAATACCTCGTCTTACAAAAAGGAAGAAAAAAACACCTTTTTTTTTTATCTCCCTGCCTCCTAGCATCTCAAAATGAAATAATGACAACACCAACACCATCTGTGGAGAACTCCATCATGCTGTCAACATTTATCTTTATATATTTTCAAACTAAAATGATAGGACTTAAAATAGACTGATTGTTACAGAACATAATACATGTAAAAGTGTAGACTGGTAATGTATGTATCTTACATGACAGAGGATACAATTAACAATTTGCAGATGGATTTAGGTCAATTATACATCTGGGCAGACATATGGCAAATTAAATTTGATACTGACAATTGTGAAGTATTGCATACTGGACAAAATGAGCAACATAAATATGCAGTGATGGAAATACAATTGTACAGGGAGACTTAGAAAAGTAGTAACAATCAACTGCAATTTGAGACATTGTGAAGAATTTTTTTTTAATAATTAAAATGTTGGGATACACAGTCAGAACAGTGGAGTACAAGTCTAGAAGCTATGCCGAGGCTTTATAATACACTTACTTGTGGTGTTAATTCTCTTCGTGCATTAGCGCCCCAGTTAACATGATTACATCAATTCTTGCTCTATTTTAGCAGTCATTAACCAATTTATTTTAAACTGGTCTGTACTGCCTATATATTCTCTGAGAGGTATAGAACCTGGTGCCCTGTATCCTCCTTGAATGGTGTCAGACTCTCTTTAGCTTCATCCTTTGTTGCTCCTTCTCCTCTTCCTTGATAATGGCATAGAGTTGCATTCTCATTGGAAAAAGTCCTACCTACTGCTAAAATGCCCTGACTATGGATGGAGAGAGGGGAGGGTTCTGAAAATCTTCAGGTGGGATGACCCTGTGAGAGGCAGTCAGAATCAAGTGCAAGTCTTTGTAGACAGAAATACAAAAAAAAAAGTGCTTCCAAGCTGCAGAAATCACTATATAAAATGCCCCAAACCTTCAAGCACACAAATTGCTCACTTCCGGCTTGCTCAGGTGATCCTGACAGCTTCTGCATGTATATCTAAGTGTTTTGATACCAGAGGGCAATAGCAGTGTAAAACCAGGAAACTCGCAGCTGCTACATCGCTGGCTCCCACTCTAACACATGCAAATGCCATTGAGACTCGGTGGACGGATCACAGGAAGGCTCAAAAATACAAAGAAACTCATGAGAAGCCTTTTAAAAGCACACAAGTGGTAGAAACAATTTCCCCATTATAAAATTTCCTATGCCATTTATACAACTCTACTGCACAGAAAATAGTGAGGAAGTTCACCTACAAAGAGTACTGATTACTTCAGCTAAATATTTAAAGAGCATTCAGTTGTAAGTAGAGCATGTAGTTTGATATATTTCACATAAAGGAACTCTTCTAAAATGTTATTTTTCACATCCCATATAAATTCCAATAGATTGCCTCATCACGCATCATAATCTGATTTTCTATTTAACACATTTGTTGAGTAGTAATGGATAGCCTAATGAGAAATCATTCTAATTAAAATGTTTTCTATGTACAAATTTTACTGTAAAATTACCTGCATGTCACAAGTAGTGTCTGGTTAATGCTAATGACATGTTGCTTGGCTCTTAGGCTAAGTTCAGGACTGAGAAGATCTGGTGATCCTGCAAAACAGAAAAATATTTTTTTAATTTTCCTCATTGGTTTTCAAGCTAATAAAATAACTCTAGGTTTTTATTCCAATTCCGAGTACCCAGTTCCTGCTCAGATGATAAACAATTACAACCATAACAACAACAACACCAAAAGCACCTTGTATTTATATAGTGCCTTTAACGTAGTAAAACGTCCCAAGGTGCGTCACATGAGCGTTATAAAACAAAATTTGACACTGAGCTACATAAGGAGATATTAGGACAGAAAAGAGGTAGGTTTTAAGGCGCATCTAAAAGGAGGAAAGAGAGGTAGAGAGGTGAAGAAGTTTAGGGAGGGAATTCCAGCGCTTAGGGCCTAGGCAGCTGAAGGCATGGCCACCAATGGTGGAACGATTAAAATCGGGGATGCTCAAGAGGCCAGAATTAGTGGAGCGCAAATATCTCGGAGGGTTGTGGGACTGGAGGTAGGTAGGAGCAAGGCCGTGGAGGGATTTAAAAACAAGGATGAGAAGTTTAAAATCAATGCATTACTTAACCGGGAAGCCAATGTGAGCACTGGGGTGATAGGTGAACGGGACGTGGAGCGAGTTAGGACACAGGCAGCAGAGTTTTGGATGACCTCAAGTTTACGCAGGGTAGAACGTAGAAATTTTAAGTACTGAATTTGGAGCTAGTGTGCACCCTTAAGTAAGGTCAAAAGGACAGTCTCCCAGTTCCAGAAAAATCAACTAATCATGGGCGATATATTTTTAAATTAGTTTTACAATTATAGCAACATAAATGGAAACAATGCCAACAAGTTGGAATATCAGGGTTCTGTGAGAGTTATAGTGGGTAAATATGAAACAATGAATGCTTGCCGTTCACAATAGATTCAATACAGGAAGTCTTATTATACTGTACTTCCTTGAGTCCCAAATGACTACAGAAAGCTACAAATCTAAATTCAATAGAGGGTTGCCCCCATATCCTTTTCAATTTAATAAGTTTGTTCTGTCAAACAAAATGAAAGCTCAATATATTGTTTCATTTTCAAAGTAGTTACATTCAAGGTCCTCAATCAGACAAATTGTTCTCCTTTGAACTGCTTTGACCCTGCACTAAAAGACTCAAGAAAGAGTTAAAACTATGTGTTAGTCGCATAGCTACAGGTGCAACTGTCAAAACGCATCAAGATAATGTTACTGATATCCTTTGTTCAAGGTTTTATTGTAATTTAATGCCAAGCTTTTTGCTGAATGGCAAAACCAACACTTCGTAAAACAAATGTTTCTCTGCTAGCTTGCAAATAAATAGTATACTTTGTTAATAATGTATTATCCTCTGAACACGCAGATGTACAGCAAGCCTGTTCTTTAAAATGTGTATATTTTCTTCAACAATTGAAAATTAGGTTCTGCCAATAATGCATTGCATTCCCAACTCAGTGGGCCCCCAAACTTGAATACCAGCTTTAACTGATATTTATACTTATCTGTCAACATTGGCTCATTGTCACTGATTTTTGACTGGGGGAGGGTTGGTGATGAAGAACTTGCAGATCAATCCCACACATCAGAGGCACACCACTTGTTGACCGTTCACAAATCTTGTTAGTGGGAGTTCCACAGAAATCACTGTCAAAGGTATCTTTTGAGGGTTGATTTTCATTTTTACCCAAGCTAGAATATAAAAAATGTAGCATCGGACATACTCAGTAACACAGATCACTGTGTCACCAATCTAATTGCTTTCCATTACTCTATGCTCCAAGATGTTAATGTGTTTTGCTGATCACTCACCATAGTGGCAATGCTCCAAGATCTCGATATATCAGACTGACAGTCTAACTAAGCATTTTAGAGTACTTGTAGGTATTTCAGTCCAAACATTCGATAGAGTATTTGGTTTCTGTACTATTATGTAAATGCCAATGCTTTTATTAAACCATTAGTTTCAAAGGACTGAGATGCCTAATAGTTCTTTTTTCAATGTACAGAGCTTAGCTACCTATAGATTTCACAAAGAATAGATTGTTCTCTCCCTTCTTGCATATATTTTTCTTAAAATAACTCAAGAATTAAAGCTCAAAGCCAATATATATTTTTTAATTAGTTTTTTTCTTTTTTATTGACATTAAGATGCCATCCTTCGAAGATATTTCTAACTCCTATGCCTTCTTTAACCTCTCTTGCCAAGGGTAGCCTGTGAGGGTAGCCAGCTAGCTCCCAGGCCAGTGTCTCTGTGAACATGTTCAGGAGTGGTAAATGAATGATTCACTTTCCAGTTTTCCCTTCCACCCCCCACCCCCCCCCTGAAGGGAAGCACCTGCCATCTGCTAAGCACCTCTCATAGTGCCAAGACTGGAATTAGAAATTTAGCATGTGGTAAAATCATGAGTCCAGATCCACATTTCTCGTTTCATGGTGCAGCAAATTGTAGTGATGTCTCTGCACTGTCAAAATTGTAACTATTTAGCCTGTTTCTAAGTTTATTTGTGACTTTTTCAGATTACCTCAACAGCACAAGAACAATACCACTTCTGTATCATTTCAAATCCTGGCATGGTTTTAGAAACAAAAAGTCTTCAGATATAAATTTACTTGAATACCTTGAGAAAGTAAGTAACTTATTGGACGCGAGATACCCAGTCGATATAATTTATTTGGATTTTCATCTGCTAATTGGCAAAGTTCTGTTGGAGTTTGTTCTAGATCATCTGCAGTTCAAATGATTTATCAATAAAATGTAGGAAGCACTTCTAGTAACATTGTCATGTTTGCACATTGGGCTATGAAACTTGGATGATAAAGGAAAATTACTTGATTATCAATCATTCACTGAAAGTATCCAGTCAGTATCAGACAGTTATCAAAAGTGGCATTACTAAGAGTGGTTACACCAATAGAAGGGAAAACCACAGAAATTATACAGGTTGGAATTAAAAGTGATAAAGAAAAAATAATTGGAAGTTGCTTTTGACCAACAGCTCAACATAAACAAGTAGACAAACACCTGAATTCCCTATTGGATTTATTAGTGACTATCTTGCATTTATGGCCCCTAGTTTTGATCTTCACACAAATGGAAACATCTTCTCTACGTCTACCCGATCAAACCCTTTCATAATCTCAAAGACCTCTATCAGGTCACGCCTCAGCCTTCTCTTTTCTAGAGAAAAGAGCACCAGCCTGTGCAATCTTTCCTGAGATTGAGACTAATTAAGGCTAACTAAAATAAGTACTGGAAGCAGTAAGAGGGCAATAGAAAGCCAGGCCACAGGCAACAGCAAGAGTGATCCAAATTCTTTTTTTTTTTTAAACAACGTAAATAGCAAACAAAAAAAAGAGACAAGGTTAAGTGTGGTAGTAATTTGTAGGTCAAGAAATGACAAAAGGTGTTAAAGGAGCTGTTCACATTAATCTTACAAAAGAAAGCTTGGATATCCAGTTATTTTGGCACAAGTAGACATCAGTAAAGCATTTATGCTATAAAAACAAATTCAAGAAACTAAAGGTTCCTGGACAAAGGGGATATACACTAGAATTCTCAAGAAAATGAGAGAGCAAATAGATGAAATCCTGGACAATATGTTTTAGGAAATTCTATAAATACTTCAGTAAAGCGAATGTTATCCTGACTTTCAAAAAAGAAGCAAGACATCGACCCTTGACTTATAGACCAGACAGCATTGTTATTGGGGAAAATTTTCAAAATAATTTTACAGGATGCTACAAAGAAAGTCAAGGCACAAAGCAACATTCTGTGCTTCAGAAATCTTCTGCAATTCTTTCAAGATGTCAATGAATTGGTTATGAGGGAAATCTAGTTTACCTACTATTTCAGAAGGCATAACATTCCACATTAAAAATTGAAGGAAGGAAACAAAGAGTAGGGGTTAAAGGCAGTTCTCAGTGATTGGAAGTGGATAGTGGTGTTCTATTCTGGTACTACTTCTGTCACTGCGTATATCAATGATTCAGATATAAAACTAGAGGGACTGGTGTCCAAATTTGCAGACAATATTAAAATAGGAGGCACAGTAAGTAATTCTTAAGACCAAAGGAAGCTTATCTGATAGAGGTATTTAAAATTATGAAGGGATGGAACAGAGTAGATAGAAACAGACTGTTTCCAGTGACTAAAGAGTCTAGAACAAGGAGACATAGATATAAGATTAAATGTAAGAGATTTAGGACAGAGCAGGATAAATATTTTTACACAGAGGGTTGCGGAATGTACTACCAGGAGTTGGTGATTAAAGTAGAGACCATGGTTGAAGGAAAGAGGGATAAAGGGATATGGGAACTTGGCGGAAACATGGGATTAGGGTTATTGCTCAGTGGAGGATAAATACCAACACTGATTGGTTGGGCTGAACAGCCTGTTTCTGCGTTGTCCTTTCCATGTAATTCTATGAGTATTATAATGAAGATTAAGGTCCATAGTATTAATAACAAATTAGTTAATTGCATTAAAATTACAGTACAATAGAATGCAGACGGTTAAGTGGAAACATCTCTAGCCTGCGGCAGCTACTAACAGAATTCTGCGGAATTCAGATCTAGGGCAATATTGAGATGAATACTTATGTATTACGAAAATTTGCTACTGATTCTAACCCCAGTATCAGTTGACAAGTATAAGGAAGTGACAGCTTTCAAAGGAATCTGGGTTAATTAAATGGGTTACAAAGGAATTGTAAATGTAAGTAAATAACTGGAATAGGAAATGCGAGATGTTCAAATATGATGAAGGGACTCAATTTTAACTTGGCCAGATAAACCAAGTCCCGCAGGGGCACAATCATAGGAAACTAGGAACAGGAGTCGGCCATTCAGCCCCTCAAGCCTATTCCACCATTCAATTAGATCTTGGCTGATCTGTATCTTAACTCTATCAACCTGTCTTGGTTCCCTAACCCTTAATACTCTTTCCTAAAATCTATCAATCTCAGTTTTGGCATTTTCAATTGACTTAGCCTCAACAGCTTTTTGGGGAGAGTTTCAGATTTCCACTACCCTGTGTGTGCTTCCTGATAACACCCCTAATAGCCTAGCTCTAATTTTAAGGTTATGCCCCTTTGCTCTGTACTCCCCCACCAGAGGAAAGAGTTTCTCTCTATCTACCCTATCGATTCCTTTAATCATCTTAAACACCTCAATTAGATCACCCCTTAATGTTCGATACTCAACGGAATACAAGCCTAGTCTATGAAACCTGTCCTCATAATCTAACCCTTTTAGCCCGGTATCATTCTGGTAAATCTACGCTGCACCCCCTCCAAAGCCAGTATATCCTTCCTGAGGTACGGTGCCCAGAACTGAACACAGTACTCTAAATGGGGTCTAATCAGAGCTTTATATAACTGTAACATAACTTCCACTCCTTTGTATTCAAGCACCCCTTCCCCACCCCACCCCAAGATAAAGACCAACATTCTGTTAGTCTTTTAAATGTTTTGTGTATCTGCCCAGTGTCTTCCCATAATATTTATTCATCGTAGGTCTGGTCCACCCAAACTCATTATTAGAATAAAATTAACAAATTAAATTAGAATGATGAGGTCAGGGAAATTAGAATAAAGATTCCATGTGGTGTCCATCAGTCACAAAAGGCATCTAGTAAACGGCTAGACACCACATATTCCTGCTCAAAGGTCTCCTGGGCACAAACTATTGCTTGAAATATGGGCAAGCAGTCAAAGGAAGCTTGCCAGGAAGTCTATGTATCCTGGATAGCCTTTAAAGAAAGAAAAGAACTTGGATTTATATAGCGTCTTTCACGACCTCAGGACGTCCCAAAGCGCTTTACAGCCAATGAAGTACTTTTGAAGTGTAGTCACTGTTGTAATGTAGGAAATTGACTGCCCTGGAACAGACCCACCAGGTGATCTTCCAATCTGTGGATCACCCGCTCTTTATAGAATGGAATGAAAATTGCTCGGGTTCTACAACGGGCAGGCATTTCAGGATAAATACCGACACTGGGCAGATTACCGCCCAGGCAGTGAAGACAAAAAATTTACTCCAGTGGCTATTAAATAACTGAGCTGATACATTTAAAAACAACTTACATTTGCCACTCAAGTACAAGACCACAAACAGCTCATGTAATGTTGAATTAAAATATTCTGACAAGCCAAATACTCCTTACTTGACTGAAATGAAGAAACACAATTTGAAGTAGTGGGCTGGATTTTACCAACCTCGGTGGGTCCATGGCGGGCGACGTCGGTGGTGGGTCACGGCCCCGCTGCTGGCTCCATCCCTGCCTTCGAAATGAATTTACCGTGATTGGGCTTGTTAAGCCCGCCCAGCGTGTTTGCCGGCCAATTAGAGGAAGCAGGTCTGGTGACGTCATTTGATGACGCGTCATCAGCCAGTTTCCTTGAAGGGACCATGGCCAACTTTCTTTTGATATTTGTGCTGTCAGTGTTCTGCAATATTGTGGTGCTGCAAACACTGACAAGCACTGCACAAAAGTGCAGGGCTGCACCAAGGCTCTGCCATGACTCCCTCCATATGCTTATGGAGGTTGTCATAGCACACAGGGAGGTCCTCTTCCCTTCCAATGGGTGGAAGAAACCTCCCCAGGAGATCAACGCAGCCTGATTACACATTGCACAGGAGGACACAAGCAGGGATGTGGTCAGGAGGACCTGGGTGCAGTGCCGCAAACGTTTCAATGATCTCAGTCGATCACGAAACGTTAGTACAAAGTCACACTCAACCTCATCCTGCTGTGCCTCTCATCACATCCCCATCAGTCTGCCTTCCCTACCCTACACTTGCACATCCTTACTCACACCAACTTACCTTGCACCTCCACCCATCCCTCTCTATCTACATTATCACATCACCATCTCACTAGCCACCCCTCACACTCACCCTCATCCTAGTCCAATCATACCAACTAACAACACACAAGGGTAGGCACTTGGGTGTTTTATCCAATGTTCATGTAAAGTTTCTGTTAATGTGGTGTCAAACATTGAAACCTTTATTTTCAACACTTTGCGTTCTTGGACAGATTAGTGTGCACCTTTGGAAGTGGCTTAGTGAGCTGCAGTGAATGGTGAGACATAACGGTACTCCCCCCCCTCCGCAATGGTGATGAGTGTGAAAGGAATGGCTTGGGCATTGTAGGGATGCTTTATGGTGTTGGTGTGGGGTGGTGCCAACCTGGCGCATCATGTGGCAGCCAGGGTGTACAGCGTCAAGTGAAGTAAATCTGGCCATGGCGAGGCCAGCCCTGGCCTCCCGGGCGGCAATGTGCTCGGGTGCTGATGCCCGCTGTCCTGTGCAGCATCAGTTGGCTGTGGAGAAGGTTGGTGTTGTTGTTGGTGCTGCTGGTGTGCCTGGTGCTGCTGGTGTTGGGGCTGATCGTGGTGGGATTCTGAGGACCAAGGTGAGAGAGTTTCAAGGGCACCCATGCTGATGGAATAGACGGCAGGTGAAGTAGAGATGACAGAAGCGATCTGTCAATGGTGGGAGAGGTAATGATGTCAGACTGGATGGAGACTTGTGTAAAGACCTGCTGTAAACAAGCCACTAATGATTTTAATTGCCTCCCCTGCCGTTGCGTGTCGGGTCTGGTCAGCGCCCGACATTTGGTAAAGGTGTATGGCGGCGGGTTCACAGCGGGGTCCTGACCCGCTGGGGGAAAAAAAACACTTTCCCACCTGACCCGCCACTGATCGCGCCCGCTGACCCCCCCACAAACTCCAGCCCAGCCTATTAGAGATAATTTTTTTTGAACACATTTTTCTCCTGCCTCATTCTAGGTACAAACCATCCTCATGAGCTCTCAATTAAAGGTATTTTTGACTTTTTCATGATATCCACTGCATTACTTTATGTTAAATGATACTCACAATATCGATCGTGCACTTTACTAGAACACGGAATATCCTCGTCTCCCAAGAACCACCACTGTACAAGGAAGGCGTATAGTATAAGATTCTGGTTTCCGTGACTGACATGACTTCTACAACAATTTAGTTGACAGTGGTGTTAACTGATATTTGCTTTCAAAACTGAAAATTCAGTTACTAAACTACAGAGCACAAAATACTCTGAATAATAATAACATACAATCAAATGTTTCCAAAAGTCTAATAGTCATAATGATCTATTCTTGTTCATAAATATTGTATTTTAATGGCCTACTGGCTTTAACAGAAGGTACTTTTCAAGCTAAAAACACTGCAGTCAGGCATATATTTTTGTAAGTAGGACAGTGCAACTATATTTGAGTCATCATCAATCATAAAGTTACACAGTCTCAGCTGCTGGTTTAGGACAACAGAACCTTTTAACCTTCAGGCTCTGGATGCTTGATTTATAATTCTCAGAAAATAATCCCTGCAAAAGTATATTAATCGTTTCATACATATATAGCACTAACCAGATGTAAGCTGCTTGCTTATTTCTTCCCTCTAAGACTTCCAATGGTGAAACAAAGCACCTGTTCTGCAACACTGGTAACATGAGGATCAAATCTAAATTCAAAGCTACATGATCGCATAATTATATTTGTTAAAATCTCTGATAAACATACAAAAGGTGTTGGGGTGAAATTTCACCTTCATCGCCTGGGTGGTAATCTGGTGGAACAGGTCGGCCATTGTAGAACTGGCCTGATTTTTGTTCCATTGAAATCAATAGAATAGTCTGGGTTCTACAGTAGGCGGGTGATCCATTCCACCAGGCAGTGAAGAAGAAAATGTACTCCAAATTGTTTTAAATTCAATTCATCCAAACTTCCAATGTAACATCTCAAAAATGTAATAGAAAGGTATTTTTTACTTAAGATACGTATTTATTTCAACAGCATCAAATGGTGGTGGGGGGGGGGGGGGGGGGGGGTAAAATCATGCTACTTCTACAGTGAAACCAGCTTCCACAGGAGCATACTATATACTTTATAGACTTAGAATATGGTCAAAAAATATTTTTCAAAGAAAGGGACTTTTGGCCCATTTGATTTCATCCTTCTGCAACACCAATCATTCCAAAATAGGAATCCTCCCTTCTTCCCATTACAGCATCTTGGCATCAACCACTCTTCCTCGCACCTATTCCAGCTTTTGATCACCTCCTATGTAAAGAAATACTTCCTAATGTCTGTCCTAAATTTGCCTTTCCAAATCCTGAACTTGTACCTTCTTGTTTTGCCGCCCTACTGTATCTGAAAGTTTCTTCTCAGCAGCCCCATGTCGTCCATTGGTTCCAAACCATTTGTTAACTTTGTGAACAATCAAAATAGACCTGCAGTAATCACACTTAAGCATTCTAACAAGTAGGAAATGAACTCTCTACATCCCTATAAGAAATTAGATGTTCACTAATATATTTGTGATTAAATACTTCAGAATCATGGCTGAAGAATCTACAACAAAGGCACAATTTTTAAAAACCAAGCAAACACTGGGTTTTAATCACATGGTATGAAAGACTATGGCTGGTAGGCAGTAGGAGAGCAAAATGCTGACATCACTAGAGGAGGTTATTGTGGAACTCTTTGGCCTACAAAGTCTCTAAGGATGACAGATGCTGAGATGGGTTCAGTGACTCCTGTATGTGTCTTCCCCTTTGTTATATTTTTCCACAAACAGGATGTGTAGTCAGCAACAAAAGATAAAAAATCATCTTATGCTTTGGTTTGTGGATATTGGCATTATTGCCATTGAAATATTTACATTTGACCAACCTGACTATCCAGACTCCAGGGCACTACCTCACCAAACACTGAACCAGAAGACATTCACGTGACCATCACTACTGTACCAACCAACAGGTCAAGTGTGGCCAATGGAAAACTGATAGCTTGCAAAACTCACTCCACTCACTCCAAAAGTTTACTTTTAGTGGCAATTATTTAATTATTCTTTACTGAAGAATAGGTGGCCCACCACAGCATTATTATACACTTACCAAAAGAAGCTTACATTCAGCAATAATCCAGCCAGTTAAAGAAGTAGTCATTATAGCATATATTACATTGATGTAGCACTTTTAAAATAGCAGAGTATAAACAGGATCCAACCCTTTAAACAATAGAAATGGATGTATTACTCAAATTTCTAAATTTGTTAAGTTGTTTAAAATGCAAGACAAAATGACACTTTCTCAGGCCATGCAGTAATACAATCAAATGTAAGCCTCCAGGCTGCATAATGGTTGACATCTATTGCAGTTTGTAGAGATAATCCCTAACGTAAATCACTTACCATAGAACTTCAACAAGATTAATCCAAAAGTTTAACTGTTTTTGAAGGTGACCACATCATCATAATTTATTCCATTTCTATAGACCAATAACCTGTATAAATCACAATATCAATTCAGAAGATCATACAAATACAGACCTAACTAGACTGAAACAATTAATGTTGTAAATAAATTCTACACAACTTTTGCATAGCTTCCAGTAATTGAGTTGTTTCTTTACACCCAAGACCATTTGAACCTCCAGATGTATCCTATAATATTCAAAGAAAGTGTTTGCCTTGTGGTCATGCAAGCAGTATTCTAAATCTATTTACAAAAAAGGAGGTTTGGCAAATAGAGAAGAGAACTGTAAAAGACCTCAGGATGACAGAAAGGTTAGCAGAATGGGTATACAGGTGGCATATGCAATTTAATGCAGAGAGATGTGTGTGTGTGGGAGGAAAAACAAGGAGTGGGAATATCGACTCAAAGGAAAGATGGTGAAGGCTGTGGAAGAGCAGAGAGACCGAGGAGTGCATAATTCTTAGAAAGTGAGCATACAGGCAGGTAAAGCCATTAAAAATAGTATAATTTTGGATTTTATAAATTGGGACTTAAAGTGCAAAAGCAAAGAGCTTATGATAAATTTTCACACCACAATGGTTATACCACAGTTACAGTACTGTCTGCAGTTTTGGGCATTCCATTATAGAAAGAATATTGAAGCCACAGAGATCACACATCATAGATTCACCAGGATGATACCAGGGAAAATAAAATAATTACCAAAAGAGACCTTTTCCACTGAAGCAGAAAAGGCTATGGCAAGATATTATAGAAGTTTTTTTTTAATTATGAAGAGTGAATAGGGGAAGACTATTATCCCCTGTTTGACGAGTCAGTGAAGAAGGGTCATCAATTTAAAACCGGCACCAAGGTTGAGAAGAGAAGTTAGGAGATATTTTGTTACGCAGAGAATTTTTAAGCATATGAAATGTATTGACGTAGGGAATAGTTGAATCAGAAACCTTTGCATATTTTAAGGGAAGAGTAGATAAATAATGGAAACAGAGGAAGGTACAGGGATATGGGAAAGAGAGCAGGGCAATGGGATTAATTTTGGATTGCTCTACCAAAGAGCCAGTGAATACACGATGGGCCAAATGGCCTCCTACTGTACTAGATATTTTTATGGTTATAATTGATGTTATCGGTTTCTTGGCAGTTCTTAAATTACCCGTGAATGTGCACCATTTTGGATGACAACAGTCAGGAATACATAACTTCTACAATGCCGTGCACATCAAAAAAGGTAGCAACAATTTGAAGATCCTACATGTTCACACATTTCTGGCTTACAAGCCAAAATAATCTTGTCCAACAACTGCCAAAAAATGATAACATTACTGTAAATAAAATTTCAGTAATGTTATTAAAGATGCTGGTCAACAAAAAAGTCTGTTCTGACTTTTACACTAAACAGTTGAATGATCTCAAAGCACTATTTTCCAAAGGAAAAACTTACACCTGTGAAAACTCCCATCCACATTCACTTTCAAAAGTATACAAAATGGTATCTAATCAACAAATTGCTGGACTTATTTGTCGGTCACTGCCTTTGACATTGCTTAACTGGCTGCTCTGTCACCACCATTTTTAACCAGTATTTTTTTTTGACAATATAAAGCCTTTAACACCATGAAACACTTCTATTCCTAAAATTTGAACTTTTTGTTGAATTATTTGGCATGTCAGAGCTGATGAATTGAACACTTTTCCTCTTTGGGCACTCTCTGCCAGCATAAAGCAATCCCAACCCATATGTTGCATAGACAGCTGCAAAACAGGGTTTCCTGTACTCCGCCCCAATGAAAAAGATATTTTCTGATTTTAGAAACCAAAGAATTCATTTTAATAGCAAATAAAAATGCAGTTTTCTGCTGGATGAGTTTGTTCAATAGGATTTTGTTAGTCTTACTGGCAGAACTTGGCCAATCAAGGCACACCTACAATAACAATAGTTGCATGGCTCTCAAGTGGCTTAACTACACCTACAATAACAATAGTTGCATGGCTCTCAAGTGGCTTAACTAAATAAAGTAACAACCAAGTCCAGTCATCCAGCTATAGAGAGTGGAAACAAAATTAAGCATATGAATGAGTTTGTACAGCCTAATCCACTGACACAGCCACTCCTGGATTTTTAAAGAGTGATCCATAGATCATTACATTAGAACTAAAGTACTTGCTCTTGTGTGTATAATCAACCTTGGAGTTTTGAAATTTGAAACAAAAAGTAAACTACACTTTAAAAATTGTGTCCATTATCTGCTTGTGTAGAAAGTATTAAATTACAGTAAAATTAATTGATTATTTGTTCCTAGCCTTCTCTATGTTAGTAATGATTAATTAAAACATCCAAATCTTGATTTCCTCTGAGAAAAAAATATATACAACTGAACAGTGCATCAGAGCTTTTCATCACTTTACTGCTGTTTAAAGGAGACCCTGAACCTGAGGCATCTCAACTGAGGAGTGCTGGTGAGCAGCAGTTTGAAAGCTTGCTAGTCATTGATGAAGTGGGTGCTAATCCTCTAATGGATTATTCCAGGATCGTCTTATCCTACTAACATTGGCCCAGTTAATATAACAACTGCATCAAATATTTAGTTGCTCCATTGTTGAATTAACTCCAGCTGATGGATCAGCTAATCATTACCTGGTTATTTAAATTTTTCCCAATGGAAGCTGCTCACTCTTTTAGTTGCAGTGGTTGATGGCAATTGCCAGCACCAATTAAGAGGTAGCATATGCCTCCTACTTAAAGGGGCACAACCAATAAAAACTTTAAGAAGAATTAAAGGAAACTTAATAAATTAAATCAAAATTCTATTTTCTGGGGTGATGAAGCACTCCAGTCATGGAAGCTGCCTCTAACAAGGCACTAATAAGTCTTAACAAGCAACAGTGGATTTTTTACATTTCACTCCCTCTTTTTTGGGTTGGAAAACAAGGAATTGTACAGAAAAGATATTAACTGGCAGTTTCAGCTAGTGTTCATCAGCTTTAATGAGTAGAAAACATTCCCCATTGTGCCTTGTTCAAATTTCGGGTCTGAACTACATATTCATTCAGGTTCAGTGTCACCGGTTCACTCCTGTCAGTAGTCCGAGCAACCCCTACAATCTGGAAGGTACCTTTACTACTCAATATCTAGCATAACCTGGGGACTGTAACAGTTATAGTCCTCGTTGAGTCTACTGGATACTATGAACTCATATGTGCCACCACGTACATTTTTCCTATCTTTCAGGAGGCAGACTGCAAAGTACTCTAGTGAGACAAGGCCAATTTTAAACAAACTAACTGGTTTATATTACATTATCATTTTCATAGAGAAATGTACCTATTTCCTATCATTCCTCATAACACCATAATAATAGATTATGCAACTTTCCCCTTTTGTTGTGGAATAAACTGAGCCAACATGACACTACTTCACAATAAAATTGACAGATCAGATATTGAAGGAAGTTACATTTATATAGCACCTGATCAGATCATCAGAATGTCTGAAAACACTTCACAACCAATGAATTACTTTTGGAGTGCAATCACTGTTGTTATATAGGCAAACATAGCAGCCAATTTGCACAGTAAGGTACCTCAAACAGGAAATTAATAACCAGTGAATCTATGTTTGGTAGTGTTGATTGAGGAGAACTTCCTGTTCTTCTTTGATAGTGCTATATAATTCTTTACATCCACCTGAACAGGCAGTTGATGTTTGGATTTAATATTTCATACAAAAAATGGCATCTCCAACAATGCACCATTCCCTCAGTGCTGTACTGAAGTATCAGTCTAGATTTGAACCCATTATCTTCTGACAGAGGTGAGAGTGCTACCATTGAACCAAGCGGACGCTAGATAAACATCCTTGCTGTATTATTTACTGCTTAGCATTTATAATGGGTTCTAATTTACAACAATGTAAGAATATTTCCTCTATTGTAGTTGTAGTGTTTATTACTTGGCCACAAATAGTAAACAGAAGAACTCGTCCCTCAAGATGTGAGAAAGATCACTTTGTAAATGTACTTTGTTTTGCTGTTAAATGTATTGATTTAATACACTTGACACATAGCAGATTTTTACCATAATCAATTTTTCCCTTATTTCAATCATAAATACAGGTATAATAATTTATACATTTCTACTTATATATGATTATGCTACACTTTCTAGCTGTGCATATCAGGGTGATATCATGATTTTGCTTGTGACCCATGAAAAACTTAGATTTTTTGCTGTGTTGCAATTGCAGGCCAGTCTAATATATTCTGAAGCAGCTCAGGTTGTGTCAGTGCCATCTAACTGTCACTATATACAAAATACACACAGCACTGGATACCTAATATGGAAAGCACCGACCCTCACTTGTGTGACTTCCTGGAGACCCACTGTTTGGATGAGCAAGTGGGGATGGTCGGGAGGCTTGGAGGTCGCGTCGCCGACTTGGGGAGACTGGGAGCCCCCTGGGAATGGCATGGGAGAGTACCTGTATGACAAACTCACTCTGGGAGAGAGCGATTAAAGTGACTACTGGGATCAAGCTTATTGTGATTAGTACTCGTGTTTATATAATTGTGTGTGAGACCCCTGCCTTGTAGGGAATGATGGCCTGTGACTTTGTACAAAGAGCTGAGACCTGGGCTCTGTAATGTCATTTACTGTAAATAAATTGTTCAATTTTAAATTTAAAAAAAATGGAAGTGGAAATATTCACACAGGACTGATTTTTTGAAGTCATGGTCATATGATGTTGCTGGGCCAGAGTTGAGAGACCTTTACTCTACACATGAACCATGTTATTCCTGACCTGCTGACCACTGACAATGATTGCTTGAAATGGAAAAGTATTCTATTTCCTAGCACTGATCTCTCTCACTTTGATAGGCAGAAAAACTGCCCTAGAATATAATTTTTGAAAAAGCAATCACCCAAAATGTACAGTTCAAGACAATTAGGATATTGCTCTCAAAATACCACTATCCACTACCAAAATGGTAGAACTAGGACATCCTACAAAAGATATAAGGAGTTATCTGTTTTTCCCCACAAACAAAATGTTGTTTCCATTTGTTTCAGGTGTGCTGAAATTATATAGAAATTGTTTAAGTATCTGGTATGTAATCGGCGTTTTAAGTAGTTTATACTGCAGTTTATACCAAGCTCATGGTTATTCCAACAAATAGAATTATGTCTACTGAGAAGGCATTCACCTATGCCAAACACTGACATGAAAAGCCATGCCACTTGTGGTTTCAATATATAGGCAACAATTAGAAACCAATCAACGCCATATTATTACCCACCCCGAAGAGCCTTTAATCATTGGAGGAGTGTGATTTTAATAACTGTTTATCCTTTATTTGTTTTAACATTATTATTTATAGATATCCTAACAATTAGTCTATGCCCAGTTTATATGTTGTTACACCTAGAATAAATGCTTCTTTCACCATAGCAAATGTTTGTACAAATCATGTCTCCATCATGGAATATGTGAGGAAAACACATAACAGTGTTGAAAAGGTTCTGAAAACATTCGGTGATGTTCTTTTACAGAATCCATACCACATATACGGCCCATTCATGTGTAAATACTCTCTTACCCAACTGTTATATAAGTACAGTAATGGTCAAAATAATAAATGAGTTTAGCTGTATAGTTGGCTTTGAGAAGACACTCCTGCTGTCAATATTTGCAAAGGGGTTAAATCCTACCCCC
Organism: Squalus acanthias; assembly: GCA_030390025.1. Classification (NCBI taxonomy): domain Eukaryota; kingdom Metazoa; phylum Chordata; class Chondrichthyes; order Squaliformes; family Squalidae; genus Squalus; species Squalus acanthias. The sequence continues at coordinate 33,758,613 of CM059431.1, read as the reverse complement.
TTTATTTTGACACAAGCTTCTTCAAAGGGTCACTGCTTGAAAATACATTGCAATTTATCAACTTGTCTGTCACCAAGCGACCATCAGGAGCCTACCCTGTGGTGACCTACACCCGACTGAGACTACTTTTTGTGATTCCAACATAAAGAAGGCTGAGAAAAACACAGAATTGTTGGAGCCACATAAAATAAACTCCAATATTAGTTCCCCTTTTTAAATAACTTCCATGGGTGTATTAATCCTTCACTATTCAGGAAAGATTTTCAGCATATACTCAAATAATACAACAGTCCTCTCTAAATGAAAATGGTAGGAAATATTAGTGCAGCAACATAAAAACCATGTGTCCACACTATTTGAAAGGGTGGCTGATTGTGATGGTGGACATCTAGCTCTGGAATTATATTTAATATTACTTAATATTCAGTATTATTTAATTGTAAGTAAGTTCAGAGTGGGAGCAAATGTTACAACTGAACACATATATATTCTTCTAGTGGATTATTCTTTTTAAAAAATCCATCTGGAAACGATCAAATCATCTTAAAGAAAAACAATTCTCTTTATATCTACCTTGTCTAAAATACATTGTCCGATGTAAACCGAAACTACAAAAAGTAATTGCACAATCAGGAATTTCCCTGCCCATGGTATTAATGCTTATTATTGATTTCTCTGTCTGATTTTGAAATGACTAATTACTGACACACAATGAATACGGGTGAGTACACAGTCCGTACTCACCCGAGAACGGCCGAATTTTTGGGCCAGTATTTAGCAGAGGCTCATTTCCAACATATTCATTTAAATCTACTATGAGTCACTGTAGTAAGAGTTGTCTTTCAAATCTACAGGACAGTTTCAATCTTACCAAAATCTGTAATTTACTTTTGTGACCCACATTGATAATGACTGGAAATATACACAAAAGAAAAAATGTAAATATCTTATGAGCAGTACTGACATTATTTAGTACATTTTACTTATTTATTTATACCCTGCTATTACATTAGTAAGTAAAAACCAATTAAATTACAGAAATAAACTTCCGTCAACAATTCACATGGCAAATTTTACAATTGTATAGCCTCTGTGAGATACTGATGTTTTTGTCAATCAATGTATTTTAAATCACATTAAAGTAGTTTTAATAGAAGACAAATCTAATTCACTTTAACAAATCATGGTGTGTACAGAGCCCCTGACCTTTAAGATCTAAATAGCCATCAGCTTGTAATAAAGTTATCAATCATGCAGCAATGGTTTTGCACAGTGGTCCTTCTGCATACATTTCAAGCCTCATTAGCCATTTTCTCATGCATTGTCCCATATATTGTCAAATATAAATCCTTCTGTAATCATAAAGGTGAAAAGCCATCAGAGTTCTATTGCTGATAAAATAAATGGTGCCTACATTGAATCTTAATATTGCATAAATCTGAAGGCACACAGGTGTGTATTCATTATAGGCTGTGCTACCAAAATATGTAAAGAAGTATTTAGATACATTACTGTAGCTAGCTCTCTGAGAACCCCTGTCGCTTTAGCTCAAAGCTGTGCAATGGAGTAAAATAAATCCTTCTGAACTCCAGAGGAGGTATAAAGGAAAGTCCTAAGGTCTGAGACCAGAACAATCAGAAGTGAAAAGCAATGACATACATTGACACACTAGAAAGGCCCTTTCACCATACTGTGCAGTTTTTGGATGCAGTGACCTCTAATTTAGGATAAATGGAGATAAGTTCCAACAAAATGTTGCAGTCCCATATCCAACAAAGCAAAAAATAGGACACAAATTATTGGAGGCTTTCATTCATACCACACTTTAATGCAGTATCTAGCATGCAGTAAAATGCTGAAAGGAAGATAAACTAAACTCTGGATACATATTAAGAATGTCAGTTTTAAATTAGCTTATTTGTTGTTTAATCAGCATGGAACCAGTTGTTTCACGTAATCCGTTTTGCCTGGGTCCACTTGCTTACTACAATGGAACTGAGAAAGAGTGAAAGTGCATTTAATTGTTGTTGTGACTGTGCTGATCAGTCACTCATTAATTTACCAAGATTTCACTCTCGGGCTACTAAACAATACTCCTGCTGTGTGTGCGCTTCGGAATGGGGACTGTGGCTCCACATTTCCTGGTCCCAAAGTAAAGTTTCTTCTTTCCTTTTGTTAAAGTTCATCATGGCATTATAAATTTTAAACTGAATGGTGGATATGCCACTGTACCAAAGGTGGTTCGGAAATTACAAGCTCACAACTGTTACTTGAATATTGTTCAGGCCCTCTTTGTAATACTACAACTTAACAGCTGATAAAGAATACTGATCAAAATCGAGCTTTCAAATTACCGTTTTAGTAGGTTGGCAATTTCTGCATGAACAATCTCAAGAAGTGATTTTAAATATATGCGTCTGCTATGGAGGACAATGGCACATCAAAAAATGTTAGATATACAAAAAAGTCTAGTTTCCTCTTTCATATTCAGCACTTTTTCCCTTGCTTAGTTATGCTGTGATATAGTACTATATTGTTACAATTGCAGTGCATGCAATAGCAATGAAAATGTATTCTTTAATTTAAGGCAGTTAATATTTCTGAAATATAGATGTTCAATTATATGCATCACTGTTTAGCAGCCGACCTGCCTGCACTTTTTGGATGCAGTTATACAACCGCTTTTGCATTCTTGCCGAACAGTTGTCGGGAAGGAAGCTGTCTCACACAGGCCCCCTTGAGGAGACTCTTTCACACTGCCTGGGTTTGAAACCAAGTATAACTCCACCATCACGCCTGGTTTAAAATGCTCGGGGGGCTTAGATCTCATAGACACGTCAGAAAAACTTATGCAGAATAGTTTTGAGTGTACATAGCTGTGTATACACAGAACTCGCTACTGGTCCCGAGAGATCAATTCACAACAAAGCAGAAGAAATCAGATTCTGCCGGGCTGGAATGGATTCGATAGCTACTGGTCTCAGACTGATGGCTACTGGTCTCAGACTGATAGCTACACTACAAAACTAGCTTCAGACGCGCACCAAAAATTGTTGAACGCTGCTAGATACTATTAGAAGAAATCACTCAGGCACGTCCGTCAGTGAACACGACTTATCCCTGTTGTGGGAAAAAAAACACCTCTGACCGAGGGGAATGGACACAGGATGGCTTTATCTTCCAGTTTCATCATTGAAGCACCAATGTGTTATGTACCTGAAATTGCATTTTAATGAATGTTGGTTCATTACTGACCCTTGGACTTCGAGCCTGTGCGAGGAAATAAGACCTCATACTCTATCAACATATAGAAAACAAAAAGTAACATTCACGCCGCTCCCCGTTTAAATTACCAGCGAATTTGACAACATCCCATTTATTCTGTTCTTTATCAGTTTGTGTTAATTGATTTAACTCAGTTCCACTTAATTATAGTACTACAATGGTGGCGAGGGTCTGGAACTCACGAAAGGGTGGTAAAGGCAGAGACCCTCATCACATTTAAAAACTACTTGGATATGCACTTGGAGTGCCGTAACCTACAGGTCTACGGACCAAGTGCTGGAAAGTGGGATTAGGGTGGATAGCTCGTTGTTGGCCAGCACGGACAAGATGGGACGAATGGCCTCCTTCTGTGCTGTAAATTTCTATGATTCAATACAAAAAAAAGTAAAAGTGGATTTAATTGGTATTGATGCATTTACTATTCTATCCCTGGGCTAAATAAAATCGTTCGGGAGGGGACGAGGTACCTAGTTTAACTCACTGGATTCCATATTCTGAGCTGCCTGAGCATTATAATAATCGATTGCATTTTACTTGCATGAGAGATTAGAACTTTACATATTACTGTTGAATCTTATACATAACTAAAATGTTATTCCACTACTGAATTACAATTCTAACTGCCACACGAAAAGTCTAACTCTACTCTCCCGTCTTTATTAGCGCGTTAGTTACCAAGGTGCTTGAAACACGATTGCAATTTTTTTTAAGTGTCTTTCGGTCGGCCTGGTGTGAAAAGCATCTGCGTCAATTGGTAATCATTCATTCGGATGTATTGTCCAATGGGTCACTACATTGCACCACAGTTAATGCACAGAGACCTCGCTGAAAGCCGACTACCTGAGTTGAGACGGAGCACACAACAGCCCCGAGATGAGACTGCGGTAGGTTGGGCTTAAAGCGGCCTGGAGCTGCGTGTGGGCATGAGCTGTTGAACATCCTGTCTTCGTGCCGACTCGCCACCCCACCCGCAGCGCTGCAAAAACTGCGATACATCCCCCCCCCCTCCCTCCTCCCTACACTCCTTCTGGCCCCATGGTTTGTGAATCTCCATGCAGAAGGTTTACGTCTTGCAATGTACTAACCATGGACCAAGCAAGCGGCTATGTGGATTTGCCCACATCACATTGATGACATACTCTGCCAGAGGTCAGTTATGGTACAGAGAAATAAAAACAGAAAATGCTGGAAATACACAGCATCGGTGGAGTAGTTCCAGCATTTTCTGTTTTTGTTACAGGGAAATCTCGGTTTGTGAAATGATGTCTAACATGACTGATAAAAATAACATACTTGAAAAATAATTACTGAAAATAATTTCTACAATTTACCAATTGACGGTATCTTATTGCCCATGTCTGAAATGAGAAGTTATTGATGAATTCCCCTGGCACTGATTATCTAATTACTGGAGTGTACGGACACACAGTAATAAGGTATTTCCCACTATATTTACAATCCCACCTTCACTACAATAGAAAGTAAAAGCGACGTGTGCAAGAGAACGGAGCTCTCCGCCTTCCGAGAAAGATAGGACAGCAACATGTTTAATGCGCAATTTCACAATTTGGTGCATACAAATGATAGAAAGAGCCCGATGGAAAGCGGAAAGAAAGGTGCTGCCGCCCTCCGCCGAGATCCCAAATCAACCTTTCAAAGCCAGACTGCGAATCTGGAGGTGATGCGGGTCGAGAGGTGACAAGTCTACAGCCGATTTGCAGCAGCCACGGGGTACCCACAAGGGAATTCCGGGGACAGCAATCCAGAACCGAGTTCCGAAACATTGCACTCTATGAATTCACTTTCAAAATCACATATGCTGCCCGCTTCGACAGTGGGGCTCCGTCGCAGTTGGGTGTAGTTTGCGAAATCTCAGGTACCAGCACGGCCAAATAACTGACTAGAAGGGAAAGACGCGAAAGGCGTGGAGTTTGTCCAGTCTCGCACATCCCCACTGAGGAAACGTGGTAGATTTCAAGAATTCAGAACGGACTCTTGTGAAATAAAGCGCACCTACTGTGGTCACCACTTCATTACTGTACCTGAAGAAGGAGCAGAGCTCCGAAAGCTCGTAATTTCAAATAAAACTGTTGGACTATAACCTGGTGTTGTGCGACTTCTCATTTTTGTCCACCCCAGTCCAACACCGGCATCTCCGCATCATGTTCATTATTATACTTTAACTGTTACATTTTTCGAAACTATTCCTTAAGTTAAAAAAGAGATAACTGGCCACCAACATCTGGCTTACTCGGCACTTTTAAAGCGGCTGCTCCCCACAACATCGAGAGAGCCTTCAGTTCCAGGAACAGCCGGCTCCCGTTAGACAGCCATACACTGTCATTGTGGGACTCGTCCCCCGTAATTAGTATAAAAGGAGAATTCATCTTTTCAATAAATTAATAGTTGGTTAAACATTTGGTTAAAGTCCCGAAGGATGAGACAATCGATTTCCAATGCATATTACACGCACTAGAAGAAGCTACATTTCTTCGTTCGCCAGTTTTTTTCAGGATTTGTAAAACATTAAAATATTACTTACGCACTGTAACTATATTTCCAATCTGACTACAAAGTATAACCGCTATTAAAACACAAGACATCTTGAAGTGAAACAAGTTCCTTGTGCAAATTCAAGGATGGATGATGAACGTTTTCTTGAATGAAGATGGCTTTGCTCCAAAAGTTATTTTTATCGTTCTTCTGTATCAGTGCGATGAAGGTCCGTTGTAAAATAGCCACGGTATGACGTCCTCTACATGTCCAATGCGAACACTCCAGGACTATCCTAACACTCTGCCCTTCACGTTAGCCCTGGCTTACCAGAACACGTCTCAGAAACAACTAGATGTTAATAACAAATCTCAGGTCATAAATAATGTATCCAGTACAGTTGCGAAAAAGTTAAGATAGCCTAGACTCCGGTAAATCCTACTCCGTGATCAGCATCCTGTGCTTTTATACCGTTCCTCCGCACTCGCCGCGGAAACGTTACACCCCAGTGACGTCGCAGGAATCTTGGCAGACTTAGAAAGAGACCACCTTCAAAAATGACTGTGGTCCCGCTGCTTCCTTATGTTCTTCTGTATATATTGATTGCAGATTAGGCAGAGAGCCTGGAAACTTCACAGACTGTGCAAACCCTTTAACTGTTCCAGGGAACTGCATTGCTAGTCAATTACAGGTCGGTTTCAGACACGACCAGCGGACTGATTGCCAACACCAGGCTATTACAGTGACACTTCAAACTTTCGCTTTAAATAAGTCAAAATCGAATCGTTTCAGAAATAAAAAGCAGCGTGATTATTTTACTTGGCCACAGTTTTGCAAAAAGTCTAAGACGGGGCTACTACAATGGGGCTAAAACTGTTTAATAGGGCGGCAATACTTTAAACTCTATATCGCGATATATGTCGTGCTGTAATTTCGATAGGGATAGGTAACGGACACGTTGTGTTGCGTGTTTCCTCGTGTGTTTGATTTTTCTGTTGGAAGTCTTGCCATTCTCACGGTTGGCAGGAAGGAAACCACCTTATTTGCGTGTCGAGAAACATTTAAACATTACTCAAATGGGATGGGAGGTGTTTGAGGAAGTTGCTGCAAATATCGGAGATCTAACCCTCAATTAATCAAAAGTTGAATCCGATTTGCCACATATTCTTGCCAAGTGAATACCGCGTTTTATGTTCATAATTAGCTTTTAATGCATTCGACTGCTTTTGTCTTGATGCAAACTAAATTAGAAAAGACGCCTTTCAACAATTTTTGACATAAAAAGATGCGCCTGTACTTCTCTAACCAGAACTTACTGAGGTCATTTGCTGTGCGCTACTGAGCAGAAACGCGCCCTGAATTTTAGCCTGAAATTGGAAAGTTCCTTGTTTTTGGTGCGGTAACGGGGGCGGGGATCGCTTTGACAATAAGCCTCCAATACTGGGCTATGTTTGCAGAATTAGAGGAATTGCTTTAAAACGAAGTCTATCTGGCACATGCATTAAAAAGAAAGGTTTGCATTTCTATAGCGCCTTTCACGACCACCGGATGTCCCAACGAGCTTTACAGCCAATGAAGTACTTTTTTTTGAAGTGTAGTCACTGTTGTAGTGTAGGAAATCTGGCATATTGAACATAAAAACCTGGAAGCCAATTTGTGCACAGCATGATGCTGTTGATTGAGGGATAAATATTGGCCAGGAATGGGGATAACCCCTCTGCTCTTCTTCCCCTTTATGTCCACCTGAGAGAGTAGACGGGGCTTCGATTTAATGTCTCATCCAAAAGACAGCACCTCCGACAGTGCAGCACTCCCTCAGTACTGCATTGGAGTATCAGCCTAGATTTTTGGTGCTCAAGTCTCTGGAGTGGGACTTGAACCCACAACCTTCTGACTCAGAGGCCAGGGTGCTACCAACTGAGCCACTGGCCAACACTGAAGTTATTAAATTGGATCTAGATATGATTGGGGTTAGCAGATAGAGTTGAGAACTTAATTTATTCTTGGTTGGAAGTTATTACATTTTTGTTATCAATCGAAGTTTGATTTGGTACACTAGTAGCCCATTATTTGAAGCAAAGACATTTTATAAATTTACAGAAAATTTACAACATGTAAAGCTTCTTCACACAGAGGGTAGTGGAAATCTGGAACTCTCTCCCCCAAAAAGCTATTGCACTTAGGTCAATTGAAAATTTCAAAACTAAGATTGATAGATTTTCGTTAAGTAAGGGTATTAAGGAATATGGAGCCGAGGCAGGTAAATGCAATTAAGCTACAGATCAGCCATGATCTAATTGAATGTGGAACTGGCTCGAGGGCCTGAATGGCCTACTCCCGTTCCTGTGTTCCTGTCAGGAGTGAAACTAATAATTACAATATATTCTGTAACTGTAAGTCTGGTCGTTGTACATTCAATTTGGTTTTCATTGCTGGAGTAAACAAGATGTAGTAAAACTGGGGTTTCTTTATCTATCTATAAATAAAATAGAAAAACTAAAAATGTTCAAAATCTGAAATAAAATTAGAAAATGTTGCCCATCTTTCATTTTGTTTAGTCTTATTAATAAGGGGCTTGCTTTTCTTTCAGTTTCTACTTCAAGGGTTAATACCCAAAATGTTAACCTATCTTTTCTCTTTTTCTATGTGACTGGGTCACTTTAGTTCAGTGACAAATAAAATACAGTAATTTAGGACCTATTAAATATGGGGATGGGGGAAATAAACAGTTGGCACCAAGTCTTTGTTCTGTAAGATGTGACTAGGAATTGCCCAGTTCCACCTAGTCTGGAAAAAGTGCAGTGGTAAGTAACAAAAATAATTATGGAGGTAAATTACAGGTGAAGTGATTATGCCCGAAGACAAAAGCAATGGATGCCCTTTTGAAGGACAGATTCTTCCTGCAAGAAAATCAGATTGGTGAGATCCAAATAATGTCACCAAGTGTTCTATTGCTGGCACAACTCAACTTGTTCTCATTGAGGAAGCTTGAGAAGTACCATCTTTCATGTGCTTGAAATACTGAAAGGCATGGATAATGTGGATGCAATGTAGAAGCATGATGCTAAAACAGGCTAACTTCAGCAAAACTCAAGATTAGATGGTATTTTCCCCACAGAATTGTACTTATTTTGATTAACTAGTTTAAATAGGAATTGGAAGGATGCATGATTATGAAATGATTGAACTCTTCATCATGTAATACATGCTGAAGAAGCTGTGATCGGGTTAGGAATCCTGTACATATTTTCTGCATCAATGCCCCCCACCGCCGCCCCCCCCCCCCCCCCCCCCTTGATTGTACAGGGCCTTGGTGAGATCACATCTAGAGTACTGTGCACGGTTTTGGTCTCCTTATCTAATGAAGGATATACTTGCCTTGGAGGCAGTGCAACGAAGGTTCTCTAGATTGATTCCTGGGATGAGAGGGCTGTCCTATGATGAGAGATTGTGTAGAATGGGCCTATACTCTCTGGAGTTTAGAAGAATGAGAGGTGATCTCACTGAAACATACAAGATTCTGAGGGAGATTGACATGGTAGATGCTGAGAAGTTGTTTCCCCTGGCTGGAGTGTCTAGAACTAGGGGGCATAGTCTCAGGATAAGGGGTCGGCCATTTAAGACCGAGATGAGGAGGAATTTCTTCACTCAGAGGGTTATGAATCTTTGGAATTCTCTTACCCACAGGGCTGTGGATGCTGAGTCTTTGAATATATTCAAGCTGAGATAGATTGATTTTTGGACTCTAGGGGAATCAAGGGATATGGAGATCGGGCGGGAAAGTGGAGTTGAGGTCGATGATCAGCCATGATCTTATTGAATGAGAGAGCAGGCTCGAGGGGCCATATGGCCTACTCCTGCTCCTATTTCTTATGTTCTTTTGTTCTTACTAGTCAGCTACTCTTAAGGTCACAACTGAGATCACAGTTGATTGCAACTGACTGCACTGTCTTCTATGGCTCCAAGTGGATAATGCCCTGGATTATGGTAGAGGCTGCCCTATTGGTTTGCAAGTAGTGCCAGGCAGGGATAAGCAACTAGATATGAATGGGCACACATGTTATGGACAATAAATGAAAGAAAACAAAAACACTCCCTGTACCTTCAGCAGGGGAAAATCTTCCAGACTTGGGCCCCTTTCCTGCAATGCCATACATAATGAGACCTTCCAAGCTACATCAGATCTCCCAGCCTCTTTCTTAGGACACTGATAGAGGATTTGAAAGTTTATTTTACACCAGGAAGCTTTATCTTTTCTCTTTTTCCTCCTCTCACATAGAGTTGGCAATCGGCTCTGTATCCCCTAAGGATTGGCCTTGCTATGCTTTTTGGGAAATGACTGTTATCTTTTTTCTTTCCAGTGAACCTCAGAAAGCCTCATTTAAGCGGTCATGTTATTTGTCACCCCATTATAGGAAGAAATGAATGGCCCGGATTTAGCAATCAACGGTGACGGGACTATGCTCGGCGCTGACCTCGATTAAAGCTTCTCACAAGGATTTAGCGAGCTCTAGATTGCCTCTATTCCGACTTCATTTTGAATTTGGTGCCAATTATAGGGGATCTGTGGTGTCCAGCAACAGGGCAGGCAGCAGGCAGGCTGGTCAGCCAATCAGATTGAAGAATTCTCACAGGAAGTAAAAAGGATGAAATATAATTCACATTTTAATCATTGTACAGAAAGCAAAATAAAGATTGGGATTAACGCATGGGATTAAGGGAGAAGCTGCAATATCATAAACAAACTTGAAGAAAATAAAATAAAAAATAATTTTTATTATTTTTTAAATCATGCAATTTTTAAATGTTCTTCTGAGCGAATAAGACTCCACACTTGTAACATTAGTTTTTCAGGGCCAGAGAGGTTGTTCAGCAGTAATTATGACTTCGTTCGCCATTAAAAACTCAGTTACTCCTGATTGAACATGGCTTAACATTTTCATTGGTTTTTACAGCGAGAAAATTAAAGTTCACATCAAATCAGTGATTCTGTGTTGATTACATATGCGAAGACTGCAAACGCGCACGTTGCGGAGGAGCAGGGTATCACTGACAGTAACTTCCAGATTTCCCGTGCTGTCAGTTTTACACAGTAATAACGGCTGTAAATTCCAGGACATTATCTTTGATGGTACTGAGCCAGGCAAACAAAGATGGTTCTGGTTATCAGGAATTTAAGTTTATAAGGAAAAGGAGGTTCTGCATTTTTTGGAAAAGAGGAGGCTACAAGGTAATTTAACTGAAGCTTTCAAGAATATGAAGAGAATTCTCAAACCTAATACAGAGACATTGTTCACTGTGGTGAAAGGTTCAAAAACCTTACACATTAAAAGGATACAAGTTAAAAGAAGAAGTTAGGAATAAAAATGAAGTAAGGTGAAACTTTTTTGAGTTTTGGAGTAAGTTACCAGGACATGGAGCAAGTGGGGCAAGTGCACTGAACTTAGCAAAGGGTACGGACACCGACAACATCCCAGCTGTAGTGATGAAGACCTGTGCTCCAGAACTAGCCATGGCCCGAGCTAAGCTTTTCTAGTACAGCTACAACACTGGCATATACCTGATAATGTGGAAAATTGCCACGGTTATGCTCTGTCCACAAAAAGCAGGACAAATCCAACCCTGCCAATTACCACCCTATCAGCCTACTCCCAATCATCAGCTAAATGACGAAAGGGGTCATCAATAGTGCTATCAAGCAGCACTTACTCATCAATAACCTGCTCGACAATGCTCAGTTTAGGTTTTGTCAGCACTACTTGGCTCCAGACCTCATTATAGCCATCGTTGAAACATGGACACAAGAGCTGAATTCCAAAGTGACTGCCCTTGACATCAAAGGCAGCATTCGACCTAGTGTGGCACCAAGGAGCCCCAGTAAAACTAAAGTCAATTGGGATCAGGGGGAATACCCTCTAGTGGCTGGAATCATACCTGGCATAAAGGAAGATGGTTGTGGTTGTTGGAGGCCATTCATCTCAGTCCCAAGACATCACTGCAGGAGTTCTTTACAGCATCCTAGGCCCAACTATCTTTAGCTGCTTCATCAATTACCTTTTCTCCATCATAAGGTCAGAAGTGCGGCTGTTCGCTGATGATTTCAGTGTTCAGCTCCATTCATAATTCCTCAGATAATGAGTCTATGCCCGCATGCAGCAAGACCTGGACGACATCCAGGCTTGGCTGATAAGTGCCAAGTAACTTTTGTGCCAAACAAGTGTCAGGCAATGACCACCTCCAACAAGAGAGAGCCTAACCACCACCCCCTGACATTCAACAGCATTATCATTGGCAAGTTCCCCACCATCAACATTCTGGGGATCACGATTGATCAGAAACTCAACTGGACCAGCTACATAAATACTGTGGATACTAGACCAGGTCAAATGCTGGCTATTCTGTGGCATGTGACTCACGTCCTGACTCCCCAACGCCTCTCAATCACCTACGAGGCACAAGTCAGGAGTGTGATGGAATACTTTCCTGGATGGGTGTAGCTATAACATCACTCAAGAATCTCAACACCATCCAGGATGAAGCAGTCCGCTTGATTGGCACTTCATCCACTAGCCTAGACATCCACCCCATCCACAAATGACAGACTGTGGCTGCAGTGTGTACTATCTACAGGATGCATTGTAGAAACTCGTCAATGCTTCTTTGGTAGAACCTCCCAAACCCGCAACCTTCACCAATTAGAAGGATAAGGGTGCATGGGAACACCATCACCTCCAAGTTCCCCTCCAAGTCACACACCATCCTGACTTAGATGTATATCGCTGTCCCTTCATCGTTGCTGGGTCAAAATCCTGGAACTCCCTACTTGACAGCATTGTGGTAGCAACTTCACCGCACGGACTGCAGAGGCTCAAGAAGAAGGCCCACCATCACCTTCTCAGGACAACTAGGGATAGGCAATAAATGCCAGCTTTGCCAGCGATGCCCATACCCTGAGAAGTAGCTAGCCTCCCTGCTGGTAGCCAGCCCTTAGCCCATGAGTTTTTGGTTTCTGATCTCCCTGCTTTCCCGCAGGTTTCCAGTCCCAGCCCCTAAAAATTTTGTTCAGGAACATTTCCACTGCCTGTTTTTGCCTTTGGCTGCATGGCCTCCCTGCCTCCCTACAAGTTCATGGTCCTTCTTCAGCCACATTGCTCTACCCTGCGTGGTTGTGGTCCTTCCGTGGCTGCATCTTTGGCCTCCCCATTTTTTCTCCAGCTACCTAGCCTCCCCACAGGTACACAGTTTGGATTCCCAAAAATTTCCTTCAGTCACCTGGCCTCGTCAGTTTTTTCTTCAGCTGCTTGACCTTCCTGCTGGTTCCTGGTCCCACAGCTTGGAAGGAACTGATACTTGTGCCGCTGCTATTTCTAGCGCTTGGTCTTGCACTATCCATCCACTTTCTCTTTTCACGCTGGCTCCCGGAAAGAACCAGCACTTCTGCAGCCAATATTTACGTTTTCAGGCTTCATTATGTTCAGGCTTCATTATGCCTCCTGGCCCGACCTCTCCTAACAGGAATGGTCACTTTTCGCTTTTAAAACTCAAAGTGCTTATAATGTTGAAATTACAGTATAGCACTTTAAGTTTTTTAAAGTTTGGGGTAGATGAGATGGAGAGAGATGCACGAGAGAGGAGAAAGAATATAGGGGGAAATCCAAAGAGAGGGAAATGGGGTGAGAGTAGAAACAGGGAGAACAAGGGAATGGGCAGGTAGGGAGGTGACATGGGAGATTGTAGTGAGAAGTGGAACGTAGGAGAAAGTCAGACTTCGGAGGGCGATAAATGGGTACAGAGCTAGAGAGAAGAGAGACAAAGAGGAATGGCAAGACAGGAGGGATCAGAGCAAGGCTGATTAAGAAGGCATAGGAGAAACAATGGAGGTGACAACAAGAAGGGGACAGGTAGTAGGGGTGATGGAATGACGACATAGGAGTCATGGTTAGAGGCAAGGCTGGAGGATGAGGAAACAGGGAGGGCTGGAGTGGCAATGGCAAAGGAATTAGTCCAAACGGTAGCAGTCCATACGATTGATGCCACCGTGGAACCTTGGTGGTTGTAAGGCAAAAGAGTGAGATGGAAACAACATGATTGAAGTTGTGGAAATGGCATAATAAGCTAAAGGGAACGATAAGGTGCATGGCAGGGCTAGATGAACTACAAAAAACACTAAGTGATTTAAGACCAAATCTTGCTGCGCCCACCCTACTGCGTGTCTAGTAGTTACCATTCCTCCCCTCACTACAACCAGACGTCTGATTTGATGCTGTTCTTCCACAACCATAACTGGACCCCCTAGCCTTCCTCAAGGCTCTCCACCAGTGTCTCAAAATTCCCTAAACAAGTTTCCAGTGCGTTAAAAATAATAAAAGCACAGAAAACACACTTAAGGAATTTTAAGTCAGTTTCCAGCAATGGCCTTGACTGACCAATGCTCCCACATCCTGCCACTACTATCCTGGTGCTACCGATACTTGAAGTCCAAAACTCACCACTACCACACAAAGCACTCCCTTCTAGTGCTCCCGCACCCTGGGACCACTCCTCCCAGGATGTTCCCTAGTACTTACATACCCCAACACCACTCTCTTACATTTACTAGAACCTGGTATCCCACTCCTCATTCTCCAAACCTCCTCGATTGCCCCTCTCAGTGCTCCCACATCTGCAACCCCTGTCCCAGTTATACCAGGCCCTCACACACCCATAATGCTCCCAAACTATAAGCTAACCCTCCAAACACAATCAAGCAACATGGTTTCCTCCTTCCACCACCCACCCACCCCCACCTCCCCACCGCAGTCCCCAGGTTCCCTCTACTGATGCACACGGTTTCTACAACCTATTTGCATCCTGAATTCTTCCCGAACACTTTCCTCTGTATGCTGGACTCAAAAAAGATAAAATCAACTACATGGTGAAATTTTAATGTGATTAAATTGTTTCATGCAAATATGCACATAATCATTAAATTCAAGCCCGAGTATCACTAAAATATCTACAAAACTCTATATTATAACTGACTTATTCAGTCACCGTAAATCAATGGCCCTTACACTAGATTGTACATTATATAACATAAAACAGAACATCCTCCAACTCGCCATGAGCAACACCATAGAACATCTGCTGGTATGTACCAATTGTTTAGTTGATCATGAGATTCAATGTTTTCTTAATACAAAAAAAATTAAACTTAAAAAGATAAATAGTTGAAGATTTCAAAATTTACACTAATTTTGATGCAAAAATATTACTATAGCATGTCAAACAATCTTTATCTGGATGAAGTGGACCACTGGAGGGGAATTTTAACTAGGGATGGGTTTCAGGTTGGACGAGCATAAAACACCACCCCGCCCCCCTACCAACCCGACGCCATCAATTTGAGGCCTGGGCTATTTTAACTACTGTGCCTCATTTACATCCTGCCTTCAGCTGCCAGCCCAAAATGGGCATAAAGAGGTCGACAGCCTGCTGCCACAGTGCCACGTGCCTTGGAGCTCTTGCATATAAAGACATGGAATTTAATTTAGACTATTCACCTGTCTGTCATCAATTTTTATTCTGAAGTAATTTTTCATTCTGTTATTCCAGAAAGTTCTGAAGTACTGAATTTGAAAATCTGTTTTTGTCATCTTTTCTCATTCTGAAATTCCAGTTTTCCCATATATTACAGATACCGCCATGCAGTTTACCTATTTAAAATAAATTAAAGGCATATATGATGAAACCTATCATATTGACCAACCACTTGGTCACCAGTCCTAATATCTCTTTACACGGCTCGGTGACAAATATTGTCTAATAACAGTCCTGTGAAGCGCCTTGGAACGTTTTTACTACATTAAAGGTGCTATATAAATGCAAGTTGTTGTTGAAATATTCTATGCAACATCGTCGCTCCTGTCCTACTGAATACATTTATTAACATTTGGTATAAAATATTTGATTATAAGGAGAATATAATGTCTATACTTAGGCCACTCTCAAGAAAAGACTGATCTTTAAATCAGGATTACACATGGCTAAAAGCAAATAGTCTAGACAAACATAAATTATCTAAGTAACAGTCATTCTAAGATGTTTACAAAATATATTAACCTTGCAAATGCCTATAGGGTTGTTAACATGCATTGAGTTGATTGGGAAGTGGCAGTACTTTAAACTTTTAATAAATGTTGGCACTCGGCACTCTTCATACATTTTCAATGACATGAAAGAAAGAACTTACATTTATATAGCATCTTTCACAACCTCAGGACGTCCCAAAGTGCTTTACAGCTAATGAAGTATTTTTGAAGTGTAGTCACTGCTGCAATGTAGGAAAAATATAAGGAGAAAAATAGCAATCACTTTCTACAGAAATTATTTCATTTTTGCATTAAATGAATTACTTTGTATACTATCTTCTATATCAATTACAGTAAAATTATTACCCTCTTTAGTCCCTTACTTTGCTGGGAAGTGTAACTCCACTTCTCTGCCACCATCAATGGCTCCAAGGCTGTTGCAGTCCTTTCTGTCTGTCTGATGTCCTGGATGAGCCAAGATTTTGTACATCTCACATCAGCATCTTCATGCACCTGGTACCAGCTCTATCAACTTCCCCAGCTGCTCGCTCAGATTTAACTAGGCTTGATGTTCTGCCAACCCTGAGCTGTTTATCATCCAGTCAGTTATCAAGACTCCATTTTCTACCTCAGTAACGTTGCCTGCTTGCAGATGTAATCCACTCTCTCTCCTTTAACAAAATCCTATTCTCTGCCTTCAAAACCTCAAGGATTGACTGTTTGAATGCTCCCTCCGCCACCCTTCACAAACTCCAGTTGATCAAGAGCTTTTGCTGAAGTGTTCTCTCACACATAACCATTACTCCAGTCCTTGGCAAGTGATTCTGGCATTTGTTTAGCACATGACACTACTCTTACCTTTTAATGTTATTCATATTAGAAAGAACTCATGTCATATATTTCATCACTCTATATATTCCAAGAAATAACTGATTTTAGCTGGCTGCTGATTCAAAACTAGTAAAGTTATACCTGCTATCTGCAAGTCTTATCAGGGGTGATTTTCAATTGCCAGCGACTCCGTTTATGAGGTGACCGACAGTTAAAAATGGCAGGGAAACAGTGGCCCTTCCTTGGATGCCCAAGGCCTGCCTGATGTGATTTCCAGGTAGACTTGTAAATGGGCACTCAGAATTCCTGTCCGAAACAGTCAAGAGGTTAAGGTTATAGGATCCCGAATGCAATTTTCAAGTAAAAATGGGCACAGCGTGCACCATTCACACTCTGCCCACTTGTACCAGGCAGTGAGCAGCAGAACCAGCAGTTCTTAAAGGGACTGCTGCAGGCCACTCCAAAAATAACTTCAAACATTTTGGGGGTAATTTTTGTGGGGCCAGGATGCTCTTTCTGTCCCTATAAAATACTGCAACCTCTTGCCAGCCTCTGGTTAGGGCCCTGCCCCAGTCCACCTTCCCTCCCTCAGTTCACCTTCTCTCCGCCACCCACCCCCCCTTTTTACTGCCGACTGGCTCAACTCACCCAGAGAGTCACTGGATCTACTGCCTCTCGGTCGGTTCACCAAGCTGTCCATTAGTGTTCATTCAGCACTGGGCAGCTTACCAACTGTATTCTAATGTGGTTCAAACCTGAAAATGGCCAGGCCTCCTGCTAAAATCAATGTTGACTTCATGCTTGGTTTGGGCAAAAGTTCAACATCACTCCCTTCATGTCCAACTTTCTCTTCAAGCCAACCCATTACTACAACAGTATTGCAATTTCTTTAAAATAAAGTCTTATCAAGGAATTTCAAAGGCAAGTGCTTTAATGCAATAAGATTTGTATAAGACAGGATCTTTATTTTTCTAGTTTTGCAATTCAAAATTTGAGGAATAAGGCTTCCTCAATATAAAAAGAATAGAATATATATCATTGCATTCCATGAAATAATTAAACATACTGGCCCATAATTTGCGGTCAATGGCGAAGCAAAGGTGTTCGCCGCTGGCCCCGAAATCTTCCCACAAAGATCTCGCGATCTCTGTGGTGAGAAGTTCAGCGTTTCCGATGTTCAGTTGAGATCAGTGTAAGTTAATGGGGAATCCCTAATGCGATGCTGCTGTGACGTCAACAGGCTGTCTAAGCAGCCAATCATAATGCAGAATTCTCACAAACTGGGAACCAGGAAGTGAATAAGCTCCTTTTGTTCTAACTTTTAAAAAATGTTATAGAGAACAAAACAAAGATTGGGGCTCTTACATGGGGAAATGATAAACCTGAAATAAAGATGAACAAACTTTTTTAAAATATAAAAAAAAATTTTTTTTTAAGTTTCTTAAAATTTTTAATTTTTATTAAAATGGATAAATTTGACACTCCACAAAATTAAAATGAGTTTTTCAGGGCCATGTTTGTTTCACAGTCAATATGCTGTTAAAACCCCAGTTATACCTAATCCAAAAGGGTCTAACTTTTAATGGTGTATTTAACAGCAATATTACAGTGGAAAAGCTGAAGTTTTTATCAGTTTCACTGATTTCCCTGATTAAACTGATTGCTGGCTATTGTGGGCGGGGGGGGGGGGGGGGGGAAGAGGGGGCCATCATGTCGATGCAGTGAGTGACTGACCGCAACTTCAGGATTTCCGCGTTAGGATGTGCATGCGCTAAATCCTGTTCGTTTGCTGTTATTACCCACTGTAAATTCCGGGCCAGAACTGTTTAAATACAATCAACAATCACCCCATGGGCAAAAGAACTTTCATGATTTGGTTACTTAACACAGAATCCCATTTGCCTTTTTTAGGCACCGTTTTGATCTGCATTCCTACCTTTAATGTTCTATGTATCTGCACACCTATATCTCTCTATTCTTCCATTCCATTAAGAATTTTGCCTGTAAGGGTATACTTCCTTTCACTGCTCTTTTTCCCAAAATGTACTATTTCACATTTCTCTACATTGAACTGCATCAACCATCTTTCTTCCCACTCCACGAACTTATCTATGTCCTGCCGCAATCTTTTGCATTCTTTCTTACAATTTGCCAGCCCACTTATTTGGTATCATCAGCAAACTTCAATATCATTCCTCTTGTGTCTATGTATAAATATATAATAATTGCGTGCACTTCCTGTCTACCAAACCATACTTCCTGTTATAACTTTTTTGACCAACTTTTGTGTCAAATTTTTCGCATTATAAATTCCTATGTCCACAGGTATAATAGAAGTTGCCTATATAAATTAGTCACACTGTAATTACACCCTCCCGCCAATTGTGGGATTCTAGTTTTGCATCTCCCAGTTATAGAGTCATAGAGTTATAACGGCACAGAAGGAGGCCATTCGGCCCAGCGAGTCCATGCCAGCTCTCTGTAGAGCACTCCAGTCAGTCCCATTCCCCTGCTCTATCCCCATAGGCCTGCAAGTTTATTTCCCTCAAGTGCCGATCCAGTCTCCCCTTGAAAACATTGAGTGTCTCTGCTTCCACCACTTCCGTCGGCAGCGAATTCCAGGTCATTACCACTCGCTGCGTAAAAAAGTTTTTCCTCACGTCCCCCCTGTATCTCTTACCCTAAACCTTAAATCTGTGTCCCCTAGTCCTTGTACCATCAACTAGTGTAAGGGGTTTTTGTCTCGGGCTTATTTGTAGGTCAGCCAGTTATGTTTTCCTGGGCTGTCCTGCCCACTGTGCGGTTGCGAATCGCTATCCCCTTCCTAGTTCTGAGCCCAGGACTTATCGAGCGGCGATAGGGACAAACGAACAGACCCGTGGATTGGTGCAAGGAAAACCAATGTTTATTTAAGAGAGATGAAACATAACATGTCAATCTTAACTTCGGTACAAACGAGGGAAATGACAGTAGAACAATACCTCACCCCTCCCAACCCCACTTTACTAGCTAAGTTAGACTCTTGAGGACCAGGGATAATGCTCACCAAACAAATCTTTTGACAGTTGAGATATGGTTTAAAGTCCTTTTAAGTAAAAGTTTCATAAGGCCCTTGTGCCTCGAGGTGTTTGATGGTCACTGGAACCGTTGCTCTGGTTTCTTCTTGCGTGTCGGTCGGTTTCTGGAGCTGCCGGCCTTCTTTGTTGAACGGTCGTGTTTTCTGTTGAACTGTGTACTGCCGAACTCCTGTGCTTCAGCTGTCCTGCTTGTGGTCTGTCTGTGTGACTTGAACAGCTTGTTTTTAAACTGCTAGGCTGCAAAACTGCCAGTCTCGTCTCTGTAGAACTCTGGCTTTTTCCAGCACAGGTCTCAAGTTATACTCTTCGATTGTTCCTTATTTGCCCGCCAAATCTTCCCAGTGCTTTGTTTAATTCTGGTGGGCTCGTTAAGGTCGTTAACTTTAATGGCAGGAGATGGCCTTTAACAATATTAAATATTTGTTAAGTGGAGGATGATTGCTGGTCTGATGGTTGTTCATTTGTGTTGCCTTTACTTCTTTGTATAAATGCTAAACAGTTTGATGGGGCTGGAGACAGGCCGACCACCTGTAATATACAACATTGTCTCTGTAGAGGCCAGCCCCGCCTCCTTTGGCAGCCTGTACTGAGATCTGCCCGGGCATGTTTTAAAATGTCCCTGGTCCAATACACTCAATTGGTTTTAAAATGTCCAAAGCCCCCTTTTTCTTAGGGTCTCTCTCTTTTCCTCTGAGTCTTTTGGGGGTCTGGGAATTTTGAAACTCTCTTACAGACCCAGGCATGTCACCTGGCCTGCTGTTTTTGCAGGGCCCTGGTTTCTGTTCAATGTCGCAGGCTTCTGCCACGAGGTCTAGAAGCCACTTTGTCTAGGGTACCCCTTATTAATAACTCTGGGGAATGTGGGAATTTTGAGAACCCTACACTAGTGGGAACAGCCTTTCCCCGTCTAGCCTATCCAAACCCGTCATAATCTTGTACACCTCTATCAAATCACCCCTCAACCTCCTTTGCTCTGATGAAAACAAATCCAGCTTCTCCAACCTGTCCTTGTAGCTAAGATTCCCCATCCCCAGAACCATTCTGGTAAATCTCCTCTGCACCCTCTCAAGGGCCTTCACATCCTTCCTAAAGTGTGGTGACCAGAACTGGACGCAGTACTCCAGTTGTGGCCTAACCAGCGCTTTATAAAGGTTCAGCATAACTTCTCTACTTTTGTACTCAATACCTCTATTTATGAAGCCCAAGATCCCATATGCTTTGCTAACCACTCTCTCAATATGTCCCGCCACCTTCAGGGACATATGCACATTAAATCCCAGGTCCCTCTGTCCCTGCACACTCTTTAAAACTGTGCCATTAAGTGTATATTGCCTCTCCCTGTTCCTTCTGCCAAAATGCATCACATCACACTTCTCTGTATTAAATTCCATCTGCCACTTGTCTGCCCATTCTGCTAGCCTTTCTATGTCCTGTTGCAGTCGATTGGTATCATCATCACTGTTTGCCACACTCCCAAGTTTGGTGTCATCGGCAAATTTAGAAATTCTACTCTGTATTCCAATATCCAGGTCATTTATATATATCAAAAAAAGCAGTGGCCCCAGCACTGTCTACCATCCTCCAGTCTGAGCTTGCTCTGTAGAGAAAGTCCTATGTTCCAACAAACTCTACTACTTAGCTTCCCAAATTGGCATATTGGCATAGGCTTTGCTACTTAATCATAAATAATAATATAAAATTATAGTATTAGACATAAATAGGACATAATGTATAACTTTAAAATCGGGACTGGATTATGTCTGTCAGCCCTGTTCCAATTATCCTCTGCCTTCTATTCCTGCTTCACCTGAAGACTACATTTAGCCTCGACTCCCCATGTGCGATGTAATGGGAGATTAATTAGTCATTTATATATATGAAAACCAAAGATACTTGGGCCATATCATCCCCCACATCCCGCAAATCCCCCCAAATTACTAACTTATTCTTACTCATTGCTTTCTGTTCTCTAGCTATCCCTTTATCCAAGTAGCTGCATGCCGTTTAATACCATGTGCCTTCATTTTTGTAATAAAACCCTTATGCGGTACCTTATCAAATGCCTTCTGAAAATACATATCTACAACATCCATTGTACTCACTTATCTAGACACTATGGCCCCAATATTAATCTGAAGGCGGCTTCTGAACAGCAGGGGGTGGGGTGGAATTACGAGGGCGAAACCCTTAAGTTAACTCAGTGGGTCGGAATCTGCGATGGTAACTGATTTGAAGCAATTCATTTTGACTTCCAGGTTTCGCGTCTCCAAGCTGCGCAGCGGGTGTGATGTGCACCCGCATGACGCGATCTCCGGTATATTTAACACTTTCTACCACCATCAATAACACTTTCCATTTTATGGTTGTAATTGTATCTTTCATTAATAAGGGCAATCATCTGCCTTTTTTTTACTCTATCTCTCCTGAAGATTTTATATCTAAGAACTAAGGGGGGAATTTCTACAAGTCTCCAGCTCATTTGCTGTATCTTCTGCAGAAGAGCCGCAAAATCCCTGGAAGAACACCGAAAACACTTTTTACACCACTTTTACAGATTTTCCACCGAAGGTATAGCACTCTCATTTTATCTGATTCTTTCATTCACTATTTTCCCCCTTAACCTCTCTTTAATCTGCGTTGATAGGTCTCTGCATAACCCCTTTATTGTTATAGAAAGATTTGCATTTATAAAGCACCTTTCATGACCATCAGACATCTCAAAGCGCTTTACAGCCAATGAAGTATTTCACTTGGCACACAGCAAGCTCCCACAAACAGCAATGTGATAATGACCAGATAATCTGTTTTTGTTATGTTGGTTGAGGGATAAATATTGGCTAGGACACTGGGGATAACTCCCCTGCTCTTCGAAATAGTGCCATGGGATCTTTTATGTCCACCTGAGAGAGCAGACGGGGCCTCAGTTTAACGTCTCATCCGAAAGACGGCACCTCCAACAATGCAGCACTCCCTCAGCACTGCACTGGAGTGTCAGCCTAGCTTTATGTACTCAAGTCCCTGGAGTGGGACTTGAACCCACAATCACTTCTGACTCAGAGGCGAGTATGCCACCAACTGAGCCACAGCTGACACTGATAAATATATAAATATGTCATTGGCCTTTGATAATTTTCAGGAGTGGTTCCCTCCCTGAAGCTCTCTGCCTC
Source organism: Squalus acanthias (assembly GCA_030390025.1). Taxonomy (NCBI): domain Eukaryota; kingdom Metazoa; phylum Chordata; class Chondrichthyes; order Squaliformes; family Squalidae; genus Squalus; species Squalus acanthias. The sequence continues at coordinate 33,735,690 of CM059431.1, read as the reverse complement.
TGCACCTCTCGTTCCTCCTTTAAGGCGCTACTTAAAACCTACCTCTTTGACGAAGCTATTGATCACCTGTCCTAATGTCTCATTCTTTGGCTCGGTGTCAATTTTTGTCTGATTACCCTCCCGTGAAGGGACGTTTTACTACGTTAGCAATGCTATATAAATGCAAGTTGTTGTTGCTGCGTGACACTGATCAAAATTGGCCATTTTTGAACCAAAATGAGTGACACCTCACTTGGCTGGTCTGAATATTTGTCAGAGACTAATTTTGGAATATTTTGACTTTTCTTTCTTTGGAACAGTGTGTTCATTCTTGAAACACAGTCGAATTGTGTTTGAAGAGTCAGTTGGCCTGTTGTATTCCATCACTTGGCTCAAGGTGTTGTCAAATGGCCAATCAGCGCCGGGCCGGAAGGAGCGAGAGGCCCGGCAACGAGGCCGGAAGTTGTCGCTGAGCGAGCAACAGAGCAGTTGGAGCGGAGGCTGAGGGAGAAAATCGAGCGGTGGAGATGGTGAGGCGCGGAGTTTAAGGGACCGGCCAGGGCTGTACTGGGGTGGGGGTATGAATAGTCTGCTGCTGGCGGAAGAGACGGCGCCTGATGTACGCGGGGTACGTGCTGCCTTTAATTTTGATTAGTCACCGGGCCCGGATGTAGGCTCCGGGCCTGGTCACTGTCACCGCGCCGTGCTCTGGTCACCCGGCCGCCGACGCTCAACGTGCACCGAGTCATGGATTCCGAGAAAAGCTCAAAGTTCTGCGGCAGGAATGAATTCTTGCGAAATAGTTTCCGGTTCAGTTTATGGTTCCTTCTGGAGCCGGGAGAGCGCCTTGCGAAAGCGAAACACTCGGGTCACAGTGCCCCTTAATTGGTACATTAAAGTGAAGTACCAACTGAGGATATATATATTATATGATACTACAGTATATCGGGCAAAGCCTCCTTTTATTTCACTTCAGTATCTGTTTGCTTCAGCAGTACACCTCTGTCCTGTTTTCATGGGACGCGAGATAGGAGCCCAACAATATATTTTATTCATTCACAACTATTGTTGAGTAACTTTAAAAAAAAGGACTTGCATATACATAGCTCCTTTCAGGAGCTCGGGACGTTCCAATGCGCTTTACAGGCAATTAAGTACTTTTGAAGTCCAGTCACTGCTGTAATGTAGGAAACTCAGTACTATGCATAGCAAGATCCCATAAACAGAAATGAGGTCATGACTGGATAATCTGGGTTTTTTTTTAGGCGTGTTGGTTCAGGAATAAATGTTGGCCAGGGCTGCTCTTCAAAATAGTGTCAATGGGATTTTTTACATCCACCTGAGAGGGCAGGAGGGACCTTAGTTTAATGTCTCCTCCAAAAGACGGTGCCTCTGACAGTGTAGCACTCAATCAGCACTGCACTGGACTATCAACCAAGATTCTTTGAGCTCATGTCTCTGGAGTGAGGCTTGAACCCACAACCTTCTGATTCGGAGGCAAGAGTGTTACCCACAGCTGAGGATATATATTATGATACAGTACTTGTAATATGACATGGAATATCTGCTGGACATAGTGACACATTTTCTTTGGAAAAGCAAATTCTGTTTTTTTTGGAGGCGGAAGGGAGGATTGACACTTGGGTGCTAAGTACAGTTCTGAGAATTGTGATCTAAAAATACAGTATGATTATGCCAATAACTATTTTCAGTGTGTTCATATGACAGCATCTCCAATAGCATTTATAGTAAAGCAAACCAAATGCATACTTTAAGATCTCTCTTGGACGTATTATGATATAATGAAAGAAGTTGATGGCAGAGGAGGATGACATTTGGCCTATCATCACTCTGCTGGCTCTTTCCTCATAATTAAAATAGCAGCAATATTTTAAGTATAATTCATCACAAATTGGATTATGTGAGACCATTTTCCTTCTATTCACGATTTATTTTTCTGTCTGACTTTCCGGAAAGCAGTAGCTTATATAATTTGATTCCATGGGAAGCAATCTTCCAGAATATCACCTGGCCGAAATACTATCAGTGAGAAAATTAACCCAGCTAGGCCCAATCCTCTTCTCACCCAGTGTCCATGAATTCACTTTGTGGGGATTGCTAAATAAGAATCAGGAGTGGGAACTGTGACTGATCTATTACCTGAGATGCTAACATCTATTGCAATTACCTACATCTGCCCAGGCTGAAGTAAGCTAATTTGACTCAAACCTGGGGCTTTCCTGTTCAATGTCCTGTTCCCCTGAGCTACTGCAGCATTGAAATGAAAAAAAATTGAAAATGACAATTTGGAAGCCCTCCTTATAAGGTAAAAGACTCAAGTATGTAAGTGTATTTGAATTGTCAATCTAATGTCAGTATGGTCAAAACCTTCATGATCTAGTGCAGGGGTTCTCGACCTTTTTGCTTCTGAGGCCCTCCTCCCGTGTTATAAAAATTCTGTGGAACCCCTGTAACACAGCACATGTACTTTTTCTGTATACAAGTTAGTTATTAATAGCTCTATTACACCTTGCGTAAAGAAGAATTTATTAAGTCCTAAATTTACATCAGCAAAATAAGCGGATGCTGGAAATCTGAAATAAAAACAGAAAATGCTGGAAATACCTCAGCAGGTCAGGCAGCATCGGTGGAGACAGAAACAGTTAACGTTTCAGGTCTGACGAAAGGTCATCGACCTGAAACGGTAACACTCTTTCTCTTTCCACAGAAGCTACCTGACCTGCTGAGTATTTCCAGCATTTTCTGTTGTTATCCTAAATTTACATTAAGTGCCCATTTTCTGCTCAAGGTCTGCTCCACTCCATCAACCATTTGCTTAACAGGAAATGAACCAGGGACAAGCAGCACAGCGCTCACTCGTTTTGTGCACATTTGGTCGGACCGGACTAAAATTTCACTTCCTCCATTTTGGGACCAGAACTGCCCTCTTATTTCGATACCAAACCCCAACACGGCAGTGAAAGCCAGCAACTTGAATTAACAGCACCAGTAATGGCGGCGGCAGATGGCACATGAGAGAAATAAACAGGGCCCTGAGCGACTTTACCCACCTGCCTTCATCGCCATAAATCCTTTAGTGACAAAGGTAGCCCCCCTCTTTCCTCCTCCCCAACCCTTTCACAAATAGCTGGCGGTATCTCAAAGGACACGAGCGCCCAGACTAGGCCTATCCAGGACTACGTCAGAGAAGCACATGGCCATGAATATAAAGCTTGGAGTCTGAGGTATGAGGGAAATCGTGATAATGCCTTCAGCTATTTTATTAACTTAGACTGAAGGCATTGAAGGAGAGGGCCTTGCCGCAGGCCCAGAGACTGGAAAATCTTTCTTTCCACCCAAGGTTCTCCCTCTTAAGGCCACGTGGCGCGTGCACTCTCTCCATTGATGGCGCCCCTCCCCATCTCACACACCAGTTTAATCAGGGGAAAAACGGTCTCTTTTCAAACGTGCGAGCGACTTCCAACTGACACAGGGCGGCTCCACAAGGGGAAAGAAAAGGGTTGAAAGGAAGACTCACGCTACCTCGGCCCACACAACGCCGGACTAACTCGCTGATTTCCCTACCCCCAACTCTGGGTTTACTCCCTGGAAGAGAAGTTATAACTCCCACTATGTTATTTAATAATTAAAAGCGGTGAGTGGTTTATGAACATGGAAGCGAATAGGGCTGGATCAAAAAAAAGTTAGATAAATACTGCTGTAAATGTCAGTGACACGCAAAGGGACTTGTCTAACCATGCAAATGGTGTCCAACAGTAAGAACCTGAATTGACTGCGCATGCACAGTCTTTGTATTGCTGAGACTATTCCACTCGTCTCAATATACAGGGGAGACTACTGATGTTTATGGTATAAACATCAGTAGTCCCCCTGTGTATTGATGGGACAAACCAACTGGTGAATCCCCGTGAAATCTCTCTGACCCCAGGTTGAGAACCCCTGATCTAGTGCATATGACTTTGGTGTCCCTTAAGACATCCTGTGGGTTGGGGCATGAATAGATGGAACATGGTTTGCACTGGAAGATTGATCTGTACTTATATTTGCATAACATTACACTGTTCCTATTGTAAGCTATAGTATATTTGCAAATAAAGCCCACTTTTCAGGCAGTTGTAATATTGTTTGTTACAGAATACCAGAGGACTTAAATCCCTGCTGAAGGACAGTGTTCCTGTTGGAGAACTTGCCCCACATGCAGGACCCTATGGTGTGCATGATACATTGCGTCGAGGGTAAGTACTGTATATCTTGTATGGATATTGATTGTCAGAATTATTGCTGAATGTTAATGAAATTGCTCAGAATTGCAGTGCCACATAGTTAAGGATGTTTTGAAGCGGGTAAATTAGTGGGAAGGTAGCCCATTTGTTAACTATCTAGACTAGTTTGTTGTCTAGATAGGTTTTTGTACAAGTTGACATCATTACTGTATGGTTTGTGTTCCTGTTCTCCACTCTTTGCCACCAACTTCTGGCTTTGTGATCTATGGGAATCTAGGGGCAAAGAGTTAGTCTGTGGATTGAGGACAGAGTTCACGGCTTATAACTGATTTGTGTTTTAGTTTATACTACTGTTATGAAATGTCTGAATATCAGGGAATGCTGCTGGAACTGGAGCACCTCCACCTACTCTGCAGTCCCAAACCAGTCTGCTCCCTTAGTGTTTGAAATGCAAATTATTTGCCGTCTGGGTTAGTACTATTTTGATGTGATGTATTCTGGTGCATTTTTCCAGCGGTGGCCGTCAGACTTTGAGGGGGTATTGTGTAGTAGAGCAAGATAAAAATTGAGATTTGATTGCCGTGATGTTTTATGGGCAGTATTGCCATTACTATGGGTCTATTGTGTTTAGTCTGTTGTTCCTTTGATGGTCTTGTGCTTTTTCATGTGACTAATGCATTGAAAAAGTCCCTTTACTAACTTTAGGCAGCTAGAAGCCACGCATGTTGGCCAAATGGGAAATATACTTGAATACAAAGTGTGTTTGTATATTTAAGGCAATGGAGTTAAGTGCTTTTAATTTGCAAATTAAGCTATACTCCGAGAACTTGTTTTAAATCATTTTTGGAAGTGGGTGCTACTGGAAAGGCTGGTTTTTATTGCCTATCCCTAGTTGCCCTGAGAAAGAGGCAGTGAGCTGCCGCCTTAAACCGCTGCAGTCCGTGCGCCCACGATACTGTTCGGTAGGGAGTTTCAGGATTTTGACCCAGCGACTAAGAAGGACCGGCGATATATGTCCAATTCAGGATGGTGTGTGACTTGGAGGTGATGGTGTTCCCATGCACCTCTGCCCTTTTCCTTCTGGGTGTTGGAGGCCATGGGTTTGGGAGGTGCTGCCGAAGAAGCGCTGCGAGTTGCTCTAGTACATCCTGTAGATAGTACACACTACAGCCCTGGTACGCTAGTGATGGAGGGGGTGGGTGTTTAGGCTAATGGATCAAGCGCCCATCAAGCTGATTGCTTTGTCCTGGATGGTGTCAAGCTTTTTGAGTATTGTAGCTGCACCCATCCAGGCAAGTATTCCATCGCACTCCTGACTTCTGCTATACTCCATCGAATGATGCTTTGATGTCAAGAGCAGTTGCTCTTGCCTGCCCTATGGAAATGGACGTAAGCTGTAATGAGTTCTAGATCCAACTGGGACCAATAACCTAGTCACCATCAGGACCTATCTCATTTTCAGATAGGTCCTGATGGTGACTAGATATTGGTGAATAAGTGCTGCTTGATAGCACTGTTGACGATTGGGACTAGCCTGATAGGGCGGTAATTGGCTGGTTTGGAAATGTCCTGCTTTTTGTGGACAGGACATAACTGGGCAATTTTCCACATTATCAGGTATATGCCAGTGTTGTAGATGTAGTAGAACAGCTTAGCTACGGGCGTGGCAAGTTTTGGAGCACATGTCTTCAGCACTACAGCCGGGATGTTGTTGGGGCCCGTAGCCATTGCTGAGTCCATGCATTCATCTGTTTCTTGATGTGTCTTGGAGTGAATTGAGTCAGCTAAAGGCTAGCACCTGGAATGTTGGGGATCTCGGGGAGGCCGAGAAAGATCATACACTTAGCACTTCTGGCTGAAGATGGTTGCCAAAGGTGCAGCCTTGTCCTTTGCACGTGCTGGTCTTTGCCATTGTTGAGGATGGGGATATTAATGAACCTCCTCCTCCCATTAGTTGCTTAATTGTCCACCACCATTCATGATTGGTAGGGTTGCAGTGCTTTGACCTGATCCATTGGTTGTGGAATCGCTTAGCTCTGTCTATAGCATGTTGCTTTTGCTGTTTAACTTGCATGTGGTCCTGTGTTGTAGCTTCACCAGGCTGGCACCTCATTTTCAGATAGGCCTAGTGCTGCTCCCGGCATGCTCTTCTACACTCATTAAACAGGGTTGGTCATCTGGCTTGATGGTGATGGAGGAGTGAGCGCTCCTAACAATTTAACCCTTTATGCCCTGGCATCATTCTGGAAAATCTGCACTGACCCCATTCCATGGCTAGTATCTCTTTCCTGAGATTTGGTGCCCAAAACTGAACATAGTACTCCAGATGGAATCTGACCACGGCACTATTGCGCTTGTAAAGTAGAAGACCATCTCAAGGTGCTTCATGGAGGTGTAATAGACAAAAAATAGATGCCGAGCCAAAGGTGGACATATGAGGAGGGGTGGTCAAAAGTTTAGTCAGAGGTAGCTGCTAAGGAGGAGAGGATGTTGGAGAGGCAGGAGGCTTTATGGGGGCATTCCAGAGGGTGGGGCTAAGACAGCTGAAGGCACAGCTGCCAACTGTGGGGTAAAGGTAGGGAGGGATGCACAAAAGACTAGTCAGGAACGGATAGTCTGGATGGGGAGGGGGGGCATTGTAGGGCTGGAGTGGAATGGATTGGGGAGTGGCAAGACTATGGAGGGATTTAAACAATATGACCAGAATTTTGAATTGGAGATGTTGGGGGATCGCGAGCCATTGTAGCCCAGTGAGGACGGGTGAGGGGGTCTTGATGCCGGATAGGATACGGGCAGTAGAGTTTTGAATGAGCTGACGTGTACAGAACATGGATGATGGGAGGCCAGCAAGGAGACCATTGGAATAGTCAAGTCTGGATATGACAACGGTATGGATGAGAGTTTCAGGAGCAGGTGGGCTGAGATGGGGCAGAGATTGGCGATATTACGGAGTGAATGTAGGCAGACTTTGTGATAGTCGGAAGCTCAGCTTGGGGTTGAATACAATGCTGAGGTTGCGAACCGTCTGATTCAACCTGAGTCAGTGGTGGAGGCAGGGCGAAGGATTCAGTGGCAAGGATACAGAGTTTGTGGTGAGAGCCGAAGACAATGGCTTTGGTCTTCCCAATATTTCACTGAAGGAAATTGTGGCTCATTGAAGACTGGATGACAGCACAGAGGGAGTGGAGGGGTTGGATGTCGTCAGCATACATGTGGAAGCTAACCTCATGTCTTCAGATGATGTCGCCAAGTGGCAGCATGTAGACGAGGGTGTCCACGGCAGATCCCTGTGGGATTCCTGCAGTAATGGTGTGGGGGGGCGGGAAGATGCTCTGGCTATAAGATAGTTAAGAGCTTGACAACGGAGGAGAGGTATTGAGGAGGGTGGTGTGGTCAAAGGCTGCAGAGAGGACAAGGGTGGGAAATGTACCACAGTCACAGAGGATGATTTTGATTACGGCTGTTTCAGTGGTATGACACCAAAACCTGATTGGAGTTCAGTTGCTGAAAGTACTGCATTTAGGGTCTGGTGTTTGGAATAAAACTTGCAAATCTATTCTCTAGCTGTGAGATATAGTTCAAACTAACAGGGATTATTATATATTTGTTCTAGCTCTCATTAAAACTGTTGAAAGGTTTAATATTTAAACCATTTTTTTTTTTTAAATAGTAAGTTAACCACCCATAGACATTTTTGTTCTTGGGACACAGGCGATGCCACATTTTTGCCCATCCCTAGCTTTTACCGATTAAGTTTGATTACACTAAATGCATGCAAAGAGCTCTGTGTGACAAAATGGAGTACTTTGTCAACTGTGTATTTTTTTTTCTTTGTAGTATTTCAGGACTAAGATTCTTTTAAAATAATACCACCTGCGGTCAAGTGGCTGTACATTTCATTAGCCTAGTGTATTTGTTGCTAGAGTCAGACCTACTGCAGAATGCTGAAAGTGACAGTGTCCTTGTATGTTTTAATTGCAATCTTGTTTATTTAATTTGTTCTGTGAATGATTAATTGAGTCAAAAAAGGCTTTTACAACTAGGTAACAAATCGATTTTTGCTTAGCATAGAAATTAAAACAGGGGAAACAGGCCATTTGGCCCAACCAATCCAATTTGCTGTTTGTTCTTCACGTGAGCAGTAGTCCTAATCCTGTGTGTCTGGTGAGCATCGCCAATCTTGTCTCTGCACTTGATTTATTTGACATACAAGCTACAAAAGAGGCCTTCATTTGGAGTGATTTAGATCTGAATTACTTTTTATAAGGGGAAAATTAGTTACACTCTTTTGTTTTTAGGGAAATCTAGGCTAGGCAGATAATGGCCCGTATTTTCCAATCGCAGGCCTCCCGCGGGCGGAGGCCTGCGATCTGGGAAAATCTACGCCCTTATCTGAGGGCTCCCGGGACGCGCACGCTTCCGCTCCTGGGCCTCTCCAAACTCCAAGTGTGCAGGGCCCACGTATCCCAGGGGCGCATGTAGTTCGCAGCGTCCCTGGGATCACGTGGGCCATGGGGAGCCAATCACAAGGGAATCTCCCTTCATACATTTGACAGGAAGACCTGTCAAATATATGAATGGAGATCACCCCAAAAATATAGTAAAACTTTAAATAAATTAAAAAAAAAAAATCGCATTTTTAAAATGGCTTGCAATTACAATAAATTAAGTATTTTAAACAAAAATTTAATTTTTTGGCTAAAAATAAACTTTTTTAAAAGGTATTAAAATAAATCAGTGAAAAAACATTTTTTTTACTTTGAACTCTTATTCTGGTAAAAGCAGGCCTTACGCCTGCTTTTACCAGGCATAAGAATTGTAAGGGTTTTCTGCGGGCGCAGAGGCCCTTCTCCAGTGTAGCCGGAGGATCTGTCGAGCATTCTTGACAGATCGGAAATGCCGGTTTTCAGCGCATGCGCTGTGCATGCCTAAAACTGGTATTTCCGATGTCCCTACGGGTGGACACGCGCTGTGATCGGAATATCTGGGCCAATGTATTAGTTTGGCTCTTGCTGTTTAGAAAATCTATTAGAAACAGCATATTGGAATATATGATACGCTAATCCTTAATGAGCTTATAATGTCAGTTATGTTTGTCACTTGTACGTTCCAGATCTTCATGTGTAAGCCGAATGCCTGACACATTTTCTGCTTTAAAGAAATGTACTTGTAATTCCATAGAATAGGTTTAAAATGTAATACTATAGAACAACAAAAGTGGGACAAAAAAGGCAGTAGTTTGGGATTTATTTTATTATGACAACATCTTGTCATTATGTAAAGCACCATAATCTTTTAATATCTTAGCTTTTCAAACACACTGTGTTGCAATACTGTAAAACAACTAAGTGGAACAGAAAAGGAAGTAGTTTCAGTTTTTTAAAATGTGAAACTACCTTGTTATTTAAAGAACCATAATATTAAAATACCTTGTCTTTCCTGGTTGTGAAGCCAAAAACGTCACTTTTGCATAAAAAACAATGAGGGGTTATTCTGGAAAATTAATTTGTGGTTTCTAGAAATGGAATATGCAGTCACTATCTATTTATAGTTACATGTTAAGTGGTGAAGTACTGATTGATCTATTTCACAATTAGATATGTAGGTTTTAAACTTTTGACATGATAGCTTAATTGGTTTTGCTGTTCTGAACTACTAGTTTGTGTTTGTGCTTTAGGAGTACTGTATAAGGAACAGGAGTAGGCCATTCAACCCCTCGAGCCTGCTCCGCCATTAATTAGATCATTGCTGATCTGCACAACTTCTATACTCAAGGGCATACAAGCAGTTTATGCAAATTGTCCTTAATTTAAGCCCATAGGCCCTGGTATTCTGGTGAATCTGCACTGTACTCCTAGGTCAGTACATCATTCCTGAGGTTCAGTGCCCAAAACTGAACGTAGCACTCCAGATGAAGTCTGTTCAAGGCTCTATACAACACTATTAATTAAGTGATTCAGCTCTTTACAGTTTGATTGAAGAAGCCTATGGATTGTTATTACTAGCCGTACAGCCATTGCCTCCAGAGTGGAGGAGCTGAACTTGGATTGAAAGTTGATCAAGGACAGAGTTAAAGAATGTGAGCTACAATTTTCTTTTAGTCTGGATAAGGAGGAAATTCTTCCAATAAGCACAAAAGAATATTTTTAATGTTCCTATAATATCTAATGTGAAAACTGAGTGGTGATCTTTTCAGTACACTGATACAGTATTGAATTCTACTCACTGGGTGGTTTTGGTCAGACATGGAATAGTTTCTTGTACTCTGCAGTGTCACCTTATGGTTGCAATCAGTACAGCAGTCTCTACAACTGTTAGGAGCTGACCATGAGGTGATCTACGATCCATTTTGTATTCTCCTTGATCGCTATGTTTAAATGTGTAGTTTGTCTGGCAATCACTCTTTGGTTTGCTAAGATCAAAAGACTGGTTGGGTCGAATGGACTGTTTGTGTTGTAACTTCTGTGTACTGGGGCGGGCAGGCAGTGTTATTGTAAAGAGAATCCCTACTCACCACCTCTTCTGTTATGTAGAGATGAGCCCCTGAAGGCTATCCCAGGTGCAACAGTATTGAGAGTTATGAAGTGTTGTGTCCAAGGAGGTAAACATACTAAATATTCCATAATAAAATAAAATCTTTTGTATTCTTTTGTCACTGTTCAATTTTTAAAGAAATCAGAGTAGTTTGTACCCCTTTCATTCATCTATCTGAAAGCCAGGAGAACATAAGATAGCTAGCATGAATTGCGGTACATAGAGTATGGACAAATAGATATTTTTAGATTGGTGGAATGTGAATAGTGATGTTCCCCAAGGATCTGTACTGGGAACTCTTTTTCATTTATATAAATAATTTGGACATAGGCACAAGAGGAATGATACTGAGGTTTGATAATACCAAGCTAGGGAGCATGGCAGACTGTAAGAAAGAATGGAGAAGGACAGAAACAGATTAGTGCAATGAACAGTTAGGTGACAGATGTAGTTCAATAAGGAGAAATATGAATGGACATTTGGGCGATGGAAATGAACACCTTCGGGAGAGTGGGTTAGGAAGCATGCAAACAAGGGAAGAATAGAGACTTAAAGATTTGGAGCACAACTTTCTGCTAAGTCACAACCCCTCAATTTATCAAGTACCATGTAAATTATAATGAATCTTTTTTAAATAAGTTCCATGTTTTCTTCTCTAAGATTCTCCAATGTGAAGTCTGAACTTATGCCAAGTCATCCCCTGGAAGTTTTGGAAAACAGTGTAAGTCCAGAAACTTTTAATTTTTCTTAAACTACATTTTAGTGCAGTATATATTTATCTTTCCCAATGGTCTAATGAGCAAAGGCACAGTGCAGTGTGATACCAGGTCATACTGACTACAAGCTCCCAGACTCTCTGCCTTGCTTTATATTGAGTTTGCTGATCTTAGTCTGGGCAGCAGTTGGGGTACTTTGGTTAGCATCAGTGCCTTTGGGCTTGAGAGGAAAACGGTCATGAGTCCTGTTCCTGCTTTTTATTGCCATGATTCGTGTTGAAAAGTGCATGCATGTGAACCTCATGAGGACGGGGTCAACAATGAGAAGAAACGTGAACAATGATTTCCACTTGTTATTTAGGCATGCAAGGCACTTAATTGTTGCAGGGTCATGTGTAGTCAAATAATCCAAGGCCAAGGTTCACACATGCAGAATGGCCACCTGGTTGAGGTACCAATTAGTCTTCACATTCAAAGGTGAAAGCAGAAAACTGCAAAACAAGAAAAAATACACACACTGTACAATATTGTAAAAACTATAGATGTTTTAAACTTCAATATAGTAACCATCATGGGTGGCATCTCATGTGTATGATAGTTATATATCCACTGACATTTGGTAACCAGAGTCCTAAACTACTGATCATTGTTAAAATGGTAGTTCAGTTAACTTATGCAAAAAATGTTTTTTTTTAATGCAGTACAGATTAGAACACTTGGTTTAATAGTTAGGTTCTATGTAGTGAGTTTCTAAAATTGACAATTTATGGGTATTTGTTTGAAATTCAATGACTTGAAATTCCAGTCTATCAAATAGAAACTGTGCATTTTGCCTTTCTATCCGTGGACGTTGTTCAGAATAATGTTGAGGGTGATGACTGCATGTTCATCATTACAGCATATACGCCGTCCCAATGGATCAGAAGTAAAGACTGTGTCTCAGATGTATACTAGGAAGGTTCCAGGTTTAATCCCTGATTATGCTGTGTTAGCTCATCTCAGTTGGGGTTGCTAGAATTGGCTGCAGTGCCCTTTTTTGGGAAAGGAAAAATCATCTATGATTCCTGCTTCTAATTGCTATAGAACAATATCCTTCTTTAAAAATAAATCCTTACTAGAAGTGTGCATGTGTAAGTGCTGCCTGCTGTAGGAGAAGTTTATAAGCATCTGAATGGCTGTTGTCTGTTACTATCTTGAAAAAGACTTCATATGTGTATATTATATATATTCAGTGGGTTGCAACATTTCTTTACAAAATATGTTGAAAAGTCCTGTCCTACCATCTCTGTTGGAAAATTGTCAACATTTACTTGCAGTACCTGTAATGCTTGGTCATACAACATTAGCTTCAATCCCAGCACTGGAACTATGGGCCAGAATTTGCTGGAGCGGGGCATCTCATGGCCTTATCCGAGTTCAATTGTTTTCTTCATCCTTCAGCTTGAAAAAATTTTGCGCCACAAATTGCTGGAAACTGGGGCATCTGGGACCTTGGTGAATGAACGGGACCGATAATCTATCTCCTGACCCAATGAAAATTAAGGACACAGAAAGAAACCAAGTGCACGGCAGACAAGGAAATAGCATGAATTAGTTAAATTAGATACAGAAAGAGAAATAAAGAGAGGGAAAGAAAGATTGGGTTAAGAGTGAGAGGGGAAAAAAGAGGCAGAAAGGAAAAGTTAGAAAACTCTAACCAAAGGTCGGCAACGGAACCTGAGGGAGGATTAAGAAACAGGCAGCAGAGTCGAGACTCTGTCAGGGAATGAATTAAGATGTGGCTGCTGCAGAAAAGGAAATGGCTTCAATAAAAAGATTCACAGTGAGATTAGTTTATTGGGAAGAATCATTAATGTTGGACTTGCCTTTCATCCTCAATTTGACACACTGTGCTGCCACCCAGTGGCATTGTGATGAGACTCCATGCTGACTCCTCTACAGGGGATAATATGGGATGTTATCTTTGCTTAGTGTTTTGTCATCCCTGAAGAAAATCTGGAGCAGATTTTCCTCACAGCACCAAAAAAAGTCATTTTGTGGCCAAACTAACAAAGCATCCGAGCCAACTAATGTGCATCTGAACTTGGTGTTTAAGATCTGCCCTCACTCACAGACCCGTTTGAACACCTGCCACTAATCACCAGAACATCTATTCTCACTCCCCCAGATCAGCATCTCCTACAGGACTGAAACACTGTCCTTTTGTCACATAGTCTCTGTGACACTCAAACACAATCCTGTGTGGAGCCTAGCTCACTCATTGCAGAAGGTAATGCAACAAACTTCTACACCAGTCCCAGCAACTCATTGCTCGTATCAAGCCTGCCTCATTTGGATTAGCTACCTCTGAAGTGTTGCCACATGACCTGGTAGCTGGAAGAATTGTCCTAACATCTCCCCACCTTTGAAAGTAGGTCTATGTCTGGCAGTAGATAATGGGTTATATCTCACCCAACTGAGCATAAATGCAAAACTTAATGGGGTGCAAAGATAAGCCCCCCCCCCCCCCTTCTCATCTCCTGTGCCTCTGCCTCCTCACCATTGCTTCCTCCTTTACCCCTCACGCACCTGGGTTTAATTATTCCCCTGCCTTCTAACTTTCCTTGACCTGAATACTACACTTGGTCTTCACTACCCATGTGCAATGGGATGGGAGATCGACTAGTATGTATGTATGTTATATGGCTTAAAAGACTTGGTTTCAATGTGAATAGCTTGGAAACAAAGTATAGATATGAAAAAGACAAACAGCCATATTTGCAAGCAGGAGAGAAGAAAATTGGATGAATGCCATGAGTCACGTGATTTTGATTTTGCAGCAGTTTCATAGAAATTAATAATATATATTGTGTATTCAGTTTCAGCTCAATCAAAATAAAATGAATTTTACTACATTGAGAAATATTCAAGGCCTACATGCTCCATTAAGGTTGCAAATGGAATACAAAGCAGTAAAGCAGGTAAGCTGGATTGTTTGGACACTTTCAATAATAAAAATAATTGCATTGAGAATTTTTTATAATGCATGTGAACAGTACATGGAGAGGCTAATTCATGTACACTTTCTGAAACCATGCACATTGAAAGCATCATACTATATATTTTATACTTGGGCATGTGCAAATTTAGCTGCAGTTTGAGTATACAAGGTTGCGTGTACGTTGCTAATTATTGAAATCAGCTGCAGACCTGTTTTTACTAACTCATGTTTTTCTACGAGGTTCATATAACTGCCCACCTTGCTGCTAACAAACATTTATTGGTTACTAGTGAATGTCCTATGGCTTTGCCCATGGAAAGTCAGCACGAAGTGAATTTCCCTCCGTGCGTTAATTAAGTTATGGGGTTTATAGTTTCTGGAAGCTCCAGCTGATGCTGGTCGTGTGTGTATCTGCCTCGTGAATGAGGAGTGCGTGATATACATAGCAAATTTAATGTAGGTATGTTGTGGAGCAAATACAGAAAATACTGGCAACACTCAACAAATCAGTCAGCATCTGTGGAGAGAACAGCAGAGTTGATGTTTGGATGTGAAACCTTCATCAGAACTGGAAGAAATACAGATGAACACTTTAAAAGGGAAGGGGGGGAAACAGTGCTTAAGTGGAAAATAGAAGATGGTTAAATGATTGAAGTAATAGTGACAAGACAATGGAGGGCATAATGAGTGAAATGTAAGACATTTCAAAGACCCAGAAGATGTGAATAGTGGTGTGGGGGGGGGGGGGGGGATGGTGAAATAAGGCAGGTAGAAATGGAATCACCTGAAACCGATTTCAATATAATCTTGTGTATATATTTCTGTAGAAGATTACAAATTCTTGTACCTGTTTGAGGCTAAAAGTAGGCGAGTGGGCATTTTATACATTGGCCATATCCTCCATCTGATGTTCTCAGCAATTTTGTTAAAGGCAGTGACCCCAGCAGCAAGTGTTCCAATTTATTCCCATCAACTAGTGTCAGGTGTTGCTCTTTTTTTCAGCACTGTGATATTTAAATGGCATCTTTCTCTCCTGACTTCAGTCCAGGTTTAAAATCAGACAGCCCACAGAAAAGGTACAGGGGTGCAGATTCAGATTTTTCTGGGGACGTGGGTGGCACTGACTAGGTGGCATTTACTGTCCATTTCTAGGTGCCCTACAGGCATTGAGTCCCATCATGTAGTGTGGAATTGGATTCATATCTAGGTCAGACTGGATACGAGTTTCCCTTCCCTGAGGGACATTCATGAGCCAGTTGAGTTTTTATGATTTGTATTTTGGTGCTAGCCTGCAAATTACCAGATTTTTTTTTACTTCACTTTCACAATTTGCTCTGGGTTGCTAGTTCAGTACCATAACTACTAGGATGCTGATTTGCCATAGTAGTATTTGAACCCTCAACCTTTGGGTTGCTAGTCCAGTACCATAACCAGTAGGATGCTGTATCCATGACCATAAGGGTTTTAAATTAAGTCTTAAACCTAGGGAATAATTTTCAGAGTAATCTACGGGTAGGAGATCGCAGACAATATGTCCATGATTTTCCAATATGTGCTGGTGTCAGGTGAAGTTTCCCACTCCTAGTGAATACTCAAAAACGCCCTCCTACCCCCATTTCAGCTTGGCTCAGTACCCTCACCTCAGTCAGAAGTTGAGAGTTTAAGCTCCACCACAGTCCTTGAACACATGAAACTATGCTAACGCTCCACTGCAGTACTGAGAGCATGTTGTGCTTTAAAAATATCGGCCCGGAATTTAGGGTCAGCGGTGAAGCGATGGCAATCACCGCTGACCTCTAAGAAAGCTGCCCACAAAGATCTCACGATCTCTGTGGCGAAAACTTTAGCCTTCTCGGCCTTAATTTGATTGTAGTGCTGTCAAAGGGAGATCCCAGCGTACATTAGCAGTGATGTCATCAAGCTGTCAGCCAATCACATTGAAGAATTCTGACAGAAAGCAAACCAGGAAATAAAAAGCACTGATTATCAATTCACTTTTAATTTAATTTTTTTTCCAGAAAGCGAAATAAAGATTGGGACATACATATGGGGTTAAGGTAGAAGCGTAAATATCAAAAACTTAAAAATATATTTTTTTATTATTTTAAAAATCTAGTAATTTTATCATGATGGAGAAATTTGACATTCCAGAAATATAAAATTAGTTTTTCAGGGCCAGAACAGTTGGTCAGCAGTCAGTACGTCGTTAAAACCGCAGTTACACCTATTTTAACAAGGCTTAACATTTTATAGGGGTTTTTAACAGCGATATTAGAGTGGAAAAGGGGAGGTTTTCGTCAGTTCAAGTGATTTCACTGACTGCCGGCTATGGGGAGTTCCACAGCGCAGCTTGTGACAGAGCAGGGAATGACTGACTGCAAGTTTAGCGTATGCACTAAATCCTGCAGTTACGGTCAATTTCAGAGGGGTAATGACAGCGAACGCTGACTGTTTCGCCGTCATTACCACCACAAAATCCGGGCCATTATTCTTTGGATTAGACATTAAACCGAAGCCCCTACTTCCTTTTCAGGCACGTGCTAAAGACCCCATGGCACTATTTGCAAAAGAGCACGGGGGTTCTCCCAAACCTGGCCAATATTCGTTCCTCGATTTTTAATAGCACCAAAACAACAAATGAACTAGTCATTCACATCATTGCTGTTTGTGGGACATAGCTTTGCACAAAATGGCTGCCACAGTTGCCTACATAAGTGACTGTGTATACTTAAGACATCTTAAGTGGCATGGTAAGACACTATATGAATGCAAGTTTTTTAGCATTATTTCTGAATGGTTGACAGTTATCACAAAATATAGTTTGTCATGCTGTTTCAAAAGACTATCCTGAGATAACTGCTGTTTTAAATTAGGTACAGCGTTTGCCTTTCCTCATGAGCTCGAACATAGCACTGGAAACTCTTCAAGGAAACGATGAATGCATTGGCTTTGAAGACATATTGAATGGTAAATGGTTTTATAAGGCTTGGTATATTCTCTTCTGTTTTATTTAGTATCTGAATTCATAGCTATGCAGCAAATAAAAATATTTGTCTTTAAGCTCAAGCCCTGTAAGTTTGATTTTAACTTCCTGGCTTTACTTTTTTTTTTAAAACAACAATTGGTATAAATATATGAAGATGTCTGTTGAACAGAAAAGCAAACTGGATGCCTGAATTTTGATAGTTTTGTAAATGGTGTTATGGTAAAATTAGTCACTTATCAAACAGTTTGTGTAGAAGTATCCTTATTGTACTTTTTCTTTACTATGACGATGAGATTTTGTGAGAATTGCCACTTCATTTCCTTTTCTTTTTAGATCCAACCCAGAGTGAAGTTATGGGAGAACCACATCTTATGATGGAGTACAAACTTGGCATGCTGTAATTAACTGACATTCCTGAGAATTTCAAAGAGACAAGTATTGCATCTTGTTGCTCTGCACAGGCTGTTTTGAATGATTCAGGAACATCTAAAATACAGACCCTTCTAGCAAGTGACTGGCCCAGATGAAGTGTAATTTAATACTTTTGTGGAATTCAACTTTAGAAGAAAGAGCAAATGTTAAGTTAATAGTTAAACAAAGGTGGACTGCCAACAGAGTTCAATTTCTTCCAGTATAACTGCTTCTGTTAAGATTGCTTAAACCCCAGGCGCATAAGTGTGAAAACATAGCAATGTATTAGGTCGCACACTATTTAAAATGCCTTACCATTTATAATATGGTTAAGATATGAAAAATGCACAATTAAGACTATACCAATTATTCCAAATGTGCATTGATTTGTCAGTAAAGCATTTAATATCGATTAGGGTTGCAGTACTAGTATCCAGTCACTTTTACAGAAGATCAGAGATTTTGTACCAAAATAAATGCTGAATTACTTTGGTCTGGGCATATGATGCAAATATTTGTGTTAAACTGAATTGGCTGTTCATTTTGTTTAACATCAACATTATTGCCTGCTGAACAGCAAAAGGTTGTACCATTATTAAACGGTTTAATGTTCCCAGATTTTTGCATACTTTGTAACCATTGTTTACTCGGCACAGCCTTATCAGTAAATCTGTTTTGATTTCTCAGTTCAACCTTTGTCATATTGAGGAATGTTGTCTCCTTAAAACGTGTATCTAGATTAAAAGTTCATCTGTTTGGATTAGACGCAATGTTTTTGTCAAGTTCCAATAGTGAAAAAATGCACATAGGGCTCCAGAATCCATTAATCTTGATAATTAGTGAAAAGAAAATTATAGTCTAACATATTTTAGTGTGGGCAAAATCCATCCAAATTGAAACAGGTTGGCAGACAAAGAGCAGGATTATGTCAGTAAAGGACGTAGAAGAGTAGTTAAAATGTCAGGTTATTGATTTTGCGATGCATTTTCCTTCCGCTCCTCCCCACCCCCTCATTTTCTAATTTTGTTTCTTAAATATAAAAACTTTGTGTATAGTCCAGAAGACAAACTAAAACCTTCAGTTTATTTCACAGATGACTGAATTTGTTAGATTTGCAATCTTGTCACTTTGAGCAGAAATGTAGTTGATTCTGTAATTTTTTAATTCATATAATAAAAATGGGTATAATATTTGAGTTTGAATTTGACTTATTTGCTAGTTTATCATTCTGTTTAGATGGTTAATCCTTACAAGGAGTTATGGTATGAGGCAGTAAATTACCCAACATATTTCACATGTTGCAGCTTGGGTGTGTGTGTGTGAATTTGTTCAATGTTTTATTTATCATATACATTATTAAAAATGGAGACTTTTAATTGTAAATTTAATTGTCCAGTCATCTAAGATGCCTCTCTAGACAAATGGATGTCATTCTGAAAAACCATAATGGTGACCATTTCATCCTGTAATTACTTGAACTATTTTTGCTTTGAAAATTCATTTTGCAAAGATTAAAACATTCAATGCAAGACATGGCAATACCCTGATTGATATAAGCCCCATCTGGAAGAGTTCATTTTTAAACTCATTATTTCTGTGTTTCTAAATCAAACTTTTCAATATCCTAGTTAGAGGATCTGTCTAACTTTTCTACTGAATCCTGTTTCACAGATTAAAATTTATTTTCAAATTTGCATTTCTAAGTCTAGAATTTGGTATATGTGGGCTGGCATATGCCAATGGACTGCAAAGCATTCCTGGGGATTTTTTTTTTCATGCAGTAAGCTTGTTTTTATTCTGAGTAGTCTGTACACATTTCTTCGACTTCAACCCCCATCACCACCTACCCGCACTCTATGGGAATGCCATTTGTTAAAAGCCACTGGAAACTTGTAGAGTTTATCGTGCAATGGCCACCACTGCTGCTGGCCATGTCATCATCCTTGAATTTTGACCTCTATTATGGCGGTATGCTTTTTTTTAAACATTGTTAAAATGCGACAATTGGCTTTAACTCAATTTCCCTACATTCTGAAGGTCCTGGTTTTTATTCACCTTCCCTCAGGGTGGCAAGTCCTTCCAATTTTGCTATCTGCAATCTTTGCCTAAAGGAAGCACAGTGGTCACCGACACGGAACAAAATAGCATGGGGCCAACGGCTCAAACTTATGAGGTTGTGAATCGTGCCCTCCAACAATTGGCTCTGTATTTTATTTGTACTTAAAACCTCAGTTAATAAATCATATTTGCATACTGTTTACATTTATTGGCCCTGTTGTAGTAGAAATAGCTCACTTGTTGAGGTCAAAATGAAAAACTGTTCTAATTGCATGGAAATGATGACGCACACTGTCTATCCACCCATTAGTCATAGAATCATACAGCACAGAAGGGAGGCCCATCGTGCCTATGCCGGCACTTTGAAAGAGCTATCCAATTAGTCCCATTCCCCTGCCCTTTCCCCATAGCCCTGCAATTTTTTCCCCTTCAAATACTTACCCAATTCCCTTTTGAAAGTTATTATTGAATCTGCTTCCACCACCCTTTTAGGCAGTGCATTCCAGATCATACCAACTTGCTGTGTAAAAAAAAAAAAAATCTCATCTCGCCTCTGGTTCTTTTGCCAATTGCCTTAAATCTGTGTCCTCTGGTTACCAACCCTTCTGCCATTGGAAACAATTTCTCCTCATTTATCAAAATCCTCATGGACAACTCTATTAAAATTTGCCAAAAAGCAATAAAAAATTATTCTGGAGAGCAATTACAGTGGATCCTAGAAATGGAATATGCAGTAAATATCCCTTTATAGTTACATGTTAAGTGGTGAAGTCCTGATTGTGAAATAAGTCAGTTAGAAATGGAGGTTTCCACCTTTTAAAAAAAACATCCCCTCTTCCTTGGCTGTAAAATAGGCCCACAATTAGCTGGAGCGGGGCATTTTGCAGTTAGTTAAGACTTCCCTCACCCTTCAGCTCGCAAATGTTTTGTCCTATAAGTTGCTGGAAGTGCCAGCTGATAATGGCACTGCGAGCACAACGGGGCATCTAGGACCTTGGTGTATAATGGGACCAACAGTCTCTAATGAATGAGATTTAAGGATTGAGAAAGAAACAGGAATGACTGAGAAGGAGGGTGAGTTAGTGACTGAATTAGAGACCAATCAGGTACAGAAAGAGAAATAGAGAGGGATAGAAAGAGAAATAGAGAGGGATAGAAAGATTGGATTGAGAGAGAATAAAGAGCCGACAGGAAAAAAGAGAAAAATTGCATTTTAAATATCTTAACAGTTTTACTACCTGTAGGAATGACACTCCATGGTTTAAGTTCCTTTTCTGGGCTGGAGAGATCGATTGGCACTGTAGCAACATAAATCTCATTAAAAAGATACTTACGTGGTTAAGTACCAGCCCTAACTTTAGTGAGTTTAATTGGCAATTAATGCGCAAATGCAGCAACTTGATGAAACTCGCAGGGAGGATGAGCTGCTGTTTTTGCCAAGCTAACGGCGGATCGGTGTAAATCATACAGCAACTTGTGATGATTCACAATTCACGGGGTATCTCTTGCCACAAGTTGCTGAACGATTTACACATTAATAACTGAGCGCCATTAAACTCGCCGTTATTTTGACAGCAACTTCTGTGCCGCAGTGTTTTTCTCAATGTATTTTTCTTGTGCTCTGTTGAATGACAATTATTGCCGAGGAATTCCAGATGGCTCCATTGCACTATATTACTCAGCTAGAAAGTGTAAAAAAAAATTTCCAAATATTTTCTAGGAATTATTTTCCTGTTATCAATCATTGGTTTTACTGAAATAAAAGTAGAAAAAGCTGGAGAACACTCAGCAGGTCAGGCAGCATCTATGGAGAGAGAAACAGGTCAATGAGCTTTCACCAGAATGGTTCTACTGCTATTTTCACCTCTGTTGAAGATGGTTGGCTATTCACTTTGCGGTTTTGTACTGCTATGGAAGTTTGTGTTTTAATTATTAAGTGATTCTGCTCCTTACTGTTTGTTTGAAGCCCTATGGATTGTTGGATCATTACCAACCGTACACACACTGCCTTCTGAGTGGAGGTGCTGTAACCTGGACTGAATAGTAGATCAGGGACAAAGCCAAAGAATGTGAGTCACTATTTTCTTTTGGTCTGGATAAGAAGAAAGTTCTCCAGCCCAGAAGAATGTATTGTTTAATGTTCCTGTATTATTTTACTGTGATATCTGTACCCTGATCTAGTATCAAATTCCACTCACGAAGTGGTGTCAGGCAGAAACTGAACAGTTTGTGTTCTGCAGTGTCATTGTGGTTAGGATCAGTACAGCAGTCCTTATGGCTGCTATTGGCAACTAAGCTGAAAATTTTCTGTTGGTGAAAGCAACCACATGCTGAAAAATGATAAATCCAGTAAGAAAATTAAATAATGGAATGAATCTGAAAATATGTGAAGGAAAGGAAAAATAAGTGGTTCTAATCACAAATATGATGGGGTTTTCTGGTGACTACCTGGACTAATAAA
Organism: Squalus acanthias; assembly: GCA_030390025.1. Lineage (NCBI taxonomy): Eukaryota > Metazoa > Chordata > Chondrichthyes > Squaliformes > Squalidae > Squalus > Squalus acanthias. Next base: position 33,713,321 of record CM059431.1, on the reverse strand, counting down.
CCGGGTTAGTAACTTTTTTTAGATGAATAATTGAATAATCTAGGAAATTAACCTCAACCGATGATCAGGGAAGACTGGAACTCTTTAGAATGTCTCTCTTCCCAACCAAGGGAATGAAATTCAATTTTTGTCACTATATTAAAAGACTAGGCAATAGAAAGGATACAGAGGAGGTTTACCAGGATGTTACTAGGGTGAAAGTGAGAAGTCGCACAACACCAGGTTATAGTCCAACAGTTTTCTTTGAAATCGCAAGCTTTCGGAGCTGCTGCCCCTTCATCAGGTGAAGTGAAGGAATACGAATCGGCAAAGCATATATAGACAGAGAACAATGTCTGTGTAGCGTACAATCTCAGACGACTACAGTTAATCTTTCTGACTGCCTTTTATCACACCTCGGCAGAGAAACAATCAGGTCAGCCAGGAAGGCACCACATCAAAGACATAGCAAGATACAACTGAGACAATGAGGTGGGGTCACAGGGGGTCTAATGTGTCAAATGCAGTCTGTATGGAAAACCATAAACTTTAACATTTTTACTTTTTTTACTGGAAATCACATCTGTGAACAAGCCAACGACGACTCGAGTCTGGATGACTCTACGTCGTGTAGCGTGACATGAACCCAAGATCTTGGTTGAGGCCGTCCTCCGCACCCATGAGGACGGCCTCAACCGAGATCTTGGGCCTTTCCTCCATTGTCCAGCTCAGTGGGAATACCCTTGCATGGTTCCACTCTTGCCTATCTGATCATAGCCAGAACATTTCTCGAAATGGCTTCTCTTACTGCCCCGTCATGCAGTTACCTCTGGCGTCCCACAAGGATCTGTACTTGAACCCCTTGCCATCCTCATTTACATGCTGCATCTAAGCGACATCATCCTCATACATGGGGGTCAGCTGCCACACATAGGCTGATGACACCCAGTTCTACCTCTCCACCATCACTCTCCTTTACTGCCACAAACTCTGTTATCGATCCATCAATTCCTCTCACTCCCTGATCACTGTCTCAGGCTTAACCAGAATGTTTGCAACCTGTGCATGCTATTTGACCCTAAGCTTTGCTTCTGACCCCATATCTCCATCACAAAGACCGTCTACTTCCAACTTCATAACATTACCCATCTCAGCCTACCTGGCGCTGCAGATCCTCATCCAAGCTTTTACCTCCAGACTCGACTATTCCAATGTTGTCCTGCCCAGCCTCCTATCGTCCACCCTCCATAAACTTGAGCTCATCCAAAAGCTGACTGCCTGTAATCTAACTTGCAGCAAGTCCCGTTCACTCACCGCCCCTTTGCTCACTGACCTACATTGGCTATAAACTGTTAAATTTCTAACTTATTCCAATTCTGATGAAAGGTCATCGACCTGAAAGGTTAACTCTGTTTCTCTCTCCACAGATGCTGCCTGACCTGCTGAGTATTTCCAGCAAATGTCAGCTGTGGCTCAGTTGGTATCACCCTCACCTCTGAGTCAGAAGGTCGTGGGTTCAAGTCCCGCTCCAGAGACTTGAACACAAAAATCTAGGCTGACACTCCAGTGCAGTACTGAGGGAGTGCTGCACTGTCGGAGGTGCTGTCTTTCTGATGAGCCGTTAAATCGAGGCCCCGTCTGCTCTCTCAGTTGGATGTAAAAGATCCCAAGGCACTATTTCGAAGAAGAGCAGGGGAGTTATTCCCGGTGTCTTGCCAATATGTATCCCTCAATCAACATAACAAAAACAAATAATCTGGTCATTATCACGTTGCTGTTTGTGGGAGCCTGCTGTGCACAAATTGGCTGCCGTGTTTCCTACATTACAACAGTAACTACACTTCAAAACAAAAAGTACTTAATTGGCTGTAAAGTGCTTTGGGACGTCCGGTGGTTGTGAAAGGTGCTATATAAATGCAAGTCTTGCTTTCATTTTCTGGGTTTATTGCAGATGTTGAACAATTCCATAAGGAAATGGGATCTTATAAATGTTAACTGGAATGCTGTGTGACCTGGTAAATATGACTGAGAAATTCAGAAGCCTTTTAATTTCAGCTTTGTTTGCTCACAAGACACAGTTATTGTTCAGTTACTGTGATTCAAGAAGGCTCCTGGGCTGGCAGCTCCCTCGGGAGCTCTTTTACTGTGCAACTCTATACTTGGCCATCTGTTGCCACCATTTGCCCTTTCTCGCCCAATCTCCTCTCTTCCACTATTTAAGTTGCCCTGCCTCTAATAGTGGGTGCATTTTAGCCCTAACTACAAGTTAGCTGCTAGTTTAAAGTTACTTGGGCTGACTGCCCACTGCCCATCCACCCCCCCCCCACACACATGGCTGCTCTTTGTTTTCATCAGCGAGCACTGGATCTTTGCTTAAATTTGGCTTCCAAATTCCTGGACTTCAAGACTATGCTTCACCACTGGACTACTGTGTTTCTGATCTGCTATTCAGTTGCTAAGTTTAAAATAACATTGCCTAGCCGACAGCCCATCCCACACCGCTGCTATTACTTGCTGAGTTTATGACTGTTCTACTGATCCAACTGGTTTTTCAGCTTCAGCTACAGTGTGGTTCCTGGCCAGAAATTCACCATCCTGGGCCGTAGTCCATTTCCCTGCTGCCTCTGGATCTTATGGTGACCTCCAACTTCTGCCCCACGATCGATTCTGCACACCTCCTGGCTCTTCATTCCCACGGAAATACCTCCAGAAGTGCATCCTCCAATACTCTAACCTCTAGTTTCTGGAATCACTCGCCCTCCACACCTGATTTCAAACCTGGACATCAGTTTGTCGATGCTCCAAGCTGACCCCACCCTACCTACGTTAACTTTATCCCACCAAGGGACCTCGGACTTTATCTCTGGACTCCCTCCTATTGTCTCCTCTCTATTCCCTGTTTATTAGCAGGACATAGCTATCCAAATTTTGCTACGTAACTACACCTATGTAACTTGAGTTTCCCTCTGTCTATTTGTGTGCATGTTTTGGCTGCTGCTCCAGACCAAAACCTCTTCTATGCCGCTTCCCTCCCATTTCTCCCCCCTTTTTTCTTCCTTTCTCTTTACCCCTCCTAGGCCCCTCTCTGCTGTCATCACGCCTCCTTTCATTTCTCCCCTCTCGGGTACTCTGTCCTCCCAAATCCCTACCCCAACCCTTCAGGACTCCTCGACCTTCCTACTCTCCTGCTGCCAGCCCAGGCTTGACTCCCTCTTAGATACAGCTTCCCTCTGTGCCTCTCTTGTCATCCTCCGAGGGGGCCCATCGATGCACTCGTTGCTGCCTCCTTACGAGCAGCAACCCCAACTGCCCCAACCTACTCGCTCGCCGACCTTCCCGCCCAGCGCGCCCACTGGGGGGCTAATCTTTCCAACCTCCTTCCCATCCCACTCACCCCTCCAATGTTGACCCTGTGAACTCTGCAGTGGATCAGCTATCACCGCCCCGCTCCACATCTCCCGCCAGTGCGTCCGTTCACTTGTGAACAAGGCCCTTGCCATCCATGAGCTTATTGTGAATGATTGCATCAACATCATGGTCTTGACAGAAACCTGGCTGACGGGTGATGACATCTTCCCCCTTAATGAAGCCTCCCCTCCTGGCGATACCTTCCACCACACGCCCCTCCCAAAGCACCGCAGTGGGTGTGTGGCTCTTAGCACCAAATCACACCTTGGTCTGTCCCCCGACTCCTCTGGCACGGTCTCCTCCTTTGAGCACCTCACCTTGTTCCACTCCTCTCACCCCTTATTTAAAATACTCCTTCTCTACCACGCACCCAAGTACAGCACCAGATATCGTCACTGCTTTCATCCCTCAGCCCCTGCACCGAGTGACTTCTCATCCTCGGTGATTTCAAACTCCATCTCAACTCATCATGCTCTCTCTCCTCTGAGTTCACTGCCCTCCTATCCTCCCTTAATCTCTCCCTCCATATAAACTCCTCTACCCATATTCATGGCCATCCCATCGACCTTGCCATCTCACGTGACCTTGCTACTCCCATTGTGTCAATCACGGATAAGGCCATCTCTGATCACTTCCTTGTATCGCTCTTCACCCACATCTAGTTTCTCTCCTATCTCCCCTCATGCCCTCTCCGAGCTCTTTTTGTCCATAAGGCCCACCTCCTGCTCATTCGACCCTATTCCCACCAATCTGCTGACCACCCAACTTCCCTTCCTGGCCCCCATGCTAGCTGATATTGTTAACCGTTCCGTCTCCTCAGGTACTGTCCTCCACCCCCCACCTTCAAATCTGCTGTCATCACCCCTCTCCTTAAAAAAAACACCCTTGACCCTTCTGTCCTTACAAACTACTGCCCCATCTCCAACCTCCCTTTCTTCTCCAAAATCCTTCAACCTGTTGTTGCCTCCCAAATCCATGCCCATCTTCCAGAAATTCCATGTTTGAATCCCTCCAATCAGATTTCTGCCACTGTCACAGTACTGAAACAGCCCTATCAAAGTCACAAATGACATTCTATGTGAGTATGACCTATCTTTCTTGACCTATCAGCAGCCTTTGACACGGTTGACCACACCATCCTCCTCCAACGCCTCTCTACCGTCGTCCAGCTGGGGGACTGCCCTCGCCTGGTTCCATTCTTATCTATCCAGTCATAGTCAGAGAATCACCTGCAATGGCTTCTCTCCTCACTCCTGCACCGTTACCTCTGGAGTCCCCCAAGGATCTATCCTTGACCCCCTTATATTTCTCATTTACATGATGCTCGTCAGTGATATCATCCGAAAACACGTCAAGTTCCACATGTATGCTAACAACAACCAGCTCTACCTCACCACCACCACCTCTCAACCCCTCCATTGTCTCTAATTGGTCAGACTGCTTGTCCGACATCTAGTATTGGATGAGCAGAAATTTCTTTCAATTAAATATTGGGAAGACCAAAGCCATTGTCTTCGGTCCCCGCCACAAACTCCGTTCCCTCGCTACCGATTCCATCCCTCTCCCTGGCAACTGTCTGAGGCTGAAACAGACCGTTTGCAACCTTGGTGTCGTATTTGACCTCGAGATGAGCTTCCGACCACATATCTGCTCCGTCACTAAGACCACCTCCATAACATCACCCGACTCCGCCTCTGCCTCAGCTCAGCTGCTGCTGAAACCTTCATCCATGCCTTTGTTACCTCTGGACTTGACTATTCCAATGCTCTCTTGAACAGCCTACGTAAACTTGAGCTCATCCAAAAATCTGCTGCCCGTGTCCTAACTCGCACCAAGTCCCATTCACCCATCACCCCTGTGCTCACTGAACTACATTGGCTCCCAGTCCGGCAGCGCTTCGACTTTAAAATTCTCATTCTTGTTTTCAAACCCCTCTATGGCCTCGTCCCTCCCTATCTCTGTAACCCCCTCCATCCCTACAACCAATGTTCCCTTTAAGCTGTGCGGCCGCGCAGCCGGCTCACCGTTTTTTCAGTGGAGAAAACCGCGTATGCGCGGTATTTTGAATGGGCCGCACAGCCCCTTAAAGGAGCCGCACACCCAAAAAAAATTAAAGGCAACATTACCTCCAATTCTGGCCTCTTGCGCATCTCTGATTTTCATCGCTCCACAATTGGCAGTCGTGCCTGCAGCTGCCTAGGTCCTAAGCTCTGGAAATCCCTCCCGAAACCTCTCCGCATCTCTTCCTCTCTCTTCTCCTTTAAGATGCTCCTTAAAACCTACATCTTTGACCAAGCTATTGGTCACCTGTCCTAATCTCTCCGTATGTGAATTGTGTCAAATTTAGTTTGATAACGCTCCTGTGAAGCGACTTGGGATGTTTCACTCCATTAAAGGTGCTATATAAATGCAAGTTGTTGTTGTTGTCCTGGAAAATATGTTGAATTTGTCTTGAATGGAATAACAGCACAATGTGTGTATTTCATAACTTCATGTTGGTTTCAGAATATTAGTAGATTGAACATGCTATTATCTTGGGAGCTTCTATCCCACCCCTCAACTTTATGATTTCTGGGTTTTGCTCCGAATATTTTAAGAACTATATAGTCTGTTTCTGCATAGTGCCACCTTGTGGCTGGATTGACTACTACATCAGTGTGGAAGTTGTGACACTTGGGGCCGATTTTGTTTCTGCTCAACGCTTCGGCTCAGTCCTTTGAGTCAGAAGGTTGTAGGTTCAAGTCCCACTCCAGAGATTTGAGCACAAAATCTAGGCTGACACTTCAGTGCAGTACTGAGGAAGCGCTGCACTGTTGGAGGTGCAATCTTTCAAATGAGAAGTTAAACTGAGGTCCTGTCTGCCCTCTCGGGTGGACGTAAAAGATCCCATGGCACGATTTTGAAAAGCAAGGGGTTCTCCCCGGTGTCCTGGCCAAGAATTAACCCTCAACCAACGTCACTAAAACATATTGTCTAATCATTATCACATTGCTGTTTGTGGAACCTTGCTGTGCACAAATTGGCTGCCGTGTTTCCTACATTTATGTTCAGCCATGAACGCATTGAATGGCGGTGCAGGCTCGAAGGACCGAATGGTCTACTCCTGTACCTATTTTCTATTACAATGTTGACTACAGTTCAAAAAGTACTTTATTGGCTGTAAAGTGCCTTGGAATGTCCTGAGGTCATGAAAGCCACTATATAAATGCAAGTCTTTCTTCCATTCACAGCAGTTCCCAAAGCATTAGGCAGATGAAATACGAGCAGAAACCCAGAATGCTGATTCTCCGTTCACTCTGTGTTTGATGCATACAAACCGGACCAGATCCATCAGTAACAAGTTGCATTTTTAGAGCTTCTTTAACATAGTAAAATGTCCCAAGGTACTTCACAGGAGGCGTTTGCCTTCCCTTTCAAATCTGCCGTCATCACCTCTTCCTCAAAAAACCCACCCTTGACCCCTCTGTCCTTGAAAACTACCGCCCCATCTCCAACCTCCCTTTCCTCTCTAAAGTTCTTGAACGTGTTGTCGCCTCCCATATCTGTACTCATCTTTCCCACGACTCCATGTTTGAACCTCTCGATTCCGATTTCTGCTCCTGCCAGACCCAGAGCACTGAAACAGCCTTAATTAAAGTCACAAATTACATCCTCTGTGACGGTGACCATGGTGCACGATCCCTCCTCATCCTTCTCAACCCATCTGCAGCCTTTGACACGATTGACTACACCTTCCTCCTCCAACACCTCTCTGTGTTTGATGCACATCTCCTGGGGTGTACCTGGCGTGTGTGGGAAATTATCACTTGAAATAGTCTGGAGCATTTAAATTCTATGTAAATGACACGAGTAACATCATGATGGCTCCATGTCATTTTACAGGGATACTGCCCAAAGACTGTCCAAGAAAACTGGGTGGTTGATGGCTGCTCTTTCAGAGCAAAGGAGACCTGATAGAGATAGGGTTGTCAACCCTTCAGGATTGTCCTTTAGTCTTCAGGAATTAAAGATTAATCTCCTGGAAACTGCTGTAAGCAACCGGAGCTGAAAAATCGTATGTGCATTAAAAAATTTGTGTCTTTTTTCATTTTCTTTAAACACTTTTGTTTATTATGTATAAAAGTATTGGAGATGGCGGAAATTGGCTCAGATTCGGTGGTCAGCGGCGAAGGAATGGGCTCGCCGTTTACCTTGCTGACAGCTGCCCACAATGTTGAGTGGAGACTTGCTCTGATCAGACATCTGATTCAACGTGGCGCCCTCAACAGAACATCTGTGGCATCTGTGAGCAGGAAAAAAGCGAGGCTCTTCAACCAATCAGATTGAAGAATCCTCACTGAACCATGCAGAGTCTAAACCAGGAAGTATAATTTAGATTTAAATCATGTACGGGAGGTCATGTGATGAAACCTCCAAAAATACATCCAACCAGAGTTAGAAAACCTATAGAGGTCTTTTAAAGTATGAAGGGGTTCAATAAGATGGATGTGGAGAAACTGTTTCCACTTGTGTGAGAGTCCAGAAGAACGGGGCATAAATATAAGATAGAATCATAGAATGATACAGCACAGAAGGAGGCCATTTGCCCATCATGCCTGTGCCAGCTCTTTGAAAGAGCTATCCAACTAATCTCCCTTCCTCACTCTTTCCCCATTGCTCTGCAAATATTTCCCTTCAAGTATTTAGCCAGTTCACTTTTGAAAATTACTATTGAATCTGCTTCCACCACCCTTTCAGGCAGTGCATTCCAGATCACAACAACTCGCTGTGTAAAAATTTTTTCCTCATGTTGTCTCTGGTTCTTTTGCCAATCACCTTAAAGTTATTTCCTTTGGTTACTGACCCTTCTGCCACTGGAAACAGTGTCTCCTTATTTACTCTATCAAAACCGTTCATGATTTTGACTACCTCTATCGAATCTCCTCTTAACCTTCTCTGCTCTAAGGAGAACAATCCCAGCTTCTCCAGTCTCTCCACATAACTGAAGTGTCTTACTGGTACATAGAAACATAGAAACTAGGAGCAGGAGTAGGCCATTCGGCCCGTCGAGCCTGCTCCACCATTCAATACGATCATGGCTGATCATCCAAATCCAGTACCCTGTCCCTGCTTTCTCACACAGAATCCCCATCAAGCCTGCACCGACACATATCCCACCCTATCCCCGTAACCCCACGTATTTAATTCCCCCTAACATATCCCTTCCTATCCTATCCCCGTAACCCCACATATTTAATCCCCCCCTAACACTAAGGGTCAATTTATCATAGCCAAATCAACCTAACCCGCACATTTTTGGACTGTGGGAGGAAACCGGAGCACCCGGAGAAAACCCACGCAGACACGGGGAGAATGTGCAAACTCCACACAGACAGTCACCCGAGGCCAGGTTCGAACCCGGGTCCCTGGCGCTGTGAGGCACCAGTGCTAACCACTATGCCACCGTGTTGCCCATTCTAGTAAAGCTCTTCAGCACCCTCTCTAAGGTCCTGACATCCTTCCAAAATGTGGTGCCCAGAATTTAGCTCAATACTCCAGCTGAGGCCTAACCAATGTTTTATAACTTTGTTACTTTTTTACTCTATACCTCTATTAATAAAGCTAAGGATCCCATATGCTTTTTCAACAGTCTTCTCAGCATGTCCTGCCACCTTCAAAGATTTGTGTACATACACCCTCAGGTCTCTCTGTTCCTGCACCCCCTTTAAAATTGTATCATTTAGTTTATATTGTCTCTCCTCATTCTTCCTACCAAAATGTATCACTTCACACTTCTCTGTGTTAAATTTCATCTGCCACGTGTCCGCCCATTTCACCAGTCTGTCTATGTCCTTCTGAAGTCTGTTACTATCCTCCTCATTGTTTACTACATTTCAGAGTTTTGTGTCATCTGCAAACTTTGAAATTATGCCCTGTATACCCAAGTCCAGGTCATTAAGATAGCCACTAACAGATCAAATAAAGAATTTAGAAGGAAATTCTTTACAAAGAGTGTGGTGATAATGTGGAACTTGCTGCCACATGGAGAGGTTGGAGCAGACTGCACGGACTGCAGCGGTTCAAGAAGGCGGCACCACTACCACCTTCTCAAGGGCAATTAGGGATCGGCAATAAATGCTGGCCTTGCCGGCAATAAATGCTGGCCTTGCCAGCAATGCCCACATCCCAGAAAAGAATAAAAAAGTTAGCATTGATGCACTTAAGGGGAGGCTTGATGCATATATGAGGGAGAAAGGAATAGACGGATATGGGCGCTTGGTGGGAAAAGGTAATTCGAGTAGGAAGAGGCTCATGTGGAGTATAAAAACCACCATAGGCCAGTTGGGTTGAATGGTCTATTTCTGTGCTGTAGATTCTATGTAATACTGGTTGTAATTCAATGAATGTATCATATTTTACTTACATGATGATCTGTAGGAGTGTACAGTAGCCAAATTTGCTGACGATACAAAGATAGATGGGAAAGCAAGTTGTGAGGAGGACACAAAGAGTCTGCAAAGGGATATAGATAGGTTAAGTGAGTGGGCAAAAATTTGGCAGATGGAATATAATGTGGGAAAATGTGAGGTTATCCACTTTGGTAGGAAGAATAGAAAAACAAAATATTATTTAAATGGAGAGAGATTACAAAATGCTGCGGTACAGAAGGATCTGGATGTCCTCGTACATGAAACACAAAAAGTTAGCATGCAGGTACAGCAAGTAATTAGGAAGGCAAACGGAATGTTGGCCTTTATTGCAAGGGGGATGGAGTATAAAAGTAGGGAAGTCTTGCTACAACTGTACAGGGCGCTGGTGAGACCACACCTGGAGTACTGCGTACAGTTTTGGTCTCCTTATTTAAGGAGGGATATACTTGCATTGGAGGTAGTTCAGAGAAGGTTCACTAGGTTGATTCCTGAGATGAAAGGGTTGTCTTATGAGGAAAGGTTGAGCAGGTTGGGCCTATACTCATTGGAGTTTAGAAGAATGAGAGGTGATCTTACTGAAACATATAAGATTCTGATGGGGCTTGACAGGGTAGATGCTGAGAGGATGTTTCCCCTTGTGGGGGAATCTAGAACTAGGGGGCACAGTTTCAGGATAAGGGGTCGCCCATTTAAGACGGAGATGAGGAGGAATTTCTTCTCCCAGAGGGTCGTGAATCTCTGGAATTCTCTACCCCAGAGAGCTGTGAAGGCTGAGTCAGTGAATATATTCAAGGCGGAGATAGTCAGATAGTTGAACTACAGGGGAGTCAAGGGTTATGGGGAACAGGCAGGAAAGTGGAGTTAAGGCCAAGATCAGATCAGCCATGATCTTATTGAATGGCGGAGCAGGCTCAAGGGGCCGAATGACCTACTCCTGCTCCTATTTCTTATGTTCTTATGTAAATGATCTGCTGCAGGTGAGTAATGTTTAGGACTACGAATGGTTTATAGATCTTACCCCACAGAATCTCATCAATTATATATTATTTAAACCATGTTAGGCAAATGTGAGCCTTAACTATGTCAACAGACGATTCCTGCATAGATGCATCACAGTTGAACCTGATCCCATCCTTACCTATGTTTACACATGCAAGCTTCCAGCAGGGTTTGCTGGATCAAAAGTGATCAAAAGTGCAAAGCTTGTCCCAATTTTCATTCCTAACCCAGATACATTGAGGTGCCTCTACTGTTGCCCAACTAAGATTGGCTAACTCAGCACAGACCAGTGATCAGACATGGGATCTTTCTGGTCTATATGGCAAATCTACTTACTGAATAAACTCACTGAGGACAATTTTATGAAACTGCCTTCACAGCAGGTAAGGCTTTCTACCGGGAGTGCAGTTTAGTAAAATTGGTCTTAATTACCCATCAAGGGAGCAACATATCACTGTGGCTGCAGTGTAAGATCTTACTTCAAAACTAAGTGTACAAAGTTTCTTAATTTAAAATAATTTGCTTGTCTTGTGACCGCCACAAGTACGCTCATCCTGAGGATAATACCATAAAACCGCTTAAATAACAAAGTTACACAATCCAATCCCACAGTGGTTAGCAGCATTTCAGTGCACACATTGTTCCAAACAGTTTATGCCATTCTGTACATAAAGTGCAAGATCATGCAGATGCAGAGTTCATTCATGCAGATAAGTTGAGCTTCTTAATGCTGGCTGGAGTTTTTTTTAGTTCATTCATGGGATGTGGGCATCGCTGGCAAGGCCAGCATTTATTGTTCATCCCTAAATGCCCTTGAGAAGGTGGTGGTGAGCCGTCTTCTTAAACCACTGCAGTCCGTGTGGTGAAGGCACTCCTTTGTAGCGGTTTGGTACAGAGTGGCTTGTTAAGCCATTTCAGAGGGCAGTTAAAAGTCAACCACATTGCTGTGGGTCTGGAGTCACATATAGGGCGACACGGTGGCATAGTGGTTAGCACTGTTGCCTCACAGCGCCAGGGACCCGGGTTCGAATCCGGCCTCGGATGACTGTCTGTGTGGAGTTTGCACATTCTCCCCGTGTCTGTGTGGGTTTCCTCCGGGTGCTCCGGTTTCCTCCCACAGTCCAAAGATGTGCAGGTTAGGTTGATTTGGCTATGATAAATTGACCCTTAGTGTTAGGGGGATTAAATACGTGGGGTTACGGGGATAGGGTGGGATATGTGTCGGTGCAGGCTCGATGGGCCGAAATGGCCTCTATCTGCACTGTGGTGATTCTGTGATAGGCCAGACCAGGTAAGGACAGCAGATTTCCTTCCCTAAAGGGACATTAGTGAACCAGATGGGTTTTTACGACAATCCGGTAGTGTCATGGTCACCATTACTGATACTAGCTTTTTAATTCCAGATTTATTTAATTAACTGAATTTAAATTCCCCAGCTGCCATGGTGGGATTGTGAACTCATGTCTCCGGATCATTAGTCCAGGCCTCTGGATTACTAGTCCAGTAATATAACCACTATGCTACTGTACCCGTGTCTATTGTGCCCAATATGATATAAAATTGGGGGCAAAATAACAGAGCAAGCAACTCAAATACAGGAGAGATCTGCAAGGTGGAATAAGCAATTGGGAATACTGGTGGATAGCTCATTAAAAGCATTGTGATAGTGTGCAACAGTCGGAAAGGTGGCAAACGTGTTCACAAGATAATTACGGATGAGGAAGACCATTCAGCCTATTAGGAATGCTAGCAAGAAAGGTTTTATTAAAGAATCCATTTTATGTTTATGACTCCATTTTTGCAGAATCTTTTGAAACAGGCGATATCTGTAGAATGTTGACCAATCCAGAAATTCCTGGAGACTCGCACCATTGTAATGGCGCATCTATGTCGCAGGACCCATTTTACGGCACAAAAGTCCCAGGAAATCAGTGACTTACGCCATTGCTTACTCCACGCCATAATTTCTTGGGACTTGTGCGCTGCTTCCCTCGGATTCCCTCATCAGTTGAACAGATAATTATCATTGCTCTGCCCCCCATTAATATCAATGGCATTGGAGAATTTGCACTCCTACGCAGTGCCCTCCTTCTGCCTCTTCTGCAAGCTGTTCCTTCTCTCTCCTGCCTTCCTTGCTGCTTCACCTCATCCTCCAACCCCAAAGGCAGTCCAACTGTTTTGAAGGCAGCCAAAACAGTGCGGCACCAGCAAAATCTTCTTCTCAGCAGTCAGAATTAAGTTTTCCCAGTCAAAAAACACCCAGAAGTTAACCGGCAACTAACCTGTAAGTAGTGGATGAGCCCTTTAAAAAGCACCACTGAAAGGTCCTGCCTGCCTGTTAGTGCCATGAGTTGCTGTGCGAATTTGTAACGTGGCAAGTCCAGCGCTGGGGCATCCCAATATCAGAAAAGGATCCTACAACAAGTGTGGGACCCTAATTTGAATATTTTATTAATTGTTTTAATAGTTCTGGCGTGCACCCTGGGCGCCTGCAGCGCAGCTCAATCCAACATGGTAAACGGCGCACTGTCAGCTCAAAATGAGCACACTGGCCTGCCCTTAGGCTCCTAATAAAAGTTGAGTATCTTTAATTGCTGTCATCCACAAGGCAAGAAAACTTAACATGGGCATTGTTTAAAAATACTATAATCTAACAATGTCCTAGCTTCCAGGAGAAAGGGGTGGGAATAAAAGAACCCCCCACCCCGGATGAGTTCATTGTCACAAATAAAAAAAAGATGCAAAATGTATTTTATTGTAGCTTGTAAGTAGCTCATACATAGTTATTTTATTAATCTGTAAGCACTTAACATGGCATTTGCTGCCCCAAACTGATACAGGGTTAAATAGATAAAGAGTTCACTACATAAGTAACACACTTATATATCACATATTCTCAAGTGCTATATTAGTCAATACTTAAGTCATCTTATTTTTGTAGTTCACATTTATTGAATATACATAATAATCATAGTTGCCTTCTAAAATTGAACTATTTACATCTTTCTATATTATGAAGTAAAATGTTTTTGAAGTCACCATTAAAGTAATTACTTGCTGAGGTGCAATACACTAAGCTTAAAAAGTCAATGTTTTATGGTCTGAAGAGTGTTTATACTTGTTTATGTCTAAAATTATTCATGATTTTGTTGCTTAATTATCTGTATTTATGAACAAGGAATAATATGTGAAAACAAGCAATGTTTTAAATTTGCAGAATAAGGTATTGAAGTACTGTCTATTGTAAATAGTTTTATTTTGTGAACTTCTTAAAAATGAGTAAAACAGAAACACAATTCCACACGAGTTGGTTGGTTGGAGGAAATGGAAAGTCAGAGTTAAGCAAGTTTTGTGGAACTGACAAAAGATCACATTTTATTTTGCGAGTTCTGACGAAAGGTCATCAACTTGAAAGGTTTACTCTCTTTCTCTTTCCACAGATGCTGCCTGACCTGCTGAGTATTTGCAGCATTTTCTGTTTTTATTTCAAATTTCCAGCATCCACTTTTGCATCATATTGTATTACTTCAGAACTCTCGATCATGGCGTGACCTCAGTGCATTTACAGATAAAGAACATAAGAAATAGGAGCAGGAGTAGGCCATTTGGCCCTTCAATCCTGCTCCACCATTCAATAAGCTCATGGCTGATCTTCTAACTCATCTCCACTTTCCTGAACTATCCCCATATCCCTTGATTCTCTTAATATTCAAAAATCTATCAATCTCGGTCTTGAATATACTCAACGACTGAGCCTCCACAGCCCTCTGGGTAGAGAATTCCGAAGATTCACCACCCTCTGAGTAAAGACATTTCTCCTCATCTCAGTCGTAAATGGCCGACCCCTTATTCTGAGACTGTGACCCCTGGCTCTAGATTCCCCAGCCAGGGGAAACATCCTCCCTGCATCTACCCTGACAAGCCCTGTAAGAATAAAGGTTCCTACATCTCAACAAAACATAAATAGTCAATACTCTTGAATTCTACAGGTTATATTAAAGGAACAGCACATCAGAGTTTATCCTGCAGTACACACATACTCAAGAGCAAACAAGTGTCTGAATACTGCTGCTTTCGGATCTGAAAGCAGTTACACAGTGAGACCGTAACATCCTTAAAAACATTTTTTTTTAAGTATTGGACTGACGCTTATACTGTCTAAGCCAATGATAGTTGGGCAGCCAGATAAGCGGCAAAACACATATATCTGACGCCTGAAGACACCATAAGCACTTGTGAAAGTTATTTTATGCAACAACCCTCTCATCTAAAAATTGCAACTTCATAACTATATATTACTGTGGTTAGTGTAAAAATAAGACATATTAAGCATCTTATGGTTGGAAATAATCTATCTATCTATAGAAAGAAAGAAATGCTTGCCTGTACATAGCGCCTTACCACATCTCTCAGAAACATCTCAAAGAATGACTAATTAATCGTTTTTTGTTGAATTGGTTGAGGGCAGAATGTTGGCCACAATACCAGAAGAACTCAATGCTCATCTTATAGTGCCGTGGGATTTTTAATGTCCACCTGATTAGGCAGACAGTGTCTCAGTTTAATGTCTCATCCAGCACTGCAATATCAGCCTAGTTTATGTGCTCAAGTCTTGGAATTGGAATTGAACAATCCTTCGGACTAAGGGGCAAAGAATATTTATGTTTGTAGTCCTTCCAAATTGCTGATTGGTCATAGGAACAGGAGCAGGCCATTCAGCCCCTGAGCCTGTTCCACCATTCTATTAGATTATGGCTGATCTGTACCTCAACTCCATTTACCCACCTTTTCTCCACATCCCTTGCTGTCTATCTTATACTTGACAATTTCAACTGACCCAGCATCTACAGCCTTTTGGGGGGGGGAAGAGAGCTACAGATTTCCACCACTGAGAAAAAAATGCTTCCTGATTTCACGCCTAACCGGCCTAGTTCTAATTCTAAAATATGTACTCTTGTTCTAGATTAGATCACTCCTCAACCTTCTAAGTCGGGCAGGTGCCTCAACTCCCAAGGAAACAGTGGCATTAAAATGGCTCAGGGCTGGAAAAGAGCAATGGCCCAGATTTTGCTGTAGCAGGACATCTAACGGCATCTGCCTTTAGTTAGACTTGCCCGTGCATGTTTAGGTTTTAATTTTTTATTCTTGGCAAGTTGCTGAAAGTGCGATCTGATAATGGCGCAGCAAAGGAAACAGGGCATCTGGGATCTGCGTGAACAGTACAGCCAACTGTGCATCTCCTTAACCAATCAGATTGAAGGATTGAGAAATAAACAGAGGAAAGATTGAGAAGGGAGTGTTAATTAGAGTGGGTGAATTCATTGTCAAATCAGATACAGAAAGAGAAATAAAGAGAGGGAAGGAAAGATTGGATAAAGAGAGAGAAAAGAGACAGAAAGGAAAAGTTAAAAAAATTTAAAATGTAACTTTTTTTAAATTCTCCAACAATTAACACATGAAGGAGTGAGATGCCACACTTGGAATAGTTAACTTTCAGTGCCAGAGAGGTTGATTGGCTGTAATTAACACTTATCACATAGTTAAAACGGTACTTACACTTGAAGTGACGAGGCTTAATTTTCTAATATAAAAACAGAAAATGCTGGAGACACTCAGCAGGTCAGGCAGCATCTGTGAAGAGAGAAACGGAGTTAACGTTTCAGGTCGATGTCCTTTCGTCAAAACCGAAAGGTCATCGACCTGAAACGTTAACTCTGTTTCTCTCTTCACAGATGCTGCCTGACCTGCTGAGTATCTCTAGCACTTTGTTTTTATTTCAGATTTCCAGCATCTGCAGTATTTTCTTTTTGTATTAGGCTTAATTTTCTGTTAGTTTAGTTCGTATCTACTGCACAAATACAGCAACTTCACGCCATTCAATGCATTTCAATGGTGAGGCAGACTGCGAAATGCGGTTTTCACGAAGCCAACCGCGGACAGCAACTTTTGGATATTGGCATTTAAAAGCGCACCTGCTCCTCGCCTGAAGTTGCTGTACCATTTGTGCATAAATAATGGCGAGTACCATTAGCCTCACTGTTATTTTGACAGTAAAATCTGTCCTAATAAGTCCACCACTGGTTTCTGCCAAATCATCCCAAGGCACTTCACTAAGGAGAAATGGAATGAATACCAATCCTTTGTGAGATGGTTAGGAAAAATGACTGAAAGCTTGGTTGAATAGATGTATTTTGCAAAGGTTTTTATAGATAGTGAGGTCTGGGGAAGAAGATTCAAAGAGCGAAGAGAGGGAGAGAAAACACAGGTCAAAGAACTGGAGGACATGAAAGGCTGGAGAAGGGTACAGAGATAGGGGGAGGAGAATCTCCGGAAAGATCTGCAGGTTAGGATTTTAAAGGCGATCCATTGGGAGCCAATATAAGTCAGTGAAGATGGGGGTGATGGGCGAATGGGGCTTAGTGCAGGACAGCAGGCCATGAGAGCAGCAAAGAGAGCATGGGAAAAGTCAACTGTAGAGGTGAAAAAGACATGGATGGGGGTTTCAGCGGCAGTGGAAGGTAAGCTTGGGGCGCAGGCGAGCAATGTCGCAGTGGTACGAATAGCGGTCTTGGCAGTGGGTACTGGTACCTACTTATAAAACACTGCAAGTGGACAGTACTGTGTCAAACTGCCCTTCTGACACTCTTCTCATCTAAGGAAAGCAACCTCTGATAAACAGTGACGCATCTAATCTCAGAAAATAGGTGCCTGTCCCATGCATTGACTGGTTACATTGATACTGTGTTAGAAGTTAAAGGACATTGTTGAGACAGTAGAGGGAGCTTTGCTCTGCATCTAATTGTGTTACACATGACCCGAGAGTGGTTCATGCTGACACTGGCTGCCTGAAATGGGAATGTGTTCCTTTACTAACACGATGGGCAAGGAAACACATTCATTATATACTTGGATTTTCAGAATTTTTTTTGACAAGGATCCACATTGGTGATTAACGGCGGAGTTAAAGCAGATGCAATTCAATGTGCCTTTGTGCAATTTTGTTAGCAGTTTGTTCGTTAAAAAAAAAATAGGCATCTCATCCAATCTCAAAAAATAGGAATTTCAGCCCCTTAGTTTTAATTAATGCAGATGTGGGTAGTTTTTGCTGCGGGACTGGGTTGAAACTGCCCACATTTATTTCACTTAAAACCCATCAGAGAGAGAAAGATTTTCATCCCATCAGTCAGGACAGCAATAGAATAGTGTTCTAAGCTTCTGCACCACCCAGTCCTCCTGACAATAGTAATTATTCAAAATACATTTCAGAACAAGAATTTAATGCAAAACATTTCTCTATAAATAACATGGAAATGGGCAGAACAGTTTTTGTTTCAGATTTCTAGCATCTGCAGTGTTTTGCTTTTTGTCCACACTTTATTCATGGTGTCCCAGGAAGTTCATATACTCTGTCAAAGGGTTAATTGCTTAATGAATCAGAAATGCCTATTGCAATACTGTCTGATACTGATGGTATTGTTCCAACCATCAGGTTTTTAACTGCATGTGGAACTGTGCAAACATCCTTTTTTTTTTAATACTTCGAACAAAAAGCAGATATATTGGTTCATAATGAGGCTTTGGAAATGGCAAAACATCACAAGATAATCTCACTGCAATCGAAGTGAAAGCTTGCGTAAGAACTAACTGCAGTCTTCATTGGTAATCAGTCTGGTGTAATCTTCCTCTTGAGGCTTCCACCAGAGCAAGAAGCTGAATAACAGATAACATAAGTCAGCAAAATAATTTCACAATATCACACAAACTCATGAATTAGAAATAATATTTTTTATATGCACATACTTCAGGCAAAGAGAAGGTTTTACTTATGCTTCATGTTATTTTTACATCTTTTGAAGATATGGATTTTCTGCTTCAGTTACGCTGGATCCTACCAGCGTAGAAAGTAAATTGGAAGGACAGAGGAATCAAGGGCTAGATAGTAGTCAACAAGGAGGTTTGCCTGTACTAAATGGTATATACTTCAATGCAAGAAGTATAGCGAACAAGGCAGATGAGCTGAGGGCACAGGTAGATACTTGGGACTATGATATTATAGCTATTACAGAGACGTGGCTGAAAGAGGGGCAGGTATGGCAGCTCAACATTCCTGGTTACAGGATTTTCAGATGGGATAGAGAGGGAGGTAAAAAGGGAGGGGGGGTCGCGGTGTTGATTAAAGAAACTATTACAGCTGTGAGGAGGGATGATATGTTGGAGGGATCATCAAACAAGGCCATATGGGTCGAATTTAAAAACAAAAAAGGGGCGATCACACTGCTGGGAGTGTACTATAGACCCCCAAACAATGAGAGATAGAAGAGCAAATATGTCGACAAATTTCTGAGAAGTGCAAAAACTATAGTGCAGTAATAGTAGGGGATTTCAACTAATCCAATATTAACTGGGATAAAATTAGTGTGAAGGGTATAGAGGGTGTGGAATTCCTAAAATGCATCCAGAAGAACTTTTTTAGCCAGTATGTAGCAAGCCCAACAAGGGAGGGGGCGGTTCTGGACTTAGTTTTAGGGAATGAAGCTGGGCAGGTAGAAGGCATATCAGTGGGGGAGCATTTTGGTGCTAGTGACCATAATTCAGTTAGATTTAAGGTAGTTATGGAAAAGGACAAGGATAGACCAGGAATAAAAATTCTAAATTGGGGAAAAGCAAATTTTGCTAAGCTCAGAGGGGATTTAGTCATCGTGGACTGGAAACAGCTACTTGAAGTTAAATCAGTGTCAGAGCAGTGGGAGGCATTCAAGGAGGAGATCCGGAGGGTTCAGACCAAATATGTGCCCTTAAAGAAAAAAGGTGGAACTAACAAATCTAGAGCCCCCTGGATGTCTAGGGATAAAGAAAAAAAGGAAGGCGTATGACAGATACAGAGGGCTAAATACTGCAGACTCTTTAGAGGAGTACAGAAAGTGCAGGGGTGCAATTAAATAGGATATTAGGAAAGCAAAGAGAGAGCATGAAAAATTCTTGGCAAGTAAAATCAAGGAAAACCCAAAGATGTTTTATAAATATATTAAGAGTAAGAGGATAACTAAAGAAAGGGTAGGGCCTATTAGAGATCATGAGGGTAATTTGTGTGTGGAGACGGGAGACGTCGGTAGGGTTCTTAATGAATACTTTGCGTCTGTTTTCACAGAGAGGGGCGAAGCAGACATTGCTATCGGGGGGGGGGGGGGGAGGAGTGTGAAATATTAGATGAAATAAACATAGTGAGAGAGGAAGTATTAAGGGGTTTAGCAGCTTTAAAAGTGGATAAATCCCCAGACCCGGATGAAATGTATCCCAGACTGTTAAGTGAAGCAAAAGAAGAAATAGCAGAGGCCCTGATCATCATTTGTCAATCCTCTCTGGCTTCAGGTGTGGTGCTGGAGGACTGCTAATGTGGTACCCTTGTTTAAAAAGGGAGAAAAGGATAGACCGAGTAATTACAGGCCAGGCAGCCTAACCTTGGTGGTGGGAAAATTATTGGAAAGAATTCTGAAGGACAGGATAAATCTTCATTTAGAAAGACACGGATTAATCAAGGATAGTCAGCACGGATTTGTTAAGGGAAGGTCGTGTCTGACAAACTTGATTGAATTTTTTGAGGAGGTAACAAGGAGGGTAGATGAGGGTAGTGTGTTTAATGTAGTATATATGGACTTTAGCAAGGCTTTTGATAAGGTTCCACATGGCAGACTGGTCACGAAGTTAAAAGCCCATGGGATCCAGGGCAAAGTGTCAAGTTGGATTCAAAACTGGCTCGGAGGCAGGAAGCTGAGGGTAATGGTTGATGGGTGTTTTTGTGACTGGAAGGCTGTTTCCAGTGGGGTTCCGCAGGGCTCAGTACTAGGTCCCTTGCTTTTTGTGGTATATATATCAATGATCTAGACTTGAATATAGGGGGTATGATTAAGAAGTTTGCAGAGGATACTAAAATCGGCTGTGTGGTTGATACTGAAGAAGGAAGCTGTAGACCGCAGGAAGATATCAATAAATTGGTCAGGTGGGCCGAACAGTGGCAAATGGAATTCAATCCGGAGAAGTGAGGTAATGCATTTGGGGAGGGCCAACAAGGAAAGGGAATACACATTAAATGGTAGGTCACTGAGTAGTGTAGAGGAACAAAGGGACCTTGGAGTGCATGTCCACAGGTCCCTGAAGGTAGCAGGCCAGGTAGATAAGGTGGTTAAGAAGGCATACGGAATGCTTGCCTTTATTAGCCGTGGCATAGAATACAAGAGCAGGGGGGGTTATGCTTCGACTGTATAAAACACTAGTTAGGCCTCAGCTAGAGTACTGCATGCAGTTCTGGTCACCACATTACAGGAAAAATGTGATTGCACTAGAGAGGGTACAGAGGAGATTTACAAGGATGTTGCCAGGAGTAGAGAATCTTAGCTATGAGGAAAGACTGGATAGGCTGGGTTTGTTTTCCTTGGAACAGAGGAGGCTGAGGGGACACCTTATTGAGGTGTATAAAATTATGAGGGGCATAGGTAAAGTGGATAGAAAGGACCTATTTCCCTTAGCAGAGGGGTCAAAAACCAGGGGGCACAGATTTAAAGTAATTGGTGGAAGGTTCAGAGGGGATTTGAGGGGAAATTTCTTTACCCAGAGGGTTGTGGGGGTCTGGAACTCTGCCTGAAAGGGTAGTAGAGGCAGAAACCCTAACCACATTTAAAAAGTACTTGGATGTGCACTTGGGATGCTGTAACCTGCAGGGCTACGGACCAAGAGCTGGGAAGTGGGATTAGGCTGGCTAGCTCTTTGCTGGCCGGCGTGGACACGATGGGCTGAAATGGCCTCCTTCCGTGCTGTAACTTTCTATGATTCTATGATACCACCACATATTACACTCAACCTTGTCATTTAAAGAGGCACGGAGCCTCCAGAGAAAAAGCCATCTGATGTAGAAGTGGAGCCAAAGGCAGCAAGAATGCAGCACAGCAAACTATTTTGTCCCCTGCAAAAGCCATTCGACAGAACTTGTTAAAGGAATCCTTCTCCCAAGTGTCCCCCAAAAACTTTGTTTACAAGGCCTCCCTATGTCCTTCAACGAATCATTGGCCCGTATTTTCCGGTGCGTACGCGCCCTTAAGGGCCCCGCAAGTTCCGGGTTTTCGCGTGCGAAGCGCATGCGCAAAAACCCGGAACAAGCGATCAGGCAAGAATCCTCTTGACAGATCAGAGCCATCCCCAGGAAATGGGCATCCGCGGGCGGAGAGTTGGGCTATTTGCCCAACTACTGCCCAGTGAATGCCCATGAAATTCCTACGCCTGGTAAAAGCAGGCGTAATGCCTGCTTTTAACAGCGCAAGAGTTTAAATGAATATAAAAATAATTTTTTTCAATTATTTAAACATTAAAACTCCTGTAAAATAAGTTAGTTATTTTTAGCCCCTTTAAAACATTTACATTTTTTTCAAAAAATTAAATTTGTTTTAAATGTTTAATGAAATTGTATTTTAATTAATTTTAAATATGTAATTTTTAAAATTTTATTTATTTGGTATGTAAGTGTGTTTTTTATGTGATCCCCATTCATGCTTATTCATAAGTAGGAATGGGGATCCCCCTTCTTTTACTGGTTGGGCCGGCCCACGTGATCCCAGGGGTGCTTGTGAACCGCCTGCGCCCCTGTGATACGTGGGCCTCTACTCATGTCTACGCATAGAGGCCCGGGAGCGCGAGTCTCCGTGGTTCCCGAGGCAGAAGGTAGGTGCGGATTTTATTTCTGGATCGGAGGCATTTCCCCGCGGGAAGCCTCCAACTGCAAATTCAGGCCCAATATTCTCTGCACTCCCAGTGCCAGTCTCTCAGTCTGGCAGGCAAACCACTCTGCAAAGCACATGTTCCCTAGTCAACATAAATTAAACTGTACAAAAAGGCAGCAAATACAAAACAGACCTATCTTACTTGCTTACATGCACTTTTTTCATGTCAATGACTGCTTAAACATCCACTCCCTCCAGCATTGGCACACCGTGGCGACAGTGTGCACTATCTACAGGATTTGCTGCTGCAACACGCCAAGGCATGTTCTGCAGCACCTCTCAAACCCGCGACCTCCATCACCTAGAAGTGCGAGGGTAACAAGTGCATGGGAACACCATCATCTCCAAGTCACACACCATCATGACTTGGAAATATATCGCCGTTCCTGCATTGTCACTGGGTCAAAATCCTGGAACTCCCTACCTAACAGCATTGTGGGAGCACCTTCACCACACAGACTGCAGCGGTTCAAGAAGAAGGACCACCATCACCTTCTCATGGGCAACTAGGGATGGGCAATAAATGCCAGCCTTGCCAACGACACCCACATTCCGAGAATGAGTATAAAATAAAATCATTCTGCATTGTAGTCTTTGTAGTGAATGAGTTCCTGGAAGTCAAATGTACTTTAGTGCTTTTATGAAGTGCTATCCCTATATCTGGAGCCTTTGAGGTGGCTAACACCTGAGTTTCTGTGATGATTTCTAGGATTATGGTGGTTCAGGACCTTTATCAGTATGGGCACTACAAGGCTCTGCCTCAGGCTGCTGCAGTTCCGTGCCTGTGGTACCAACCTGGCTGTGACTACTTTCCACCACATGGGAAGTTATTGAAGGTGGGGGCCAGAATGGTATGGAGACTTTGTGAGGCAGAACACCATCATCATCCGCAACTCAAATTCTACCCCTGCTTGTAGGCTTTATATCACCATGTCTGCTGACCTGTTGATCAGCAGACCTCAACGCAGCATGGATGTTGGTGATGCCCCTATCAATAGTTCCCTGGTTCAGCCAAACTGATCAGGCAACCTGTCCATGAAAGAGATGAGATTGGAGCCGGAGTCCTGAATGGCAACAGTCTGAGCATTCAGAAGATGCAAAGACTGGCATTATAGACTCTGCAGTGGGTGCCTGAAGCAGATATCCCGAGAGCTAGTATGCGTTCCAAGGTGGACTGCAGAGTTTCCATGCTATGCAACAGAACCCTACACATGCGGGTAGCAGATTCATCAGCAATAGCATCTGTAGGGTAGAACCTCGAGCAATCTCTCTGATGTGTTGAGTCCTGGACAGTTAATCCACTTTCTCCACTGGTTTCTGGGTTTTACGGTGACCTCCACCTTCGCCACCGCTTTCTACTGAGACTGCTGGACTGCCTCTATTCTAGTACCTGGTCTGCTCTTGCAGCCTCAGTATTTTTTCTCCTATGCTGCAAATTTTTCATTTTATGCTGTGTTAACTCTGATCTCTACCTGCTGGCTCCCATCCTGCTCTACATTCTGTTCCAATACTGCTGAATGAGCTCTGCTTTCCACTTGCTTCCTGTAGCTGCTAACTCCACTCATCCTTCAGAACTCGTCTGTCACCCCTTGCTGGACTAGCTCCTCAAGCTCCTCCTACTGCTTCTGGTCTTGCATGCTCCTCACCTTCCTATAGCTGCTCCTCAGACCAGCTCCCTCATCTGCACTGATCCTGCGGATTTACCATTCCCTGGCTCCCTGGGAGCTTCACTGCTCTATCTTCTTGGTTTTCATTCCCACTATTTCTCTCTCTCCTCTGCTGGTATACTGAATCTGCTGGTACACACTGCTAACACAGATGGTTGTATGCACCTCTGCTGGACTTCTGGAGCAACCTATACTGGTTCATGGTCAACTCTCCACTCATCTTGGCCCCTGTTTTCTACTGAACAATTTCCAGCATAACTTTACGTCGGCAGTTTCCATTATAAATGTTGACATAGGAATTTATAATGGAATAAATCGACAAGAAATGCAGATGTCATTTCTACTTGGGTCTGTCCATTGGCGGGTAGGTAGGTAACACAAATTTAAGATAATTGGTAAAAGAACCAGATAGGAGATGAGGAGAATTTTTTTTTTTTAAAAACACAGCAAGTTGTTACGATCTGGAATGCAATGTCTGTAAGGGTGGTAGAAGCAGGTTCAATAGTAACTTTCAAAAGGGAATTGGTTAAATACTTGAAAGGGAAAAATTTGCTGGGATATAGGAAAAGGGTAGGGGAATGGGACTAATTGAATAGCTCTTTCAAAGAGTCGGCACTGGCACGGTGGGCCGAATGGCCTCCATCTGCGCTGTATCATTCTATGACTGGTGGGTGAATGAACTATTTCCGTGTTGTCATTTCTATGTAATTAGAACAGCATTTATTCATTCTGACTTCAACAGCAGTGAGCTATTTCAACTACAACTGGGCCATTAAATGTCAACAGTATGTAAATATGATTTAATAATTAACTGAGGTTTTAAGTATAAATAAAATACAGAGCCAGTTGTTGTAGGGCACGATTTCACAATCTCATAAGTTTGAGTCTTTTGGCCCCATGCTATTTTGTTCCATGTCAGGAAAAATTTGCAAGGCTATGGGGAAAGGGACTAATTGGATAGCTCTTTCAAAGAGCCGGCACAGGCACGATGGGCCGAATGGCCTCCTTCTGTGCTGTAAGATTTTAAGATTGGGACGCATCATACCATGACTTACCACAGAATACAAACTGGAATGAGGCATAAACATGCTGCTAGTAAAAAGCTGAAGCCTGTAAATTGTTCGACGGTGGCAGCATAAATACTATTGAAAATTGCAGACGAAATGGTACCACTTAAATTTTCAAGACAGGCAATACAGGCAAAGAGAGCACCTGCAAAAAGAACAAAGAAAAATCAAATAATTTTACTTATTTACAGAGCAACAATCTCTTGAACGCCACACTCTCAAACAGATTATCTCTTTAAAAAAAAACTTTCTTTGGCGTAAGATAGGAAGAGGGAGGAGGTTCATGTGGAGTATAAACACTGGCATAGCCCAGTTAGGCTGAATGACTGGCTGCTAACATTGAAAATTGCACTTGTCTGAGCAGCTTGGACAGCTATAGCACCCTGGAGACAGGGTCAGGGAACAGGCCCTGTGAGCAATGAGCAGGAGAGTTGATTTGAGGGAATGTCAATTCTGCTCATGGCCTTTGTCATGTCACAGATCGCTGTCCAAAATGGTTGGTTCGGAGGGCGTGACCAGAAGCACAGGAGCAATTCACTTGATCAGCATTTCTGCCAGTGGACTCAATATCTACTCCCACCATGCTCGAGGACAGCATGCTTTGTGAATTGGAGCCACCCGAGATATTGTTCCTCCGAGAAGTTCAGGTAAAAGTGCTCCCTGAAGACCCGCTGTGGGTGTGGCCTCCTGCGCAGTGCCCCCTCCTCTCTATTCTGCGAGCTGCTCCTGCTCTCTCGTCTTCCTTGCTGCTCCTCCTCTTCCAACCTTGCAGGCAGTTCCATGAGACCACCCATGACGACAGTACAACTGTTTAGAAGGCAGCTAAACACAGTCCAGCACCAGCAAAATCTTCTCAGCAGTCAGAATTAAGTTTTCACAGGCAAAAAAGGCCAAAAAACAAACAAAAGTTGACCAGCAGCTTCAGCTGACAAACCAGGAAGTAACCTATAAGTAGTGGATGCACCCTTTAAATAGCGCCGCTAAGGGTCCTTCCTGCCTCTAGTGCCACAAGTTGCTGGGCAAGTTAATCACGTTGCGAGTCCAGCACTGGGGCAGACCAATATCAGAAAAGGATTCTATTCATCTTTTAAATAGTTCTGGCGTACACCTGGGATGCCTACAGAGTAGCTCGATCCAATATGGTGGGCGGCGCACTTCCGGCTCGTAATGTACCCGTATACCCTGACCACCATATTGGATGCTGAAGCGCCCGTGAAACATGTGCGGCATCATCGAATTTCTGGGTCAGATTGATTTGGCAGTACTTAATCAGATCTCCCATGGCAAGGTAGAATTTGTTTGCTAGCTGCTGAAACATCATGACCTTCCTGTTTTGAAGAAGCTGGCCCAACCAGTTAACAGCAATCAAGTTTCCAACCACTTACAAAACAACAAATTTACTGTAAGTGGACAATTCATCGGGAGAATCCCCCTGCTCTTCTTCGGAAAGTGGCGTGGGATCTTTTACGTAGATCTGAGAGTGGTCACGGGATAACATGTCATCCGAAAGACGGCACCTCCGACAGTGCAGCGCCCCCTCAATGAGGCACTGAAGTTTCAACCTAGATGATGTGCTCAAGTCTCTAGAGTAAGGCTTGAACCAATGACCTTCTGACTCAGAGGCAAGAGTGCTACCACTGAGCCACCGCTGACACAAAGCAACACTTTGAAGTCAAACCTAAAACAGATTCATTAAAAGCTATAAGTGAATGAACATTTAACTATTCTCTCAGCAAAGATATTTCACAAGAGAAAATAAAACCAGAAACAGGGTTATCACCATTTGTTTAAAGTCCAGTCTCCACGTGTTGTTCTGGAATCTAGAGATAAGACTTCAGGTCTATTGAACCATATTATCATTTAGACCCACCGTCCAACTCTTCCAGCTCTTTCTAATTAAAGCATGAGAAGTCGCACAACACCAGGTTATAGTCCAACAGTTTTATTTGAAATTACGAGCTTTCGGAGCGCTGCTCCTTCGTCAGGTAAAGTGAGGGTATCCCTCACTTTACCTGACGAAGGAGCAGCGCTCCGAAAGCTCGTAATTTCAAATAAAACTGTTGGACTATAACCTGGTGTTGTGCGACTTCTCATTTTTGTCCACCCCAGTCCAACACCGGCATCTCCGCATCATAATTAAAGCATGTTACTCCTATTCCATAACTGCTCTGAAAAAAACTTACACTTTCTGCTCCTAACCTCTTTATTTTAACTTTGATGACAGGATACTGAAGTAACAACATTTATTCTGCTGCAATGTTGTTGTTGTCACCTCTCTATGCCTTATAGTACAGGCTGCCAATGATTACGGTCTGCTGATGACCATCAATTTGTGCTTGCTTCGTGCTTCATCAAGCTCCTTGATGCAATATCTTTTTCTGGTGTTGCTGAACTGGGTGAGGAGTTACTCTTCAGCAAGTAGCCGTCACAGCTGCTTAACGTTTCAAAAGCAAACAATGGTGTTTTTCACTCTTTGGCTAGAGGCTAGCTGAACTACTTTATAATCATAGAAAACGCTGGAAAAACTCAGCAGGCCAGGCAGCATCCGTGGAGAGAGAAAGAGAGTTAACGTTTCAGGTCGATGACCTTTCGTCAGAACAGTTCTGACGAAAGGTCATCGACCTGAAACGTTAACTCTCTTTCTCTCTCCACGGATGCTGCCTGGCCTGCTGAGTTTTTCCAGCGTTTTCTGTTGTTATTTCAGATTTCCAGCATCCGCAGTATTTTGCTATCGTACTTTATAATCATTGTGCTTTGTGCTGATCTGAATTCCACTGCATGCAAATGGAGGCTTACATTGGTTATAAACTTAAGGCTGAATCACACCAAGTTTTATGGAAGATACTATTTTATTAGTCCTAATTGATAGTGAAAAAGACTTGCTTTTATACAGCAACTTTCACAATCTCAGGATGTCCCAAAGCACTTTACAGCCAATGAAGTACTTTGAGTGTAATCACTGTTGTATTGTAGGAATCGTGGCAGCCAATTTGTGCACAGCAAGCTCCCACAAACAGCAATGTAATAATGACCAGATAATCTGTTTTAGTGATGTTAATTGAGGGATAAATATTGACCAGGACGCAGAGGAAAACTTCCCTGTTCTTCTTCGAAATAGTGCCATGGGATCTTTACATCTACCGGAGAGGAGACTGGGCCTCGGTTTAATGTCTCATCCGAAAGATGGCACCTCCAACAGTGCAGCACTCCCTCAGCACTGCACTGGAGTATCAGCCTAGATTTTTGTGCTCAAGTTTCTGGAGTGGGACTTGAACCCACAACCTTCTGACGCAGAGGCGAGAGTGCTGCCAACTGAGCCACAGCTGACACAAGTTTGCTTTAGTTTAATAGCGAGTTTTGTTAATCTTCTACTGTTGATAGCAGACAGATCAGTGCTGCCGTCAGAAGGTCTCCTTGCTGTAACTGAGGGCCTTCCTCTTCCATGGAGTCCACGATAATGGCTCTTTGCAAGGCAAAGTTGCACAGTGTACAGCAGCAATTTCTAATGGCGAGAGACTAGGAGCTGTGGGTGTGCAAAGGGATTTGGGTCCATATACACGAATCACAAAAAGCTAGTGCACAGGTACAAAAGGCAATCAAAAATGCTAATGGAATGGTCGCCTTTATTTCAAGAAGGATGCAATACAAAAGTAAGGAAATGAGCACAAACTGGCAAGTGTCCCCTATACCAATTAAAGGCACAATCACAAACTTGGAATGGATGCAAAATGGGCTGCCGATTCGCTATTGCCTGTTTTGCGCTATTGACGAAGAGCAATTTCATCCCCATTATGACACATTATGGGCTGGATTTTGATACTGGGGACGTGATGGAGTCGGGACTCCCACTTTTTGGGTTGTAGACCCGCCTCCATCGACTTGTGGCCAACCCACTGTATTTTCACTTGATTGACCTTGTTGAGCCCGCCCAGTGAGCTCAGCAGGCCAATTAAGGGCCACCCGGCAACAGGTGACATCACAGATTGACATTTAATCTGTCAAGAGCTTTTGACAGATGAAATATCAGCGTTTGACAGCTCTCTGAAGCTGTCAAACACTCACAATTTGTCTTCTAACTTGAGTCCTTCCTCTCAAGGCGGAGTTAGAAATCATTCCAGCACAGAAAACAGAAGGCTGCAGTTTTTGACAGCACCACGGCCTTTCTGCTTTCTGTGCCGGTGAGATTTCTGACTCCTGAGAACTGAAGGGCTGACACCTGCAGGAGGAAGTTAAGGTAAGTAAAACTTTTTCCCACACTTTGCCCTTACCTTACACACTTACCTCTGCACACATGCACCCATCACTCACCTGCCCACCGGACATATCGACCCCTCCAACCCCTGCAGACCCACGGTCCGCCTCGCTAACTTGGCGTGGTTGGGACCTGTCGGGAAGCCCACATTTCAGCTTTCAAAATAGGGATTTAGGCAAAAAACTGCCTGTTAACTACCTGTTAACAGGCAGTTAATTGTCACTAATCCCCTTCCCGCCTCGGGGAGGCAGGTCCCAGCACAGGTCAGGGTACCCGCCTCCAGCAAAACTGGCATGGAGGCGGGACCCCCGAATCTGCAACTTTAACCCCCACACGCCTCCAAACCCGCCTCCACGGGTCAATGAAAATCCAGCCCAATGGATCTCCACCCAACTTCCTGAATGAAAACCAACTTGTTACATAAATCTGGGAATAAAAAACACATTCAAACATCCGATGCAAAAAGTATTTTAAATAACTGACCTTGATCCTTCGGTAAAACTGACTTGGACATCATTGATCGTAGGATAGGGAATGGCATGACAGCAAAAAGAGAAACCAGTCTCACTAAAAGAAAAAGGCAAAATTGATCAGTCATAAATATAGAACAAAAGCCAGATCACATTCGTTGTGGGATTTCAAACACCACAATCTTACTTCTCTTCAATTATACACATCTATTGTGATAGCATTAAAATAGGTTACACAGTTCACTACATGCAAATTTTAGACTGGACACGCTGACTAAATCTGACAGGAAATTATATACAGTTTGCAGAAGCTACCCAACAGATTTCACTAAAACTACTTAATGATTACCTCAAAACTTCTCACTCTGGCCACAAAGTTTACCACAGATTGTAACAGAATCACTCCCTTTAAATTAATGGTTTGTATCTGCTTTGCACATGTTAAATGTAAAGTTACCATGTTTTCTTTCTTTCTCAGCTCATATGGACTTTCTTCCATCTTGCCTGGTGCATTCCCACTCACTGCACTTCTCACATACTGGCCGGAATTTTAATATGGAGGCGGGTATGGAGCGGGCAGGCTGGAAAGCGGTCGGGAAACCCGGGAGAACGGGTTTCCCGCAGGCCCTGCCTGAATTTAATGGCAGGGTCGGATTAGCATTTCAAAGCACTGATTCCCGTCCGCAGCCAGCCAGGTGGAGAGGTTGGCTGGCTGTCAGGTGGGTAGGCCTGCGGCACCAGGCTGCAGAGGGGAAGAAGGGAGTGATCGGGAGTTGGAGGCTGGAGGAAGGTCGGGACTGGAAGGACGGATGGGGATCGGGGGGGGGGGGGGGGGGGGGATCAGTGATCGGAGGCAGAACGGAAGGGTCAGGGGATGTCCGATCGCGGGGGGGTTGGCGAGGCAGGAACGCTGGATCCAGCAGGTAAGTGGAAAGACACTTAACCTCCTGGATCCAGCAGTCCTCGCCTCCCCTTTAGCTGGCGGGTTCCCTGAAGCTTGGGAAGCCTGGCCAACCAGAGTTAAATTTGAAATGGTGGATCATTATAATATTTAAATCGGCAACCCGCCTCCTGGGAGCGGGTTTGCTGACCTACATCCTGGATCCAAGGTCCCTGCCTAGCCCACTCCAGAAATCGGAACCACCGCCCCCCCCCCGAGGCCTCACCACCCAGGCCTGCAATCCCTCCACAAGGCCTTCCTCCCCACCGCGCCGCCAATCCTTCCACAAGGCTTCCCTCTGCCCAGGACTCCGATCCCACCATGAGGCCTCCTCCAGCTCTCCTCGTGCTGCTTCGCCGGCCCCCAATCGGAACCCCCCCGATCTTCTCAACACCCCCGACCCCCAAAACTTCTCCCGGCACGACCCCCACGTGATCCCTCCCTCCCTCGGCCTACCCGCCTGGAGCCAGCCAGCCTCTCAATCTGGCTAGCTGCAGGTGGGAAACAGAGACTTCCCATTCAAATCAGGCCCTGCCATTAAAGTTGGCAGGGCCTGTGGCAAACCCGTTCTCCGGGTCTCCCGACTGCCTCGGAGCCCCCGCCCCTCCAACCCACCTTCCCCATTAAAATTCACCCAGTTTACAGTGTCAGCTGTGGCTCAGTTGGTAGCTCTCTCGTCTCTGGGTCAGAAGGTTGTGGGTTCAAGCCCCACTCCAGAGACTGACTCCATTATCTAGGCTGATACTCCCAGTGCAGTACTGAGGGAGTGCTGTACTGTCGGAGGTGCCGTCTTTCGGAGGAGACGTTAAACCGAGTCCCCGTCTACTCTCAGGTGGACTTAAAAGATCCCATGGCACTATTTCGAAGAAGAGCAGGGGAGTTATCCCTGGTGTCCTGGCCAATATCTATCCCTCAATCAACATCACTAAAAAACAGATTATCTGGTCATTATCACATTGCTGTTAAAGGGAGCTTGTTGTGTGCAAAATGGCTGCCATGTTTCCTACATTACAACAGTGACTGCACTTCAAAAAGCACTTAATTGGCTGTAAAGCGCTTTGGGATGTCCAGTGGATGTGAAAGGCGCTATATAGATGCAAATCTTTCTTTTTTTCCTTTACTGCACTGAAATTATACCATAGATTTATGTGCTCAAGTCATGGTCCAGGGGTTGATCTCAGAACCTTCTAACTCAGAGACAAGAGTGCTACCAACTGAGCAAAGCCAACACATTGTACAATCAACTTTGAATAACTTATCTTATACTTTAACATTTATTGAAACATTATCCCGAGTGGCATTGAACACTTCCAGACTGAGGTATTGCGAAGGACACTTCAGAGAAATATTATGTTTTTGCTATTAGATTACATTTTACTAACAATTGGTAAGTTGAAATTATAGTTCTGATTTACATTTGAATTTTGTGAAATAACTTCTGTAGTAGCTATCTGTGATATAGTTCCAATATTGGCACTTAATATATGTAACATGAGAAAGTGGAACACAAAAGTAAATGTAAAACAGACTTTGAATTCAGGAAATAAATGGGTTACTGCTGCATTGCCCAACAAAGTGAATGGGGCTCAATTTTAATCACAATAAATTTGAATTTATTTGGTGCATCATGTGCGTGTCAGTGTTAACACTTGAGCTAAAGCTATTTTCTCTAATCCTATTTCCCTGGCCTTTCGTCATATCCTTTTCTTTATTCCTTTTACAAATACTTATCCAATTCCCCTTTAAATAATGTTGTAGTCCCTATATCAATAGTCAAATGTTTTAAAAATTCAATGTTCTAATAACCCTGTGTGAAAAAAATTCTAACTTGCCCCTTTGTTCTTCTAGTGACACTTCTGACCCTGTTACCAATATGATAACCAGTGGAACACATTTTAACAATTTATCCTCTCAAAATCTTGCATAGTGTTGAAAATTTCTATTAGATCCGCCTTAACATTCTCTGTAACCAGTGAAGGAAGCCCCAATTTCTCCAGCCTTTCTTCATAATTATAAGCTTGGCAACTATAACCACTTATTCCTGGCATTGCTCTGATGAATCTTTGCTGTACTCTTTGCATAATTAATATTCTTCCAATTGTGGCTTAACCAATGTTTTGTACAGGTTCAACACCACTTCCTTGTTTATATATTCAATTCCTAACATATATAAAATATATGAAACTCATTTGTCTTTTTTACTCCCACCATTAAATATCTATGGGATGAAATTGGTATGGACAAAAAATGCAAAACGGGCGATAGCGAATCAGCAGCCTGTTTAAAATGCAGTGTACAACAGCCTGCGGATTTGCTATTGCCCGTTTTGTGTTTTCACCAATGACACATTTCACCCCCTATCTGTGTCTCACTGTTCCTCCATTTTCCAAAAATCTTACAATTTTGAATATACTTCCTTTCATTGTCATTTCCTCCCAAAATGTACGATTCTGCAGTGAACTGTATCTGCCACCTATCTGCTAACCTGTCTAGGTCCTTCTGCAAGCTCCTAAATTTTCCCTCACAAATCACTTTAGTTATGATGTGGAATTTGATTTCTCCTCCACCCCTTCATGCACCGTTAACATTTCTTTACTTTTGAATCTCAGAGCCACTCTGACTTTTTGTTAACAGAGGGAGACTGAATTAGCTCATCTTCATATTCTCCTGTTTAGTGATCTGTTGGAAATCAGATTAGGTAGTGTAAATACAGAATAACAGATCCTTAGAAGAAAACTGACAGGCTGTAATTCAACTGAGAAGTTCAGAGCACACCGGAGAATTAACTCAACAAGATGATATATGTGTTTTAAGGAAAACGTACAGAAATTACTCTGTATGTTGGTTGCTTTTTACTTAACTGAAAAAGAGAGAAAGATGCACTCGCTTACCTTCTGGCTTCCTGATGGTAATTTCCATTTTCTACATAATTTAACAATTTTTCAAGTTGTGACTTCCACCAGTTCTAAAACCTCTTGTTTTGAATTATATGGATACCATAATGCTGTAGCATTTACTTATTTAACATTCAATTTGCAATGAATAACACTTATACCATCACAGGTTTGTTTAAAATACAGAATCTATAATTCACAAGCAGTTTCATAATAATGGGAGCTATGATAGAACTGGGACTATTTTAATGAAGTTTTAAAATCTGGCCCCTTTATGTCTAACCCCCAAGGTGATTTAATTTATGTAAATTCTTCTTAATTCCAGTCACATTTCATTCTATGAATATTAAAGTTTAACATACCCAAAAACATTAGCAGAGTAGTAGTGGCATAGATAGCCATGATCATTCCTCCAACGAATGATAATATCCCAATAAGAGCTATAAAAGTGTCTCGAAGGTAGCGGGAAAACAGAGTCACTCCCACAAAACTCATCAGAAATGTAACTAGTCCAGCTGCAGAGCCATATCCAATAAGGATTTCATTCCAACAAAGAGGCGAATCTAATTCATAAAGAGTAAAAAGTCCTGCAGCACCAAATGCAGCAAGTCCAAATGTTGTAAAAGCAAGAAGCAACATACTGATCTCGACACGTTTTTTAAAATCAGAGCTAGTATAAAGAATTAAGATTCCAGAGAGTATTTCTCTGAAGTTCTCACAGCCTGATACTTGGTCTTGTTCATTTCTTGACACCTGGACACTCTCTTCAAGGAAAAAGATGATATACACAACATTGGCAAAATTAATCAATGAGACAGTCAATAATGGCCAATTAAAACCTACTGCCCGTAAAAAGTATCCAGATGATAGCACCCC
The DNA here is from genome assembly GCA_030390025.1 of Squalus acanthias. NCBI lineage: Eukaryota > Metazoa > Chordata > Chondrichthyes > Squaliformes > Squalidae > Squalus > Squalus acanthias. Next base: position 33,678,591 of record CM059431.1, on the reverse strand, counting down.
TATGCCGCCCATTACTCCAACAATCATGTCCAGCAATGCCATGCGCATATTTTTCTGCTTGCTAGAACTCATGTCTGCTACATAAGCAAACGCACCCCCGAATAAAGTTGTGAAGCCACCAAGAAATGCACTAACTGCCACTGGTATAAAAATAAAATAAATGGACCAAGAAAAATAGGCCATTGCTAAAAAACCCAGGCTGCTAAACAGAGCCCCTATAGAAGGAAGGAGGAGAGATAGTTTGCGTCCATAGCGATCGCTGTATGCGCCCAAAAAGAAGGTAACAATTAGGCCAGGAATGAATTGAACCAAACTCATGTACATAAAAAAGTGAGAAGATATTCCCTGGACCACCTAAAAGAAAAAGCAAACAAAGAATCAAAAAATCACAACTTGAAACTTTTAAAAACATTTGAAATATTTCAATAGAATTAAGCTACTGACTCCATTCACTATTTATGGTACTAATTTGTGATATAAAAATATGTATTTTTTGACATTGACACACAACTTTAGTAATTGTTAAAATAACTCAAATATATTTAATAACAATATTAGGAATAAATCACTGTTTTCACATTAATTAATGCAGAGATTAATGCTTCAGTTTAATTTTACTTCTTCATAAGGCTGATATGTAATTTGTAGCCTGCATGTATGGTTTATCACAGTGTTATTTGTCGGTCAGTCAGAGGGATCAGGAACTTACAGTGGCAATCTATATTATTTTTAGTGAGTACATCATCAGTAAAAGGATGTATTGTTCACCCTGTGGCTTTCTATACTCAAGATAACTTTGTGTATAAGGTCATGTTTTGGTTAATGGCCTGGACAACATAACTGATAAGTGGCAAGTAACATAGAAGATAGGAGCAGGAGTAGGCCATTCGGCCCCTTGAGCCTGCTCCGCCATTTAATGAGATCATGGCTGATCATCCAAATTCAGTACCCTGTCCCTGCTTTCTCCCCATATCCCTTGATCCCTTTAGCCTTAAGAAATATATCTAACTCCTTCTTGAATATATTTAATGAATTGGCCTCAACTGCCTTCTGTGGTAGAGAATTCCACAGGTTCACCACCCTCTGGGTGAAGAAATTCACGCCACACAAGTAACATTCATGCCACACAAGTGCCAGGTAACGACCAGCTCCAACAAAAGAGAGCCGAACCACCTTCTCTTGACATTCAATGGCATTATTACCAACGGCCTCACCATCAACATCTTGGGGGGTCACCATTGACCAGAACCTCAACAGAACCAGCCACATAAATGCCGTGGCTACTAGAGCAGGTCAGAGGCTGGGTGTTCTGCGGCGAGTGGCTCATCTCCTGACTCTCCAAAGCCTCCCCCCCCCATCTACAAGGCACAATTCAGGAGTGTGAGGTAATACTCTCCATTTGCCCGAATGGGTGCAGCTCAAACTCAAGAAGCTCGACAGCATACAGGACAAAGCAGTCCGCTAGATCGGCACTCTGTCCACCATTTAAACATCCACTCCCTCCACCACTGGGGTTCCGTGGCTACAATGTGTATTATCAACAGGATGCACTGCAGCAAATCGCCAAGGCTTCTCCTGCAGCACCTCCTAAACCCATAACCTCCACCACCTCCAAGTTCCACTCCAAGTCACACACCATCTTGACTTGGATATATATCACCGTTTCTTCATCATCGCCAGGTCAAAATCCTGGAACTCCCTAACTAACAGTATTGTGGGAGCACCTTCTCCACATGGACTGCAGTGGTTCAAGAAGGCGGCCTACTATCACCTTCTCAAAGGCAACTAGGGATGGGGAATAATTGCCCGCCTTGACAGCGACACCCATATCCCGCAGAAGCCTTGGGCATGAGAACAAGTATTTGGATTATGTCCAAATCATAACAACTTAACTGCCGATTGTTTATATTCTAGTCTAATAAAACTGACGTCTAATGTTACTACATAACATTATTGGAGCAGAAATTTTCTTCAATTAAATATTGGGAAGGCCAAAGCCATTGTCTTTGGTCCCCACCATTGCCTAGCCACCGACTCCATCCCACTCCCTGGCCACTGTCTGAGGCTGAAGAAAACTGTTCACAACTGTGGTATTCTACTTGAGCCTGAGCTGACCGACCGACCGACTGACCCCATATCCTCTCCATCACAAAGATCATCTACTTCCACCTCTGAATATCGCCCAGCTCCACCCCGCCTCAGCTCATCTGCTGCTGAAACCCTCATCCTTGCCTTTGTTACTTCCAAACTCGACTATTCCAATGCTCTCCTGGCTGGCCCCCATAAACTTGAACTCATCCAAAACTCTGCTGCCCGTATCCTAACTCGCACCAAGTCCCACTCACTCATCACCTCTATACTCGCTGACCTACATTGGTCCAGCAACGCCTCGATTTTAAAATTCTCATCCTTGCTTTCAAATCCCTCCATGGCCTCGCCCCATCCTACCTCTGTAACCCCCTCCAGCCCTACAACTCTCCGAGATCTCTGTGTTCCTCCAATTCTGGTCTCTTGCACATCACAGATTTTCTTCGCTCCACCAGTGGTGGCCGTGTCATCAGCTGCCTAGGCCCTAAGCTCTGGAATTTCCTCCCTAAACCTCTCCGTCTCTCTTTCCTTCTTTAAGACGCTCCTTAAAACCTATCCCTTTGACCAAACTTTTGGTCACCTGTCCTAATATCTCCTAGGTGAAACAGCGATTTACTTGTACTTCTTTCAAGTTAATATATTGTATGCGCTGCTCACGATGCAGTCTCTTCTACATTGGGGTGAACAAATGCAGATTGGGCGATCGCTTTGCTGAACACCTTCGTTCAGTCCGCAAACGTGACCATGAATTTCCGGTCGCTTGCCATTTTAATTCTCCGTCCCACTCGGACCTCTGTCTTTGGCCTCCTACACTGTTCCAATGAAGCTCAATGGAAACTCGAGGAACAGCACCTCATGTTTCGATTAGGGTGCGGGGGGAGCGAGGCCCCGGGTGTGGGGAATAACGTCTCATGAACAATGAGCGGGGGAGGGGGAGTAACATCTCATAAACCAGGAGTGGGGGCAGTGGGGAGTAACGTCATATGGGAAGGAGCAGGGGAGGGGGTGTAACGTCTCATGAACCAGGAGCGCGTCAGGGGGGAATAACGTCACATGGGAAGGAGTGGGGAGCCTAGAATGAGTCAAAGTCCTACAACAAGATCTGGTCGCAGCAGTTAAGGCCGCTCCAGAAGCCTACTTGCTCCTTAGGAATGGTTGGCTCGATGATAGGGGCTAGTTTGTGGAGTAGTAGCCTCTCCAGCACTTTATAACATGTGCAAAGTAAGGAGATCGGGCGGTAGCTGGAGGCTTCACAAGCATTCTTCCCCTGCTTCAGGAGGGCAATTATTTCAGTCTCCCTCCAAATAGATGGAATTTTACCAGTTGCTGTACAGAGAAGGAGGTCAACCATCTCTTTGCTTTGGGTTCTAGTGCTTTTAAGAATTCTGGGTAAATACCATCTGGACCAGCAGCTTTTCCAGATTTGGTTGTCGACAGGGCTGCGTTTAGTTCATCCAAGGTGAATGGATCATACATAGTTGACAAACTATGGCAAGTATATGCTTCCTTAGGTAAGGAGACCAAAACTGTACACAGTACTCCAGGTGTGGTCTCACCAGGGACCTATATAATTGCAGTAAGATGTCTTTACTCATGTACTCCAACCCCCTTGCAATAAAGGCCAACATACCATTTGCTTTCCGAATTGCTCTGACCCTCTCCTCCTACCTCCCCCTGGACCATGGGCCCACTACCAAACATCAAGCCATCGTTGCCAAGACTGTCACTGACCCCATCTCCTCTGGTGATCTTCTCTCCACGGCTGCCAACCTCAGTCCTCCAAACCCGCACAAGCCACTTCTACCTCTTTGCAAGATCCACAAACAGGACTGCCTTGGCAGACACATCGTTTCAGCCTGATCTTGCCCCACAGAACTGATTTATTCCTCTCTCAACTCAATGCAGTCCTTCATGGATGTGGAGGAGTGACGCAGGTGTCCAGTCTCTTCTCGCCTACATCCACGACTCTTCTGGCGCCCTGCGCCACTTTAACAGTTTCCTGCTTCCTGGCCCCAACCGTCTCCTTTTCACCATGGACGTCCCATTCCTCTACACCTCCATCCCCCACCAGGACAGCCTGAAGGCACTGGCTGTATTGGTGCCGTTTCCTGCTCTCGCCCTGAACTGGAAAATTTCAGTTTTGGTTTCACCAGGAACACTTGGCTCCAGACTCATTACAGCCTTGGTCCAAACATGGACAAAGGAGCTGAATTCCAGAGGTGAGGTGAGAGTGACTGCCCTAGGAGCCCTAGTAAAATGGCATTCAATGGGGATCAGGGGAGAAACTCTCCACTGGCTGGAGTCATACCTAGCACAAAAGAGGATGGTTGTGGTTGTTGGAGGCCAATCGTCTCAGCCCCAGGACATCGCTGCAGGAGTTCCTCAGGGCAATGTCCTAGGCCCAACCAATTTCAGCTGCTTCATCAATGATCTTCCCTCCATCATAAGGTCAGAAGTGGGGATGTTTGCTGACGATAGCACAGTGTCCATTTTCTTTTAATGAAAATTTCACTATCCCCTTAAACTTCAGATTGATTTTCCGTTTGAGTGCTTGAAACAGCAACTCATATCAATTTAATTTTTATCAATCCATCTTATCAATTCCAATTTCAGAAACAAGTGATTACACGGCTTGGTGGTTTACATGGTGTTTTAACATCAGAGGAGAAACTGACATCGTGTGTAGATAGGATTGGTCAGCTTCACCCACCCCTGCAGGAGTATCTTGCAATGAACTGGGTTCCGCAGAAGGAGATGTGGGTAACATATTCTCGAAGTACCATTCTAACTTTCGGGAATAGCAGCAATAATCGGATCGAGTCAGAGAATGGCAAGATAAAACACCTGCGTCGCTCCTCCTCATCCATGAAGGAGTGCATTGAGTCGCTGGCCCTCCACAATGAAGTCCTGGATGGGGAGCATTCCTATACCACATTTTTACAGAAGACCTCTTTCAAGTAGGTTGCAGAGACACCTGCAGATCTCCAGTCCTTCTATGCAGAGTTCACCAATTACGCGGGATAATCATCGTAACCTGTATGCAGTGAGCGTCAAGCAGCAGGAAGCGGACACAGTCACTGTGACTTCTGGTGACAGGGAGTACACTTCGCAGACACATGACGGCTGAGCTACCTGCAGCTGCACCTTCTGGATTCAGAATTTGTTGTCCTATCGTAGTGCAGAGGCATTTGGGTTTGTCTCTGGGGAGACTTGCCCCCCGACAGCCGTTGGTGATCATCTCGGCCACGTGCTGATGTAGACATTGCTCCTGGAGTTGTTGTTACCGAAGCCCGGCCACGGGCCCTCAACAGCCGTGAGAAGTACCGTATCGCTGCAGACATCACACATCGGCTACAGCACATCTTGACCAACAGCGGACAGAGATTTTCCAGCGACGACTCGACTGGCTAGAATGACAGATTTACAACTGGCAGCAAGGACTGGGAGATGAGATGGAATGGACCAACCCATCTGCAGCTGCTCCTTCTGGATACAGCATCATGAGCAATGGTGCAATTGTGCCTCAATCAACGCCTGGTGCCTCCCAACATGGAAAATGTACCTTAGGCCTTTTCATTCGCAGTTGAAACAAATGTTGGGGGGAGAAATTCGGTACCTTAGCGCCTCCAGTTAGCGCCTCCGGGGGCATTAGTGGTTAGCACTGGTGCCTCACAGCGCCAGGGACCCGGGTTCGAATCTGACCTCGGGTGACTGTCTGTGTGGAGTTTGCACATTCTCCTCGTGTCTGCGTGGGTTTCCTCCGGGTGCTCCGGTTTCCTCCCACAGTCCAAAAATGTGTGGGTTAGGTTGATTTGGCTATGATAAATTGACCCTTAGTGTTAGGGGGGGATTAAATATGTGGGGTTATGGGGATAGGATGGGATATGTTAGGGGGAATTAAATACGTGGGGTTACGGGGGTAGGGTGGGATATGTGTACTGTGGGGATTAAAGCAGGGACAGGGTACTGGATTTGGATGATCAGCCATGATCGTATTGAATGGTGGAGCAGGCTCGACGGGCCGAATGGCCTACTCCTGCTCCTAGATTCTATGTTTCTATTACCGGCTTCGTGACCAGGTGTGGCGATAGTACCGACGCCTGTGAAATTGAAGTGGATGTTTGCGGTGGCGGTAACCACTAGCGCCACACTCTCGTGGCCAGAGATGGTGACGTCATCTGGCTGCGCAGCACCCCGGCTCAGAAATTCACTCTCGCCCCCTGCCGGAGTGCCTGCCATTAGCAACGACAGGTAGAGGAGGCGGCATGCAGTCAGATGAGTGCTGGAGGAGCGCTATATAAAAGGCGTCAACATCCGGTTTAGTTTTAGTCGGCAAAGAATGCTGCCTTGTCAGTTTGACATAGGCAAACAGGCGTTTTGAGTGATTTCTGCATTTTTCACTTGAAGGAGTCTTCTGCCTCAGTAAAATGATTCACTTTCATTCAGGTGAGATTTTAAAGTGCAACATTTCCATGCTTTAATGGGGGGCTGTACTGGCACTGGACCTTCAGCGTCAACGTCAGAGGCAGTGGAAGCAGAAAGATTGCAAAAAACTTAGGTCATTAGCGCTTGATTTAGTGCTTCAGTTCTTTCCAGGAGCACTAAGCCAATTATGGGGAAGCTCAGAAACATTAGCACCTGCCGCTAATTTCTCACGATTTCAAAAATTAGCGCCCCAAATGGGGAGATACTGAATTTCTCCCCTGTTGAATTTAAATGCTCAAACTGACCCTCGCCAGGAGGGCAGGATTATGTGTGTGGGGGGGGGGGGGGGGGGGGGGGGGCGCGGTGTAGGTTGCTTTACAGCTTAAGTGCACAATAGGCAGGCGGAGAACCCTGGTTGTTACTGCCGTCCAATGGCCAGGCCTGGGTCCCATTGGGACACTGCCCGCACCAAACCAGCACTCTGCCTGTTGGTGGCAGCTGAAAATCGGACGGTGCCAGCTGACAGTCAGTCAGAGGGGACTCGCAACTGTAGGCAACGGGAAAGCTTTTAATGTGGGCCCCAGGAAGCACATTCTTGTTTAAAAAGTTACCTTTGGACCTCGTGATTTTTTGGAGCCACCTCCAGTGGCCCTTTTAAAGACTGCTGGTTAAGCCACTCAAAAGGAGAGCAACAACAACAACTTGTATTTATATAGCACTTTTAGCATAGTTAAACATCCCAGGGCGCTTCACAGGAGCGTTATCAAACAAAATCTGACACCAAGCCACTAAGGAGATTTTAGGAAACACTTGGTCAAAGAGGCAGACTTTAAGGAGCATCTTAAAGGAGGAAGGAGAGGCGGAGAGGTTTAGGGAGAGAATTCCAGAGATTAGGGCATTGGAGGGCAATGTCCACGCACATGCTTAGGAGCGTGAAACTGACAAAATGGTCCCATTTTCCCTCCACGTCTGCCACTATACGACACAATTTTGGCCAGTACTGCGGAGGAAAATCAAGCTCATAATGTGACCTCTGCACTGTGACTGCCTACTCTCAGCAACATTTAACGGTTTAACTGCATACAAGGTTCAAAGTTAAGCTTCCCCCCCCCCCCACACCGGCAGCAATTAGTGTGAGACTGAGCTATACTGACCGGGAGCATCCCAAATTCAATCCTTAGTCTCTGCTGATCTCAGTGACTTCCTGCTCCCAACTGGTATCCAGTGGGCTCTGCTGGAAACTGGGTGTTTCTGGACGGTATCAGTAATGCTCTTCAGGGTGAACAGCCTGCTGAGATTTGTTATCTAGGCTGTCACATGAAGAATGGCCAGTAAGGAACCAGAGGTTTAAAGCTGTGCCAGTATCCATTGATCTGCATCCAAAGTCAGCCTGTGGCTGCAGGAGAGGGGGAAAAGAAAAGTGGGAAAAGTCAGGGGATTAGAAGCTAGGTTCAATTTAGATTATACAGCGAGTCTAATTTATTTGCTTTCAACAAACATAAACTTGATTTTCAAGTCTCTGAAGCAATATAGGGTAAAGTTGGTGAGGCAGGGCACTGCCAAAAGGGCTCACTAAATTGACCTTGATAATTAACCACCCCATCTGTTCCCTCAAAGTATAGTCGAAACTCATTTTTTTATGATGAACTTCTTTGCTTTTCTCTTTTTTTGGTGTTTGCTCTTCCTTGCTCTTAAATGAGCCCAATATGTGCATACCAAGTGTCCTTGCCTTCAGGAGATAAGGCTGGCCTGGAGTCTCCAGGAATTGAAGCTTAAACACCAAAACACTGCTGCGAATAACACCTGGGAGAAAAATCATAGGGGCCAGAAGCATTCTGCGCGCTTCCATTTTCTTCTAACACTTTTGTTTATTAGTTATCAAAATATTGGAGATGGGAACAAGGCTGGCAGTACTTTAAAGTGAATAAGTCACCCGGTCCAGATGGGATGCATCCTAGGTTGCTGAGCGAAGCAAGGGTCGAAATTGCGGGGGTGCTGGCCACAATCTTCCAATCCTCCTGGGGTCCAGGGTCGTGGTGCATGGGACGGGGGCTTGGTGAGTGTAAATTCTTATTTCGCCACTTTTTATATTGCAACATTAATATTTTGTGTCATTCCCTGGATTCCACTCTGCTTTAAATAAAAGAAATTGAGACTTTATATTAGTTGATCTTTTGTGGTATTGCTTAGAGAAAAATACTGATTTAGGTACATTAGTGCATTTGTTCTTTAGTTTTACATACAGGACATTCACTGACTCTCTTCATAATGCTGCCGTTAAATAGAATGATATTATTCTTTGCCAAAGAAAATCTGTTCAGGTCTTCCTCCGTGCACCTCTGAACCATGATCATTACCCAGTGACCCTGGGTTAGTGTGGGGGGAAATCAGCCCAGGTTCCTGCTCATTACTCAGTGACCCTGGGTTAGTGTGGAGGAATCAGCTCAGGTTCCTGCTCCTGATCATTACTCAGTGACCCTGGGTTCGTGTGGGGGAATCAGCCCAGGTTCCTGCTCCTGATCATTACTCAGTGACCCTGGGTTAGTGTGGAGGAATCAGCTCAGGTTCCTGCTCCTGATCATTACCCAGTGACCCTGGGTTAGTGTGGGGGGAAATCAGCCCAGGTTCCTGCTCCTGATCATCACCCAGTGACCCTGGGAACAGGGGGAGAATCAGCCCAGGTTCCTGCTCATTACCCAGTGACCCTGGGTTACAGGGGGAGAATCAGATTAAGTCGCTCCTTTTGATCTCTGCTTGGTGATTCTGTGTAATGAAGTGATAACAGTCCAGGATTAAGCAGTCAGTCATTGTTCGGTTGCTCCAGAGGTTTGGGGTTTGACTGGCTGGAGGAACGGACCTTTCGCCGGATGAACAGAGCTGCTGGCCGGGCTCCCGGGAGCGCTCAGCCCGCCACTCACCATCATACCGGGCCGGGGCTCCCTGTCTCTCCGCAGGCAGCTCTGTTCATCTGGCGAAAGGTCGACAACCTCAGGCGGGTGGCGATCTCTCACTCCGCAACTCCCGCCGAGCTCTGCACACCTCCAACCACCAGCGGCCGTGTGCAAGAGGCCACAGCAGCCTCAGAGAGGGGTTCCCGCAGGCCAGGTGCACGGTTCCAACCCCAGCTCCAGGCAGCTTCATCAAAACAAGTTTCCGGGCCACGGCCGACATCTGCGCATGTGCAAACGTTTTCTATCATCGCAAATACGAGATTGTTAAGAACCGGAAGCGCGCGTCCTTTCCAATATCTCATGTGGCTCGGTGTCAAATTTTGTCTGATCACGCTCCTGTGCAGCGCCCTGGGACGTTTTACTACGTTAAAGGTGCTATATAAATGCAAGTTGTTGTTATATGTTAGGTATACCTGTGTGTTGCAAGAGTTCAGTTTGTTTTCATTTTGCAAATTCCCCATTTTCTAATCAAAGATGGCTTGCTTGATCCAAACCAAAAACAAGTGCATTAGATTGTTTTAAAAAAAAAAGTTAATTAAAAAGGCAGGTGCCACTTATTGCAATGACAATTCATACAGATTTTATTACAGAAAGTGATTTACAATTGCACTTCAAAATGTAGTTTAGTAGGACATCATTTGTAGAGACTGACCTGTTGTTTCGCGTACACAGGGTCACTGTGGTTCTGGTAGCATTGCGAACTATTTTCATTCACAATGTAGCTGCTGTTACTTTCCCTCTCCCATATCCTGTGATAAATATACTGCTGAATTAAGAGAGAAACTGCTATATTAGCCAAGGAGTAAAGAGCAACAACAGGTTCAACGAGAAACAGCCGTTTCATTGTTCTCGGGAAACAGGGTCCTGTGTGTAAAACAAAAATCAAAGAAAACCATTGTTACTAAAATAATGTGGACTTAAAGGAAAACTAAACCTAAATTAAAACTAATCAAGTGGAACACAAACAAAATCAATATGGCTAGCTTCAGTTTTGTTTACAGTATGTCCATAATAATTGCTGCTGACATAAGACAATATGTAATTTGCCTATATTTTGTAACCAATGTGGCAATCGTCCTCTTTCTTCCAGTGAGATAATGCCATGAAGACTTTCTTTCAAAGCTGCATTGAGAACATTTATCCAACACTAAAATAGTTGAATCCATCATATTTTTTTTTTAATTACTAATGGATCTCTTGTGTTGCTAATGGATAGGCAGAGGATATAGTATTTTAGAAGGAAATGGAAAGGGTATGATGTTGGTAAGTAAGAGGATATGGTTTATGAGAGGGAATGTTGACTGTATGATGATTTGAAAAATAGCATGGGATAGTTTACGGGTTGGGCAAGTGAGATGTATGGTGGAGTAGCAAGCATTTTTGGGTGACTAAAGAGAAGTTGGTGGAGGAAGGAAAGGAGGACAAGAAAGAAATGAGATCCAGTACTGAGCAGTAAGGAGTACAGTGGTGTAGTAAGTAATAAGGCAGAAGCCAGTAACTGTGGGTTGAGTGTATTTCAGGGGGATTGGGGTAGTCAATCAAGGTAAACCACATGGGGGTTGGAAGATCTTGGATTCCACACACACACAGCCACATATTAAGTGAATTTGCAGGATTCCATTCACTTAGGTGACAATGAATTAATACATTGGATTCCATTGACTCACCAACACAAAATGTAATTGACTGGTTTGCTCAATTCCATTCACTCAGCCATACATTATAATTCTGTAGATTCCATTAACTGTGTTAATTTCCCTCTGACCTTTGTAACTGCATCTATTTGGTGTTTTTTCTATTCAACTAGCCTTTCTGCCTCACTTCTCTATAGCGACCCTTAAGTCTGTACCTCAGTGAATGGAATGAAATGAAATTGGGATTGCTGACTACTACAACCTCAACCTAAATACTCACCATATCCACAGTACTCCATTCCCCCTCAACTACTCACTACACCTCTGGTCCCTATTCACACTACTCAGTATCTCAAATATCCTTCTGCCCAAATCCTCAATTCTCTCCTCTGCCAACTATTCTCTACTCTCCGAAAACTGCTTACTACCCCATAATACATCTCACTTCCCCAGTTATCTAAACTACTCCAACACACCACAACACCCCCTCCAGATCACCTTCCCATTATGATGCCCAGTTCTGAGGACTTTGCTCCTTCTGGTCCCTCCACCTCGGACATACAAGACTGTCAGCTGGAGACTAAAGTGTTGATCCAGTCCAGCCACTTTTTCTAACAGACTTTTACAGCTAGCAGAGGAGTTCCACTAGAGTCAAGTGTCAACTAACCTCATCATGTTCCAGCCTTCCAAAGAAAAGTCACCACAACGAAACCTCACTGCTTCCTTCAGGCACAGACTGTAACAACTGTGTGACCACAGCTGGGGAGTTCCACTTCCCTTTACCAGCAAAAAACATTTCTTGTTCCAACTGTCTTGCTCCAACTGCTGAGGACAACACCTAATTTTATACAGAGATGTTTGCCTATTTTCAACATAAAGGATTCAAAATAGAATGTTGGAACTAGCCCAAGTGCCATTCAGCCATCATTGCAAATTAAATCCTTCTGTCGGAGCCTGAGTCTGATTAGTCTATGATGTGGAGATGCCGGCGTTGGACTGGGGTGGACAAAAATGAGAAGTCGCACAACACCAGGTTATAGTCCAACAGATTTATTTAATTTTACAAGCTTTCGAAGCAGTTCGCTCCTTCGTCAGGTAAGTTAGCAGTGAGAGAATCTCCCAGAATTCACAATTTAAACACAGACAAAATCTATTCACATTTTTCCCTACAACAAAGAGCACAGCCAAGACAATGAGATGTGTCCCAGGGGGTCCAACGTGTCAAACCACCTGCTGGCTGCATATCCTGTCAATTTGTGTTCTTGTGTTAGTCTTTTTTAAAAAAAAAACACCTGGGAAGACCGGCCATGATGTCAAGTCACGTTCTGTATCGTGACATGAACCCGATATCGCGATTGAGGCCATCCTCATGAGTGCGGAACTTGGCTATCAGTTGGCTACACGACAGCGCAAAATCATAGAGCAGAAACTGATAGCCAAGTTCCGCACTCATGAGGATGGCCTCAATCGCGATATCGGGTTCATGTCACGATACAGAACGTGACTTGACATCATGGCCGGTCTTCCCAGGTGTTTTTTTTTAAAAAGACTAACACAAGAACACAAATTGACAGGATATGCAGCCAGCAGGTGGTTTGACACGTTGGACCCCCTGGGACACATCTCATTGTCTTGGCTGTGCTCTTTGTTGTAGGGAAAAATGTGAATAGATTTTGTCTGTGTTTAAATTGTGAATTCTGGGAGATTCTCTCACTGCTAACTTACCTGACGAAGGAGCGAACTGCTTCGAAAGCTTGTAAAATTAAATAAACCTGTTGGACTATAACCTGGTGTTGTGCGACTTCTGATTAGTCGAGGAAGAGAATAATAGCCCTGTTTGAGCAAATATGCTGTGGGGGAGCATTTAAATGACAATGGCAGGGGTGGGGATGTGAAGGAATAAGCCATAGAACCTATTCAGGAAAATACACCATTCTATGAAAAAATTCTGGCCTTATTAAAACATGACAAACTGAGTTTGGAAATCTAGAAACCTAACTTATGAAAAAGCTGTAACAGCATACAGGCTATTGAGATAAGATAGTTGTTGACACTGAATCAATAACCTTATTGAAACAGAAGATTAAAGGCTCCCTGACAGTCTGAACCTTTGGGAACAAGACAATAGTTCACCCTGGTCAAGGTGTTCTAATTTACACTTCGTAAAGAAGCACAAACATCTGCCTTTGTAAAAATATCAAGTAAAAAACGCACCTGCTGTCACACTGTTTTTTATTGTGAACTTAAAACACCTAGAGGAGAGACACAATTCTGTAATGCTACCAGCTGAGGTGACTAAGAATTGCAGAAGTCAGCAGAAAAATGACTAGAGATAATTAGCTTACATCAGCAGAAAACCTTAAAGGAAATACCACTAGAAAAAGGTATATTGAACTCTCAAATGGGATAGTAGATTTGCTGTAAAGGGGCAAAGCGATTCTCAGGCTTCAGAAGCGGCTCTAAGTCTACAACTCTTTGTACCTCAGAGATCAAAGGTACTGTATTTGATTTTGGTGGATATCCTGTACAAAACTAAGAACTGTAAAACTGTAGCGAAGTTAAGATTTGAGAGCAAGGATCTCTGATAATAAGATTGTAAAGCTTTCTCTTTTTGGAATTGTTAATGTTGCAATTGACTCACCAACTGTAAATTACATGTCAGTTCTTTAATAAATCTATATATTTTTAGAATTGTCTCACATAAGACTTCTGTATAAGACTTGGAAAACAGTGACAGGATCGGACAAAGTCAACATGGATTTACAAAAGGGAAATCATGCCTGACTAATCTACTGGAATTTTTTGAGGATGTAACTGGTAGAATAGATAAGGGAGAAACAGTGGATGTGGTGTATTTGGACTTTCAGAAGGCTTTCGATAAAGTCCCGCATAAGAGATTAGCGTGCAAAGTTAAAGCACATGGGATTGGGGGTAAGGTACTGATTTGGATAGAGAACTGGTTGGCAGACAGGAAGCAAAGAGTTGGAATAAACGGGTCTTTTTCTGAGTGGCAGGCAGTGACTAGTGGGGTACCGCAGGGATCGGTGCGAGGACCCCAGCTATTCACAATATATATTAATGATCTAGACGAGGGAACTAGATGTAATATCTCTAAGTTTGCAGACGACACAAAGCTGGGTGGGCGTGTGTGCGGTGAGGAGGATGCAGAGAAACTCCAGTATGATTTGGACAGGTTGGGTGATTGGGCAGATGCAGTATAATGTGGATAAATGTGAGGTTATCCACTTTGGTGGCAAAAACAGGAAGACAGATTATTATCTGAACGGCAATAGATTGGGAAAAGGGGAAGTGCAACGAGATCTGGGAGTCCTTGTGCACCAGTCGCTGAAGGTAAGCATGCAGGTGCAGCAGGCGGTTAAGAAGGCAAATGGTATGTTGGCCTTCATAGCGAGAGGATTCGAGTACAGGAGCAAGGATGTTTTGCTGCAGTTGTACAAGGCCTTGGTAAGACCACACCTTGAGTATTGTGTGCAGTTTTGGTCGCCTTATCTGAGGAAGGATGTTCTTGCCATGGAGGGAGTGCAGCGAAGATTTACCAGACTGATACCTGGGATGGCAGGAATGACGTATGAAGAGAGATTGGGTCGATTAGGCTTATATTCGCTAGAGTTTCGAAGAATGAGAGGGGATCTCATTGAAACTTATAAAATTCTAACAGGACTAGACAGACTAGATGCAGGATGTTCCCGATGGTGAGGGAGTCCAGAACCAGAGGTCACAGTCTAAGGATAAGGGGTAAGCCATTTAGGACTGAGATGAGGAGGAATTTCTTCACCCAGAGAGTGGTGAACCTGTGGAATTCTCTACCACAGAAGGCAGTTGAGGCCAATTCATTAAATATATTCAAGAAGGAGATAGATATATTTCTTAAGGTTAAAGGGATCAAGGGATATGGGGAGAAAGCAGGGACAGGGTACTGAATTTGGATGATCAGCCATGATCTCATTAAATGGCGGAGCAGGCTCGAGGGGCCGAATGGCCTACTCCTGCTCCTATCTTCTATGCATCAAACTCGCAAACTCAATCTCTGTACGCTCTTTGGTGAGGAGTTGCAGAATTGTGGGGAGTTTTCCGGACCCTCATAATATCCAGAACGTTACAGTCTAGCTAAATTTATTAAAAGTGCTATCTGGAGGACGGTAACATTTTCAGGTTGTTCCTTTCCTTTAGGGAGAGATAGTCCGGACCTTTAGACCCAATTAAGCGTCTTTAGGATTCGGCTACCTCAAACTTTAGTTGAAAGTGAACGTCTGAGGAATACGCCTGATCCGGGGTAGCCCTAAAGAGGCTGGGACTAGTAATTATCCCTTCAGGGAAAGTCCAGAGAGGTAGAGACAGGATCAATTAAAGTTGTTGGAACAGAAGCAGAAGATGTATCTAAATTATGAGAAAATATCACAGGAGAAAGGGGAAAAAGAGAACAGAAAAGGAAAATGAAGAGTCAAAGATAAGGCTGTGGACTGGTAAAGAGCAAAGTTTAGCAAAATAAGAAGGGATCTGGCAAAAATTTAATGTGCAAGAAAGTTAGAAAATAGGTTGACTGATTAGCAGTGGGAAATATTCAAATTTATGTTCCTTTCTCCAGCACTAATATCCCTCAACTTAGAAAGAATCAACTTTCATTTAAAGAGCACCTTTCACGATCTCAGGATGTCCTAAAGTACTTCACAGCCAATGAAGTACTGTAGTCACTATTGTAATGTAGGGGAACATGACAGCCAATTTGCACACAGCAAGGTCCCACAAATAGCAATGAGATGAATGACCAGATAATGCATTTTCTTTAGTGGTGTTGGTTGGAGGATAAATGTTGGCCAGGACGCTGGGCTCCTTCGAATAGTGCCATGGGATCTTTTATGCCCACCTGAGACGGCAGACACGTTCTGGGTTTACTGTCTCATCTGAAAGGTGGCACCTTCTACAGTGTAGCACTCTCTCAGCACTGCACTGAAGTGTCAGATTAGATTATGTGCTGAACTCTCTGAAGTGGGGCTTGAACCCGGGATTTCCTGACTTAGAGATGAAAGTGCTACCACTGAGTCAAGACAGAGTCCAGAATTAGCTTAAAAAAGTTAAATATAATCACCTTCCCACACACATCCCCACATTTCAATATGTGGCTCATATGTTTTTTGTTATATATGTTTAATATTATTACAAGTAGAATTTTTTTTTATTATTTGGTTTCAGAGCAAAAAAAATGTTGAATGCTTTTATTCAAATTTCATAGCAAATGTGAAGAAGTTTCAAAACTTCCAGCAATGTATTTAAAAATCTGAACGTATTGTATTTAAGACATCTCTAGAAATCAGCAATTTGAATATAACCATGAAACCCAACTTTTTATACTGTAGTAGTTTTCTTAACTGAAATATTTAGTTTCTTTCCTCTGCACAATCCTTACAAGTTTATAACGCTCTAAATAAAAACACTCCTTGATATGGTTTTTGTGAAACAAAAAGCTTTCATTTCTATCATTCTGCACTTCAAGATTCACAGAAAACAAAATGGAAGGTTTGTAAATTAGTTCCCAGCATGAAAAAATGAAGCACAGTTACTCTGTACAATAAACATGAAGTGGCAGAACAAATATAGTAAACTGCACTTAATAGTCCACTAATGTAAGACCTAAAAATGTAAAATATATTTTTTCCTGCCCATAACCCTGTCATTTAAATTGGGAACATTGTGTAATAAAAACAGAAAATTCTGAAAATACATTGCAGGCCAATGAGAATCTGTAAGGAAAAAAGAAAGGTCATGAGCTGTCAAGTATGTACCTTTCCATCAATGTTCTGATGAAAGCTACACACCTGAAACATCATAATTTATGGAATCATAGAGGTTTACAGGACAGAAATAAGGCCCTTCAGCCCATCGGGGGCAATTTTCAGCCGGCCATTTCTTGCATGAAAAACTGGCATCCAGCAGAGAAAAATCCTGGTGGGGGCCTTGGACATCCATTTGCCCACCTGATTCAATTGTCAGGCATACCTTTAAATGGGCTCCCATCAATCACAGACAAAACAGGCAGGAGGCTGTTTAAATATGAAAATCCTACTGCCTTACTCTCTCTCTCCATAGCTTACCTTACAGCTAATTGACCTGCTGTATATTTCCTACATTTTCAGTTTTTAATTTCAGATTTGCAATATTTGGAGCTGTTCCTCCCTTTTATTTATACAGATGCATGATGTAATTAGAAGTCATGTAAAATCCACATGCACTACAACATGGCTGAAAAAGAACAAACTATGAAAATTTAAATTATGGTGATGTCTAGATGAGAAATTAAATATCCACCAGCAGGAACACCTGACCCAACTACCTTCTGTCCATTGTCAAGTGCTTCTTAATGTCTGATCGTAAGCTACATTGACAGCTGTCATAAAGGAGTCTTTGCCATTTACACCCTCCACTGAAAGAACAAGGGAAATAAAAGTTTGAAACTAAGAACTGTAAATCATCTACTTAATACTCACAGGGCTGCGAGGGAGGATTCCTAGTGCAGGCATGTTATATGCTATTTTTTCTTAGTTAACATTTCAAATTGTTCCAGGTTATGTTACGGTGTCATTGATCATTCACCTCACTCTACGTACCACTTTTCAAAGCAAGTGGTGTTTTGCATTGGCATGTAAAAAAACCCTCTCTTTAGAAGCTTTAAAATTCTCTTCAGGAAGAATGAGGAGACGCAATATAAACTAAATGGCACAATTTTAAAGGGGGTGCAGGAAGAGAGAGACCTGGGGGGGGGGAGGGGGGGGGTGTACATACACAAGTCTTTGGAGGTGGCAGGGCAATTTGAGAAGGCTGTTAAAAAGGCATATGGGATCCTTGGTTTTATAAATAGAGGCAGACAGTACAAAAGCAAGGAAGTTATACTAAACATTTATAAAACACTGGAGTATTGTGGCCAATTCTGTGCACCACACTTTAGGAAGGATGTGAAGACCTTAGAGAGGGTGCAGAGGAGATTTACTAGAATGGTACCAGGAAGGTGGAGAGACTAGAGAAACAGGGGTTGTTCTCCTTAGAGCAGAGAAGGTTAAGGGGGAATTTGATAGAGGTGCTCAAAATCTTGAAGGGTTTTGATAGAATAAATAAGGAGAAACTGTTTTCAGTTGCAGAAGGGTCGGTAACCAGAGGACACAGATTTAAGACAATTGGCAAAAGAACCAGAGGCAACATGAGGAAAAAAAATGTTTACACAGTGAGTTATGATGATCTGGAATGCACTGCACTCTTTGTCTTGTTTCGTCTCGATTGAGTTGGCATATGCAGTCTAGCTGTACTCTGCCAACTTTGGCCAGGATACCAGGATAACTCCCCTGCTCTTCCTCAAAATAGCGCATAGGATCTTTTATGTCCATCTGAGAGAGCAGACAGGACCTCGGTTTACCGTCTCATCCGAAAGGGTGGTGGAAGCAGATTAAATCATAACTTTCAAAAGGGAATTGGATAAATACTTGAAAAGGAGAGAAACGCTCGGGTAAGGGGAACGAGTGGGGGAGTGGGACTAATTGGATAGCTCTTTCAAAGAGCTGGCACAGGCCGAATGGCCTCCTTCTTTGCTGTATCATTCTATGATTCTATGAAAACTTAATGACTATCCTGCCCACGATTATTGGCTCACAGTAAACTTGCTAGTAGACGAAAGGGTACATTTTAAAACTTTGAATCCAAATGAACAGCAGTAGCCGATAATTGCAACAAACTTCTTTTAGAGCCACTAAGTACGTAGATATTTCTTTATGCAAATAACCAATGCCATTAATCTTTACAGCACAACACAGACCTGCTTTTCTCTTACTTTTAAAATTAAAACGCACTTGCATCTTGACTACGCAATAATGTTAGAACTCAAAATAAGTAACGTGTGTTCTTCGCTCTGACCTTCCCCAGTACGTTTACCTCTAGAGAATGGTGACTGTGTAATCTGACAAGGTAATTTGCAGAGAACACACCGGCGCGTCTTTCTCACAGCAGAGCTTCAGACCACTTTCCGAGGAACACAGTTGCAGACAGCTCATCAGAGAGGCTCGGCAGCCACTGTTTTGACATTTCCGAACGTCAGCGGCAGAAAGATTCTTATCGGACGCCGCTCGTCCAGGATTCGAGGGTCAGACTGGAATTCCCACCCTCGCGCTTTCTCCATTGGTCCGCGTCTGCCGGCAGCCGAAACCCCATTGGTTGCTTTTGATGTCAATCAACGGGAGGGCGGGGTGTCACCTCGGGCCATTCAAGGACGGTTGCGGCGGCCACTCCTGCGCACTGTTTGTTTACTCAGTTGATGGGGCGTGAAATCAGACTTTGTTTAGGAATCCACGACGTTAAACTTCAAAGAATGACCCCTCCCCCCTATTAGTGAGATATTCGTTTTAGTCTGCACTTTTAGTAGCCTGGTTTAAAGATGCGGTGAGTGGTGTTACACGGGGCTGTACGGGCTGCTTTTATTCACATTGAAACGAAAACAGGAGAACAGGCCATTGGGCCCAACCAGCCAGTGTTGGTGTTCGTCCTTCACACGAGCAGCAATCCTAATCCCAGTTTGCCACCATTTTCTCTCCTTTATTCCCCTTTCCTTCATCCTCCGATCTAGGTTATTCTTAAATGTGGACATGGTCTCTACTTTAATCACGGACTCTAATACTGCATTTCACATCCTCACAGATAGGACTGCCAGCACTCTGGTTAGACTTCCTTCTAGAGGTTTCCTCACATGACCTGCCTCCAAATCACGTCACCCAGTCAGCTTTTTATCCAATATTTTTTTGATAACGAATAAACAAAAGTGTTCAAAGAAAATGTAAAAACATTTTTTTAATGCCTCTATGATTTTTCTCCTGGGTTGCTCACAGCAGTGTCCAAGAGATGAATCTTTAATTCCTGAGAATCCAGGACAATCATGGAGGGTTGGCAGCCCTACTCACAACCCTCTGTGTAAATCGTTTCTCCTCACTTTGTCCTAAATCTCTTCCATATAATCTTATATCTATATCCTCTCACTCTAGACCTCTTCTCCAAAAAAAATCACTGGAATCAGTCTGTTTCTATCTATTTTGTCACATCCCTTCATAATTTAAACATCTCTATCAAATCACTGAATCATCCCCTCTGTTCTAATGAAAAAATACTTTCTTTGTATTTGTATTTCCTCATACCAGGCAGCACCCTAAAGAATCTGCATTGTATCTGTCTGTGTGGAGTTTGCACATTCTCCCCATGTCTGCGTGGGTTTCCTCCGGGTGCTCCGGTTTCCTCCCACAGTCCAAAAATGTGCGGGTTAGTTTGATTTGGCTATGATAAAAATTGACCCTTAGTGTTAGGGGGGGGGGGGATTAAATATGTGGGGTTATGGGGATAGGATGGGATATGTTAGGGGGAATTAAATACGTGGGGTTACGGGGGTAGGGTGGGATATGTGTACTGTGGGGATTAAAGCAGGGACAGGGTACTGGATTTGGATGATCAGCCATGATCGTATTGAATGGTGGAGCAGGCTCGACGGGCCGAATGGCCTATTCCTGCTCCTAGATTCTATGTTTCTATGTATCCTCTCTTTTGCGTCAAGTTCCTTACCATAGTGTGGAGCCGAAAGCTGGAGTGTCCTACAGCTCAGTGTTGGAACTACTACTGTTTCTAATTTACATCACAACTTGGAAACTCAATTCAAATTGGTCGGATTTGCAGATGATACCAAACTCGAAGGGACATTGTAATTCAAATGGACCTGGGAACTGATGGAACAAAATCAAAATTTGCTGCTGACACCAAATTGGGGGGGGGGGGGGCATGTAAAATATATTAATAATGCTGAGTAGCTGCAACATTGTAACAGTATTCCATGTATAGGTGATGCTTGAGGGTCATGTTATGCAACGTCGGGCTAAACTAAAAAGGGAATATGATGATCTTACGGGGAAAGAGGTTAAAAAGATAATTAGGAAGGCAAAGAGAAAATATAAAATAAAAATTTCAAAGAGTATTAAAAGAAATAGTAAAGTATTCTATAGGCACATAAGTAATAAAAGGAGAATTAAGTCAAGGATTGGACCACTAAGGGATGATAAGATAATCTCATAGGAAATGGCAAGGATACAGAATAGATACATTACCTCAGTTTTCATTGAAGATGCTTCCAAAGAGGAAAAGAGCTCAGTAGAAAATGTTAAGAGGGATATTACAACAGTTACGACAGAAACAAAGGAGATACGAGATAAACTAGTGAAACAAAAAGGACAAAATCCTAGGTCCAGATAGATTGCACCACAGATACTTAAAGAAACTAGGGAGGAGATAGCAGAGGGTATAAATTCAATAGAATAGGAATAGTGCCAGAGGACTGGCAGACAGCAAATGTAATTCCTATCTTCAAAACATGGTAGTCCTAACAAAGGGAACTATAATCCAGTTGGTGTCAATGGTAGGAAAGATACTACAATCTTTTCTAAAAGATCAGATAACAAAACATCCACAGGAAGAGAATTTAATAAAAAAAGTCAGCATGGATTTCTAAAAGGAAGGTCATGTTTAACCAATCTTATTGAATTCTTTGAAGAAAGAGTAGACAACTGCAGTGCAGTGGATATGGTGTTCCTGAACTTTCAGAAGGCCTCAATAAGTTTCCACGTAAGGGACTCATGATAAAGGCTAGGTCATGTAGCGTCAAGAGCCAGGTTGCATAATGGATTGAAAAATGGCTACAGAACACAGAACAGACGGTGGGAGTTGGGGAAGTTTCTCGGATTGGCAGAATGTGTGAAGTGGTGTCCCACAGGGATCCGTGCTGAGACCATACACACAAATGAATTGGACTCAGAAATTCAGCCCTGTGCGAATTTCTGGGGTAGAAATTGGTGTGTGTTGCGCCCGTTTGTCAGGCATCAAACGGGTGCCACGCATACCAAATTAGAAGTGGTATGACCTGCAACCAATCGGCCACCTAAAACAAGTACTAGGCCCATCGCATATTGTAAATGATGGGCCTAATTCCTGTTGAAGGACTCCTTGTCGAAGTTAATCAGGCCTGTCCTATCCAGAAATAGTGAACAGGCTGGGTCTCCTTTCTCTGGAAAAGAGAACACTAAGAGGAGGTCTGATAGACATCTTTAAAATCATGAATGGGTCCGATAGAGTGAATGTGGAGAAACTAGGGTAAAAAATGGTTTGCGCCAGCAGGCCAGTGTGAAATGGCGCAGGGAAGGATCCCTGTGCCAGAACAGGTGGGCACGAGGCCTGATCGATATTGCGCCTCAGGCCTCCATTTAATAAGATTGGCGACGATGAATGTTGGGCCGCTGCGACAACGGGGGCGACCCTCAGGTGTCATCAGGGGAAGGCGATTGAGATGGGTGGTGGGGGGCTGGCAGCAGCCTGCAGTAGTGCTAAGGAGTGGGAGGAGCACTCCTATTCCGCCCAGTTCCACATTAACATAAATATTTTAAAATAAACTTATCTTTTTGGCAGCGGCTTCCAGCAGTCTCTTTATGGACAACTGGTTAGGCTGCCTGTAGACCAAGTAATCCTGAGCAGAGTAAGCCTGACGCCTGCTCCGCTCATTGCAAACAAATTTCCAGAATGGGTCCTAAAACAGGCATTAAGCCCCTTATTAGCATACTCAAGGGGCCTAATGTCTGTTTTAGGCAGACACCAGGGACTCCTCCACAATGCCCAAACCAGTATGGCGTTGGATGTGTTTCCAATGCTGCTCGGTGTGTTGCCACCCTAAATCGGATCTTGGTGCCACCGTTTATTGCCCGGAATATGGGCTCAACAAATTTTGCCCCACTGTCTCCACTTGTGGATGAGTCCAAAACAAGGGGACACA
This sequence comes from Squalus acanthias, assembly GCA_030390025.1. Classification (NCBI taxonomy): domain Eukaryota; kingdom Metazoa; phylum Chordata; class Chondrichthyes; order Squaliformes; family Squalidae; genus Squalus; species Squalus acanthias. The sequence goes on along the minus strand of CM059431.1, from coordinate 33,655,642 downwards.
AAATATAATATAGCTATTAACAGATCAAATAAAGAATTTAGGAGAAATTTATTTACACAGAGTGATGAGAATGTGGAACTTGCTGTAACATGGAGTGGTTGAAGCAGAGAGCACTGATGTATTTAAAGGGAGGCTTGATGAATACTTGATGGAGAAGGGAATAGAAGGATTTGGGGGAAGGGTAGAACGAGTGGGCAGGGGCTCGTGTGGAGTATAGAACATTTGGGCTGAATGGCATCTATCTGTGCTGTAGATTCTATGTAATTCTGTGTTATAGGCCTTTAGTTCGTAGCCAAGCAATATTTTTATTGTTTTGTTTTCTGGTTAGTGCAGGGTTGTTGAGTGCTACTGTTTTTGAACTTATTACTGATTTTGCATATTATGTTGTACTCTGCTGCCCGTATCCTAACTCGCACCAAGTCCTGCTCACCCATCACTCCTGTGCTCGCTGATCTACATTGGCTCCCGGTCCGGCACTGCCTCGATTTTAAAATTCTCATCCTTGTTTTCAAATCCTTCCATGGCCTCGCCCCTCCCTATCTCTGTAACCTGCTCCAGACATACAAACCCTCCAAGATCTCTGCGTTCCTTCAATTCTGACCTCTTGCACATTCCTGATTTTCAGCGCTCCACCACTGGCATCTGTGCCTTCAGCTGCCTAGGCCCTGAGCTCTGGAATTCCCTCCCATAACCACTCCACCTCTCTACCTCTCTCTCCTCCTTTACGACATTCCTTAAAACCTTCCTCTTTGACCAAGCTTTTGGTCATCTGTCCTAATATCTTCTTATGTGGCTTGATGTCAAATTTTGTTTGATAACATTCCTGTGAAGTGTCTTGGGACGTTTTACTATGTTGAAGGCGCTATATAAATGCAAGTTGTTGTTATGGAGCTTGAGGTTCTTCTTTCTACACATAGTTATTGATAATGTGAGAAACCAGTAAAGTTTAATTAACAAAAATACATAGATGCCATGTTCTCAAGTGGCCACTTAATGTTCACTGCATAAAAGATGGATATTGTAGTTTTAAAAATTAATTAACTAGAAGCATATTGCCTTTATCAGATCAGTAAAACAGCAACTGCATGGCTAACTTCAGGACATGACAGACCATATGGATGCACTTTAGTTGTTATAACAACTAGTAGCTACACAAATGATTTTGCAGTATTAATAGATATATGCAGATGGAATGGGACAACACATTGGAGTGTAACACTTTCTGCTATGGAGTAATAGGCTGTAGGCTTGCGATTTACTGTTTGCCAGGGCCATTATCATCAGTCTGTTAGAAGCCCATAATAGAGCAGCATAAGCAAAGTCCATGGAGCAGGATACTTGCTCAGTTAGAAATGGTATATGGGGCCTGGAGATCATCGAGATGAGAAGTGATAAAAAGTACCCTAAAAATAAAATATATATGCTGCTAAGTAAGATATGGTATAACCTCATTACTTCTGTCTAGGCAAGCACTGCAACATTCTATCACTCAAAAGTTGAGAATAACTAAACAATTTAAGTTTCAAAAGATTATCAAGCAACCTTTGGATTAAAACTAAAAATAAGGCCGTACCAATCTAATCGAATAATGTAGTTTATTTGCTAACTAATCATGAACTAACTAGTGTTCACTACTTAGTAAAACCAGAATTTTCTGTATTTTTTCCTCTATTCTTTACAGTTTATATATCCAATATTGAAACTTCTGTCCTGGAATATTTATTGAGGTTAGTTCTGAGAACCTTATGATTCATTACTAATGACCAAACCAGTACTCCAGAAATGAAAAGGGTCATATTAAGACCAATAGTATAGGACTGTAACCCAAATGATGAAAGTTAGTGACTGGAATCATCAATTACTAAAAGATTGAAACAGTATAATGCTTGTTTCAGAATCTCACCCCTAGTCACTGCACTTTACAACTGTGATGCTACATGAAGTTATATTTTAAATCAAAATAGGTAAATCCAAGGGTTTATTATAGTAGTACAACTTCCAAGGCAGGATTTGAGCCTAAACATTTTAAATCTATTAATAACCCCATTAAAATAGTGGACAGAGGCATGTCACACAAATGTGTTGTGTTCACACCTTATTATCATAAATAGTTATTACTAGACTTTATTTCTATAAGTAGAAGTAAAAAGAAAACCAAAAAGGCTAGAAATCTAAAGTAAAAGCAGAAAGTTCTGGAATTGCACAGTATGTCAACCAACATCTCAAAGAGAAAAAAAAAGGTTGTCTTTTCGGTGTAATTCTTCGACCTGATGTACATTTCCAGCATATTCTGCTTTTATTTCTTAAATTCTCACAGTGTGCTGTGCATTAGCAATAACAGTGGCACTTACACTGAGAGCTTTTATCAGCACCAGAGCGAATGCTTTACTTGGGTTTTAACATTCAAAAGTCTATAATTCTTTGTAATGTGCAAATGAAGGATTACCACTTGTGATTCTGGATATAAAAACAGCTATCAACCATCTCCAATGTGACTCCAAGTGGTTTTCTCCATTTGCAATGACACATAGGCCTCTGTAACCTGGCTATTGATGGATATTGAGGCTCATGCATTGTTTTTGTTTTAAAAACTCAAATTGCTTTGGTTCCTTCTGTGCATTTCTATTGCAAAAGCTGGATTTTTTAAACATTCCAAATAAAGTCCATTCAACAGTTTCCTTCACTTATCTGAGCTATTCAAAAGTATTCATTTTAGTAAATTATGGTAAAGACAGTTGAACTGCAGAATTTAAATATTGCCAAAGCTATTATCACATATCATTTTTTGGTCAGTTACAGAGAAGCATGGTAGATAAAGCACAAGGACAACGTAGACAACTTATTTGGATAAGCACGCATCAATAACAGTTATAGATTTAAATTTTCCAAGAATAGATTGTGATAGGGAAAATGGTCATGGTGAGAAAGGGGCATTTTTTACAAGAAATAAAGCACTACTTGACCTGGGCGTACTGGCGAGATTATGGCTTGCAAATCTTTCAGGCTACTTTGCTTTTTGTGTCAAAAATTACCTCGTGGATTCTAAAAAGTTGAAAATGCTGGGAACACACAAGAAATCAATCAGCATCCATGGAGAGAACAGACAGTGCCCCCACAAAGAACTGAAAAATTAAAAAATGAACGAGTATCTCCCTCCCTTTTGCTCTGATCCTATTAATTGCTGGTTCATTTATTTCTTCTGGTGAAGGGGTAAACCCAAAGCATTAACTTGTCTGTTCTCTTCACAAATGCTGACTGACCTGCTGTGTATTTCCATCGTTTTCTGCTTTTGCTTCAAATTTTCAGAATTTTAAAAATCTTTTTATTAAAAGTGACCATTGGCTCAGAAAGAAAGAATAAAAACTTGCATTTATATAGCGCCGCTCATGACCTCAGGACATCTCAAACGCTTTACAGCCAATGGAGTACTTTTGAAGTGTAGTCACTGTTGTAATGTAAGAAACAGTGGTAGTATTCCCACCTGAGTCAGAAGGGTTGGGTTCGGGGCCCATTCCAAAAGTTATTAACAATCCATTCCTGTCCTGATTAAAGGGCTACAATGTTGCTTGGTTTCCATGGTTTTATGGAAGCAGTGGTTCAACATGTCCTGTGCTTGTGATTCATTTAGTGATGACATCACTGAGCTATTTCAAACTCTCCTTCCCCTCCCACACAGTATGCTATTTCACAACAATATTCTTTTGTCTTCCTGCTTCCCTTCCTTCATGCTCACATTTTCACATCATTAATCTGCTAAACATGCTGGTAAAAAAATCAGTGTAATGCCTGCCCTATGATTTTTTTCACAATTTTATTTTGTCCCTTCACTTCAGGACCACTATAATAGGAAAGGTAAAGTTGGTTAGTGAATGCTAATCAATAAATTAAGATATCTTGGTAAAGTGACTGGAGATATTTTTAAACGGGTAAAGCTCAGTACAGGTCCTACAGTGTGGTTATTGTTATTGACTGTAGAAAAAGCATTCAATAAGGTTAAGTGGGATTAATTCTTTATAAAGTCGAATGTTTTGGCTTTAGTCCAAATTTTATCAGATGGATTATACAGATCATGTGCACCTCTCCCCATGTATTTATTGAACAGCCAAGCTTCTATAGAGGTTTCAAGTGGTGCTTAGTAGAATTCCCACTGTCTCCATTAATATTTATTGTAAAGCTGGAACCATGGGTACTTCCATCTGAAAGTGCAAAACAATAAAGGGGTATTCGACCCATTGGGACATTGTATTCAGGAGCATTACCATCTTCATGTAAAGAAAATAAGGGTAAAAATGACAATTGATGCTGCTTTCACAAGCAGCTTAACACGCTTGTATCAAATTATTCTCTGTGCTCCTTTAATGCCTGCTTTAAAATAGGGCTGAGAGAATTTATCCCTCCTTGTCCTCTCCATGTAATTAATCTTCAGAAGAAGAAATTTCAGACACCTAAGAGAAAGCAGTTTATAGAGCTATGCGGATTAGGCAATTCTGAAATAACTATTGATTAGACCTGGGAGAATACAACCTTTTGCATTAACATTCTAGTAGCAATTGAGATAACCAAGCCCAGGTACGATAATAAAACTTAGCTGGATTATTAAAAATATCACTAACAATGAACTATTTTGTAAAATGTAATTGTTCTAGGATGCATGAACAACAACAACTTGTATTGATATAGCGCCTTTAACATAGTAAAATGTCCCAAGGCGCTTCACAGGAGTATTATAAGACAAAAAATTTGACACTGAGCCACATAAGGAGAAATTAGGGCAGGTGACCAAAAGCTTGGTCAAAGAGGTAGGTTTTAAGGAGCGTTTTAAAGGAGGAAAGAGAGGTAGCGAGACGGAGAGATTTAGGCAGGGAATTCCAGAGCTTAGGGCCTAGGCAACAGAAGGCAAGACCACCAATGGTTGAGCGATTTATAATCAGGGCTGCTCAAGAGAGCAGAATTAGAAGAGCGCAGATATCTCGGGGGGTTGTAGGGCTGCAGGAGATTACAGAGATAGGGAGGAGCGAGGTCATGGAGCGATTTGAAAACAAGGATGAGAATTTTGAAATTGAGGCGCTGCTTAAAGCAAAAGAGGATTTCATAGGAACAACACTAGCCCAACAGACAGTAATTATAACAATTGTTAATCAAGAAAAAGTAATAATGGCCTGGAATTTGCAGTCCAGATGATGGTGAACTGGCAGCTATCGCCGTCATTCCGCCTTTGAAACTGACCGCAACTTCGGGATTTGGCGCATACCAGGTGCAAGCGGAAATCTTGAAGTTGCGGTCTGTCATTCACTTCACCGACACTGGCTGTGCTGTGCACCCCCACCCCCACAGAGCTGGCAATCAGTGAAATCTCTCAAATCAGGGAAACTGACGAAAACTTTGGCTCTTCTCAGTAATACTGCTGTTAAATTCCCCATTAAAAGTTAGACCCTTTTGGATTAGATGTAACTGGGGTTTTGACAGCGTATTGACTGCTAAACAAAGGTTATGGCCCTGAAAAACTAATTTTTATTTTGTGCAGTGTCAAATTTATCAAATTTAATAAAAATAAAAATTTATAAGAAACTTAAAAAAAAATGTTTTAAAGTTTGTTCATCTTTATTTCAGGATTGCCTTTCCCCCGTGTGAGATCCCCAATCTTTGTTTTGTTCTCTCTAACAGTTTTTAAAAGTTAGAATTTTAAGAGCTTACTCACTTCCTTGTTCGCTGTCTGTGAGAATTTTGCGTTTTGATTGGCTGCTTAGACAGCCTGTTGACGTCACAGCAGCTCACACTAGGGCAGCGTTTCCCAACCTGTGGTCCGTGAACCACTGGTGGTCCGCGAGGGTACTGCAGGTGGTCCGTGAAAAAAAATCTATAAGTTTGACTCCCGTCAGCCATAGGCTGTTAAAAATTTTTTAAACGGCTGGTGGTCCGCATGAAGGAAAAGGTTGGGAACCGCTGCACTAGGGGATCCCCACTAAACTCCATTGATTTGAATTCACGTCGAAAAACCCAAACTTCTCCACACAAAGATTTGTGCAAAGCTTACTTCGGGGCCAACGGCAAAAGCCTTCCGGGCCAATAAATCTTCCTGAATGTCTTCTCTTGGGCTGAGGATAGAAAGCTAATTAATGCACAAGGCATCTCATCTCATTTTAGGAGTGTACAGTTTAACATGCAATAATGCTCTCTCTTGGTTAAACAGATAATTTGATTCAATTATTCTGTCCACTAATAGAGCTTTCGAAAGGTATGTAAAACAAATTTTAGACACAATTGGTTTCTCTCTGTTCATCCAGAAACAAATGTAATGCTCAGTTGGGCTATTGTTCTGAGAATTGAAAACACAATGAGGCAATGAGTGGTACACTGTACTCATTTGTCACTAATTGTTTGGACAATTCATTTAAATGTCTAAATATTTTGCATTTATTAGCTAGGAAGTGGAGGACAATGGCAGGGGAGGGGTAAAGGCAAATAGCAGAGCACAGTGGGAGTAAAAATAGAAAATGTTGGAAATACTCAGCAGGTCAGGCAGCATCTGTGGAGAGAGAAACAGAATTAACGTTTCAGGTCGATGACCTTACGTCAGAACAGATCAATTTAATCAATTATACCCCCATTAAAATAGTGGACAGAGGAATGTCACACAAACGTGTTGTGTTCACACCTTATTATCGTAAATAGTTATTACTAGACTTTAATTTCTACAAGTAGAAGTAAAAAGAAAAAGTGGGAGGGAGGGCTTGTAGTATGAGCATGGTGGGGGATTGGAAGGGTGGGCAGCTGGAAGATTGACAGATTGACAAGCTCATGGACATTGGTGAATTCTGGGACTAGTAATCCACCAATGTGACATGCAAAGTGACACTGAGGTATACTAAGGAATACTGAGAGTCTCCTATTTGGTTGAGCAAATTAAAGTGCCACGCTTCTGAGACAGAGACAGAACTCCAAATTAAAATGTTCATGGAGACACTTGAAACACAGAAAAGGCAATTCTATAGGAATATATAGAATGTTGCTCTTGGTGTGGGGGTCTCGTTTATGGTGGAATGCATTTCAGGAAATCACAGGCATGTTCCCCATAATTTTCCAACCACTATAGATGTATTTGATGATATTGTTGTGAATTAGTGTTTTATATGTTTATTATGTGAGAAACGTTAGGGCTGATTTTATGAATGGGATGCAGTGATGGTGCACATGGAAATGTGTGAGCACATCTTCTGTCAGATGTGAATGGTGCATACCGTGTGAGATTTGTTAAGGCCTGCTAATTTAATTATTCATCCCACACCCAAAGCATAGATTGAGTTATGCACTGGGAATGTCCGGGTCACGGAGGCAGGATATCCGTCACAGCACCAGATTTAAAGAGCTGCTGGTGTGCCTCAAAAGGCACATACAGATTTTGGTGATTGGAAGTGTGCTGCAGAAATTGCAGCAAAAATTCAGAGATGGCTGAGTGTAGTTCAAGTGTCCAGGGAGGAGGTGGGGAACTGACACCTTTACAGAGAGAGCCCTGGAAATGATGCAGATGGAGGATTAGCAAAGGAGGGTTGTCATCTTTGGGTCAGGGGGGCTTCGTCTTCAGAAGTTTGCTGTTCACGCTGTCTAGCAAGAGTTGACAGAGCAATTAAATGCTGATTCCCATATTAGGAGGTCATTGGCACAGATGAGGAAAAAGTTTAAATGCATCCTGAATGCAGCTGCTTCAAGTGTAATGCTACTACGTGGCTACAACACTCACTTTCACCTCAACCAGCTGCATTCTGACTTTGGATGCATAGTGAGCATTTTGGAACACTTTAGCCTTTTTCACACAATCACAAGTCTTCCCACATTCATGCATAGCACACCTTCCAAAGAAACACTCCAATAATGTAGCTCACTTACAAGAAAACGTAGGCATAAAAATGTTTCCAACAACAACCATTTGCATACTAGTTGTCTCATATTTTGGGAGGCAGGGTGGCCATTGGCGAGTCAACATAATGGCTCTTCAAACTTCATCAATCTGCTTATGCTTGCAGGTAAAGTCCTTAACAAATCCGAGAGGCAAGTAAATGACAGGGTCCATCCATTCTGAAGCCTCTAACCTGTTTTGAGAAAATGAACTTGCGAATTGTTTGCCCAGAATTGGTGGAGCCAATTAGAGAGGGCCATGCAGGAGAACATCCCGCATCTCCAAGCCAGTAGTCATCATTGCTGCTTTTACTTTATTCCTGCTAAAGTTTCACACACTTGAGCAATAATTTACAATTGTTCACACTAAATTTCATCCAAAAGGTTATACAATGAGACCCAATAATTTAATAAAACACTTTCTTCTCTTCTGCCTGTGTTAATATCGCATCCCAGGCTCACCATGAGGAGGTACTGATAGGCCCCAGGAAGCAGTCATATCCTGGAGGTAGAGTGCCACGTCTCTCCAGTCTGGTCCCTGACATTTACTTGCTAAAGGCCTTCAGTGGGACATGTATTCGGACCTTTGGGGCACATCTTCCCTTTTTAAGGTCCCATGCTGGTTCCTATGATGCTGCAGTGGCATCCCCCCCGAGACATTATCGAGATTCTCCTCTTTGTACTTGGTGGGGGAAACACTACGGGGAGCCCCCAGCAGATCTCTGATGACCCCCAACCCATGAAAATGGGTCAGGGTTAGGGTGGATTGAGAGGGATGAGTAGAAATCACCCCCCGCCAGAAATCCACCCTGAAGCAGAGAATCCAGACCCATACGTCAGTTAAGGATAACTAACATGAATATTAGAACGGTAGATTTCTGATAACACTAAGTGTGATCAAAATAAATCTTTTTAGAAAAGTGGAACGTTGAAGAGCAGATAAAGTCTTTTAAGGAGCATATTTGGTACTACTACTACTACCAGCACAATAACAACAATAACTTGCATTTATAAAGCGCCTTTAATGTAGACAAACATCCCAAGGTGCTTCTCAGGGGCGTAATCAAAAAAACTGGATGCTTAATCAAATGAGATAGAAGGAGGGATGTTCAAGGGCTTGGTCATAGAGTTGAGTTTTAAGGAGGGTCTTAAAGGAGGAGAGGAAGGTGAAACGACAGAGATTTTTAGGACAGGGATTCCAGAGCGTGGGGCCTAGGCAGCTGAAGGCACGGCTGCCAAATTGCGGGGGGAGCCGCGGATGAGGAAGTGGCGAGTCAGAGGAACAGCAAGTTCAAGAGGCTTGTGGGGTTGGAGGAGTTTAGAAAGATAGTGAGCAGCAAGGCCATGCAGGGATTTAAACATGAGGATGACAATTTTAACTTTATGGGGTTCAGGGACTTGGAGCCAATGGATGGGTGAGCAGGACTTGGCGTGAGAAAGGATAGGGACATCAGAGTTTTGGATAAGCTAGGGTTTACAGAGAGTGGAGAATGGAAGGCCAGACAGCAGAGTATTGGAATAGTAAATACTGGAGGTGACAACGGCATGAACGAGGGTTTGAGCAGCAGATCGTCTGAGGTAGGGGTAGAGGTGGACGATGTTACAGAGGTGAAAGTAGGCGTTCTTTGTGATGGAGAGGGTATGGGGTCGAAAACTCAGCTTTCGAATATGACACTGCAGCTGTGATCAGTCTGATTCACCCTGCGACAGGGGGATGGAATTGGTGGCAAGGATACGGAGTTTGTAGTGGGGAGCTGAAGACGATGGCTTGGAACTTCCTAATGTTTAACTGGAGGAAATTACATTTCATATGTTGGATAAGCAGTCTGACAACACAAAAGTGGTGGATGGGTCAAGAGAAGTGATGGAGAGGTAGAGCTGTAGCTGTCAGAGTACATGTAGAAGCTGCCTATGGGCTGGATTTTCCCAGCGGAGGTGGGTTCGCGTCGGGTTCGTTGTCACCGAGCAAGTTGGTGACAGAATAGATTTGCAACCCTCTCATTTAGATTTCATGAGTGACTGATATGGCATCTGATGTTCATAGAGATTGAGTTCTGATCATCTGCACAATGGGATGTGTCTGCTACGTAAATATCACATGTCTAACTCATGCCTTTACTCCCCCACAGGACCATCGAGAGCCCCCCTCCCCACTGTCCAGGAGGAAGAGCCGGACGACTCCTCAGAGGAAGCTGCAGCCTCTGAGGGAGCAGCGTCAGCAGAAATGAGCGCACCCAGCGCCAGCTCAGAGATGCACACCTCAGTGGGTCCTTTGCGAGATAGAGTAGTGTTGTCACCTGGTGTATCACAGCTCACAAGTGAGCATCAGTAGATGGTGGAGACAGGGACAGCAGTGGAGAGCCCTCGTCGGAGGGTGCTGGATGCTCCTAGCTCTGCTCAGCTGCATGTAGACGCTGTGTCTCTGGGGCCATCCAGAAAGAGAGCGGTGCTGGAGCTTCAGGAAAAAGTGCAGGAGGCTATGACGGTTTGCAACCACGGTAACTGCGAGTGTGCAGAGAATGGAGGAGTCCATTTCAAACATGAGCAATGCTGTGGTGCACGCAATGGTGAATGTAGGTGCCGCCATGGAAAGGATGGCAACATCCATGGAGGACATAAATCGCCAGACACAGTAGAACATGGCAACACTTCTAACTAGATGGTCATCTATTGAGGAGAGAAACCAGAGCTTCATGGATGTCCTTGTTATGAGGAATGTCAGCACAGAAATGGGTCCTCATGGCCCACTGATGTGCAGCAAGGTGCTCCCCAGCTACTTTCTAGCAGTGAAGTGCAGGTGACCCATGAGAGGGATGTTGGTGGTCGACAATAAGGAAGTGTGGGCTCCTCTCCAAGCGCTCACACTCCCATTCCACTGTGGAGCCCTTGGTCAGAGCCCCAGATTCTTCACCCAACTGAGATGGCCGTCTCTGCCCCTGCAGAGCCGCAGGAGGAGCAGACTTTTGCGGAGCCCTCCCAGGCTCCCAAACCCAGAGGACACCCGCCAAAGGCGTCTAAGCAGGCGCAGCAGAGAAGTGAGCAAGCTGCCTCTACATCTGCTGAAGCCACAGGGGAAGCACCACGTAGAAGCACGTGTAAGAGAAAGTTAACACACAAATAGTCACAAGGGTAGTCACTTGGATGTTTTGATAGAATACAAAGTTATATTTGTCATCGTTATTTCAATTGTATTAAAGAAATGCGATATCAAAGAATCAGAGTTGGCCTATGTGTGTTCAGAAATGTTAGTGGCACAGTGAGGGGTCAGGGCGCCTTTCATCTGCAGTGATGGTGGGGAGAGTGATAGGAATGCACAGTTTATTGTACAGATGCTGTATGGTGTGTAATGAAGGTCGTGCAAACACTCATATCCATGTGCCATCCACATGTGTTTGCTGCGTAAAGTTACGCGAATCTGGCATGGATTTGTGTATCCCTTGCCTCACGGCCAGCAATGTGCTCGCGTGCTGGTGGCACTGGGAGAGCCGCCTCCGCAAGGTCTTCCTCATCTGCAGCCTCATTCGACTCTTCCTCCTCCTCTGAGGAGGAGGCTGTACACTGTGCCACTTGTTCCTCAGGCAGCGGTAAGCCACGCTGCAGTGCAATGTTGTGCAGGGCACAGCAGACTACGATGATTCTGGACACCCTGGCTGGTGCGTATTGTAGGGCTCCACCAGATCTGTCCAGGCATCTGAATTGCATTTGGTGGAAATGTGGCTCTCATTGTAGCAATCCTCAGCTTCGTTTGATGGCCTCTTCATCAGTGTCATTAGCCACGTCTTCAGGGGATAGCCGTTGTCTCCAAGGAGCCATCCGGAAAGTTAGGTTGGTGGATTGAACAGCTGAGGCACAGTGTACTGCCGCAGGATGAACGAGTCATGGCAACTGCCAGGGAACTTGGCGCAAACATGCATAATGTTCTTCCTGTGGTTACACACCAGCTGGACGTTAAGGGAGTGGAAGCCCTTGCGGTTCACAAATACTGCTGGGTTGTGATGGGGTGCCCTAATGGCCACATGTATGCAGTCTATGACGCCCTGCACCCTTGGGAAGCCTGCCATATTTGCAAAGCCAACCGCACGCACGGTAACACTTGCTTCATCCATTGAGAAGTGGATGTAATTTTGCGACTTGGCAAACAGGGCATCAGTAACCTGCGTGATGCCACTGTGTGCGGCCAACTGGGAGATGCTGCTGATGTCTGCTATTGATCCCTGGAAGGACCCTGAAGCAAAGAAGTTGAGTGCGGTGGTGACTTTGACAGCCACTGGTAAGAGTGTCCACCTGCTCCTGTGGGCTGCAGGTGTTGGTGCAGCATTGTGCATAGTCAGCGACTACCTCTCGCAAAAGTCTCAGCATCCTTTGGCACTGCTGCTCACTCATGTTGAGGAAGCTCATCCTCTGCCTGTAAACCCTGTGTTGGGGGTATCTCCTGTGGCGCGGTGCAGCCCTGCGCTGACGCCCTCTGCCCTGTGCAGCATCAGGTGGCTGAGGAGAAGGTTGGTGCTCCTGTTGTTGGTGTTGCTGGTATGCCTCTTCCTCCAATTCTGAGGATCAGGATGAGAGGGTACAAATAGTTCCCATTCTGCTGGTATATATGTCAGTTGAGGAAGAGATGTTATAAGCGCTCAGTCAATGTGGGTAGAAGGTATTCCAAGGAGGTCACAGTGCATATGGATCTCAGAATAAACACTTACAACCTCAATACACCTGAAAAATGTGTTCCAAATCCTCAAAACAGAAAGTCCTGGCATCTAAAATTGAACTGATGTTGCAGGTTAGCTTTTATGCTGCAGTTGCAGCTGTCAACTATTCAGCTTGTTGGAAGACCTGACATAATCAGCTGGCGTGTTTGTCGAACGACGTGGAACACGCTGAAAATGTGGCAAAATGGAAAAAGCCTGTCAAAATAGGACTATCCAGGGCCTTAAGTGCCTCTCCCGCTGCTTGGTGTCAGGTCTGATCGGAAGTCATAGACCCGAAACTTTGTAAAGTTACGTGAAGGCGGGATGGCGGTGGGTTCGCAACCAGCCATCAATCATTTTGATTTTAACTCCGGACCCGCCTCCAAACCTGCCCTCTGAGCATCGGCAAATCGCGGCCTATGTGTCTGCAAATGATATTGCCAAGCGACTGCAAGTAGGTGAGGAAGTAGAAGGGGCCAAAGATAGTTACTTGGTAGACTCTAGAGATAATGGTGCAGGAGTGGGAAGAGAAGGCATTTCTGGATATGCTCTGGCTACAATCAGATAGGTAACAGTGGAACCCAGCAAAATTATCCCACAAAACTGAGGCGAGGCATTGGAGGAGGATGGTGTGGTCAACAGTATCAAAGGATGTACAGAGGTTGAGAAGGACAAAGAGGTATAGTGCACAGTCACAGAGGATGTCATTGACTGATTGATTAGTGCCATTTCAGTGCTGTGTCAAGGGTGGAAATCTGATGGGAAAGATTCAAACATGAATTTGCATGAAAGATGAGCATGGATTTGGGAGGCGACAATGCATTCAAGGATTTTGGAGATGGGGCGGTGGTCTGCAAGGACAGATGGGCCAATGGTGGTTTTTTGAGGAAGGAGGTGATGATGGTGGTTTTAAAAAGCAGAGGAATAATACTTAAGGAGAGGAAACTATTTATAATGTCAGCTAGCATGGGGCCAGGAAGGGAAGTTGGGTGGTTGGCACTTTAGTGGGAATGGGATCAAGAGAACAGGAGGTGGGTCTCATGGACAAGAGGAACTTGGAGAGACCAGAACTGGGCGCACTATTCAAGGTAATGTTTGACCAGCGATATTGTTTTGACTACATAATTCAACATCCTATCCGCTTTGTTGGTTGCTGCTCTGCATTGGTTCAACATGTTTAGTATTAAATCTACTAAGACTCCTTGGTCTCCTTCAGCTTCATCCTTAGCTATTTCAATACCATTCATGGAGTATGTGTGTCATCTACTTTTCCTTCCTATGTATAGCACTTTACATTTATTTGCACTAAATTTCATCTGCCTTTGTTCTGTGCACTTGCATATTTTGTCCAATGTATTCTGTAATTTCTAACTGGCCTCATCCAATTCAACTACCCCTCCTTGACTGTTATTATCTTCAAACTTGACCACTTTACAATGAGTTTCTGGGGAGGCAGTTCCCTTAGGCTTGTTTTTGGACATGAAATGGGTGCTGTGCTCGGAGTGTGTGTGCCAACTGGAAGGCCAGCTTGAAATTGGGCCTCCAACCTTGTTAACGTTATTTGGGCAAGCTGTCACACCCCCACAGGCAGCTCACCCATTTTGAAAAGATCGAGCCACTTGCCTCGTGGGCAACTGCCTGAAAGTAAGTCCCTGGGGGAGGAGAATGGGGTGGTGGGGGTGGGGTGGTGGTGCGGGGTGGCGATCACAGGGAGTCGGGAGGAGCACTCCTGCTCCTCCGGGCTCCACATCAAACCTAAAAATTAAGTAAGTCACCTTTTTTTGTCGCAGCCGCTTTCTGGGCCACATCCACGCCTGGAAAACCTGAGCGGAGGAGGCCTGACGCCCAGGTCCCAATTTTTCTAAGGAGCCAAATGCCTGTTTTAGGCTGCAGCCCCTGATGCCTGAAAAATGGCCCAACCCAACATCAGGCATCCTTGGGGCGCAGGACATTGGTCCCCGAAATTGGCCCTCATTCCATCTGGGCGTAAAACAGGTGCAATGAGGTCCAATTTCTACCCCTCTGAACCCAGATTATTTATGTAAATTAGAAACAGTAGTGATCCCAGCACCGAGTGTCACCCCACTCTGACGTAATTCCTCTCTCAGGTACTTGTTGTTTCCTACCTCTCAGCCAGTTTCTTATCTGTTCCCTGAATTCCAACAGCTTTGAGTTTAATTAATAGCCTTTCATGTGGAACTTTATCAAAGGTCTTTTGGAAGTCAGGTACACTGCCTCATAGGGCTTTCCAGTTCATTTGTGTTGTCAGTTCCTCAAAGAAGTCAACAAGGTTGGACAGGTAAGATCTTCCTCTTCTGAATCCATGCTGCCTACTGTTTACTAGCTTGTTATTGTACTGATAATCCTTGTGTTTAGTCTTGATAATTGATTCCATTATCCTTCATGGAATGGAAGTAAGACTAATAACTTTGTAGTTGTCTGTGTCAGTTTTGTCACTATTATTTAAATATGGGCACCATGTTAGTCTGTTTCCAATCTACTGCTACCTCACCAGTTGTCCACTGACTCCCTCATAAAGATTGTCAGTGTCTCATAAATCTCCTCCCTAGCCTCTCTCAGAATTCTGGGATAAATACCATTTTCCCTGTGGATTAATTTGTTTTGAGACCTTTTAGCCTTTTGAGGACTTCTATCTCACTTATAACAAAGTCCTTAACTTAGAATTATAGAATCATTTTACTTGGGATATCTTTGTTTGGAGAGGGCATGTTGCTCATGTTTTCCCTTGTGAATGCTTGGAGGAAGTAATCATTCAGAATATTTACTAATGTGTGCCCATTCTCAGTTTCAAGACCATTTGCATCTTTTATGGCTTTCAACTCTATTCTGACTGCCCTCTTACTCCTCTAATTAATGTGTACCTGCATATTCTTACATTCATCTCAGTGAGCCCCTTCTCCTTTCTCACTGCATGATTTGTACAGCCCCTTTTCCGTCTTTATCCCACTTTTAATTTGTTTGTTAATCCATTTGGGATCATGTTTATTTAGTCTGAGCTGTTGCTTTTACAAGGTGGGAGATTCCGTCTTCCATTCTTTTTTATTACACGTGGAAGTCTTTTGAAGGCACTAAAAGTACCTCCACCAGCTGTTCTTTCTCCTTTTAGATATATTGATAGTTTTCCATCTGTACAGTTGTAGCCATTTAAAAAATCCTCTAATATCTAGTCAAGCATGAGTCTTATCAATTTTATACCCATGTCCTTATTCTTTAATAATGGCTAAAGTTGCAAGATAAATATCCTTATATTGATTGCATCAATGTCCATTATACTCAAGAACTATAATGTTAGTAAGCGGACTATTAAAATGAAGCGTTGCTGGCGTCCTGGGTGAGTCGGTAGGAGACGCTGTTTGCAGTCTGTTGGACGGTGGGATTTGGCGCGGACTGGGTGGGTACAACTGCTGCAGGCTTGGTGATTGCAGCGGGGGACGCCAATCCGATCTAATCCGGTCCGGGCTTTCCCCACCGGTATTCGCAGTAGCGGCCACTGTGATTTGTGTGTGACAGCTCGGCACCGGAGCGCAGGTACCTGCACTTTACGCTGATATCAGCTAGTCCGCAGTGGAAGGTATGTTCACGGTGTGTTGTGGATGTACGAAAGGGAAGCCAGAGTAGGGCAGCAAGCACTGATTTGTGGACACGGGATCAAAGATTACAGTCTGAGCAGGGGCAACATCTGCAGAAACGCCACAGCTGTCAGCTGGGATGCTTTGTGGGCAGATGTGCGAAGTGCAACAATAAACTCCACGCTTTCCCTGTTTCATTTATTGTGGAGAGGGAGCAATTTGCCTTCAGTTGTCTTTACATAGCTGGGTGAGGCGAAATGTGGCTGATCTTTAGATCTAGGATTTCCAGGAGGGAACCACATTTTGAAAATCGCAGGTGATTTTCTCCAAATATTGGAAAGTTGCGTGGGTTTCGAGAGGGTCAAACAAAAGCACCGAGAAGAGCCTGAAGCAAAATCTATTAGTGATTATCATTTTGGTTCTACTGGATATTGGAGGGAAAATATCAGTATCAGGCTCATCAATAAGTGCTCAGTTTATTATATAAAATCATCACATTCATTGCACAACTTTATGGAGTTTTGACCATCAGCTTCCACTCCAATAACGTATTCTCTTTTGTTACAGAAGTATAACGTTGTTTTAAGATCTTGAGGCTGTTCGTCGCCGATAAAAATCTTTTCTACTATTCATGGTAAGTTGTTTCTTGTCGCTCAAGTGTGGAATTATTTGTACATTAACTGCGTCTTGTAATTCACGTGAAACTAAGGTGTAATATTTGTGAAAGATTGTAAGGAATACTTTGATGAGCACCTTTTACCAGACGCACTTGGTTTGGCACAGCTCCCAATTTCAGTGCAGCATACTTTTCATTCTGGTAGTTGTCGGTCATGGTCTATTTTGTGTATACTGTAGCTTCAAACATAATGAGCTGGTTATTTAATCCATTCGTTCTGCTCGAAGTAATGGTAAGATAGCTAATAAAGAAGTTATTTTGGCAAGACAATAATGTAACAGTTTTACAGTGCTCCGGTCGGGTAAATGTCAGCATGCTTAATTTTAGTGTTTTAAGATGTTAAATATAGCAACGCTAAACCTTTCACTGTGCAGCTGTAGTGAATTAATGAAACGTTGAAATAAAATTCTCAAGTGAGATAATTTCCCTAGCTACATTAAAGGGATGTATATATTACAACACAAATATTTGCCATGTGCTTTTCTGACTTGCTTATCTCTTTAGTTGAACATTGGTGTTCATAGACTATACAATTGCATATTTATTTGTTTACAAGTCTTATGAACTGTTTTGCAAGATGTGCCTAAATGATACGATAGTATTTCTTTAAACTTCTATAGCGATTCTGTTCACTAACAGCAGCACATGAGCAAAGGTACATGCAAATCAAAAGTAACTTATTTTATGAAACTCTCTTATTGACTTCTAAGAGAGAGGGGCTCGCTGATTGCTTTCAGAAGCATATCTTTCAAAAGGATGTTGGATCCATTTTAACCCTGGGACACACAGTGGCTCAAAATGTTGAAGCTCCAATGGCCCATGCTACAGAGTGACACAATGTAATTTGTGCCTGTCTTCCCCACAGAGACAACAGGAAATCAGAGGGTGAGTCACTCTCGTGCAAACCTTAACACCTAGATACAGGAAAGCATTGACAAGGGCCAGGAGCAGGTCACTTGCCCAACCATTTGGCTGGGATATATGTTGAATAGAGTAGGAGAACCAGAGAAGAGAAGAAAATAAATAAAATGCTTTTTAAATAATAAAAAAAAAAATCTGATAGCAGATATGGATTTTCATTCTAGGAAGCAAATTATTTTGAGAAATACATA
This sequence comes from Squalus acanthias, assembly GCA_030390025.1. Classification (NCBI taxonomy): domain Eukaryota; kingdom Metazoa; phylum Chordata; class Chondrichthyes; order Squaliformes; family Squalidae; genus Squalus; species Squalus acanthias. Next base: position 33,637,686 of record CM059431.1, on the reverse strand, counting down.
TGAACAGTTTTGTGCATTAGTGCAGGCAAGCCCCCTCTATCCCCTCCACCCTCACCTCTACCAAGTGTAAGGAGCTCATAGACTTCTTTGTTGCCAAAGAACCATATGTTCAGCTGCATCTGCTGTTCCCTCCTTCCCTTTGCCACCAAGCCAAATCTCCCCTGTTATCTTTGACCCTAGCCTAAATCCCCTTTCTCTCCAGTTTAACTCCCAGCTGCAGATTTGCCCTCTTTGAGTTTATCTGATCCATGAGACCCACCTCCTGCTCCTTCAATCACATTCCTACTAAATAGCTGACTACCCAGCTTTCTTTCCTAACCCCCATGCGAGCTGACATTATAAATGGTTCCCTCTCCTCAAGTACTGTCCCCCTACCTTTCAAAACTGTCTTTATCATCCTGCCTCTTCAAAAAGTCCACCCTCACCCCCTCCGTCTTTGCAAACTATCACCCCCACCTAAAATCTCTACTTCCTCTCCAAAGACCTTGAACGTGTTCTTTCCTCCCAGATCCATGCCCATGTCTCCCGTAACTCTCTGTTTAAATCTCCACAAACGAATTTATGCTTCCCTCCCATAGTCCCATAATGTGTATGAATTGTATGACATCTGCTAGTAATTAGACAGAAATTACTGATATATACTTATGAAAGTTACTTATTTTATGAATTGTTCTGGCATTCTTCATTAGTCAGGAATACTGTTTAGTGATAGAAGACAGAGATTTCAAGTGAAAAGAACCTGCACCTTTTATAAATGGCTGCACATTTTGATGCTCTGGTGTGGGTATTTTGTAAATGGCTGCAAATTCTGATTTGCTATTGTGGTGAGAGTGTAATGTTTTTGTTGCTTTTTTTATTGGTTATTCAAATAAGTTAGAAGTATATTAAAAACTCAATCCAAAACACAGGTTATTTCAACCGATATTAAACAGATCGCCGTAAACCAAAAATGGATTTTGCATTTTAGCTAACCTGAAGCATTGGAGGGAAGACCTGTTAACACTCTTTTTATTAAAAGCCCCTTTTAAAAATAAACATCTTCCATTGAACTGGACCCTAACTGCATTCAATTAATAAATGGGAGTCAGAGTCTGCAACCATTAGAATTTAATTTAACCTTAAACTAAACCTATTATTAATTGATTATTCTAGATGCAAAGTAAACATCGGAAGCCCAGAAGCACCTCTGAGTCTGTGTGCGCTGCCTCTCACCAGGCATCAATGAACTAAGCAGGCAGATTGGCTAGCAAAGAGAAATACCTTTCAGGAGTGCTAGTTGTAGGAATAGGAAGTAGAATACATTTAGATACTCCTAGAACCTTCTCCTAGATTTACAGATTCAAATATCACAAGTTGAAAGATATTGAAGAAGGAATGGTTCTTAAACACTGTTCAAATTAGGTCTTGGCCTCAGACAAGAGCAACGATCTCTGTTGACAAGCCAGCAGTTGTTTACGTACTTTGATTATGAACGTACTTTCCCATCATTTGGAACTGTCCTTTGTATGCAGAAGGTCAAATGCAGAATTAACCATTACTTGATGAACCAGCATTGTACCAACATGCATTAGGCTTTGGGAAACCTGTGATTTACCCACTGGTACTTACAGTATAATTTCTCCAAATTAGTTTGGAACCACTATTGCCAACTTGTGATATATCTGCCTTTGTTGTCTCCACTGGTACACTCTTTTTATATCATCTGCATAATATATTAAAAATCTTGCGTCTGCGTGCACTTTCTGTCTATGAAACCTCACTTCTTGTTATGTTTTTTGTCACACTTTAGTGTAAACTTTTCCATTATAAATTTCTATGTGCACATTTATAATGTAAACTGCCTATGTAAACTGTTCACGCTGCAATTGCACCCTTCCACCAGTGGTGATGCTGTAGTACCTCAGTTTTGTGCCACCCAGTTCCTCAACCAGAGCTATGCCAACCAACTCTATTTCTCTGCTTCCCAAATTGCTATCATTTTTGCAATTTAACTGCAAATAATATAAAGTCAATGTGTCATGTAAAAATATGGATAGAACGGGGACTGGAATACATATGCATGTCTGGTTCCAAGTATTCCCTGTCACAGCCTATGACGCACACAATAGCCCCTATTTTATAATCTTATCCTCCGGTTGCACATTCTGGCCACTGGTTCCAATTATTTTGTTTTCATCTGCCGTTTTTCTTCTGTTTAGTAACTAAAATGTCTAATGTCCAGAATAAGGTTTCAAATAAAACAAAAATTCAAAAACTCACAATTCATAATTACATGATTACATTTATCCATTGAATTGTCTTTTGTGGCTTTTAATGCCGTTATTAAAGTTTTTACTTGAAGTCCTCAGACTCTCTTTAAAATCTGGGTTTAGAATTGATTTTGTTGCCCAGAATTGTGATTTTATGAGCTCAATTTAAATTTCACTGTCTGGACCTGTGCACTGTACCTAAATTCCCAGGATGCATTAATATTGCTCAGTCAGCTGAAATGATGGAATATTCTAGCAGTTTTTGCTCAATGTTTCTCAAAATTATTTGAAGAAATGCTAGAGGACAAACTTCAAAATCTTTATTTGGGTAAAATTTGCTTTTTTCAGTGTGTGTGTGTGTGAGAAAAAGTATGCTGTACTAATTATACACCCATTGTAGCTTTTGTTTTGTGTTCTATAAACTACAGAAACTATTTTAAGCTGATACAGAAAGTGAGAGAGAGACTGGAGTTAGAGAGAGCGCTGAAAGTAAGAGAGCAGGGTTAGAGAGTGTGTCTTTTTTCACACTATTATCAATTATCAAAAACAAACTTGAATTTTGAAGCCAATTTAATTATCTCATAGATGTTTTGTCCACAGTTAGAACATGTAATTGCTGATGGCTTACACCTGTGAGATAGAGAAAGGCAGACAGTCTTTCCTTATTTTAATTTGATTTATTTTTTTAAACAAAAGTTGAATTTTGTAAGAAAATAAAGCCTCTTTGAAGGGAGAGTAGGAGTGGCAGGCGAGGAGGGAAACAGGTTAAGGATGAGGGAGCCTTTGGCCTCATACCACCTGCCCTTGGTGGGAGTGAGTAGCAGTTGGGGGAAGTCGATGGAGGGTTAAGGGCAAAGTGAGCAACAGTAGAGCAAGTGAAGGGGAAGGTACAGAGCAGTTTGAAGGGGAAGAGGTAGGGGTAGTGATGGGAGAGAGGGATGGAGTAGTGGGAAGGTGAAGGAATAGGAGACATGATGGGAGCATGGTGCGACAAGTTCCAAGAACCAGGAGGCCACCCATGAACAGGGGAAGAGGGGAAACTGATGGCGGGGAAGAGGGGAAACTGATGGCGGGGAAGAGGGGAAACCGAGGGCAGGGAAGAACCCCCCCCCCATTTCAGAGACACCCGTCATTTCAGAGACACCCCTCAATAAGTAATTGAATGAGGGGTTGAGAGGGGAGCTGCTGAGGGCTACATGTTTCTCACAACCCCCACCTCAACTGCAGCCTGCTAGCTTTGGTAACTTATTTCTCTGCCACACCATGCTATGCCTCACTATGCCACCCAGCACCTCCCACCCAAAAGGAGGAGAAGAAAAAGAGAATGAAGCAAATAGAAGAGTTAGGGAGGGAGAAGCAGAAGGGAAGGAAAGAGAAGCAGAAGCAGAAGAGGAAAAACAAAATGAAACAGTAAATAAAGATAATAGGGCCAGGTGAGAGCACCCAAAATCCCTGATTTACCATGTGCAACACCGGGGAGATTGACTAGTACCTATATAAATAAATATTAAAGCTCAGATTTTCTGAGACTTTGCCCACAGCACAGCGCTGTTCTGGCTGTGGGTGCAGATAATGAAATCCTACCCTTGACTTGGGTTGCCAACGCTGATTGGAGGCATTCCTGGAGGTTTGATCATGTGATATTCTGACCACATGACATATGACCAGGTGATGCCTGATCACATGACATATGACCAGATGATGCCTGATCACATGACATATGACCAGGTGATGTCTGATCACGTGACATATGACCAGATGATGCCTGATCATGTGACATCTCATCACATGACTTTTACAAATGTTATTGCATTTACTGTATAAAGGTTGGGTCCCCTGAAGTTGAGTGTTTTTGCTGGTGGTTTTGCGCCAGCAGCTGTTGTGCGAGAAGTTCCAAGAACCAGGAGGCTACCTGTGAACAGGGGGTGAGGGGAAACCGAGGAACCCTCCCCCCATTTCAGAGAACCCCCCTCATTTCAGAGACCCCCCATTTCAGTGACCCCCAGTTCACAGAGCTCTCCCTGGATTGCCAAGACTCCCAGAATGCCAAGACTCCCAGAATGCCGGGACTCATAGAATGCCGGGACTCTCTGAGTGCCGAGACTCGCTGGACGCCGACAACCCCCATTGACGACTCTCCAGCCCTCTCCCAACTGCACGCCTTGTGTTCGCAGATCTCTGTGGGTGACGTCGCCGAGCGGTGGGGGCCGTAGTAAATTTAAATCGCTGATCTCCCAGGCTGCTGGGAGCAGTGCGTGGGAGATGAACCCCCGATTCCAGGAAACTCCCTTTCATTCCGGGAGGGTTGGGAACCATGCTCCTGACCCCACGTGCCCAATTCGTGCCATGCCCAATTTTCATAACTGCCAATTTCAAGTGAGAAAAAGTGGCTATGTTATTAGCAGGCATACGTTGCTTTTCAATATTTAAGTGATGATTTAAAAAAGGCTCCTCATGAAATCTCCCAACTTTGGCTCTGTCCACAGTATGCAGCTCATCCTTATAACATGGGCACATGGAGAATCCTAGGACATGGCCTGCTGAAGTTAGGCTTATTAAAGGGAGATGTGTGGTTGCTGTTGATGTTAAAAGTGTTTGGGGGAAAAATTCAGTTGGTTGCGCCTCCTGTTAGCGCCTTAAGAGGGCGCTAATGGGGCGCAAAGCATCTAGCGCCCAGGCGCGGCGAAGTTTGCGCCGCTCGCGAAATTAACTAGACATTTTGCGGCGGTGCTAAACACTACCGCCACGATCTCCTGCGCCGGCAGATCGTGACGTCAGTCGAGTGCGCAACGCCCCGGTATCGCCCCGGAGCGGATATTGAGTGGCGCCCCCTGCCTTACCGCCTGACGCTAGCAACGACAGGTTGAGGGGAGCGTTCTGCAGTCATGAAGGGAAAGGGGGAGCGCTATTTAAAGGTGACCACTTCCTGCCTTTTATTGTTGGTGCCATTTTTGAACTACGCATTCTGAGAGAGAGAGAGAGAGACTTCTGGAGAGATTCAACGTTGTGTGAAGGAGTTTTGGGTACTGAGCAGCACTTTGCAGGTTCATTTTGATTTGCCATTCCTTGTATCGATTTAGAAGAGACTGTGGGGGCTGCACTCTGAGCTCTTTGCCTGGTACTCTCCATTGTTCTTTCCAGCAGATTTGATGTGCAGGTCTCTCCAGGCCGAGATTCAAGGCTGCAATGAGCAGGATGTGGATGGAAAGCAAGATTAACCATCCCCTTTAAGAACTGGCCCGTGCCATTGTGTGTGTGTTCCATTGCTGACTGACATTACATGAGCTTCGCCAGCGCTCTGAGGTAGCGCCTCGCTCCTCGGCCTTTGCGCCTTAAGACAGGTGTGCAGCGCCTGATTTAGCGCTCCAATCACCTCCAGGGGCAATAAAAGGTCAAGTTTGCAGTCGGTGGCGATAATTAGCGCCAGGCGCTAATCTTTGCGCCCGGCCGATAATTGCGACCCAAATGGGGCGATACTGAATTTCTCCCCCTTTGTATTTTCAACTCTTTAGTTACAATTTGCTGCATTCTGCTCCATGCATTAGTTGTTTTGCTGGGTATTCTGCCATTTTTGCTTGTATGAGAGATTTTCCTGCTGATACTTTCATTATTAATGGTTGCTAGAAACATAGAAACATAGAAAAATAGGTGCAGGAGTAGACCATTCGGCCCTTTGAGCCTGCTCCGCCATTCAATATAATCATGGCTGATCCTCTATCTCAATACCATATTCCCGCTCTCTCCCCATACCCCTTGATGCCTTTTGTGTCTAGAAATCTATCTGTCTCCTTCTTAAATATATTCGTGAGAAGTCGCATAACACCAGGTTATAGTCCAACAGCTTTATTTGAAATCACAAGCTTTCGGAGCGCTGCTCCTTCGTCAGGTGAAGTGAAGAGATGCATATAGGCACAGCATATATAGTCAGAGAACACTGCCAGATGATTACAGTTAATCTTTCCAACTGCCCTTTATCAGACCTCGGCAGAGAGATAATCATGGCAATCAAAGGTGTGGATGGTGTCCAAACAGGTCAGTCACAAAAACATTACATCAAAGACAATGTGGCAGATGCTGGGGTCTGTATGGAAAACAAAAAACTTTTTTTGCTGGAAATCACAGCAGGTCCGGCCGCATCTTTGTAGAGCGATTGTTGCGCGGTGTCCGTTCATACGTTGTCGCAGTGTCTGCATGGTCTCGCCGATGTACCATGCTCCGGGGCATCCTTTCCTGCAACGTATGAGGTAGTCAACGTTGGCCGAGTCACATGAGTATGTACCATGTACCTGGTGGGTGGTGTCCTCACGTGTGATGATGGTATCTGTGTTGATGATCTGGCATGTCTTGCAGAGGTTGCCGTGGTAGGGTTGTGTGGTGTCGTGGTCGCTGTTCTCCTGAAAGCTGGGTAATTTGCTGCGAACGATGGTCTGTTTGAGGTTAGGCGGCTGTTTGAAGGCGAGTAGTGGGGGTGTGGGGATGGCCTTAGCGAGGTGTCCGTCGCCATCGATGACATGTTGAAGGCTGCGAAGAACATGGCGTAGTTTCTCCGCTCCGGGGAAGTACTGGACGACGTAGGGTACTCTGTTGGTTGTGTCCCGTGTTTGTCTTCTGAGGAGGTCTATGCGATTTTTCGCTGTGGCCCGTCGGAACTGTCGATTGACGAGTCGAGCGTCATATCCCATTCTTACGAGGGCGTCTTTCAGCGTCTGTAGGTGTCCATCGCGTTCCTCCTCGTCTGAGCAGATCCTGTGTATTCGCAGGGCTTGTCCATAGGGGATGGCTTCTTTAACGTGGTTAGGGTGGAAGCTGGAGAAGTGGAGTATCGTGAGGTTGTCCGTGGGCTTGCGGTAGAGTGAAGTGCTGAGGTGTCCGTCTTTGATGGAGATTCGTGTGTCCAAGAATGAAACCGATTCTGAGGAGTAGTCCATGGTGAGCTTGATGGTGGGATGGAACTTGTTGATGTTATCGTGTAGTCTTTTCAGTGATTCTTCGCCGTGGGTCCATAGGAAGAAAATGTCGTCGATGTATCTGGTGTATAGCGTTGGTTGGAGGTCCTGTGCAGCGAAGAAGTCTTGCTCGAACTTGTGCATGAAGATGTTGGCGTATTGGGGTGTGAATTTGGTCCCCATGGCTGTTCCGTGTGTTTGGGTAAAAAACTGGTTGTCGAAGGTGAAGACATTGTGGTCAAGGATGAAGCGGATGAGTTGTAGGATGGCGTCTGGAGATTGGCTGTTGTTGGTGTTGAGTACTGAGGCTGTCGCAGCGATGCTGTCATCGTGGGGGATACTGGTGTATATTCTGAATATATATTAAATATATTCAGTAACTTGCCCTCCACAGCCTTCTGTGGTAGAGAATTCCACAGGTTCACCACCCTCTGAGTGAAGAAATTTCTCCTCATCTCAGTCCTAAATGTCCTACCCCGTATCCTGAGACTGTGACCCTTCGTTCTAGACCCCCCAGCCAGGTGAAACATCCTCCCTGCATCCAGTCTGTCTAGCCCTGTCAGAATTTTATACGTTTCAATGAGATCCCCTCTCATTCTTCTAAACGCTAGTGAATACAGGTCCTAGTCAACCCAATCTCTCCTCATATGACAGTCCTGCCATCCCAGGAATCAGTCTGGTGAACCTTCGCTGCAGTCCCTCTATGGCAAGTATATCCTTTCTAAGGTAAGGAGACCAAAACTGCACACAGTACTCCAGGTGTGGTCTCACCAATGCCCTGTATAACTGTAGTAAGACATCCTTGCTCCTGTACTCACATCCTCTTGCAATGAAGGCCAACATACCATTTGTCTTCCTAACTGCTTGCTGCACCTGCATGTTTGCTTTCAGTGACTGGTGTACAAGGACACCCAGGTCCCTTTGTACATCAGCATTTTCCCAATCTATCACCATTTAAATAATACTCTGCCTTTCTGTTTTTCCTACCGAAGTGGTTAACTTCACATTTATCCACGTTATACTGCATCTGCCATGTATTTGCCCACTCACTTAACTTGTCTAAATCGCCTTGAAGCCTCTTTGCATCCTCCTCACAACTCACAATCCCATCTAGTTTCGTGTCGTCAGCAAACTTGGTTGCTGCTGTATTTAAGAACATAAGAACATAAGAAATAGGAGCAGGAGTAGGCCATATGGCCCCTCGAGCCTGCTCCGCCATTCAATAAGATCATGACTGATCATCGACCTCAACTCCACTTTCCCGTCCGATCTCCATATCCCTTGATTCCCCTAGAGTCCAAAAATCAATCTATCTCAGCTTTGAAAATACTCAAAGACTTAGCATTCACAGCCCTTTGGAGTAGAGAATTCCAAAGAATCACAACCCTCTGAGTGAAGAAATTCCTTCTCATCTTGGTCTTAAATGGCCTACCCCTTATCCTGAGACTATGCCCCCTAGTTCTAGACACTCCAGCCAGGGGAAACAACCTCTCAGCATCTACCCTGCCAATCCCCTTCAGAATCTTGTATGTTTCAATGAGATCACCTCTCATTCTTCTAAACTCCAGAGAGGCCCATTCTACACAATCTCTCATCATAGGACAGCCCTCTCATCCCAGGAATCAATCTAGTGAACCTTCGTTGCACCGCCTCCAAGGTAAGTATATCCTTCCTTAGATAAGGAGACCAAAACTGTGCACAGTACTCAAGGTGTGGTCTCACCAAGGCCCTGTACAATTATAGCAAGACTTACTTACTCTTATACTCCAACCCCCTTGCAATAAAGGCCAACATGCCATTTGCCTTCCTTATTGCTTGCTGTACCTGCATGCTAGCTTTCTGTGTTTCTTGCACGAGGACACCCAAATCTCTCTGAACACCAACATTTGAAAGTTTCTCACCATTTAAAAACTATTCTGTTTTTCTATTCTTCCTACCAAATAGGTGCATAACCTCACATTTCCCTACATTATACTCCATCTGCCACTTTACTGCCCACTCACTTAGTCTATCTATATCCCTTTTCAGACTCTTTGGGCTCGATTTTGCCAGGCCTGAGTAGGCGGGAATGGAGGCGTGTGGGGTGTTAAAATTGCAAAAAATGGCGGGCGGGCCCGACCCCGCCTCCATCCCGCCTCCGAGCAATTTTCCCAAATGCGTGGTTTCTGATCCCGTCTCCGTCCTGCCTCCAAGAGGCAGGATAGGCCCTTAAGGCCCTTAACAACCACTTAATTGCCTCGATAATCCCATTTTGAGAGGCCTTTCTGATTTTAACACTTTTCCGACGTGATGCACGCCTCCTCTGAAACACGACGGTGAAACCTGGTGGTAGCACACTTGGATTGCTGACTATCAGCTGCAGGTCCACCATTAAGAAGGAGATTTGATCAATCATCATTCTGGGGGAACTTTTAGCAGTCATAACCATTGTTGTGGAACTTTGGAGCCTGGAGTAGTAGTAGTAGTAGTAGTGGTAGTGGTGGTGGAAAAAAAATCTGGGAGCAGACTTAGGTCTCCTGCTGCTCATTTTGCCTCCAGGTCCCTCTCACAGCAAAGGCCAAAAGCTTCCCAGTCTTTGCAGACCTTAAATGCAGCAGCAATGATGACATCATCAGAGGCGACTTTCAGACTGAAAAAACTAATTGGGTCATGGGTTCCCACATGCTGGAACTCAATTACCCAATTAGGGGAAAGTCTCTGGCGTGGGACTTAACCCCACAACCTTCTGACTCAGAGGCGAGGGTGCTACCAACTGAGCCACTAGCTGACACTAGTCCCACGCTACGTGGTTGATTCTTAATGCACTCGGCAACTGAGGAAAGGCAATAAATATTGGCTTGCCAGTTTCACCCTCATCCCAAGTACAAATGGAAAAAAAATGTCCCCATCCTGGGACCTACATTTATAGACCCCTCCCCTTCAATCTGGTCATGTCAGAGGAGGCTTAACTTCACTGCCTCCATTTCACAAGAGTTGTAGCATCTGTTATTGTACAATTATCACAGCATGAGACTTCCATCCCACATAATCCTTCCAATCCACCAGGCAGTCTAGAGCACAGACCAGTATCAAGCAAGTGGCAAACCTTAATTTTGCAGGGTGCAATGCCCTCATCACTTTCCTTGTGAAAAGGAGGCATCAACCAAACAGCATACACATCTTTCACTGGGTGTCACAGTTCCCTTGAGTGCAGGATGTTGCAGGTAGCTTCCTTATAGGCATCAGGTCTCTTTGTACCAACTCCATTCACTACATGAACAGAAAGGGTTTGCACTCCATTATTGTGCTGATGGTATTTTACCTCAAAAAAGTTATTATGAACTTCAGTAGCCATCATCCAGGGAGCAGCCATGGTGCCTTTGTTGTATGGCAGTCGACAGTGCCCATATTATTTGAAGGAGGTGGCTCTTTGGAGAACATGGCTATCTTTTGCATCCATTGCTGCTGGCCTCACTGCAGAGCTCTTAATAGCAGAGGACCATCTTAGTCTGGACACTTCAGCGTGTGTTTGCTGTTCCTTGACTGCTCCTTCTATTTTCAAGAATACTGTGCCACGCAGCTTAGATCTCATTGAAATAAAATGTGTAAAAGGGCAATGGGCATGTACAGTGATTGAAATGGTACCCCCCACAGGGCATGAGGGCTTGGGAGTTCCAAAATTAAGTTTGTGCCATGGTTAATGAACCCTGCAAGAAATGTGAGCAAAATCTTGGAGAACAACTTTTCTCCTAATAATAGCAAATTTCTTCCTCATTTGTAGCCTGGTATAGGGGATCAAGGTGACCGTATTGACTCAGTCTCAGTCTCAGTCCATCCAGCTTGTGCCTGTGCTTTTTTACTGGATGGAGGATAACATTACAGAATCATAGAATGGCTACAGCACAGAAGGAGGAAATTTGGCTCGCCGAGCCCTTGCTGGCTCTCTGCAAGAGCACTTCAGCTAGTCCCACTCCCCTACCCTTTCCCTGTAGCCCTACAATTTTTTTTCCTTCAGGTACTTATCCAACTCCGTTTTGAAAGCCACGATTGAATCTGCCTCCATCACCATCTCAGGCAGTGCATTCCAGATCCTAACCACTCGCTGCGTAAAAAAGTTTTTCCTCATGTCGCCTTTGGTTCTTTTGCCATTGAAATGATTCATCACCACCAGCACATACCCCATAATTTGTAAAGCTCAAGTGTATAATATCAAAGTACACTTTCTACAACTGCTTAAGTAACAGAACTCAATATAAAACGTTGTGTTATCTGATTAAGAGTGATTAATACCATGCAAAACATAAAAAAGTACAATCTGCCAGACCCCGAAATCATAATGGCCACAAACAGGTAGAAGGAAATCTTCAGAGAACTGTAGAAAATTCCTTCTCCAACATTTCTGCACACTCATGCAATCCAAAAATGGGGGAGGGGTGGGGGGAATGATGCCCATTTAATATCTGCACTTCAACGTAGCAATAAGGAAGCTATTCATGTTTTGTACAGATTAATCCATGTAGAATGCAACCTATTCAATACTTCCAAATAAGTCTAAAATAAGTGAGGACCACATGCCACTCTTAGAAGTGGTCCACATGTGTACCTATATCTACGTAAATTAATTTCTGTACAAATGTTATAAACTTGGAACTAATCTGTGTGGTTCAGGACAAAGCTAAAACCTATTTTGTTTGTTCAATCCCGTCTCTAAGCCGCCGCGTTCCCGGCTAGTCAAGCCCTACATGAGGCTCCTGCTAAAAGCAAGTGGAAACCTGGTTAAGATCATGTAATCTATGCTGAAACATAATTTTAAGGTCAACGCAGGGGTAGTCTGCTGCCTTTGTAATTAAGCTGCATTTTGAGAGTCAATTTCAATCTGGGTTTCGTTATGATGGTTTTATGCATTTTCATATAACCCTATGCTTTGGGATGTATTAATGTACCAGAAACATGGAAGGGCCGCATGTGGATACATCATTTTACCTGGTGCTCTTCTGTAGTTGATGTTGGATGTAGACAAGTACTTTGTATTTTGCAGTATGTATGGTGACCCAGATACTTTTGTGATAATAGGTTTGCAAGTATAACTGATCATCCAAGCAGTTTGCTTCTGTTGTTGAAAATAAAATCCCATGTGATTTAAAGACAGTCTATTTTGAATGCTCTTTGTTTTAGGTTTTGACTGTACAGATGATTACTACTTAATAATAGAGATATGACATTTTACAAAATCAACATGTACACAGAGTTTGAAATTCTTATTTTTTATGCGCCCCAAAGTGCACAAATAATCTGTAGAACACAAGAATAAAGTGAGACTATTTTCCTGGTGTTGAAAAAATCTTAACCTGATGCCCACCGAGAAAAGAATTGCTCTGGTTCCTCCATGATCTGAAATTGTTAAACATGCTCTCTGGATTTACAAGTTTGTTACACATAGCACACAGTGCAAATCTTCCCTCCAGGTGAGATATTGGAGACTTGGTAGAAAACACTAATGATTTTTCCATTAGTCCAAGCAAGTTATGCTTACTCTTTATAAATCATTGGTTAGGCCTGAGCTAAATTGTGTCCAGTTCTGAGCACCACACTTTAGGAAGGATGTCAAGGCCGTAGAGAGGGTGCAGAGGAGATTTACCAGAATGATACCAGGGCTGAGGGACTTCAGTTATATGGAGAGACTAGAGAAGCTGGTATTGTTCTCCTTAGAACATAGAAGGTTAAGGGGAGATTTAATAGAGGTCTTCAAAATTATGACGGGTTTTGATAGAATAAATAAGGATCAAGTGTTTCTTTGGCGGATGGGTCTGTAACCAGAGGACACAGATTTAAGGTAATTGGCAAAAGAACCAGAGGGGTAATGAGGAGAATTTTTTTACGCTGCAAGTTGTTATGATCTGGAATGCACTGCCTGATTTGCCAAAATTGCCGATGACGCAAAGATAGGCAGCATTGTAGGCAGTGTAGATGAAAGCATAAAATTACAAAGCGATATTGATAGATTAAGTGAATGGGCAAAACTGTGGCAGATGGATTTCAATGTAGGAAAATGTGAGGTCATCCACTTTGGACCTAAAAAGGATAGAACAGGGTACTTTCTAAATGGTGAAAAGCTAAAAACAGTGGAGGTCCAAAGAGACTTGGGGGTCCAGGTACATAAATCATTAAAATGTCATGAACAGGTACAGAAAATAATCAAAAAGGCTAATGGAATAGCTAGAGGACTAGAATACAAAGGGGTAGAAGTTATGCTACAGCTATACAAAGCCTTAGTTACACCACATCTGGAGTACTGTGAGCAGTTCTGGGCACCACACCTTAGGAAGGATATATTGGCCTTGGATGGAGTGCAGCGTAGGTTGACCAAAATGATACTCTGACTCCAGGGGTTAAACTACGAGGAGAGATTACACAAACTAGCGTTGTATTCCCTGGACTTTAGAAGGTTAAGGGATGATTTGAACGAAGTTTTCAAGATATTAAGGGGAACTGATAGGGTAGATAGAGAGAAACTATTTACACTGGCTGGGGAGTCTAGGACTAGGGGGCATAGTTAAAAATTAGAGCCACGCCTTTCAGGAGTGAAATTAGGAAACACTTCAACACACAAAGGGTGGTAGAAGTTTGGAACTCCCCTCCGCAAACGGCAATTGATGCTAGATCATTTGTTAATTTTAAATCTGAGATTGCTAGATTTTTGTTAACCAAAGGCATTAGGGGATATGGAGCAAAGGAGGGTATATGGAGTTAGGTCACAGATCAGCCATGATCTCATTGAATGGTGGTACAGGCTCGAGGGGCTAAATGGCCTATTCCTGTTCCTATGCTCCTATGGTGGAAGCAGATTCAGTAGTAACTTTCAAAAGGGAATTGGATAACTACTTGAAAAGGAAAAAAATTGCAGGGCTATGGAGAAAGGCTATGGGCAGGGGAGTGGGACTAATTGGATAGCACTTTTAAAGAGCCAACACACAGGTATGTTGGGCCGCATGACCTTCTTCTGTGCTGTATGATTCTGTGAACATCTTCATCCTATGTCATTTTGGGCAGAAAATATTTTCCCTACTGTGTCTAAAACCACCAGTTTACCCACTTCTTATGCAGTACAGTCAAATCAATCTAGAAACAACATATTTTTCTGATATGACTGCAGGCTTCCACCAGGTGTTGAATTAAGGTTTTAAACATAAATAATGGAATCTGTTCTTCTTTTCTTTCAACTTTAGAAAATGTCAGAATGTTTAATGTTTAAAATAATTTAGAAGAAGAAGCTTTGCAGTTGAAAGGATTTTTAGAAAAAGTATGAATTGTTTTGCTTTTTCTGAGGAGCAGTATGTTAGAGGGTACGGGCTGAGTAGAGATCTGTGATTTGATTGCTCAGGAAATGGACAATGTCTTTGCAAATCCCACCATTTGTCCTGCAGCATGAAAATCATAGCAGCCCTAGTTTATTTTTGCTGTGGAGTTCTTTTAAGCTTCTGGGGAGATTATGCTGGCTTTGCACACACAACGTACAATGTCAAACAATATACAGGAGGTTATCAAAGCTATGATGGTGTATTCATTGTGATTTGTACATTTTTCCAGAGAAACAGAAACATTTGTCAAGGCAGTAGAATTCTGCACACCAACAGCGTTCCCAGCAATGTAGTCAACTGTACTCTTATTGCGATACATGCCACCTCTAAAAACTCAGTTATGTGTGTGTGTGTGTGTGCGTGAACATTTTTCTACTCTCTTAACAGGCAGGCGATCTGTGATGCACACAATATTACTATGCTGGTTATAGTTAAATTTCATGGTTCCATACATGACCCTTTAATTATGCTGCTGAGCATAATTAGAAACATGGATATAAAATCACAAAGCCCGCTATTACATCTACTTTTAGAATGTTGAAACAAAAATGGAGATCTCTTGATCACTTTCACTGCTGCTTATTTTATGACCCAGTAAAGTTCTGAAACATTTTTGTAGTTTGATGAATGCTGCATAGTCTTGCAATACAGAAGTGATTGCAGCTGCAAATTAACAAGAGACATATGCATGCAGTGTAGTTCAAGCAATAGAACTTCAGCAGCCTGCACCAAAGGGTAATATCGTGGCACTGGCTGGGGAAATGTGTAACCAAATTACAGAAAACTACTTTAATGGTATATATTCATTCAGTAACGGGGGAAACGCTCCACTGGCTGGAGTCATACCAAGCACAAAAAAAGATGGTTGTGGTTGTTGGAGGCCAATCATCTCAGCCCCAGGACATCGCTGCAGGAGTTCCTCAGGGCAGTGTCCTAGGCCCAACCATCTTCAGCAGCTTAATCAATGACCTTCCCTCCAGCATAAGGTCAGAAGTGAGGATGTTCGCTGATGATTGCACAGTGCTCAGTTCCATTCGCAACTCCTCAGATAATGAAGCAGTCCATGCCCGTATGCAGCAAGACCTGGACGACATTCAGGCTTGGGCTGATAAGTGGCAAGTAACATTCACACCACACAAGTACGAGGCAATGACTACCTCCAACAAGAGAGCGTCTAACCACCGCCCCTTGACATTCAACGACATTACCATCACCGAATCCCCCAACATCAACATCCTGGGGGGGGTCACCATTGTCCAGAAACTTAACTGGACCAGCCACATAAATATTGTGGCTACAAGAGCAGGTCAGAGGCTGGTTATTCTGCGGCGAGTGTCTCACCTCCTGACCCCTCCAAAGCCTTTCCACCATCTACAAGGCACAAGTCAGGAGTCTGATGGAATACTCTCCACTTGCCTGGATGAGTGCAGCTCCAACAACACTCAAGAAGCTTGTCGCCATCCAGGACAAAGCAGCCCGCTTGATTGGCACCCCATCCACCACCTTAAACATTCACTCACTCCACCACTGGTGCACCGTGGCTACAGTGTGTGCCATCTACAAGATGCACTGCAGCAACTCGCCAAGGCTTCTTCGACAGCACCTCCCAATCCTGCGACCTCAACCACCTAGAAGGACAAGGCAGCAGGCGCATGAGAACACCATCACCTCCAAGTTCACCTCCAAGTCACACACCATCCTGACTTGGAAATATATCGTCGTTCCTTCATCGTCGCTGGGTCAAAATGCTGGAACTCCCTCCCTAACAGCACTATGGGAGTACCCTTAACCTGTAGACAGCAGCGGTTCAAGAAGGCGGCTCACCACCACCTTCTCAAGGGCAGTTAGGGATGGGCAATAAATGCTGGCCTTGCCAGCGACGCCCACGTCCTAGGAACGAATTTAAAAAAAATAAACTAACCTTATCTGGCATATATTGTTACTGATACAGTGTATACGATGATATTGAGTAAATGTTTCTTACAATATATTTATTTTGAATTATATGGAATAACCACATAATATGGCAATCATATCAACATCAGCGCAATGTCCAAATAACCTATATGACAAAGCAATTATTTAATTCAAAATAACAACAGAAAACGCTGGAAAAACTCAGCAGGCCAGGCAGCATCCGTGGAGAGAGAAAGAGAGTTGACGTTTCAGGTCGATGACCTTTCATCAGAACTGGGAAGAGCTGGAAATCAAATAGATTTAAGGCCAGGGTAAAGCTGGGAAAAGGGGGAGGGGATAAAGGAACAAAGGAGGAGATGAAGAGACATTAAGAGACATTAAGAGATATGCAAGGCTAGAGGTGGTGTTAATGTGACAGATTAAGGCTGAATGAAGTGTGAAATCTACTGGCAGAATGAAGGACAGCTGCCAGCTTCTAGGAGGAAAAAAATTATTTAATTCATTTCATTTAGTTTGCATATTCTGTACATTTTGAGGTTTTAGGGAACAAGTGATGAAGAAAATATGAGAAATTAAGTGCTAAATCATGTTTACAAATGTATGAAATATGTGTGTGCCTATTCTTTGTATCAAAGTATTTTCCTAGTAAACTTAGAGCTTTTTTTCAGCAAGTGCCCACAGTAGAGTATGTGATCCTGATTAACCCCTGTCATATCATCACCACCTG
This sequence comes from Squalus acanthias, assembly GCA_030390025.1. Classification (NCBI taxonomy): domain Eukaryota; kingdom Metazoa; phylum Chordata; class Chondrichthyes; order Squaliformes; family Squalidae; genus Squalus; species Squalus acanthias. The sequence continues at coordinate 33,620,510 of CM059431.1, read as the reverse complement.
AAGAATGAATTATGTCAACTGGTGGATGATCAGTTTGTGAGTTGTGCATAATGGATGCAACAGCAGCATTGGGTTGATGTTTGCGTATTAGGGTAATGGATGTTTTAAACTGTCTGTATGGAGGCCTCTGTGTTTACTCTTTATGCTTCCATGAGTATAATGCATGGCCATCGCTGATGACAAATGGTTCACATGAATTTCATCATTCTGCCTGTAAAATCAAACTATTTCTTCCATTATGGTAAACTCAGTCTGAATGGCATCATTAATTCCTGACAAACCTTTCCTTCTCCAGAGCGGATGCCAAGTTACTTACTCGATGATGACAGAGAATTCTACAGATGCTATTATGTTGCATGAATTATCATTCATAACGGACTTCACTGAGTCCTTTTTGGAGTCCAGTACCTCATTCAGATCTTTCAAACTTCTGGCAAATATCCTATTGGTACGATAATACTCTTGTGGAATACTATAAATCTGTATGTGCATTATCCTGATCTGGTGGCTGCTATCTATGCTTTTGGTGATTGTAACTCACCTTCTTCAGCCAGTGGTGCCAATTCTTCTGTGCCAGTTATACGCTCACATTTAGGAGCTCTAATCAGTATTTGTGGGGAAGGTGAAATTGTCTGACTCACCGTAAGCAATGCCACGGGCGATCTACTAGTATATAAATAAAAGTCTTGGCCCAGAAATTCAACAGGATGAATTGCACCAAATTTGTACCAGTGGGTTGGGACTTGTGCCCGCTGATGCTCTGCAGAGCTCAATTTGCTATAATTTGCAAGGTAAGCTCGTTTAAATATCCTATGGCGGTTCTCTAGTGAAAATCCAATGTGAAATGGGAGTGCTGTGCTTCGGGTGCTTGTAAATTAGTGTGCAGCCTTTAAAAAGCTAAGATTACAGCACTAAGCTGGGGGGTGGGAGAACAGCAAATAATGAGGGAATTACTTGGCTCAGTGAGTTGAGTGTCAGGTGAGCACACTGAATGGCGCATATAATTTTGTCCTACTTTTCATGAGTGTTTTCCACTGGAGGATCTTGCAGAGATAGCCAAAGAAGGACAAGAGCATTGCAAAGATGAACAAAAGAAGAGCGCACAATTTCATTGAGATGGACTTCCAAACGCTCTTGATGAGATTCAGCAAAAGAGACAGTGGGTGTCTATTGGAGGAAAACACAAAAAGAAGTTCTGTGCTATGTATAGGAAGACGGTACTGGCACTGAGTGCCAACTCTCTCAGACTCAGAACTGTAGACTAGTGTAGGAAAGGGACTGGCTTCCACACCCTGGAGACTGGGATGCAAGCCACTATTTCTCGAGGCTTTCAAGATCTGATAGCTACCATTAGATAAGTCATCCTGCAGTGGAACTGTGGGGGCTGGAGATGAGCTACATGAGGCTGCGGATTCTCAGAACAGCAGCACATTCGTCCAGTGAAACATTGGGAAGACTGAAGTCAAAATGGCCCAAAAATTCGTGAGGAAGCCTTCGTGCGAGGGTAAGGCTTCCCCGCGATCTCTCACTGCGCGTTGGCTTTTTCAGTTCCAGCTCGCACGAACTTGATGTTCTGGACAGCTGCTGTGCTGGGCTTGCGTATCCCACAGGCGTAGTTAATTCGTGCGAGCTGTGGGATCACGTGACTCAGTTAGAGCCAATGGCAGCACACCATCTTCCATTCATAACTTTCACATAAGTGCTGTGAAAGCTATGAATACTATAGCCCCCCAAAAGAACAGCTAAACCTCAATTAAATTTAAAAAAACCCATCACATTAATAAAATAAGTATAGTTAAATAAATTAACCATTTTAAATAAAAAATTAAATTTTTGAAAAAATTTAAAATCTTTTAAAAAGTTATAAAAATAAACTTACCTGTCTTTAAAGTCTCTAAAAAAGATATACCTGTTAAAAAAAATTCAAAATAATACTTAATTCACTACTTACCTTGTTAAAAGTGGGTCTTGCTCCTCCTTTTTTTATGTGTAAAATCTTCCATACTTACCTGCGCGTTGAAACCACTAAGTGCACTGCATGCGCGCAGCCTGTAGCGCGCACGCGGTTCACCTAGGAACCGCCCCCTTTTCCATTCACCAAGTGCCGGTTTTCAGCGCATGCGCAGTGCATGCAGAAAACCGGCAATTGGAGACAGAATACGCGAGAGTACACAGTGCGTACTCTCGCGTAGCAACACAAATTTTTGGGCCAATGGCATCCTGCCACAAGCTCCATACCCTTGCCTCTGATTCCATCCAGACCACTGTCTCGGATGCTGTCAGTGTCAATCTAGTACTTCTCCTAGGTGCAGCCTGAGGCCAGAGATGAGCTTCTAACCCCATATCCTTTCCATCACAAAGACCGCCGACATCACCTCTGTAACATTGTCTGCCTCCACCAATACCTCAGCCCAGCTGCTGCTGAAACTCTCATCCATGCCTTTGTCACTTCCAGATACAACTATTCTAATGCTGGCTGGCCTCCCATCCTCCACCTGCCATAAACTTCAGCTCATCCAAATTTCTGCTGCCTGTATCCTATCTTGTAGCAAGTCCCTATCACTTCTGTCCTTACTGACCTGCATTGGCTCCCGATTGCCCCAGTGCCCCCAAATTAAAACTCTCATCTTTGTGTTTAAATACCTTCATGGCCTTGCCCCTCCCTATCTCTGTGACCTCGTCCAGCCCTACAACCTTCCCAGAATTCTCCGTTCTTCTGACTCTGGCCTCTTGTGCATCCCTTCCTCCCTTTGCCACACCTTCGTACTTAAGGCTCCATGGTCTGGAATTCCCCCTCTAAACCCCTTTGTCTTTCCACCTCCTTTTTCCTCCTTTCAGACCCTCCTAAAACCCATTTCTTCGACCAAGCTTCTCGTCATTCCTCCTAATATCTCGTTCTTTGTCTCAGTGTCCATTTTTGTTTGATTGCGCCTCTGTGAAAAGCCTTGCGACATTCTTTTATATAAATGCAAATTATTGTTGTTGTAGTCGGACCTCTCTTAACTCACAAATCCCTCCTATTTTTTTAATTTCTAAATTATCAAGATCCGTACTCCACTTTATTTAATTTCAGCTGATTCTCTGCTAATGTATGTATCCAACCTACTTATTATTTGCTGACTTCTGTACCCCACTTTTAATTCACAAAGCTCACATTAATTAATTTATTCATATGTAGATACATATATACAAAACTCATTTGTGGTTTCAACATAATAAGTCACAAAATTCAATCTGCAAAACACTACTAAAATTGCACCATTCTGTGTAATGAAAAATTTAATTTCAATCATTCAGTACCATTAATCAGTGGTCCTAATAACACATTGTACATCACATGGCATAACACTCCTACTGTTATATAAACTGGGTGCAGTAAGTTCGAGGCCCTTATCTGCTTCTTAAAGGGAAATGGTAGTTTTTAATGAAGTCCTGTTTTTCTTTGCATTTTTATGTACCCGTTGCTGCATTTTGGTCCTTCCCTTCGTTGGTTTTGCTGGATAGTCCTATATTTTGAAATGTTTTGGAGTTTTTTCCTGGCAATTACCTCTCATACTCCTCAATCACTTCCTGTTTATGTTGTTTATTCAGTAAACGCACTGCCCCTCAGAAAAGACTGAAACATAATGCATGCAATTTGATATTTTTCTCTTGCTCTCCAAGCTTTCAGTTTCTTTCACCCTGTCATTTAAATTAGGTTGTACTAGCCCTTAGGAAAGATTCTGATTTCACAGGAAATATAAGCTATTGGTAGGTTGTCATCTGTGGCTAGTCGATAGTCATGCAGCTTCATATAATGATTTCATTTAAAGTGCTTGTTAATGAGAATTTATTTAACTTGATTATGCAGATTAGGTGCTAGGCTTGAGGTAGCAGAAATATATTAGCTGTTGAAGGATTAACAACTGAGCAATTTATCTCTACTTTTAACGAAACAGCGGTAGCTTTTCACATTTATGTTCTCCCATGCAACATCTGTGATTAGATAATTCCATTATAGCAAATAGTTAATGGAATGTGTGACATCAAACAGACTAAACAAAGAATTCAAATAGCAATACTCTTTGATGTGAAATTGCATGTTTCCCCTATAGTATAGTGGGTAAAATATTACAGAGATAGCAAAAAGCTTAGTCTGTGCATATTATTACTACACAAAAGCACAAGAGTAGCAATTGTATCATTTTAAGTAAAAATATCTTCTTGGTTAAAAGAACAGACTACATTTTCCACTTTAAAAAAAACTTTGGCCTTTTAAATTATTATTTTCATTTAACTCTTTTATTATGGATTGCTTTTAATCTACAAACAAATATTATGCAGCATTGCCATATTTAATTGCATTTATTTTCTGCTAATACAGTATAAAGATTATGCTAGCTAGGGATCACCTCCATTCTGCTCTGAGCAGTTCAATTTTTAATGAACAGTGCTGTTTAGTGCCTGTTTCTTGGTGGCCAGGATGCTAATTAGGAGGGGAGATGTTTGGTGGCTGCACCACAGGGGACCTGTGCACACCACTCCCCAATTTTAACAAACAACGGAAGCTAGTATAATTATTGTTGTCTGGGATTGCAGTCTGTTTTGATGTAATATTCAAGGATACAATCATTAACATATTAGGGCAGGCACACTGCTATAAAATAAATGCTTACTTTGAGTGCTGGACGCTTAGGAAGGCTCTTTGCTGATCTGAAGGTGGTAGGTATAGAACCTGTTTCAAATAATCCAGTGAAATAGAAAAATTGGAGCTCTCGGTTGACAATATTCTTACTTAATTTTTTTGCAGTTTATTGAACTCTATTGGTATGCTTTGCTAAAGTTTTTTCTTCAAAAATTATTTTTACTACTTGTATAGTAATGCGAATTAAATGTTAAAACAAGGTTATAGGAATTACTTTGGTACAATGTTCGATGTTCTCAATTTTTTTAATACGTCAGGAGAGCAGGATTGAAAGGGATCATAGCATGAATGACTTGCTGCCCCACCAATATTATTGATGATTCCTTAGATGATTTTGGTCAGTAGCTTGTGCAATTTCTCACACCGTGTTGATGATTATTGATGTAAAGCTAGGCTTAATGCTCACTATTGTTTTTGTTTTTTGTTTATGTGGATGAAATAATAATTCACTGTTCAGCTTGCTGAGTGAGGGATACAATAGGGTTTGCGAAATGATTGTGTTAAAGATGCATCATATACTGTAGGAGGCATGTCAGAATTTGTTTGCTGTAAAACCCTTTTTTTTTGCATGCCAAAACCCTGCTGAGATCATATTCAAGTGCTGATAAATTTTTAAAGGTAAAACAAATGAGGATAGTTGAAAAACTACAGTTTGTCAGGCTGTTCATATGACAACATTATTTGAGTAGAATCACTTTCACATTAAATCTCCCCAAATGCAGAATCGATAGTACCATAAAATGAGTATAGCAGCTGCTTTGCAAACATATGTGTTGTATTTTATATTTCTTTACTTTATGGATAGCTATGGTTATTTATATACGGCCATATAGACAAATTAACACAATTAGTAGATAATGTATTTTACAGTTAGACAGGCTTGTCTCTGCCAGGGATGCTGTATTGAACAATTGGTAGTTTCTGCATATTATATATGTCATGCATTGTCATTGCAATATTGCATGATGATTAATGCAAGTTATAACTGGTTTAGCTAGCAGTCTCCTGGTACAATGCCAGCTCCATCTACACAGCAGGTGTAATAAAATATGGTGAATAGATTGAATCTAGAATTGCTGATTAGTTTATGTGCAGGATAGTGCCAGTAAATGTAGTAATATATCTAGTGGGAACACTTGCAATAAGGAAACTCCTGGTAATATTTGTTAATGTGCATGTATTTGGGTGTGGTATAAAAGACCAGTATTTAATGGAATGTGAAAAAGACTAATACAATGAAAGCCACTCATAAAGCTGCGTTATATATACAAGGCATGATATTTTCCTGTCAAATAATAGTCAAGTAAAATTTTATTATTGCTTCAGTTGATCATGGGGTCCATTTGCAGCTGTGTCTTGTCCATACAGTTTGAAACATCTGTGATCTTGACGCTCAACGCTTTACTGCCTGAATTTCTTCATCAGGCAAGTGTTTTTTTACGTGCTATAAAAATTACTTTCCAAGGAGTAACTTGGGATCATCTTGAAACACACTGCCATTTGTCAGTTATTCAACACACAGCACATCAGGATCCCAACTGTCCATACTCCAATTAACACCTTCACAATTATCTGCCAGAGTCTCTAGCAGGGCGACAAAAGAGGTCAGTTCTCCAAACTAAGCTCTGGATGAACTCTGTTTTGAGCTGTTCTGAAGGAGCTGTTAGTTTATTCTGTTACTCTGACATTTTGAACTGATGCACTTTGAAAAGTTGGGATCGGGGCAATTACTGGACATGTTCATTTTGCAATAAATTTCCCCTCCCCTGGAGATCTACTATTTTTGTTCTCCACTTACACTTGAAGATACTCTGACAATTTATGTTATGCAAGTGGCTTGTATGTGCCCCATTCACTTACACTGAAGTTGATACTTTCAGCCTGGAGCTGGGAAAAGTTAGAGCAAGCTGGGCGATGCTGTGTAGTCAGGCAACACTATGTCGTTGGTTTTATACTTAATGATGACTTTTTCATTCCTCGTGTTATTTTGACTTGGGTTCTTTCAGAACCACATCCAACAAGTCCAAAGCACTGACTTTGATATAAGTGAAGAGAACAATTCCAGGAGACAGGGGCCACCCCCCATACATATATTGTTGACGTGACTCTAGATATGAAATCTAAAAAGGTAGATCAATGGAGAGTGAATTATTTACAAAATTGGAGTAACCTCCATGTTCTTATTTTCTTCAAATACTTGTGGAAAAAAAGGTGAATACCTTGATTTGAAACTACTATTTAAGGCATTCCTTTTTCTTTAAGAGCAATTTAAATTAGAATTAAATAGTTCCCACACATAGGCCGCGATTTCACCTACCTGGGCGGCTTCAAGGTGGGAGAGGTCGGCGGCGGGGGTGGGCGACCCCGCTACTGCGTGGATCCTGTCGATAAATCGAATCTTGCCCTAATGGGCCTTGTTAGGCTCGCCCTGCGCTATTAAAGGGTGCGGGTCTGGTGACGTCACCGGATGACGTGATTATTGCTGGTTTATTTAAAGGGGCCCCAGTTACTGTCAGTTGCAAATTGATAGCATTCAGTGCTGTCTGTGTTTGAGTCTCTGCACTATGAGCTTGCAGCGCCAACGAGCAACATCTCACTTCACAGATGAGTCCCTCCATCATTTTGTGGAGGGAGTGAGAGCACATAGGGAAGTTCTCTTCCCTGCGGACGGCAGGAAGAGGCCTCCCTAGCAGACAAAGGCAGCGTGGCTGCAGATATCGCAGGAGGTTACGGGGCTGTCTGTGGTAGTTCGCACCTGGGTGCAGTGCCACAAGAGGTTCAATGATCTAGTAAGATCAGGAAGAGTGAGTATTAAGCCACAATTACCTTGATGCTGCTGCGCGTCTCATCACATTCGCACCACTCTACATTGCCACCCCAACTCCTGCACAACGCTACACAGCCCAACATCCCTTGTACCTTCATCCATCCCTCTAACTCTATCTACATTATCAGGTCGCCATCTTACTATGCAGCCCTCATACTGAGCCTCATCATTCTGCAATGACAGCAACTAACAACACAAAAGGAGGCAACTTGGTATTGCCACCCACTCCATCAAATTGTCAGTGTGAAGCTCTACGCCATTCCATTCCTTCCACTCATACCATCACTCTCACTGAACCTTCTCTTCTTTCCCTCCTTGCAGGAAAAGATAGCCCACAATAAGAGGGAGAGAACGGGAGGAGGGCCTCCACAAACCATGTCATATTTGATGAGTGCAGAGGAGGCAGCACTGGAGATTGCTGGACGTTCCGGAAGTGGGGGACGGAGAGAAAGGCTGAGTAGAAGAAGCTGGGACAGAATGAATTTCCATACAATTGCATGCCTTTCATCATTGCCTTATATGGGGTGTGATGTCAAGACAAGATGAATGCTCATCATGTGGATAATGGTATGTGTCTGCAGTAGGCATCCTGTATATCTAACTGATGTCTTCACTGTTCCACAGGTCCATCAAGAGCCCCCTCTAATGTCCAGGAGCAACCGCAAGAAGACTCCTCAGAGGAGCCTCCTGCCTCTGAGGGTGCAGCGTCACCTCAGACAACACAACCCAGCACCAGTGCAGAGTCGCACATCTCAGGTGGGTATGTCGCGAGATAGAGTAGTGTTGTCACCTGGTGTCTCACGGATCACAACTGAGCAGCAGCAGATGGTGGAGACAGTGACAGCAGTGGAGACTCCTCGTCGGAGGGCGCAGGAGTCTCCTAGCTCTGCTCAGCTGCATGCAGACGCTGAGCCTCGGGGCCATCCAGGAAGAGGGCGATCCTGGAGTTGCAGGAACAAGTGCAGGAGGCTCTGACTGGTTTTGCGACCGCGGTGACTGCGAGTGTGCAGAGAATGGAGGAGTCCATCTCCAGCATGAGCAACACTGTGGCGCACTCACTGGCAACTATAGCTTCCTCCATGGATAGGATGGCCAACTGCATGGAGGAGACATGGCGCCAGTCGCATGAGAACATGGCTTTACTTCAAAATAGATACTCATCTATGGAGGAGAGATGGGGAAAAATGGAGGAGAGATAGGCATCTATGGAGGAGAGAAACCAGAGGCTCATAGACGTCCTTTGTAGGAGGGATGTCAGTATAGAGGTGGGCCCTCATGGCCCCACTGAAGTGCAGCAAGGTGCTCTCCAGCTATTTGCTAGCAGGGAAGTGTGGGTGGCCCATGAGAGGGATGATGGTGGGAGGGGACATGGAAGTGGAGGCTCTGCTTCAAGCGCTCTGACTTCCACCCCCTTGACAACCCCTCGGTCAGAGCCCCAGATGCCTCCCTGGACAGAGATGGCCGAGTCTGCGCATGCACAGTCGCAGGAGGAGCAGACTTTGGCGGAGCCATCAGTGGCTGCAAAACCCAGAGGACGACCGCCAAAGGCGTCTAAGCAGGCATAGCACGGAGACGAGGAGGCTCCCTCTACCTCTGCTGAAGCCGCAGGGGTAGTACGACATAGAAGCACCCGGAAAAGAAAGATCCCACACAAACAGTCACAAGGATAGTCACTTGGGTGTGTCTTTCTTTATCAATGTCATGTTAGTGTTCTATGAAGTGCTGTTAATAAATCGTCTAATTGTCACACTTGGAGGTCGTTGGCAAATTTGTGTGATGATTGTGGCAGAGTGAAGAGTCAGGGCTCATTTCACACCCAGCAATGGTGGTGAGAGTCAAAACAAGGGACAAATCATTGTTTGACTGCTGCATGGTGTTGGTGTTGGGTGATGCAAACCTGCGTACGCGGGTGGCAGCCACATGTATGAGCTGCATGAAGTTATTGAAATCTGCCATTGATAAGGGTATCCCTGGCGTGACGGGCAGCAATGTGCTCGTGTACTGGTTGGAATGGGACTGCCGGCTCGTCCAGGTGTTCCTCATTCTTGTAACCAATCTCATGGTGAGCCTCCTCATCCTCATCCTCCTCGTCCTCCGATGAGGCTCTGTGCTCAGCGGCATCTTACTCATCCAGTACTAATCCTCGCTGCTGCGCTATGTTGTGCAGGGCGCAGCAGACGACAACTATTTGCGAGACCCTAGCTGGTGCGTTCTGAAGGGCTCCTCCAGATCTGTCGAGGCATCTGAAGTGCATTTTGAGCAAGCCTATTGTCTGCTTGATGACACTTCTCATGGAGATGTGGATTTGATTATAGCGTCCCTCAGGCTCATTTGTTGGCCTCCTCAAAGGTGTCATGAGCCACGTCTTCAGGAGATAGCCCTTGTCTCCAAGCAGCCAGCCGCCAAGACTGTTTGGCGGTGTGAAGAGCTGAGGGACGGTGGAATGGCGCAGGATGTATGAGTCATGGCAGCTGCCAGGGAACTTGGCGCACACATGGATGATAATCTTCCTATGGTTGCAGACCATCTGAACGTTGAGGGAGTGGAAGCCCTTGTGGTTAACACATGCTATTGGGTTGTGATGGGGTGCCCTGATGGCCACATGTGTGCAGTCGATGACTCCCTGCACCATGGGAAGCCAGCTAGAGCAGCAAAGCCAAGCGCACATTCATTGACAGTGGCCTCATCAGTGGCAAAATTAATATAATTTGCGGACTTGTTAAAGAGGGCATCGGTTACCTGTGTGATGCATCTGTGTGCGGCCGACTGCGAGATACCGCAAAGGTCTGCTGCAGATGCCTGGAAGGAGCCCGAGACGAAGAAGTTGAGGGCAAGGGTGAGTTTGACATCCACTGGTAGGGAGTGTCCACCCCTTCCTCTGGGCTGCAGGTCTTGCTCCAGTAAAGCACAAATGCCGACGACGACCTGGTGCGATAGCCTGAGCCTCCTTTGGCTCTGCTGCTCCGTCATGTTGAGGAAGCTAATCCTCTGCCTGTATAACCCTGTTTTGGGAGTATGACCTCCGATACAGTGCAGCCCTGCGCTGATGCCCTATGCCCTGTGCAGTATCAGGTGGTTGAAGAGAAGGTTGGCACTCTTGTTGCTGCTGCTGCTGGTGTGGCTGGTTCTGCTGCTGCTGCGGCTGATCGTCATCAGATTCGGAGGACCAAGGTGACAGAGCATAAATCGTGCCCATTCTGATGATTCATATGGCAGGTGAAGTTCAGATGACAGAACCAATCTATCAAGGGTTAGATATGATGTTGCAAGGAGGTGACAGTGAATAGAGAGTTTACTGCAAACACTTCCCAAATGCATAAAGCTTAAAAATCTGTTCCAAATAAAGCCTGAAGCTTCTGAGAATGGAAAGTGACCAGCTGTAAAATGGTAGGTTTTAAATCATTTTTGCAGCTGTCACCAATTGAAAGAAATGGAGTTGTTCAGAACCCGACATACTTACCTAGCGTGATCCCCGAGCGACGGGAACCTCGTGGAAAACTTGGGAAAATACTTTGTGCCTGCTAAAATGGTGAGTAAATTAGTTTAAAAACCCTCTCAACTAGCACAATTGAATGACCCGCCACCTAGTGCCCTGTCTACAAAGCGCAGGCAGAGCCGGCACTAGGGAAACTCACAAGGAGGCGGGTTTAGAGCGGGATACCGCCCCGCTGTCAATCATTTGGATTTTGACAGCGGACCCGCCTCCGAACCCGCCCTCTGAGCGCCGGCAAAATTCAGCCCATACAGACTGACAATCAGTTCACATTTCAAGAATGTTTGTTGATAAAAATATATTTATTTTGACAACTGTTGCTCTATAACAGTAGTGAACTAACAGGAGGTAGGGGTGGAGGATGAGCAGTATCTGCTTAAGAATATATCAGCAAAGCGGCCAATTATCTCACTTTTTCAGGTGTCGTGTTGGAGGAGATTTTGACTCAGCAAACGAATTCTCACTGACCTCTGTCGGGGACTGCAGAATGATTTTACCATCTCTAATTGCACCAGCGTTGAAGGTCACACTACCATGAACCTCTTTGTTCCTGGCTCCTTCCAGATTCTAAGTTGTGATTATTTAGGGATCCGTAAGTCAAACATGTCACATTGCATTCAAAACGTCGCTGCTCAGTAGGGCATCCCAGTACAAACACTTTCCTTAAGCAGTGAAAAGCTGCCAAACTTTACACCTTTGCTGGGCTCCTATGTAACAATCAGTTTATTAATATAACAATAGGTACTGTGCACTGTTTATAGTATATGGCAATTTTCCCCATGATGACTATATACTTTTTTGTGTGCTTGATTCATTTGTCATCACTTTGGACATCTCCAAAGTCTTTGCTAGGGCCTGGCAATGTACACTTCTGAATAAGTTACCATCATATGGTCTTCTTCCAAAGCAATGCTTATAGCTAGCTAGTTCCCTCCCAAATTGCTGTAGTTGATGGATTATACTCTGCCTGTTTTTCCATCAACTCAGGGGTTCCCCAGAGTTTTGTTCTCCCTCAAAGTCTGCTCCTTCTCCACTTTAATATCTCCTTTGTTTATCAATCAATCCTATCGACTCTTATGATGAATTGTCTCTACATTCAACTTCCTTCAGATTGTACATCTTAAGTGCATACATCGACCATTCCTCCTAAATGGACTAGTTTCTTCTTCCATGCCAACTTCTTTTCCCCTCAGTGGTTGAATCACTACCTGTGCACTAGCTTTTAGGGATTTGTAACCTGGAGACCCAAATCTCTTTGCTCCTCTATAATTTCTAGTCTCTAGCCATTAGTTTGAATGCAGTGTGCGTGATTATACCATGAGTGTGATGCGTGCGCATTCCAGGACTAACTTTCAGCACCAATTTCTGGAGGTGAAGCCATTTAATATTTGCTCACTTGATTTTATATTGCATAAAGGGATTGACTAGTCAGGACAGACGAGGCCCAAATACAAGCTTATTTATGCCCTGAATTGTTGTTTAATTCAGAAGTTATAATTTGATGCTCATTCCTAAAGATCATCATTATTTCCCACCTAGAGAGTTCAAGTGCTTCCATCAATCTTTGACGTGGTTTCTTAACTGTGGGTGGGCAGAAGAGAGGCCTAAATTTTCCTGACAATGATTTCACTTCCTATTAAAATATGTGTGTGGTGTTTCTGGCTGTTGTGTGCCAGTGCCTCACTGATTGAACAGTAGCTTGTCCAGGTTCCATATTTCTATGAATGCATTTGCTTGTCCATTGCCTTAGCTAAAGACATCAAATCCATTTCACTATTTAGGTTGTTATGGTAGTAATGGCATATCCTTCTAGAGAATAGGGGCCTAAATGACCAGATCAGGTGGTGTAGATCAAGGAATGGAGCCAAGATTCTACAATGGTGTAGGTGGGGGGGCTGGATAGAAGAATTTCATTTCAGAGCAGATGAGAAACCAAGGACTAGAAATTCATGGCCTGAGCACCACTCCGTAGTGCCATTAAATGGTGCTAAAACGCCAGCCGCCATTCTTTCGCCAGCTGCTGGTGGGATCCGTGGTGGCTGCTGTTTTGGTTCTTACCTTTGCGCTGCCGGTAACTGGCAGCGCCATGCTGGACAAAATGGCAGTGTTGTGACGTCAACGCCAACTTAATGTCACAAATACGAACTTCAACCTTACACCTGGCGTGCAAGTAGGCCGACAGTGGTGATGTCAGCACCTCTTAAAGGGACACACACAACTTTCAGGTAAGTTTGTATTTAAGTTTTTGAACTTGTTTTTATTAAACTTTATTGAAGTAGTGGCTTGCTGCAATAGATGTTAAAGGTTTTTTAAGTGTGTAGGGAGTGCTGCTGGACCCTTGCAAGAACTCGGATGGTAAATGAAGGCCTTTGAGAAGACAGAAAATGCTGCAAATACTCAACAGTCAGGCAACATCCGTGGAGAGAAAACAAGAGTTCACGTCTCAGCATTTTATGCTGGCATTTCAGATTTACAGCATCCGCTTGCAGAGGGAAGAGGAAGACACAGAAGAGGAGGAAGCCAAAGAGGAAAAAGCAGAAGAGGAGGAAGGATGCATCCCAGACAGCCCCTTTGTGGCCGGGATACCTGGATGGAATCATCCGCCTGTGGTCCCAGTGACCACAACCCTAGTTCCCCTTTCAACATTTGTCCCACACATTACCTTCCATCTGTTACTGACCATCACAACGTCTTCTTGGCCACGATGCTGAAATAAAAGACACCACAAAGCAAACTTTCCAATCCAACTATATACATCTATCCATCCAATGTGACATCAAGAAATCAACTCATCACCCGTAAGCATTCTCTTAGTGACTGCCTTGTGTGTGCCTTTGCCTATCCTACTGATGTCACACAGTGCTACCCCAGTGGCTGGTGGAAGGCTGCTGACTTTCAGTGGGGGACACTGCAAATGTCCTTGCTGGTTGAGCTTGTGGAGCTGGTGGCTGGGAGTGTCAAATTAGTCGTCGTCGTCTTGTTCTTCACTCTCCTCTCCCTCTTCTTGGTCACTCACTTGCTGGGCAGGCTGCATTTCTTGGGTGTGTGAAATGAAGAAGGCACAAGGGTGGAGTTGTGGTGACGGGAGGGTGGGAAAACATGAGGTGCATGCCAGAAGGAGGTTAACGTATGAGGATACCAGCATCTTGTATCCTTTCAGGCCCGCCGCTGGCCAAGGGCTCAGCCATGTCCCTGCCAAGAATGGTCTGCACTGTCTCCTCCAAGAGGGTGAGGTGAGGCTATGAATGGGAGGTGTGCCACGTCATTGGTACAGATTGTTGGTAGGTGAGTGATTGGGGGTCGGGCATTGAGCAGTGTGTGAGGCTAATGGTGCAGTTGATGGGAGACAGCTTTTGAAGATGCATTCACTGACCTTGATCAGTGGTCTGAGGTCATGAAGCTTCTTTGGGCACTGGAGCCAGGTGGTGGGGGTGACACTGCTGGCAGTGACGGCCTCGGTGATGTAGCCCCACATCGTTCTTTCTGGAGGGCCTCCTGGCCCCTTTGGGTAGAGGACCTGTCTTGCAGTGTTGACCCCCCCTGCACAAAGCTGGAGTGCTGCGTGCGTGATGCTGGGTGCCCCTTCCCTGGCTTGCTGAGCTATTTGTGTTAGTGCTGAAGCACATTTCCCATTTTTTGAGATTAGGAAGGGAATTGAGCTTTAAGAGCTGAACGTTCACATTTGGGACTTCTTTGTAATGTAATTTTTTTTTTGAAAGGCAGGAAGGGCTGAAAACTGCATTGTTTCACTGGATTTTAATTTGTATTACTTCTGAGTGCATGGTCGCTTTAATTCACAGGCCTTTTCATTGCCCACAATTCCTTGCGAGCTCCACAGCCTCGCTTCCAGAGACTGTGCGAAGCTTGAACGCCGCACCTGGACAGGAACTTCGGGTTGAATGCCTGCACTAACGCCACCAGGACGGCGTTGTACGGAAGGTAAGCACTGCGCCACCATCTCCAGCCCCCCCTAGACGAATTTTGTCCCGTTAGTGTTGCGGCCATTTTCAGCGGCCCTTAACTCCACCGGCAACTTTCCTGGCGGACACGAATTTCCCCCCCAAATCTTTAAACTATCTTAAACTAACTATCTGGGTGGGGATATTGTCCTTTGTAGGTCAGCATTATTCTTGGTAGAGGGACAGGTGAATATTGTTATGGTCCATAAAGGTGGTGTCTGTGAACTGTGTAAATAATTGTTGGTCCTTTAGCTTAACTATGTCTCATTAGTTAGACCCAGAAGAAACTTAACAGACGAATGGTTCTTTAGTGCCTTGTCATTAGAACAAATAAAGAGCATTGAAGCTATAAAAATGATCATTAGTTTTGAGTAACAGTTCTAATTTCCTCTCATACAACACTGTTCCTTTCAAATAAAGAGGGATGATAGTTTTGTTGTTTTTCTTTATAGCATCAAATCTTTCCTCCGTACTTAAACACAGATAGGGCTTAAATTCTTGTGTTGGGGAGGACAGTAATCGGGAGTTGCACCTGCCATGGCGGGGGCAGGAATTTGGGGAAGTACCCAAATCCACTGGATTTCCACTCCAGGAAGACTAAATCCCAAAATTGGGCACGGGTGAGACTTCGGTAGGCACCCCCACATTAGTAACAGCCTTGGGGATGTTCCTGAAGTAAACGGAATTCCGCCCAGCATGTGCTCATTAGACCTAACAGAAGCCACAATTGTTGAAACCTGACAGGGGTTCCATACTGGGCCTTAAGAGGCTCCCCTAATTGGAGCAGCAGGATGGCACTCTGATTTTCCACTATTCCTCGGGATTGTTACAACTCTTGCACCCCTACACGTGCAGCCTGCCCACCTTGAATATTAAAATAACTTTGTTCTTGGGATTCGGAATGGAGTCAACATCCTGAAGAGTTGACAGTGGCACAGGTACCCTGGAATTTAAGGCTGGAGTCTCGTGGGGGCTGGGTGCTGCAGTGGAGTAGAACACTGTCCTTTCAGCTCTATGGCCTAGACTGGTAACAACCAATATCCATGACTCCCTGAAGGGATAATTACAAGTCCTAGCCCTTTTCGGGCTACCCCAGATCAGGCGTATTCCCCAGACGTTCACCTTCAACTAAAGTTAAAGATAGCCGAATCCTATAAGACGCTTAATTGGGTCTAAATGTCAGACTACCTCTCCCTAAAGGAAAGGAACGACGTGAAGATGTTACCGTCTTCTGGATAGCACTTTTAATAGGTTTAACTAGACTGTAACCTTCCGGATATTATGAGGGTCCGGAAT
Organism: Squalus acanthias; assembly: GCA_030390025.1. NCBI lineage: Eukaryota > Metazoa > Chordata > Chondrichthyes > Squaliformes > Squalidae > Squalus > Squalus acanthias. Next base: position 33,604,251 of record CM059431.1, on the reverse strand, counting down.
ACCCCCCAGAATTCTGCAACTCCTTTGAATGTACAGAAATTGAGTTCGTGAGTTTATACAGAAATACTCTGTGAGACAATTCTAAAAATATATAGATTTATTAAAGAACCGACATTCAGTTAACAGCTGATAAGTCAATCGCAACTTTAATAGTTCAAAATACAAATAGCTTACATTTTCTTATTCTCAGAGATCCTTATTCTCAAATCTTAACTTTGTTACATTTCCACACTTCTACTTATTTCTTAATCCAGAATATTCACCAAAATCAAATACCTTGATTACCCGAGACTCAGAGTTAAAAACTTACAGAGCATGCCTGTGAAGTTGAGAATCGCTTGCCCTTCCAGCGACTTCTGACTTTTCATCTGAAAAGCTCTTATTTTTATACTCTTTTTTAGTGGTATTTTCTTTGAAGTATTCTGCTGATGTAAGCTAATTATCTCTAGTGATACTCTATTGAATTGTTTTCTATTCTTTACTGTCAATTCAACTGTTGCAACCAGACTTGTGTCTCTACCTTTAGGTGTTCAAAAACTTATCATTTTTATGGTTATTATCGATTTATCTATTTGATGCCATTCTTAGGAAGTCTTTCTATTGAATTCTTAATATCACTTAACTGCTTGTAAGCCAGATGTCGTGTCTCCTAACTATTCCATTTTCAACACAAACACAATGTAATTGCTTGGTGTCATCTATTGATGTAGTATCTACAAAGTCTCTCTGTAGGTACTTTTTACAATTTGTAATTCAAAAACACTTCATCAAGGGTGTTCTTTGCATTTCTTATTTACTTCAATTGGTTGTATTAAGAATCATGTCTCCTGTTTCTAAGTTTAACATAAAACTATTTTACGTCAGGTATTTCTTTTACTTGATGTCATTTTTTCAAAGGCACTTGGTTTTTTTAATGTTCTGTGCACCTGTTTGACGTGTTAGATTTTGACACTTTACTTGGGCCATTCCATTGTGTTTCTCCCAAACTGTAGATATTTCGGAAGCACCAATGGTTTGCTTCAATAGGGCATTGTTTCTTGGTCAATATCCCATTCCCATTTCAAAGCTTGTTTGGTGTTTTACAGCTTTGTGTCGTTGAGGCTTTTAGATTTTTAACCCCAGTTTGTCATGTTTTAATATTATCAAATCTGTTTATAGGATGATGTATTTCTTGGAATATGGCTATTTCCTTCACATCCCCTGTTACAATTCAGGATTCTTCCGAATACTTTTTACTTGTGCTCAATGCAAAAAGTCAGCTCCCATAGCTAAGCCTGTGCTTCCTATCAACTGAAATTTGAATTATGCTTAAAAGTATGCAATAGCGCAGCCTACTCACTCCCCCCCCCCCCCAGATCTCTCTGTATAAGGATAAAACGCCACACTGACACATACTCATGCCAAAAATTACTAATCGAGTTTACATAGGATTACATAGGATATACGGTACAGAAACAGTCCATTCAGCCCAACTAGTCCATGCCGGCGTTTATGCTCCACATGAGCCTTCTCCCGTTTTTCCTCATCTAAATCTATCAGCATAACCCCCTATTCCCTTCTCCCTCATATGCTTGTCTAGCCTCCCCTTAAATGCATCTATATTATTTGCTTCAACCACTTCCTGTGGCAGCGAGTTCCATATTCTCACCACTCTTTGGGTAAAGAAGTTTCTTCTGAATTCCCTATTGGATTTTTTGGTGACTATCTTATATTGATGGCCTCTAGTTATGCTCTTCCCCACATGTGGAAACTTTCTCTCCGTATCCACTCTATCAAAATTTTTCATAATTTTAAAGACCTCTATTAGGTCACCCCTCAGCCTTTTTTCAAGAGCAAAGAGACCCAGCCTGTTCATCCTTTCCTGATATGTATACCCTCACATTTCTGGTATCATCTTGTAAATCTTCTCTGCACCCTCTCCAGTGCCTCTATATCCTTTTTATAATATGGCAACCAGAACTGTATGCAGTACTCTAAGTGTGGTCTAACCAAGGTTCAATACAGGTTTAGCATAACTTCCCTACTTTTCAATTCTATACCTCTAGAAATAAACCCTAGTGCTTGGTTTGCATTTTTTTATGGCCTTGCTAACCTGCATCACAACTTTTAGTGATTTGTGTATTTGTACTCCTAGATCCCTTTGTTCCTCTACCCCACCTAGACCGCACCCTCCAAGTGATAAGTGACCTCCCTATTCTTCCTACCAAAATGTAATACCTCACATTTATCTGTGTTGAACTTCATTTGCCAATTATATGCCCATTCTGCAAGTTTATTAATGTCCTCCTGTAACTTGTTGAAGTCCTCCTCAGTATTGACTATCCCCCCAATTTGGTATCATCTGCAAATTTAGAAATTATGTTTTTGATTCCTAAGTCTAAATTGTTAATGTAAATTGTGAACAGCAGTGGTCCCAGCACTGATCCTTGTGGAACACCACTACCCATCTTCTGCCACTATGAATAGCTACCCTTTACTCCTACTCTCTGCTTTCTGTCCTGAAGCCAGCCAGCAATCCATTCTGCTACTTGTCCCCTGACTCCGCATTCTCTGACCTTGTTCATCAGTCTATTATGGGGTACCTTATTGAAGGTCTTTTGAAAATCCAGATAAGTTACATTTACTGCATTGCCATTGTCCACTCTCTCTGTTACCTCTTCAAAAAATCCAATAAGGTTGGTCAAGCAAGACTTTCCCTTTTGAAATCCATGCTGACTATTCATTATTATATTTTTGGTTTCTAGATGTTCTTCTATTTTCTCCTTTAGTAGGGATTCCATTATTTTTCCTGCCACCGATGTTAAGCTGACTGGTCTATAATTCCCTGGACATGTTCTATCCCCCTTCTTAAATATCGGTATTACGTTAGCTATCCACCAGTCCTCTGGCACTATACCTTTTTCTAATGAATTACTAAATATGCGTAGTAATGCCTCTGCTATCTCTTCCCTAGATTCTTTTAAAATGCATGGATGCAATCCATCCAGACCAGGGGTTTTATCCTCTTTGAGTTTGATTAATTTATTTAATATATCCCCTTTTTTTATTTTAAATGCACTTATCTCATTACTAATCTCATCATCCAATGTCATGTCCACCTGTTCTATCTCCCTGGTAAATACTGAAGCAAAATAATTATTTAATATTTCTGCCATCTCTCTATCGTTACCTGTGGTATTGTCCTGTCTATCCCTTAATGGCCCTATTCCCATCCCAACCTTCCTTTTTTTATTGATGTGCCTATAAAATATTTTACTATTTTGTTTTATAGTCCTTGATAATTTAATTTCATAGTTCCTCTTTGCCTCCCTAATTGTTTTTTTGACTTCTCTCCTAATCTTTTTGTATTCTCTCTTATCATGCACTTCCCTGCTGTCTGTGTACTTAATGTGTGCCTCTTTCCTTACCCTCAATTGTTCCCTTATGGCTTTATTCATCCATGGAGTCTCATTATTGTTTAGTTTGTTCTTCCTTTTAGCGGAATATATTTTTCCTGCACTCTGTTGAACACCGTTTTAAATGTTTCCCATTGGTGTTCTACATCGTTGTTTGCCAATATTGTTGCCCATTTTTGTTTCCCAAGTTCTATTCTCAGCCCCTCAAAATCAGCTTTTCTCTAATCTATTAACCTGGTTTTCGTCATACTTATGTCCTTCTCAATTATCATCTTAAAGCGTATTATATTATGGTCACAATTGCCTATATGTTCCCCTACCTTTACTTCTCTTATCTGCACTGGTTCATTTCCCATTACTAGTTCCAATATCGAATCCTCCCTTGTTGGGCTTTTTACATATTGAGTTAGAAAGGAGTCCTGTACACATTGTAGGAACTCCATTCCCTTATCCCCTTTACCTACCTCTTCTGAAGTTTACTGAAAGAAGTAAATTACACAGAAGCAAGAATGAAGCAGTGACAAAACAAATACAATACTTAATCCCATCTGTTTCAAAGTTCTGAGTATTATCAGTTCTCTCCAGTAACTTTTGGACAGGAATCAGTGATGAAATAAATGAACCTCACAGAGACTAACTTGCATAGTGGCAGAGAGAAATAAGAAACTGCTTGAATTTGGACCCTGGTTATATGTATCGCTTTGTTTGGATGCCTGAGATAGCACAAAGGAAGATAAGCAAGTTATCCTCTCAGAACTGACCCACTTTAAATTATTTCCTGAGTGGCAGTGCAGAGACTAAGGAATCCACAGGTGTAAACAACTTCACCCAGCACTGAGCCTCACCAAACAAGATTTGATTTAATTCATTCGGGTCTTAGAAAGTTTGTCTGTGTATTACCTCTTATGACTGAGACATCAGTCACTTTTTATAACAGTAGTTAACAAGGCCAGCATATATTTCAATTTGTCTGCTAGCTCAGAAGCCAAGATAAAAGCATATGTAATTACAGCAGCAGTGGCTTCTAGTTTAAACATTCTGGTACCTGGGCCAAACTACAAGTTCGGAAAAAAAGGCAAAATGTAGAATTTCTTATGAATTGAAACTAGATAGGTCCTAGGATCTGCCACGACCCCCTCAACCAGACATAAAGATGTATATATTTAACTATCTGTTAAAGTGAGTGTTGTATGCTGCTTAGCTACATTTAGCATTGGCCATTATGGGCTAGTTGTGACATTTTTCTTTGTTTCAGCACCGTGCTTTTTTGCCTTGTTAAATCTTCTGTATTATATGATTGGAAAAATCCCATCTCACTGAAGACAGGACTCTCAGTCTTAATTATGACCAAGGTGCCTGTAGAGCTAAAATCATTTACTGCAGAGCGGATATGTGCAGCTTTTGTCAACAGAAAAATATTTCAGCCCTAAAGGCATCTTCAACTAATCTAAAAGCTAGTATCACAGTTGATGAATCCATTGGTACTTTCAATCCAGGTATAATTCTCCAAGATTGTGCCTCCTTCATTGTAGGTATATTTCCAGATGGTCTGGGCGATTAAATGATAATGCTGTAGCTTTAATCAGTAAACATTTATTGTGACCCCTTCAGTCTCATGTCACAGAAAGTGACAGTTCATCAGATAAAAATGATCCACAACACCTGCCACCACTGAATAAAATGTGTCTGTGACGGCCATCAGTCATACCCTGCCGCTGAGATTTTCAGCTTCAGATCTCTTTGCGTTTGGCCTTAAATTCAAATTTGGTTCATATTTTCTGCCTCCTTTATTGCGTATAACTCATTTACTTTGGAATAGAATCAAAAAAAGTATAAACTGATTCTGCCACCACAAGTTGGAAAAGCCAGTGAAATGTAACAGTGAAAGCGGTAAAGCAGTCCATTGCTGAAACTTGTTAACATTTGCCAGATGCGTGGATAGTCAATACAGTCTGAGGCGTTTAAATGTGTAACCCCATTTACAAAACCTGGCATTATATTCATGAAAAGTAACTACAGTGAGAATCTTATTTTATTTATGGCAGCTTATGAAAGGACTGATGGTGCTGCTGTGTTTAAATGCATTTATTGTTCCTCCAAGAAGCTAATTTCGAAGTACAACTACAGTATGTTTTGTTAGATTTTAACAAATTTAAAAACTCTACCGACTGCTTCATTAATGTAATAGCAAAATACTGCGGATGCTGGAAATCTGAAATAACAACAGAAAATGCCGGAAACACTCAGCAGGTCAGGCAGCATCTGTGGAGAGAGAAACAGAGTTAACGTTTCAGGTCGATGACCCTTCGTCAGAAATGGAAAAAAGTTGGAGAAGTAACAGATTTTTAAGCAAGTGTGGGGCAGGGAAATGGAGGAGGGGAGGAAAAAACAAAGGGAAGGTCTGTGATAGGATGGAAGGCAGGAGAGATTAAAAGACAAAAGGGATGATGGTGCAAGGAAAAATTCCCCCCCTAAACCTCTCCGCCTCGCTACCTCTTTTTTCTCCTTTAAGACGCTCCTTAAAACCTACCTCTTTGACCAAGCTTTTGGCCATCTGCCCTAATATCTCCTTATGTGGCTCGGTGTCCAATTTTGTTTGATAACATCCCTGTGAAGCACCTTGGGACGTTTTACTACATTAAAGGTGCTATATAAATACAAGTTGCTGTTGTTGTTGTAGGAACAGAGACAGGGACCTGGCATAAATTTGGAGACCGGTTCAATAAGAGGAAGGGTAGGGGAGAGTGATTGGAAATAAAAGGGAGGTTAACCATTGGTCTCCGTGCCTGCCCGTCAAAGCTCCACCTCTGCTCATTGGTGCACTGGCACTATCCATCAACTGTACTTTTTATTTTCTCCCGGGTTGCTCGCAGCAGTGCCCGGGAGAACTATCCTCAATTCTTGAAACTGCCGGATAATCGTGAGGGTTGGATACCCTGTCCTGTCCTCACCCATTGTTCACACAGAAGGAGTCACCGGATGTCAATCAGGAGTGGGAGCTCTGGTACATTTTTTTTCTTCCTACCCTGGGGCACAGAGAAATAATTAATCCAGGACAGACCAGGAAGTAAACCTGGGATTTCTCAGATGGGATTTTTTTTGCTCCAGTGGCATCCCAGCGTGAATTTGGTGGGGCAGCTTTCCACCTGCGTCGTGTATGTTCCTGATCCCACGATCGGGCTAGTTTAAATTCTCACCACCAGGGCAAAGCCTGTCTCTGCAGAGGATGAAAAGTGACTGCAGCAGGCCTCAGGCACTTGCTATGGCATAGCATGGCTGTCAGCTTCTGGTGTTGGCCAAAACTATATATTTTTAGGATTTTTGGAAAAAAATAGTTTACCATGACCAATGCACTAGGCAAGTTGACCCATTACATTTTAGCCTCTCCAACCACCACACCCCCCCCGCCCTCCCTTGTCCCCATAGCAACCCAGGATGCCAGGAATGGGAGTGGTGCCTAGCATTACAATGGCGCCAATGATGAAAGAGCATTGTACGACATCTTCCCATCACTTGTGTAGTTTTGAATGTGCCAGCCCATATTAGGATGGACCTATTCTTACTTCCCCTGTCACCTCCGGTGGAAAGTTCTGGAAGTGGTGGGACCCATGAGGAGTTGGCGGAATATTTCCCAATCAACTTTCCACCCTCCGCCCACTGGGGAGCCAGCGCGTCCAGGTTTATGTCTTTATGGCTCAATACAGTGCATGTGATGCATTTATCCTGTGGGCAATTGGGGTCCTCTAGTTATTCTGCACAATAATAAGTAACTGCAGTTCAGTGACAGGGTTCTGTTAATGCTCCTAATCTGATCGAGCTTTGTAATCACTGTTTGCTGTGATCAGAGCCCTGCACTGAATCACAACATTGTATCTCACTGTTTGATAATTAATTATCTATTATGTCAGGCATTGAAATGAACAGTGATGATAGTAAAGAGAAAGAAATAGGGAAATTTATTCCCTTTTATTTGCTGCTGAACATTTGATCCAGGATGTCTGGAGCACTGAACAAACTAGTTTGTATTTTAATCCCTGCAGCAGCTCGTACACATTGTGCTTATATGGTGGTGCATGACTGGCAAATTGTCATTAATATGACTTGGCAAGCAGTGCCTATGTTATTTTGTTTCTTCAGCAGCTCACAGGCATCAGTCACGATGGTGACATAAATATCACCTCTGAGATGATGTATCAATTTTCGTATGTTACTGGCATATAAAAAGTTGGGTACTAACATTAGCCCTTGATGGGAAAAGCCTCGGAGTAGCCTTGTGCTGTTTCCTTGCACATAACCTTTTTAAAAATATTTTGTTGCAACTCCTTTAATCTGGAGGAGAGAGGATGAATGGCCACCTTAACTGCTTTCATTGGGTGTAGCTGCGTTTCCCTGGTGCGTCTGTGGCTTTCACATCAAACTGAGATTGACAACCCTCCAGGATTGCCCTGGAGTCCCCAGGAATTAACAGTTAATCGCCTGGACATTGCTGCAAACAACCGGGAGAAAAACCACAGGGGCATTAAAATGTGCATTTTTTTTTCATTTTCTCTGAACACTTTTGTTTATTAGTTATTAAAATATTGGAGATGGGGAAAAAGGCTGGAGCGTGGGGATGCAACCAATGGTGCGAGCGTGGGGGCAGGGTGTTTGGAGCCGGGAGGTCACGTGATGAAACCTTCCGGAATACGTCCAACCAGAGTTGGCAACCTACATCAAACATGTGAAAGAACATTTTAAAGCAGAATGTAGATATGCAGCCAGCACTAAAATGCACATTGTACTACCATATCTAATGCATTGATAGCACAGCGCTGCACGGAAATGATCTTACCAGGAACAATAGTGCTGACACTCCCAGTATAATGAAATCTTATTCATTATGCTGTAATACCACAATTAAGTGTTTGTATCTACAAATACTACCTGACGGAGAAATCAGAAGAGGATTGGTGGAATAGCTGGAGTTAGCACAATGCTGATGGTCCATAGATGTATTGTGATTTCTGTTATACAGCTGCAAAATGCTGATCATGATCCCTTCTACAACTGCATGTTGAAACAGTCCATTGCTTGCATGTCAACTGTTTTGCAGGGAATGGTAAATGTCGAATGAAATAATGTGCAAATAGTACTGGTAATCCTGATAATAGATTATGGTAGATCCTTAATAATATGTTCAACAAGGAATAGCTAAGCTCTTTTCAACAAAACATTTCAGTGCCTGGCTGAGCAGAAATAGTAATCCAGGCTTTTAAATATGATCGACTTAATAAGCACAGGGGTAGGTGCCAAATTGTCTGCCTTACAGCACAGATACTTTCATTAGAAGTGGTACAGTTCTAAGTATCAGATTGCATTTGGGTATGCAGTGATGGTGTAATTACAGCACAGAGTATCTATTTTGATTGCAAAGTATGATGTAATAGATGTGTTTGTATGAAGAAAGAATGCAAAATAAGCCAATAGCTAAATTATTAAACAGTGGTTTGGTCCACAATTCATGACTAGTGACACAATGGAGAGTGTTTTAAAGTAAAAACAATGGGACTGCCATTCCTCAGTGAATCATAGTGAAAACAACAACAACTTGTATTTATATAGCGCATTTTATGTAGTAAAATGTCCCAAGGCGCTTCACAGGAGTATTAAAAGACAAAGGGGGAAAAATTAGGTCGCGCCCCATTTGGGGCGCAAATATCGTCTGGACGCAAATATTAGCGCCTGGTGCTAATTATTGGCACTGACTGGAAACTTCACTTTTACCGCCCCGGGAGGTGAGTGGAGCGCTAAATCAGGCGCTGCACACCTGTCTTAAGGCGCAAAGGCCAAGGAGTGAGGCGCTACCTCAGAGCGCTGGCGAAGCTCATGTAATGTCAGTCAGCAATGGAACACACACACAATGGCACGGGCCAGTTCTTAAAGGGGATGGTTAATCTTGCTTTCCATCCACATCCTGTTCATTGCAGCCTTGAATCTCGGCCTGGAGAGACTTGCACGTCAAATGTGCTGGAAAGAACAATGGAGAGTACCAGGCAAAGAGCTCAGAGTGCAGCTCCCACAGTCTCTGCTAAATCGATACAAGGAATGGCAAATCAAAATGAACCTGCAAAGTGCTGCTCAGTACCCAAAACTCCTTCACACAACGTTGAATCTCTCCAGAAGTCTCTCCCTCTCTCTCTCAGAATGCATAGTTCAAAAATGCCACCAACAATAAAAGACAGGAAGAGGCCCCCTTTAAATAGCGCCCCCCCCAGCCCCACAGCGATTGATAGCGTTCCAGTCTTCTGGTCGTTGGATGCGCCAGGCGGTAAGGCAGGGGGTGCCACTCAATTTCCGCTCCGGGGCGCCACAAGGGTGTTGCACCATGGAATGACGTCACAATCTGCGCGCGCAGGTGGTCGCAGCGGTAAAGTTTAGCGCCGCCGCACAATCTCTAGTTAAGTTCCCGAGCGGCGCAAACATCGCTGCGCCCGGGCGTTAGCGGCTTTGCGCCCCATTAGCGCCCTCTTAAGGCGCTAACGGGAGGCGCAACCAACTGAATTTTTACCCCAAAAAATTTGACAGCGAGCCACAAAGAAGAAATTAGGGCAGGTGACCAAAAGCTTGGTGAAAGATATAGGGGGAAAAATTCAGTTGGTTGCGCCTCCCGTTAGCGTCTTAAGAGGGCGCTAATGGGGCGCAAAGCATCTAGCGCCCAGGCGCGGCGAAGTTTGCGCCGCTCGCGAAATTAACTAGACATTTTGCGGCGGCGCTAAACACTACCGCCACGATCTCCTGCGCCGGCAGATCGTGACGTCAGTCGAGTGCGCAACGCCCCGGTATCGCCCCGGAGCGGATATTGAGTGGCGGCCCCTGCCTTACTGCCTGACGCTAGCAACGACAGGTTGAGGGGAGCGTTCTGCAGTCATGAAGGGAAAGGGGGAGCGCTATTTAAAGGTGACCGCTTCCTGCCTTTTATTGTTGGTGCCATTTCTGAACTACGCATTCTGAGAGAGAGAAAGAGAGACTTCTGGAGAGATTCAACGTTGTGTGAAGGAGTTTTGGGTACTGAGCAGCACTTTGCAGGTTCATTTTGATTTGCCATTCCTTGTATCGATTTAGCAGAGACTGTGGGGGCTTCACTCTGAGCTCTTTGCCTGGTACTCTCCATTGTTCGTTCCAGCAGATTTGATGTGCAGGTCTCTCCAGGCCGAGATTCAAGGCTGCAATGAGCAGGATGTGGATGGAAAGCAAGATTAACCATCCCCTTTAAGAACTGGCCCGCGCCATTGTGTGTGTGTTCCATTGCTGACTGACATTACATGAGCTTCGCCAGCGCTCTGAGGTAGCACCTCGCTCCTCGGCCTTTGCGCCTTAAGACAGGTGTGAAGCGCCTGATTTAGCACTCGAATCACCTCCAGGGGCGATAAAAGTCAAGTTTGCAGTCGGTGGCGATAATTAGCGCCAGGCGCTAATCTTTGCGCCCGGCCGATAATTGCGCCCCAAATGGGGCGATACTGAATTTCTCCCCCATAGGTTTTAAGGAGCGTCTTAAAGGAGGAAAGAGAGGTAGTGAGGCGGAGAGGTTTAGGCAGGGAATTCCAGAGCTTAGGGCCTGGGCAACAGAAAGCGCGGCCACCAGTGGTTGAGCAATTATAATCAGGGATGCTCAAGAGGCCAGAATTAGAGGAGCGCAGATATCTCGGGGGGGTTGTGGGGCTGAAGGAGATTACAGAGATAGGGAGTAGTCATGAAAAGTAGATATGAATGAAGGGTAGTGGAATGTTGGGAGAAAGCATCAAAAGAGGCCTGGAGTTTCCGCCAGGTTTTGCTCTTTTTTCAGATAGAGGAATCTCAAGCACAAATTACGTCTGGCACAAATCGAGTTTCCACAATCTTTTGCGCTGGTTTAAAAAACATCGCGCTGGAAGCTGGCCCTGCCCACAAAACTGGCCACACCCCCAGATCTAGTTAATCACCATGGCAAGTTTCCGCTAATTGCGCCCATTTGCGGACCTTCGAGGAGCCTCTTAAAATTAAGCTTTTCTTTTAGGTACAAGGACATGAATCGGCACCTTTTAAAAGCTTTTAATATTAAAAACTGACTGCTGTACACCAATGAAACTAGTAAATGGTTCTGTATAGTTTTTTAAAGTCATTTTCAGTTATTTAAAATCAGGTTACTCAGACGGTGGACTAGACACTCTTATTAAAAATGCTTATTTTTTTGTGATAAACCCATTTTCAGCTGCATTAATAGAAGTGCACCAGGTTACCACTCTTAAATATATCAAGGAATATTTTTAATGCAAGAAAAATGGCAAACACATTTATGTTCTGAAACGCTGTCCGATTGCACTGGTTCGTGGAAGATTTTACATTCGGCAATATGCAAATGAGTTTGAATGGAAACTTGAGCAAAAAGTTCACTTTGGAAAACTAGCACAATTTTGAGCGCCGATTGCGCCCAAAACGGAAACTCTACCCCTAATTATTTGTGTTTAGGGCTACTCTGAAATTCCTATTCCTCAAAACAGGCGTAAAAAATGCTATTGAAAGGTTCAAAAAGACCAATTTAACTTTAAAGGCCCTTTTTTAAATAAGCATATAAATTAGGAACTTGTGCAGTGTTCAACAGCTGCAAGGCACATTGAAAGTTGAGTACATTACAACAGTAACTACACTTAAAAAAAATTCTTAATTGACTGTAAAGCGCGTTGGGATGTCTTGAGGTCGTGAAAGGCTTTATATAAAAGCAAGTTGTATCACTCATTCAATAAGCCTCAGGTCATATCCCAGTTTTAGCTGATTTTCAAGTTTCCCTCCGCTTCTATGAGGAAGTCTCGCTGACCTGCTATTTGTTTATTGTGTCATAGTGGAAAGCTTTATATCAAGGGAAGCAAAGTCTGACAATGCAAGTTCTGTTGCAGTGCACCTTTTATTGACTTATAAAAGAACATCATGCATGTCGGTTGGAGAGAAGTCTAGATCTCAGGTCATCCTTCCCCAGAATATCAAGTGTCCCGGATTGTATAGGACGTACGGTTTTGAAACTGAAAAAACAATTGCCTCACTAGTGGTATAGGAGTTCCCCATCCTCCATGCCTGTATTCCTTTACCAATGTAATTAATTTTTATTCTTTAGCATTTTTGCATAAGTAAAGAACTGTTCTTTCTGACTCTCATATTCATACTAAATAGATGCCGGAAACTGTATTCACGAGGAATTGTCGTACAATCTTCCCTCAAGACTGTCTGTCTTCTGAGAAAAAACAAAGAACTTGCATTTATGTAGCGCCTTTCATGACCTCAGGACATCCCAAAGTGCTTTGAAGTGTAGTCACTGTTATAACATAGAGAAATGTGGCAACCAATTTGCGGACAGCAAGCACACACAAACAGCAATGAAATAAATGACCAGATAATCTGTTTTGGTGGTGTTGTTTGAGGGATAAATATTAGCCAAAATACCAGAAGAACTTCCCTGCTCTTCTTTGAATAATGCTATGATCTTTTACATTCACCTGAGGGGGCAGAGGGGGCTTTGGTTTAACGTTTCATCTGAAAGAGTAGCACTCCCTCAGTACTGCACTGAAGTGTCAGCCTAGATTGTGAGCTCAAGTTTCTGAAGTGGGGCTTGAACCCATTACCTTCTGACTCAGAGGCAAGATTACTAACACTGAGCAAAGCTGGCACCTTTAATGAGCATGGCATTCCCTGAATTGTTTTTGTTGTGAAAGGGATAACAAGAAGCAGTAGTGATACTTTACCTATTCACATTGGGCCACAAGGACAGAAAGAAAAGAAAGAACTTGGATTTATATGGAAGGAGACTCTGATGTAGTAACGTAAGATTAAGGAGCAGGAGTAGGCCATATGGCCCTTCGATGTAGATCTAGTAGGTGGGCAGAGGGGGTTAGAGGAGGTATTCTGAGGAATGAGGTGCCTGTTCCAAGATGGAAGAGTTGAGGGAAAAGGTATAGGAACTATCATTTTAGGTTGCCTATTTTGAAATAGCAGCTTCAAACCATTGGTTTCCAATAGCAGCCAGTGTTTATGCCACTGAGATCGCATCTCCCTCTAAAAAGCATTTATTTCCAGTGCCCAACGGCATGAATGTATTTGCATTTGGTAAGACCAATTCCAGAAAGATGAATACTGCCATTGTAATCAAGTTAATTTATTCCTCAAATACATACAGAGCACAGATATAGTAAATGAATGAGGCATCTGAACAATAGAGAGCTGCTGAATGTGACTCCATTTGAGATTTACTGCCTCCGCTGGAGACACACACAATAATGATTTGGTGGCAACCACAGCAACTCTATGTGACTCACCATGGAAAAATATTCCAAGGCACTTCCCAGAGGTGAGAGTAAAAACAGACAAAAAGCCAAATAAGCCAAAGGGAGGGGGGACATTGTAGGGCTGGCAGAGGTTTCAGGGATAGGCAGGTTTCAGCAGCAGATTGACTGAGGTTAGGGGCCGAGGCAGGCAATGTTATGGAGGTGGTCTTTGCAATGTAGAGGAGGTGGGGTCATAAGATCAGCTGGGATCGAATAGGATGCCGAGGTTTCGAACAGTCTGGTTCAGCTTGAGACAGTGGGCAAGAAGGAGAGTGGAGTTTGTGGCAAGGGTACAAAGATGAGATCTTCAGTCTTCCCAATGTTTAGCTGAAGACATTTAGGACATGATCAAGATCGGATGTTATATGAGTAGTCTGACAACACAGATGCAGTGGAGGGGTTGAGACAGGTGATGGAGAGTTAGAGCTGGGTATCATCGGAGTACATGTGGAAGCTGATTTGCATTGTGGTTGCTGTGTCCAAGGGGAATAAGAGGGCAAGGTGAGCTGAGATAGAGTTTGCAGAAGAGGATAGGACTATGGGGTGTGACAGTGCAGGGTGGGAAGAGAAGACGTTTCTAGAGATGCAAATAACATCCTCTGTGACTGACCACAGTGCACTATCCCTCCTTGTGCTTATTGACCTCTGCAGCCTTTGAAGCAGTCGACTACACCATCTTCCAACAAGTTGTCCAGCTCAGTGGGATTGCCTTCACTTGGTTCCATTTTTACCTATCCAATTGTAGATATAGTTTTTTTATTATTAGTTCCTGGGATGTGGGCATCGCTGGCAAGGCCAGCATTTATTGCCCATCCCAAATTGCCCTTGAGAAGCTGGTGGTGAGCTGCCTTCTTAAACCGCTGCAGTCCTTGTGGTGAAGGTACTCCCACAGTGCTGTTAGGGAGGGAGTTCCAGGATTTTGACCCAACGATGATGAAGGAACTGCAATATATTTCCAAGTCAGGATGGTGTGTAACTTGGAGGGGAACTTGCAGATGATGGTGTTCCCATGCACCTGCTGCCCTTGTCCTTCTAGGTGGTAGAGGTCGCAGGTTTGGGAGGTGCTGCCGAAGAAGCCTTGGTGAGTTGCTGCAGTGCATCTTGTAGATGGTACACACTGCAGCCACGGTACGCCGGTGGTGCACGGAGTGAATGCTTAAGGTGGTGGATGGGGTGCCAGTCAAGTGGGCTGCTTTGTCTTGGATGGTGTTGAGCTTCTTGAGTGTTGTTGGAGCTGCACTCATCCAGGCAAGTGGAGAGTATTCCATCACACTCCTGACTTGTGCCTTGTAGATGGTGGAAAGGCTTTGGGAAGTCAGGAGGTGAGACACTCGCCACAGAATACTCAGCCTCTGACCTGCTCTTGTAGCCACAGTATTTATATGGCTGGTCCAGTTAAGTTTCTGGTCAATGGTGACCCCCCAGGATGTTGATGATGGGGGATTTGGCGATGGTAATGCCGTTGAATGTCAAGGGGTGGTGGTTAGCCTCTCTCTTGTTGGAGATAGTCATTGCCTGGCACTTTTGTGGCACGAATGTTACTTGCCACTTATCAGCCCAAGCCTGAATGTCATCCAGGTCTTGCTGCATTCAGGCATGGACTGCTTCATTATCTGAGGAGTTGCGAATGCAACTGAACACTGTGCAATCATCAGAGAACATCCCCGCTTCTGACCTTATGATGGAGGGAAGGTTAAGGATAAAGCAGCTGAAGATGGTTGGGCCTAGGACACTGCCCTGAGGAACTCCTGCAGCGATGTCCTGGGGCTGAGATGATTGATCTCCAACAACTACAACCATCTTCCTTTGTGTTAGGTTTGACTCCAGCCAGTGGAGAGTTTTGCCCCCTGATTCCCATTGACTTCAATTTTACTAGGGCTCCTTGATGCCACACTTGGTCAAATGCTGCCTTGATGTCAAGGGCAGTCACTCTCACCTCACCTCTGGAATTCAACTCTTTTGTCCATGTTTAGACTAAGGCTATAATGAGGTCTGCAGTCAAGTGATCCTGGCAGAACCCAAACTGAGCATTGGTGAGCAGGTAATTGGTGAGTAAGTGCCGCTTGATAGCACTGTTATCACCTTCCATCACTTTGCTGATGATTGAGAGTAGGCTAATGGGGCGGTAATTGGCCGGATTGGATTTGACCTGTTTTTTGCAGACAGGGCATACCTGGGCAGTTTTCCACATTGTCGGGTAGATGCCAGTGTTGTATCTGTACTAGAACAGCTTGGCTAGAGACGTGGCTAGTTCTGGAGCACAAGTCTTCGGCACGACAGCCGGAATGTTGTCAGGGCCCATACCCTTTGCTGTATCCAGTGCGCTCAGCTGTTTCTTGATATCATGTGGAGTGAATTGAATTGGCTGAAGACTGGCTTCTTTGATGGTGGGGACCTCAGGAGGAGGCCGATATGGATCATCCACTCGGCACTTCTGGCTGAAGATGGTTGCAAATGCTTCAGCCTTGTCTTTTGCACTCGCGTGCTGGGCTCCACCATCATTGAGGATGGGGATATTCATGGAGCCACCTCCTCCCGTTAGTTGTTTAATTATCCACCACCATTCACGACTGGATGTGGCAGGACGTCAGAGCTTTGATCTGATCCGTTGATTGTAGGATCGCTTAGATCTGTCCATAGCATGCTGCTTCTGCTGTTTAGCATGTATGTAGTCCTGTGTTGCAGCTTCCCCAGCACCTCATTTGTAGGTACACCTGGTGCTGCTCCTGGCATGCTCTTCTGCATTCCTCATTGAACCAGGGTTGGTCCCCTGGCTTGATGATAATGGTAGAGTGAGGGATATGTCGGGCCATGAGGTCACAGATTGTGGTGTAATATAATTCTGCTGCTGATGGCCCACAGCGCCTATGGATGCCCAGTTTTGAGCTGGTAGATCTGTTCTGAATCTATCCCATTTAGCATGGTGGTAGTGCCACACAACATGATGGAGGGTGTCCTCAGTGTGAAGATGGGATTTCGTCTCCGCAAGGACTGTGCAGTGGGCACTGCTACCAATACTGTCATGGACAGATGCATCTGCGACAGGTAGATTGGTGAGGACAAGGTCAAGTAGGTTTTTCCCCTCGTGTTGGTTCTCTCACCACCTGCCACAGGCCTAGTCTGGCAGCTATGTCCTTCAGGACTCAGCCAGCAGTGGTGCTATCGAGCCACTCTCGGTGATGGACATTGAAGTCCCCCACCCAGAGTACATTCTGTGCCCTTGCTTCCCTCAGTGCTTCTTCCAAGTTGTGTTCAACATGGAGGAGTACTGATTGATCAGCTGAGGGAGGGCGGTAGGTGGTAATCAGCAGGAGGTTTCCTTGCCCATGCTTGACCTGAAGCCATGAGACTTCATGGGGTCCGGAGTCAACGTTGAGGACTCCCAGGGTCACTCCCTCCCGACTGTATACCACAGTGCCGCCACCCCTGGTGGGTCTGTCCTGCTGGTGGGACATTGGCTGAAAGGTATGATTCTGTGAGTATGACTATGTCAGGCTGTTGCTTGACTAGTCTGTGGGACAGCTCTCCCAATTTTGGCACAAGTCCTCAGATGTTAGTGAGGAAGACTTTGCAGGATTGACTGGGCTGGGTGTGCCGTTGTCGTATCCGAAGCTGGTGCCGGGTGGTCCGTCCGGTTTTATTCTTATTATTGTTTTTCATAGCGGTTATGTACAACTGAGTGGCTTGCTAGGCCATTTCAGAGGGCAGTTAATAGTCAACCACCTTGCTGTGGGTCTGGAGTCACATATAGGCCAGACCAGGTAAGGATGGCAGATTTACTACCCTAAAGGACATTAGTAAACCAGATGTGTTACTAATACTAGCTTTTTTTATTTCATTAACTGAATTTAAATTCCTCAGCTGCCATGGTGAGATTTGAACTCACGGGGGCGATTTTGCCAGCCCTGGGGAGGCGGGTATGGAGGCGGGACTGCCGGGAAAATGGTAGAATTTGAGGGCGGGTGCCCAACCCGCCTCCATGCCATCTTGCCAGGAGGCGGGTAGCTGTCCTGCGCCGGGTCCCGACTCCTTGGAGGCGGGAAGGGATTGAAGCCTATTAACTGCCTGTTAACAGGTAGTTAACAGGCAGAAAATTGGATTATCCCCTTTTTGCCCTCACAAGTGCGGGCTTCCCAAAGGCTCCGAAATCCGCCAGCTCAGCGAGGCGAGTAGTGGGTCGGGGGGGTGCAAAAGTGTGCTGTGAAGGTAAGTGATGGGTGCAAGAGTGTAGAGGTGAGTATCTGAGGTAAGTGCAAAGTGTTATTAAAAGTGTACTTACCTTTGTTTCTTCCTGCAGGCTTCAGTCAGTGTGTATGCGGAGAGTCTCGCACCTTCGCATTGGAAATGACAGGTGGCCGTTGCATTCTCAGATGCAACAACCATCTCATTTCTGTAAAAGAAAGAAGTTAAGACCTCATCAGACTACAGAGAATGTCAGTGTTTGACAGCTTCACAGAGCTGTCAAACGATGACAATTCATCTGTCAAAAATTTTTGACAGATGAAACGTCATACGTTGACGTTCTCTGCAACCGGCTTTCCCTTAATTGGCCTGCTAAGCCCGCCGGGCGGGCTTAACAAGGTCAATCAAGGGAAAATAGCGTGGGTCGGCCAGAAGTTGTTGGAGGCGGGACTGAAACCCGACAAGTGGGAGTCCCGCCTCCAAAAGCTTCCCATTGGCAAAATCACCCCCCACGTCTCCGGATTATTAGTCCAGGCCTCTGGATTACTAGTCCAGTAACATAACCACTATGCTATCGTTCCCATGGGATTGGAAGCTCAGCTCAGTGTCAAATAGGACACCGAGGCTGCGAACAGTCTGCTTCAGCCTGAGACAATGGCTGAGGACGGGAATGGAATTGGTGGTGAGTCCAGCAATGGCTTCTCTTCTCGCCCCCGCACCGTTACCTTTGGAGTCTGCAAGGATCTACTTTCTCATCTGCATGCTATGCCTTGGTGACATCATCTGCAGCCTTGGGGTCAGCTTCCAAATGTACACTGACAACAATCAGTTCTACCTCTCCACACCTCTCTCTTGACCCCGCACGTGCCTATGCTATGGGATGAGCTGCAATTTCCTCCAGTTAAAAACTGGGACGACTGAAGCCTTTGTCTTCAGCCCTCGCCACAAGCTCCATACCCTCACCACCAATTCCATTCCCGTCCTCAGCCATCGTCTCAGGCTGAAGCAGACTGTTCGCAGCCTCGGAGTTCCATTTGATCCTGAGCTTCCAATCCCATATCTTCTCCATCACAAAGACTGCCTACTTTCACCTCCGTAACAATGCCTGCCTCTGCTCCTGCCTCAGCCGTTCAACTGCTGAAACTCTCATCTATCTAAGTATGTGTTCTGATGAGAGGTCATCGACCTGAAATGTTAACTTTGTCTCTCTTGCCACAGATGCTGCCTGACCAGCTGAGTATTTACAGCATTTTCTGTTTTTGTATCTAAGGGGGCGATTTTGCCAGCCCTGGGGAGGCGGGTTTGGAGGCGGGACTGCCGGGAAAATGGCAGAATCTGGGGGCGGGTACCCATCCCGCCTCCGTGCCATCTTCCCAGGAGGCGGGTACCCGACCCGCGCTGGGTCCCGTCTCCTCGAGGCAGGAAGGGGATTAGTGCCAATTAACTGCCTGTTAACAGGTAGTTAACAGGCAGTTTTTTTGAGAATCCCCATTTTGAGCCCTGAAGTGTGGGCTTCCCGACGGTTCCGAACCTCGCCAGGGTCAGCGAGGTGGGCCGTCGGTCTGCGGGGGTCGGAGGGGCCGAGATGTCCGGTGTTCAGGTGAATGATGGGTGCATGTGTGCAGAGGTAAGTGTGTGTAACGTGTTTTAATAAGTTTTACTTACCTTTACTTCTTCCTGCAGGCTTCCTCCCTTCAGGTCTCGGGAGTCCCTCAGCTCACCAGCACAGAAAGCAGAATGGCCACTGAACTGTCAAAAGCTGCAGCCTTCTGCTTTCTGCTCAGGAAGGTTTTCTAATTGAGTCTTGAGACAGATTGTCAGTGTTTGACAGCTTTACAGAGCTGTCAAACGATGACATTTCATCTGTCAAAAGCTCTTGACAGATCAAACGTCACTCGCTGACGTCACCTGTAACCGACTTTCCCTTAATTGGCCTGCTAAGCCCGCTGGGCGGGCTTAACAAGGTCAATCAAGGGAAAATAGCATGGGTTGGCCACAAGTCGATGGAGGCGGGACTAAAACCCGACAAGTGGGAGTCCCGCCTCCAAAAGCTCCCCATTGACAAAATCCAGCCCTAAGTGTATATATATATATATATATATGCGCACAGTCACATTTACCTTTAAAAATATATACAGGAATTTTTTTGCGATGACAGTTCCCAGTTTTTTTTCCTGCCATTCAACTTTGTATTTGCACAGTGCTGAAGCTTTTCCATCTCTGAACTTTCCTGCTGTGTTTTTTCCCCCTGTGGTTTCAGATGTGAGAAGCAGATGTCTTTTACAGGAATATAAATGTGCAAATGTATATGTAACCCACATGACTGAAAGGACCAATTTACTAATATATTGTGGGTTACCTGGATATTTGTATCCTTTATATATTTAAATATAAGTGTGCACCTGTTTATTGACTGCTTTGGGCTGCATTAAAAACTATTGTACCTTGGGTAGCCTGCTGGTATATTATGGTGGTTGTTTTGCTTGCCTGACGTAATTGTTGGCATGTATTTCAAATATGGCATGTGAGCATAATACAGCTTTTCCTGCGCTTGGGGGAAAAAGAGTGTGATTTTTCTGCACCTTCAAAGTGGTATGGGTGTGGAAATAATGAATTTTAAGATTCAGTAATAATAAGAACATTAATGGCATATTTGCACAACATTTATTCCATTCCTATTCCTACTGTGACACGAAACTATGATGCACGTTGTAGATTTGGCAACTTACTAAGCCAAAAGAAAATCTTCACTATACAGACATGGTCACAGAGGAAAGAAAATCTATAAATAAAACACTTCATACTTACTGCATTTCCAGTTAGAATTTGCAACACAGTAAGCCCCACCGTCTGCCAAGCAGTGTAAAGGTGACAGCTGATCCCTGCTATATTCCTGTCACTGATATGGATGTATCAGTGAATTATCTACTTAATGCATCTACTGAAGAGGTTCTGTAATGTGCTGAGGTTGCCAGTGCTCTGGGATCTGTCCCATTTATTCTGTAGGGCAGATTTCATAGCACTTGTGGCAAGAAGGGAGCAACTGCATGTGCAGAAACCTGCAAAGGTGCACTTGTTCTGGCTGAAAATTTTCCTCATTGATGCCGGAATGGTTTTCGCTAAGCGGCCATCCAGAAACATGCCATTCTTGGCCTGTACAAGGCAAGCTGAGGGCTAAACCCGACCACTGCCAGAAAAAATAGTAGCTTGCTGTGCCTAGCTTCTTTGGCAGTATCATTTACTTCTGTCGCCTATGGCACTGGGAAACGTCACCTCCAGAGGTGGGTCTCTGTGTTGTTGGAGGCAATGGCATTGCTCATTTGCATTAACTGCAAAGCAGGTTGTACTATTAGAAGAAAAAATTAGAATCTGAAGTGCAGATAACCAAAGCTGCATTTATATTACAGCCCTGCCACTTGAGATAGTCTTTATTCCTATTACAGTGCTTTGAGATAAATGCAACGCTGTTCATTCATACCAGAACTCTCATTTGACCTGCCCTCAGACCTCTGACAATAAGGCTGTTTTCATGAAATGGTTGTATTAGCGATTTATTTATTCAGTGCTTTTCAGTCAAAATATTTCCTCAAATACAATCTAGAGTTCATAACACCTACACTGACAACTTTGGGGTGTTATGAAAATAACCTGTATGCTATTATTTGGCTACGCACATGAGAGGTTGACTCATTGGGGGGAATTTTGCCAGTGCTCAGGGGGCGGGTTTGGAGGCGGGACCGGTGGCAAAATTGCAAAGATTGACAGCGGGTCCCGAACCCGCTGTCAAGCCACCTCCAAACAATCTTCCCGGGTGTCGGGTCCCCGATTTGTGCATGGACCCAACACCTAGCGGTGGGAAGAGAATTATAGGCACTTAACTGCTTGTTAACAGGTTGTTAACAGGCAGTTAAGAAGGTTTTTCCAATTTTGACAGGTCTACTGCGGGTTTCCCGACGTCCGGACACCACGCCAGGTAAGTGTGGTGTGCTGTGGGTCTATTGTAATGCTTCTTCATTGATGACAGCTGCAGAAGTGGTGTGAAGGATCCAATGGTACCCTGGTGAGTTTCAGAGGTAAGAAAATGTTGGGAAAATCATTTTTAATGTATTTAGACTTTTCTGTAGGTAACAAGTTTTGAAGTGGTTGTATAGTCCCACCTCACTGGGAGAACCTCTCTTACCAGTGACAGATCGCTTCTGTAACCTCACCTGCAGCTGCCATCTGTTCTAGCCTAAGGAGGGAGTCACTGGAGAGCCTGGGTGCAAGGGCTCCTCTTTTCATCCTCTTTTCATCCTGGGTACAAGGGCTCACCTTTGTACAGTGATTGTCAGTGTTTGCAGCACCTCAATGCTGTCAAACACTGAAAAATCACCTGTCAAAAAAAATTGTGTGTGGCCCCTTTAAGAAAACCGGCAGATCACGTGTCATCAACTGATGTCATCTGACACCGGCTTTCTCTTAATTGGCCGGCAAGCCTGCAGGGTGGGCTTAACAAGGCCAATTGACGCAAAATAGCGTCTGTGTGTTGGACGTCATTGGGGGCGGGATCAGAACCCGGAAGGCAGCTGTCCCGCCCCCAAGCCGCATCGAAAGGTAAAATCCAGTCCATTTTCTTTTAAGTGACCCTCTCCTACATCTCTGTAGGTAAGGAGTCGCTCTCTCTCATAGTGCAGGTGGGATAAGGAATTCACTCCGTGCAGAATGCCAGCAGTGCAAATCTACAATTTGCCAATGTATCTCAGCGTAATAGAGACCCAACACACTGGTTCACCTCCTATTTTCAGCTTATCTTTTAATTGGTGCCAATGATAGACTAAATAAAGGCAAACAAAGTCTGGACTGAACTAGTCTCTTTCACCTGAATAATATATATTTTTAATAAAGTATGGGCCTTCTGCAGTTTCACTTGATTTACTTTGGGAGGGGAGGAAACAGAGAAATTTTACAGAGTAAATCAGTAGACTAATTGAGTTAGATAGATTCTGTGGGGGAAAAATTCAGTTGGTTGCGCCTCCCGTTAGCGCCTTAAGAGGGCGCTAATGGGGCACAAAGCAACTAGCGCCCGGGCGTGGCGATGTTTGCGCCGCTCGCAAAATTAACTAGACATTTTGCAGCGGCACTAAACACTACCGCCACGATCTCCTGAGCCGGCAGATCGTGACGTCAGTCGAGTGCGCAACGCCCCGGTAGCGCCCCGGAGCAGATATTGAGTGGCGCCCCCTGCCTTACCGTCTGCCGCTAGCAACGACAGGTTGAGGGGAGCGTTTTGCAGTCAGGAAGGGACGGGGGGAGCGCTATTTAAAGGCGAACGCTTCCTGCCTTTTTTTGTTGGTGACATTTTTGCACCACGCATTCTGAGAGAGAGAGAGAGAGAGAGAGACTTCTGGAGAGAATCAACGCTGTGTGAAGGAGTTTTGGGTACTGAGCAGCACTTTGCAGGTTCATTTTGATTTGCCCTTCCTTGCATCTATTTAGAAGAGACTGTGGGGGCTGCACTCTGAGCTCTTTCCCTGGGCCTCTCCATTGTTCTTTCCAGCAGATTTGATGTACAGGTCTCTCCAGGCCGAGATTCGAGGCTGCAATGAGCAGGATGTGGATGGAGAGCAAGATCAACCCTCCCCTTTAAGAACTGGCCGGCACCATTGTGTCTCTGTTCCATTGCTGACTGACAGCACATGAGCTTCGCCAGC
The DNA here is from genome assembly GCA_030390025.1 of Squalus acanthias. Lineage (NCBI taxonomy): Eukaryota > Metazoa > Chordata > Chondrichthyes > Squaliformes > Squalidae > Squalus > Squalus acanthias. Next base: position 33,580,656 of record CM059431.1, on the reverse strand, counting down.
GCTCTGAGGTAGCGCCTCGCTCCTCGGCCTTTGTGCCTTAAAACAGGTGTGAAGTGCCTGATTTAGCGCTTCAATCACCTCCAGGGGCGATAAAAGTCAAGTTTGCAGTCGGAGGCGATAATTAGCGCCAGGCGCTAATCTTTGCGCCCGGATGATAATTGCGCCCCAAATGCGGCGATACTGAATTTTTCCCCCTATGATTGTACATGGCTTGATGGGCCAATGGTCTTTTCTTTTTACTTATTTTCTAATTTTCTACTGTACAGTACTTACAATGCCTATTTATAACTAACTAGGCACATGAGATGCAGGCTGAAACAAGGTTTAATGCAGCTATTTAAAGCAGATTACGTACGTGATGTAGCTGTTATGCAAGGAACTGATTTAGAAAAGTGCAGAGCATTTAGCATTATAGTGTCACGCAGTCATGTGGCATTTTGAGACTCATTCACAGGGGAATGTGACTGTTAGAACACAAAATATCAAACAAGAGTTCATCGCTGTGTACTTGCAGCAGTCACAATGAATTACAGTTTTCTGGACAATGTTACAGTTTGTAAGTCAGTTATAATACTGATTCAGCTTCAACAGTTGTTGAACTGTGGTCAGATTAATTCTTGAAAGGGTGTGGTTTGCTGCCAACTAGGCAAAGATGACCAAGATCCAAGAATCTCCTATCAGACGTGTAACTTATTTTCTTCTGGCATGTCATGTTGTTACCATTCTTGTCTTAAGTCTTTTTTTTGTTTAAATTTTTGCATCATGCTTGCTACTGTTTTATTTGGCAGGAGTGAGAAATGGTTTGCGGATACATTTATTTGGAAAACCCAACCATTTGGTATTTTATAGCGACTGTCAAATGTTATCATATTTATACAGTGGCAGTGGCTTCCAGAGCAGTGTGATAACCCATGCGATGCCATTTTCTCATGGGACTACTTACATTTGTCTTAAGCTGCACTGTGCAACCAGGTTTCTCACTGCTGTTATCACTCTGTTCCAAAGTCTAAAAACAGTATTTGGCATTGAAGGGGGCTGTAGATGCAGCCACATTGTCGCTACCAGGAGAACTAGTGATATCTGTAACCATTCCTTGCAACCACTAGTGCTGAGCACAGGCTCAATTGGGCTAATGGTATCCATGAGAGCACCCCAATAGTCCCAATTAAGTCCTGAAAGCCCTGAGCTAGGGTTCTGTTCAGCCCATCTATGGAAGTAGTCATTGTTGCCACTCCGGAAGCATTAACTGCCCTTAGAGGCTCTTCCAGATGTTCTGATGCTACAGTAATCTTCTAGACTCACCGGGGTGTTTCACGTAATGCCATGCCTCCTACGTTGTATTGGATATGTGATTCCTCCAATTTATCCACAGTTTGCAACACGAGTGGAGACTGTCTCCACTGCCTGTACATGCGATCTGTGCTCCTGAATCATAGATCTGGGCTCCTGAGATTTTAGTCCTTGTGCTGCTTAGCTGAGGGAAGTTGTTTCTTCCCCCTCTGGAGAGAAACGGTTGTTTCTTCATCACTCTCTCCCAAGTCGTCCTGTTCACTGGTGCTCTATGATTCACATTGTGATATATCCACTGTCTCACTATTTACCTAATTCTGAGTGAATGTAGCTGGAATAAGTAAAGTGCCATGACCGTGTTGGCTATCTGGTGAATCAGGTAAATATGTCCTGCTTAGCAGCTGCTTGTCCAATCTTTCTTTCTGTAAACGTTCAGCACCTGTGAGGGGCACAGAAGACACTCCTTTTAGTAGGGTGCACTCTGGATTGTGAATCAGAAAATGTGACGAAGCAATAGTAGGAGGCCTTTCAAGTAATCAGAATGTCTGAAGACAGTAGAAACTCACAGTACTATAAGCAATCCATCTCATAACCAACTTGAACCTGATGGCTTTCCTCCAACTTCCACATCTCCCATTGCCTTCCCAGTGTCTAACTGCCGAGGGGTTATAGAACTTCCTCCTCATGCCTACTCAGGGATCTGATGCTTGCTGATCCTCAAACTCTTGGCACTCCTTTGCCTCTGGTTTGCAAAGAACATAAAGATTTAATCATGCTATATACTAGTTCACAAAGCCATAAAATATAGTTCTAGCTTTTTCTCTTTCTCTCTCTCTCTCTCTCTCTATCTTCCATCGCTCCCCTCCCCCTCTCTCCCTCTCCTCCTCTGTCTCCTCCTCTGTCTATCTCTTCCTCTCTCTGATGCACAACTGGTTTAGCCATCCATCACCAGATCTGGTTGGATCATATCAAGTACTATCAGGCCTCATTCTCCACTGCTAAAACCGCCCACTACTCTAGGATGATCCTGGAAAGCAAAGAAAACCCACAGCTTCTTTCCTCCACTAGCAACAGTCTCCATAAACCCCTCTCTCCTGCCCCTCCACTCTCACCTCCAACAAGTGCCATGAGCTTAGACTTCTTTGTTACTAAGATTGAGACCATCGGTTCAGCTGCCTCTACTGCATCCTCCCCTTTCTCCTAGCTCTGAGCCCATGTCTTTCTCTAATTTCACTTCCATCTCCCCAAATGTCTTCTCTGAGCTCATCCCCAATTCCCACCAGACTGCAGATCACTCACCTTCCCTCCCTAGCCCCCATGCTAGCCACCATTATAAATAGTTCCTGTCAGGGACTGCCCCCTCCCTTTCAAAACCACTGTCATCACCTCCTCCCAAAAAAATCCACATTCAGCTCCTCTGTCCTTGCAAACTACCGCCCCATCTCCAACTTCCTTTTCCACTCCAAAGTCCTTGAACGTGCTGTCGCCTCCCAAATCTGTGCCCATTCTTTCCTGCAACTCCAGGTTTGAATCTTTCCCATTGGGCTTCCGTCCTGCCACAGCACTGAAATGGCCCAATCAAAGTCACAAATGACATCCTCTGTGACTGTGACCGTAGTGCATTATTCCTCCTTGTCCTCCACGAGCTCTCTGCAGCCTTTGACACAGTTGACCACACCATCCTCCTCCAACACCTCTTCTCCATTGTCCAGCTCAGTGGGACTGATCTTACTTGGTTCCAATCTTACCTATCTGACCGTTGCAAGAGCATCTAAAGCAATGGCTTCTCTTCATGCCCCTGCACCATTACCTTTGGAGTCCCCCAAGGATCTATGCTTGCTGCTGTCCTCTTCCTCATCTATACGCTGCCGCTTGGTGACATCATCCCCAGATATGGGGCTAACTTCCACACATAAGGTGACAATATCCAGCTCTACCTCTCCACTACCTGTCTCGACTCTTCCACTACCTCAGTGTTGTCAGTCTGCTTGTCTAACATCCAGCCTTGGATGAGCCGCAATTTCCTGCAGCTAATCATTTCTAAATGTAAAAATTCAAAATTTTCAGGGGGAGTATGCTCCCTTTTGTACCTTTAAAATTTGTATTTCCTTCTTCAGGCTTTCATGTATTTATGTTTTTTTCCCCTCCAATACAAGGGAAGGAATGTTGGGTATACATACAGGTGAAGTCACATGTCATAAGCTTATAATCGGGATCATTCTTGAGTTGTCAGCTTTTTGCGGGCATTGTCATCTTTTTTGAACCTGTTGGTCACATTTTGCTAGTTTTCTAGGTTGTCATGTAAGAGCAGTAATTGGGTCATGCTTAAGATTTTAAATTATGTAGTTTTAAAGAAGATTGTTGAAAATGTGCATAGTAATTTAATAGTCACCATAATTTCACGTGAATTGTTTTTCTGGAGCTGGCTTCCATCTTGAAAATATCTTCTGCAGGGATATTACATTCATGGAGATATTTCTGCTCCAAGTATCACTACAAGTCACAGAGTTAATTTGAATATTTAGATGCATGATCAAATTTGGATATGTCACTACATTTGTTATCTGCTGCTTTATTTATTTGCTACTTCGGTTCTGTACAACGAGCCATAAAGCTCCTCATTGTGGCAGATTTATGGCAGTAATCGGAGAAGAAGTAGATCTAGTGACTATATAATAAACTTCACTTCTCACATGAGTGTAATAATATGTGTTTGTCTCGGTGTATTTCAGCATCAGTTGAGTAAATGAAGTTTCCTCAGCAATGAAATTTAAATTGACACAGCCTGCCATATCCTTTTTGTAAATTTCTCCCTGCCACACCTTTGTCCCTGATGATCTTGACTGCTCATATGCAATTGTTATAGTTTTTATTATAGCTGTCTTTCTTTCCCCTGCCCCAGCCACCACCCTACCCATTTCCATATATTTATGATCACACGAGTGTGGGCTTATGTTCAAATTGTGCTCATGTTTTAACCTGCAGTATTCCTGCTGTGGTTTCAGCATAAAGGAACAATCCATAGTGAGCATTAACATTTATTCTGATAGGATCCTGGGGTGAAAGTTAATTAGCTTGTGTCATAGCATAGACAAAGGGAAATAGATTAGCTGAATGTTGTGATGAATTTACCCACCATACATGACTTCACAATTTGGAAATAAAACCAAGGGAGTCACATATTTTAGAAGAACTATCTTTCAGTGCAAGTTTATTATCAGCAGCCAGGATCAAAATAGCAGTTTTAATGTTATTCTGTTCTTTCTTTCTATTCTGACATTTAATGGTGCTTAATAAATTCAATCTTGGTAGTGAGTGAAAAGCTCTCCGAAAGAAAGATTTATTAGTTTAGCAGCTTCTGGTCTGATTTAAAGTAGAGGGTTTCTAATCAAGTTTTTATGTTACCCTGGTGAGTTCCCCATGGCTTTCAGTAGCAGGTTAGTCAATAAATGGCAAAGTGCCTGTTTCAAAAGACTTTAATGGACACACGACTAATTATTATTTTAAATCTTTATATAAGAAAACCTGAAGATGTTATTACTGTCCAAGTGCAGTTAAATATTTTTACTATTAAATAGTCATATCTTTAATTTTAACATTTTTAATTTTCTGGATAACTTTTATTCTGACAAATCTTACTATTTTCCTTCGTATTAACCTATTCAATTTAAAGGTGGCAGGGCATGTTGAGATAGCGGTTAAAAAAGCTTGCGGGATCCTGGGCTTCATAAATAGAGGCATAGGGCTCGATTTTGCCAGACCCGAGGAGGCGGGATTGGAGGCGTGTGAGTTGTTAAAATCGCCAAAAATGGCGGGCGGACCCGATCCCGTCTCCATCCCACCTTCGAGCAATTTTCCCAAAAGCGTGTTTTCTGACCCACTTTCCATCCCGCCTCTTGGAGGCGGGATAGGCCCTTAAAAAGCACTTAACAAGCACTTAATTGCCTCTATAATCCCATTTTGAGAGGCCTATCCGATTTTTAGTCATTCCCCCCATCCCTCACGCCTCCTCTGGAACACGCCAGGTAATGCTGGTGGCCTCACAAGTGGATTGCTTACAAACAGCTGCAGCTCCACCATTACAAAGGAGTTTTCACCAATGATCATTTGCAGGTGGCAGAACTTTGTTGTTTCACGTCTAGGGAAACTTTTAGCAGGCATACTCAGTGTTGTGGAAGTTTGGAGCCTGACATCCATCTCCAGTGTGACCTCCTGGGAAACCCCTCTCCCCACCTTGACTAAGCGCTTCCTCAACTGAGGCATATACCAGAAGCATGGTGACCATTTAATTCCTTTCCTCCTGGACATCAGATTCGGATGAAGACCAGCCGCGGCAGCAGCAGAACCATGAGCAACAGCAGGAGCAACAGCAGGAGCATCAACAGGAGCGCCAAGCTGCTAGTCACCCACCTGAAGATGCACAGGCCAGAAGTCGCCAGAGCGCGACCATATTGCTGCCCGGGATGCAAGGGACGCACTCATGTTGGTCACATTTGCTTAGCCTGTACAATCAAATACTTTTGCCTCGCACCTTCTTACCAGAGCATCGACAATGGACAAGAACCTGCGGATTCCTATCACTCTGACCACCATACTGACAATTGCAAGTCGCTCTAAGCCCTCAATGTGAAGTCCCATTTGCGAAATGACACAGGCCACAACTTCAACAGTTTGCCATCAGAATTTTTTATCACAACAAGCAACTGGTGGCATTTGAAAAATAAACACAACATAACACCCAAGTGACTACCCTTGTGACTACTTGTGCATTATCTTCCTCTTACGCGTGCTCCTACGTGGTGCTTCCCCTGTGGCTTCAGCAGATGTGGAGGCCCCTTGCTCACTTTCTTGCTGCTCCTGTCTCGACACCGTTGGCGGCCGTCCTCTGGGGTTGCGAACCTGTGAGGGCTTGGCAACAGTCTGCTGCTCCTGCGGCTGTGCAGGGGATGAGATGCCCATCTCAGTTGGGTGAGGACTCTGGTAGGGCTCTGACCGAGGGCTTTGCAGTGGCATGGTCGTTTGAGCGCTTGGAGAGGAGCCCCCACTTCCTTGTTGTCTGCCACCAACATCCCTCTCATGGGTCAGCTCCACTTCAGAGCTAGCAAGTGGCTTGACAGCACCTTGCTGCACTTCAGGGGGGCCATGAGGACCCGTTTCTGCACTGGAAGTCCTACTCCAGAGGACTTCCATGAAGGTCTGGTTTCTATGCTAAGTAGCTGACCATCGCTCCTCAAGAGATGCCAGTCTATTCTGAACAATGACCATGTTTTCTACACTCTGGCGATCTCTCCTCTACTGTAGCCATCGTTTCCACGGAGGTTGCCATCCTTTCCGTGGTGATGCGTTCATGTGCCAATGCCTCCACAAAGGCTCTGCTCATGTTCGCGATGGACTCCTCCATTCGCTCGACACTCGCAGCGACCCTGGAGACAAAACCTGCCAGAGACCCCTGCACCTGTTCCTGGAGTTCCAGCACCGCTCTCGTTCTGGATGGACCTGGAGGCACAGGGTCGACATGCAGCTGAGCCGAGCTGGCAGAGTCCTGCGCCCTCTGACGAGGACTCTCCACTGCTGTCCCTGTCTCCACCATCTGCTGATGCTCACTTGTGAGCTGTGATACACCAGGTGCCAACACTACTCTATCTTGCGAAGGTCCCACAGAGGTGTGAGTGTCTGCGCTGGTGCTGGGTGTGCTGAATTCTGCTGAGGCTGCGCCCTCAGAGGTTGCAGCTTCCTCTGAGGAGTCTGGAAGCTCAGGCTCTTCCTCCTGGACAGTGGGGACAGGGGCTTTCGATGGTCCTGTTGGGGGAGTAAAGGAAATAGTTAGAGATGTGAGGTCACGGTTACATGAACATTGAATAGTGCAGATGATCATAAGTATATATGCATATATATATGCATATTCTGCTCGATCCCGGCGATTTCCAGTGCCGCCTCCTCCCAGGTGGTGAGCTGGGCTACTGAGGGTGGCCCTCCTCCTGTCATGGCTCTTTCCCTCTTATTGTGGGCTCTCTTTTCCTGCAATGAGGGACACAAATGGAGTTTGAGTGAGAATGAAGGAGTGAGTCTAGATAATCCATAGCATAGATGCTTAGAAGGATACAAAGGACCATCCCTGTGTGTTGAAAGTTGTTGTTGTCATGACATCACAGTGATAGGGAGTGTGAGGGCTGCATGGTCGAATAGTTAAGTGAATGTGACCTTCGAGAGAGAGGGAATGGGTAAGGGTGCAGGCATGTAAGGGTCAAGTGGCATGTGGAGGAAGAGGTTGGCAAAGCAGAGTGCTGGTGAGGAGAGGCGATGGGGATCAGATTGAGGGTGATGGGAAAGCCATACTAATTTTTCCCTGTGCGGAGAAGGTCATGAAACCTCTTCCTGCATTGCAGCCAGGTTCTGTGGCTCAGCGAAGTGGAGTTGACCTCCTGGGCCACTTGCAGCCACACAGCTTTTGTCTGCTGGGGTGGCTTTTTTCTCCCTGAGGAAGGAAACAGCACCTCCTTATTACATCTGGCTCCGTGCACCAGAGCCTGGAGGGAGGGCTCATCAAACCGAGGTGCACACTTTTGCTTGATCATTGACATTGTCGGGAAATCAACACCTTCATACAATTTGCAGAGCCTTTGCAGTCTCCAGAGGAAGCAAGGCTGCTTGCAGGTCTTAAATCCAGCAGCATTGATGACGTCATCGGAGGCGACTTTCTGTATGAAAAGACTCATTGGGCCAGGTGTTCCCACATGCAGGAAATCAATTGCCCAATTAGGGGAAAATCCCACTTTTTCAGCACTTCACTTAGGAGTCGGGATCCTGACACGATTTCCACCTGACACGCCCTAGCCCGCCCACACTGACAAAATCCAGCCCATAGAGTACAAAAGCAAGGAAGTTATGATGAGCCTTTATAAAACACTGGTCCAACCTCAATTGGAGTATTGTGTCCAATTCTGGGCACTGCACTTTAGGAAGGATGTGAAGGCCTTAGAGAGGGTGCAGAAAAGATTTACAAGAATGGTTCCAGGGATGAGGGACTTCAGTTACATGGATAGACTGGAGAAGCTGGGGTTGTTCTCCTTAGAGCAGAGAAGGTTGAGAGCAGATTTGATAGAGATGTTCAAAATCATGAGGGGTCTAGACAGAGTAGATAGAGAGAAACTGTTCCCATTGGTAGAAGGGTCGAGAACCAAAGGACACAGATTTAAGGTGATTGGCAGAAGAACCAAAGGCGACATGAGGAAAAACTTTTTTATGCAGCGAGTGGTTAGGATCTGGAATGCACTGCCTGAGAGGGTGGTGGAGGCAGATTCAATTGTGGCTTTCAAAAGGGAATTGGATAAGTACCTGAAGGAAAAAAATTTGCAGGGCTACGGGGAAAGGGCGGGGGAGTGGGACTAGCTGAAGTGCCCTTGCAAAGAGCTGGCACGGGCTCGACGGGCCGAATGGCCTCCTTCTGTGCTATAACCATTTTATGATTCTATATAAAATTAACGTTTGACAACTCAAGCAAAAAGGATAGAAATGAATCTGTTTTTACTGCTGCATATGGTCTGTTTTTACAAGTCCTTTCTAGGCCCAGAGGCAGCATAGCTTTTCACATATTAACCTGAATTGATAGTAAATCGATGATACACATTGAAATGGGATGAGTTCTCAGTTAATTCCGTTCCTTTAAAAAACTATACTTTGCTGTTGGTGACCTACGAATGAGATAGTGGGTCAGAAGAATTTCCCGAGTTTGAGGTTTTAAATACGGCACAGCCAGCCTTTTTTCCAAGGGTATTGCACCCATAGGTGTTGCTGTGAGCATGTTTCATGACATAATGTTACATAATTGAGAGGTCGCACAACACCAGGTTATAGTCCAACAGTTTTATTTGAAATCACAAGCTTTCGGAGCTATCGATTGCTCCTTCCTCAGGTGAAGTAAATTAGATACAGAATCGCCAAAGCATATATAGATAGAAAACAAAGCATGTGTACTTTACAATTGCAGACCAATAAATTAAATCATCCTGACTATCTGCCGAGGTGTGATAAAGTTAATTAAGTCAGCCAGGAAGGTACCACATCAAAGACATAGCAAGATACAACTGAGACAATGAGGTGTAGTCGCAGGGGTTCTAACGTGTCAAAAGCTGCCGTCTGTATGTAAAACGAAAAGCTTTAAAATTTTTTTACTTTTTTACTGGGAAAATTTTTACTTTTTTACTGGGAATCACATCTGTGAACAAGCTAACGACGACTCGAGTCCGGATCACGTCATGTATCGTGACATAAACCCAAGATCCCGATTGAGACTGTCTTCATGAGTGCGGAACTTGGCTATCAGTTTCTGCTCGATGATTTTGCGTTGTCGTGTGTTTCTAAGGTTGCCTTGGAGAACGCTTACCCGCAGATCCGAGGCTGAATGTCCTTGACTGCTGAAGTGTTCCCCGACTGGGAGGTAACAATCCTGCCTGGCGATTGTTGCGCGGTGCTCGTTCATACGTTGTCTCAGTGTCTGCATGGTCTCGCCGATGTACCATGCCGCGGTGCATTCTTTCCTGCAACGTATGAGGTAGACAACGTTGGCCGAGTCACATGAGTATGTACCATGTACCTGGTGGGTAGTGTCCTCACGTGTGATGGTGGTATCTGTGTTGATGATCTGGCATGTCTTGCAGAGTTTGCCATGGCAGGGTTGTGTGGTGTCGTGGTCGCTGTTATCCTGAAAGCTGGGTAATTTGCTGCGAACGATGGTACTTCTGAGGTTAGGCGGCTGTTTGAAGGCAAGTAGTGGAGGCGTGGGGATGGCCTTAGCGAGGTGTTTGTCGTCATCGATGACATGTTGAAGGCTGCGAAGAACATGGCGTAGTTTCTCCGCTCCGGGGAAGTACTGGACGACGTAGGGTACCCTGTTGGTTGTGTCCCGTGTTTGCCTTCTGAGGAGGTCTATGCGATTTTTCGCTGTGGCCCGTCGGAACTGTCGATCGATGAGTCGAGCGTCATATCCCGTTCTTACGAGGGCGTTTTTCAGCGTCCGTAGGTGTCCATCGCGTTCCTCCTCGTCTGAGCAGATCCTGTGTATTCGCAGGGCTTGTCCATAGGGGATGGCTTCTTTAACATGGTTAGGGTGGAAGCTGGAGAAGTGGAGCATCGTGAGGTTGTCTGTGGGCTTGCGGTAGAGTGAAGTGCTGAGGTGTCCGTCTTTGATGGAGATTCGTGTGTCCAGGAATGAGACCGATTCTGAGGAGTAGTCCATGGTGAGTTTGATGGTGGGATGGAACTTGTTTATGTTATCGTGTAGTCTTTTCAGTGATCCTTCGCCATGGGTCCAAAGGAAGAAAATGTCGTCGATGTATCTGGTGTACAGCGTTGGCTGGAGGTCCTGTGCAGCGAAGAAGTCTTGCTCGAACTTGTGCATGAAGATGTTGGCGTATTGGGGTGCGAATTTGGTCCCCATGGCTGTTCCGTGTGTTTGGGTAAAAAAATGGTTGTCGAAGGTGAAGACATTGTGGTCAAGGATGAAGCGGATGAGTTGTAGGATGGCGTCTGGAGATTGGCTGTTGTTGATGTTGAGTACTGAGGCTGTTGCAGCGATGCCGTCATCGTGGGGGATACTGGTGTAGAGTGCCGATACGTATCGGCACTCTACACCAGTATCCCCCACGATGACGGCATCGCTGCAACAGCCTCAGTACTCAACATCAACAACAGCCAATCTCCAGACGCCATCCTACAACTCATCCGCTTCATCCTTGACCACAATGTCTTCACCTTCGACAACCATTTTTTTACCCAAACACACGGAACAGCCATGGGGACCAAATTCGCACCCCAATACGCCAACATCTTCATGCACAAGTTCGAGCAAGACTTCTTCGCTGCACAGGACCTCCAGCCAACGCTGTACACCAGATACATCGACGACATTTTCTTCCTTTGGACCCATGGCGAAGGATCACTGAAAAGACTACACGATAACATAAACAAGTTCCATCCCACCATCAAACTCACCATGGACTACTCCTCAGAATCGGTCTCATTCCTGGACACACGAATCTCCATCAAAGACGGACACCTCAGCACTTCACTCTACCGCAAGCCCACAGACAACCTCACGATGCTCCACTTCTCCAGCTTCCACCCTAACCATGTTAAAGAAGCCATCCCCTATGGACAAGCCCTGCGAATACACAGGATCTGCTCAGACGAGGAGGAACGCGATGGACACCTACGGACGCTGAAAAACGCCCTCGTAAGAACGGGATATGACGCTCGACTCATCGATCGACAGTTCCGACGGGCCACAGCGAAAAATCGCATAGACCTCCTCAGAAGGCAAACACGGGACACAACCAACAGGGTACCCTACGTCGTCCAGTACTTCCCCGGAGCGGAGAAACTACGCCATGTTCTTCGCAGCCTTCAACATGTCATCGATGACGACAAACACCTCGCTAAGGCCATCCCCACGCCTCCACTACTTGCCTTCAAACAGCCGCCTAACCTCAGAAGTACCATCGTTCGCAGCAAATTACCCAGCTTTCAGGATAACAGCGACCACGACACCACACAACCCTGCCATGGCAAACTCTGCAAGACATGCCAGATCATCAACACAGATACCACCATCACACGTGAGGACACTACCCACCAGGTACATGGTACATACTCATGTGACTCGGCCAACGTTGTCTACCTCATACGTTGCAGGAAAGAATGCACCGCGGCATGGTACATCGGCGAGACCATGCAGACACTGAGACAACGTATGAACGAGCACCGCGCAACAATCGCCAGGCAGGATTGTTACCTCCCAGTCGGGGAACACTTCAGCAGTCAAGGACATTCAGCCTCGGATCTGCGGGTAAGCGTTCTCCAAGGCAACCTTAGAAACACACGACAACGCAAAATCATCGAGCAGAAACTGATAGCCAAGTTCCGCACTCATGAAGACAGTCTCAATCGGGATCTTGGGTTTATGTCACGATACATGACGTGATCCGGACTCGAGTCGTCGTTAGCTTGTTCACAGATGTGATTCCCAGTAAAAAAGTAAAAATTTTCCCAGTAAAAAAGTAAAAAAATTTTAAAGCTTTTCGTTTTACATACAGACGGCAGCTTTTGACACGTTAGAACCCCTGCGACTACACCTCATTGTCTCAGTTGTATCTTGCTATGTCTTTGATGTGGTACCTTCCTGGCTGACTTAATTAACTTTATCACACCTCGGCAGATAGTCAGGATGATTTAATTTATTGGTCTGCAATTGTAAAGTACACATGCTTTGTTTTCTATCTATATATGCTTTGGCGATTCTGTATCTAATTTACTTCACCTGAGGAAGGAGCAATCGATAGCTCCGAAAGCTTGTGATTTCAAATAAAACTGTTGGACTATAACCTGGTGTTGTGCGACCTCTCAATTTTGTCCACCCCAGTCCAACACCGGCATCTCCGCATCATAATGTTACATGACAGGGTCACCCAAAGGAAAAAGTATTAACTATGATGGATAGGAGAAATGCAGTGGATGCAGTGTATGAGGACGTTCAGAAAGCCTTTAACAAGGTATTTCATAGGAAACTATTGAAGACGATTAAATGCTATGGAATTAGGGGAAAGGCGGGAAGGGGAAATTGGATTAAAAACTGATCAGAAGGGAGGAAACAGAGTAGGATTTAAGGGCAGTTGCTCAGAATGATTGGAAGTGGGTAGTGGTGTCCCACACGGTTCTGTTCTGGGATTGCTTCTGTTCACTGTACAGAAAAATAATTTGGCTTTATGGCTCGAGGGAGTGGTGTCCAAATTTGCAGATGATATTAAGATAGGAGGCATAGTAAATAATTCTGAGGGCCAATGGAAGCTGCAAGGGGATAGTGATAAGATGGTGAACTAGGCAAAAAAGTGGCAGATGGAATTCAATGTCAGTAATGTGAGGTGGTACATTGTAGTTAAATAAAATAAATGGAATTATTATACTTTGAATGGGGGGAAAACTGGATGATGGGAATGAGCAAAGAGATTTGGGGTTCAGGTTCACAAGAAATTAAAAGCAGGATCTCAAGTGGATGAGGCCATAAAAAACCTCATGGAATTCTGGGTTTTCTGGCAAGAAGTGTAGAATCGAAAAATCGAGGTGTACTGGCGAGTCTATGTAAAATCTTAGTAAGGTCACAGTTGGAGTACTATGTACAGTTTTGGGCTCCACACTATAGGAAAGATGTTGAGGCAATAGAGAGGGTACAGCACAGATTCATTAGGATATTGCCTGGTATGAGGAAATACAAATACACAGAAAGACTTGAAGGGGGTGTCATTGGGTGATTTAATAAAAGTGTTTAAAATTATGAAGGGATGGGACAGAGTAGATAGAGCCAGACCATTTCCAGTGATTAAGGGGTCTGGAACAAGTGATTCTGAATGTAAGTTTATAAGTCAGCAATTTAGGACAGAGAGCAGGAGGAACTGTTTAACACAGAGGGTTGTGAGTCCACTATCAGTTATTTGGCCTGCATGTAAACGGAACAGTAAACTCTGGGACGCCAGAAAGGTAGAAAGAATTTGCGCAAAAGATAAAGTTAACCTTTCCAGAAAACCATAAGACAGCACAAGGAAATGCAGCATCTTACTCGTAAGATAAGAACCACCCAATGCATACAGAGCAGGTAAAAAGTTAAAAAAAAATGTGCAAGTAATCAAGTACTGAAAAGCTTCAGCAAAAGAAACCGAAGGAAATGGCGAAAGAAAAGTTGGAACTCAAGAGCCAGAATTCAGAAGGTAAACAAAACAGCAAATGTGCCTCCTACCCCCACTGGGACTATGGCTCCTTCCCCCCCCAACTCAGATGTAAATCCCACCAAGGCCCCGCCAAAATTAGGCATATATAAGAACATGACAACCCAAAGGAAAAATCAAGCAGCATCAACCCCAGCTCACACACTGAAGCAAAAATTTGACCGAGACAACCCCCACCCAGGAGGCAGAAATCTAAGAATGGCAACCCGAATCCAGTGAGACCACCCATTCAAGGAAAATTAATTCCTTCTGTCCAGAGATTGTTCATACAGAAAGTGAAACAGGAAAACAAAAGGTAAAATTTACATTTATATACTGCCTTTCGTGTCCCACAAACAGCAGTGACATAGATGACCAGATAATCTGTTTTAGTGGTGTTGGTTAAGGGACAAATGTTGACCAGGACATCTCCCCTGCTCTTCTTTGAATAGTGCCATGGGATCTTTCACATCCACCTGAGAAGGAAGACAGGCCTACAGTTTACTATCTCATCTGAGAGATGGCACTTCTGACAATGCAGCACATCCTCAGTAGTGCACTGAAGTCACAGTCTAAATTATGTGCTCATCTCTAGTGTGGGGCTTGAACCAATGACTTTCTGACTTAAAGGCAGGAATGCTATCATTGAGCCAAAGCTGACACTAGTCCTGGAACACCCTTTCCTGGTTTACTAAATGGGTAAACCTCAGAAAACCCTGGGGGATTGCAGTGGGGTTACAGACCTGACGTAACAGCCTGGAAATTCCTGGGTCCCTGCTCTGTTAGTGTAAGTGTACACAGCAGAACTTATGCCGACTAAAATCAGAGGAGGATGACCCCATCAGAAATTCCGGCATCAGAAAATGTAAATAATGCTGCTAGAATAAGGGCTGGATGCCAGCCAGCATGGGGCCAAATCTGCTGAGGGAGTCCGGAACATTTGTGAAGGGGAGGGAATAAAGATGCAAATTTCCTATTTAAAGACCTGCATGCAAGTGAAGGGCCGAGGCAGGCTCTTGGCCGAGGGACTGAAATGGCTGGAGCTAAAGAAAGAAAAAAGGTGAGCGTCTAATCTTTCAGAAGCTGATGTGGAATTGCTGCTGACCCAAAATAGAGAATGGAGGGATGCCATTGTTGGGGTGCCAGGAAAGAGGACATTACATAGAACAGCATGGAGCGCATGGAAGGAAGTTGCTGTGGCTGTGAGTGGATGCTCCTTAACCCCAAGGACCCTCTTAGAGGGTTAGGAGAAGTTTAATGATCTCACTAGGCCAGTAAAAGTAAAAGGGGGAAAAATTCAGCTGCTTGCGCCTCCCGTTAGCGCCTTAAGAGGGTGCTAATGGGGCGTAAAGCAGCTAACGCCCGGGCGCAGCGCCGCCCACGCCTCCCGAAAAATTCAGCGGGAGGTTAGCGGCGGCGCCAGCCGGTAGCGCCCTGTGGCGCTGCGCCGCCGGCGATGACGTCATCGCCGTGCGCAGCACCCCGCTCGCGCTCCAGCCGCGATCTTCAGTCGCGCCCCCTGATTTACCGCCAGACGCTATGTCCGACGGGTTCAGGGAGGCGTACGTGCGGCCGGGGCGGCGATATTTAAAGGGGAAGTGGCAGGCGGCCATTTTTGTTGCTGGCCGCCTGCCAGCACCTGCCCCCGTTGCTGTCCCCGGCCCCCGTGAAGCCCCCCCACCGTGAAGTGCCGGCTGTGCTCCAAGAGCCCGGCACTTCTCTTGAGTGCCGGGCTCTTTTGCTGGCACTCCCGATCCCTGGGGGCCCAGCTGGGCCCCGGTTCGCGCTGCGCAGGGTCCCTCCCCTTTAAGAAGGGGAGGAAGGCCTGCAATACCGCGGCGCGACGTGCCGCAGCGCGTGGCGCTGCGGCACGTAGCGCCAGGATATTCCCTCGCAGCGCCCCAAGAGGGATGCGGGGTGCTTCCAGTGGCGCCCCGCTTCCCTCTTGGGGCGCAACCACTGAAGTTCCGGCGCGGGGCCGCTAATTTTTTCGGGGCGCTAAAAGTCGCGCCCCGGCGAGGTTAGCGCCCCAAATGGGGCGCGACTCAATTTTTACCCCAAAGTGTTTTCAAATGAGTAACGGAATCACAGAGAAGCACATTCATATTCCCTAGAATAATAGTCGAGTATTGCCCTTTCGCATATTATATGGCTTATGTGCCCTGTCCCAGAAGCAAAATCGTTTGTCAGCCCTTATGTTAAGTGTCGTATATCCTGTAATGCATGCTAGCAAACTAAAGTCTCTCAACTTAGGTCCTTGCACCCTGACACCTACCATTACTACCATTCATTCCATAAATCCTGACTGACTGTGACTGCAGGATTTGGAGACTCTAGCAGCCAATTAACACTATGTATCCCCTGTAGGAGAAGACAGCACACAACATCAGGCTACTGGAGGTGGACATGATAACACATTTGATAGCACATGAAGAGGAAGCAATGGCATAATTGGTTTCAACTTTGGAGTGGCAATTAAGGATGGAGATAGGGAAATCTCTGTTCCTTTAGTGGGCTTGTGAGAACATCTGCCTTTTCTTTTTTAATGTTTCTATGTATTCTTCAATCTTTTCACCGGTCATCACTTTCCTCAGAAGAAATCCACAAAGTAGCTGATTAAGATGGAATGCTGCTCAAGTTAACAATAGAAACATAGAAACATAGAATCTAGGAGCAGGAGTAGGCCATTCGGCCCGTCGAGCCTGCTCCACCATTCAATACGATCATGGCTGATCATCCAAATCCAGTACCCTGTCCCCTGCTTTAATCCCCACAGTACACATATCCCACCCTACCCCCGTAACCCCATGTATTTAATTCCCCCTACCATATCCCATCCTATCCCCATAACCCCACATATTTAATCCCCCCCTAACACTAAGGGTCAATTTTATCATAGCCAAATCAACCTAACCCGCACATTTTTGGACTGTGGGACCGGAGCACCCGGAGGAAACCCACGCAGACACGGGGAGAATGTGCAAACTCCACACAGACAGTCACCCGAGGTCAGATTCGAACCCGGGTCCCTGGCGCTGTGAAGCACCAGTGCTAACCACTATGCCACCGTGTTGCCCAGACTTCAGAGGATGCAAGCCAGGACACAGCAGAGAACATTGCTGAAGAGCAAGACCTCACAGTCTACTCTACCTCTGGCAACACTGGTGACCGCTCACCCACCACGTCATTCATCCTCTCCCTTGCACTCAGCAGACTAGCGACACCTAATCAAAGGGGTACAAATTGTGTAGTTGAGGAATTGACATGTGATGGGACACAGAGCCCTGCTGTGTGCCAACATCCAACATCCAACATCCACTCATTACAGTTGGCAGTGCTAAGGCCCTCACCAAAATGGCGGCTGCCAAGTCCCGCGCCAGAGAAGGGCGTTAGAGTGGCTCCCGCCATTTTTCACTAGGAATCCAGCGCTAATGGGTGGCGGTAAGGTAGGGAATTTCTAGGCCAATGTTCCCAAAGCTTTCTACCACTGGGTGTTTCCTCACCTCATGTCTGGATCATGTCCCCTACTGTATGAGAGATCCAGGCAAGTCAATCAACTCAATGTGGAGGCATTGAATGAAGTACTGCAGGTTTTGGAGGAATCATCTGGAGGGATCATTGTCAACCAAATTGCAAAGTATACAGAGTAACATAAGAGCATAGAACTTGCTAGATGAAAAAAGACCAAGGTCCATCTAGTTTGGCTAGTGATAGAAAGCTTTGGTAACCATAGGTCCAAAGCCACCTGTTCCTCCCAAGCACGTTACACTTAACATATGTCACGACTAAAGGATATTTTGTTTACTCTCCCAGGAATTTAAAGATCTTTCTGATTCTGTCAGGTCTGTTCTTCCACTGATTGCTGGTAACCAGAATCCTTTTTCCAGTGCCAGTGGAGAAGCTGGTGTGCATGCCTCAGAGGTTGCTTAACCTCATGACAGCAGCACTGTGGAGTTCTGTATCAGCTCCCACAGAAGCCTTCATCTTTGCAGGATCAGGCTGCCAACGACCCCATGACAACAAGTCAGCCATCCCAGGATTTGGGGGCCCTGAGAGAAAGGCCCCCTCCATCTCAAGAGGCTCATAATATTTTGCAGCAGCAGTCTACATCTCAGCCTCAAGATCCTCAGATGGTACGTAAAAAAAACGTTACAATAAGGTAGAGAAAAATCCACATGGTCGCAAGGGTTATGCATGGTAACAGAACCAAATGATGTTTTTGTAATTAGTTGTAAGCAATCACTGCTTGGTGCTTGGTTCTCTTATATGATGATGGGTAACAGGTAATGTGCTGATGTTGAGGCTCAGTGTTAGGATGTGATGGCTAGCTCTGAAAAGTAAAGATTTTTACATAGTTTGGTGAAAGGAGACAGACTTTTGATGGTCTGAGATTTCTAAATAATAGTACTCTATTAATCTGTATAGGTATGCCAAATGAGTCTGTCTCTCAGGTGTCTTGCAGCCGTTACCACTGTCTGGGAAGGCGAGTACTTTTTCAATGCACCCTGAAACTGATTGGAATTTCTGGTGGGCTTGTACCCCAGTGGAACCTTGGCCTGTCAGAAATTCCTGTCCCAGCAAAGGCATAAATCCTGATTTACGTCCTCCTCCAATCCAAGAATTTCAGGGCTAATAGTTCTCTGTCCATTTTTCCTCTTCACTGCACATGCAAAATGCTGGTTTCTGCCACATCTTGGTTTTACACTCTGGAATTCTCTCCTTCAACTCTTCCACCAGCTATCTCTCTCCCCTCCTTCAAAATCATCTTCAAGTCCTGCCTCTTTGACCATTAATTCGATCCCCTAGTTCTCCTATTATTGCTTGGTGTCTGTTTGTCATCTTTGAAGTCCCTTGGGATGTAATACTACATTTATGTGCTATGTAATTACAAATTGTTGTCAATTCACTAATGAAACGCACAATTTTCAAAATTTATCTTAATGGCTATTCACTTGAGAAACATAGAACTTAATTTCCCGTATGGATTATGAACATTAAAAACTTTGCAGAATGCAGGATTCATGACTAAATTGTGAATGTTGGTAATACGGATGACATTTCCATACTCCCACTAGCATAGCAACCATACAGTAATTGATCATCTAAGTCTTTACTTAATTTAGTAATGTTTAATCTCATTCTTAATCAGATATTCATCTAGTCCTTATCTAAAGGAATGAATCAACATAATATTAATTGGATGTAAGTGCAAAATCTCACAGTCACAGGTAGATTTAACCCAAGGTAAAAGACCATGGGGTAAAAATTCACTTGGTTGCGCCACCCGTTAGCGCCTTAAGAGGGCGCTAATGGGGCGCAAAGCCGCTAACGCCCGGGCGCAGCGATGTTTGCGCCGCTCGAGAACTTAACTTGAGATTGTGCGGCGGCGCTAAAACTTACCGCTGCGACCACCTGCGCGCGCAGATTGTGACGTCATTCCATGGTGCAACGCCCTTGGGGCGCCCCGTAGCGGAAATTGAGTGGCGCCCCCTGCCTTACTGCCTGGCGCTTCCAACGACCAGAAGACTGGAACGCTATCAATCGCTGTGGGGCTGGGGGGGGCGCTATTTAAAGGGGGCCTCTTCCTGTCTTTTATTGTTGGTGGCATTTTTGAACTACGCATTCTGAGAGAGAGAGGGAGAGACTTCTGGAGAGATTCAACGTTGTGTGAAGGAGTTTTGGGTACTGAGCAGCACTTTGCAGGTTCATTTTGATTTGCCATTCCTTGTATCGATTTAGCAGAGACCGTGGGAGCTGCACTCTGAGCTCTTTGCCTGGTGCTCTCCATTGTTCTTTCCAGCACATTTGATGTGCAAGTCTCTCCAGGCCGAGATTCAAGGCAGCAATGAACAGGATGTGGATGGAAAGCAAGATTAACCATCCCCTTTAAGAACTGGCCCGTGCCATTGTGTGTGTGTTCCATTGCTGACTGACATTACATGAGCTTCGCCAGCGCTCCGAGTTAGCGCCTCACTGCTCGGCCTTTGCGCCTTAAGAGAGGTGTGCAGCGCCTGCTTTAGCGCTCCACTCACCTCCCGGGGCGGTAAAAGTGAAGTTTCCCGTCAGTGCCGATAATTAGCGCCAGGCGCTAATATTTGCGTCCGGACGATATTTGCGCCCCAAATGGGGCGCGACCTAATTTCTACCCCCATTTCTTCCATCTTCGCTCAGCCATCCTGTGGTTCCCCGGTCACAACATCTAGTTATCTCTTAAGTGTCTCCAATGTTTTCGGCTCTGAACCAGTGACAACCTTCTATCTTCTACTGAAAGGAAAATACGGATCTTGTTTCTCCAAAGTTTATTGTGTTGTGATGATTGTTGGGACAATATTATATTATACATTCAACAGGAATGTCTGACTCACCATAAAGTGTAATTTTTTTGCAAAAAATTCCCTTGTAGTAAAACAGGTTCACAATTTAGCCTATTAATAAAGGTCATGTTCTGTAAAGTGGAATAATACTTGCTTGAATGCCCTGTTGTATAATTGCTTCTGTTTTCAGATATTCATTTTAGGACATCAATTAAAGTGCCACTTCCTCTTATTCCACTTGTTCCTAATTTTCATATCAGTAGTTATACCAATTAGAATAGATGAACTGAGGTTGTGGGTGGAGGGGGAGAAAAATAATTGCAGGAGAAAAATTCATTTCAGTTTATAGGTGAAAAAGCTTTTCAGTTTTAAGTGCTCCCAACATCCATTAGCCGTGTTTGCAACTGATAAAATACCTGGAGAGTGGACACAAGTGAAAACCTCCCACATGAGCATGCTCTTTCAATATTTAGTTTTGTCTCCTTTGTACCTGATAAGGGAGTTGCAGATTTTCACATGGATGCAAGCTGGGTGCATTTATGCCCTTGCGTCCATTGAGTGCAGGTGTCTAGAAGGGGGTAAATGAAGGTTTGTTATCTTTAAATTTTGTAAATTATCTGCAAATTTTGCATGAATCTGTGTGTGGTGGTGATTCCATACACAATTATATATATATCCATACATAGGCACAAACACACACACATTATATATACTTTATGTGGGACTGTACTCAGGGTTTCTTTTTATTCTGGATGTATTCCATTGCAAATTAAATTAAGCTGCCAGAAATGCGACTACCAGGATGGTAGAAAGCAAACTAGATGGACCTTCGTCTTTTTTTGTCTAGCAATTCCTAGCACCGGGCGAGGCGAATCCAGCGTCGCATGGCAAATCCCCCCCCCCCCCCTCCCCGTTGTGCTACCAGGCAGATCATGACATCAGTGAGCGCACACACGCTCACTGTGCGCCCGATCTGCAAAATTCATTGTCGCCACTTACCTTAGCGCCTCAACCAGACAGCGACAGGGAGAGCTGGCGTGCAGCTGCAGGAAGCCGGCTCCAGCGACGCTATTTAAAGGCATTAGCGTTAATCACTTGCAGCTGTCAGGGCAGGTTCGTTTTAGTGGTTTCTTGTCAGTTTCACCCAGTGGAACAGTTTGTATGAGTATTTTAAAAATTCTTTTGTATCAGCAGGCTTCTGGCAAGTACAAAGTAGCTACATTTATTGCTCAAAGATTCAAACTTCTACACTGGGAACATTAATGGGGGCTCTATTGACATGCCACCTCGCCCGCCAGGATCTATGGCGGAGGGAGCGTAGGCAGTGAGAAATACGGGAACATGTGCACAGAGGGATGAGGAGGGACACCAGGAGGCCTTACCCTCCGAGGGTATTCCACAGCACTTCTCCTACCTTCAATTAAGTGAGGAGCAGTGTATTAGACGGCTCCACATCACCAAGGTGGTGGTCACAGAACTCTGCCACCTCCTCCAAATAGACCTCCAGCCTCACACCAAGATGACTTAAACCCCAGATCCCTTTTGCTCACCACATGCCCATCATACCATCCCTGTGTCATGCCATATCACAGCGTCCTCCTGGGCGCAAAGGCGAAATGAGAGAGACCACAAAATATTGCAAACTCCACTAATAAATGTATGCATAAACATATCACATATCTCCCATTCATTCTAATAACTAATGACCCTTGTGCCTGCCATAGTTGAATAGTTGTCATTGTGTGCAAGGCGTGAGATGTGGGTGTGAGTGTTGGTAGGTAGAGATTGTTGGTGGGTGAGCGCTGGGGGTGTAGTGCTTTGGGCAGTGTGTGAAGCTTGTGGTACAGATGGTGGTATGCAGCATTTGTTGAAGCATTCAATCACCCTGACCACCCGACTGAGGTGGATCTGCCATGAGCACACCTGCTTCAGTCCTCCAGCTCCTTCTCCTTGTTGTGCTTCTCCTTGCTGAGGCAGCTGCATAGCCAGCAATGCTGCGAATGAGGTGCTGCAGTATCAATGAACCTCCCCTTTAAGTACTGGGAAAAGCCTGTGGCAATGATGAGTTGCGATTAGACTGCACCCGATATTGGTCCACCCTTTCAGTGTAACGCCACTGAGCTAGGCCTTTAAGACTTGATTTAGCGCTCCAATCATTTCTTTGAGCAGTGAGAATGAATTTTGCGTGCAGTCTAAAGCATTAGCGCCTGGCGCTAATTCTCAAACTTTTCTAAAGATACCGCCCATTCCTGGGCTATAACGATTTCTAGCCCTATGTCCCTATGTTCCCCACTTATATTCTTTTTAGCCAGCATAAGATAGTCCAATTCGCACATCTTCATAGAGTTAATCTGCTTCTCAGAAGTCCTATCAGAAAGCAAGTTTGAGTGTTCTGAGAAGCACTTTCTTATTTGTTTCAGCTAGGCTCATTTGGTAGTACTGCACTCTTGCTCTGAGTCTGAAAGTCATGGGTTCAAGCCTCACTGGATGATTTGACCACATTAATACTTCAATGCAGTACTAAGGGACTGACTGGTGTATTACCAGAGGTGCTGCATTTTGGATGATATAGTAAAACCTAGTTTTGGTGGATGGAAAATATATTTGAACAAGAGCAGGGAGTTCTTCTCACCAACACACCTCCTTCAATCAACACCACCCAAAAAAAAGTAACTGGTCATTTATTTCACTTGATGTGTGACCATGCGGTATGCTACTGGCTGCTGAGTTTCCTTATATAACAGTGACTGCACTTGAAAAGTAATGTATTGCTTGTTTTTGAGATCTCCTTAGGATGTGATAAGGTACTACATGAATGCCTTTTCCTACTTTCCACAGATAACCCTGACATGATTTATTGTTTTTGGTCAATGTTGCCTTAACCAACTGAGGAATTAAAATGTTAAAAAAACTGTGAGTCTTATGGTTCTCTCACTTTATCAGCATCAAATATTTCCTGTCCGGGACGGGGTGGGGTGGAATCAGGGGGCAGGCAAGGAGTTGGGGGTTATGGATTAGCTCAGGTAAAGCTTCTGTGCTGTCACAACATTGTTCGT
This sequence comes from Squalus acanthias, assembly GCA_030390025.1. Lineage (NCBI taxonomy): Eukaryota > Metazoa > Chordata > Chondrichthyes > Squaliformes > Squalidae > Squalus > Squalus acanthias. The sequence continues at coordinate 33,557,244 of CM059431.1, read as the reverse complement.
TGATTCTTTCAACACTCACTGTATAAATGTACCGTACTGGGATGTATGTAATCTAGGGTATGGAAGTGTTTCTTAGAATTGAGAGGGTTAACCCTGACTTCAGAAGAGCACCTTCCCTGCTTCAAAACTGTGACATTTATCTATTTTCTACTCCAGGAAGAGACACATTCTGGCTTCTCTGAATGAGCTTACCTAATTAGAGCTGAATTATGGGCTGTTTTATGTTGCGGACTTGTGTCCACTGGGAGCTGAATTGAAACTGCCCAGACTGATATTAATTTAGTTGAACAGACATCAGAGTGTGAAGACTTTATCCAGTCCATGTGAACAGGATTCAAATACAGGTCTATGAAACCACAGAATGATATTCTAATGAGCAGTTGCACTTTGTCCATCATGACTCATTCAATTGAGATTCTTTACATCTATTATTGAAGGCAAGCTTCATCTATCACTAGGCTCAGAAGTATATTTGAATATGGATGGATCATTAGCTGAAAGGTGGATTGTGATTTAAACCATAATGCCATCAAAACAGCCACACAAAATAAAAATTAAGATCTTTTACCATCTGTTGACGATGATTATCATCAGTCTCTTTATTGTGCTTATACCCTTCTTACACTTCTAGATCCGGTGCAGCAGAAGCACATTAATCAATGCCACCACACTTAAGCAAGCTCATTATAGTCACATGGTCCATCTCCGACTCTTCCCTTCCCTTCCTCGACTTCTCCATCTCCATCTCTGGGGATAGGTTATTGACTAACATTCACTACAAGCCCACTGACTCCCACAGCTACCTGGACTACACTTCCTCCCACCCCGCCTCCTGTAAGGACTCTATTCCATTCTCCCAGTTTCTCCGTCTCCGCCGCATCTGCTCTGATGATGCCACCTTCCATACCAGTGCTTCCGACATGTCTTCCTTTTTCCTCAACCGAGGATTCCCCTCTACCGTGGTCGACACGGCCCTCGACCGTGTCCGTTCTATCTCCCGCACTTCTGCCCTCACCCCTGCCCCTCCCTCCCGGAACCACGATAGGGTTCCCCTTGTCCTCACCTTTCACCCCACCAGCCTCCACATTCAACGGATCATCCTCCGCCATTTCCGCCACCTCCAGCGTGATCCCACCACCAAACACATCTTCCCCTCACCTCCCCTTTCAGCATTCCGCAGGGACCGCTCCCTCCGCGACACCCTAGTCCACTCCTCTACCACCCCCAGCACCCCTTCCCCTTCGCCCGGCACCTTCCCGTGCACGCGCAGGAGATGCAACACATGCCCTTACACCTCCCCTCTTCCCACTGTCCAGGGCCCCAAACACCCCTTCCAGGTGAAACAGCGATTTACTTGTACTTCCTGCAATTTAGTATACTGTATTCGCTGCTCACGATGTGGTCTCCTCTACATTGGGGAGACCAAACGCAGATTGGGTGACCGTTTTGCGGAACACCTCCGTTCAGTCCGTAAGGGGGACCCCGAGCTCCCGGTGGCCTGTCACTTTAATTCACCGCTTCACTCCCACTCTGACCTCACCGTCCTCGGCCTATTACACTGTTCCACGGAAGCGCAGCGTAAGCTCGAGGAACAGCACCTCATCTTTCGTTTAGGCACGCTACAGCCCTCTGGACTCAATATCGAGTTCAACAATTTTAGATCATAACCTCAGCTCCAATCACATTTATATTTTATTTTTTCCACCCTTTTATTTGCCCCCCCCACCTTTTTTTTCCTCCTAGAAGCTGGCAGCTGTCCTTCATTCTGCCAGTGGTTTTCACACTTCTTTCAGCCTTAATCTGTCACATTAACACCACCTCTAGCCTTGCATATCTCTTAATGTCTCTTAATGTCTCTTCATCTCCCCCTTTGTTCTTTTATCCCCTCCCCCTTTTCCCAGCTTTACTCTGGCCTTAAATCTATTTGATTTCCGGCTCTTCACAGTTCTGACGAAAGGTCATCGACCTGAAACGTTAACTCTCTTTCTCTCTCCACGGATGCTGCCTGGCCTGCTGAGTTTTTCCAGCGTTTTCTGTTGTTATTTCTCATTATAGTGATGACTCAGATAGGTATCATGTGAAAGTGTCTTTTTTTGCACACTGGTGCTGTGAATTTTGCAGGCGATCAGAGTACCAGAGAGTCTGCAACTCATTTCACCCAAGTATACACACCTTAAATTTGCTCATCAATGTGAGTCTACAGTAATAGGGTGGAGAGAAGAGGGCCAATGACCTAGTAAGTAGATAGAGTGGGATCTGTGCATATTGTGACATCACATTACATTAGCTCCTGAGAGATTTTTTCTGCTCCATCTGTTATACTGTACTAGAATTGACACTACTTCATTGCTGTGCAACTTTTACTTGAAAATCCTAATTATGGAAATCGGAAATATGGTGATTTAAACCATAATAGCATCTTGGCATAATAATTATCTTAAACAGGCAGTGAGCGTTATCTGTTTGACAGTTCAGGGGCATGATAGCTTGTGCCTAATCCTGTTCCCCTATAACATCCAGTTTCCAGCAGGAACCATTGAATAGAGATCAGGAATGAGAATCCTAACCTAGGTATGTTTCTTCAAGTGTGGGAGATTTAAAAATAAATTCACTACCCACATGGTTAGCACTCCTTATGTGATTTGGTAAAGACACAACTTGAAATATTATGGTATAAGTCATTTGTCACATATTCATTAATGGGAGGATTCAGCTTGCTCCCATTGATCCCCTTGTGCTAGCACCATGCTTGAGCTAGAGAAGGGTGTCTGATGATGAGATGTTGGCACTTGTAATGGTGATAAGACTGGCCCTACAGCCCATGGGGAAGTGTTGATACTGGGCTCAGGACAAGTGGCTTTTCACCAAATGTGAAGATGAGAATTTGCTTCTCCATTGGCATTCTCGTAAAAGAGAAGCGGTTTACAGACACTCTTTTGTTTTCTTGAGCTAACAGAGGGTTATAGTCTACAAGATCACAAAATTAATACAATTGAGTCGCCATTTAGCCCACCTTAATTCATCTACCTAGAGAAACCTAAGGTCTCACATCACAGCATCCAACCTCATCCTTGTCTATGAATCCCTCCATGGCTTCATCCCAGAAGGGATATAGAGCTGTATATTATAGGGCCCTATATCCAATCTGAATACTCCGTTCCTCTGACTTCAATCTTTTGTACATCCACCTTCCATTCTCACTGCGATTGATGATAGAACCTTCATCTACTTCAGTCCCACTCGCCGGAACTCCCTCCTTAAACTTCTCTATCTCTCCACCTATAAAAAGCTTATTTCAGCAAGCTTTTGGTCTCCCCGTCTCTTATTCCTGGCTTGAGATAATTTAACTTTTTTTGCACTTTTCTTAACATTGTCATTTTAATTGTGTTGATTAATTTGAATTACTGAACTTTTGTGCAAAAAAACCTTCAAATTATCAGGAGTAGCTGCTTGTCTTCTGTGCCTAGTGGCTTCTGTTGCTTTTACATGCAGCAGATCATGCTCTTGGTTGTTTCTTTTATGTGGCCAGGTTGTTAGCCTGACCAAGGGAACCAGCTAGATGTAATGGTGGTGGGGGGAGGCTCCACTCCCATCAAACATGAGAACCCCGCGAGATATCAACCCAGTACTCAAAGACCAAAACTCTCATTTCTACTTGACGGGACTATCTGGAGTGGGGCTTGAACCCATAACCTTCTGATTTAGAGGCGGGAAGCTACCACTGAGCCAAGACTCACTCCACTATTAAGAATATAAATATAAGTTGTTGTTTCTGTTAATTGACTGCACAATTTTCCTTGACCCACCTATACAGAAATCCCTTAAAAATATTAATCACTCTTTACAAGATGAACTTTCTGAAATTAATTCAAAATTTGTCTTTTATCAATGTGCCCATTTGTCCTACTTTCACTTTGAAGTGATGCTCCCTGTTTACCTTTTATGCACTGTTTAATACACTTTTAAAACAAATATTCTTGGGATGTGGGTGACACAGGCAAGGTATTATTTATTTCCCATCTCTAGTTGTCCCAAGATCATTAAGAGTCAACCATATGGTGTGGGTCTGAAGTCACACATAGGTCAGAAGGACATTAGTTAACCAGTTGGGTTTTTAATGACAATCTGGCAGCTAGTCCAGAAATGATCAGCATTTAATTATCAGCTACTTTACTCTATAAGGTACCCCCTCAATTGCCATATTTCAAGCTGAATAGCTATGATTCTGCAGTCTTTCTTTATAATTCAATCCTCACATTAGGGACCAATCTTGTTGGTCTTCTTTGTACCACCAGTAAGGTTGGTCCCATCTACAATAACAACAATAACAACTTGTATTTATATAGCACCTTTAACGTAGGTAAATGTCCCAAGGCACTTCAAAGGAGCGTTATAAAACAAAATTTGACACCAAGCCACATAAGGATATATTAGGGTAAATGCCCCAAAGCTTGGTCAAAGAGGTAGGTCTTAAGGAGCGTCTTAAAGGAGGAAAGAAAGGTAGAGAGGCAGCTAGATTTAGGGAGGGCGTTCCAGAGCTTAGGACCTTGGCAGCTGAAGGTACGCCTGTGATGGTGGAGCGATTGAAATCGGGGATGTTCACATCTAAAGCTGTGTTTGCTCCTATATGGTAGGTTATTATCAAACAGATACTCCTAAAGTTTATTCCTAATAATCAATTTAATTATTTTACCATTTATTGATGTAAGACTAATGAATCTATATTTGTCTGGTCAGTTTTATTACCTTTTTTGATTCTAGGCGGCACGTTAGCTTGTTTCCACTCCAGTGGGACCTCCCCAGCATGCCCTCAGCACTTTGTAAATCCCATTTGTGCCTCTTAGTATCCTGGGATAAATATCATTTATCCCTTGGGATTTGTTTGTTTCAAGCTATTTATACCTCCAACCTGTCGATATTGAAGTTATTAAGCCTATAGATTATTTCTGATAATGGAGGGTATGCTGCTATTATCTTCTTTAGTGGATACTGCAAAGAAGTACTGAGTGAGTTTGTTGAACTTTTTTTTTCTCAGCCTCAGTTTTAGCCCCATTAGCATCCTTTAGGGTTCTCGCCTCGTGCCTGAAAGCCCTCATATGGTTATAGTACTGAAGGAATTTCTTGCTGTGATTCTTAGAGCCTACAGCTCTACTTATTTGCAGTTCCCCTTTTGTCTGTTGGACCATTTCCCCTTTGCTTACCTGACTACTTCTAATATGCTCATGTATTCTTCCCAGTTGTTTCCCCTCACCTTTCTCCGTGCTGACCTTGTAAATGTGTTTCCCTTCCTTATTTCACATGTCACTGCTGAATCTTTTAAGATCGTGCTTGTTTATTCTTTGCTTGCTAATCCTTGTCATATAGCTATCCTGCATGCTCAGCAGTATGCTTTTAAAGGTATTCAATTTTTCTGCAACAATGGAGATATTGTTAAACATTTACCCCCAGTCAATTTGTCTAAACTCTTTTATCATTTGCTTGAATTTTGTCTTTTTAATATTGTATAGCATTAGTCCTCAGCAACGTTCAATCTCAGATCATGTCAAACTTAATTGTGTTGTGATCGTCATCAGTCAAAGGTTAGATTAGCCTGATTGTCCCTTCTGGCTCCATATTTCTGAAAGCACGGATTTATATGACCTGCCAACCTGCAGGGGTGATTTGCGCATTGGTCGACTTACTGCACTTCCAGATAAACAGGCATCCTTCACCACAACAGCTATACATGCAGGTAAAAAGCAAAATGCTGCAAATGCTAGAAATCTGAAACAAAAATAGAAACAACTGCAAACACACAGCTAATCAATCAGCATCTGTGGAGTGAACAGACAGTCGATATTTCGGGTTTGCACCTTTGTTCTAAACCAGGGTACGAACCCAAATCAGCAAATGTCTGTTTTCTCCGTAGATGCAGATTGTCCTGCTGTGTGTTTCCATTTTTTTCTGGTTTTGTTTCAGTTATCTATGTATATCTTGTTCTGTGTCCTAAGCATCATTTGGTGGTGGGTGTGCTGATGTCGATATGTTGAGCACACTTTTCAAACAGTTTATGGAATGGCACAGGAATCTATTAAGGATATTTTTTAATAAACCTGTACTTCAGGTCTGATTACTGTTCACGCTTAGTTCAGAATGAAAGGGATAAGTTTTCATCTTTAGAGCTTTGAGTGCTGAGCTCTGCTTGCCAGGAACACACCTTACAAATTCTGGCGTGCACCTGTTTATGGACCACGATTTTGCATTTATTAATTTGCAATGTGCACTCCCAGCTCATGAAGTTCTGTGCCAGGAGCACTAAAGATGAAAATTTACCTGAAGTCTTTTTAAATATTTGTGCCCAATTATTTCCTTGCTTGAATCTCAAACGCAAATCTGGGATCAGGTACAAGGACTTCTTTGCTTGCTTTTTTCCAAGATCCACAGTCTGCAACTGAGAAATGCCCGCAGCCACAGAGCTTTTTAAACTATGGCTGTTGTGCTTCCAGCCATAAGCTTAAACTGCTCACAAAATCCCCATCAGGATAGCAGGGAAACATGGTGTGGGATATGCAAAATTATATGGCCATACATGGAGGGATAATTTGTACGTGCATAAATGGATTTTTGGGGTTGGAGTTAAGGGGAGGCAGCCTACCTGTCATATCCAACGTTAGATCACATCAGGTTCCGATTTTGATTCTTGCTCACACTCAGTATAAACAGTCTGATTTCAATTCTGGCATTTCTCCACATCTGTGACATTAACCAGTGCATGCCTTAGATTGTAATTTGATATTGTCCAAATTACGTTTGGTTTCCAGACTCATTAACTTCCTAATCACCACTAAAGATTTGTAGATAGTGAAAAAAAATTAGTTTGTGGAAGTTATAAATCCTCTATAATTCCTCAAATCAGCAATGTTGGCCTTCATTCCTGAGGTAACCCAGGATGTTCAATCCTTGTTAATCTACCCTGAGGACAGGAATCTACTATAAATCAGGAATTTAAGCTTAGTGCAAGAATGGATTTATTTTTGTCTCGAAAGTAGGTTGACAGTTGTGGACAAAATGGTCTGTGTGTTTATGGTTTATTTTTGAGTAATCGTCTGTTGAGATGCGGGTCTTGTTTAAATATTCTCCTCCAGTCAAAAATGTAAGAGGGCTTATGTCGTTCAAGCACCCACACTGTAGTTATTTGGCTTTTGCAACTTATATGAAGTAAAATTGGAAATGTTGAAAGCAAAAACACAGTGATAAAGAAAGAAAAAAAGGAAAAACACAGTGATGAATTGCATTCCTATTATTAGTATCCATCTTAATCGTAATATAGTACTCCTTTAGTGCTCTGCCACATGCCACTGCTGCTGTTGCGTTGGGCACCAGGGAGGAATTAGTATAAAATTTGAACGTCACTTATACTTAAAGTGGTGATTTGCTCATTCTGCCTGGTAACTGCATGCATATCACTGGGGTCAGGTTTCCTGATGCATTTTATTTGTGGATGGCAAAACATGGAAAGGGCAACATAGCAGCACTGTTCCATCACTTCCAAGGTGATCCAAAGGATACAGCGGATCAGGCCTCTATGGGAGGTCAAAAATATAAAATCCTGTTGGCGGCACTTGGCATGCTGCATCAAAGAGAATGTGCCTTCCCTGCCATCTATTTTAATGTGTTATAGAAAACCTATCCCACCTTTAAAGGGAGGAGGCGAGTCTCTGTTTATGTGCTGTTAAGCAACACAAACACCACATGCTGTGGTGCTAAATTCTTTTAGGAGCAATGTAACTGAAGCAGAATTCTGCCCACAGTACCTAATTTATCTTGATGATCACTGAGTGCTAACCCCTGCGCTGGTTGCTGTCTATATATCTTTTGTATTGTTCTAGTTTGACAGATACACTTTAGGATAAAACTATTCGACGCTTCAGAAATCAGTGACTGAATTACTGATGTGCTGTACTTCTGGGAAGTGTGTTAACATTTGTAACATTATTAACTCTCTGAACACCAAAAGACTTTCAGCTTTGTACATATTTTCTGCTCCACGATATCTGTAAACATAATTTTCTATAAATTTCTCCTTGTGGATATCTGACAAATGGAATCAGAGATGTACAAACTGCAATATATTAGTCTTATTTTTTAGCTGAGTATGCAACACATGTCACTTCTAAAATAACTGCAGTTGGATAGTTATATTCATGTGCAGTTGGATACATGCACAGTGGAATTTATATTCATGCGCATCATAATATAGTACTACAAAAACCCTACAGCAGTCTTTAATTCTTGGAATAAACTCCAAAATTGTAATCTTGTTTTGATTTTACTGATCAGATGGCTGTCTTCAAAGTGCATACTTGTTTAAGAACAACTTCTCACCATTTATTTATGTATTTTTCTATTTGATTGGGTTATATTGTTATACCAGGATACACCCCTGATTTCCATCACCACCTTTCCTTCATTAGCTGGGAAATGTTAGTCAATCTAATGAATGAGCATTCTTGACGTGGAGCTTTGCCTACCAGAGGACATATGCAAAAATTGTGCAAACAATCCTCACAAATGTCTATCCATAATCAATGGGAAATCATTGGGAGTGTGCCCACAATTTCCCAATAAGTGCTCCTGGCCGACGAGGCTCTGCGCCGGGAGTGCATGTTTGGAAAACTGGCTGTCGTGTTTAAGGCTATATTATGTAGGTGTCCATGTATCCAGCAGAGGGAGCTACTCATGGAGGTAATGCTGGCATTCATTTGGTAAGCTGCTGGCTGAGTGATGTGTGTTAAAAGTTAGAAAATGGTTGCTGATACAAAAGAAATAAGATGCCAGCCTGGCTCTGATGGCAGCATTCTTGCCCCTAAGTCAGAAGGTTACGTCAGGACTTGAGCACGTAATCTGGGCTGGCGCGTCAATGCAGTATTGATGAAAATAAAACAGAAAATGCTGGAAATACTCAGCAGGTCAGGCAGCATCTGTAGAGAGAGAAACAGAGTTAACATTTCAGGTCAATGACCCTATTGATGAAGTGCTGCATTATCAGAGGTGTTACCTTTTGGGTGAGATATTAAACTGAGGCCACACTTGCAAATGCGGGTGAAAGTAAACGATCCCGAGTCACTACTTGACGAAGAGCAGTGGAATTCCCTGAGTATTCTAGCCAAAATTCCTCCCTTAGCCAACACCACTAAAAAGCAATTAACTGGACGTTCATTTCATTTGCTGTTTGTGGGACTTTGCTCTCTGCAAATAGGCTGCGACGTTTGCCTGCACAACATTTCTTTAACATCTGGGAAAGTGGTCCTCGTGAAGTGTTTTGTTTTTAATTTTACTCGGACTCCAGTTCCACACATGACAGGAAGGCACAGATTGGGTGGTAAATATCTTAATGGCCAGTAGGAAAGTCATGTTGCAGCCAGTGGATGGAAGGTGCACTGTGTGGAACTGGTCCATTTTTGCTCTCTATGTGATAGAGCTGTCCTCTACTTTCAAATTTAACCGGACACAGTGCAACCCTATTACAGTTGACCTCAAGTGATCATGCTGCAATGTGTAATAGGATAGGAACACACTGAAGGAGACGATTGGTTGTCACCAATTGTGTGTTTGCAAATTCCACATGCGTTCCTGGTGGTGAGGCTCTGCACCAGGATGGCCTATTCATAAAATTGGCCCTTGCATTCACTGGTGGTGGACAGCAACTGGTGGCCAGAAAATAGTGCGTTTCTGAACTCGCTGGAACTTTCAGACCTCTCTATTCACTGATAGTGCCCTCTTTCACACAGCATGATGAAGAACAAAGAAGGGGGATAAGATGGCAGCAGAAGCAGACTGACTGCAGCAAGCGTATCAACAGGCCAAGTCACAACTACCTGGCAACGATGGAAGAGAACTGCCTTCACAGGCTTTGGTTCAGCAGGGAGGCAATGACAGAACACTGCCATCTGTTGTATGGAGACCTGCAGCCAATCGCTACCATAGGGACAACACTGCCAGTAACAAGTGACTGTAGCCCTCAAATGTTCTGCCTCTGCCATAAGGGGAAATTGAAATATCAGCCAATTTGCTGTCCAAAGATATATCAAACAGGTGATAGATACATTATTTAACACTCTCATTTCCTTTCCCACTGAACATCAACAGTAGCATGATAGGGATGCCCAATTTTACCGCACTGCTGTAAGGTTGTGTTTCACAAGGGGCTGTGGTAAAAGACTAACAGGTTAAGCAGAAACACTTGGCAGCATGCATGCTTAAAGAAGAAGAGAGAAAGAAACTGCATTTATACAGTGCTTTTCGCGACCTCAGGATGTCCCAAAGTGCTTCACAACCAGTGAAGTACTTTTGAAGTGCAGTCACTGTTGTAATGTAGGGAATGCTTAAGACAGTTACTTGGTATAGAAAACTGTTGGTAACCTGAGTTAGGCAGCTTTCCTCGCATCTGCCATCGCCTTCCTTTTCATACCTTGTCCACTATTTTCATTGGAAAGGTCTCTTACAGTGGCAAACAGCAGTGCCCGACTTTGCCTCACTTCCTGGAGCATGAGCTCAAGTGCTTCTTCTGTCAATATGAGAGTGTGCCGTCTAGAACTCACCATTTCATTGCAGTCATTCACCTTCACTCACCTGAGATTGCTGGTCAGCAGAAACTGCAGCCCTATATGTGGCTGTTGCAGCCCTTTAAAAATTCCTGGCAGCTTTGCGTCTGCTCAGACAGACAGCCAATTGTGTGGGTAAAAACTTACCTTGACTCAGTAATTCGGTTCAAACCAGGAAATTCTGGCATGACTGTCTGTGCCTGCGATTTGGCAGGATCTCCCACCATAGACAGCAGTGCACACAAAACAGAGATTGTCATTCTAAAATTTTGCTTTCAGCAGGAAAACCACCATTCCTTGAAAAATTGGTGTAATGTGTTCCGATCGACCATGTTAAAAAAAGTTTCGATTCATGGTCATGCCAAAGGAGTTGCGAACTTATTAATTAAAATCTTCAGTTATAGATGTGTGCTGCTACTTTCTACATTTCTGCTTTTTATTTTTGCTGAGTATGACAGAACAGGAGAAAAGTGAAACGCTGGCAGAGAAAACTGAACACATGTGACTATATATAGCAGTATCTGTGCTTAGCATAAAATGACAGTTTATTTTAATATAGTAACTGGAACAGCAGAAAATTATTAAAGAACTTCCCCGTGATCAGTATTAAAGTGGTTTGATATATAAGGAATTGAAACCCAAGTAGTTCAAAGCTCATGGAACACGTAGTGTAAACACAGTCTGAAATATCTTATAAGGCACAGGGGTTGATGTCATAAACCACTAATGTAAAGTGAGGGCAGTTTTGTAAACATCATCTCCTCACTGCTATCTTTATTTCACAGCATGAGGAAGATCTTAAACGTCCCTCACAAATTCATAACATAGGTTCTGGCTGATCCTGTAAGCAGACATCTGTATGACAGCTCAAGTCACTTGATCTGTACCGACAGATGCTGAATGTGAGGCAAAGGTTTTGGGTGGTTTTAAAATTGACTTGGACAATAAGAATAGGATTAGAGGACATAAGTACAAAATTCACAAGACACAATCAAGGTTAGATATTAGAAAAAAATCTCCCCCCCAGAACCTAGTGGAACAGACTCCCAGAGTAATTGTTTCTGGTCAACTGACACCTTTGACATGAAACTAGATCAATACCTGTTGGAATAGGATGTGAGGATTATAGATGTATTACAAGCACTGCTTTTTTTTTCAGTGGAGATAGGGGTAGGAAGCTAGGGGGTAATCTTAACCTAACCCACTTGGCGGGAAAGTGATGCGATCGGTTCAGCCGCCCAGTTTACACCCCAGCCGCCATGGAGAATAAAATCGGGCCGGGTGCAAAACAGGCGGCTCACCCGATCCAGTCTGTTTTCCGCTGGGTGGGTTAGGTTAAAGTGACCTCTTTACTGTTCCTTAAAGTAGGGGATCAACAGGTTGTTAGAGGGAAGCTCATGACTAAATAATTACACATGAGGTGGGCTTGATGGGCTGAGTGGCGTTTTCTTGCTCTCAACTTTGTTATATTCTTAGGGTTTGCAGAGTGTTGGCTATCATTGAATTTTCCAAACCTGCCATAACATAAGAGATATTAGCCTAAATTTTCCTAGTATGTCCTGGTACCTCGCCTGCTGTCATTGCATATCAAAACATTGCGGGCACTTTGCACGTGATTTTCCAATATGTGCTGATGGCGGGCGAGGTTCCCCACTGCGAGTGAAAGCTTGGAAAATTGCCCACATTGTTTTACAATCCTCACAGGGATCAACTCTTTCTCACATTGTAATCTAACCAATCACAGTATCTTCAGGAGTCACTGATACTGATTACTCTGGATTTCTGAATGGGGGTTGTTAATCAAATTCCTCCTGCTTGGAGCCAAGAGATGATTCTCTGAGTTGTTGTTTTTGGTTAGTCCTCATATGTGGGCTGCCTGGATTGAGATGCTGTGGCACATTATCTAGTCAGAGCAGATTATATATTTGCTCCAGGGGAACCAGGAAAATCCCTAAAGATCTGCGCCTCTTTTTTTGAACAAAGCTCATCAAGCTGAATACTGACTTTATTCACAGGAAGCCAATACTCAACAACTTCTGCTTATATAATGCCATTAATGTAGCAAAATATACCCAAAGTGCTTCACAAGAGTGGGGGACGGGGGCAGGGAAGCAGATACTGAACAGGAATCAGGAGAACAGTTAAAGGAGGTGGCCAAAAGTGAGGGTGAAGAAGTAGGCTTTGAAGAGGCTTTTAAAAATTGGAAGAGATGGAGCAAGGCAGTGGGGTTTAAAGAGCGAATTCTGCAATGCAGGGCCATGATAGCTCAAGGCTCTGCCACAAGTGGAGAAACAGAGGGAAGGGGTGCACAGTGGGCCAGGCTCAGAAGAGCAAGGGAACAAACTGAGATGCTGCACTGGAGGAGGTTGGGGAATCAAGGTGCAACAAAGCCATTTGTAGATGAAATCAGAAACTGAAATCCATCCTTTGGGAACGGAGAACCAGTCAGTGCTCAACCTTCACTATTTATCTGAGATCCAATAGTCTGCTCTCTGAGTTTTTGTAGCCAAGGGTGTTTATTACAGTAGCTAATTGTCTCTATGCTAATGACACTAATTATTATTTTTGCTTTGAAAAATCTACTCTAAACACCATGTTTGAATTCTGTTCTACTGAGTTTATTTTTTTCACTGTTATTCAGTGGTGATAATATTTTACAAATTGTACATTGTATTTACTTACTATGGGCTGAATTTTGCCAGCGCTCAGAGTGCAGGTTTGGAGGCAGGTCCGCTGTCAAAATTGAAATGATTGACAGCGGGTTGGGAATCCGCTCCGAACCCGCCTCCATGTAAGTTTCCAAAGTGTCGGGTCTGCGAATTAAGAACAGACCCGACACCAAGCGGCGGGGGAGGCATTTAAGATAGTTAAATGCTTGTTAACTACAATTTTGCCAGCCTTTTTCTATTTTACCACTTTTTTTACGAGGTTCCCGTCGCTCGGGGATCACGCCAGGTAAGTGTGTCGGGTTCTCTATCTCTCCCCATTGCTGTGAATAGGTGACAGCTGCAAAAGTGGTATGAAAGCTACCATTTCACAGCTGGTCACTTTCCAATGTCAGAAGCTTGAGCTTTCAGGACTTGGAAGACACTTTTGAGCTGTATGCAGTTTGGAAGTGTTTGGAGTAAACTCTCTATCAACTGTCACCTCCTTGAAGCAAGCTCTCTCACCGTTGATAGATCACGTCTGTCATCTCAACTTCAGCTGCCATGTATTCCAGCAACATCGGTACCCTTGAAAAAAATCTCACCTTGGTCCTCTGAATCCCTCCACTATCAGCCCCAACACCAACATCACCAGGCACACCAACATCACCAACAACATCACCAACAACAACACCAACCTTCTCCGCAATCACCTGATGCTGCACAGGACATAGGGCATCAGCACCTGACAACATTGCTGCTCGGGAGGCCAGCGATGGCATCACCATGGCCAGATTTACTTCACTTGATGCTGTACACCCTGGCTGCCACATGATGCGCCAGTTGACACCACCCCACATCAGCACCATAAAGCATCCCTATAATGTCCAAGCCCTCATCACACTCATCACAATTGGGGGGGTGGGGGGAGTTATGTCTCAACATTCACTGCAACTCAGTAAGACACTTCTCAAGGTGAGCACAGATCTGTCCAATAAGGTGAAGTGTTGAAAATATAGATTTCAATGTTTGACAACACATTAACAGAAACTTCACATGAACATTGGGTAAACCACTCAAGTGCCTACCCTTGTGTGTTGTTAGTTGGCATGCTTGCAGTATGATAAGGGTGAGTGTGAGAGGTGGCTAGTGAGATGGGGAAGTGATAATGTAGATAGAGAGGGATGGGTGGAGGTGCAAGGTAAGTTGGTGTGAGTAAAGATGTGCAGGAGTACGGTAGGGAAGGCAGAGTGATGTGGATGTGATGAGTGGTACAGCAGGATGAGGTTGAGTGTGGCTTGGCAGTAACGTTTCGTGATCTGCTCAGATCATTGAAAGGTTTGCGCCACTGCAGCCTGGTCCTCCTGACGACATCCCTGCTTTTGCCCTCCTCTGCAATGTGCAACTAGGCTGCGTTGGTGTCCTGGGGAGGTGTCTTCCGCCCATGGGAAGGGAAGAGAACCTCCCTGCGTGCTGTGACTCCCTCCATAAGCATTTGGAGGGAGTCATGCGAGAGCCTGGGTGCAGCCGTGCACCTTTGTGTAGTGCTTGTCAGTGTTTGCAGCACCTCAATGCTGCAGAACACTGACAGAACAACTGTCAAAATGAATATGGACATGGCCCCTTTAACGAAACCGGCTGATGACGCGTCATCAAATGACGTCATCAGATCCGCTTCCTTTTAATTGGCCAGGAAACGCGCAGGGTGGGCTTAACAAGCCCAATCTACGTAAAATCACTTGGAGAGCACGGGCTGGAGCCGGGAGCGGGACCGGGACCCGCCACCCACCTCTCCCGCCACGATCCCGCCTCCGCTGGCGAAATCGTGGCCTATGTCTCAAAGAACCCACAAAGCTTTTAAAGTAATTATAAACAAAAAAATTCAAACCACTTCTGACATTGTGAAGAAAATGGGCGTGTGTGAGTGTATATGTGTGTGGTTAAGTTTAGCAAAATTACGACTGCTAGGTGTGAATTGTATCAGAGCTTAAAACGTACTGTGCCATGGAGTAATAGGGCACAGATTTAAATCTGTGATTTCCAAGAAGGTGAATTCTTAATCTCAATTTAGTGAGGGAGGGAAAACCAGAAGGCCAGTCAGCCCAATACACACCTTCTTGTGATCAATTGAAATGTAACATTGTCAGAGGCCTGAAAGCAGTCTGGGAAAATACATGCAACAGAGAGACTTTGAAAAAGGAAAAGGATTTAAATTGAATTTCAATAGTATTGGTTTTGTTAAAAAGTAAAAATCACACTGCAGCACAAATTGAGGCTAACTTAATGACCTTCGAATAGCATTTTCAGAGCAGTTTGAATTATAACTTCAGCTCATTTAAGAACTCAGTCAAAACGAAAATAGGTACTTAATGAAAAATACAGGATCTCTAACCTCCCTACAACCAAGTTATTCTATATTGATAAAACGTTTGTACTGGAGGTAGTTGCATTATCCAAAGGGCCCCAGTCCTTTACTGGGCAGTGATACCTTTCTCATTTTTCAAAGATGTTTAAGATAAATTTAATCTTTTGACTAATCAGGAAACGGAATATTGTTAGGCATATGATGTGATGATATGTACCGTATATAGTTGTGTAAAGGGAGATTTGTGTATAAGACAACACCTCCAAAATTCCACCCCAAAACATCAAACAATCCATTATCCAGCCCTTGCCACAGTACCGAAACGGCTCTCATCAAAGTCACAAATTACATCCTTTCTGACTGTGACAAAGGTAAACTATGCCTCCTCGTCCTTCTTGACTTGTCCGCAGCCTTTGACACGGTTGACCACTCCATCCTTCTCCAACGCCTCTCCACCGTCGTCTAGCTGGGTGAGACTGCACTCGCCTGGTTCCATTCTTATCTATCTAATCGTAGCCAGAGAATCACCTGCAATGGCTTCTCTTCCTGCTCCCGCATCATTACCTCTGGTGTCCCCAAGGATCTATCCTTGGCTCCCTTCTATTTCTCATCTACATGTTGCCCCTTGGGCGACATCATCCGAAAACACAGCGTCAGTTTCAACATGTACACTGACGACACCCAGCTCTACCTCAGTACCTATTCTCTCGACCTCTCCACGGTCTCTAAATTGTCAGACTGCTTGTCCGACATCCAGTTCTGGATGAGCATAAATTTTCTCCAATTAAATATTGGGAAGACCGAAGCCATTGTTTTTGGTCCCCGCCACAAACTCCATTCCCTAGCCACTGACTCCATCCCTCTCCCTAACATCTGTCTGAGGCTGAACCACACTGTTTGCAACCTTGGTGTCATATTTGACCCTGAAATGAGCTTCCGATCAAATATCAGCAGCATAACAAAGACCACCTATTTCCACCTCCGTAACACCGCCCGTCTCCGCCCTTGCCTCAGCTCATCCACTGCTGAAATCCTCATCCATGCCTTGTTACCTCTAGACTTGACTATTCCAAATCACTCCTGGCTGGCCTCCCACTTTCTACCCTACGTAAACTTGAGGTCATCCAAAACTTGGCTGGCCGTGTCCTAACTCGCACCAAGTCCCGTTCACCCATCACCCCTGTGCTCGCTGACCTACATTGGCTCCCGGTTAAACAGCGCCTCAATTTCAAAATTCTCATTCTTGTTTTCAAATCCCTCCATGGCCTCGTCCCTCTCTATCTCTGTAATCTCCTTCAGCCCCACAACCCCCCGCGATATCTGCGCTCCTCTAATTCTGCCCTCTTGAGCATCCCTGATTATAATCGCTCAACCATTGGTGACTGTGCCTTCTGTTGCCTAGGCCCTAAGCTCTGGAATTCCCTGCCTAAACCTCTCCGCCTCTCTACCTCTCTTTCCTCCTTTAAGACACTCCTTAAAACCTACCTCTTTGACCAAGCTTTTGGTCACCTGCCCTAATTTCTCCTTATGTGGCTCGGTGTCAAATTTTTTGTCTTATAATACTCCTGTGAAGCGCCTTGGGACGTTTTACTACGTTAAAGGCACTATATAAATACAAGTTGTTGTTGTTATTAGATGTTGTTATTACAATAAAAAGACTTAAAGAAAGACTTGCATTTATATAGCGCCTTTCACATCCCAAAGCGCTTTACAGCCAATGTATTATTTTTGAAGTGCAGTCCCTGTTGTAATGTAGGAAACGCAGTAGCCAATATGTGCACAGCAAGCTCCCAGAAACAGCAATGTGATAATGACCAGATAATTTGTTTCTTAGGTATTGGTTGAGGGATAAATATTGGCCAGGACACCAGGGAAAACTCCCCTGCTCTTCTTCGAAATAGTGCCCTGGGATCTTTTATGTCCACCTGAGAGGGCAGACGGTGCCTCGGTTTAACGTCTAATCTGAAAGACGGCACCTCCGACAATGCAGCCCTCCCTCAGTACTGCACTGGAGTGTCAGCCTAGATTTTGTGCTTAGGGCCGTGATTTTGATGGCACTCAGAGGGCGGGTTTGGAGGCGGGTCAGCTGTTAAATTCAAATTGATTGAAGGCGGGTTGGGAACCCGTCGCGATTCCGCCTCCGTGTGAGTTTCCAAAGTGTCGGGCCTGCGATTTCAGAACAGACCCGACACCAAGCGGCGGGTGAGGGATTTAAGATACTTAACTCCTTGTTAAGTGCTTGTTAACTGCTATTCGACCGCCTTTTCCTATTTTCTCACATTTTCAACGGGTTTCACGACGTTCAGAGATCACGTCAGGTGAGTATGTCGGGAGTACCAACGAGCTGAATAGTTCACAGATGCAACAGCAGTATAAAAGCTGAATCTCACATCTGTTCACTTTCAAATGTCAGAGGTTGCTGATTTCAGGATTTGGAAGACACATTTGATCTGTCTTGAGGCTGTAAGTGTGTGGCACCCCATCAGAACCCAGCAGTATGTGTCAACCGCAAGGGCTTCCACTCCCTTAACGTGCAGCTGGTGTGCAATGTGCAGCTGGTGTGCAACCATAGGAAGAGCATCATGCATGTGTGTGCCAAGTTCTCTGGCAGCAGCCATGATTCTTACATCCTGCGCCAGTCCACTGTCCCTCAGCTCTTCGCTCTGCCATACGAACTTTCTGGCTGGCTCCTTGAAGACAAGGGCTATCCCCTGAAGACGTGCCTAATGACACCGTTGAGGAGGCCATCAAACGAGTCTGAGGGGTGTTACAATCAAAGCCACATTCCCACCAGAAGTCTCAAAGAGCAAACAATAGGGTTGCTCAAAAAGCGCTTCAGATGCCTGGACAGATCTGGTGGAGCCCTACTGTACGCACCAGCCAGGGTCTCGAGAAACATCGTTGTCTGCTGTGCCCTGCACAACATCGCACTGCAGCGAGGATTATCGCTGGATGAGGAGCAAGGCACAGAGCGCACAGCCTCTTCAGAGGAGGAGGAGCAGAATGAGGTCCCAGATGAGGCATACCTGGAGGAGGCGCTTGACCCATTGCGACCAGCACGCGAGCATATTGCTGCCCGTGATGCCAGAGATGGCCTGATCAATGCCAGATTCACCTACATTTATGCAGCACAGACATGTGGCTGCCACATGCACATGAAGGTTGCTATGACCACACTTCAACACCATAGAGCAACTCTACAATGATCTGCGCATTCCTTGCACTGTCACCACCATTGCTGGACATAAAAGGCGCCCTCACCCTTCACTGTGCCACTTCAAATTGTGACCACACATATGACAACGAGTTCAAACATTCACAGAACATTAATTTATTGCAACAGAATAAAAGAACATAAACTTAATATTGATTTCTAGCAGAACATCCAAGTGACTACCCTTATGACTATTTATGTGGCAGCTTTCTCTTACGTGTGCTTCTATGTGGTGCTATCCCTGTGGCTTCAGCAGATGTAGAGGCAGCCTGCTCACTGCTGCACCTGCTTAGACACCTTTGGCGATTGTCCTCTGGGTTTTGGAGCCTGTGAGGGCCCCGCCAAAGTCTTCTCCTCCTGTGGCTGCGCAGGGACAGACTCGGCCATCACTGTTCGGGGAGGCATCTGGGGCTCTGACCAAGGGGTTGGCAAGGGGATACCAGTTTGAGCGCTTGCAGAGGAGTTCCCACTTGCATGTTCCCTCCCACCATCATCCCTCTCATGGGCCACCCGCACTTCTCTGCTAGCAATGAGCTGGAGAGCACCTTGCTGCACATCAGTGGGGCCATGAGGACCCGTGTCTGTACTGACATTCCTCATAAAGGGGACGTCCATGAACCTCTGGTTCCTCTCCGCGATAGATCCCCATCTATCCTCCATAGCTGACCATCTATTTAGAAGTGCTACCACTAGAACATGGGGGGAGTCATCGTTGAAGCGGGGAGCAGCCTTTGGTTTCTCTGCAGACATCGTTGACAGCACCAGCACTCAGGAGCATCAAAACCGAAGTGAGAGCCAATGGGGACATGGCCCCCTTAAATACACCGGCTGCAAACTCGTCATCAGAGCAGCTCAGCAGACCCGCACATTGTGATCAGGCCGGGTAACGCGCACGGCGGGCTTAATGAGCCCAATCAACAGAAAATTGTGTCAGCAGACCGGCTGGAGCCGGGAGCGAGACCGGAACCTGCAGACTAACAGTCCCGCCGCCATCCCGTCTCCACTCGGAAAATCCAGCCCCAAGTCTCTGGAGTAGGACTTGAACTCAATACCTTCTGACTCAGAGGCCAGCGTGTTACCCACTGAGCCACGACTGGCAATAGTACTATGTTCATTCATCAGTCTGAATTCACTGATGCAATTTGCTGGAAATCTTGTGGGATTAGTTTATTAGCCTTGTTACACTAATAAATAAGGTGTCAGCCTTGGCTCAGTGGTAGCACTCTCGCCTATGAGTCAGAAGGTCATGGGTTCAACCACTCGTCCAGAGACTTGAGCAGAAAATCTAGGCTGGCACTTCAGTGCAATGCTGATGGCTTGCTGCACTATCAGAGGTGCTGTCTTTCGGATGAGACGTTAAACTGAGGCACCGCCTGCCCTCTCAGGTGGATGTAAAAGATCCCATGGCAGTATGCGAAGAAGAGCAGGGGAGTTTTCCCATTGTCCTGACCTACATTTATCCCTCAACCAACAGCTAAAAACAGATGGTCTGGTCATTTATTTCATTGCTGTTTGTGAGATCTTGCTGTGCACAATTGGTTATGTTTCCTACATTACAACAGTGACTACACTTCAAAACTACGTAATTAGCTGTAAAGCACTTTGGGATGCGATCTCTTTCTCTCGTTCTTTCTTTCTCTCTCTCTTTCTCCCTTCCTTCCTTCCTTCCTTCGTTCTTTCTTTTCCACGGTCGTGGTCTCCCAACCTTGTTAGTGCAATCTGTACTGCAGCAATAATTGTAAAGATTTTAGGAAAGTGTGCTTTAGTAAACAGAAAGCGTCAGCAAAAAGGCAGAAAGATAAAGAGAAATAAATGTATGCAAGGTGTTCAATGCACAAGTAGAGATATGCTCCCTGCAACAAAAATAACTAAATACTGAAAAAATAACAACCTTACTTTAAGAAACACTGTAAAGCAGGCCAGCCCATCCCTTCCTTCCTCCCTTCCTTCCTTCCTTCCTTTTCTTCTTTCCATCTTTCTCCCTTTCTTTCTCCCTTTCTTTCTTTCCCTCTTTATTTCTTTCTTTCTCTCTTTCCTTCTTTTCCACGGTCATTTTATATGTCAAAGGAAAAAAAGGAAAGGTCAAAGTATACGCTAGGAGCGCTGCCTCACCTGAAGTCATAAAATTCTGCATGGGATCTGATTTCCATACATTTTCATTTTAAATGCAGCTCATGCACAGCTTCAGGATGGTGTCCTTGCACCAAATTCAACTCTTGGAAAATTGGGCGAACCATGAATCAGGCGTACAAGATTGAGGGCCTGATTTTGTGGCCTGCATCTGCCACCCGCACTGCTGGTGGAGCATCATAAAATGTAGCCTATGTGCTAGTCATTTTACTGTCAGATTTCATTCCATCATTTGAAGCTGTTGACTTGTGGTAAGACTTGTAAGTTGCGTGCTGTACTTGCTGACTGTAGTTGTGATGCTGTGGCTGAGGTTATCTCTGTATTCAGCCACTCTATCACAAATGCACTCAGGAGGTACACTGCTCAATCTGCACCTGAAACACACCGAGCAGGAGCGGAATACAGAGCCACAAAATCAATAGAAGAGTCAGCACGAACAGTACTCAACCTGCACATGGGGTACACTGAGTGGGACTCTAACTGCAGTAAAGAGAAATCAAATTCACAACATCACTGCTCTCTTGCCAAATGCAGGGATATATATTGCTAGTTTGTGGTTCTTTACTGCATCATTCGTTTGAAGCCATCTTCTTTGCTTGGTTGAAATTTATTGTACTGCATTATTTCCATTCGTAGTTAAAAGTAGGAACCGTACAAAGATGTTGACATATATCTGTGGAGCCACCTTGATGAACATTATGACATATTCAGAGACATTTGTAATTGTTAAAGTAACTGTATACTGCAGGCTAAAAAATATGTCATGACTTTTTAGACGTTCATATAGTTAATTATTAAAGGAGAGCTCCAAAAATATATACTGCGATGTCAGTAAATTATCCTATTGACTTCACTTTCAATGACCTTTCCGCTAATTGCATGTGAGTGCAAAAGACAAGGCTGAAGCGTTTGCAACCATCTTCAGTCAGAAGTGCCTGCAACCATCTTCAGCCAGAAGTGCCGAGTGGATGATCCATACCGGCTTCCTCCTGAGGTCCCCACCATCACAGAAGCCAGTCTTCAGCCAATTCGATTCACTCCACGTGATATCAAGAAACGGCTGCGCACACTGGATACAGCAAAGGCTATGGACCCGACAACATCCCGGCTGTCGTGCTGATGACTTGTGCTCCAGAACTAGCCGCGCCTCGAGCCAAGCTATTCTAGTACAGCTACAACACTGGCATCTATCCGACAATGTGGAAAACTGCCCAGGTATGTCCTGTCCACAAAAAGCAGGACAAATCCAAACAGGCCCATCAGTCTACTCTCAATCATCAGCAAAGTGATGGAAGGTGTCATCGACAGTGCTATCAAGCGGCACTTACTCACCAATAACCTGCTCACTGATGCCCAGTTTGGGTTCCGCCAAGACCACTCGGCTCCCGACCTCATTACAGCCTTGGCCCAAACATGGACAAAAGAGCTGAATTCCAGAGGTGAGGTGAGAGTGACTGCCCTTGATATCAAGGCAGCATTTGACCGAGTGTGGCAGCATTTGACCGAGTGTGGCATCAAGGAGCGCTAGTAAAACTGAAGTCAATGGGAATCGGGGGAAAATTCCCCACTGGCTGGAGTCAAACCGAGCACAAAGGAAGATGGTTGTGGTGGTTGAAGGTCAATCATCACAGCCCCAGGACATCGCTGCAGGAGTTCCTCAGGGCAGTGTCCTAGGCCCAACCATCTTCAGCTGCTTCATCAATGACCTTCCCTCCAACATAAGGTCAGAAATGGGGATGTTCGCTGATGACTGCACAGTGTTCAGTGCCATTCACAACTCCTCAGATGATGAAGCAGTCCATGCCCGCATGCAACAAGACCTGGGTGAATTTAGGCTTGGGCTGATAAGTGGCAAGTAACATTCGCGCCACACAAGTGCCAGGCAATGACTATCTCCAACAAGCGAGAGTCTAACCACCGCCCCTTGACATTAAATGGCATTACCATCGCCGAATCCCCAACCATCAACATCCTGGGGGTCACCATTGACCAGAAACTTAACTGGACCAG
Organism: Squalus acanthias; assembly: GCA_030390025.1. Lineage (NCBI taxonomy): Eukaryota > Metazoa > Chordata > Chondrichthyes > Squaliformes > Squalidae > Squalus > Squalus acanthias. The sequence continues at coordinate 33,534,297 of CM059431.1, read as the reverse complement.
CCACATAAATACTGTGGCAACAAGAGCAGGTCAGAGGCTAGGTATTCTGTGGCGAGTGTCTCACCTCCTGACTCCCCAAAGCCTTTCCACCATCTACAAGCACAAGTAAGGAGTGTGATGGAATACTCTCCACTTGCCTGGATGAGTGCAGCTCTAACAACACTCAAGAACCTCAACGCCATTCAGGACAAAGCAGCCCACTTGATTGGCACCCCATCCACCACCTTAAACATTCACTCCCTCCAACATCGGCGTACTATGGCTGCAGTGTGTACCATTTACAAGATGCACTGCAGCAACTCGCCAAGATTTCTTCAGCAGCATCTCCCAAACCCGCGACCTCTTCCACCTAGAAGGACAAGGGCAGCAGGTGCATGGGAACAGCACCACCTCCAGGTTCCCCTCAAGTCACACACCATCCTGATTCGGAAGTATATCGCCGATCTTCAACGTAGTTGGGTCAAAATCCTGGAACTCCCTAACTAACAGCATTGTGGGAGTACCTTCACCACACGGACTGCAGTGGTTCAAGAAGGCGGCTCACCACCACCTTGTCAATAAACAAATTTAAAAAAAATATATTTTTACAGTAGTACCCGTGATCAACATTCTGTAATATAATAATTGTTTTTTCACCAGATCAATGCAGTTTTTGCTGAGATCACCACCACCTTCTCCAGGGCAGTTAGGGATGGATAATAAATGTTGGCCTTGCCAGTGACACCCATATCCCGTGAATGAATGAAGAAAAGATGGTCCAATTTAGAAACCTATTTAGATCAGAGGTGAATAATTGTGGTCACTTTTTAAAACAGACATTCACATTTGCCTGTGTATTTCAATATGTACTGTTTTCAGTATTATCTACGTTTTAGTCCAGTTTGGTGATGAGCAATCCTGAAACATTTTTTCTATATTAGTGGATCTTCTGTGGCATTGCTCATTGCGAGTCAGCAGTTACGCTGTTGTAGGCCCATCTCCCTTTCTCACACATAATTAGGCAGCATTTGCGTGTGGTTAAACAACTACTTTTATTTAGCCACAGAGCTATTTTCTTCAAGGTCAGACCATCATTGCGAGATACAATATCAAATCAGCAAAAATATATATTTATCTTGCCTATATTAATAACAACATCATGTATTTATATAGTGTCTTTAATGTGGGAAAACCTCCTAAGGCACTTCACAGATGCATAATCAGACAAATATTGATACAGAGTCAAAGAAGCATATTAGGAAAGGAGATTAAAAGCTTGGTTAGAGATAGGTTAAGGAGGGTCTTAAAGGAGTAGAGGGAGGTTGAGAGGCAAAGAGGTTTAGGTAAGGAATTCCAGAGCTTAGGGCCTTGGACGGTTGAAGACATGGCCACCAATAGTGGGGCAAAGGGTGTGGGGAATGCTTAAGAGGCCAGAGTTGGAGGAATCCAGAGTTCTTGGAGAGTAGTAGGGCTGGAGGAGGTTACAAGTTAAGGAGGAGCGAGGCCATGGGGAGATTTGAACACAAGGATGAGAATTTTAAATTGGAGGCATTGGTGTACCGGGAATCAATGTAGGTCAACAAGGACAGGGCTGATGGGTGAGCAGGACTTATTGTGGGCTAGGATATGAGCTGCAGAGTTTTGTATGAGCTCAAGTTTGTGGACTATGGAGGATGAGTGGCCGGTCAGGATAGAATTAGAATAGTTGAGTCTAGAGGTGACAAAAGCTTAGATGGGGCGGATACAGCCGATGTCATGGATGTGGAAGTATGTGGTCTTTGCGGCGGAAAGGTTATGGGTTCTGGGTTTCGTACTTCAGTTCAGGGTAAAATAGCATGGCGAGTTTGCGAACCGTTTGGTTCTGCCTGCGACTGTAGTTGGGGAGGTGGTTGGAATCGGTGGCAAAGGAGCTTGTGGGGGATGGGTGGGGGAAAAGAATGAAGGGAGAGATCAAGAGAATTTTTTTTCAATGTAGAGGGCTTTTAGGACATGAACTGCCTTATCAGAATTAGAAACATTGAAACATACAAGATTCTGAAGGGGATTGACAGGGTGGATGCTGAGAGGTTGTTTCTCCTGGCTGGAGAGTCTAGAACTAGGGGGCATAGTCTTAGGATAAGGGGTCGGCCATTTAAGACCGAGATGAGGAGGAATTTCTTCACTCAGAGTGTTGTGAATCTTTGGAATTCTCTGCCCTAGAGGGCTGTGGATGCTGAGTCATTGAGTATATTCAGGGCTGAGATAGATAGATTTCTGGACTCTAGAGGAATCAAGGGATATGGAGTTCGGGCGGGAAAGTGGAGTTGAGGTCAATGATCAGCCATTATCTTATTGAATGGCGGAGCAGGCTCGAGGGGCCGTATGGCCTACTCCTGCTCTTATTTCTTATGTTCTTAATTAGTAGTGGAACTAGGATCCACAGTAATAACTTTTAAAAGGGAAGCTGATAAATATTTGAAGAAGAAAATCTTAAAAGAGTGTGGGGAAAGGGCATGAGAATGTAACAAAGTGAATAGCTTTTTCAGAGCAGGTGCAATGATCCCCTGGGCTGTAAAATGTTAAGATTCTTTAATAACTTCATATTCCCTGAATACTTTGACTGAATCATCAATAATCAGAACCACATACATTTCCTTTTCTTCTTTTTCAAATAGGCTCCAATTTGCAACACTTCACATTTATCTAATTTAACATCCAGCCTGAACTCACCTGCTGAACTGGTTCAGCTCCCTTTAAATACTGTTTTCCTTCCACTTGTCACCTGTCTACATAGCTAGATGTCATCAATTCATTTTAGTTTGTTGGAAATTCCCTCTTCAATATCATTATAGAATAGAGTGAACACACGAGGCTTGGAATAAAGCCTTGCAGAACTTCACTCTCCACAGCCTTTCATCTATCTTTCATTTATAATCACTTTCTCCTTTCTATTGCTATGTATTCAAGCGAGTTAACTAATTTACCATTTATTCCATAAATCTTAATCGTCTCTAAAACTGCTAGCTTGGAGGGACTTTCAAAATGGCATCCAAATACTTTGAACAAGTGCAAATTGCCTCATTATTACGGGGCGTATTAAAGCTGTCTCAACTGCTTATAATTTTAACTTTAATTAAAATATGCTGCTTTAATTGTTATAAAGTAATCTACTGGTAGTTGCAGCATATATTTTAATCTCACTTGAGGAAGACCTTCCTCTCTCATTCATAGAGCTCTCATTTGTGTGTTGTTGAGCCTGCCCCAGTGCAAAAAAGATTCACAAGGATGATACCCAAACTGAGAGGTTATAAGTATCAGGAAAGATTGAACAGGCTGGGGCTCTTTTCTCTAGAAAAGAGAAAGCTGAGCGGTGACCTGATAGAGGTCTTTAAGATAATGATAGGGTTTGATAGGGTAGACGTGGAGAAAATGTTTCCAATTGTGGGGGAGACCAAAACTAGAAGCCATACATATAAGATATTCACTAATAAATCCAATAGGGAATTCAGGAGAAACTTCTTTACCCAAAGAGTGGCAAGACTGTGGAACGCGCTAACACAAGGAGTAGTTGAGGCAAATAGCCTAGATGCATTTAAGGGGAAGCTGGATAAGCACATGGGGGAGAAAGGAATAGAAGGGTATGCTGATAGGGTTAGATGAAGAAGGGTGGGAGGAGGCACGTGTGGAGCATAAATGCCATAATAAACCAGTTGGGCTGAATGGCTAGCTTCTGTGCTGTAGACTCGATGTAACTCGTTGTAATTCAGTATTCCAATCATTTGATACGTTTTAGATATAATATGAGATTTATTCCCACAAATTTATTTTGGATTTTCTTTATGCATTTAAGTGCTGTAATGATTGTGTTATATAAGATAATATTTCCTAAGTCTAAGTTATCTGATTTTGTGAATTGTATGACCACTGTCATCTTGGAGGTGGAAACACCCTGGGGGCTAATTTCCCCGCTGTAGCGACAGTAGTTTAGGCACTAAACAGTCTCCGAGGATGCAACTGGTAGAATAGATAAGGGAGAACCAGTGGATGTGGTGTATTTGGACTTTCAGAAGGCTTTCGATAAGGTCCCGCATAAGAGATTAGCATGCAAAGTTAAAGCACATGGGATTGGGGGTAAGGTACTGACTTGGATAGAGAACTGGTTGGCAGACAGGAAGCAAAGAGTTGGAATAAATGGGTCTTTTTTCCAAGTGGCAGGCAGTGACTAGTGGGAAACCGCAGGGATCGGTGCTAGGACCCCAGCTATTCACAATATATATTAATGATCTAGATGAGGGAACTAGATGTAATATCTCCAAGTTTGCAGACGACACAAAGCTGGGTGGGCGTGTGTGCTGTGAGGAGGATGCAGAGAAACTCCAGTATGATTTGGACAGGTTGGGTGATTGGGCAGATGCAAGGCAGATGCAGTATAATCCACTTTGGTGGCAAAAACAGGAAGACAGATTATTATCTGAACGGCAATAGATTGGGAAAAGGGGAAGTGCAACGAGACCTGGGTGTCCTTGTGCACCAGTCGCTGAAGGTAAGCATGCAGGTGCAGCAGGCAGTTAAGACGGCAAATGGTATGTTGGCCTTCATAGCGAGAGGATTCGAGTACAGGAGCAAGGATGTCTTGCTGCAGTTGTACAAGGCCTTGGTGAGACCACACCTTGAGTATTGTGTGCAGTTTTGGTCACCTTATCTGAGGAAGGATGTTCTTGCCATGGAGGGAGTGCAGCGAAGATTCACCAGACTGATACCTGTGATGGCAGGAATGACGTATGAAGAGAGATTGGGTCGATTAGGCTTATATTCGCTAGAGGTTAGAAGAATGAGAGGGGATCTCATTGAAACTTATAAAATTCTTACAGGACTAGACAGACTAGATGCAGGAAGGATGTTCCCGATGGCGGGGGAGTCCAGAACCAGGGGTCACAGTCTAAGGATAAGGGGTAAGCCATTTAGGACTGAGATGAGGAGGAATTTCTTCACCCAGAGAGTGGTGAACCTGTGGAATTCTCTACCACAGAAGGCAGTTGAGGCCAATTCATTAAATATATTCAAGAAGGAGTTAGATATATTTCTTAAGGCTAAGGGATCAAGGGATATGGGGAGAAAGCAGGGACAGGGTACTGAATTTAGATGATCAGCCATGATCTTGTTAAATGGCGGAACAGGCTCGAGGGGCCGAATGGCCTACTCCTGCTCCTATCTTCTATGTTTCTATGAGGTGGCCAAGATGGGATCTTGAACTGCGACTCTTGGTTAGCCCACCTTTAGCGCAAGATGCCATCTTGGTAAAGGAGTTTAAGCACACATTAGGAATGGCCGCCCCAAGGATGATTAAGCCTCTGATTACCAATTAAATTGGCTCCTAACGCTCATTAAAGAGGTTGCATGCCATTTTGCTGGCTAATGCTGCAATTACCAATCTCACCTAACAGCGACCAGCTGAACAGGAGTAAAGAAGTCATTGGTGAGGATTGCAAGCACTACATAAAGCCATGCTCAGCTTTCACAGTTCCCTTGCTGATTGAGATCGACTGACTACACTGCGTTTGAAGAGGACTTTTGATGCACATCGGGAGACTCTCTGTGACACTTTGTCAAGACTTCATCAATATTCTATCAACATTTATTCTGTAAATTTTCTGAGTACCTCACCTAAAGAGAGCGAGTGCTGTGCTGCTGTTCCTAATTGGAGACCTTATAGGAGTCACGAGGAGAAAGGGAGTGGTTGGTCATGGGGATCTTGCAAGGGATCCCTCTTGGTCTGGAGGAGGAATAGGAGGAGGAGATGAGGCCGAGCAGAGCAGCACCAGCTGCTGGAAGAGGAGGAACAGGAGGTCGAGGAGGGCTCCAGATTTGTAGTGACTTGCTGCATGCTCCACAATCTGGCGGTCATGAGAGACCAGCCGTTACCACCAGCAATTGTGGCAGAGGGTCAAGCTCAGGAGCCACAGAGGAGGAGGAGGTTGAGGAGGAAGATAAGGGGGACCAGGGGGAGCACCAGAGGGTTCCAGGTAGATGCCCCGCACCTAGGAGGAACGCTCGCTGCCATCTAATTGAAGACCGATTTTGAGAGATGTCCTACACCATCAGACTTTGGAGCACTGTTGCCACATGCCTTACCTTCCACAACTGAGGAGCCTTTAAGAAGTCCACCACCTGCACTCAATCCTTTCAACCCCTTCCTCATGAAGAACACAATAAAAAAGCCCACCAATTCCACCTCTACCCAATTACCATAATCAATCTTTATCTAGAGCAAAGAGAAACAATAAAAACATGGCACAACCAACAGCACTTACAAATATTAAACTAGTCGCCCTGGTGCTTAGTGGTTATCCTATAAGTGCTCTTGCCTACTCTAGTGCTTCTACGAAGTGCAACCCGAGTGGCAGCAGCAGGCATGGTGTATGGCTGCTGAGAATCTGAAGAGAGCAGTTCCGATGTCCTCCTGCGACGCCCTCGAGAGGCAGTGGGTCATGATGGCCCCGCCTCAGACTGCACCATCTCAGCATAGGCTTGAGCAGTCTGGGCCGCCTGGTTGACAGGCAACTGCAAGAGCAATGGTGGAGTGGCAGGGGAGGGATCAGAAATGCTGCCATCCTGAGGGAGGCCAGTAGGTTGCTGCTCCATGATTCCCACGCACTACCTCGGGGCGTCTCCGTTTTAGTGCCTCTAGGCACGTTTAATTGCCGGCTAAAACCAGACTTTTAAACAGATGCGTCCTTTTAGCACAGTACCCACATAGCGCCTGATTTCACCCTTCCCCCCCAAAAAAACCCTGCCTTTAATATGGTGACAAATGCAAGGTATACTCATCAATCAAGCACAGTACATCCATTTCTGAAATGTTCCAGCATCCATTTAGCTTGGATATGTCCATGGCAGAGTGAAATGTACCATAAGCATACAAAGATGCACTTTTAAAATTCATTCATGGGATGTAGGCGTCGCTAGCTAGGCCGGTACTTATTGCCCTGAGGAGGTGATGGTGGGCCGCCTTTTTGAACCGCTGCATTGCAAGTGAGTGTCTTGCTAGGCTGCTTCAGAGTCAACCACATTAGTGTCGAACTCGAGTCACATATAGGCCAGACAGGGTAAGGACGGCAGGTTTCCTTCCCCAAAGGACATTAATGAATCAATTGGGTTTTTACAGCAATCTTACTGCTTCATGGTCACTTTTACTGATATCAACCACCCTTTTTTATTTCCAGTTTTTTAAAACAGAATCCAAATTCTCAATGTTCCATTGTGGGATTTAAACTTGTATTTTCTGGATTACTAGTCTAGGATTCTGGATTACTCATCCAGTTACATAACCACTACAATACATTAGTAAATATATAATGATTAAATTAACTGGGGTATTTTTCTGTATGCTATTTCCTGGCACAAACACAATCAGATGACATGGCACTACAGGAATTCAGCTCTCATGCCAGCACTCTGCCATGCAACCCAATGTGACTGCAGATGTCCAGTGAGAACACTGACTGTACAGATCTTGGTCTAGCAGCATGGGGTGTTCCCAACCTGCCAGGCAGGTATGAAGGAGAGAACTTTTTGTCCTCCGACTATTAAGGTGGTGTTATCTATTAAACAACAGTCTTTCCACAAAACAGATGGCTACGATCTCTGACAGCTCATCACACACGGGGGGCATTTGACCTTATGACTGTAAAAGTGAGATACTGTACTATTGTGTATTGAGCCATCATTTCAAGCTTTGCTATTTTCTTCCACTGCATTGAGAATCCAAAACAAAATGAGAAATTGTCACAATGATGCCCTTTATATTATAGGTGGGTTTTTTTTGTCTACACATTAGAAAAGACATATTTCTTCAGGTAAGATCTTCACATCAAAGTATTCTCCATCCACCATTTGAATATCACAGGACGCCCATGGGGAAGAGTGGGATATTTGTGATGTCATGTTGGGGTTTTGTAGGTGTAACTTGCCCTCTCCAGGATGTTGTTAGATCTTTTTCCAGGAGAAGTAAAGGCACTGTATGCAGTGTAGTCACAGAACAAAAAATAACTACTGATTTCCAACATGTGGAACTCACTCACCCTTCTAGCAGGGCTAGGGCCACTAGAAATACTGGGGGAGAATTTCCGCAGGGTTTCTCCCACTTGAGAGAGAGCTATGCACTGACCGAGAGAGAGCTACATCCTGACCAAGAGAGAGCTACCTGTCCACACCTGTGTCAATCCCTCCACTGCCTCTGTGTTATCATACTGCTTGTCTAATATCTAGTCTTGGAGGAGCGGCAATCTCCTCCAGTTAAACATTGGGAAGGAAGAAGACATCGTGTTTAACCCCTGCCACAAACTGTACCCTTGCCACTGATTCCATTCCCCCTCCCGGCCACTATCTCAGGCTGAACTAGACTGTTTGAAATCTCAGCATCCTATTCAACCCTAAGCTGATATTCCACCCCTCTTCATCACAAAGACAGCCTACTTCAATCTCTGTAATATCGCCTGCCTCTGCCCCTACCTCTTCTCATCTGCCGCTAAAACCCTCATATGCCTTTGTCACATCCAGACTTGACTATTCCAAAGCTCTCCTGGCCATCCTCTTCCCCCTGTAAACTTCAGCTCATCCAAAACTCTGCTGCCCTATCCTATCCCCCAGCAGGTCCTACTCACCTATCACCCATGTTCTTGCTGCGTTACATGGCTCGCCATCTCCCAATGCCTCCAATTTAAAATTCTCACCCTCATATTTAAATCCCTTCATGGTTTTGTAGCGCCCAATCTCTGTAACCTCCTGTAGTCCTACAACCTCCCCCCCACACCGACCCCAAACTATCTGTTGCTTTGACTCTGGTCTTTTGTCCTCAGTCCTGAGGAAGGGTCTTAGACCTGAAATGCCAACTGACTGACTTCTGTTTCTCCACAGAAGCTGCCTGGCATGCTGAGTATTTACAGCTTTGTCTGAAAGCTTGAAATGCTGTGCCATTAAAACAGCTTGGGAACCGACTACAGCAATGATACCAATTCACAAGAATCAAGAAATGAGTCTGACTCGGCTTACAAAAACATCTCAATGCCCATTGGTGTTGAGAGGTTCTCAGTGCTGGAAAAAGGCGGATCCTTGAGTTGGTCACTCCAGATGATCATGAAATGGACCACTCAGTACAAAATGGTGCCATGAATAGTAACAACAATCTAGTCAAAACCTTTGCTGCTGATAAAGCATGATCTTGCTCAGACTTTTTCAGCATCAGGTCATGCAACCTTTGTTTATTCCTCATTAATGCTGAATTGATTGATTGCAAACCATGATTGGAACTTCTGCTGTTAATTTAATGATCATGGATATCAGAACTGAATCCAGCTATCAGCTTTCTTGTGTAATCTTCGGTACTATGGCTTGCAAGTTGGTAGAGCCCTGATCTGGTGGGTATGAATTCTGTGGACAAACTCATAAGCTCCCGGCTTACCTCAAATGCCTGATTGCTTATGTGATATAAGCCCCAGGTTTAACCCTCTCCGGCCAACGGAAATGGAGTGGTTGAACGGTTAAAATCAGGGAAATCCACTTACCACTTCATTCCTGTCCTGAAGTTACCAGTCCTAGTGTTAACAGCCAACTCAGTGGGAGATACACGGGTGAGATTATAATGAGGCCGAGGAGTTAAAATATTCCAAGTCTGTTTTTGGCTGAAGCGAGTGAATTTCAACTGAAATGAAACTCACCCGCCCAAAACTGACCAAGAGTTAAAATTGGGTCCATAGTCTTGCAAGAAGAGGCTCCTATCACAGCTGTGCAGTAGCAGAGTGTAGAAACGAAGACATGAGACACCACATATGTAAGGTTTGCAATTTTAATCCATCACACAGATGAGTTGTTCTCAGCCATGTTGATGCTGTGAGATGCGAAGCTGATGCACTTTCCTAGAGAGAGAGAGAGAAATAAATAGTGTTCCCCAGGCTAGTCTCCCATGCTTTCCAGCAGCTGCTTCATAACAACATTAGCAGAAGCCTAGGAGAGGTTGTCCACCTCCCCTCTCAGCCACAGATTTTGGGCTGGATTTTGTGAATGGAGACGAGTTGGAGGCGGGACTGCTGCTTGTCAATGTCCCGCCTCCATCCTCGCCTGACCAACCAGAGGGATTCTCCCCTGATTGACCTTGTTAAGCCCGCCCTGCGGGCTCAGCAGGCCAATTAGGGAGGAAGTCACTGACAGAGCACGTCAACGTCTGACATGCTATCTGTCAAGACGTCTTGAAAGAAGAAATGTCAGCGTTTGACAGCTCTGTGAAGCTGTCAAACACTGACATTCTCTTAAGTTTGATGAGTCCTTGTGTTCAGGACTCATCAAACCAAATTTCACATGGCTGTTGGTTCGGAGGTTCCAACAGCCAGTCTGTGAAATTGACGAGGATGTCGGCTCTCCCGATCCAGCGCGGCTGAAGGCTGTAGGAAGAAAACAAGCTAAGTGAACATTTTTTAAAACTTATCACTCACCTTACATACTTACCACTCCACACTTGCACCCATCACTCACCTCTACATCTTACTTCCAGGTGCCTCCGACCGCCGTAGACCTCCTTCACGTCTCCTCCAACCCGGTGGGGTTCTCCGAGGTCGGGAAGCCTTCACCTGTGAAGGTAAAATTGCACTAATCCTTTTTTCTGCCTGTTAACAGGCAGTTAAAAGGATTAAATGCCTTTCCCGCCTCCAGGAGACGGGATCCGAAGCAGCACATCTTCCCGCCTCCTGGCAAAAGGACACGGAGGCGGGATGGGGGCGGGTTTGCCATCCGCCCCCACTTTCTCCTAATTTACCGGCTGTCCCGCCTCCATGCCCGCCTCCTCGGGGCTTGGAAAATCCAGTCCTATGAGTGGCTTGAGGGTAGCAGGATGACTGGAGGACTGGAGGCAGAACAGAAAGGATTTGTTTTCTCATAAAAATGTTAAATCTGAAAACGTTCAACAAATGGAAAGAAGGCCCCAGTGTATCTCATATTTGTGCAAGAAAAGAATTGGCAGCGTCTGTTCAGTGTAAAAAGTACTCCATGGTAGTTAATCCAATATCTAAATCTTCAAAACATTATTAACCTGTTTTCTTTTTATGTTCATTCTTAGGATGTGGGCGTTGCTGGCAAGGCTGGCATTTATTGCCCATCCCTAGCTGTCCTGAGAAGATAGTGGTGGGCTTTCTTAAACCGCTGCGGTCTATTGTAGCCGTTTGATACAACTGGCTTGTTAGGCCACTTCAAAGGGCACCACATTGGTCTGGGACTGGAGATACAGGTCAGACTGGGTTAGGACAGCAGGTTTCCTTCCCTAAAGAATACCCGTGAACCAGTTGTGTTTTTATGATAGTCCAACAGCTACATGATCACTTTTACTGAAACCAGATTTTTTTTAAACTTAATTCAATTTCTCAAACTGGCATGGCGGGATTTGAACCAATGTTCTCTGGGTTATTAGTCCATGACTGGATCACTAGTCTGGTATCAACCACTACACTACTGTGTACTAATTCAATGAAAGAAAATCAAGTAGAACTCAAAAAGCCTGACGACTGAGAATGATGTGGGTGAACTGTAGAGGCAACAGAAAATAACTCAGAACACCCATGATGGCACCATATATAAAGGATGTATGAGGGAAAGTCATGTGCAGATCTCTCCTCTTTCCCAATGTTCTGATGTATGTCAGAACATATTGGGACACTTTTAGTCATTCCCCCTTCAGTGAACTGGACTAGCCTAATATAAGAAAAAGGCAGCGACTGCTGACAACGAAGTTGAAGTTGTTGCGTATGCTCAGGCTAAGTGTTTTTTTGGTCGTTCGCTTCGTGACTCTCGGGCTCTGGGGAAAAAAAGCCGGGAAGGGAACGGACCTTCGGGACTGTAGGAAAAAAAGCCGGGAAGGGAGCAGGCTCTCTGGAAAAAAAAAGCCGGGAAGGGAGCGGGCTCTGTGGAAAAAATGCCGGGAAGGGAGCGGGCTCTGTGGAAAAAATGCCGGGAAGTGAGCGGGCTCTGTGGAAAAAAAGCCGCGAAGGGAGCGGGCTCTGTGGGGGAAAAAAGCAGAAACATCATCGATATCAGCTTCCAGATTAATGCACAGAACGTTTCTGCGCAGCTTCCGGTCGTTGGCAGCAGTCACGCCGTAAGAAAAAATAGTAATTTATGCTAAATGAAATGATACATTGTTTATGATGTTACACTAATTACTCTGATGTCAAACCATTCCGTATGACATCACAAAGCAGCTGAGTTGCCCTTGGTACTTCAATTTTTAGTTAAGTTAAAGATTACGAAGTAATGAATCTTAAACACATTCTACATATTTACTTCTGTATAAACCAAATACTCAGCAAGAATGATGGAATTCTTGGTTTATTTTGGTTGAGAGAAAAACCTTCATATATATCGGATGAAGTTTCCCAGGCAATTAACTGCAGATTATTTCCTGATAAATAGTTAATTTACTTGTTTTTGAGCACCATGCATCAAGGATATGGAATACACACAGCCAGTCGGTCCCCACACTATCAAATGCTTTACATAGGATTACATAGGATATACGGCACAGCCGGTGTTTATGCTTCACAGGAGCCTCCTCCCATCTTTCCTCATCTAACTCTATCAGCATAACCCTCTATTCCCTTTTCCCTCATATGCTTATCTAGCCTCCTCTTAAATGCATCCAAACTATTCGCTTCAACCACTCCCTGTGGTAGTGAGTTCCACATTCTCACCACTCTCTGGGTAAAGAATTTTCTTCTGAATTCCCTATTTGATTTCTTGGTGACTATCTTATATTGATGGCCTCTAGTTTTGCTCTTCCCCACAAGTGGAACACTCTCCCTGTATCCACTCTATCAAAACCTTTCATAATTTTAAAGACCTCTATTAGGTCACCCCTCAGCCTTCTTTTTTCAAGAGAAAAGAGACCCAGCCTGTTCATCCTTTCCTGATATGTATACCCTCGCATTTCTGGTATCATCCTTGTAAATGCTGATAGCATTAGAATTGACCAAGGCAGACTACACACATGACAATTAAAACCATACTTCAGAGTGATGACAAGACTGTAATGTAATCTCATGGTTCAAATGACAATTCTAAACAGCTTAACTCCTTTCTTGTGGTTTATGATCTCATATGAGACCCTCAATTAGGTTTCAGTCTTGCCCTCATTCCCAGATATCTATTGTTCCATATATAACTATTATAACTTTATTGCATGTGAGTTATGAGGTCTTCCTCTTTCATGGAATGAGTTTGGCATTCTCTATCGATCTCAGACAGGCCATCAGGGGATATGATAATCTGACAGAAGGTATTTCCACATACGGAAGAAAAATCAAAGCAAAAGTTACTTTTGCACTTTTCCTAGTGGCTGACTTTAAATGCAGCTTAAACTTGGGCCTGGGAGCAGATTAACTGACTGACCTCTGGAAATGGTGTGTGACAAGAGAGGAACCTAAAGCGAGTTAAACAACAATATAAAATGGGGAAAACATGCCATATACAATGTGTATTCTCTAGATCCTACCAGTAGTGTTTATTCATGACAGATAATTCCTGTGTAGTACTGGGAAGAAAAAGTGGAAATTACTGCAACTGTACTATCATTTATCTATCTATTTATTTGTATCTGTATCTATCTATAAGTTTCCAGATATGTCCATCATACTTCAGGTATTTCACTTTGTCACACATGCAAATTTCTACGCCATACTTAAAAAAGTATATATAAAGAGAAAAACAGTAATTTTCTGTTGATTTCTTCCAATCTGCAAATTTTGTCACCAAAAGTAATTACCCTCCAATTAACTTCAGATATGCCTATTTACACCAATTAGACTGTGCGGCCTTAAGAGGACAGACTAGGTTAAAACACACCTGGACTTCACAACAGAATAATCCATTGTGTGTTACATGGTATGAAACTATTGTTGTTATAAAATAGGGTAATCGTCCGATTACTCTGAGATTCACGAGTTTAATAAAATAATTGGCTCATAATTTCTTGATGCTGACCAAGCATCATTTTTAGCTGACTGCCTAGCTTTTTGTCGTCTGACTGTACTACATTTTCTTTTTCACAAACCAATTATTTCTTATATTTGTAAAACTAACAAGTTCTCTGTGGCACTCAAATAGGGTTCATGTGGTGGAAAATGATATTAATTATACTGTCTACGGATCCTGAGATTTGGCCGATTGACAGCCTGCTTCATCATAGCCATCTGTGGACAGAATTTCTGTATCAGCTGATGCTTTCTTTTGTTGCATGTCAAAGAAAAAAACAGTGCTTTCAAGTTGAAGAAACAGCATTTTATTCAAATTGAGTTTGATCTCTGCAGACTTTTTTTCATCATGTTGATCGAGTGCCCAAGAAACCTTGACAAACATCTGTTTGCACAAATTATTTTCAACATCAAATGGGAGTAAATTTCAATGGACCAGCAGCGACACATTTTTATAGGATGTGCAATATGGTGAAAATGAAAGATGACAAGAGCATTTTTTTATGCTTAGTACAATTTGTCGAGTCAGTTTCTTTCCAGAACTGCTGCTGCTGTTTGTTGACTTTGATTCTTAGGTTGAGCACTAGAGGCAAATGAATGAGAAAGTTTGCAATAATAATGGAATAGAAAAACCAATAGTAATATATTTACTATGTGATTTCCTGGTGAGTTTATATCATTCTTTATCTTGTGAGATTATAGGTAATTTCCTTATTAATTAACTCATTGACTTGCTAATTTCACAATCTATTACTAGATATTACTGCCCTGTATATTTTTCTCCAACATTAGGTGTACTACATACTAAATGGAGAGTGCTTGGAAGACGAGTACAATGATTAAAGTGATGTTGTGACAATGAGCACAAATTGGTACTTCAAACTTTTTTTAAATTAAGAAACTAAGATGAAGGTCCAAAGTCCATAGTGCAGGACAGTGCCAAAGCTGAAAAGAATAAATGAGATAAAAATTAGATGACATTGGGCTTTAAAAGCATGAAGATTATTAAAGAAAGAAGAAAGAAAGCCTTGCATTTATATAGTGCCTTTCACGACCACCGGACGTCTCAAAGCACTTTACAGCCAATGAAGTACTTTTTGGAGTGTAGTCACTGTTGTAATGTGGGATACGCGGCAGCCATTTTGCGCACAGCAAACTCCCACAAACAGCAATGTGATAATGACCAGATAATCCGTTTTTGTTATGTTGATTGAGGGATAAATATTGGCCAGGACACCGGGGAGAACTCCCCAGCTCTTCTTCGAAATAGTGCCATGGGATCTTTTACGTCCACCTGAGAGAGCAGACGGGGCCTCGGTTTAACGTCTCATCCGAAAGATGGCACCTCCAACAGTGCAACACTCCCTCAGCACTGCACTGCAAAGATACGAACAACTGAAGAAATTCGAGTGCCAGAGTTTTAGGAACATCAGGAACAGGAGTAGGTCATTCAGCCCCTTGAGCCTGCTCTGCTATTCAATTAGATTATGGCTGATCTGCACCACAACTCCATTTTCCAGCCTTTGCTCCATATCCCTCGATACCCTTTCCTCAAAAAATCTATCTATCTCAGCCCTGAAAGCTCCAATTATCCCAGCATCCAGTCTTTTGGGGAGAGTTCCAGATTTCTACTGCCCTCTGTGTGAAATAGTGCTTTCTGATTTTGCTCCTGAATGGCCTTGCTCTAATTTTAATATTATGTCCCTTTGTTCTTGATTCCCCCACTAAAGGAAATACTTTCTCCTTCACTACATTTTAACACCTCGATCAGCTCACCCCTCAGTCTGCTCTACTCAAACGAATAAAAGCAACGTTTATGCAACGTATCCTCATAATCTAAGCCCCGGTATCGTTCTGGTGAATCTGCGCTGTACCTCCTCCAAGGCTAATATATCCTACCTGAGGTGCGGTGCCCAAAATTGAACGCTGTACTCCAGATGGGGTCTGACCAAGGCTCTATACAATTGTAGCATAACTTCCTCTCCTTTGTATTCCAGCCCCCATGAGATAAAGGCCAACATTCCATTAGCCATTTTGATTACTTTTAGTATCTGTCTACTAGCTTTTAATGAATTGTGTACTTGGACTCCCATGACTTTGTGAAATAACATTCAATGCAGTATTCAATTTTGATTTGTTCTCAAAAGCCATTGCTGCCATGCAGCAATTTAAATTATTTCCATTTAGAATAATCATAAAACTCAAACAGCCACAAGGTGCAGGATTTTGAGTAGATGAGCGTTTTCACGTTGCTTTTTGTACAAAATATCACTATGAATAGTAGAGTGTGCAGGAGGGTCAAATCACTTGAATGACTGTCCAGATGGCCTGCAATGGTCTTTTGTGGTCCTGTACATTCTTGCATTTAACAAAGTTGAAGTGGGCATCCTTCCCCATCACAATTTCCAATAATTAAATCTTGTAATTTATATTTCTTTACATTTTAGGCTAATCATTTCTGACATGCTACATTATTTTATGGTGGTGGGTCGGGATCCCATCTTGCCTTGGCTGTACATGTGCTGCTTCTTAGTCAACATGTCCACGCATTCTCACTGTATTAAAGCAGTTATGCATATTTAATCACGTAGCTCTTTTGCTACTGACCTGTTTGAATCAGAAACACAGTGGCACTGAAATTACTCAGTTGTTCCAGTGGACTCCTGCCTTAACTTTGACGGGAGTATGCTGGAACAGCTACAAACTCCGCCGGGATCCAGATACGCCAAGTCTTAGAATCGCAAGGGGGTTTCTGCTTATGAGGGGGTTTCTGCTTATAAGGGGACCCGTATCAGTCGAGGCAGGGCTGAGGGCATGGACTCTTTCACATATGTTGGAAGTTCTGTGTTCTCAGCCTCACGGGGACCTGGCATAAGGGTGGAGGCCGGTATGCCAAGTGAGAAGAAGCGTACCAGCCTCCTGAAGGGTACACGTGGACCCCCTTGAGGGATGTAGGCTGAGAACATGGCTTGGATCACTGAAGAATCTTGAGGAAAAATGTTTTATTAAAAAGAGGGCTGTTGGGTTTTTATGGGTGAGGGGGAAGCCTGCCAACCCCATACAAACTAGGTTCCTCGTCCTTTGCCCCCCACATTGTCTGGCAGAGGCAGCATTGAAGGACACCAGCAGGTGCAATTCTGCCATAACTGGCAGGGATGCAGTGCTGAAACTTCGGGACTAATCACTCTGTCAAATGGAATGCGTGTTTTACTTCTGATATTGTGAGACCCAATCTGTTAGTAAAAACAAACTTCAAAGTTTCTACTCAACTAATTTCAGGTGTTTAATTGAACTGCACCTACACGATTCACCGTAGATTGGCCGAAAATGTTTTTTCTAACGTATTATTTGTGAGATTTATAAAGGTGTTTCTGTACCTTTTGTGATCTTGAAAAAAATTGTGTAACAAACCTTTTTTCTTATTTTTTTTACTGAATTAATTTTTCTTCAAGATCATAGTTCTGTATGGACACTCAGTTGTATCAAACAGCTACTATGGACTGCAGCGGTTAAAGAAGAAGGTCAACCAGTACCTTCTCAGGGCAAGTAGTGATCCACAATAAATGTTGGCCTTGCCAGTGACACCCACATCCCGAGAATGAGTAGAAAAACACCTTTGATAATACACCTTCTGTCTCATGCAGTAACTGTATCCTTAGTTAGTAATACTATCGCTCCTCCCCTTTACTCTTTCTATCTTTCCTAAAAATTATACAGCCGGGATTATTTAGTTCCTAGTCCTGCCCCAGCTGAAGCCAAGATTCCGTCAAAGCTACGGCACCATACCACCATATAGTGACACAAAAACAGTAATGAGAAATGCAGTCAAGCTAGCTGACAGTCGACTGACTGAGCCAAGCACTGTTTCTTACTTACCTGCTGCTCCCCCAACCTCCTGCTGCAATCTTCAGCCAGAATTGGCTTTTTAAAAGCTGCACTCTAAATTCCGTGCACCCAGGACAAACCTGTTTTACAAAGGTTTTATGGCAATCACTGCTCCAATTAATATGCACAATCGTAGGAAATTCTTGTATAAATACCTCTCCACACCATCAACTGGTAAACTCTTTTTCAAAGCAGTGCAAATAGACCACATGGAAATTCATGGCATGTGTGTTTTAACAAGAATATATGTTTTAAGAACATAAGAATTAGGAGCAGGAGTAGGCCATATGGCCCCTCGAGTCTGCTCCGCCATTCAATAAGATCATGGTGGATCTTCGACCTCAACTCCAATTTCCTGCCTGATCCTCTCATCCCTTGATTCCCCTAGAGTCCAAAAATCTATCTCAGCCTTGAATATACTCAACAACTCAACATTCACAGCCCTTTGGGGTAGAGGATGCCAAAGATTCACAACCCTCTGAAGAAAGAAATTCCTCCTCATTGCAGTCTTAAATGGCCGACCCCTTATCCTGAGAGTATGCCCTCTAGTTCAAGACTCAAGACTCTCCAGCCAGGGAAAACAATCTCTCAGCATCTATCCTGTCAATCCCCCTCAGAATCTTATATGTTTCAATGAGATCACCTCTCATTCTTCTAAAGTCCAGAGAGTATAGGCCCAGTCTACTCAATCTCTCCTCATAGGACAACCCTCTCATCCCAGGGATCAATCTAGTGAACCATCGTTGCACTGTCTCTAAGGCAAGTATGTCCTTCCTCAGATAAGGGGACCAAAACTGTGCACAGTACTCCAGGTGTGGTCTCACCAAAGCCCCGTACAATTTTAGTAAGACTTCCTTACTCTTGTACTTCAACCCTCTTGCAATAAAGGCCAACATGCCATTTGCATTCCTAATTGCTTGCTGTACATACATGCTAACTTTTTGTGTTTCCTGTACGAGGACACCTAAATCTCTCTGAACACCAACATTTAATAGTTTCTCATCATTTAAAAAATATTCTGTTTTTCTATTCTTCCTACCAAAGTGAATAACCTCACATTTCCCCACATTACACTTTATCTGCCACCTTATCGCCCACTCACTTAACCTGTCTATATTCCTTTGCAGGCTCTTTGTGTCCTCCTCACAGCTTACTTTCCCACCTAGCTTTGTCTTGTCACCAAACTTGGATACATTGCACTCGGTCCCTTCATCTAAGTCAGTTTTTTTGCAGTTCTGTAGTCACTAGTGGTATATTTGGTATGTTGGAAAATAGGTCACTTGTCTTCAGGCCATATTCTGCACCTTCACTAACATAAATATGTTAAATGTAGATAATGTATATCATTCACAGTGGAGTATGAATCACACCTTGGCGTGAATGCACAACTTGTGGATTCTGAGAAACTGTGGACAGACTTCCATTCCTACTTCTACTGAATTCAGGCAGGGCCTGCTTTACATGGAAATCTGATAGTGACGTAATGAAGCTAACAATGTTTATGGTAACTGAACATTTTAAAACCAATCCATTTTGCGTGTTATGGTGGCAACCAGATGTTTCTGACTTGGGAGATATACAAATAATGACAAGTGCACTGGTCTATCATACTGCTGATGGGAAGCAACTATAAATTAGATAATCACATTCAAGTCTAGATAATATCCTTTGTGGAATGAGCAATATGTCAATATTAATCTTGAAGGATTTTTTTGAATAAATTGCATTTTGACATTGAAAAGATTTCTGCTGAAGTTCAGGTGTTTAAAATCACTTCTATTTAGAGTTGATTATTGGTCAAATGCAAGATAATTAGGAAGCCATCTTTACAAAGCCTGTTTTGTATTTTTTGTTTTAAAAGTAAACAGTTGGGTTTATTGTTTAGTGGTGGGATTTTTTGTCACGACTTCTGCAACACCTCTGACAAGAGCCAACCAATTAAATGTCTAGCAGTGGTACGTGTGCAGCAGAACAAAAAAGTAGCAGAACAGTGATGGTTCAGGTTATTCAAACAAGGATGTCACAAAGATGGATTTGGTGGTGTGGAATGTAATTGCACCAATTCGCTTTGTCAAAGAATGGTGAGAAATTGGTTTGCACACATCATTTCCTCATTATGCTGTTGATAAAAGATGATGAGCACAGGATTGGCATTCCATGCAGGGAGAGACAGGACCTTGAGGGGTTGTCACCCTGAGACATCCTCATGCACCTCCTAAAGGCCAGATTGTAAATGGATTAACAGAAAACGTGAAGACACTGTCTGTTGACTCGTTTAAAGAATAGAGCAGATAACAGGGAGGCGAGAAAAGAAACATACATTAAAAAGTGGAGGGAAGCAGATTCTTTTGTGACAACCTCTTATGGTTTTGGTGGCTGTTTGGATCAATGTGATACCGGTGTCCTTTGAATAAGAATCTCTGTGTTCTAATAGGTCAGTTGTATTGAATGCTTTATATTGCTGCAAGGCGATTACTGACAGAAAATGTCATCCGCTGATGGAAAGAATTCTGTGCATTTAAGCTGTACTCTTCCATCTCCAGAGAGTAAATTTGATACTGCCCAGTTACATGCTGTAAAGGCAGGTATCGGTACCTACAATATAACTGAAGTGTACATTCGTTACATATCCGCCCAGAATATATTCAAATTCTTGAGATTTTGGGAAGTAATTTTAATCCCCCTAGTGCGGGTGGGGCGTTAATAATAAAAAAAAATGGGCAACCTGACTCCAACCAGGCCACTTCCAGTTTTACCGGAGGTGGGTTTAGGGGGTACGGGACACTACCCGCTCTCAGGAGGCGGATTGGTCACTAAAATATTTTAAGGAGGCTGCGTGCCTCCAATTTAACTTCACTTTTAGTTGTAACGCCTGTTTCCTGGGTCTCGGGAATCCCAGCAGCTGAAGAGAGGCGTGAAGGAATGGATCCATCAGATAAGTGCCTTTCAGCACTGCTTGTGGGACAGGAGGAGCAAGAGTGCTCCCCCCCCCGGACGACCAAGCTTACCTTAATGCGATCGCACCCCCACGATCAGCCGATGGGACCACTGTGATGTCAGACAACCCCCCCGCCTCCATGTCGGACTTACCTCTGCTCCGCTCCTCGGCTGCTACCCGCCCAACAGCCCATCAATCTAGCTGGCTGCGACTAGGAAACCTGTTGAAAAAATTTAAAATAGGTCCTTAAATTCAGCAGAACCTGCAGGAAACCCATCGTTCCGAGTTTCCTGGCCACAAATCCTCCCCCTCGCTCCCTTCCCTCCTCGCAGTTATTACCGGGGCCTTTTTTAAATGTTTTTCATGGCTGTTTTTGGAAGTCACAATATAGTCAGCTCTTATGACTTTAGAAATGCTTTTGTAACATTAGTAACACCTCTGTGATATTTAGTAATACTTGCTTCTATTATTTTTAACAGGTAACACTGTAATGCTTGCTATTTGGTCCTCCCAGCACTCGTGGCACTGTGTTGTGAGTCATCCAGCTCTTCTCTCGATCCCCCCCCTACACATTGCCTATTCATCCCAATAAAAACCCAGATAAAAGATATACCAGGGCAGATTTTCCTGTTATTGTACTTGGGTGTATTGAATTGCCTGGGTACAGCACATAGAGGAAAATTGGACAGGGAGAATCGCACATCTGTAATGGAGCCCACCCAATTTTCTATCCATGTTCCGTAATTGCACTAATCTACATGGGCTGCCTGTTCCCCAATGCATTGAATATAAAATCCTTGTGAAACCCCTTTATGGCCTTGCCCAACCCAAACTCTGCAATCTTCAATATTCTTCCATCCACTCCCATATTCTTCAGTCCTCCGACTGTGGCCTATTAGGCATTCTCCCCTCCATTCACCCACCATTGGTGGCAGAGCCTTCAGCTGTCACAGCTCTACTCCCTGGAACTCCCTCTTAAACCCCTCCACTGATCTTCTACATCCGTAATTATCTTATAATCTTGTGATGTTAGGTGCTTTACCAATAACCCTTTTCATAGGCTTGTGCAGAGTCGATTGGCACTGCATTTGTTGTCCAATTTGTTGTTCGCAAGAATATCAGTGCTAATTTGATCCTGTGAGAGGCAACATCATTCATGTCCGAGGCCAGGACCTAGGAGCGAGGACGAGCCCAGCAGCGAGGTCAAGGCCCAGGAGTGGCGCAGCGGGGTCGGGGCCCAGGGAAGGTGCGGCATGGGCCAACAGTGAGGTCATGAAGACCACAATGCATCCTACGAAACCCAGGCAGAGAGGACCTGCAGGAAGGAGGGAGGAGGACAGTAGCAGTATGTTTGTGTATGTGTGCTAGGCCGTTGTAGCAGAGCCTGGTCTCCAATCGTCTCGGATTCCCTTGCCGTTGGACTAAGACCTTGCTCTGTCAAGCCCGTGTGGTAGCTGGTGTGCAACGGCCACCCCACGTTAAAAGAATTCACGCACAGGCATCTTCCACCCATTAAAATGAAGTTTGGGACCTGGAACATCAGGACCCTCATGGACAACCCCAGCAGTGACAGACCGAACGCCGTACTGCTATCGTTGCCCGGAAGCTCAGACGACGAAGTCCAACACCGCCTTCAGTGTGCCAGTGCAGCCTTCGGTCGCCTGAGGAAGAGAGTGTTTGAAGACCAGGACCTCAAACCCGGCACCAAGCTCATGGTCTACAGAGCAGTAGTGATACCCGCCCTCCGGTATGCCTCAGAGACATGGACCATGTACAGCAGGCACCTCAAAGCACTGGAGAGGTACCACCAACGCTGCCTCCGCAAGATCCTGCAAATCCATTGGCAGGATAGGCGCACCAACGTCAGTGTTCTCGCTCAGGCCAACATCCCCAGCATCGAAGCTTTGACCACGCTCGATCAGCTCCGATGGACGGGTCACATTGTCCGCATGCCCGATACGAGACTCCCAAAACAAGCACTTGACTCGGAGCTCCGACACGGCAAGAGAGCCCCAGGTGGGCAGAGGAAACGCTTCAAGGACAGCCTCAAAGCCTCCTTGAAAAAGTGCAACATCCCCACCGACACCTGGGAATCCCTGGCCCAAGACCGCACAAAGTGGAGGAGAAGCATCCGGGAAGGCGCCGAACACCTCGAGTCTATTCGCCAGGAGCAAGCGCAAGCCAAGCGCAAACAGCGCAAGGAGCGCACGTCAACCCAAGTACCCCACCCACCCGCCCCTTCAACCACCGTCTGCTCCACCTGTGACAGAGACTGTAGGTCCCGAATTGGACTCATCAGTCACCTGAGAACTCATTTTTAACGTGGAAGCAAGTCATCTTGGTTCCGAGGGACTGCCTAAGAAGAAGAAGAAGAAGTGTTGTCCAATAAACCCAACTAAGAAGTACTCTTTTCTTTCGTATGGTAGTAGCAAAGCAAATCAAATGTCAATATCTAAGTCAGATATCCAGGCCAAAGCTTCCAGTGTAATAGCATGGATATCTTGTAGGCTGCCTGCGAATTTCCCCTGAGGGCAGTGCTCAATAATGTGCTCCAGGGTCTGATTAGGAGCTCCAGTCGCATGATGGGGATGCTTTAATCTTCCATCTATGGAGAAGGTGGCAGCATCTACCATGACCGGTTCTGAGGCAGTTGATGGTTGTCCACTGTTTGCGAGGAAGGTTTGATCCTTCAGGTTGTACTGTGGGGTCCTCTATAAGGAATCCATTCCGTATGTCACAGTTCTTCCAAGCTTTTCGCCATCGGTCATCAAGGCTGAAGGGAGATCGCTGAAGGGCCTCGGCAATGGTCCAAAATGACCTTCTAGATTTGAGACGGGTTGGTGGTAGGTTGTTCAAGTCAGCCTGGATCGGCATGTCTTTGCTGGTGTAGCGGTTGTATTCTCTGGAGACTGCATATTCGTGGCGTAGGTGTGGTGGTGCGATGTTTGCAAGCACAGGCAGCCAAGTTGTTGGTGTCGATAAAAGCGTACCGCTAATAATTCTCATAGTAGAATTCAGCTGGACATCAACGGATTTGACATGCGGACTTGATAGCCATGCCAGAGAACAGTACTCCACTGTAGAGTACACCAGGCGAGTGCTGCCGTACGGAGGGTTTGAGCGTCTGCTCCCCATGTGGATCTGGCGAGCTTCTGGATCAATTAAGAACTACTATAGAGACCTGGTTGCAAAAATACACTTGGCAGTCAACATAGATGCTAGCAAAAGAGCTAATGTCACACACTAGTGGTAAAATACAACGGAAGGCAATTTTTGACAGCCGATGTAAAAATTCAAGTCATCCAATTATGTACCTGAAATTGCTTCTTGCACCAGCAATAAAGCAAACACTGATTTTACAGCTTTTAGTTCACCAACCATATGCACTTGAGAAGAAATGTTGAATCACAAAGTGATATTGTTTCAAAAGTTTCCAGAAAATGTTACAAATATACAGCATAATTGATTTTAATTGGAATGTTCACATTTTGAAGTAAGAGCTTTTGGTCATCCTTGTGAATCACAGTTGTTAGTCTAATTAATAAAGACCAGTACTCAAAAGATAGAAAGAGTATATGATGAAGAATACGTGTTGCCAAAAACTGCAAATGACATTTGGAAACTCAAGAGTTAATGTAAGAAACAAGGTAGTGTTGAATTTTTGTTGCAAGCTATAATGTACATTCATTACTCAAGGATTATAGCTACCCTCAGGATAGAATAAGGAATTATTCAGGACTCTGCAATTCTCAAAAATAGGATGCCAGTCATAAGCTTATGAATGATATGTTAACAAAAGATCGGGGGAACAGGTGGAATGAAAGGAATACTGTGGATGTTCTGAAAGTTATTAGCAATAACTACTGCATGTGAATAAACAGAGGTCTTACTTATTCCTGATGTTTTACATTTTTTAAATACTGATTTTCTTTTAATATATAGAAACAGTTTTTTGCCCTCTTCATTTTTAATGTATGTTTCTTCCCACAAGTGCAACCCAGCGTGAATCCCTACTCCCTGTTCCTTCCCTCCTATCAAACTTGACAGATCTCCCTCTAAGGGGGAATGTGGATGAATATGCTGAAGCTGTGATTAGAAGCTGGGTTCTTAAATCCATTGCATAATGCGCAATCATGTTGTGCCTCTAAGCTGCTTTTGAATGTTTTTGGAAAAGGCAGCCACCTGACAAAGAGGTTAGAAACAGGTATCCTCTATAAGAGTTAAAAATATAATGGACCTACACCACTAAAAAGAAAGACTTGCATTTATATAGCGCCTTTCTCAACTTCAGGATGTCCCAAAGCGCTTTACAGCCAATTAAGTACTGTTGAAGTGTTGTAATATAGAATACTGTTGTAATGTAGGAAACGCAGCAGCCAATTTGTGCACAGCAAGCTCCCACAAACAGCATTGTGATAATAACCAGATAATCTGTTTTAGTGATGTTGATTGAGGGATAAATGTTGGCCAGGACACCAGGGTCAACTCCCCTGTTCTTCTTTGAAATGGTGCCAGAGACCTTTTACGTCCACCTGAGAGAGCAGACGGGGTCTTGGTTTAACGTCTCATCTGAAAGACAGTAACTCCAACAGTGCCGCACTCCCTCAGTACTGCACTGGAGTGTCAGCCTAGATTTTTGTGCTCAAGTCTCTGGAGTGGGACCTAAACCCATAACCTTCTACCACAGAGGTGAGAGTGCTACCAACTGAGCCACATCTGACACTAAGAGTTTGAAGAGTTCATACATTAGATATACTCAAAGTACAAAGTCTTTAACATTAATGTATTAAAATTACTTCTGTTTATACAACAACAGCAACTTGCATTTATATAGCGCCTTTAACGTAGTAAAAAGTCCCAAAGCGCTTAACAAGAGCGTTATTAATAAAAATTTGACACTGCGCCACAGAAGAAGTTATCAGGACAAAAGAGGTAGGTCTTAAGGGCATCTTAAAGGAGGAGAGAGAGGTGGAGAGGTTTAGGGAGGAAATTCCAGAGCTTAGGGCCAAGGCAGCTGAAAGCACGGCCGTCAATGGTGGAGTGATTAAAATCGGGGATGTGCAAAATGCCAGAATTGGAGGAGCACAGTGATCTCAAAGGCTTGTAGGGCTGGAGGAGGTTACAGAGATAAGAACATAAGAAATAGGAGCAGGAGTAGGCCATGCGGCCCTTCGAGCCTGCTCCACCATTCAATAAAAATCTATCGATCTCAGCCTTGAATATAATCAATGACTGGTAGGATAGGGGCCATGGAGGACCGGGAGTCATTGTAGGTCAGCAAGCACAGGGGTGATGCGTGCGAGTTAAGATACGGGCAGCAGAGTTTTGGATGAGCACAAGTTTATGTAGGGTGGAAGATGGGAGGCCGACCAGTAGAGCATTAGAATAGTTTAGAGGTAACAAAATCATGGATGAGGGTTTCAGCAGCAGGTGAGCTGAGGCAGGGTCGGACTCGGGCGATGTTATGGAAGTGGAACTAGGTGGTCTTGATGATGGAGCGGATATGTATTCGAAAGCTCATCTCGGGGTCAAACACAACCCCAAGGTTGCGAATGGTTTGGCTGAGCTTCAGACAGTTGCCAGAGAGAGGGATGGAAACCATGGTCAGGGAACGGAGTTTGTGGCGGGGAACAAAGACAATGGGCTGGATTTTGAATGACCCATGGAGTCGGGTTTGAAGGTGTGTGGGGGGTTAAATTTGCGGGGTCGGTGGTCCCGACCCCACCCCGACTCCATCCCGCCTCCACGCGATTTTGACAAAATCAGTCGCGGGGTTCCCGACTCTGTCCCACCTCCAAGAGGCGGGAGAGGCCATTAAAGCCCTTAACAAGCCCTAAATTGGCTCTGTAATGCCATTTTGAAACGTTTTAGCTAGTTTAACCCTTTTACGACGTGAAGTACGCCTGATGTGAAACACGCAAATGAAACCTGGCGGGAGCACAAGTGGATAGCTGACTATCAGCTGCAGGTCCACTATTACAACGGAGATATGATGAAGGTAGTAGTAGGCTGGAGGTGGTAGATGTTCTGAGGGAAGATGTTTTAGCAATTTTGAAGAACCTGAGGGTCGATAAGTCCCCTGGGCCAGATGGGATATATCCTAGGATTCTTTGGGAGGCAAGGGAGGAGATTGCAGAGCCTCTGGCTTTGTTCTTTGGGTCCTCACTGTCCACGGGAATGGTGCCAGAGGACTGGAGAGTGGCGAATGTTGTTCCTCTCTTCAAGAAAGGAAATAGGAATGACCCTGGTAATTATAGGCCGGTTAGTCTTACTTCGGTGGTTGGTAAGATAATGGAAAAGGTCCTGAGGGATAGGATTTATGACCATTTGGAAAGGGGCAACTTAATCAGGGATAGTCAACACGGATTCGTGAAGGGTAAGTCTTGCCTAACAAATTTGATTGAATTCTTTGAGGAGGTAACTAAGTGTGTAGATGAAGGTAGAGCAGTTGATGTCGTATACATGGATTTTAGTAAGGCGTTTGATAAGGTTCCCCATGGTCGTCTCATGAAGAAAGTAAGGAGTTGTGGGATAGAGGGAAATTTGGCCGATTGGATAAGTAACTGGCTATCTCATAGAAGGCAGAGGGTGGTGGTGGATGGAACATTTTCAGACTGGAGACCAGTTACCAGCGGTGTGCCACAGGGGTCGGTGCTGGGTCCTCTGCTGTTTGTGATTTTTATCAATGACTTGGAGGAGGGGACTGAAGGGGTGGATCAGTAAATTTGCTGATGACACCAAGATTGGTGGAGCAGTGGATGAGGTGGAGGGTAGTTGTAGGCTGCAAAGAGACATTGATAGGATGCAGAGCTGGGCCGAAAAATGGCAGATGGAATTTAACCCTGATAAGTGCGAGGTGATTCATTTTGGTAGGGCAAATTTGAATAAGGATTACAGGGTCAACGGCAGGGTTCTGAGGAACGTGGAGGAGCAGAGGGATCTGGGGGTTCATATCCACAGATCTCTGAAGGTTGCCACTCAAGTGGATAGAGCAGTAAAGAAGGCCTATGGTGTGTTGGCGTTTATTAACAGAGGGTTTGAGTTTAAGAACCGTGAGGTTATGCTGCAACTGTACAGGACCTTGGTGAGACCACATTTGGAATATTGTGTGCAGTTCTGGTCACCTCACTATAGGAAGGACGTGGAAGCATTGGAAAGAGTGCAAAGGAGATTTACCAGGATGCTGCCTGGTTTGGGGGGGAGGTCTTATGAGGAAAGATTGAGGGAGTTGGGGCTTTTCTCTTTAGAGCGGAGGAGGATGAGAGGCGACTTAATAGAGGTTTATAAGATGATGAGGGGGATAGATAGAGTGGATGTTCAGAGACTATTTCCTCGGGTAGAGGCAGCTGTTACAAGGGGGCATAACTATAAGGTGCATGGGGGGAGATATAGAAGGGATGTCCGAGGTAGATTCTTTACTCAGAGAGTGGTTGGGGTGTGGAATGGACTGCCTGCTGTGATAGTGGAGTCGGACACTTTAGGAACTTTCAAGCGGTTATTGGATAAGCACATGGAGCACACCAGAGTGATAGGGAGTGTGATAGCTTGATCTTGGTCTCGGACAATGCTCGGCACAACATCGAGGGCCGAAGGGCCTGTACTGTGCTGTACTGTTCTATGTTTCTATGTTTCTATTAGGTCTGAAAGTCGCCTCTGATGCTGCTGCATTGAATGTCTTCAGAGACTGCCTGGCCTTTGCTGTGAGAGGACTTGGATGCAAAAAAAATCTCCCCCTCTCTCTCTCTCCTCTTCCCCCCGCCCCCCATTTTGCATCCAGGTCCACTCACAGCAAAAGCCAGGCAGGTCCTCTCTCACCAACAGCCAGGCCGTCAGTCTCTGACCTGCAATGCAGCAGCAATGATGACATCATCAGAGGCGACTTTCAGACTGAAACCACTAATTACTTCATGTGTTCCCACATGCTGGAACTCAATTGCCCAATTAAGTGAAAATTGCATCATTCATCCACATTAATCTGGAGTCGGGGGGGAACACGAAATACGGATGACACGACCCCAACCCGACCCCAAGACAAAACCAAGCCCAATGGCTTCGATCTTCGCAATATTAGTTGGAGGAAATTTCTGCTCGTCCAATACTGGGTGTCAGACAAGCAGAGTGACAAATCAGAGACAGTGGAGGAGTCAAGAGCAGTGGTGGTGAGCTAGAGCTGAGTGTCATCAGCGTACATGTGGAACCTGATGTGTTTTTGGAGGATGTCGCCGAGGGGCAGCATGCAGATGAGGAGGATAGAGTTTCCGCTTTATGCGCAATCGGCGATTCCAGCACAAATTGGGGTACAGTTGTGAGTTCCTTAGTAAATTAAAAAAAAATTCATTCCAAACCTTTCAAAATGTACCTATCCTTGCGCCCAAAAGTTCCAGCTTAATTTTTGGAGCCTCCTCGAAGGCCTGCAAATGCCTTCATGCTCCACCTCCTTCTTGGGGCGCTACAACTGAATATCGCGGCGTTACATGCAACAACGCCACACACGTCGGCACGTAGCGCTGCGTCATTGCAAACCTCCTCCCCTGATTAACGAGGAGGGGCCTAGCGCTGTGCGCACCGGGGCCCTGCTAGTCCACCGGGGAGCGGGGTGCCATGAAAACAGCCCGGCTCTCAAGAGGAGTGCCGGGCTGAGCGATCGCGGCCGGCACCCCGAGGGAAAAAAGGGGAAGGGGGCGTGTGCTGGCAGTTGGCCATAATAAAATGGCCGCCCGACACCTGCCACTTTTACTACTGCTGCCGTAGCAGCAAAAACGCCCCCCTGACTCCGTCGGATATATCATCCGGCGATAGGTCGGGGGTGCAACCGAAGTTCGCGAGCGCGGCGCTGCGAACGGCGATGACATCATCGGCGGCGGTGCAGCGTCGCAGGGCGCTACCGGCTACCGTCGCCCCTAACCTCCCGCTGAATTTTGCGGGAGGTGTTAGTGGCGCCGCGCCCGGGCGCAAGGGGATTTGCGACCCGTCAGCGCCCCCCAGGGGTGCTAACGAGAGGTGTAAATCAACCCAATTTTTCCCCCAATAGGTTTCCAGGTCTGATTTCGAACAAATAATTTTCAACATTATAGACCTAGATTTTCAATTAGTATCAGCATGTATAGTACATCTAATGATAGAATTATAGCTACTTCGCACTTTCTGCCCAGCATTAATAACAGAGAGTATATTTTTTTTTATTCGTTTCTGGGATGTGGGCGTCGCTGGCAAGGCCAGCATTTATTGCCCATCCCTAATTGCCCTTGAGAAGGTGGTGGTGAACCGCTGCAGTCCTTGTGGTGATGGTACTCCCACAGTGCTGTTAGGGAGGGAGTTCCAGGATTTTGACCCAGCGACGATGAAGGAACGGCGATATATTTCTAAGTCAGGATGGTGTGTAACTTGGAGGGGAACTTGTAGATGATGGTGTTCCCATGCACCTGCTGCCCTTGTCCTTCTAGGTGGTAGAGGTTGCCGGTTTGGGAGGTGCTGTCGAAAAAGCCTTGGTGAGTTGCTGCAGTGCATCTTGTAGATAGTACACACTGCAGCCACGGTACGCCGGTGGTGGAGGGAGTGAATGTTTAAGGTGGTGGATGGGGTGCCAATCAAGCGGGCTGCTTTGTCTGAATGGTGTCGAGCTTCTTGAGTGTTGTTGGAGCTGCACTCATCCAGGCAAGTGAAGAGTATTCCATCACACTCCTTACTTGTGCCTTGTAGATGGTGGAAAGACTTATAACATTTATATAAATATAAATGCAAGTTGTAGTTATTTCTGATTTATTTAGGTACCACAAACAAGTCCGGAATGAGACAGGTTCAAAATCACCACAAATATATTCAAGTTATTGGCTACCAAAGTTTTACTCACACAAAAATGATTCTATGTAATTCTATGTAAAAATGCCAGTGCCAATTACTGCCTGCGTGGAGCCCGTAACCCCTCGCCCCCCCCCCCGCCACCAATTAGTGCCCCTAATCTGATCACAGGAAACAACGCCACTGCAAAGTGGTGGCTTGAGCAGCAGAGCGGTATCCTTAAGGCGGATACCACATAGAGAAGGCCATTTCTGCAGAAGTACTTGCATGTTTGTGTAATTTTTACTGGGGCAAAAACTTTTGTTTCTATGGACATTTGGAGCTTCACTGTAGAAATCTGCCATTTGGGAGTACTGGACAAATTCTAAATTTGGACTGGAGAGACAGATTTCCCCTTGGGGATCCTCTCTTCTTGTGTTATAAAACGGAGGATAATGAAGATATCAAAGAGGCTAGATTGTAGGAACTTAAAGTGAAGTCTCACAGAAGTTGTTTCCAACATGTTGATATCCATGCCACAGGATTTACAGACCTCGGAGGTCTTACATAGATTTCTCAGCCCGTCAATTATGCAGAAGGCTGCTCTTTCCTCCAGAGACTTATGGGGAGGTATACCATCTGTTCACTGAAGACCTGCAGCCCACTCCCAACAGGAGCACAGCACTATGTGTAGCCGTCAAAGTGAAGACTGCCTTGAATTATTCTGTCACTGGATTGTTCCTGGCAACCTCGGATGATCTTTGTGACATTAGTCAGGCAGCAGCTTACTACTGTGTAAAGAAGTCACCGATGCTGTATTCATGCAGGCCTCTCAATTCATTAGTTTCTCAAAGGAACCTGTAAAACAAAGAGCAAGCAATCCAATGCTATCGATTAGCAGGGTTCCTACAGCTGCAGGGATCAATTGATGGCACACATGTGGCCTTGAACGTTCCTACGGCAACCCCCTCAATTTCATTAATGGGAAAGGATTTAATTCTATTAACGTACAGCTAGTGTGTAATGCCAATCACCTTATCCTACACGTTAATGCTCGCTACCCAGGAAGCTATCATGATGTCATGCGTCAATCCACCATCCCACCCTGATGAATCAAGATTATGTATCAGGATGATTTCTTCATGATCAGGGCTATCCCCTAGTGTCAGCAGTGTGAGTTATGAGGACACACTGGAAAGATTTGGGCTTTTCAGCTGAAAAGGAGGGATCTGAGGTGATCTTACAGCGTTATATAAAATCGTAAATGGCATAGAAAAGGTTAATCCAGCATTCTATTTTAAAATAGTGGGAGTAGGACATGGGGACAAAGGTTCATACCAGTAAAAGTTAACTTTAGGACTGATATCTCATCACGCAGAGAGTGATCAACACTTGAAATAGACTTGTAGGTACAGTGGTGTAGGCAAAAACCTTGGAATCATTTAAAAAATAATGGCCTAGAATTCCAGTACACTGGAAACCTGCTGGTAACAGCGCCAGCCAAGGCTAATGGCTGCCTGCTAATTAACATCAGCGGTGCAGAGAATTTGTGGTGTAACGCGTTCTTTCCAGCGCCAAGCTCAGCAGGAGGCCGAAGGTCACGTCTGTGTCCCGCTTGCAGGAGAAGGAGAACAGGGAAGAAACGAGCGAACCTGTAGGCCATGTATGGAACTGTTATCGTATTTGTGACAACATTATTACCTGCCACCCGCTTAACAATCAATATTAGAGGCAAATTGTTTATGCGTTTGTGGGGTGTCTGTCGGCCGTGCCAGGGAAGTCTGTGCTTTGATCGGACTTTGGGTTTTATGGGATCAGAGGAGAAGCGGGAGGGTGTGGGTGTACAACAGGGCAAATTAATTCACAGAAGTCTGTTCCTCTCATAGTGCCGAAGAAGGCATGCAGCGTTCAGTGTTGTTGAAGGGGACCACAGGTCATTTTTTTTTACATTAAGCCAAGATGGCCCATGTAATGCTTTCAAAGACTCTCCCCTATCACTTTACCCACACACATCATTCGAAAGGAATAGAGGCTAAACCAAGCTCTTCATTTTAATTGCTTGTTTAAATTTTCATGCAGCAAGAAGAAAAAGATATAGGACAGGAATGATCAAATCCAGCGCTTTGTAGTTTTTGAAACCATTATACTGTAGTAATAATTTCATTGATATGCTGAGGTCACTTTCGTCACTGGCTTAGGAGGGTCTGACAGCTGAGGGCTCTTTACTATTTCATGCTGAGGGCAGAATACTTATATCTGATAACTTAAAGAATTTGAATTCACACTTCAGATTTCAGAGATCAAAACACTGAACATCCATAAGTGATTCCTAATCCAAACTCAAGTTTACTCTTCTAGTCAGTCAGAGGTAATCACTTGCCATGTTCTGCTTCTTCCCATTTGTTACATTCAGTATTACAATCTCAGGCAGGACAGTTTCAAATAACCACTAAAAACTGTACCTACAAATCTCAAGGGTTACCTCTCAAGACCTAGGCTTGCGAATAATATAAACACTGCTACGTGGAGAGTCCTGGCTGTCTTACATTTGTCAGTTGAAGCGTCCTCATGGCTGTTAATGCTGCTGTAGCGCTTTTAGCGACTGCACGCACGGGCGTGCTTTGGAGAGGGCGCAAGAGGATCGGCGATATCCAAAACGGATGAGCGGCGTCAACTCGGCATTGCATGCCGATTGACGTCATGCTCCGACTAATTACAATACTTTCAGCGCGTGCAGGCAGCACTGCTGACCTGACAAAAATGGCGACCGCCGTGGGACCCGCCAGCAGCGGGTGAAAGTGCGGCAGCTGCCATTTTTTTCTGCGAAACGGGCTTTAATGGCCAGCGGTAAGACCTCGAATTTTTAGCCCAATTAGATGCTGCAATGGGTGGAATGTAGGATTGTTCTGGATGAATGAATTAAGATGGGCCGAATAGTTTTCCTGACCCATAAGTATCTTGTCATCTTATGATCTTGTGATCTTGTAAATGCAGACTGAATACAGAGTCAGAGGCTGACCTGACATCAGAACTCTGGTGGAGGCAGTCTCACTCTGCTTCGCTTCCGAGTGAGCTTGGGCCTTGATACCAGGCTGCAGTGGCGCAAACCTTTCAATGATCTCAGTAGATCACAAAATGTTACTGCAAAGCCACACTCAACCTCATCCTGCTGTGCCACTCATCACAGCCCCATCACTCTGCCTTCCATACCCTACTCCTGCACATCCTTACACCAACTTACCTTGTACCTCCACCCATCCCTCTCTATCTACATTATCACTTCCCCATCTCACTAGCCACCCCTCACACTCGCCCTCATCCTAGTCCAATCATACCAACTAACAACACACAAGGGTGGGCACTTGGGTGTTTTAGCCAATGTTCATGTGAAGTTTCTGTTAATGTGCTGTCAAACATTGAAATCTTTATTTTCAACACTTTGCATTCTTGGACAGATTTGTGTGCACCTTTGGAAGTGGCTTAGTGAGTTGCAGTGAATGGTGAGACATAACGGTACCCCCCGCAATGGTGATGAGTGTGAAAGGAATGGCTTGGACATTGTAGGGATGCTTTATGGTGTTGGTGTGGGGTGGTGCCAACCTGGCGCATCATGTGGGAGCCAGGGTGTACAGCGTCAAGTGAAGTAAATCTGGCTATGGTGAGGCCATCCCTGGCATCCTGGGCAGCAATGTGCTCGGGTGCTGATGTCCTGTGCAGCACCAGCTGATTGCGGAGAAGGTTGGTGTTGCTGTTGGTGCTGTTGGTGTGCCTGGTGCTGCTGGTGTTAGGGCTGATCCTGGTGGGATTCTGAGGACCAAGGTGAGATTTTTTCAAGGACACCGATGCTGATGTAATAGATGGCAGGTGAGGTTGAGATGACCGAAGCGATCTGTCAGTGGTGAGAGAGGTTGTTCCAATGAGGTGACACTGGATAGAGAGTTAGCTCCAAACACCTGCAAGCTGCATAAAGCTCAATCTGTCTTCCAAATGCAGTAAGCAACAGCTTCTAACCTTGGAAAGTGAAGACCTATGAAATGGGAGCTTTTATAGACCATTTGCAGCTGTCAAGTAAAGAAATCATCTCATGCTGACACAACACCCGACTTCCTTACCTGACGTGATCCCCGAGCAGGGAAGCTGTTGGCGAACTCTAAAAATCTAAAGGTAAGCATAAAATACAGCTAATGATATAAATTGCCTCCCCCGCTGCTTGGTGTCGGGTCTGTTCAGCGATGACAGACCCGACATCTGGGAGACTAGCGTGGAGGCGGGTTGACAGCGGTTCCTTACCCGCTGTCCAAAAAATTTTCTCCTAGCCGACCCGCCTCCATAAACCCCGCTGACCCCCCGAAAAATTACCCCCTTAGTGTCAGTGTATAGCCAAAACAGCTTTGCACCGACGCTAAACTTGCAGTGTGAATTCAAGGTAGTTCACCTTTCTCGCAAGGTCTTGCACCAATTGGTCTTACACCATAATCAATGCACATTTTTCCCGGTTGTGAAACTACCTATTCAAGGTGACCTCTGATGATTGGGGGAAAGCGCTTCTTTCGGCAGTTATCAGGAAAAGCGACTTGTTTGCTCTAATGATAACTGAAGAAAATCAGTGATTTGGAGCATGGGGAAACAAACTCAGATTTAAGCATGGACAGGCTCTCTCCTGCAACCTGTGAGGAAGCTTTCCACTTAGGATATGCAGTTACATTGCAGCTGATGTCTAAAATCTGCCCGGTATTGATAGCTCTGGTGAAATGCAGCTCGAGATATCCCATGTTTGCTTGATTACTACTGAAGTGACCTATAAAGCTTGTCATATTTGACCAGCTGTACTATAGATAGAAACTGATACACTCTGTGTTCCTCCATGATTGAGGCCAATAAAACATTGCGATTTTATTGTTCACCTACAGTGACCTGTAAAAGCCCACATTTCCAGGTTTTCAAGAAAGCTGAAGGTAATTGCATGGCAGTTGGGTCAATGACACTCCCTGCCTTGCTAGGCAGGAGACGATAGGGATGGAACACAGTGCTTTTTGTGGCAGCAGTAACCATTGAAAGCTTTCATTTTAAATAAATGTCATGTGATTAAGCACTATTATTACAATCCATATTCATGAACTGCCTGACAATAAAATAAATTCCACTCGTTATGAAATATTTACTATTTGTCCAGTGACTGTTTAAACAGTGGAGCTGAGAAACAGTAGTGATTTATATATACAGTAGCTCGCTCATTCACAGCAAAACTGGATGACTAGTTCCTTCGTTTCAGCCTATCAAATGCTGCTGAGAAGTTTAATGTTGCATTGCACTGTTCAGGTTTTGGAGTGTACAGCATTTACATGTTCCAGGATTTTGGGTGGTCATTTGTTATCATTAAATTTTTGGAACCAGCTGCTGTAAATACATTTTTTTTAAAATCTTGTACTTCTTTTGACTGTTGTGCATACACCTGGTACTGTGCAATAAGCCATTAAATAATAAATGAAAATATAGTGTAGGAAATGTGTGTATTTACCAGTTGCGTGGAATTACAGCCTGATAATAAATGCAATGTACAAATTGATGGGCAAAGCCTGCTGGCTGTAAGGATGAGATGAAAATTTGCACAGTCTCAATTCAGTTCCTGGGGCAATGTGGCACGAAACTGGCACTAATTGGCAATCTCACTTACAGAGATCATAGGATGGCTGCTGTTCAAAGTGGAGAAATGTCACTGGTGCAGTAGAGTGCTTTTCTGCGGCTCATTGTTAGGGTAGAGTAGAACGTTGGAACTTTTTTTGCATCTGGCTGTGCTATACTGCTTGGCCAAAGTTAATGTAGTGACAAACATCCGGAGGGCGAGGGAACAGATGAGGAAAATGGGTACTAGCCTCAGATAGTCTGCCAAGGTAAGGCTAGTCAAGATTGCATATATCAAAGTATGCAGGCCACTAGCAGTTTCCTCTCACCCGCATAAGTCTTTTTAAAATAATTCTTTCCAAGCTTCATGTGCACACTTTATTACTGCCATTTCAAACTGTTGCCACGTGATCATTTGTAAAGGTGACTCCACAAAGCAAGCTTTCCAGACGATTACCCTGCATGATTGGTGATCATTTACCTGCATGAAAAGATGGATGCAAGGTGACCACTTGGCTATCATTTGTCTATGTGCTCTTCCAGTTTCAGGTGCCTCAGCACTGGTCTGCTTGCAGGACAAAGCAATGCGTAACAGGAGGGCATATACCAGAACTGAAAGCGGGCCGCCCTCATGTTATGCCCCTCAAAGAGGGAATGGACATGCTGGGCTCTGAGAAAGTGGGCCATGGTGGTTGGGAGGCATCCCCAAAGCTCAGGGTTCATATTATAATTTTTTTAATTGTTATTATTCCCTTCATTCAGTTACTCACATTTCAGCAAACCATCATGACACGATTTAGCTCCACAACTTCTGTTTGAGGAGGTACATGCTAGCATATGTTTTTCTTCTGCTTCTGTAGTTGTTGCATAGTAGAACCACATGCTGAGTGGCACTCACAAACCCAGCACCTCACAGTGCTCAGTGACACGTCACTCACACTATCAATGAGAAACATTAGCACAGGCCATCCGATTTAAATGGTCACTTTGAGGTGGATACACTGTGGGGGCAATTTTGCCAGCCCTGGGGAGGCGGCTTTGGAGGTGGGACTGCCGGGAAAATGGCAGAAACTGGGGGCGGGTACCCATCCCGCCCCAACCCGCCTCCGTGCCATCTTCCCAGGAGGAGGGTACCCGACCCGCGCCGGGTCCCGTCTCGTCGCGGCAGGAAGGGGATTACAGCCACTTAACTGCCTGTTAACAGGTAGTTAACAGGCAGTTAAGAGAATTATCCCCATTTTTCCAACAGAAGTGCGGGCTTCCCAACGTCGGGAAACCCCACCAGGGTCAGCGAGGCGAGCAGTGGGTCTGCGGGGGTGAGAGGGGTCGAAAAGTGCGCTGTGGAGGTGAGTGATGGGTGCAAGTGTAGAGAGGTAAGTATGTGAGGTGAGTGAAAAGTGTTAGAAAAAGTTTACTTACCTTTGTTTCTTCCTGCAGGCTTCAATCGTTGGGGAACCGGAGGCTCCGGCATCTCCACGGCAGAGATGACAGAATGGCTGCTGCATTCTCCGATGCAACTGCCATCTACTTTCTGCTCAGAAAATAGGTTTGGTGAGTCTTGAGTACAAGAACTCACCAAACAACAGAGAATGTCAGTGTTTGACAGCTTCTCAAAGCTGTCAAACGATGACAATTCATCCGTCAAAATTTTTTGACAGCTGAAACATCATACGCTGACGTTCTCTGTCACTGGCTTTCCCTTAATTGGCCTGCTAAGCCCGCTGGGCGGGCTTAACAAAGTCAATAAAGGGAAAATAGCGTGGGTTGGCCGGACGTCGATGGAAGCGGGACTAAAACCTGAAAAGCAGCAGTCCTGCCTCCATCACGTCCCCATTGGCAAAATCACCCCCTGTGAATCAGAGCACGTGTGAGCAGGAGCAGGTGGTGGAAGCACAGAGCAGTAGGAACCTACTCACATCCTTCCTCACCTGCAGCGCCCCGGGAACTGGACCTCACGGGGCCTACATTTAAAAGAAATGTTTTGACTGAACATTGCACTTTCTCCAGTCAGTAAAAGCACCTTGCAAACTGGTAGTGAATGTGGTGGAGTCCACTAACCGCATCTACATAGAATTATGTAGAAATTACAAAATGGAAACAGGCCGTTCGACCCAATCAATCCTTGTTGGTGTTTATCCTCCACATGAACAGTAGCCCTAATCATAGGAACAGGAGTAGGCCATTTAGCCCTTCGAGCCTGTTCTGCCATTCAGTGAGAATAAGACTAATCTATGACCTAACTCCATATACCCACCTTTTCCCCATATCTCTTAATACCTTTGGTTAACAAAAATCTATCAATCTCAGATTTAAAATTAACAATTGACCTAGCATCAATAGCCGCTTGCGGAAGAGAGTTTCAAACTTCTACCACCCTTTCCGTGTAGAAGTGTTTCCTAACTTCACTCCTGAAATGAGAAGTCGCACAACACCAGGTTATAGTCCAACAGATTTATTTATTCACCCCTGAAAGGCCCAGCTCTAATTTTTAGACTATGCCCCCTAGTCTGAGACTCCCCAACCAGTGGAAATAGTTTCTCCCTATCTACCCTATCAGTTCCCCTTAATATCTTGAAACCTTCAATCAAATCACCCCTTACCATCTAAATTCTAGGGAATACAACCCTAGTTTGTGTAATCTCTACTCGTAATTTAACTCTTGGAGTCCAGGTATCATTCTGGTAAATCTACACTGCACACCCGCCAAGGCCAATATATCCTTCCTAAGGTGTGGTGCCCAGAACTGCTCCGAGTGCTCCAGGTGTGGTGTAACCAGGGCTTTGTATAGCTGTAGCATGACTTCTACCCCCTTGTATTCTAATCCTCTAGATATAAAATTCAGCATTCCGTTAGCCTTTTTGATTATTTTCTATACCTGTCCATGACATTTTAATATATATACATGGATCCCCAAGTCTCTTTGGACATCCACTGTTTCTAGCTTTTCACCATTTAGAAAGTACTCTGTTCTATCCTTTTTAGGTCCAAAGTGGATGACCTCACATTTTCCTACATTGAAATCCATTTGCCACAGTTTTGCCCATTCGCTTAATCTATTAATATTGCTTTGTAATTTTATGCTTCCATCTACACTGCTTACAATGCCGCCTATCTTTATGTCTTCAGCAAACTTGGATATGTGGCTTTCTATCCCATCATCTAAGTCGTTGATAAATACGGTGAGTAGTTGAGGCCCCAACACAGATCCCTGCGGGACACCACTAGTCACATCCTGCCAATTAGCGTACCTGCCCATTATCCCTACTCTCCCGTCTCCTGCTGCTCAGCCAATTTCCTAACCAGGTCAATAATTTGCCTTCAATTCCATGAGCTTCAACTTTAGCTAACAGTCTCTTATGAGGGACTTTATAAAATGCTGCTGGAAGTCCATATAAGTAACATCCACAGACATTCCCCTGTCCACTACTTTAGTCACCTCTTCAAAAAATGCAATCAGGTTCGTCAGGCATGACCTACCCTTTTCAAATCCATGCCGGCTCCCTCTGATCAGCTGAAAATTTTCAAGATTTTCAGTCACGCCATCCTTAATTATAGACTCTGGTAATTTCCCAACAACAGCTATTCCCATCAGCCTGCTCTATTCCCATATCCCTTTTATTCCACTTTCCTTCAACCACTTATATAACATATTCTTAAATATTGATATGGTCTCTACTTCAATCACTATTTCCAGTAGTGAATTCCACAGCCTCACAACTCTCTGTGTAAAAAGATTTCTCCTGCTTTCTGTTCTAAATTTTTGACATTTAATCTTACATCTATAATGTTCTAGACCCATCAATCACTGGAAAAAGTCTGTTTCTATCTAATCCATCCCATCCCATCCCTTCATAATTTTGAACACCTCTTTCAACTCACCTTGTAATCTCCTCTGTTCTGACAAAAATAGTGCCAATTTTTCAAGTCTTTTTTGTATTTGTATTTCCTCATAACATGCAGCATTCTAGTGACTGTGCTGTACTCTCTCTATTGCCTCAATATCCTTCTTATAGTTTGGAGCCCAAAACTGCACGCAGTACTCATAGAATCATGCAGCACAGAAAGAGGCCATTGGGCACAGCCTGTGCCGGCTCTTTGAAAGAGATATCCAATTAGCCCCACTCCCCTGTTTGCTCCCCATAGCCCTGCAATTTTTTCCTTTTCAAGTATACACCAACGGTGGCCTTACTAAAGTTTTATATAGATTCACTCATACATATCTGTTTAACAGAACTGTGGTCTCACCATGGAGCATTTGGCAACTCCAATGTCCACTGCTGCTGAGCCCCCAATGACAGAGGTCCTACGTCCAGTCAGGACATCTCTTACGAAATCTGACTATTACAATAGTCTGACCATTCACTGCCTTCTTTGCTGCCCAAAGATCAGTTCCCATGCTGTTTATTGGACATCCTGAGACACTATCCAGCAATTAAGGCATGGCTGGAATAGGTACAGCGAGGCTGCTGCCTCTCAGGGCAATGCCATAACCGGCCCCTTCAGTTGCCCCCCAAAATGACACATGTGGCATAAAACATGCAGGACCAGACAGCCAACACTGCAACGCAAGTAGTGGAAGCAGCTGCAGAACCATCTGATGACCCAGCACAAAGAACTGGAGAGATGTTAGAATCCCAAGGGGCTCCCACTGACACTCACCAGGCAGTTACCTCAATTACTCCTACTAAGGGAGGACCTAGAAGGAGCACTAGTTTAGGTTCTATATCACTCAAAACATATGCTGGCACCAAGACAAAGCTTTGGAACAACAAGCATTATACACATACAAATCATTCATTGGGCATTGGATTTGGCTGCACTTTATTTTAACTGTGCTAAGAGTTTTCTTGGGATGGGATAGAATAAGGTAATAGCAAATTAAAAGAAGTGATGGAGTGATCCTTTGTGGTTCATGAAGAGCATAAGATTGTGTGTAGGGGCCCAGTAGCCAGGTGCGTGCCATCAGTGATGCCCTTGGGAAATCTGATATTTGAAAAAAATTGCAGAGCCTTCTTATTCCCATGAAGAAAGTGATGAACGTATTTGCCTTGAAAGAAAGAAAGACTTGCATTTATATAGGGCCTTTCACGACCACCGGACGTCCCAAAGCGCTTTACAGCCAATGAAGTACTTTTGGAGTGTAGTCACTGTTGTAATGTGGGAAACGCGGCAGCCAATTTGCGCACAGCAAGCTCCCACAAACAGCAATGTGATAATGGCCAGATTATCTGTTTTTAGTGATGTTGATTGAGGGATAAATATTGGCCAGGACACCAGGGATAACTCCCCTGCTCTTCTTCAACATAGTGCCATGGGATCTTTTACATCCACCTGAGAGAGCAGACGGGGCCTCGGTTTAACGTCTCATCCGAAGGACAGCACCTCCGACAGTGCAGCGCTTCCTCAGCACTGCACTACACTGGAGTGTCAGCCTAAATTTTTGTGCTCAAGTCTCTGGAGTGGGACTATGAACCCATAACCTTCTGACTCAGAGGCGAGGGTGCTTACAACTGCACCACAGCTGACACCGAAATGCCTTGGTGAAATGTGTCAAGTCACCTGCTTGATACATCTGTAAACTGAAGATTGATTGATACTGCTGATGTTCTCTGTGGCAGCTTGCAATGAGCCATATGCATAAAAGTTCAGGGCTGTGGTGACCTTGACAGGCAGTGATGGAGATGGTTGGCAGTCAGATTCTAAAAGGCGGCGCAACCCCTGTCACTGCCTCCCTAGTGAAATGGAGCCTACAAAGGCAGTTTTTCCTCCAGCATTCCAAGGAAGGTGTACCTCTGCCTATTGATACAGCTTCATGGGCAAGGGCTGATGCATGGTTGCTGTGCTGGGATGTAGTTAAGCAGTGGTTGCTGTTCATGTACGTTGCTATGGTGACATGGAACAGATCAGTGCAATTGGACTGGTTTATACTGAGCATGTGAAGTTTGAATGGTTTCCATTGTCTGAGATGATTTATCATTGATGCTTCATTGTATGATTTATTGTGTGCTTTGATGTTGAAAAATTAGTGCCAGTTATAAAAAAAAATTGCCTTATAGTCTACATTTGTGAAAGTAATGTTGTCCTCTGTAGTACTATGCAGGTTATTTAATTTTGTGTTTTTGATAGATTGAATCAAACACTACAAAACACTGAGGTACTCTTGATAATCACATACATTGATGGCTACTTTTTCTGTCTTATTGATTCCTTAATCCCCCGCAGACTCCAGGAACATTACTGGACCAGAGTAAAAAAACTCATAAGATTAATGTGTTTATTACACGAAAACTATAAATATTAATTAAAAAAATCTTTATAGGGCTGATTCCCTGATCAGGTGCTCCTGGCGAGGAGTGGCGATCACAGGGTTTATCTGTCAGGAAATCATGGGTCTTGAGTTCCTGATTTTCTCTCTTAGTTTGAAGGAATAAAAAATAATGGGCTTCAGGCCTGTGATTTGCTCCTTATTGGGAGCATCCAATTAGGG
Source organism: Squalus acanthias (assembly GCA_030390025.1). Classification (NCBI taxonomy): domain Eukaryota; kingdom Metazoa; phylum Chordata; class Chondrichthyes; order Squaliformes; family Squalidae; genus Squalus; species Squalus acanthias. The sequence continues at coordinate 33,491,621 of CM059431.1, read as the reverse complement.
AATCAGCTCTTATATCTGCATTATTAGAAATTAACAGATGGACAAAAGTTGAAATATATATATTTTAAAAGGTGAACAGGTATTTGCCAACTGTAAGGGCAAATACCATGTCTGGTGAGTACACTGATGTGTTTACCACTCTACACCATAAGGACCTTTTACTGGCCAAGAAACTTCAGCAAGTAATGAAAGATCAAGCATATAACAGAGAACACATTCATTTTTTCTGTTATTTCTAGTGATTCTTTTGAAATTGTGCATTTAAACAATCCATCCTGCTAATACCATTGGGGAAACGGATTGTAGGAGTTACTGAGGCCAAGTGTGGGAACTGAGTTAGCATAGATAGAGCCGAGTTGAACCACCCTTATGGCATCTTTATGTTGCAAAAGTGCTTACAAGAGGAGTGGTTTGCACAAAGTCCACTGGTGCTCTAGGAACTTAGGAACAGAAGTAGACCATTCAGCCCCTTGAGCCTGCTCCGCCATTTAATTACATCATGGCTGACCTGCACCTCAACTCCATTTACTCGCTTTTGCTCCATATTCCTTGAAACCCTTTCCTAATGGAAATCTATCTATCTCAGTCTCAAAAGCTCCAATTATTCTAGCATTCACACCCTTTTGGGGAGAGAGGTCCCGATTTCTGCTACCCTTTTTGTGAAAAAGTGCTTCCTGATTTCGCTCCTGAATGATCTAGCTTTAATTTTATTATGTCCCCTTGTTCTTGACTTCCGTACCAGAGGATGTACTTTCTCCTTATCTACATTTTAAACACCTTGATCAGATCACCCCATAATCTTCCAAAGTCAAGGGAACACAAGCCAAGTTTATGCAACCTGTCCTCATAATTAAACCGTAATTTAAGAGATTTCCATGTTACCTGAAACAGGTGAGGGCTTTGGACACCCGGTGGTAGGCCCCTTTCAAAATGGAGCCGGCTCTTTGAACACCCGGTGAAAGGCCCCTTTCAAAATGGAGCCGGCTCTTTGGACACCCGGTGGAAGGCCCCTTTCAAAATGGAGCCGGCTCTTTGGACACCCGGTGGAAGGCCCCTTTCAAAATGGAGCCGGCTCTTTGGACACCCGGTGGAAGGCCCCTTTCAAAATGGAGCCGCTCTTTGGACACCCGGTGGAAGGCCCCTTTCAAAATGGAGCCGGCTCTTTGGACACCTGGCGATAGGCCCCTTTCAAAATGGAGCCGGCTCTTTGGACACCCGGTGGAAGGCCCCTTTCAAAATGGAGCCAGCTCTTTGGACACCCGGTGGAAGGCCCCTTTCAAAATGGAGCCAGCTCTTTGGACACCCGGTGGAAGGCCCCTTTCAAAATGGAGCCGGCTCTTTGGACACCTGGCGGTAGGCCCCTTTCAAAATGGAGCCGGCTCTTTGGACACCTGGCGGTAGGCCCCTTTCAAAATGGAGCCGGCTGCACTGCCAGTGTTAAAGGGGTGGTATGGCTACCGACCCCATTTTGAGGTTGTTACTGGTCCATTAATGCCAGGTGAATGCAGTTAAAATCTTCCCCAGTGTTTCTGGTCACAGACCTTTCCTGATGTTGATGGATGGATTGTACAAGCCAGCTATGTAAAAATGGCATTACCTGCCTGTATGGCTGAGCTTGGAGCTTAGCCTACCTGTGGCCAGAGCAAAATGGCAACCAGAGTCATCCTGATGCTGTTTGGTGCCTCTGGTGGTATTTTGACTTCACTTGCCCCATGGAAGCCCACCTGGAGGCAGTGCTTTAAATCAGAATAAAGAATTGATTATATCAATTGATATTTTGCTGTTGGAATCATTAAATCCTCTCAGGCAGTACCCTAATGGATATCATCAGGGCTGCTTGTTTAAATAGCAATGTGAAAAAATCAAGAGATCAATAGAAAAATGTCAACAGATGTTTATTTTTTTTAACAGTTTGATCTTTAAAATAAACACTGCAGCTGCAGTTGGTTTCAAACATGAAGTTTCAAGGCCAAGTGATTATTTCTTCCCGCTCAGCTGTGAATCTAAAATGTATGACAGTAAGCACAGCGTGTTCTTGAATGTAGTGTATAATTTGTGCCCACTCAAGAGTTTGCGCAAATTCTTCAGTATGTCTTTTCTGTGAAATAGCAAGCACTAAATCTGCGGTAAAAAGATTTGTTTGATAAATGTTTAACATCTGGCAGACCGCCAAGGTTGCTGAAGAAATGTTGGGGCTAGAGTAACGAGCAGTGAAAGGACCCCCAATTTTCAAAGGCGGTCGCTGAAGAGTAATAAGCAAAAGAGAGATTAAAAAAAAGAAGTACATTTTTCTGCTGCGCTGTCTAGTCATGGAATTTTATTTAAATGTTTGTGGGGTTCTTATAAAAAAATTGCATTCCACTGGCAGTAGCTGAAAATTCCTTTCCCTTCCCCCTCCCCCCCCCACACACACACACACACACTCACACATGTGCACACCCACCCATGCACACATAAACTCTTTTTTTTACCTTGAAACATCCTCCCAAGAGATTGCTCAGCTTACAGTTAGAAGCCGCCACAATAGGAAGAGGGCAGAGCTGACCTGTTTTTTCCTACTGAATTTTCTCCCGCCACTGGAATCACAGTAGATTTATTCTTAGAGTAAGGAAGTGACGTAAATTCGAAACAAAAATATAGTTGCTCTATTGAGGAAGAATGCTTTCTTTTAAAAAAAAAAGAAAATGCTTCAAATAGGATCAGAAGCTTTTGTGCCAGTGTCTATTTTGAGTTGCATTCTTTTCCGTTGCATTGATTTTGAACTTCTGAAACTGGCAGTAAAAGTATGTGTTGCAGTGTAATTGTATCATGTGATTTAGTAATCACTGCGGGTGTAATGTGTCTTTTGCATTTACATTGCAGGTAAGTGGGTCTACATAATACACAAAGGAAAATAAATGTCTCCACTGTGAAATGTGATTCTTTTAAACATTTATTTATGAAAATGTTTTGAATGTTTTATTCACGTTGAAGGATGAATTCATTCCCCTATTTTGTTGAAGGGAAATTCACCATTTTTGTGTTTATAACCAGAAAATAAATCATTTTGCCATAGTCTCTTATTCAGGCAAAAAGAAAATGCCTGGATAAGAGTATTTTCCCCTGCTGACTGAAATGATTAGAATGCCTTGATCTTGTGCCAAATGCATTATTATAATAGGATTGGTACATTAAGAGCAAATTAAAAAGTGCTTTTTGCATTCAGTGCAGTTTCAGATGAGAATCAGTGCTAATGCGTTCTTGTGTTCAGATTATTAAATCAGTTTTTTAGTAATATTCAAAGGGAGGGACACACCTATGGGCATTCTAGTAAACTGTGCCTAGGAGGAAGGGCACTTCAAAATCGACTAGACTTTTGCATGTAATGTTTTGGTCCCAGAGCATTATGTGGCTAAAAATGGTGATTACAGTGGATATTTTGGGACCAGGTTTGTGTTCCCACATTTCCAGTGGGCAGCGACGCTTGCAGAGAGTGCACTGGAAGAATCACAGGCACAAAGTCCATGATGTTCTGTCCATCTGGCAGTCATTAAAGGCCCCTGCCCTGTTTAAAATGGATGTTGGATAAAGTAGGTAAACCAGGTCAGCAGAGATCAGTCCATTACAAGTGGCTTACAGTTAATGAAGCTATTCCAGCATCAGGGCTAGCTTCATGACAGTAATATTAGCTGTAAATAACAAAACTATAAACTTAAAGCACTCACTGGTGGATCCTGGCCTCTGAAGGAACTTGGATAAGTATAGCACATTTTCAGGCCTTGTCAAGGGGCCAGATATGCAGCAGGACCTAACCTCTGCCTGCTGGTGACCATGTCCCAAAAGCCAGGTATGGAATTATTTAAATATTCTGGGAAGGCAGCCTGTGCCTATAGAGGTGCAACAGAGGCCTCTTTCCCTACATTGCCGTTGGAAACTTGGAGTAGCACCATGCCACTTTGAAAGTGGAAACATGAGGCACAGATTGGGCCAAAAAGACACAATTATTTTGATTTTCCCAGATGGTGTTGTAGGCTCTCCATCTGGAAAAATGGAAAAACTTGTAATAGTTAAAGTAATCAATCTCTCTGACTTCTAGGGCTGGTTCACTAGGCCCAGACAGGACTCACATTGGTCTAACCAGATATAGGTACCACTGGGCCTATTTGGTGCTTTTGCCCGAATTCTTGGGGTAGCCCTGGACTGTTGTCAGGATTGCCCCAAAGTGCTGCCACGAAAGTAGAGAGGTGAGCAGAAGAAGTGCCTATTCCCTCCCTGCTCCCATTGGAATGTTTTGCAGTGTGCAAATTGGGCAGAAACTTGCTCGATCCAGGTTGTGCCCCAAATTGCGACCCTCCCACCACAACTCCATCAGGATTCCACAACACCCGAGGCCAGAATTTCTACCCTACTGAAAGGAATAAGGCAATAATTTTTAAATAAGAATTACAACTAAATTCTGATGGGATATCTTATTTTTTCACCACTGGTAAAATGTTTACTCTTGTCAAAATGCTCGGCAGATTTTTATCCCCCAGCATTATCCAAAATCTGGCCATCTTCTGCCCCTCAACTGGGAGAATGCACCTACAGATTTTCAATTGTTGAATAAGCATATTGTTAGTTTGATCTGAGACAGTGACATTTACAGAGTTACAGTGAAAAAGCTCAAGTATTGTAGCTGCATTAAATTATTAATCCATTGTGGCACCTACTGTATATTTTTGTCAGCCCAGCTGCTCTTTGACATTCTAGAGCTGTTTTTACTGTGTTCAGAAATGTACTGCATTAAAAAGCAAAGGCAACTACGGGGAACATCCTAATACCACAACAGAAATGACGTAAAAGATAACTGGTGAAATTTGAATTCTAATACTGAGCAAATGACAATTTTATTTTATTAATATTCTGTTGAAAATGAAGAATGTTTGATCTTGCCATGATCAGAGGTGAGTCAGTGAGCCACACATGCCCAAGCATTGATTTCTGTTACTGTGCTAGGGTTTATATTCAAGACTTGTTTTCCTGGCTCTTGGCCTTTTAGGCTGGATATTGGCGCATGAAATTAAAACTGGGCCTGTACCTGTAGTGTTAAATTCCACAGGGTGCATCAGATATTGTGTTGCAAGCTGTTGGTTAAATATAGTTTATGTACTTGGCTAATGCTCTGAATGGAGGTACTGACGGTCTGTTTCTGTATATGATTTTTATAGGTTCAACAAACCAACTGGCCAGTATTTAAAAGGACCTGAGAAGATCTTTGCAACTGCATAGAGGAATAAGGAACTGCAGGGACAAGGATAAAGAAGCTGGTTTGTTGGAGTACAAGATTAGGATTTAAGGGGTGACAAAATGAATAGAGGAATGTGAAAGAAAAGAATGATACATGAGTGAAAATTTTACAGTGAGAAAGAGTCAAATGCACTTGTAATCCTCTAAATTGGCTGAGGAAAGAACGTTTTATCAGTATATTCTGTCTCAAGAGGCTCTTTTACTAACAAGTCATCAAAGAAGTGAGAACATTGTCAAAGTGAAGCTTATGTTTCTTTCCATTTTAAAGAAAACAAAAACACATTTGACATTTATTCCTCACTAACAATTTGTTAAATGGCCTTTTATTGAAATAATCAATAATATAAAGGTGAAAGGGGAAGGAAGACAGAAAATGACTTCTTCAGTTCAGAACAGCACATTCTGCACTGACAAAGAGGGCAACAAAAAGGAAATAAAGAATAACAATGAACAGCCAGCAGAAATAGATGGAGACACCAATGCAAATGAAATAATATCCCAGATTTGTATAACGGAAGAAAAGGAAGAGAGACGCAACCTAACAGCTGGCATTGTGAATGAGCATCTCCGCGTGCCACAGAATGTAACGCTGCCGAATGAAGCTCTGGATGACCCTGTGAACCAAGGTGAGGAGTCTCAACCAGGCGATGTCAGAAATCAGTTGTACAGAAGCAGAAACCTGGAGTTTTCAGAGCATCACCTGCCTAACAAAACTGAAACTATAGAACTGGAACATAAAGACTATCCCAAGCATCATGAAAAAGCTTACAATTTGCAACCTCCTGACAAGGAAGATTGGAAATTTGGTGCAGGTGAATGTGCCAGTGTCCCTCAAATTCAAAAGGAATGGTATTCCCTAAAAAGGCATAGTTATGCTGCTGAAGCTTCTGTGGAGCATCAATGGCCAAAAATGGATGTGACAGATGAAAATGAAAAAATACATTTCATGCAATTATCGCACAAGGACTCTTCATCTTCCAATTCATTGGAGAAAACTAATAAAAAGGATGTATCAGTAGAGACTGGTGCATCCAGAGAAGATGATACTGGGTGTTTACCAGAGAAGGTCTCAATAACTGATTGTTGTACTCGACCATTGAATTTTCAAGAATTCTGCACGGATGCCATTGGTAGCACTCATAATTCACAGCGGGCATCGGCAGATCAGTTCAAAGCCATCTCGCCATTTGACTTGACCTCAGTTGAAATGATTGCATTTCATTCTAACTCCTCTACCTCAGAAAACAAGAAGTCAGTCCCAGAGCTACAAATGAATGTAGAAAGGCCACTTGACCGTGTCAATGTAAGCACATCACATTGTGAAAAAATAGTATCTACCTTAGGTTCAGGTGGTGAACTACTGGTGGCCCTTAATAAACCAGAAGCCCAGGTAAACTTGAATACATTGACCGACCAATGTAAAGTAATTGATGCACACAATCGCCCCTCTACGAGTGACTGGCAGGAGACTGGCGAATTTTTGCCTGAAGTACCAGGAGTTCAGAGCAGGAGAAATATTTTTGAAGTAAAGGAGAAAATGGAGTATTGTGATGTTAGCCAACAGCCATCCACCATGCTTAGTGAAGAGACAGCTAAAATAGTGCAGCATCTGCAAGATAGCACAAAAGAACAACATCTTAAAAACCTTAATTTTGAAGAAGACTGGTTCTTAGACCTACCAGTGGAAACTTATGCAGATGGCAGTTTAGTATCTGAAAACACTTCTTCAGTATTAATGAGACAGGGTTGTAAAAACAAAATCTTGAGTCTGATACATACTGAATTTGGTACCCAGCATTCTGTAGAACCAGCTGAACATCTTGGAAGTTCTTTTTCAAATGCTACTAATGAAGTGGCCAGTGTGGAATCTGCTATTTCTGCAGTTCCAAACACTATCCGTGAGGCAGATAACTACACTGAAAGTGATAAACTGCCATGTACAGGAACTGATGGACTTTCTAATCATGAATTTGACAGCCTTCATGATGCCTTTGAAATCAGTGGGAGCAGAAAAGAAGACACAAGGCAACCTTTTGTGAGTGACAGTAGTTCATTAGAACATGAAACAGTTCAAGTGAAAAGCATTATTAAAATGACAGAAAAGGAAGGTTCTGAAGTCCTTAGCATCACACACTCAGAGCTGTCAAAGCAACCTCTTTCTGAGCTAGGTGCAAATACAGGCAAGGATGCACCAGAAGTTAGTCTTGGTCTGTGCGGTGATGAATGTTCTGTCGGAAAGACAGAGAGCTTTGTACAAAAGGAAGCAAATGAAATAAACAGTAATGTGCTGATAATTGGAGAAAAACAGCTCACAGGGGTTTCTGAAGAGCTTCAGCACTCTGAGAGCCCGGTAGACTCACAGACTGTAAATCCGACTTGTACACAGTTTCAGCAGATGGTAAACATGAAAATTACTGATCAGTCCTCAGATTCTGCTTTTAAGGAGCCCTCGCTGCTTCATGCTGGGGTATTGTCAGGATCTTTGCTCCCACCGCCATTAGGGAATATACAGACATGGAACTCATTCTCTAAAGCTCCTGATAAAGCTGTTTGTAGCAGTGGAATCCCAAAACCAATACTGCAGCATCCCAGGACTGTTCTAACAGACAAAGGAGAAGCAGACACAAATTACCAGCCCAAGCCCGAAGGGAAGACTGAAGCTAATTTCATTCCTAAACCCAAGTATGTAAGACCTAAAATTATAACATACATTCGAAAACCACTTCAGGTAAAACCACTTGATGCTGTACATGATACCCTGGGACTATCCCCAAAACTTTCAACATGGACCGAGTCCATTTCTAAATCCTGTATTTCAAAAGAGCACAAGACCTCTACATGTGAAAATAAACCCCTCTCTGTGCTCAGTGTTCCTGGTTCCTTTCATGACAGATACAGACCAGAATTGCAAAGAACTAAGATATATACGACTGGACTGATGATATCTGGAATCAAACCTCCTGCTCAGCAGACTTTTCCCAGGATGATGGGAAAGCCATTTTCTTCTTCCACTGATGTCACATCAAAGAAAGCTACTGAAACTTTTACACAGGAGAGCATTTCTGAGGTAAGAGCAATCTTTAATATTTTGGATTGTGGGTATTTGTATTCTCGTAAAGTCAAATTTGAGTTGGTTAGCACATTACTTCTCTGTGCAGGTTGTCATATTAGTGAGACAGTGGATGTTATTTACCTGGATTTAAAAAAAGTGTTTAACTGCCCCATTTAAAAGACTACTGCACAAGCTTCGGTTGCATGCGGTAGCCGGATGGAAATGTATTGAAATGGATTTTTAAAATGGTTAGTTGAAAGGAAGCAAGTAGTAACTGGAATCATTTCAACTGAGGTCAAGTCAAATGGCGAGATGGCTTTGAACTGATCTGCCGATGCCCGCTGTGAATTATGAGTGCTACCAATGGCATCCGTGCAGAATTCTTGAAAGTTCCGATGGAGTGGAGGGTGGCCAATGTAACCCCTCTTTTTAAAAAAGGAGGGAGGGAGAAAGCAGGGAATTATAGACCGGTCAGCCTGACATCGGTCGTGGGTAAAATGATGGAAGCAATTATTAAAGATGTCATAACAGACCATTTGGAAAGTGGCGACATGATAGGTCCAAGTCAGCATGGATTTGTGAAAGGGAAATCATGCTTGACAAATCTTCTGGAATTTTTTGAGGATGTTTCCAATAGGGTGGACAGGGGGGAACCAGTAGATGTGGTGTATTTGGACTTTCAGAAGGCCTTCGACAAGGTCCCACACAAGAGATTGGTGAGCAAAGTTAAAGCACATGGGATTGGGGGTAATGTGTTGACGTGGATTGAGAACTGGTTGGCACACAGGAAACAAAGAGTAGGAGTAAATGGGTACTTTTCAGAATGGCAGGCAGTGACCAGCGGGGTACCGCAGGGTTCGGTGCTGGGACCCCAGCTGTTTACATTATATATTAATGATTTGGACGAAGGGATTAAATGTAATATCTCCAAATTTGCAGATGACACTAAATTGGGAGGCAGTGTGAACAATGAGGAGGATGCTAGGAGGCTACAGAGTGACTTGGACAGGTTGGGTGAATGGGCAAATGTATGGCAGATGAAGTACAATGTGGATAAATGTGAGGTTATCCACTTTGGTGGTAAAAATAGAGAGGCGGACTATTACCTGAATGGTGGCAGATTAGGGAAAGGGGACGTGCAACGAGACCTGGGCGTCATGGTACATCAGTCACTGAAGGTGGGAATGCAAGTGCAGCAGGCAGTCAAGAAAGCAAACGGAATGATGGCCTTCATAGCAAGGGGATTTGAGTACAGGAGTAGGGAGGTGATGCTACAGTTGTACAGGGCCTTGGTGAGGCCACACCTGGAGTATTGTGCGCAGTTTTGGTCTCCTAACTTAAGGAAGGACATTCTTGCTATTGAGGGAGTGCAGCGAAGGTTCACTAGATTGATTCCTGGGATGGCCGGACTGACATATCAAGAAAGATTGGGTCAACTGAACTTGTATCCTCTGGAGTTCAGAAGAATGAGGGGGGATCTTATAGAGACATTTAAAATCCTGACTGGTTTAGACAAATTAGATGCGGGCAGAATGTTCCCAATGGTAGGGAAAACTAAAACCAGGGGTCACAGTCTAAGGATTAAGGGGAAGCCATTTAGGACTGAGCTGAGGAGGAACTTCTTCACCCAGAGAGTGGTGAATCTATGGAATTCTCTTCCACAGAAGGTTGTTGAGGCCAGTTCGCTAAATATATTCAAAAGGGAGTTAGATATAACACTCACAACTAAGGGGATCAAGGGGTATGGCGAGAAAGCAGGAATGGGGTACTGAGGTAGCATGTTCAGCCATGAACGCATTGAATGGCGGTGCAGGCTCGAAGGACCGAATGGTCTACTCCTGTACCTATTTTCTATGTTTCTATGTTTCTATGGAAAGCCACCAGGTTGGTAGTCAGTTGTTAGTGGTGTAGCACAGAGATCGGTTAGACTGGAGTCAATTCAAAGGTGTCTAACTTTGCAGACAATACCAAGATGGGAGAAATGCCAAATATTGAGAACCAGTGTACACAAATTCAGGAGAAATTGGAGATGCTGAGTTTGTATGCAACAAGTGGCAAATGATGTTTAATGCAGGCAAATCTAAAATGATGAGATTAACCAAAAGAAATGGTTATGTGGAATATATACTTAGTGACAACATATTAGGGCAGGAGACAGGCCTTGGGGATATTGGTGCACTGGTTAACATGAACAGTGTTCCTAGAGAATATAGAAGGCAAGCGAACTGTTGGGTTTCATAGCAATTGTCAGGATATTTAAATTGGAAGAGGTTATTTTAAGATTGAGAAGTCGCACAACACCAGGTTATAGTCCAACAGATTTATTTAAAATTACAAGCTTTCGGAGCTATCCTGCCCCTTCTTCAGGTAAAGTTACAATGAGTGAATCTACAAAAGTTCACAGAATATAAACACAGATGTTTATATTCTGTGAACTTTTGTAGATTCACTCATTGTAACTTTACCTGAAGAAGGGGCAGGATAGCTCCGAAAGCTTGTAATTTTAAATAAATCTGTTGGACTATAACCTGGTGTTGTGCGACTTCTCATTTTTGTCCACCCCAGTCCAACGCCGGCATCTCCGCATCATTTTAAGATTGTACAGGGACTTAGTGAGACCACAGGGTAGAACTTCTGATCGATAAAGTTCATGGGCAGATGCTTATCACAGGTATCAACACATTTATTTTGTTTTAATGGCTATGTAACAATAACACACACAAGAATGCTGGTATGAGCATGTTAAGATTTTGTCTGCGAACTTCATAGATCAGAAGTTCCTACCCTCGTATCTGGAGTATTGTGTAGACTTGGCCCCCTACTCTTAGCTTACCTTTGTGCCCTTTTTCAAGGTGAAACTTTAATCTGGACCTCTACCTTGTTCTCCAAGAAGTAGACATTGAGTTCATACGCCCTGTTATTTATTTCTGTGCATTTTATCTTCACGCCTTGTTGCAGGACAATTTTCTCACGCCAAAAACTCCTGCTGTTTTTCCATTATGCAGTCTACTAGGTTAGTCAGAAATTAATTTGTAGAATGGGCTTTATGAGCCATTTTACAAAGTATTGAACACTTCACAGCTGGAATCGCGACCTTTATACTAGTTAAATGTCTCATTTATCTGATTGAGAATTATTGAAAGATAATTATTAAAGGTTTGTGGCAAATGGCCGATTTTTTTGTTGATCCTGTTAAGGAAATTGTGTTACGCAAAATCACTCATTTAAAGCTATGTTCACGCACTGTTCTGCCGGTGTCACAGAGGGCATTAGGCAGTTGGGGGTAGAGTTTTTGCTAATTTGTGCTGTTTTTTCCAGCACAATTCGCCCGAAATTGGTCAAACCAGCGCAAAAGATCGAGGAATTTCAAGCGCAAATTACGGCCAGTGCAAATTGAGTTTCCGTGATCTATTGCGTTGGTTTAAAAAAACATCGTGCTGGAAGATGGCCCCACCTACAAAACTGGCCACGTCCCCAGAACGAATTAATCACCTTGGGGAGTTTCCGCAATTTGCACCCGTTTGCGGGCTTTCGAGGAGGCTCTTAAAGTTAAGCTGTTTTTTTATTTAGGCACAAAGACATAATAGGCACCCTTTTAAAAGCTTTTAAATGTTAAAAACATTTAATTTACTAAGAAACTGATTGCTGTACACTAATGAAACTAGTATATGGTTCTCTGTAGTTTTTTAAAGTCATTTTCAGTTATTTAAAGTCAGGTTACTCACAGGTGGTGGACTTGACACTCTGATTAAAAATGCTTGTTTTTTTGTGATAAACCCATTTTCAGCTGTATTAATCAAACTGCACTAGGTTACCACTCTTAACCATATCAAGGAATTTTTTTAATGCAAGTAAACAAAAATAAACAATTATGTTCCAAAACGCTGCCTGATCCTGGAAGATTTTACATTCGCCAATATGCAAATGATTTGAGCATAAACTTGAGCAAAAAATTCACTTTGGAAAACTGATTGCGCCCAAAGTGGAAACTTTACCCTCTTTTACTTTACAGTGTGAATCTGACATATTCTAACGGATATTCTGCACTGTGTTTCAGCACTCATTATATTCCCTTCTTGACGCGCTATCTCTTGCTTTCTCACAGGGCTCAGCTGAGTGTGGTTTAAAAAAAAATGTTAAGTTATTTTAATCAACTTGATCACACTACAAAAATCGACCAAAAAGACTCATCGAAAATAAGCATTTTCTTAGCAAGCCAAAAGTCACAGATATTAAATAATGCTTAAAAGTATTTCCATGATTCCTACATGTTAGGGGTACAAAATATAATGTTCTGAACAAAATTAATAGAAATTCCAATACATTTTAGAGACATAACAATCAAGCTTGGGCTTACCTACAAAAACTGAACAAAAGGACATCCTTTGGGCTAGAGAGTGGGTTTTTGTGCTAACTATTAAAAACCCAAAATTCAAGAATAACCCAAATCTCAAAAAAATTATCAAACTGACTTGCAGCTCCTAAACCACAGTTTCAGCAAGAGGGCTTACTGATATTGAAGAGCTCCTGTTTATATCGAAAAGGAGCAGTTTTTTACAGGCCTCCCCATCTTCCTTGAATAATGGTGTATTCCCTCTTTTACATTAACCCTTTGTCTGCTGCACTTGTTTTTGTGTTTTTTCTCAGATGCACATGAACACTCATGAATGAAAGAGAGTTAACCACTCTAACTATCCAGAGCATATTACAAAATATTACAAAGATTCAAATGCAGAGTTTCACTTATCACATTGGTGTCTCCTAAATAAGCCTAGGAAGGTTGTTACATAAGAACATAAGACGTAGGAGCCGGAGTAGGTCATTTGGCCCCTCGAGCCTGCTCCGCCATTCAATAAGATCATGGCTGATCTGATCTTGGCCTCAACGCTACTTCCCTGCCCGCTCCCCATAACCCTTGACTCCCTTACCATTCAAAAATCTGTCTATCTCCACCTTAAATATATTCAATGACCCAGCCTCCACAGCTCTCTGGGGAAGAGAATTCCAAAGATTCACGACCCTCTGAGAGAAGAAATTCCTCCTTATTTCCGTTTTAAATGGGTGCCCCCTTATTCTGAAATTATGCCCCCTAGTTCTAGATTCCCCCACGAGGGGAAACATCCTCTCTGCATCTACCCTGTCAAGCCCCTTCAGAATCTTATATGTTTCAATAAGATCCCCTCTCATTCTTCTAAACTCCAATGAGTATAGGCCCAACCAGCTCAACCTTTCTTCATAAGACAACCCCTTCATCTCCGGAATCAACCTCGTGAACCTTCTCTGAACTGCCTCCAATGCAAGTATATCCTTCCTTAAATGAGGAGACCAAGACTGTATGCAGTACTCCAGGTGTGGTCTCACCAACGTCCTGTACATTTGGAAGAGGACTCCCCTACTTTTATACTCCATTCCCTTTGCAATAAAGGCCAACATTCCATTTGCCTTTCTAATTACTTGTTGTACCTGCATGCTAACTTTTTGTGATTCATATACAAGGACCCCCAGATCCCTCTGTACCTCAGCATTTTGTAATCTCTCCCCAGTTAAATAATAATTTGCTTTTTTATTTTTCCTACCAAAGTGGATAACCTCGCATTTTCCCACATTATACTCCATCTGCCAGATTTTTGCCCACTCACTTAGCCTATCTATATCCCTTTGGAGATTCTTTGCGTCCTCCACACAATTTGCTTTCCCACCTATCTTTGTATCATCAGCAAATTTAGCTACATTACACTCGGTCCCTTCATCCAAGTCATTAATATAGATTGTAAATAGTTGAGGCCCCAGCATTGATCCGTGCGGCACCCCACTAGTTACAGTTTGCCAACCTGAAAATGACCCATTTATCCCGACTCTCTGTTTTCTGTTAGTTAGCCAATCCTCTATCCATGCTAATATATTACCCCCAACCCCGTGAGCTCTTATCTTGTGCAGTAACCTTTTATGTGGCACCTTATCGAATACCTTCTGGCAATCCAAATACACGACATCTACTGGTTTCCCTTTATCCCCCCTGCTCAAAGAACTCCAGCAAATTTGTCAAACATGATTTTCCTTTCATAAAACCATGCTGACTCTGCTTGACTATATTATGATTTTCTAAATGTCCTGCTACCACTTCCTTAATGATGGACTCCAGCATTTTCCCAATGACAGATATTAGGCTAACTGGTCTATAGTTGCCTGCTTTCTGTCTCCCTCCTTTCTTAAATAGGGGTGTTACATTTGTGGTTTTCCAGTCCGCTGGGACCTCTCCAGAATCCAGGGAATTTTGGTAGATTACAACTAATGCATCCACTATCTCTGCAGCTACCTCTTTTAAGACCCTAGGATGCAGGCCATCGGGTCCAGGGGACTTGTCCACCTTTAGTCCCATTAGTTTACCTAGTACTTTCTCTCTAGTGATAGTGATTGTTTTAAGTTCCCCCCCCCCCCCCCCCACCCCAATAGCCTCTTGATTATCCATTATTGGGATGCTTTTAGTGTCTTCTACTGTGAAGACCGATACAAAATATTTGTTCAAAGTCTCCGCCATTTCCCTGTTTCCCATTATTAATTCCCCAGACTCATTCTCTAGGGGACCAACGTTTACTTTAGCTACTCTCTACCTTTTTATATACCTGTAGAAGCTCTTACTGTCTGTTTTTATATTTCTTGCTAGCTTACTCTCATAAGCTATCTTCTCTCTCTTTATCATTTTTTTAGTCGTCCTTTGCTGGTTTTTAAAAATTTCCCAATCCTCTGGCCTTCCACTATTCTTCGCAACATTGTATGCCTTTGTTTTCAATTTGATACCATCCTTTACTTCCTTAGTTAGCCACGGATGGTTCATCCTTCTCTTAGAGTCTTTCTTTTTCACTGGAATATATCTTTGCTGAGATTTATGAAATATCTCCTTAAATGTTTGCCACTGCTTTTCTACAGTCTTACCATGTAATATATTTTCCCTGTCCACTTTAACCAAGTCTGCCTTCATAATTTTGTAATTACCTTTATTTAAGTTCAGGACACTAGTGTGAGACCTAGCTTTCTTACCTTCAAACTGAATTTGAAATTCTACCATGCTTTGATCACTCTTCCCAAGAGGATCCTTCACTTCGAGATCATTAATTAATCCAGCCTTGTTACACATTACCAGATCTAAAATAGTCTGCTCCCTGGTTTGTTCCACAACGTATTGTTCCAAGAAACCATCCCGCATACACTCTTAAGAACTCTTCTTCAAGTCTACCTTTGCCAATTTGCTTTGTCCAATCAATATTTTCTTGTAGAGGGAACTATCAGCTCCATAATAATTATTATGTAAACAATACAAATACATTAAGTAAAAAGACACCAGTGGAGAGAAACCCACCCCAAATAATAAAATACCACAGATGCAAGTCAAGCAGCATCAGAGGGAAAATATAACATTTTAGGCATAGCCCGTATCAAAATCCAACCCATTCCGATGAAGGGCTATGCCTAAAATGTTGTATTTTCCTTTCTTTACAGATGCTGCCCGACTTGCTGAGTGTTTTCAACATTTTCTGTGTGTTTTTTAACCAATTGTAAAGATTTAAATTAAGCAAAATTAATGATTCATTTTTAAGTATGCTCGTTAAATATTTAGTGGATAAAGTAATTATTAATCCACTCTTTGTCAGATCATTGCTACGTCTTTGTGTAATGGTTTTAAAGGAATGTTCTAATTTTTGGACTTGCTGAAGCCTGATCTCAAGCCTACTGGATTTTACTGATGCTTATCAAAAAACCATACGATGGAATAAAAAGAAGAAAAAACTAGAAATATTAGAAATCTGAAATAAAAACAGAAAATGATGGATATTTAGGTCTGTCCACATGCATAAAGGGCAACAACAGGTTAACATTTTGGATGTAAGATTCCTCCAAATAAAAGGTGTCACCGTCTGAACTAGACTTATTTTTATTTAGGATACATGAAATACTCTGGGGTGGAAATTGCATAGTGCTGGCCTGCTAGCGCAAACTGGGCGCAGGAAACGATCCCTGCATCTGAAGAATCGTAAGAAACTGGTCCTTGGTCACTCATCTAAATATTCAGGGCGAGCTGCGTCTCCACAAGCAGCTCGCCCAATGGAAGCATGCAATTTTGGGCCATCTGCCTTGCCAGCAGCTGCCCTCGGGTAAGTCCCAGGGGGGTGGAAGAACAGCGGGAGGAGGACCGACTGTGTCTGGCAGTGGCTGTTGGAAGCACTGTGGAGCGGGGAGGAGCATGCCTGCTCCTACTGGCTCCACAGAAAATTAAAAAGAATTGTTTTTACTTAACTTTACGGTAGCGGCTGCTGGCTAGGCTGCCTCCATGTATCTGAGTGGATCAGACCAAGTCTCAGGGCAGCCTAATTTCTTGTAAAGGTCCCTAAACAGGCGTTAGGCAGCTCACTAGTATATGCAAGTAATTGATTTAATCCAAACTTATATCACATTTGGAGTATAAACCAGTATTCCCTGTAATGTCATATCACAGATGCTAGACGTCGTTTCTGTCCTGTATAAGTGACACAATGCTAATCCTGGCCCTTTGTATTACTATGAGGTTAAAATGAGAGAAAGATTTATTCAGACGAGGGTTAAATTATGATTTAATTCCCCAGAAAGGGGCGAGAGGCTTTTCGCTCTCAAAGATGTGCTAAGGAAATCATGCATCTGAGGACTGCATCAGACAAATAGGGACTCACATACACATGCATCTCTTATGTAAATTCCTGATGGTATTCACTGAGCTTAATACTTGCTTCAGAGATAGAACTGTTGGATTCTCCCACATCATTGGAAAAAAGTCTCTTAGGCCCCAATTAGGAAGGCAAAATTCTAGGCCCAGAGATCTAAGAAAAAATTGCCTTAGAAGCAGCATGACTGCTTTTAAATGTAGTTTTAGTCATCATTCTCACTGATCTTCCCTTGACACCAAACAAGATACCAAAGTCTCCTCTCTCCTTTAAAAAATAGGATAGTGCACAAGAAATGTTCCACCTACACAGAAAATGCTCCATGTGTTACTTGGTCTTCATGCGGTCGTATATATTTTGCTACAAAACAGTTAAAATCTGTGGTAGTAATTTAACGTGAAATCAGTGAGCCTTCAGCTTTAGCGATATGAAAAACTGTTAGAATTAGCAACATTAAAAAAAAACTCAATTCTTTTCAAACCATCACACAAGAATTCAATTTTATTTTATCAAATAATGCTTTATGTAGTACTTGGTCTTATGAGATGTATAGTCACTTCCAGCTAAGGATAACAGGCAAGATTACACAGTGAAGGATGTCCCTGTAATCTTTCTGAAGGCTGGTCGAGAAAGCACTTAGTAAGATGAGATCAGATACAAATCACTTCAGCTGCTTTACATTACAGCAAGTGAACTTACAGAGCAACAGTTATGATCTGTATACTCACTTGGTACACTCTATAGACTCACTTAGTACAACCAGTAAAACTTGTCTTTATTTAATAAAAAAGCAAACATAGTGGGCTAGAAACCCGGCTCCGTAGCGCCCGGTTTTTCGGCACTATGGGTGCCATTTGGTGTTCAAAATGGCGTCTGAGTAGCGCACGCACACTTCTGTTGTGGGCCGTGCCGGATGCCATTTTGGTGAGGGCATTAGCATTGGCACTAGGAGCGTGCACCGTTAGTATGCAGAGTAGGCAGATCATGACGCCAATTATTGTGTAACACTGATTTGACGCCAGCGATGCCTTTTAGACCTCAACACTGGAGCTAACGCCCTCTCTCAACCTCGCACAGCTGAACATGCATTTAGCAGCAGGAAGGACTCTCCACCAGCGCTATTTAAAGGTAAACTATCCCTCCTCATCCTTATTGACTTGTCTGCAGCCTTTGACACGTTTGCCCACTCCATCCTCCTCCAACACCTCTCCACCGTCGTCTAGCTGGGTGGGACTACACTCGCCTGGTTCCATTCTTGTCTATCGAATCATAGCCAGAGAATCACCTGCAACGGCTTCTTTTCCTGCTCCCGCATCGTTACCGCTGGTGTCCCCCAAGGATCTATCCTTGGCCCCCTCCTATTTCTCATCTACATGCTGCTCCTTGGCGACATCATCCGAAAACACAGTATCAGTTTCCACATGTACACTGACGATACCCAGCTCTACCTCACCACCACTTCTCTCGACCCCTCCACAGTCTCTAAATTGTCAGACTGCTTGTCCGACATCCAGTTCTGGATGAGCAGAAATTTTCTCCAATTTAATATTGGGAAGACCGAAGCCATTGTTTTCGGTCCCCGCCACAAATGCCGTTCCCTAGCCATTGACTCCATCCCTCTCCCTAACATCTGTCTGAGGCTGAGCCACACTGTTCGCAACCTTAGTGTCATATTTGACCCTGAAATGAGCTTCTGACCACATATCCAGGGCATAACTAAGACCGCCTATTTCCACCTCCATAACATCGCCCGTCTCCGCCCTTGCCTCAGCTCATCCGCTGCTGAAACCCTCAGCCATGCCTATGTTACCTCTAGACTTGACTATTCGAATGCACTCCTGGCTGGCCTCCCACATTCTACCCTATGTAAACTTGAGGTCATCCAAAACTCGGCTGCCCGTGTCCTAACTCGCACCAAGTCCTGTTCATCCATCACCCCTGTGCTCGCTGACCTACATTGGCTCCTGGTTAAGCGATGCCGCAATTTCAAAATTCTCATCCTTGTTTTCAAATCCCTCCATGGCCTCGCTCCTCCGTATCTCTGTCTTCTTCTTCTTAGGCAGTCCCTCGGAACCGAGGATGACTTGCTTCCCCATTAAAAATGAGTTCTCAGGTGACTGATGAGTCCAATGCGGGACCTACAGTCTCTGTCACAGGTGGGGCAGACGGTGGTTGAAGGGGCGGGTGGGTGGGGTGCTTGCGCTTGGCTTGTGCTTGGCTTCCGCTTGCTCCCGGTGAAGAGACTTGAGGTGTTCGGCGCCTTCCCGGATGCTTCTCCTCCACTTTGTGCGGTCTTAGGCCAGGGATTCCCGGGTGTCAGTGGGGATGTTGCACTTTTTCAAGGAGGCTTTGAGGATGTCCTTGAAGTGTTTCCTCTGCCCACCTGGGGCTCTCTTGCCGTGTCGGAGCTCCGAGTAGAGCGCTTGTTTTGGGAGTCTTGGATCTGGACTGGAGGCGACGGAGGTTGAACAGTTTCCCGTTTGTTCTGTAAATTAGCTCCACTCCAGCGGGGAGCTTACTGAGGGTGAGATGGAGCATTGCAGCAAGGAAGATCAAGAAGAGCGTTGGTGCGACGACACAGCCTTGCTTGACCCTGGTCCGTACGTGAATTGGGTCTGTGGTGGAACCGTTGGTCAGGATCACTGCTTGCATGTCGTCGTGAAGCAGGCGGAGGATGGTGACAAACTTTTGAGGGCAGCCGAATTTGAGGACACTCCATAATCCCTCATGGTTGACAGTGTCGAAGACCTTTGTGAGGTCAAAGAAGTCCATGTACAGTGGTTGGTGCTGTTCCCTGCATTTCTCTTGTAATTGACACGCGGTGAAGATCATGTCCATTGTGCCCCTTAGTGGGCGGAATCCGCATTGCGACATCGCTGCCCTAAGTGAGACCCGGTGGGCAGGGGAAGGCCAGCTCAAGGAGCAAGGCGGTGGCTACACCTTCTTCTGGAAAGGCAAACCTGAAGAAGAATGCTGCCTCCATGGGGTAGACTTCGCCATAAAAAATGAACTAGTTGGGCGTCTCAGAGACTCTCCTTGCGGTATAAACGAGCGCCTCATGACTCTTCGGCTCACCCTAGCCCGGAGCCAGTGCGCTACGGTCATCAGTGCGTACACCCCAACGCTGGAAGCCACAGACGAGACCAAAGAGGAATTCTACTCCAGCCTCGAACAATCCCTGTCTCGAGTCCCAACGGGTGACAAACTGATCCTCCTTGGTAACTTTAACGCCAGAGTTGGAAAGGACACAGACCTCTGGGGAGGTGTGATCGGCAGAGAGGGGGTAGGGAAAGCCAACTCCAACTGTACCCTCCTCCTGTCGAAATGCTTAGAACATGGCCTTGTCATAACCAAAACCTTGTTCCGTCAGAGAGACAAGTACAAGGCTTCATGGCAGCACCCTCGCTCCAAGCACTGGCATCTGCTGGACTACGTCATAGTCCGAGCGAGGGACCGCAAGGACGTCCGCCTCACCCGCGCCATGGCAGGAGCTGATGACTGCTGGACAGACCACCGCCTAATCCGCTCTGTCATCTCCATCAATGTAGCCCCAAACTATCTCTGTAATCTCCTCCAGCCCCACAACCCCCTCCCCGAGATATCTGCGCTCCTCTAATTCTGCCCTCTTGAGCATCCCTGATTATAATCGCTCAACCATTGGTGGCCGTGCCTTCTGTTGCCTAGGCCCTAAGCTCTGGAATTCCCTGCCTAAACCTCTCTGCCTTGCTACCTCTCTTTCCTCCTTTAAGACGCTCCTTAAAACCTACCTCTTTGACCAAGCTTTTGGTCACCTGCCCTAATTTCTCCTTATGTGGCTCGGTGTCAAATTATTGTCTTATAATACTCCTGTGAAGTGCCTTGGGACGTTTTACTATGTTAAAGGCACCATATAAATACAAGCTGTTGTTGTTGTTGGATCATCACCTACTCACAGGTTAGTTGCTGATTGATTTCTACTAGCTTTTGCTGAGTTTGTACAAGTGTTTGGTGCTTTCTAGACTTCTTTAAAGTTGCCTAAAGTAGCATGTGCTCATGGACTTGGCACTAACTTGCAAGGGGTATGCTCAGATCAGTTGCTCCCAGAAATAGGTGCAGTAGTTTGAATCCCTCTTGCCCTGCAACATGACAGGGAGAATGGGCTCAGCAGGAGGCCATGTCCACCCAAGGTCTTCAGGGAGCAATTCTCCGACCTCAACCTCAGCAATGAACAGTGTGTGCGACATCTCTGTTTTACTAAGGCGGTGCTCACAGAAATCTGCCACCTGCTGCAGGCAGACCTGCAGCCTCAGAGCAGGGCGAGGATGGTATTGCCACTGGCTGTAAGGGTGACTTAGGCCTTGAACTTCTTCATGTCGGGCTCCTTCCAGGCCGGAGCAGGCGACCTCTGTAACATCTCCCAGTTTGCCGTCCACTCCTGTATAAGGGAGGTGAGTGAGGCTCTGTAAGCAGGCAGAGCAAGCACGTGGCTTCGCCAGGATAGAAGGTTTCCCCATGCTGCAGCTTGCCGTTGACTGTACACATGTCACTTTACGGGCGCCACATCTCAATTCGGAGATGTACTGCAACCGAAAGGGATTACACTCCCTCAATGTCCAGCTGGTGTGCAACCATACACAGCGCATCATGCAAGTTAATGCTCGGTATCCTGGCAGCAGCTATGATGCCTTCATTAATACTGTGGCAACAAGAGCAGGTCAGAGGCTAGGTATTCTGCGGCGAGTGTCTCACCTCCTGACTCCCCAAAGCCTTTTCATCATCTAAGAGACACAAGTCAGGAGTGTGATGGAATACTCTCCACTTGCCTGCATCTCCAACAACACTCAAGAAGCTCGACACAAATGCAGCAAGACCTGGATGACATTCAGGCTTGTGCTGATAAGTGGCAAGTAACATTCACGCCACAAAAGTGCCAGGCAATGACTATCTCCAACAAGAGAGAGTCTAACCACCACCCCTTGACATTCAACGGCATTATAATCGCCAAATTCCCCACCAGCAACATCCTGAGGGGGTCACCATTGACCAGAAACTTAACTGGACCAGCCACATAAATACTGTGGCTACAAGAGCAGGTCAGAGGCTGCTCTGACGGCAGCAGTCTGTGCTTGCGTGGCAGCAAGCTGAACCTGCATGACAGAAGCCTGAGCTTCCACGGCAGCACCCAGACGTTGGGTGGATGCTGCTTGTGGTGCAATGGAAGCTGAGACATCAGCCATCAGACTCTACATGATGGTTGGGTCCACAAGTGCGCTAATGGATGCCCACCTGTTCCACGCTGGAAAGGATGGGCTCCATGCTCCGTGCAAAGCCCTGTGCAAGGTTGGTGCTGGACTCCTTGACATTGCATTCAGGCTTTCTGGCAAGCCTGCCAATGCACCAAGCATTTCATTGTGCATACCCATCAGCGTTCTTCTGTAGGCTGCCCCATCGAGGTCCTCATCTGAGTCCTGTGCTGCAGAACTCATGTGTGATCTCGCCGTCCCGGGAGCTGGCACCTGCGCTCCCCTTTCCCCCTGCCCTGGCTGCAGCCCACTCGTGCCCGGTGACTCACCACGTGCAGATCCCACCTCTAAGCTACCCTCTACATTTTGAGCAGTGGCGGTATTTGTGCTGGTGGCTGCGAGTGTCAGATGGAGTGACGGTGTTTCTTCTTCATCGTCACTGTCCTCTTCCTCTTCCTCTTGCACCTCTGGCTGGCCAGCTTGGATTTCTTGGGTCTCTGGAATGAGAAAGGCACAAGTATAGGGTTGTGGTGAGGTGGCGGGTGTGGAAAGCAAGAGGTGCATGCTTACACCATGTGCAGCTTGTAAGTCAGAAAAGATTGTGGGATGAGGGGGAAGTGGGATGTGAGAAGAAAGATTAGGTATGAGCATACTGTCATCTTCAAAGCTTTCAGCGCGCCGCTGACCATGGCCTCAGTCATGGCCATTCCAATAATGGCGAGCACCGTCTCCTTGAGCGGGGTCAGGATATGGAGGCGTGCCTTTCCACCTCCAGTTAGCTGCAGCTGCCTCCAATTGAGCGCCACCTTGTCCTGCAAGAGAAAGGGAATTGTGTTAGTTAGTGTGGTTCACTGTGTTTGGCTGATGTGGCTGTCATGGTTGAATAGCTGGCATTGTGCGCAAGCTGTGAGATGTGGGTGTGAGGCTTGTAGCAGTGGTAAGTGTGTGAGGGTGAGCTAGAGCACATGAATCTGAGGTATGAGTTGTAATTGATAGAGATTGTTGGTAGGTGAGTAATGGGGTGTGGTGAATTGAGCTGTGTGTGAGGCTAATGGTGCAGTTTGTGGGATATGGCATTTGAAGATGAATTCACTGACTTGACCACACATGTGAGGTCATTAAACTTCTTGCGGCACTGCATCCAGGTCCTCGGGGCTACACTGCTAGCGTTGACTGTGACAGCTATCTGATCCCAATGTCTTCTCATAGTTTGTCTGCCGGGCCTCCTGACCCCCTGTGGATAGAGGACCTCCCTTCTCCTGTGCACCTCCTGTACAAAGGCCTTCAGTGCTGCGTCTGAAAATCTGGGTGCTCTCTCTCTGCCATGTTGCGCCATCACTCAGTTTTCTTGTTCCTCAGTCTGTTTCCCAGCCACTTTCACTATCTGCTGATGCCAGAATGCACCTCCCCTTTAAGAGGTGCAGGCTGCCTTTAAGAAGTGTAGGAAGTCTGATCCCAAGGGGTGTCCAATCACTGACCCGGGGAGGGGGGGGGGGGGCGCGGTTCCAATCTCCGACCCCGGTGGAGGGGGGTCCGATCCTAGGGATGGTCCGATCCCTGACCCCCGGGAGGGTCTGATCACAGGGCTGTTTGAATGGGGTGGGGGGGATCTGATGGTGGGGAAGCTTAGCGGGCCGGGAGGAAGCACTCCTGCTCCACCTGGCCCACAAGGAGTGCTCCACAAGGCTGTCCTCATCTCGCTGCAGCTGTCAGGAACCCCAAAGCCCGGGAAACCTGGCCGGCCACAGTTAAACCTGCAAAGCAGGTTAAATGCGAGGCTTCCAGCCTCATTAACATATTTTAAATGTCAACCCACCTCCTGGAAGCGGGTTAGTTGCCCGCCCTTTGTCAGTGGGTTGGCGCTGGCTTCCTGACACACTTGCATTTTTTGACCATTTAACCCTCACCTGCACCCACTTCCACCTGTTCACCCATGTTACAATTCCCCCCCTGTATGTCTGTATCTCTTTTTATCTCCCTCTGTTCATAACCCAAAGGAGGGCCTAGGTCAGAAAAACCCTGCTGAGTGCTCGGGACCAAGGATCTCCCAACAGACTGAGTGTGAGATATTGAACAATTTACCAAGACAAGTTAACAAAGTATTAATTTTCTACAGTCTTTGGGGAAACAACTTTAAAACCAAGCTCGTTATTATTTAATACGATAGCAAAATACTGCGGATGCTGGAAAATTGAAACAACAACAGAAAACGCTGGAAAAACTCAGCAGGCCAGGCAACATCCGTGGAGAGAGAAACAGAGTTAACGTTTCAGGTCGAAACCCTTCGTCAGAACTGAGAAAAAAGCAGGAAATGAAACATAAAAAAGCAAGGGGGAGGCTGGGGGGAGGAATAAAAGAACAAAAGGGGTGGTCTATGGTAAGTAGAGACATTAAGAGATGCTCAAGGCAAAATGAGATGGTAATAGGACAGGTTAAGAAACAAAAGGTGGCTCAGAAGTGTGAAGTGTGAAATGCTGGCAGAATGAGAGACAGCTGCCGTGGGGGGAGAGAGAGAGAAAAAAAGGGAAAAGGCACAAACCAAAAGGGTGGATAAAATGTGTATATATATATATATATATGTGGTAGGGGCCGAGGTTATGATCTGAAATTGTTGAACTCGATATTGAGTCTGGAAGGCTGTAAAGTGCCTAATCGGAAGATGAGGTGCTGTTCCTCGAGCTTACGCTGAGCTTCCGTGGAACAATGCACGAGGCCGAGGTCGGTGAGGTCTGAGTGGGCGTGGAGGGGTGAATTAAAATGACAAGCGACCGGAAGCTCGGGGTCACCCTTACGAACTGAATGGAGGTGTTCCGCAAAGCCCCAACCGCCTCCTTTTCACCATGGACGTACAATCCCTCTACACCTCCATCCCCCACCAGGATGGCCTGAGGGCGTTCCGCTTCTTCCTTGAACAGAGGCCCAACCAGTCCCCATCCACCGCCACCCTCCTCCGCCTGGCTGAACTTGTTCTCACATTGAACAACTTCTCCTTTGACTCCACTCATTTCCTCCAAATCAAAGGTGTTGCTATGGGTACCCGCATGGGTCCTAGCTATGCCTGCCTTTTCGTGGGATATGTGGAACGCTCTTTGTTCCAGTCCTACTCGGGTCCCCTCCCTCACCTCTTTTTCCAGTACATTGACGACTGTATCGGTGCCGTTTCCTGCTCTCGCCCTGAACTAGATAATTTCATTCACTTTGCCTCCAATTTCCACCCTTCCCTCACCTTCACATGGTCCATCTCCGACTCTTCCCTTCCCTTCCTCGACTTCTCCGTCTCCATCTCTGGGGATAGGTTATTGACCAACATTCACTACAAGCCCACTGACTCCCACAGCTACCTGGACTACACTTCCTCCCACCCCGCCTCCTGTAAGGACTCTATTCCCTTCTCCCAGTTTCTCCGTCTCCGCCGCATCTGCTCCGACGATGCCACATTCCATACCAGTGCTTCCGACATGTCTTCCTTTTTCTTCAACCAAGGATTCCCCTCTACCGTGGTCGACACGGCCCTCGACCGTGTCCGTTCTATCTACTGCACTTCTGCCCTCACCCCGGCCCCTCCCTCCCGGAACCACGATAGAGTTCCCCTTGTCCTCACCTTTCACCCCACCAGCCTCCACATTCAACGGATCATCCTCCGCCATTTCTGCCACCTCCAACGTGGTCCCACCACCAAACGTATCTTCCCCTCACCTCCCCTTTCAGTATTCCGTAGGGACCGCTCCCTCCGAGACACCCTCGTCCACTCCTCTATCACCCCCAGCACCCCTTCCCCCTTGCCCGGCACCTTCCCGTGCAAGCGCAGGAGATGCAACACCTGCCCTTATACATCCCCCCTTCCCCCTCTCCAGGGCCCCAAACACCCCTTCCAGGTGAAACAGCGATTTACTTGTACTTCTTGCAATCTAGTATACTGTATTCGCTGCTCACGATGTGGTCTCCTCTACATTGGGGAGACCAAACACAGATTGGGTGACCGCTTTGCGGAACACCTCCATTCAGTCCGTAAGGGTGACCCCGAGCTTCCAGTCGCTTGTCATTTTAATTCACCTCTCCACGCCCACTCAGACCTCACCGTACTCAGCCTCGTGCATTGTTCCACAGAAGCTCAGCGTAAGCTCGAGGAACAGCACCTCATCTTCCGCACTTTACAGCCTTCCGGACTCAATATCGAGTTCAACAATTTCAGATCATAACCTCGGCCCCTACCACACATATATATATATATATATATATATACACATACATTTTATCCACCCTTTTGGTTTGTGCCTTTTCCCTTTTTTTTCTCTCTCTCCCCCCACGGCAGCTGTCTCTCATTCTGCCAGCATTTCACACTTCACACTTCTGAGCCACCTTTTGTTTCTTAACCTGTCCTATTACCATCTCATTTTGCCTTGAGCATCTCTTAATGTCTCTACTTACCATAGACCACCCCTTTTGTTCTTTTATTCCTCCCCCCAGCCTCTCCCTTGCTTTTTTATCTGTTTCATTTCCTGCTTTTTTCTCAGTTCTGACGAAGGGTTTCAACCTGAAACGTTAACTCTGTTTCTCTCTCCACGGATGTTGCCTGGCCTGCTGAGTTTTTCCAGCGTTTTCTGTTGTTGTTTCGTTATTATTTAACTTGTTTTTGTTTCAATGGCTTTGTTTTTAAACTTGTGTGAATATATTCTGCTTTAAAACAGAACCCTTAAATGTAACTCTTTATTCAAAATCTTTTCTGTGGAAAAATGATCAAAAATCCTAAAATGTAACAGAAAAGTTTTAGGCAAGAAATTTGCAATTATTGGAATTAAGTTCACAAATATGATTTCTGTGAGGTCTCGACTTTAGGGAATGCTGACTCAGGGAATGCTGACTCAGGGAGTGCTGACTCGGGGAGTGCTGACTCGGGGAGTGCTGACTAAGTCGATGCTGATTCAATGTATAACTACGCCATGATTAATATGTCAGTGAATGAAGACTCAGTGAATGCTGGTTGAGGGACTGACATCTCAATGAATGATGATTCTATGCACGCTGACTCAGTGGATGCTCGTGCAGTGAATGCTGACTCAATAAGCAATGAGTCAGTGAATTAGTATCAGTGGATGCTGACTTTTTTATTCATTCATGGGATGTGGGTGTCACTGGCAATGCCAGCATTTATTGCCTATCCCTAATTGCCTTTGAGAAGGTGGTGGTGAGCCACCTTCTTGAACCGCTGCAGTCCGTGTGGTGAAGGTACTCCCACAGTGCTGTTAGGGAGAGAGTTCCAGGATTTTGACTCAGCAATGATGATGGAATGGCAATATGGTGTGTGACTTGGAGGAGAACTTGGAGGCGCCTACTGCCATTGTCCTTCAAGGTGGTAGAGGTAGCGGGTTTGGGAGGTACTGTCGAAAAAGCCTTGGCGAGTTGTTGCAGTTCACTGCAGCCACGGTACGCCGGTGGAGGAGGGAGTGAATGTTTAAGGTGGTGGATGGGGTGCCAAGCAAGCTGGCTGCTTTGTCCTGGATGGTGTCGAGCTTCTTGAGTGTCGTTGGCGCTGCACTCATCCAGGCAATTGGAGAGCATTCCATCATACTCCTGACTTATGCCTTGTAGATGGTGGAAAGGCTTTTGGGAGTCAAGAGATGGGTTACACGCTGCAGAATACCCAGTTTCTGAACTGCTCTTGTAGCCACAGTATTTGTGTGGCTGGTCCAGTTACGTTTCTGGTGAATGGTGGGTGACCCCCAGGATGTTGATGGTGTGGGATTCAACAATGGTAATGCCATTGAATATCAACAGGAGGTGGTTAGACTCTCGCTTGTTGGAGATAGTCATTGCCTGGCACTTGTGTGGCGTGACTGTTACTTGCCACTTATCAGCCCAAGCCTGAATGTTGTCCAGGTCTTGCTGCATGCGGGCACAGATTGCTTCATTATCTGAGGAGTAGCGAATGGAACTGAACACTGTGAAATCATCAGTGAACATCCCCACTTCTGACATTACGATGGAGGGAAGGTCATTGATGAAGCAGCTGAAGATGGTTGGGCCTAGGACACTGCCCTGAGGAACTGCTGCAGCGACGTCCTGGGGCTGAGATGATTGGCCTCCAACAACCACAACCATCTTCCTTTGTGCTAGGTATGACTCCAGCCAGTGGAGAGTCTTTCTCCTGATTTCCAGTGACTTCAGTTTTACTAGGGCTCCTTGATGCCACACTCGGTCAAATGCTGCCTTGATATCAAGGGCAGTCACTCTCACTCATCTCTGGAATTCAGATCTTTTGTCCATATTTGGACCAAGGCTGTAATGAGGTCGGGAGCCGAGTGGTCCTGGCAGAACCCAAACCGAGCATCAGTGAGCAGGTTATTGGTGTGTAAGTGCCGCTTGATAGCATTGTCAATGACACCTTCCATCACTTTGCTGATGATTGAGAGTAGACTGATGGGGAGGTAATTGGCCAGATTGGATTAGTCCTGCTTTTTGTGGACAGGACATACCTGGGCAGTTTTCCACATTGTCGGATAGATGCCAGTGTTGTAGCTGTACTGGAACAGCTTGGCTAGAGGTGCGGCTAGTTCAGGAGCAGAGGTTTTCAGCAATACAGCCGGGATGTTGTCGGGACCCATAGCCTTTGCACTCAGCCGTTTCTTAATATCACGTGGAGTGAATCAAATTGGCTGAAGACTGGCTTCTGTGATGGTGGGGACCTCAGGAGTAGGCCGAGATGGATCATCCACTCGGCACTTCAGGCTGAAGATGGTTGAAAACGCTTCAGTGTTGCCTTTTGCACTCGCGTGCTGGGCTACGCCATCATTGAGGATGGGGATATTCATGGAGCCTCCTCCACCCGTTAGTTGTTTAATTGTCCACCACCGGATATGGCAGGACTGCAGAGCTTTGATCTGATCCGTTGGTTGTTGGATCGCTTAACTCTGTCTATAGAATGTTGCTTCCACTGTTTAGCATGCATGTAGTCCTGTGTTGCAGTTTCACCAGGTTGGCACCTCATTTTTAGGTACGCCTGGTGCTGCTCCTGGCATGCTCTTAAACACTCCTCATTGAACCAGGGTTGGTCCCCCGGCTTGATAGTAATGGTAGCGTGAGGGATATGCCGGGCCATGAGGTTACAGATTGTGGTGGAATACAATTCTGCTGCTTCTGATGGCCCACAGCGCCTCATGGATGCCCAGTTTTGAGCTGCCAGATTTGTTCTGAATCTATCCCATTTAGCACGGTGATTTTTAAAAAATATTCATTCATGGGATGTGGGCGTCACTGGCAAGGCTATACAACACGATTGAGAGTGTCCTCAGTGTGAAGACAGGACTTTGTCGTCACAAGGACTGTGTGGTCGTTACTCCTACCAATACTATCAAAAGGCGTTTGATAAAGTGCCACATAATAGGCTTGCCAGCAAAGTTGAAGCCCATGGAATAAAAGGGACAGTGGCAGCATGGATACTGGCTAGGTGACAGGAAACAGTGAGTAGTGGTGAACGGTTGTTTATCGGACTGGAGGAAGGTACACAGTGGTGTTCTCCAGGGGTCGGGTACTAGGATTACTGCTTTTCTTGATATATATTAATGACTTGGACTTGAGTGTACAGGACACAATATCAAAATTTGCAGATGACACAAAACTTGGAAGTATAGTGAACAGTGAGGAGGCTCGTGATAGACTTCAAGAGGACAAAGACACGCTGGTGGAATGGGCGGACACGTGGCAGATGAAATTTAACACAGAAAAGTGCAAAGTGATACATTTTGGTAGGATGAACGAGGAGAGACAATATAAACTAAAGGGTGCAATTCTAAAGGGGGTGCATGAACAGAGAGACCTGGGGGTATATGTGCACAAACCATTGAAGGTGGCAGGGCAGGTTGAGAAAGTGGTTAAAAAAGCATACGGGATCCTGGGCTTCATAAATAGAGGTCATGATGTGGAGATGCCGGCGTTGGACTGGGGTGGACAAAAATGAGAAGTCGCACAACACCAGGTTATAGTCCAACAGATTTATTTAATTTTACAAGCTTTCGGAGCTATCGCTCCTTCGTCAGGTAAGTTAGCAATGAGAGAATCTCCCAGAATTCACAATTTAAACCCAGACAAAATCTATTCACATTATTCGCTACAACAAAGAGCACAGCCAAGACAATGAGATGTGTCCCAGGGGGTCCAGCGTGTCAAACCACCTGCTGGCTGCATATCCTGTCAATTTGTGTTCTTGTGTTTTTAAAAAAAAAACACTTCAGCAGCCAGGGGCATTCAGCCTCGGATCTGCGGGTAAGCGTTCTCCAAGGCGGCCTTCGAGATACACGACAGCGCAAAATCATAGAGCAGAAACTGATAGCCAAGTTCCGCACTCATGAGGATGGCCTCAATCGCGATATCGGGTTCATGTCACGATACAGAACGTAACTTGACATCATGGCCGGTCTTCCCAGGTGTTTTTTTTGTTGTTTTTTTTTTGTTTTTTTTTTAAAAACACAAGAACACAAATTGACAGGATATGCAGCCAGCAGGTGGTTTGACACGCTGGACCCCCTGGGACACATCTCATTGTCTTGGCTGTGCTCTTTGTTGTAGCGAATAATGTGAATAGATTTTGTCTGGGTTTAAATTGTGAATTCTGGGAGATTCTCTCATTGCTAACTTACCTGACGAAGGAGCGATAGCTCCGAAAGCTTGTAAAATTAAATAAATCTGTTGGACTATAACCTGGTGTTGTGCGACTTCTCATTTTCATAAATAGAGGCATAGAGTACAAAAGCAAGGAAGTAATGATGAACCTTTATAAAACACTGGTTCGGCCTTAATTGGAGTATTGTGTCCAATTCTGGGCACCGCACTTTTGAAGGATGTGAAGGCCTTAGAGAGGGTGCAGAAAAGATTTACAAGAATGGTTCCAGGGATGAGGGACTTCAGTTACGTGGATAGGCTGGAGAAGCTGTGGTTGTTCTCCTTAGAGCAGAGAAGGTTCAGAGGAGATTTGATAGAGGTGTTCAAAATCATGATGGGTCTAGACAGAATAGATAGAGATAAACTGTTCCCATTGGCAGAAGAGTTGAGAACCAGAGGACACAGATTTAAGGTGATTGGCAGAAGAACCAAAGGCAACATGAGGAAAAACTTTTTTACACAGCGAGTGGTTAGGATCTGGAATGCACTGCCTGAGAGGGTGGTGGAGGCAGATTCAATCGTGGCTTTCAAAAGGGAATTGGATAAGTACCTGAAGAAAAAAAAATTGCAGGGCTACGGGATAAGGGTGGGGGAGTAAGACTAGCTGAAGTGCTCTTGCAGAGAGCTGGCATGGGCTCGAAGGGCCGAATGGCCTCCTTCTGTGCTGTAACTATTCTATGATTCTATGATTCTATCATGGATAGATGTATTTGCGACAGGTAGATTGGTGAGGTTGCTGTCAAGTAGGTTTTTCCTTGGTGTTGTTTCTCTCACCACCTGCCGCAAGCCCAGTCTGGCAGCTATGTCCTTCAGGACTCAACTGATGTTGACTTAGTGAATGATGATTCATTGAATACTGACCCAACAGATGTTCAGTCAGTGAATGCTGACAGCGAACACTGACTCAGTAGATGCTGAATCAGTGAATGATGACTCAGTGACACTTTCCTTAGTTTATCTCCTGGCACAAGCACTCTGCACCTGCACCCCCCCCCCCCCTCCAAGGGAAACTTCAGAAGACTTGAGGCAACGGAAAGTGGATGGAAACCTGGCATCATGGGTCTCTGCCCACGGGTAATAAGCGGTCCCTGGGTGCAAAACACAGGAATTGTGAATATTACTCGTTGAATGCTGTATCAGTGGATGCTAACTCAATGAATAATGACACAGTTGATGCTACTTCAGTGGATACTGATTCTGTCAAAACATTCAAAAAGGAATTGAAAGTTTTCTAAGACCATAGGATGTAATGGGATATGGAAGAAAAGGTGAAAGGATGGTTATTGATTGAGGAATGAGGTGGGTGGAGTAATTGAATCCCCTTTTCTCTTCATACCTCTCCCCCCATTCTTGCAAATATTTATATTAGCTTGGCTAGAAAATTAAGTTTCATTTCCTATCAAATAAATGCCATACAGAAATATTTCAAGGGCATTGTCGGCTTATTGATGAGCCTCTGGGTCAGCTTTTGGATCCAGGAATAATGACACCATAATTCCCAACAATTATGGAAGATTAATTTGATGGACTCTAACTAATGACCATCTAATTGGGAAGCCAGTCTCCTTTTTTACTAAAACCCAGACAAGCAATTCAATATATCAAAGGATTAGCAATATTATGCTTAAATTGTGTAGTTCAGTTAAATACTTGTAGTATCCTGCTGTTGCAATTTTCTTCGCACACTCCATCTAAATTAGTTCAAATACTATTTAATGTTTTAAGTTACCCAAAAATGTATTGAATACTAAAGGCGAATCGGTTACACAGCAATACAAATAAAAGCAGAAAATGCTAGAAATATGCAGAGAAACTATTGTTTTTCATTTCAGATGCTGATGGACCTCTTGTGTAGTTCCAACATTTGCTGTTCTCTTTTCAGATTTCCAACATTTGCAGTTTTTAAAAATCTCTACAGTTGGATAGTATGATCTCATTTCAGTTCGGGGTTTGAGCTTCAATCCAACCCAGGTTGATGGAATGAAAGTTTCTTTTCTATAAGGGTTTCGGGCGCAAAAGGCTGAATTTTAATGGGGAAGGCGGGTTGGGAGTGCGGGGCGGGGGGCTCCGAAGCGGTCGAGAAACCTGGGTGAAAACCCGACCAGCTAAAGTTAAAATCAAAATGATGGTTAAAGCAGAGACTTCCAGCCTTATTATAATATTTAAATAGATGACCCGCCTCTTGCCCGCCCTCATCCTGTCTCCATTAAAACCATAAGTGGGCGGGTTGGAGGCAGGTTCAGGTCAGACTTTTAAGACTTTAACTTCTCACACGCCCCCAACCCACCCATTTTTTTTTAGGTTAAAATTCCCCCCAAAGTGTTTGTGAGTCTCAAATTAAATCCTAGAGGACCCAGGTACATAGTGCAAAACTCTCACTGTTCGTCAGAAATTTGTAATCTCACTAATGGCTGAGTATGAATTGGGTCCAAAAATCAAAGTATGAAGGTGTGACTTTTCACTCTGATTTGGCTGCATATCTTTCCCTGGCACCCACCTAAGGTGCTAGTCTGGCACCACCAGTACAACAGTTGTTTTGCTTCCAGTATAACAGCTTGAGCTGACACGATGCCCCAGATTCTAGTGTGTAAAATAATGCCACACATTGAAATGCGATACTTATCCTCAGGAGCCCAACCCCTCAGGCTGGTAGACAGTGAAGATATAATGCGTTTACAACCAAATTATATTTGCTACACATGGTGAGTCTTTGTTTTTTGCTGAAATTCAGAGCACCACCATGCATGAGCAGACACTTGCACAATGTGTAACAGTTTTTATGCGTCTGCATATTAAGCAGTGATACTTTGTGTTTCAAACGAAATCAGAGCACACAATATCTAGCAAAAGCATGTGCAAATGTGGCTGATTTATTTAATGTGTGTCTCTATCGGGCCAGCCAGATAGATACAACAGCATAAGGAAAGCCACAAGCAGCTAGTGTGGGAAAGGGTAGAATTCACATTGGTACAGTAATGACTGCTTCTCTGTAATTGAGCTTGTAGCACATTGATAGAAGGAGCTTCACTTTGCAGTCTAACGTGACCTAGAAGATTCTTCTATCAATATTCCTTAACCTGAATTACAAAGAAGCACTCATTACTGTACCAATGTGATTTTTTCTCACATCCCACACTAGTTGTGCTTATGGCCTCTCTTATGGTGTTGCTGTATCTATCTGGCTGACCAGACAGGAGCTCATTAAATAACCAGTTTCCCTCCACCCCACCCCTTCCTCCTCTTACTTTCTGCTTTTCTAAATGAGGCTTTGTTTCCTGTCAATATTCATCTCTTTTTTAAAAAAGAAACCAAATTAGAATGAGGAAAGAAACTGCTTGTCTGTCTTTCTATATTTGTGTCTTTCTCCCTCTCCCCATCTGTCTTATAGGTGTTAGAAATTAGAATATCTGTCTCACAGGTGTGAGCCTTTTCTAACTGTCGATAAAACAGAGGTGAAGTAATTAGCTGGCTTCAAAATTCAACCAGTTTTTTTTCAAAATTTGATGAATGACACACTTTTTCTCCACATCATCCCTCTTTCTCACTCCCCCTTCTCTCTCTCTGACCCCAATCTCTGTCTCTCTCACACTCCCCTCTCTCTTATTCCCTCTCCCTCTGACCCAGTCTCTCTTTTTCTCCCTCTATAAGATGCACAGACAGACAGATACACACACACAGCCTTTCCGTCTTAAAAAAAATGCTCAAAATGAATTTTACATCAGTAAAGCTTTTGAAATTTGTCCTCTAGATTTTCTTCAAATAATGTTGAAAAACCTTTGAGTGGAAACTGCTAGAAAATATATTCCTCAGTATAACTGACTAAATGGTACTGATGTATCCTGGGACATTAGGTGCACAACACATGCTGAGACTGCACAATCCAAATTCAGCTCAGAGTATCACAGCTCTAGGCAAAAATATCAACTCCAAGCCTGTGTTTTTGAGATAGGATGAGGCCTTCAAGTAACAACTTTAAAGAAGACATTAAAAGATGCAACAAAAAAAAAATCAGTGAATACATTTAATCATGTTATTGTGAAATATTACATTTTTTAGTTTGGTTACACCGTTATTTTGGACGTGGAAATTTCAATTACTGAGGAAAGAATGACGGGTGGAAAAACATTCAGAAAGCATCTTGAGAGAACTGCGAGAGTCCAGTGCCAGACCGCAGAGCTAGATTGCGCAATTAGAGTGATGAGGTCACATGGTTCATATAGTTGACGTAATGAGGACCAAGAAATTTATAATGGGAAAGTTGTCTTGAAAATTGTGACAATGTGACAACAGGCTCACGTTGTTTATTTTTACATTCTGTCAGAGCTGATGGGGTTATTTTCAGAATATTCTTTGCCATTGTGTACAGGATTTCTAACCATTTTGAGCAGTTTAAAACATGAGCAAAACCACACTCCTATTGCTAAAAGCTTCAACACGTAAGAAAGCATTTGTTCCAATGCCAATTTTATATTGCCTTCATCAACCACTGCTTTTGATATTGATGGAAAACTGAATAGTGTTGTCTGCCCTTTCTGAGAAATATTTTATCAATAGCAGAACGCTTGCTGTAACCAGTGAAATACACTACTGAGGGTCTTAAAAACTTGAAAGGAATGATACTAATTCATGTGGAATGTCAGGACCTGAACATCGATTAACTCATTATCCAAACGATAGTGGTTGCCAGATAAGTGAGTCATAAATCACCCTGTTTAACATCAGAATGGTTACCAAATGCGGAAGTCTAATTGAGTATAAAAATATGACATTTTGGAAAAACAGCAATATTTGTTAATGCAGAGTTATTGACTGATCCCCTGCTTATTAAACAGAGTTAAACTCCAGGCTTTTGTTTATCAGCTGGGTACTTTCCTGTCTGCCCGTGGCAGAATGAAACCTGGTTAATTTCACTGGCTGGGGCTCATTTAAATCCCACCGGTCGACTTCCCACCCATTCTGGGCAGGAAGTGGGAAAGAAGTGGTGGAAAGTCATGTGACTCGGAGGTTATTCACTGAGACCAGGTAAATGGCAGGATCGGCTGCCGGGACTGTCCTGTGGGGGTTTGGTGATAAAGAAGTGGGGAGGAGGGGGGGGTCACGAGTCCACGGCAGGGGAGGCCTTAGGTTTCCTTGAGAAGCACGGAGGAAAATTCCTGCCCCTCCTAGCCCCACAAGGAAAGAAAAAGAGGAAAGTAAAGTTAAAAAACGTACCTTTTGGCCTCAATCCTCTTCCTCGCTAGGTTGGTCTAGCGGGAAACTCTTCCCGCTTCAGCTGCCGAGTTAAATTGCAATCAGGTGCCAATGATGTCATCAGGACCCGACATGCATATGTAAAAAAAGACCTGCTGGCTTTGGGAGGATGTCCTTGCTGCCTGCTCATTTGAGCAGGTTAAAATCCCAAACAGCCCTGGCAGCTTCAGGGCGGGTAAGTAACCTGGGCGTTTTTAACTTCCCACCTGCCTGGATTCCGCTGGGCAGGTAGGGTTAAACTTTCCCCAAAGTGCTTATAGATATGGATTCTGGTAGATGCAGAATTAAACTGTATGTAAAATTATTTTAAATCAAGACACTTCACATGAAAAATATATGTTGTATTATATATGTTAATAAAAAATGGCTTTGCCTATGGTTTGTGTGTTTCAGGGGCATTATTCAATAGTCTGTTCATTTTGTTAAATGGTGATATAGTCAGATGTGTTTGTCGCACAATATATGCCAAACAAATCATAAACTAATATAATTATAGAAATTATGTGCCAATGGGCTAAATAAAACTTTATCTTTTTTTGTTCATTTTCAGACAGAAACCCCTGCTCCTGGCCTAATTGGTTCTGAAAAGGATATGGCTTCAGTGACTGAAGAGTGCTTGAATGCAGGTGTTTGTAGGTTACCTATGACTCTCAGGCCACCATTAGGTCTAGGTGCTATCTCAAGGCTTCCTGCTGCAAAAAGCAGACTTGCATTCCAGAGCCAGAGGACATCGATAAATTCCACTGCATTTCAAATTCAAGGACAAGTTGGCCAAGAAATTGCAGGTAAATAACCAGTAATTATAGTATTAGATCAGTGAACTAATTGGACATGAAGACCCATGCCTACATCCATTTTTTGTGTGCAAAATTATTGTTGAACTTTTTGTCATAACACCTACAGTTGGCAGCTCTGAGGGAGATTAACTTCCATAGAATTACAAAGAATTTACAGCAGTTCTTTGATGAAGTAATGGAGAGGGTTGATGTGCATATCTGGACTTTCAAAAGGCGTTTGATAAAGTACTACGTAATAGACTTGTTTGCAAAATTGAAGCCCATGGGTTTAAAGGGTGCATGGATACAAAATTGGCTAAGGGATAGAAAGTAGAGAGTAGCAGTGAATTGTTGTTTTTCAGGCTGGAGGGAAGTGTACAGTGGTGTCCGCCAGAGGTTGGTATTAGGACCACTGTTGTTTTTGATACATATTAATGACCTGTACGTGGGTATACAGACCTAATTTCAAAGTTTACAGATGACACAAAACTCAGAAATAGTGAGGAGGATAGCAGCAGACTTCAGGGGGACATAAACAGATTGGTGAAATGGGCAGCCACATGGCGGATGAAATTTAACGTAGAGAAGTGTGAAGTGATTCATTTTGATAGGAAGAATGAGGAGAGACAATGGGCTGGATTTTGATACTGGGGCGGGTTGGGGTCGTGTCATCCATTTTTCGTGTTATCCACCCGACTGCAATTGGATGTGGGAGATTGATGCGATTTTCACCTAATTGGGCAATTGAGTTCCAGCATGTGGGAACCCATGACCCAATTAGTGTTTTCAGTCTAAAAGTCGCCTCTGATGATGTCATCATTGCTGCTGCATTGAAGGTCTGAAAAGACTGCCTGGCCTTTGCTGTGAGAGGACCTGGATGCAAAATGAGCAGCAGCAGCCCTAAGTCTACTCCCAGATATTTTGCACCACCACTCCCAGATATGTCTCCCATCCACCACCACTCCCAGATCAGCCAGCCAGCCAGCCAGCCAGCCAGCTGGCCAGCCGTGCTCCCGCCAAGTTTCACATTCGTGGTTCAGAACAGGCGTGCTTTACGTAGAAAAAGGGTTAAAATCACAAAGGCCTTTCAAAATGGCATTATAGAGGCAATTTAGTGCTTGTTAAGGGCCTTAACAGCCTATCCCGCCTCTTAGAGGTGGGACGGAGTCGGGACCAGCAGACACAATTTAATGAAAATTGCATGGAGGCGGGATGGAGGCGGGCTTGTGCCCACCCGCTAGTTTTTGCAATTTTAACCCCCACACACCTCCAAACCCACCTCCACAGGTCAATGAAAATCCAGCCCATAGTAAACTAAATGGTACAATTTTAGTGGGGCTGCAGGAACAGAGATACCTGAGGGTTTATGCACACAAATCTTTGACGGTGGCAGGACAAGTTGATAAATCTGTTAAAACAGCATATGGAATCTTTGGCTTTGTAAATAGAGGATTAAAAGTACAAAAGCAAGGAAGTTATGCTAAACATTTATAAATTACTGGTTAGTCCTCAGTATTGTGTTCAATTCTGGGCACCACACTTTAGGAAGGAGGTCAAGGTCTTAGAGAGGGCACAGAGGAGATTTGCTAGAATGGTACCAGGGATGAGGGACTTCAGTTATGTGGAGAGATTAGAGAAGCTGGGATTGTTCTCTTTAGTGCAGTGAAGGTTAAGAGGAGATTTAATTTAGATGTTCAAAATTTTTAGGTGTTTTGATAGAGTATATAGGGAGAAACTATTTCCACTGGCAGGAGGGTTGGTAACCAGAGGACACAGATTTAACGTAATTGGCAAAAGAACCAGAGGGGAGATGAGGAGAATTTTTTTTTTACACAGTGAGTTATGATCTGGAATGCAGTCTGAAATAGTGGAGGAAGCAGATTCATATAACTTTCAAAAGGGAATTGGATAAATACTTGAAAAGGAAAAATTTGCAGGGCTCTGGTGAAAGAGCAGGGGAGTGGGATTAATTGGATAGCTCTTTCAAAAAGCTGGCACGGGCATGATGGGCCGAATGTGCTGTATGATTCTATGATAAACAGGCCATTCGGCCCAACTGGTCTACGTTGATGTTTATACTCACATAAGCCTCCTCCGACTTTAATTATCTCTTCCCACCCTGTCCTGTATCCCTCTATTCTCTTCTCCCTCATGAATGCAACAAGCCTTTCTTTAAATGCTATCTGTTTCAACCACTCTATGTGGCAACGAGTTCCACACTCTGTGTAAAGGAATTCCTCCTAAATTCTTTATTTGATCAGTTAGTGCCTATTTATGGCCTCCTGTGCTGGACTCACCCACAGGTGGAAACAGTTTCTCCACTTCCACCCTATCAAACCCCTCAGACTTTTAAAGACGTGTATCATTGTCTTCTCTTAGTCTTCTCTTCCAGAGAAAAGAGCCCCAGCTTCCTCAATCTTTCCTGATAGTTGCATCCTTCAATTCTGGTAACATCCTTATCAATCTTTTCTGTACTTTCTACAGTGCTTCAATATCCTTTTTGTACTATGGAGACTAGAACTGCACACGGTACTCCAATTGTGGTCTAACCAAGTTTCGATATAAATTTAACATTACAGGCACAATTCTTCTGGTCCCAGGCTCTTGTCCTCCTTAAGTTTGTCTAGTTTGTCTAGTATCTCTGTTCTTTCTAACTTAACTGTTGTAATATCTCCCTTGACTTCTTCCACTGTATTTCCTCTTCAGTGAAAGCTAAGGCAAAGGCCTAAAAATTAACCCCCCGCCCTCCCCCACCCCCGCCCTCCCCCACCTGCAGTTAAAATGGGGGGGCGGGGGGTGACTTAGCCAATCCTTTCCCACCAGATCTGACCAACTACAACTGCAGGTGACAGGAACACCTGCCCCAAGCCGACAGGGTCTTCTTTAAATATGCAGATCGGGGTCCAATATCGTAATCGGGGCCCGATCTGCGATTTTAACCTGAGGTCTGAGCAGTGGTGCAATGGTAGCTTTCCCGCAAGGCCAAATCTGGTCCCTGGCGGCTTCTTCCATCCGGCACAATTTTACTGGCCCGGCAGCTGCTTCATGTTGACCTCCCAGCCATTTTGGTCAGGAAGTCGGCAAGCAGGAAGCAATTGAGGATCGGCCGTTAAAATCGGTCAAACCTGCCTGCTGCCGCTCCCGACGGGCATTATGCGTGCTTTGCTGCATTCCCGCCCGGGAGTAAAAATTCTGGGCAAAGTATCTATTCAGTATCCCTGCTATTTCAGTACCATCTCCTGTGAGTTTATCTTGTTCATCCCTTAGTGGCCCTATTCCTATGTTAATCCTGTGCTTATTGAATATTTTACTTTCTTTTATATTCTTTGATATTTTCATTTCATATATCTCTTTATTTTTCATGTTAGTCTCTAATACCTCAATATTTTTCACCTCCTTTTTTCCTTTCTTTTCCCAGTTTTCTCTGTGCCTTCTCTCCTGAAGGATTTGGCTCTTTATTGGGGTAAGGTTCTACGGCACCGAGCGCCCTCTAGTTTCTTGACCTAATGGCCATTACCAAGTGGTCATGCATGAGTTGTCACATTGTTAGCAGATGGTTCGTCTATGGGGGTATTACAGTCAAGCTGTTCCTGCTGTTACCACACACACACACACACAGACAGACACACAGCCATGGCTCAGTTGGTAGCACCCTCGCCTCTGAGTCACAAGGTTGTGGGTTCGAAGTCACACTCCAGAGACTTATACATAAAAATCTAGGCTGACACTCCAGTGCAGTACTGAGGGAGTGCTGCACCGTCGGAGGTGCCGTCTTTCAGGTGAGACGTTAAACCGAGGCCCCGTCTGTTCTCAGGTGGATGTAAAAGATCCTATGGCACTATTTTGAAGAAGAGCAGGGGAGTTATCCCCAGTGTCCTAGCCAATATTTATCCCTCAATCAACATCACTAAAAAACAGATTATCTGGTCATTATCGCATTGATGTTTGTGGGAGCTTGCTGTGTACAAATTGGTTGCCACGTTTCCTACATTACAACAGTGACTACACTTCAAAAAGTATTTCATTGGCTGTAAAGCGCTTTGGGACGTCCGGTGGTCGTGAAAGGCGCTATATAAATGCAAGTCTTTCTTTTCACACACAGACACCAAATACACACACACACACACACAAAGACACAGACAGACACACAAATATCCACACAGATACACACACACAGACACACACACACACACACACACAGACACACATGTCTAATTAGAGTAAATAGCTCCAGTTGATGAGCTAGCACCAGCACAGTGAGCTGGTGCTAGCTCTGCACTGTAATTTCTGTCAGTTTAACATACTCCCACCGCTGAACGCAACTAAAATCAGCATAGATTGAAGGATTGAACCTAGAAACTTCCTGCTTTGTATGGCTGAGAAACTCATTGGATTAACTTGCTAAACTAACAGGGGTCTAATGTCTAACCTGTTTCTAAGTCTGTTTGGCAAGATGATATTGTACTGTTTCCTGTGAGCTGCCACAACTGCTTGGCATTGCTAAAGTAGGTGCATAATACTGGTTGCTGATTAAATGGTGTGGAGTGACCACTTAAACATAACCGTAGTTTTATTCCAGTTCCATCTACTGGTCACTACCATCCAAAGAGTTTTTGATTATGATAATGCAGCTTTCCCTCTTTTCCTTTTCAGGATTCTGAACTGTGTTTACATAGCGTGGTATTTTGAATGGTCCTACTTTAGCTGTTTGTAAGACCTTGCAAATGAGTTGCCTACATAATAGCAGTGACTGCCTTTCAAAAATTATCCATTGGCTGTAACACAATTTGGGACATCCTGAGAAGATGAAATAATATAAATCCTCGTTCTTTCTTTAGCATTGACAAGGGTTGGTAGACTGTAAGCAAATTAACTCTGACTGTTTGGTAATATGCTAAGCATATTGATCAGCACAATTAGATAGCTCAGGTTGTATGGAGTGAAGTAGTACGTGCTGGCTAAGTGATGTCAGAGAGAGGACATTCATGTGGATTTAGTGCAGTTTCTAACAGCTTCTGTGCTGAAATTAAGACTGAGGTAATTAAAGCACAAGGTGCTAGCTGAGGATTCATTTACTGAGATCCCACGTATTCATGTATTATTATAGGTCATTATTTTATATTGTATATTTTATGGTAGAATTGATTGTACAATTAGTATGGATCCACTAAGCTGAGAGCCAACATTAATAAAAGTAATAGGTTTCTCTTTTGCTTATTAATCAGTGGACCAAAATGTTAACGACATCCTTACAAAATAAATCCATTCCTTCAGTTTCTTATTTTTGACCATTAACTAGAAGATCATCAAGGCGCTATTGTGAAGAGGCTACAATATGTTTTCTTGTGGTTTAAAGAATAAAACAAAGAAAATTATATTCCTATCCCAATTGGAGAGAAATTCGAGTGGCATTTATGTTAAGTTTTCATCCAATAACTTATGGGTTTTCTAATGGTATGTATGAGATGTAGATGTGGAAAGGCAAGAAACTACTCTACAAATAACAACATTGTGGGTTGAGTCAACCAAATGGGGGTGGGGTCACTGGCCCGGATAGCTTTTTTTCTGTTGTAAATTACTTATGTTTCAATGGGAGAGATCACTGTTGTTTACGATTTGTAGTAAAATTGTAGATGTGTGTGTAAATAATGTGTTTACTATTTAGCTATAAATAATGAACAGCAGAAATATTCTGCAGCCACATCTTTCACAAGTTTCTGCACCAAATGTGACCATAATACGCTTCTATATAGCTTGCAGAGTGGGCTCTGGCACAAATGATCATCATTAGCAATTGTAAAATGCTGCACATTGACACACAGCAAAGTGGATGGGCTTTCTATGAATTGGATGACTTTCAAACACAGGATTGAATCACTGTCTCCTTTTAAACTACTGAATATGTGGCAAAGACTTAAACGTACCATAGTGAAAAGCAGAAGATCAGAGAATATGAGCATTGCTGAAGGCGGGTATGGTACTTTTGAGGACTACGGGGAGTAAGTCTTTGAAGACTCTGGTATTATAATACATGATTTAAAGGCTTATATAAATTGGAAGCATAAATGAAAGAAACATGGACATATTGCTATGTGACTTCCCTTTCTTGTTCATTACATTTCATGTCAGTTGTTGTGTTCAGCCCTGGAGCAGTTTTCAAGACACTGGCTGCGATGGAGAGAATTCTGACTGGTGCTAAGCTAGTTGTATATTGTAGTTTCAGCTCTGAAAAAGTAACAGCTGCACAATATAGAGTCATAGACATAGAGTCATAAAAAGGAGGCCATTCGGCCCATCGAGTCCGTGCCAGCTCTCTGTAGAGCAATCCAGTCAGTCCCATTTCCCTGCTCTATCCCTGCAGCCCTGTAAGTTTATTTCCCTCAAGAGCCTAGCCAGTCTCTCCTTGAAAACATTGAGGGCTGAATTTTACCAGTCCTGAGGAGACGGGTTTGGAGGCGGGACTGCTGGGAAAATGGGAAAAATTGGGAGCGGGTCCCAACCCGCCTCCAAACCATCTTCCCGGGAGGCGGGAAGGGGATTAGAGCTAATTAACTGCCTGTTAACAGGTAGTTAACAGGCAGTTAAGAGGCTTTTTCCCATTTTCCGCCTGCCCGATGCGGGCTTCCCAACGGCGGAAAACCCCGCCAGGGTCAGCGAGGCAAGCTGTGGGTCTGCTGCAGTGTAAGTGTGCAAATGACAGCTGCAGAGGTAGTGTGATGGGTGCAATGGTGCACAGGTAAGTATGACAGGTGAGAGAATGTAGTGAGAAATATTTTT
This sequence comes from Squalus acanthias, assembly GCA_030390025.1. Lineage (NCBI taxonomy): Eukaryota > Metazoa > Chordata > Chondrichthyes > Squaliformes > Squalidae > Squalus > Squalus acanthias. The sequence goes on along the minus strand of CM059431.1, from coordinate 33,447,928 downwards.
ATTCTGTTTATATGTATCTGCAGGTGACAAGATTTGATGTTTCTGTGAAGCCTCATCTGATCGGGAGAATTGACAGATGGCTTCTGCAATCTCACATGCAGCTGCCATCTGTTTTCTCCTAAGGAGAGAGTCATTGGTGAGCCTGGGTTCAAGGGCTCACCTTTGGACAGTGATTGTCAGTGTTTGACAGCACCTCAATGCTGTCAAACACTGACAATTCATCTGTCAAAAAATTTTGGGGCCTGTCACTTAACAAAACTGGCAGATGAAGCGTTATGCACTGACGTCATCTGACACCAGCTTTCCCTTAATTGGCTGGCAAGCCCGCAGGGCGGGCTTAACAAGGCCAATCAGGGGAAAATAGCGTCAGTTCATCAGACGTTGCTGGGGGCGGGACTAGAACCCGGAAGGCAGCAGTCCCGCCCCCAATGCGTCTCGGTGAGTAAAATCCAGCCCTGAGTGTCTCCACTTCCACCACTTCCATCGGCAGCGAATTCCAGGTCCTCACCATTCACTGCGTAAAAAAGTTTTTCCTCACGTCTCCCCTGTATCTCTTGCCCAAAACCTTAAATCTGTGTCCCCTGGTCCTTATACCATCAACTAGTGGGAACAGCCTTTCCCCGTCTAGCCTATCCAAACCCGTCATAATCTTGTACACCTCTATCAAATCACCCCGCAACCTCCTTTGGTCTAAGGAAAACAAATTTAACCCCCCACACGCCTCCAAACCCGACTCCATGGGTCATTCAAAATCCAGCCCTAAGGGTCAGCTTGGGAAAACCTTGGTTGCAGGCTTTGTGCTCTTTAGTTCCAACCAAGGGTCTGTCCCCACACAGGTTCCTGGTTGTTTGCAAGGGGCAGCCAGTAACTAAGTATGGCAGGAGCAGAAACCGATGTGGACTTCATCCAACAGGATGATAACCCATCTGCCTCCTTAATGAGGACTGTAGAAGGGGAGGGTATGAGATAGCAGCAAGTAAGCAGTGCAGGCAGCAAGGCCATCTAAAGTTCCAGTAGAAACTGGGCATATGTTGCAGGCAATCATGGGGTCCCCATTGAGGGGCTGCAGTGCGAGCACTGGGAGGACAGATCAATTTTGCAAAGGAGGCCACAAACAGGCTTTAGACCCCTTACTTGCATATGCAAAGGGCCTGGTTGAGGTGCGGGCCCTGGACGCCTCCTTTTCTGCCTTTACCAGTATGGCAGGCGGCACACTTCTGGTCGGAGTGCGCACACTGCCTGACAATTTGGAAGCCGTGGCATCTGTTTTCTGTCTGTAAAATGGGCGCAGCATCAACCGACATCTAGACTCCATCCTGCCTCCACGCAATTTTGACAAAATCAGTCGCGGGGTTCCCGACTCTCTCCCGCCTCCAAGAGGCCATTAAAGCCCTTAACAAGCCCTAAATTGGGTCTGTAATGCTATTTTGAAACGTTTTAGCTAGTTTAACCCTTTTCTGACATGAAGTACACCTGGTGTGAAACACTCCAGTGAAACCTGGCGGGAGCACAAGTGGATAGCTGACTATCGGCTGCAAGTCCACTATTACAACGGCGATGTGATGAAGGTAGTAGTAGTATTAGGTGTGAAAGTAGCCTCTGATACTGCTACATTCAATGTCATGGCATTTGGTGTAAGAGGACTTGGATGCAAAAAACTCTCTCTCTCTCTCTCTGACATATCCAGGTCCACTCACATCAGAAGCAATGCAGACAGGTCCTCTCTCACCAGTAGCCAGACAATCTGTGAGAGCAGGCAGGCAGCAATGATGACATCATCAGAGGCGGGTTTCAGACTGAAACCACTAATTAGTTCATGGGTTCCCACATGCTGCAACTCAATTGCCAAATTAAGTGAAAATTGCATCAGGCATCCACATTAATCTGGAGTCGGGGGGGAAACACGAAATTCGGATTACACGACCCCAACCCGACCCCAAGACAAAATCCAGCCCTTAGCCTCTGTAGATGAGAAATAAGAGCGTTCTGTAAGGTGTAACTCAAAATCTTAATAGTGGCAGACATAGTGCTAGGGTGCAAAACTACATCAGCAATTGGACCTGCTGTCTTTGGAAGCTCCCCCTGTAGGACCCCTGCAGTTGTCGCTTGCTCCACGGCGTGCTGAAGGTTTCATGAGTAGCTATGTTGGAGCAACACTATTGTATGTTGTCCAACTTGACATACAGGGAGCTCTGAAGATTCGCAAAAGACTGCACAAAGAGCTTCTGCTGATTAATGAGTTCAGCTTGTTATGTAGTCCCATGGGTTCTGTGTGACTCTAACCCTCCCTTTCTTCTGTTGCTGCTCGTTTGTTGCCACATCCACTTGTTGCTCCTCACTGGTGCTCAGTGCTTCATCTGGTACTCTCTCCTGACTTCCCCTTTTCAATTGCCCCAAAGTGATTATTCCTGTGCTAGTGCTTACAGGGTATGGCATTCTTGATGAGTGCTAATGTGATGGGACTGCTTCTTGCTGCTTCCTATTGCTAGCTTCTCATTTTGGGAGAGCCATTTGCAAAGAATATGGGAACATGTGTTAGCATAGGGTATGCAACCAGCGGCTATGCACACAAGAGTAAGACCTTTATGGTGTCTTGAAGCAGGGAGGCAAACACTTTGAGGCTAGATGCTAGGAAGCTGATGCATTTAAAGCAAACCCTTATCTTGTTGGGCGAGAACAAAGCCACAAAGCTCCCCCCTCACTCACTCCCTTGACGGCCTCTTTGCCAATTATTTGGCAGGCTGCTCCTTGGAGTTTTTGAGGAGTAACAGGTTAGCTCGTCTGCCACCAGTTTGGTGTCTTTGCTGATGGTTATATGCAGCCTTCTCCTTTGAAAAGAGAACAAAGAAACCATTTGAGCATTAGGAGGTAACATGGGAGGCACCCAAGTGAGCAGCCCAATTTGCACTTGATGTGAAAGGATGAGTAGACAGCATGCAAGAAGTTCTAGAAGACATATAGTGAGTTGGTGAGTGAGAGGAACCCTATCTCTGTGGCAGCCACCAAGTTGGAGGTGCAAGTTCACATATTTAGGAGGTTGAAGCAGTTAGTGGTAGAGTCAGTGGTTTGCAGTCTGCTTTGCAGATGTCACAGCATACTGTGGGTTGAGTGTTTGTTGCATGTATAGTAGAGTCATCTCCTTGCTTTTAGTGGGCACCCATCGTTATCCCTTACCTTGGCACTCTTCCTTCGTCCAGAGAACTTCTTTCTCATTTGCTCCCCTGAGCAATGCGCTGAGGAGACAGCATTCATCCGATTAGCCACCTCCTGCCATGATTCCTGTACACTGGCTCTACTTGGGGGATTTCCTTCTGCACGTTCCTCAGGGCCACCTCCTCCAATAAAAGCTCCAGGCTCATTTTGCCCAAAGGAGTAGTTCTGAGAGCTGCCCTAGCCATTCTGTTATACTAGACAGCTTCCCAAAAAAATGCTACCTCCCTTTAAGAGTGAAGCGGACCTTTTACGAACCGCTGCACTCACAATTCCCCACTTGCGAATTCAAGGAATTCTCCCTGCATATGGGAAAACCACACTGGGGTATTAATTAAATGATCTTTATTAACCAACCTTGCGGGATTTACTGGGGATCGGTCTTCCACTCAATTAGCAAAGGTGCACCTTATAATGCTGGGAAAGTGGGACATTTTATGGCTTAACTGTAGAATTGGCCCTGAGGTCCATGTCACTCTCAATATCCATTGCAGTAGGGGTTTATCAGCGTTTAAGTAAGCAAAGTTATCAGAAACATAAATAGAAGTTTATTTTAAGGCTCACTGAAATAGCACAGCTCCTTTTAAATTGAAGGATTATTTTTAGAATATTAACAGATAATGTGGGGGATAAAAAGAGAAAGCTACAAGCTGGTTTGACAGGAATGCCAGATAATGACATAAACTGTAAGAGCATAGCTTGAAGAGTTTAAAAGGTCAAATAGCCATGAGATTATCATAACTCTCTCCTAATGTTCCCTTTTTAATGTTTTTATCTTTTGAAGACATTCATTTTTTAAATTTTCTCTCCTCATGACTCTCTGGGAGAGCAGGCAGGCCAACTGCTGCAGGCTCACCCTGTGCCAGTTTCTGAGCTGACTATAATGAGATTTAGGAGAACAGCCCTCGGTGACTCACCACCTAGTTTTTTTCCTTTATGTGGGAAAATGCGTCCTACTGACAGCACAGCTCAAATCAGAAATTTGCAACATATGGATTTGTGGCTTGCAATCCGTACCCTATTCGTTCATGGCACAGTGTGTTAAAGGATCAACGTGTTGCACCTTGCATCTCTATTTTCCATATTTCAATCCCTCACTTATAAATATTTAACATACTGTTGTTGAGAGTGAGAATTGACTGTAACCTGAATGTGTGACAGCGTGAGAGTAGATGGTTTCTCCATGTATTGTGACATTCTTACTGCAGTAATAAATTATCACGCAAGGGTATCACTGGTTTGGAAATTAAAGGTGTTGAGGGCCTTATATATATTATTATAAATGAACAAATGGTGGACTGTATGGGCTAGAAATTCGTCTCTTTTGCGCCTGCCATTAGCGCCTCCAGGGGGGCGCTAAAGGGGCGCAAAGGGCTTATCGCCCAGGGTGTGCGACAAAAGCGCCTCCCGAGAAATTTGGCATGGCGTTGCTGAGGCACTACCTGATAGCACTGCGCCCGCAGGTAGCGCCCGGGCCGCTGCACCGCTGACGATGATGTAATTGCCGTGCGCTGCGACCCCTTACCGACCCGCGACAGAAATTCAGCTGCAACCTGCGAGGCTGCTGCGGGCAATGTCAACGCCAGCCTCATAGGTCGCGAACCGGGCTGACCTCCGCTCGCGGGGCGGTATTTAAAGGGGAAGTGCGGCCGCGACCCACGCTGCCATTTTCATTTTTTGGCTGACCTCCAGGTCGGCCCTCCATGGTATGCCATGGCGGGGTCCAGACCGCCATCGCGCAGCCTGGCACTGCGTCTCGGCGCGGGGCTGCTGCCATGGCACCATGCTGCCTTGGTGGCCTAGTGTGGGCCATCAGAGGCCGTGCAGAATGCGCAGTGGCCCTCCCTTTAACTGAAGGGGAGGGGCGTTGAAACGAGGCAGCGCTCCGTGGAGCTTCCGCTGAGTGCTGCCGATCGCGACCCAACTTCGCCTCGGTTACCACCCCACCAGGAAGTGGAGTGCCCAAGATTGCGCTCCACTTCCTGTGCGGGGCGGTAAGCCGAATTTAGCGGCCGGGGCGGTACTTCCACGCCGGGCGCTAAATGTCCGGCCTTAACTCAGTTACCACCCCCAAACGGGGCGTAACCAAATTTCTCACCCCATGGGGGAAAAATTCAGTTGGTTGCTCCTCCCGTTAGCGCCTTAAGAGGGCGCTAATGGGGCGCAAAGCAACTAGCGCCCGTGCGCGCCGATGTTTGCGCCGCTCGCGAAATTAACGAGACATTTTGCGGCGGCGCTAAACAGTACCGCCACGATCTCCTGCGCCGGCATATCGTGACATCAGTCGAGTGCGTAACGCCCCGGTAGCACCCCGGAGTGGATATTGAGTGGCGCCCCCTGCCTTACCGCCTGCCGCTAGCAATGACAGGTTGAGGGGAGCGTTTTGCAGTCAGGAAGGGACTGGGGGAGCGCTATTTAAAGGCGACCGCTTCCTGCCTTTTTTTGTTGGCGACATTTTTGAACCACGCATTCTGAGAGAGAGAGAGACTTCTGGAGAGATTCAACGCTGTGTGAAGGAGTTTTGGGTACTGAGCAGCACTTTGCAGGTTCATTTTGATTTGCCCTTCCTTGTATCGATTTAGAAGAGACTGTGGGGGCTGCACTCTGAGCTCTTTCCCTGGGCCTCTCTATTGTTCTTTCCAGCAGATTTGATCTACAGGTCTCTCCAGGCCGAGATTCAAGGCTGCAATGAGCAGGATGTGGATGGAAAGCAAGATCAATCCTCCCCTTTAAGAACTGGCCGGGGCCATTGTGTCTGTGTTCCATTGCTGACTGACATCACATGAGCTTCGCCAGCGCTCTGAGTTAGCGCCTCGCTCCTCGGCCTTTGCGCCTTAAGACAGATGTGTAGCGCCTGATTTAGCGCTCCAATCACTTCCAGGGGCAATAAAAGTCAAGTTTGCAGTCGGAGGCGATAATTAGCGCCAGGCGCTAATCTTTGCGCCCGGCCAATAATTGCGCCCCAAACGGGCCGATACTGAATTTTTCCCCTCATGTGTTTAATTGTTCCCATGTAATTAAATCCTCACTAAATACTTGCCAGACTGTTTTTAGAATGGGATGGTAAGAAATTAGTATTTGAGTGTATGAACATATGCCAGAAATCTGTATCAAAAGGAAGACTTGGAATAGTCTTCAGAGCCATGACTGTAGCTTCAATTTTCTGAACCTTTGGGAATTCTGCATTTTTTGGCACTGTTGGAATGAACATCAGCCCTAAGATCTATTCTCAGAACGTGTCCTTAGGTTTCTGAATTTTAGTCCAAGCTCTTGGAATAAGAGAGTAGGGGGGAAAAATTCGATATAGATCATTTTGGGGCGCTAACATCGCCTGGTTGCGAAATTGAGTTTTAGCGTGCCAAGAGGGAAGCGGAGCACTAAATCAAGTGCTCCACTTCCTTCTTAGGGCACTAATGTTGGAGAGCGGGCTGGAGACTTCAGCAGCACTGCACACTGGGCCGTGCAGCGCTGCCGCGTTCAAAGGCTCCTTCCCTGCCTTAAAGGGAAGGGCCATCGCTGCAGGCTCTGTCATTTAAAAAGTACCTACCTGGACCATCAAGGCAGCCGCGATCCCGCGTGAGAAGCCCGGCACTCAAGCAGAGTGCCGGGCTGATCGATCGCGGGCAGGAACCCGCGAAAAATACTAGAACAGGAAAGGTAAGTTTCTTTTCCATTTAACTCGGCCACCTCGCCTTTAAGCATCGCCTCCGAAGCGGCCGGCCGCCCGATTCATGCCTCCTGCAGCTGTCGGTGTTTTCAGCCAGTGCTGCTGCAGGGGGCGGTAGTTAATTTTGGGTCCGGGGCGCTGCCGGGGCAATGCGCACGGCGATGACGCGAGGCACAAAGACACCCAATTTCAACCCCTAGGCTTTTCAAAATCATGGGAACCCTCTTATTGCACATTTGGGATGCACATGTACTACCCACATAAAGTCAGTGTTACGCTTATGCACAGTATGCATGAAGCTTATTACATATTCTGTTTGTTTGGCTGCGGTTTTGGCAACCATTTAGACCTGTACACAAATTGGAGAGTGTTCCGATTTTACGGATTGTTAAAAGCAAAATTCTGATTGCATTTCTTATTGGGATCAATGGGGCAAGTAACAATCAAAACTGATGCGAAGCCGCTCTGTCCACTTGTTCTTGCCAGCTTAAGGCCCGAGCCATTTTGAGGCCTAATCCTCATTAACACGCTGCCGGTAAGCTGCATGCGCCTAGTGGATGCTCCGCTACAGTTCGCCAGTTCCGGGAGTACAGAAAATCATCCAGCTCCTAGGCTGAATCGTCCGTCAGGTTATGTCAGGGTGCAAAACATTGAAAGCTTCCTGGGCCATTTTTTCAGCAGCCGTTCAAAGTCTGATACAACTGGGTGGTGTATGCACAGTGTAGGACCTCAATTTGCATATTCAAGCATCCTGATTTGCGTCAGGCGTGCCTTGGGTTTCACTGAGGCTGCCGAAGCGCCCCCCCCCCCCCCCCACTAGATTTCCAAATGCTGGTCACCCGTTTTTCAAGCGCGAAACGTGCGGCTGGCAGTTGCCAATCGACCCCATTGTGTCTTATTCTGACTCACACAGCATTTCAGTCATAAAAATGTTTTGTTACAAGTGAGGAATTTTGAAAAGTGACCAGTAAGCACAGTTTAAACCTGAGTGGGACAAAGGGGAAAATATTCGGTCGCGCCCCCTTTGGGGTGCTTGCGCCCCGAAAAAGTTAGCGCCCCAGCACCGTAAATTGAGTGGTAGGGCCCCAAGCAGGAGGCAGGGCGCTCCTGGAAGCACTCCCGCTCCCTCCTGGGGCACTACAATTCAATATCGCGGCACTACACACAACAGCGCCACACGCATCAGCTCGTAGCGCCGCGGTATTGCAGACCTCCCTCTCCTGATTAAAGGGGAGGGGCCTAACGCAGCACGCAATGGGGCCCTGCTGGACCACCGGGAAGCTGGGTGCCGGGAAAACAGCCCGGCAATCAAGAGGAGTGCCAGGCTGACCGATCGCGGCCGGCACCCTGCATGAGGAAGCGGAAGGGGGCAGGTGCTGGCAGGCGGCCCAAACAAAAATGACCGCCCGGCACCTGCCCTTTAATTTGCGCCGCCGCAGCCCCAAAAACACCACCCTGACCCTGTCGGACATATCGTCCGGTGGTAGGTCAGGGGGCGCGACCAAAGTTTGCAGCTGGGGCATGAGCGGAGCGGTGCAGTGTGAGTTTGTGCTACTGGCTACCGCCGCCGCTAACTTCCAGCTGAGTTTTGCGGGAGGTGTTAGTGCCACCGCGCCCGGGCGCTAGGGGCTTTGTGCCCCGTTAGAGCCCCCCAGGGACGCTAACGGGAGGCGCAAAGCAACCCAATCTTTCCCCCTAAGTGTGCCTGTGATAAATTAATAGAGGTCACTTGACCTCATTTCCAATTTGAATTATTTGGCCCTGATAATGTACGGGCCATCGGGCGCAATCCTGACTGATATGCCTGGTCCCAGTCTTCACTGGCAGTTTCCAGGGGGTCTTATCTGAGGTGGAAGCTCTATTCACCCAAAACATTACCCTCTGTATCAGAGGCCAGGAGGCTGAGGCAGGGCCTTCATACGCTGGGAGTTACCGTTTCCCCAGCCTAAGTATGGAAGCCGATGTGCCCAGTGAGATGAAGGTCCTGGCCTCCTGTAGCATGCAAGTGCGCCCCACCAGAGCTGCTGGGGAAGTGTCCAGGGCAGAGAACAACCTGGACCCTGGAAGACAAAGTGAATGTAACTTTTTTTTATTATCAGCACTCTTAAAATTGTTTCTCTGGCTCACCCATCCCCAGGTGCCAATAGACATGTTGACATTTTCCAGCCTGTATGGGTTGGCAGGTGCCCAAGATGCGCCCATAGTGGCACAGGTGCCTGTCGGGCGCATGGTACTTAGGTGTTCTTCCACTGACCTCGCATTCTCGGGTGGGGTCAGCGCTGGAAGGAGCTGGTCACATGATCTTGATGTAATTGCTGGGACAAATTGCGTCCCCGAGCAACTTTGGGGCCTTTGTCTGTAGAGTGCCCCACGGATCTGGAAATGTGAGTGCAGATCAGAGCTGATATGCATACTGAGGCATGAAATGTGGAAGTATCTTATTGTTTGCTGGTGCTGGATTGCTTTTGTCTGTCTTCACAACAGTTTTTTTTCAGTCCTGAATGGTCTGATAGGTCTGCCTTTGGGGCTGAAGGACGACGGCGAGCAGCCAAGAAGACAGGAGAGAACAGAAGTAGCATGAAGAAGAGCGAGGAGGGGGTCACTGCGCAGGAGACCATACCCACAGCGAGTCATCAGGGAGCACTTCTGCTCCCTTAACTTCACTGAGTGTCAAGCCCCTTCGCTTCACCAAGGAGTTTGTTACCGAGCTATGTCAGTTGCTGTGGCCACAACTGGAGCCTCGAACCAGGGCATGGACAGCAGTGCCTGTAGTTATCAAGGTCCTTAGCTTTTATGGAACAGGATTGTTCCAGGCTGCAGCAGGTGTTATCAACAACATCTCCCAGTTCACCGCTGTATCAGGAAGGTGATCGAGGCTCTCTACCCCAGGTGGAACAGTTACTTTATTTTCCCAATGGACAGAGCGAAGCAGGTCAAGAAAACTTTCAGCTTTGTCTGCATTGCAGGCTTCCTCAGGGTGCAAGGTGCCATAGACTGCACCCACCTTGCCTTGTGTGCTCAGCAACACCATTCTGGCATCTTTCTGAATAGAAAGGGATTCCACTCCCTCAACGTGCAGCTTGTTTGCGACCACAGGTGGAGAAGTGCCTTTTACATGAATCATAAGGGGTATTTCTCAATGACCAGATAGTGTGCAGTCTCCAGCACAACATAATGCAGGCCAATGACACGGAGCAATCATCCTACGCCAACCCAGCATTCCCCCCTTGTTTGAGAAAGGGAGAGGATCCAAGGGCTGACTTAGGCTACCTACTGTTGCTGTGACTGATGACACCACTGCAGTAACTATCTGATGAAGCCGAGCAAAGCTACAATGATGCTCATGTTTCTGTCAGAATCACTGTGGAGAAAACGTTAGACAGACTAAAGCAGAGATTCCGCTGCTTGGTTTGTTCAAATTCACATTACAATGAGTGACAGGATGCACTAGGTTGTTGCCATAGGGCTCACAAACGATATTATAGCTGTATAAATGTTCACACTTACTTGCCCCCTCCTGATGAGGTCATTAAACTCTTTACGGCATTGCATCCATGTTCTTGGCAGGCTGCTGGTGCAATTGATGGCTATAGCTCTGCATGCCACTGCCTTCATGATCTTCCTTCCATGGCTCGGAAACAGGCCATTCCTCCTCTGTTACACTTCATGCCACAGCTGCTCAATGACCTTGTCATCAAATCGGGGTGCTATTATGTGACCAGCCCTCCTTGCTAGCAGGCTGATAGATTGCAATGTTTATTTTAACTACTGCCACGAAATCATGCTCTTTGGTACTGCCACTTTAAAAATGATCTACTGGCAAAATTAACTTCTTAGAAGCACTCAAGGATATTTGGCAGCAAGTTGCAGACTTCCATACTTTTCACTCAGGCTTCCCTGTTTCCTCCACAGGGTCTCCCAAAGTCCCAAGATGCACAAGCCTCTTTAAGTAACCGCAGGCCTTTAAGAACTGCAGCAGTACTGCATTTTCTCATGCTGTCATGACTGTTCCCAATAGGAGGTCTCAGCGCACACCCGCGTGTCGCCCACGCAACATCCTGATATGCTAGTTAGTCCCAATAGGAAATCGGCGTGCAGAAAAGTAATGTCAGGTGCACTGCTATTTCAGTGTGCTGCCTACACATCGCACTCATTTTTATAGGCTCCAGAAAATTGCCCTACTGTCTTTTGATTACTGTAAGTTTATGTGAAGGGACCTGTGCTTTTGATTTCCCACAATGTAGTCATGGTGGGAAATAAATCTGAAGATAGCATGGGGCTATTGCAATCTTGAGTGCTTACTTTACTCCATCAAAGTGCTTGCTATTGCTGTGCATAATAAACATAAAAGACACAATGAGAAAAGCCCATTTGGCCCATTGAAGTTCATCCCCCTAGAACCTTATTCTCCCATAAGAACATCCAACTGTATTTTGAAGAACCCCAATGTTTGTGCTTTACTATTCACCCTGGTCGATGACTTTAGATATTTATTACGCTTTGAGAAATTAAATTCTCTTCGATAACTAATTTACATTTGCCTTTTACTGATTTCCATTTATCTCCTATCAGTTGTTAAAGGAGAAAACCTTTAAACATTACTGGCAGCAAAGAGAGACAACTTGAATCCAGTTTTCTTGTCATGGACAATAAGAACAGTTTGTAGTCAATGCATCTGTGATGAGAAACTGATTTTAAAGCTTGTTATTCTGTCTATACTGATTAAATCCAAGGTAGATGTTCAGTTCATTTATTTGATGGTACACAACCTGTGTTCTTTTAGAATGATTTAGGAAATATTTTATGTAAAGAATATTTAAAATGAAAGAATTCCTAAATATTTCTAACACTGATCAATGTATTGGCCATATTTTTTGAGTGATGCGAGTCAGCAAACTATGAGTTGAACATATGCATATATTTTTTTTTAATCGCCAGAGATTCTTCTATCTGTGTTACTGCTTGCTGTCTAAAAATACATTAATCTGTTTTTATTCTATGATTGAAATGTGAGGGTATGGATGTTTCATGCTGACTTAAAGGGTCAAAATTGGATTATCTTGTGGCAGTAACAATGTTTTATATGGATGTAAAGTTGATGGAGGGATGGAGTTAGTGTCTAGGGTGTGGAGTTTGTGGCAGGGCAGAAGACAATGGATTTGATCTCCCCAGTGTTTAGCTGGAAGAAATTGCAGTTTGTTCAGTGTTGGATGAGCAATCTGATGAGATGTCAGCTGTGGCTCAGTGGTAGCACTCTTGCCTCTGAGTCAGAAGGTTGTGGGTCTGGGCTGACTGAGGGAGTGCTGCGCTGTCGGAGATGTCGTCTTTCATATGGAACGTTAAACCGAGGCCCCGTCTGCTCTCTCAGCTGGACGTAAAAGATCCCATGGCACTATTTCGAAGAGGAGCAAGGGCGTTTATGTCAGTTTCCTGGCCAACATTTACCCCTCAACCAGCATCACTAAAACAGATTATCTGATCATTATCTCATGGTGTTTGTGGGACTTTGCTGTATGCAATTTGGCTGCTGTGCTTCCTACATTACAACAGTGACTACACTTCAAAAGTACTTAATTGGGTGTAAAGCACTTTGGGATGTGCCAAGGTCATGAAAGGTGCTATATAAAGGCAAATTCTTTGATAGCACAGAGGCAGTGGAGGGATTGAGAGAAGTGCTGGAGAGGCAGAGCTGGGCATCATTAGCGTATATGTGGAAGCTAACCTCATCTCTGATGATAATGTTGCAATGGGGAAGCTTGTGGACAGAGAAAGCGAAGGGGTAGTTCCTTAGGGGGAAACATTCGGTTGCTTTACGCCTCCTGGGGCGCTAACGGGGCACAAAGCAACTAGTGCCTGGGCGCGGTGCCGCTAACACCTCCCGCAAAATTCAGCGGGAGGTTAGCGGCGGAGGTAGCCAGTAGCGCCCTGTGGCGCTGCGCTTCCGGCAATGACATCATCGCCGCGCGCAGCACCCCGCCCGTGCCCTGACCGCAAACTTGGCTCGCGCCCCCTGACCTACCACCAGACGCTATGTCCGACAGGGTCAGGGTGGCGTTTTTGCGGCCGGGGCAGCAATAATAAAGGGCAGGTGCCAGGCGGCCATTTTTTTTGGGCCGCCTGCCAGCACCTGCCCCCTCTGGCCTCCTCCTGCGGGGTGCCGGCTGCGATCCATCAGCCCGGCACTCCTCTTGAGTACCGGGCTCTTTTGCTAGCACCCCGCTCCCTGGTGGTCCAGCAGGGCCCCGGTGTGCACTGCGCTAGGCCCCTGGTGCACGTAGTGACGTAATATTCAATGGGAGCGCCCCAAGAGGGAGGGGGAGCGCTACCATTGAATTTCGAGCGCGGGTGCGCTAACTTTTTTTGGGCGCTAAAAGTTATCGCCCCAAAGGGGGCGCGAGCCAATTTTCCCCCCTTAGAAAACTCCGGATGCTGCAGTGCTAGGGTGGAAAGACAAATGATTACTAGAGATGCTCTTTATTATCAGATAGGTAGGATTAGAACTAAGCGAAGGCAATCCACAAACCTGAGTAACAGAATATGAATGGTTATAGAGGAGCAGCAACACAATCCAGCACTTGGCAGCCTGTGGAAGAGTGAATGAGCTGTGGAAGCTAAGCCATTTTAGCTTCTGCTACTCATTTCCATGCTGAACTTAATGAACTGATTTACTTTTATATAGCTAGGCATCCATGGTGAAAAGAAGATGATAAAAACTGGAGAATATAACATTGTTGAGGCAACAGAGGGAATCAGAAGAATCAAGGATATTGGTGGGTAAGGAAAAGATGGGAATAGATAAGCCCTGCAAATCCTGGATTCCGAGGTGGAAAAGAAGATTTTCATCAAGGAGGCTAAGAATTTGGGACAGAACCCAGTTTTGCCAGATTCCACCCCATTTACAGTGTCCTTTTAAATTATGTGGAGAGGGCAGCATGGGTGAATATTTTGCATCCCCTCCATATCAAAGAGCTACGTCTAGCTGGATTCCCTGGCTATCCCACCCATTCTGGCCTTAGAAGGCCTCAGGAGAGCTGAGAGCTAGCATTATTACTGTTGAGGTTTTTTTGAAATGCCTACATCCACACCAGCCAAAGGTAATTGACCCTGGAGGGAATCGAATACCTTTAAAAAATGCTTGCTGGTTCCATTGGGAACTGAAGATGAAGAAAACTTAACTGTTTTGTTCAAAGTTCATGCTTTACCATGTGTTCAATTTATTATGAAAAACAAACTCATGATTACAACATCCTTTGTGATTGTGACCATGCTGCATCATCCCTTCTTGTTCTTTTCGACTTCTCTGCAGAACTTGACACAATTGAGCACACCATTTTCCTCCAGTATAACTCCTCTGTTTCCCAGATCTGTGGGACTGCCCTCGCAAATGTAGCAAGTGCACCTCCAGAAATGGCCGCTCTTCACTCCCCCACACTGTCTCCTCTGGAATCCCCCAAGGATCTATGCTTGGCTCCCTCCTTTTCCTCATTAAAATGCTAACTTTGTAGTGACACCATCCACAGGCACAGTGCCAACTTTCAGATGTTAACTGATGACACCCAGGCCCAGCTCTTTCTCTCCATCACCTCTCTCAACTGCTCAACTGCTTCCGGGCTGTTAGAAAGCTCATCCGACATCAAATCCTGATGAGTCATAACATCCTCCAGATCAACATTGGGAAGACCGAAGCCATTGTTTCATCATCCACCACAAACTCTGCTCTTTTGCCACTGATTCCATCCCCCTCCCCAGCCACTGTCGCAGGTTGAATGAGACTGTTTGCATCTCCGACATTGCAGCACGCACTCAGACTGTACTAATGTGTCAGCTCAGATCATATGCCCAGGTTCTTGGAGTGGAACTTGAACCCACAAACTTCTCACTCATAGAAACATAGAGGATAGGAGCAGGAGCAGGCCATTCAGCCCCTCGAGCCTGCTCCGCCATTCAATGAGATCATGGCTGATCATCCAAGTTCAGTACCCTGTCCCTGCCTTCTCTCCATATCCCTTGATCCCTTTAGCTTTAAGAAATATATCTAACTCCTTCTTGAATATATTTAATGAATTGGCCTCTACTGCCTACTGTGGTAGAGAATTCCACAGGTTCACCACTCTCTGGGTGAAGAAATTCCTCCTCATCTCAGTCCTAAATGGCTTACCCCTTATCCTTAGACTGTGACTCCTGGTTCTGGACTCCCCGGCCATCGGGAACATCCTTCCTGCATCTAGTCTGTCTAGTCCTTTTAGAATTTTATAAGTTTCAATGAGATCCGCTCTCATTCTTCTAAACTCCAGCGAGTATAAGCCCAATCAACCCAATCTCTCCTCATACGTCATTCCTGCCATCCCAGGTATCAGCCTGGTGAATCTTCGCTGCACTCCCTCCACTCGGAAGTAAAAGTGCCACCAAGTGAACCAAGCTGACACAGCCTATGTTTGTATTCTCCAGTTTTTCTCCTGCAGCTGTGCATTATGTGATAGGAAGCTTATAAAAAGAAGTTTAATTATACTGGTCCAGGGTATAATAATGTCAGCTGATGGGGAGATAGTGTTTCACTGAAAATGAGTGCAGGTCTAGTGAGATTCTAATTCTGTAGATATTGTAGAATACTGCACACAAGTTCTTCTTGCTTATGGGGCTGGCTTATATCTTTGTATTAATAATCATATCACCCTTGTTAATTTTGAGTTAATATTCAGTGTAATCATCATTATTAATGAAGAAATAATGAAATCAAAATGAAATAATACCCTATAATTTAAAATTTTGTAAAATTCTGAATATATTTGTAAATGGGAAACGGGGATTGGTTCTGGAGAGATAATTGGGGCAGTAATTGAAATTTTGATTGAACTTGAAGAGCATTGAAGAATGGTCGAATAATCCGGGAAGCTGCAATGAGTGGCAAGTAAAATTTCAGCATGGCTTTATCTGGATTCCCTTCAGGCCAGAGACGGCTCCATTTAATATATCCTTTCATGTGCAGACCAATTAACATTCTGAAGTGGCTGTGTAATTTTTTTGACAGTACAGCTGAAAGTGTAAGATAAATAGGGCTCAAAATGAACCCGTTGATCACTGGGGTCTTTGAATACATGATTATCGGGGTTTGGGCTTAACAGTTCCGTTGACCATGAAAACAACTACATGATTTACAGTAGGTAACGCCATAGACTTGGTGCTAGTCTGCTTTACTTGTTTTTTTGGAGAATCTGTTTATGATCAAATTTTTACTGTAACACTGCAATGTTTTCAGTTTTCCCTGAATTTATACCTCTTAGATTAATTTCACGTAACTCATATTTTAATTATCTCTACATTAAATCTATTATCGCATAAGATTTGAAATGAATAATATTAGATTTCCTCTTAACTTTCTCTGTTCCAGTGAAAAAGCTCAATTTTTGAGTGTTCCTGGGTTCATTCTAGTGAATCTTCACTGTACCCTTCCCATGGCTGTAATATCTTTCAAAATAATGGGGTGTCCAGAACTACACACAATATTCCAACTCTGCCCCAACCAGTGCCTTGTAAAAAATTTCACATCACTTCCTTGCTATTGTGTCTAATGCCCCATATATAAAACCTTTTTTGGATCTTCTTATGGCATATTCTACCTGTACTTCTAGTTTTAAAGACTTACATATCTGCATTTGTAGATTCCACTCAGTTAAGAATCTTTCAGTTTAGGGTATACCACTTCATGGGGCTGATTCTCCTGTTCCCCGATCGTGCCAGTGTAAGTTGTGCAGTCCGCATTTCACATGTGCCTGATGTAAACTCCGATGAAGCAGGCCTTATTTCCGTGGTCAGCTGTTTTACATGTCGTGGTCGAACCCCAGGTTGGAATACTGTCTTGCATTTGGTGCTTGCTCAAAAAAGGGGGCGGGAAGTTGTACGTTGCTGCAGGGAATTTAGCACCAATGGCTGCTGTTTGTACCAGCAGCTAAATCTCCTGACCACTCTGTGCAGCCTAATTGCAGCAAAGAATTTGTCCCCATGATGTCTGAATAGTTAAATAACATTAAAGGTAAAGTTGCTGACTGCCCCTTTAAGGATCCTCCAATCTGAAGGTAGAGTTTAGCAACTCCTTGGCCCCGATATTAATGCAAATGCGGGTTCCGAGTGGGTGGGGGAATTGTGTGTGCGAAACCCGATAGAAACTTAATGGGCCGGAATTGCTGATTTCAAGTTGATTGCCTAATTTTTCCTTCTGGGTTTTGTGTCTCCAAGCTGCGGAACGGGCGTGATGCGCACTGGCATGATGCGATCTCAAGTCAACTATTTAAAGTGCCCATTTTCCCACTCCCTCCCTCAAACAGGTATGCAGCCAATGAATAGCACGGGTAGCACTAACTGCAGCATTATAATGAGGTCCTGAATCATTATAATGAGGTCCCAGCAACAATTTCATGTGGTTCCAGGGACCACGGGAACAGGTGGGTGGAGCACACTCCGCCCCCTGAGTTTAACACTTTGGGCCCAAAATTCTGGGGATGGGGAGGGCAGGCGATAGCATGATTCCAGCAGGGAACTGCAATTTGAAGCAAAACCTGAATTTACAGGGTTTCCACCAATTTGCATGTGTCAGAAATTCCAATCTGCAGGACTGGCACTCCTGCCCACTGCCCTGATGGCTTGACAACAACAACAACTTGCATTTATATAGCGCCTTTAATGTAGTAAAATATTCCACGGTGTTTCACAAGAGCATTATCAAACAAAATTTGACACCGAGCCACATAAGGAGATATTAGGACAGGTTGGTCAAAGGAGCCTCTTAAAAAGGGAGAGAGAGAGGTGGAGAGGATTAGGGAAGGAATTCCAGAGTTTAGGAGCTAGGCAGCTGAAGGCACGGCCACCAATGCTGGTGCACTGAAAATCGGGGATGCACAAAAGGCCAGAATTGGAGGAGCACAGAGATCTTGGAGCGTTGTATGGCTGGGGGAGGTTACAGAGATAGGGAGGGGTGAAAACAAGGATGAGAATTTTAAAATCGAAGCGTTGCCGCACTGGGAGCTAATGCGAGCACAGGGTGATGGGTTTATGGAACTTGGTGCGGGTTAGGATATGGGCAGCAGAGTTTTGAATGAGCTCAAGTTTATGGAGGATGCATGGTGGGAGGCCAGACAGGAGAGCATTGGAATAGTCGAGTCTAGAGGTAACAAATGCATGGATGAAGGTTTCAGCAGTTTGGGGGCATGTCTACGCTAACAAGGAATTCCACCCAGCCCCTCCCATTATGCCCAGTGAATTCCATGCCTGCTGAGAGCAGATATGGGTTCTATTGTGGGCCTTAAGTGTGACCTAAAGTGATGATGGCAAATGATGTTTAATCCCAGAATGATCAATTGCTTCCAAGATACCCTATTCTGTCCTCAGTGGAGGTTTTGAAATTTTTTGGTGCCTTGTCGTCAGCCTGACGAGGGCCTCTGGCTTCTCCTTTCAGAGTGGCATGGGGGGGTCCATCTGTCTGCCAGCATCTTGGGGCTAGTGCCTCTGTCGCACTTCTAAAGATGCGGGCCTGTCACTCTGAATATTACCTAGCAAAGTGGCGGGTGGAAGCCCTGCCTAACCACACTTCTTCCCTCTGAAACTTGGACTCTTGGTACTGAGGAATTTGTATGGGAAAACAGTGCATTTGAGTCTTTGAAAGTATCTGTATCTGCTGGATCGGTTGAATGGCCAACAATTTCTTCTCCACCTTAATTTCCGATTGTTTTAATTAAGAAAATGTATTATTAAAGCACAACACACCATGGAGCGTTCATGAAACCCATCACATTACCCAGTAGACTGTGTCTTATAGAAAATCAACTCCAATGCATTGAAATTATAGATGATATATAATTTATAAATAGATTGGAGCCTTGATATGATATACTTGCACATGCCAAAACTGAAGCTGATATTTGAAATACTTGATCTCAGTGGAACACTTAACTAGGTTCCACATTATGAGAATTCTATTTAAAGAAAATTACTTTCATCTCAGTTTTTTTCTGCCATCATCAACATAAACTGTAACTGGATGGTAAATGACTGGAATATAGTCAACACTTTATGAAACTACATTATATATTTTTTAAATTTCAAACATATTTGACTACCAACTACATAGAAAATTCTATTTGTAAGAAGTGTTTAACTGATGTTTCCTTTCACAATAAAAAACATAATATTGGTTAATAAGTGAGGCACAGCAGTTGTGCCCAATTACTGTTTGTATGCCATATGTCTTTGTACCACTCATTTAATTCACAGAAGGTGATTTATATAATAAATCTTCTACTAGTTGTCACCAGCGCATCTAGCAAAAACTATCAGGTTTTTGATGTATCAAGTTTTTTTTATATATTAGCTGTCGGCCTTGGCTCAGTGGTAGCCCTCTTGCCTCTGAGCCAGAAAATTGTGGATTCAAGGCCCACTTCAGAGACATGAGCACGTAATCTAGGCAATTTCCTTCAGGCCTTCGATTCAGTACTATTCTACTTTAGTGAGCTGAGGTGCCTGTGGCTAATTTGTGAGCTATCATTAATGGTCCAAGATTTGATGCAGAGAAAATAGCAGCTTAGGAAAGTACCAAAAAGACTCTGCAAACCATCTGTCTAGTTTCAAAAATTAATATCCATCAATCACTCACCCCCTCAAATTCTATTCAATTATCCCGTAAACGTTTCTGTCGTATTTGCTTCCACTGCCTTCCTGGGCTGTGTATTTCACACATTTACCACCTGCTACATAAAGTAGTTAAATCTAAACTGTCTGTTCATTTTTCCTCTTCCCTCTTCTAAGCTTGAGCCTGTGTCCCCTGGTTTTAGATTTTGTGGCAATCTCAAAACATATTATTGGGGTTCAATTTATCTAATTCCCTTTAGATTCTCAAATACTTCAGTAATATCTCCCAAAGCCTTCTTTTCAGCCTCTCTTCATAGCTCAAATGCCTTGAGATAGGTATCAATTTGGTTGCCTTTTACTGCACAGCAACAGTATTTAACCGAACATCTGGCATAATTCAGTGGTATTTCTGCCAGATATGCTCTTTTTCCTCTGTGCGCCCATTTAGAATGGAAGCAAGGGAAGCACCATGTGTGAAGGAGCTCTTATTTGTCTTTGTATGTTTTTTTTAATAATGCAGTATTTTTAATATAATTTTTTGTTAGATATTGCTTTTATACTTCTGACATTTACTTTTCAGAAACATTTCAGGGAGCTTTTTTTTTACTTCTTAAGGTAAGTTTGATCGTAATGCCATTGAATGTCAAGGGGCGGTGTTTAGACACTCGCTTGTTGGAGATAATCATTGCCTGGCACTTCTGTGGCGTGAATGTTATCTGCCAGTTATCAGCCCAAGCCTGAACGTCGTCCAGGTCTTGTTGCATGCGGGCATGGACTGCTTCATTATCTGAGGAGTTGTGAATGGCACTGAACACTGTGCAGTCATCAGCGAACATCCCCATTTCTGACCTTATGTTGGAGGGAAGGTCTACTACAGTATTTCGTGCTCGAGGTGGGACAAAATAAAAGAAAGCCTGTCAGGGAGATCATCAAGCCATGTCTGCAGACCTTGGCATACCTAACTATCAGTGACCCACAATTGTCACTGGGTCAGCAGGGCAGTGCTCTGCCATCTGCAGTAAGATCATCAGCCAACTTGTAACATGGGAATGGTGACACTGGTGGTTGGAGAGGTCATCACTGCTCTTAGTTGTCAAGTCTGATGGATCATTCCTGACCACTACTACAATATCAAGTAATGTGCTGCCCACCCATGAATCAAACAGGTGAATGGCATGCCAGTCATCAAGGCCAGTACTTTTATCTCCTTTTTTACTCAATAGCTGGCCAATATCACCACACTGGTGCATTTCCAAAAGTACAGTGGTCATTTATGCTGCCATGTGCCCAACCTGAAGCACATCCTGGGTGTCAGTAATTGACTGAGCTTCTGTGTGAAGCCTTTGGAAGATGCTAGTGTAGTAAGGCTTTCAATTGTATGTTGTAACTTGTCCGTGTGCCCTGCCGGAATAAGAGTATGTGTAGTAAACAATGAAGCAGCTATAAGGTTGTGTAAGGGCTTGGCATGGGCAAGCAGTAAATATGGAACAGATTGGCAGGTAACTCTTTGTGGAATCTTGGGCCATTTACCTGGTTATATGGTACTGTTGGGTAATCGGACCTTGCTAGGTTCCTTAAAGTGTGCCAATAAGGCCTGTCTTGTTAATGTAAATGAATTCTAATTGAGCTCAAACTAAAAGTGCAATATAAGGTATTAGTATAAGATATTTGTTTCACCCACTATGGTGAGCCAGAACTTTTGCACCCCAGCACTTAAGTCTTGTGTAGAACTCTTGGGGCTGGATTTTGAATGACCCATGGAGTCGGGTTTGGAGGCGTGTGGGGGGTTAAATTTGCGGGGTCGGGGGTCCCGACCCCATCCCGACTCCATCCCGCCTCCACGCAATTTTGACAAAATCAGTTGCGGGGTTCCCGACTCCGTCCCGCCTCCAAGAGGCGGGAGAGGCCGTTAAAGCCCTTAACAAGCCCTAAATTGGCTCTGTAATGCCATTTTGAAACGTTTTAGCTAGTTTAACCCTTTTCTGACGTGAAGTACACCTGGTGTGAAACACTCCAGTGAAACCTGGCGGGAGCACAAGTGGATAGCTGACTATGAGCTGCAGGTCCACTATTACAACGGAGATGTGATGAAGGTAGTAGTAGTATTAGGTCTGAAAGTCGCCTCTGATGCTGCTGCATTGAATGTGTTCAGAGACTGCCTGGCCTTTGCTGTGAGAGGACTTGGATGTGGGAACTCATGTTCTCTCTCTCTCTCTCTCTCCCTCTCCCTTCCTCTCCTGCATCCAGGTCCACTCACATCAAAAGCAAGCCACGCAGGTCCTCTCTCACCAACAGTCTCTGAGACTAGGCAGTCAGCATTGATGACATCATCAGAGGCGACTTTCAGACTGAAACCACTAATTAGTTCATAGGTTCCCACATGCTGGAACTCAATTGCCCAATTAAGTGAAAATTGCATCATTCATCCACATTAATCTGGAGTCGGGGGGGAACCACGAAATACGGATGACACGACCCCAACCCGACCCCAAGACAAAATCCAGCCCTTGATCTTAATTGAGAGAGCGATGAATTACTTCAGGGTGAGAGGTTGCACAGTAAACCCTTTGATGACTATTGCCTGTATCTTTCTACAGATTGTTTTCTGGTGTAATCCATCACCAGTACCTGGCACCTGTTAAAGGAAAAATATAGCAGGCTTTTCTCTTTGAGTCTTTCCTGAGTTTTTGCTACCAGAAGTAGCCAGATGACCATTTTATCACCTTTTTCCTACTCAAAACCCATATGCCTCCATTCTTTGTGAAATCATGAATCAATTTTTATGGTTGTTATTTTTATTGTTGAATTGAGTTCTTGTTTCCTTCACTAGATGACAGTCTATTTACTAAACCGAAAGCTCTAGAAATGGAAAAGTAATTCCTTAAATGGAGTTTTGTTTATGATTTCTTAGCTTATAATCATACCCTCTTGTACTCCTAATGCTTTTTGTACAGAATACCCCTCTACATCCATCTTACTGACTTCTTTCATTATTTTAAAACTTGGATTGCCTCTCCACAGGAAAATCCATTTTTCCACTGAGAACAGTTTCAAATTGCATAGCCACTCTTTCTAAACCTCGAATTATTTTTGTTGCCCTTCTCTAAATCCTTTCCACTGTCTCTATATTATTTCACAAGTACAGTGAGCACAGCTGGGGAATATAAGCAGGTGTGGTACCTCTGATACTTATTGGGGGTAATTTTACGCACCCTGCCCTCCCGTGATCTCGACCCCAAGGAGCGGGAAACCTACCTGCTTCTGAGCTGCGACCTCTTCTGCAGCGTTCTTCGCCCGATAGGGAGCCAAGCCTGTCGATCAGGCTGGCTTCCGGGCGGGGAACCTGTTTAAAAAAAAACCATGCACGCTGTGGAGTTAAAACTCCATATGTAGTTAAAACTCTACAGCGTCTGGGGAAACCCCAACTTCCTTCCACTCCCCCCTCCCACCCCCCCAGCTTAGAAATCCCACCCCAGTAAATATCGGGTTCATTGTGTCACTGCCAATCCCTTGAAACATTGTGAAGTTGCACTGCCAACACAATGCTTTGTTTGACAGAGCATGAATTAGAACATCAAATGTAGAAATCACTGCGCCCAATTCCCATGCTTCTGATTTTCTGGTGATTCATTTTAATCACCAGATGATTGGTAGTGCTGCAGATCTGGTGTGCTGACCTCCTGTGATGAGGAGCTTGGCTTCTACACAACTTCCACTCCATCTGCAGATTTCTTCTTTTAATACTTACATCAAAATTATTTAGAAATATGTCGTGAGCAGTAGGGCCAGGATTCTCCTCCTTGTGGCGGTGTTTCGGCAGGACGGAACCTCCACCCGCACCCTCTGACTCTCCTGCAACGCCGGCCCATTTTGGTGGGTCATCTCTCATACATCGCAGGCCCACAGTGGTTATTCCTACTGCCAAGTGGGACCCCACCAGTGCCACCGAGGAACACCGGGTGGTGCTGCAGTGGGATAAGTAGTGTGTGTGTGTGTAGGGGATATAGCTCAACAAGGAAGCTATGAACGAATTACACTGGACCTGAATTTGCGGACGGAGACTTCTCGCGGGTGAATGCCTCCGAACCGCAATAAAACTACGAACCTACCTGATGGTCCTGGATCCACGGAGACTCGCGCTCCTGGGCCTCTACGCATACACATGCACGCGTCGCTGGAATCACGTGGGCCAGCCCAACCAATCAGAAAGAAGATTCCCATTATGCTTATGGGGATTCCATTTACGTACGGAATCCTCATAAGCATAATAGGAATCACCCAAAAAATACACGTACACAACACTGAAATAAAAAAATTCCTTACATGTTTAAAATTAATTAAAATACAATTTAATGAAACATTTAAAACAAAAATTAAATTTTTTGAAAAATAAATATAAACATTTTTCAAGGAGTCAAAAATAACCTAAACTTATTGTACAGGTTTTTGAATGCTAAAATGATTTTAAAAATTTATTTTAGTATTTATTTAAACCCTTGCACTGGTAAAAGAAGTCCTTATGCCTGCTTTTACCAGGCATAAGAGTTTCATGGGCATTCGCTGGGCAGTAACTCTCCGCCAGCGAATGTCCATTTCCCAAGGATGCGGATGATCTGTAAAGAAGATTCTTGACAGATCGCAAGTTCCGGGTTTCCACGCATCGCACACGGAAACCAGGAACTTGCGGGGCACTTACGGCCGCGTACACGGTCATAGGCCCCAGAAAATCCGGGCCAGTGTGTTCTGGAACTAGATCTGCAGCCGATGAGCAAACGCAGCACTGTGCTACCAATAACAGTAAATGTAGAAATGGCATTGAACTGCTCTGCCACATGGGGTCTATTACGCAGGAGACCTGGCAAGTATCAGATAGTTTGTAATTCACCTCTGCATGATCAAGGTCATAGATGTTCTGTTTCGATATGCTGGTGACGACATTACAGAATTCTTTCAAGCAAGAGAGCCATATAGGGTTTTATGACTGATATCGTATTCCCCAGGTTATAGGGGCTTCTTCAGTGGCATTGGTGCTGGCCATTCAAGCATCTGTGTGAGATTCATCAACAGAGAAGAATACTACTCTATAAATGTCTAAATGGTTTGTGACACTGCCAAGGAATTTATTATGTCAGTGCACAGTTTCCAAGGAGTAATCATGATTTCCTAAGGTGATAGCCATTTAAATGGTTGGCTCCTCAAAGATATGGCTTAACTGCTTCAAAATTGGCTTGTGACACTGCTACACAATGCTTGTAGCCCTCCGCAAATAACAACAACAACAACAACAACAACAACGTGTATTGATATATTTGTATTTATATTTATAATCCACTATGAAGCACATAAGAGAGACAGCTAGTCATCCAGCTGGAACTTTCTATGTTTGGACCATAGCTAGGGTGCTCTACAATATGTCCTGGTGAACATTGGCAGAATGGTAGTGATGTGCTGCATGCTGTATAATATAGCCATGGAAAGAGGACATCTAGTCGTAGATGAGCCAAACTTTCCTCCAATTAAACATTGGGAAGAGTGAAGCCTTTGGGCTGGATTTTCAGTGACCCGTGGAGTCGGGTTTAGAGGTGTGTGGGGGGTTAAAGTTGCAGATTCGGGGGTCCCGACCCCATCCCGACTCCATTCCGCCTCCACGCAATTTTGACAAAATCGGTCGCGGGGTTCCCGACTCCGTCCCGCCTCCAAGAGGCGGGAGAGGCCATTAAAGCCCTTAACAAGCCCTAAATTGGCTCTGTAATGCCATTTTGAAACGTTTTAGCTAGTTTAACCCTTTTCCGACGTGAAGTACGCCTGATGTGAAACACACCAGTGAAACCTGGCGGGAGCACAAGTGGATAGCTGACTATCAGCTGCAGGTCCACTATTACAACGGAGATGTGATGAAGGTAGTAGTAGTATTATGATGAAGGTAGTAGTAGTATTAGGTCTGAAAGTTGCCTCTGACTCTCTCTCTCTCTCTCTCTCTCTCTCATGCTCATTTTGCATCCAGGTCCTCTCACAGCAAAGGCCAGGCAATCTCTGAGACCAGGCAGTCTCTGACCTGCAATGATGACATCATCAGAGGCGACTTTCAGACTGAAACCACTAATTGGTTCATGGGTTCCCACATGCTGGAACGCAATTGCCCAATTAAGTGAAAATTGCATCAATCTCCCACATCCAATTGCAGGCGGGTGGATAACACGAAATGCGGATGACACGACCCCAACCCGCCCCAGTATCAAAATCCAGCCCATTGTCTTTGGCCTCACCACAAATTTGTTCCATAGCCATCGATTCAATCCCACTCCCTGCCCACTGTCTGAGGTGGAACCAGACTGTTCGCAACCTGTGTCCTATTTGAACCTGAGCTGAGCTTCTGGACCCATATCCTCTCCATTACAAAGACCACCTACTACCACCTCCATAATATCAGCAGTCTCTGCCTCAGACCATCTGCTGCTGTGTTCATGCTTTTGTTATCTCCACACTTGGCTATTCCAATGCTCTCCTGGGCACCCTCTTATCTTCCAACTTCCATAAACTTAAGTTAATTGAAAACTCTGCTGCCCAAGTTCAAGGTCCATGTCAAAGACTTGAGTATTTAATGTAGGCTGACACTTCAGTGCAGTACTGTGGTGGTGCTTTACTGTCAGGGGTGCTGTCTTTCGAATAAGACATTAAATGGATCCCTCTTTGGTGGATGTACAAGATCCCATGGCACAATTCAGAGATGAGTAGGGGAATTCTCTGGGTGTCCCGGCCAACATTTATCCCTCAATCAACCCCATCCAAACTGATCTGGTCATTTATCTTATTGCTTGTTGTGGGACCTTGCTGTGTGCAAATTGACTGCTGTACTTTCCTGCATTACAACAGTGACTACACTTCAAAAGTATTTCATTGGCTTAATTGTGAAGTGCTTTGGGATGTCCTGGGGACATGAAATGCGCTTTCCAGATTTTTTGAAACTTGGGGTGGTTGTGGAATAGGATAAGTCTGTATTCATAATGAAGATACATTGAGGCATATGGTGATTATTTGATTGCTTGGCTATGCATCAGTTTTGTGAAAACTTGGTAATACTGTTTAATTCCTAGTTATATAAATAATTAGTGTGCAATTAGTATTGAATTGTTGGCATGTAATTACTAGCATTATAAAGTGATCATAGAACTGTTTCAGTTATGTCATATTTTCATAATGTCATGATTTATTCATTCAAGTGAGGGTAGGGAACAATGAATAGCCTTGAACAAAATGACTGACAAACTGTCACATGACTACAATAACCAGTCACATTCTAGAAATATCCAACGTGTAGATTTCTGTTATTAGATACTTTGCAGTATCTTTTTATGAGTTAGTTATATGGGTTCATAGTTCAAAAACTTTATTGTTTTCTTTTTCCTACACTTTAGTGGAACAGAAGAAAAACAAAATCCCAATTGTCCAAAGATCAAATCTACCCAAACCTGGGCACTCTGGACTTCGTCCCCCTGGTTACTCTCGATTGCCAGCAGCAAACCTCGTGGCTTTTGGATTTGTCAGGAGTTCAAGTGTGTCATCAGTCTCAAGCAACCAATCGAATGACAGCGTTCATAGTGACCACAGCAAAGCTGCAAATCGTAAGCCATAATTTATTGATTTCTCATTTGATGCAGGA
The DNA here is from genome assembly GCA_030390025.1 of Squalus acanthias. NCBI lineage: Eukaryota > Metazoa > Chordata > Chondrichthyes > Squaliformes > Squalidae > Squalus > Squalus acanthias. The sequence continues at coordinate 33,420,773 of CM059431.1, read as the reverse complement.
AAGTGTCCCCTATTTCATTCGCCATCTTTTACTTAAAATCTTTGAGAAATCAGAATAGCTAATCTGAACTTCAGTTGACCTGAAATATTTGTCAGACTTCTGAAATAAGTAAAGTGGGGAAATGTTATACAGAGAGGTGATGAAATTAAATTGAATCACTACAGGGTATATAACCCCAGCATCTGACCCTTTGGGGCAATTTTTGGGGGGGTCTGTGGGTGCGTTTGGTGGCAGGTTGGCTGAGAAAAAATTTTTTGGACAGCGGGTCGGGAACCCGCTGTCAACCCACCTTCATGCTAGTCTCCCATATGTCAGGTCTGTCATCGCTGAACAGATCTGACACCAAGCGGCGGGGGAGGCAATTTAGATCATTAGAGAGATTGTTAAGAGGCAATTAAATAGTATTTTAAGCTTACCGTTAGATTTTTAGAGTTCGTCAATGGCTTCCACGCTGCTTGGGGATCACGTCAGGTAAGGAGGTAGGTGTTGTGTCAGCATGGGATGATTTCTTTACTTGACAGCTGCAAATGGTCTATAAAAGCTCCCATTTCATAGGTGTTCACTTTCCACGGTTAGAAGCTGTTACTTACAGCATTTGGAAGACAGATTGAGCTTTATGCAAGTTGCAAGTGTTGGAGCAAACTCTCTATCCAGTGTCACCTCATTGGAACAACGTCTCTCACCATTGACAGATCGCTTCTGTCATCTCAACCTCACCTACCATCTATTCCATCAGCATTGTTGCCCTTGAAAAATCTCACCTTGGTCCTCAGAATCCCACTACGATCAGCCCCAACACCAGCAGCACCAGGCACACCAGCAGCACCAACAACAACACCAACCTTCTCCGCAATCAGTTGGTGCTGCACAGGACACAGGGCATCAGCACCCGACCACATTGCTGCCCGGGACGCCAGGGATGGCCTCACCATAGCCAGATTTACTTCACTTGACGCTATACACCCTGGCTCCCACATGATGTGCCAGGTTGGCACCACCCCACACCAACACCATAAAGCATCCCTACAATGCCCAAGCCATTCTTTTCGCACTCATCGCCATTACAGGGGGTACCATTAGGTCTTACCATTCACTGCATCTCACTAAGCCACTTCCAAAGATGCACACAAAGCTGTCCAAGAACGCAAAGTGTTGAAAATAAAGATTTCAGTTGACAACGCATTAACAGAAACTTCTCATGAACATTGGCTAAAACACACAAGCGCCTACCCTTGTGTGTTGTTAGTTGGTATGATTGGACTAGGATGAGGGCGAGTGTGAGGGGTGGCTAGTGAGATGGGGAAGTGATAATGTAGATAGAGAGGGATGGCTGGAGGTGCAAGGTAAGTTGGTGTGAGTAAGGATGTGCAAGAGTAGGGTAGGAAAGGCAGAGTGATGGGGATGTGATGAGTGGCACAGCAGGATGAGGTTGAGTGTGGCTTTACAGTAACATTTTGTGATCTACTGAGATCATTGAAACGTTTGTACCACTGCAGCCTGCTTCTCCTAATGACATCGCTGCTTGTGTCCTCCTGTGCAATGTGCAACTAGGCTGCGTTGATCTCCTGGGGAGGTCTCTTTCGCCCATGGGAAGGGAAGAGGACCTCCCTGTGTGCTCTGACTCCCTCGATAAGCATATGGAGGGAGTCATGGGAGAGCCTGGGTGCAGCCATCCACCTCTGTGCAGTGCTTGTCAGTGTTTGCAGCACCTCAATGCTGTAGAACAGTGACAGCACAACTGTCAAAATCAATTTGCGCATGGTCCCTTTAAGGGAACCGGCTGATGATGCGTCATCAAGTGTCGTCATCAGACCCGCTTCCTTCAATTGGCCGGCAAACGTGCTGGGCGGGCTTAACAAGCCCAATCAGCGTAAAGTTCTTTTCACAGGGCGAGATGGAGCCAGCAGCGGGTTCACACCCCGCCACCGACCCCGGCCGCCCGGACCCGCCTCCATAGGCGAAATCGCGGCCTGTATCACAACACAATTAAAAGAAAACATTCCCTACCCTCATTGCAACATAGGCTTTTGGAGACAAACATTTTGGATGAATGTTCAGGTTATACTAAATGTTCTAAAACACATACGATGTCGGAGACAGGGTTCTGTAGCCCTATAATAGAAAAGTGTTAGAACTAGGAGTCTTGGACTGCAGTTATACTACAGCTCCAGTCTCAGACTAGCATCCATGAAATGCATTGTGCAGTCACGAGACTAAAATTATACTGCTGATTGTGCATTGCTGAAGAGCGTGCTGAGTTTAGCCACAAAGGAGCCCTGTGCATGCATCCAATTATGCAAGTGTGGGCAGGCAAAAATGTTTAAAATTAAATCAAATTTAAAAGTTAAATGCAACTTTACAATGGGCTGGATTATACTGCGCCTGCTGTGACCCTAAACCAATGTGAGACAGCTTTACAAGTTAAGCTCCCATTCTTGCATCAATACTCACTCAAAACTGCTTTGCTTTGATGCAAAAGTGCTAATTTAACTGCACCTTCAGAATAAATGCATACATACCTGATGTAAACAAGAGAATAAATTGTGGAAAGTAAACTTTTTTCCTTTCCTACATACCCTTGATCTCCAAAAGCTGACAGTGAACTCCAGATGTCAATGTTCTTTAATCCCTAATTTATTACAGAAAAGTGTAATGTTTGAAGCCTGAGAATTGGCGCTGGTAATCAATGCACCTCTCTAGTCCTGGCTTCAACTTGCCCTCACCACTTTGTTATCGAGTTGTGGTGCATAAAGCAGAGACTCACAGAAATGAAGTTGTTTTTATTGGACAAAAGAATATTGGGAGGGGCACGATCCAGGTTTTTAAAAGAATGAAAGGAATGGATAATGAAGATGCAGGCTAGTTCTTAAATTGACCTGCAAACACCAAAGAAGAGGATATAAATATATAATTTATGAGCTTTAAGATTAGGATTAGAAGGAATATTTTCCTCTACAGAGTGGTAGATGTGTGCAGTACTTTCCCAAAAAACGCAGTTAAGGCTGTGTTCAATAACTCCTTTAAAAAGAGAGCTGATTGAATATTTGGTAATGAATGGTATTGAGGATTGTGAGAATAAGTGCAGATATATAGGATGAATAATATAAGATCTCAGCTTAAATATTCGGAATCTTTTTTGGGAAGATAATGTGCTTCAGGAGAGGGGTAAAAATTGCGGGGGGCGCTACCTTCGCCGGGGCGCTAATTTTAGTGCCCCGGCGAAGGCGAAGGAAGTGCCCCGCGTCCCTCTTGGGGCGCTGCAAGCCAATATCGCGGCACTACGTGCCGCAGTGCCGCGGTACTGCAGACCTTCCTCCCCTTATTAAAGGGGAGGGGCTGGCGCAGCGCGTCCCGGCGCCCAGCTGGGCCACCAGGGATCGGGAGTGCCGGCAAACGAGCCCGGACTCAAGAGGAGTGCCGGGCACATGGAGCGCAGCCGGCACCCCGCGGTGGGGGTGGGCTTCACGGGGGCCGGGGACAGCAATGGGGGCAGGTGCTGGCAGGCAGCCAGCAACAAAAATGGCTGCCCGCCACCTGCCCTTTAACTAGCGGCGCCCCAGCCGTAGGTAGGCCCCCCTGACCCCGATGGACCTAGGGCTGGATTTTGATACTGGGGCGGGCTGGGGTCGTGTTATCCACTTTTCGTGTTATCCACCCGACTGCAATTGGATGTGGGAGATTGATGCGATTTTCACCTAATTGGGCAATTGAGTTCCAGCATGTGGGAACCCATGACCCAATTAGTGTTTTCAGTCTAAAAGTCGCCTCTGATGATGTCATCATTGCTGCTGCATTGAAGGTCTGCAAAGACTGCCTGGCCTTTGCTGTGAGAGGACCTGAAGGCAAAATGAGCAGCAGCAGCCCTAAGTCTGCTCCCAGATATTTCTTCTTCTTCTCCTCCTCCTCACAGCCGATAAAGAGCTATTGGAATGTGCTACCGCCAGGTTTCACATCCGTGGTTCAGAACAGGTGTGCTTCACATAGAAAAAGCGTTACAATCACAAAGGCCTTTCAAAATGGCATTATAGAGGCAATTTAGTGCTTGTTAAGGGCCTTAACAGCCTATCCCGCCTCTTAGAGGCACGATGGAGTCGGGACCAGCAGACATGATTTAATGAAAATTGCATGGAGGCAGGCTTGTGCCCGCCCACCACTTTTCGCAATTTTAACCCCCCACACGCCTCCAAACCCACCTCCACGGGTCAATGAAAATTCTGCCCATAGTGTCCGGTGGTAAGCCAGGGGGTGCCACCCAATATTACAGCCGGGGTGCGAGCGGGGCGCTGTTCACAGTGATTATGTCATTGCTGGCGGCGCAGCGCCGTGTGGCACTAATGGTTAACGCCGCCGCTAACCTCCCGCGTTAGTTAGGTTACGGCACTTCAAGTCCATATCTAAATACTTTAAAATGTGATGAGGGTTTCTGCCTCTACCACCCTTTCAGTCAGTGAGTTCCAGACCCCAACCACCCTCTGGGTGAAAAAAGATCTCCTGAACTCCCCTCTAATCCTTCTACCAATACTTTAAATCTATGCCCCCTGGTTATTGACCTCTCTGCTAAGGGAAATAGGTCCTTCCTATCCACTCTATCTTGGCCCCTCATAATTTTATACACCTTCCCTCAGCCTCCTTTATTCCAAAGAAAAGAACCCCAGCCTATCCAATCTTTCCTTGTTTGCCCTCCCCAAATGCATTACCTCACACTTCTCCAGATTGAATTCCATTTACCACTTTTCTGCCCACCTGACCAGTCCATTGATATTTTCCTGCAGTCTACAGCTTTCTTCCTCACTATCAACCACATGGCCAATTTTTGTATCATCTGCAAACTTCTTAATCATGCTCCCAAAATTGATGCCTAAATCATTGATATATACCACAAAAAGCAAGGAACCTAGTGCTGAACCCTGTAGAGATTCATGTATCTCTGGTAAACAGGATCGAGTGCAAACCAATATGGTGGGTATATTGTGTTTAATCGGAGTTCAGGATGGAATATAACACACTAGTAATAAAGCAAAAACATACGACCGTGACAAGCAGCTAGTACCGGACCCGATCGGACAGACGGCTGGCTTGCGTGAACAGTTCTCTGGCTTCTGGCCTCTCTCTTTCTCTCTCTCTCTCTAAAACCTTCGATGGTGAGCATGGGATCACTCTCAAAAGAGCGTTCGACCAGCCCAACTTCTCTTTGCAACTTCTGCTCGGCTCTCCCTTCCACCGTCTGTGGGTAAGCCCTTGGGATGTCACTTTTTATTCTCTTTTTAGGGGTGGGCCTGAGGCCAAGTTATTGACAAGACCATTTAACCTATAGAGGTTCCTCTAAAACTTCATCAACCAATGACAGCTCAAGTTCTTTGTCTTGGTTCTTGGATGAAAGCCCTCCCCAAAAGAGGGTCTCATTACTTCATCCAATTTATCTTTCTTGTTTTTACATTTTGAAGGTTCCTCCATTGGAAGCCATCTTATCTCTCTTGACTCTATCCTCCTTAACCCAGCAAGTACAAGGCCCGGCCCTGTCCCTCTTAATCATGGCCCCAGCCAGAGCTGTCGCACATTAGTCAGTCGCTATCTCACCTTCATCTAGCAAATGGCCTATTCTAAGATGGATACCTTAGCCTCCTCAAATTCCTTTCATTCTATGTCTTTTCCTAATTAACTTTTAATTATCTTCACAAGCAGTTCTGCTAAACAAACTCCAAATTCTATCTGCAGATATTATAATATGGTTATTAGTAATAATGGAAGAAACATAGGTTGGGCCTTCACTGGCCAAATGAAAGATACATTAACAAAGTCAAAACCCTAACTTACAAACAACAGATAACTAGCCTGGCAGGGCCATCCGATTGGCCTCCATGTGGAATGTTTATGTTTCACCTAATCAAAGATTAAAAAGACTGTCTCAAATTCTAATGCAAGCGTTCCAGGAAAACGAAACTTATCATTTAAACACAGTATTATTCGTGTAGCCATATACATTTTTAGGCACCCCTAGTTTCTAACAACCCTGGGGAACCCCACTGGAAACAGCCTTGCAGTCACAAAACACCCGTCGACCATTACCCTTTGCTTCCTGCCGCTGAACCAACTTTGGATCCAACTGGCCACTTTCCCTTGGATCCCATGGGCTTTTACTTTTCTGATCTGTCTGCCATGTGGGACCTTATCAAAATCCTTGCTAAAATCCATCAAACGTGCTACCTCATCGACACTTCTTGTTATCTCCTTAAAAAATTCAATCAAGTTAGTCAGACATGACCTTCCCTTAATAAATCCATGCTGACTGTCCTTGATTAATCCGTGCCTTTCTAAATGACAATTAATACTGTTCCTCAGAATTTTTTCCAATAATTTGTCCACCACCGAGGTTAGGCTGACTGGCCTGTAATTACTTGGTCTGTCCCTTTCTCACTTTTTAAACAATGGTAGAATGTTAGCAGTGCTCAAGTCCTCCGGCACCACACCTGTAGCCAGAGAGAATTGGAAAATGATGGTCAGAGCCTCCACTATTTCCTCCCTTGCTTCTCTTAACAGCCTGGGATACATTTCGTCTGGGCCTGGCAATTTATTTACTTTCAAAGATGCTTAACCCTTTAATATTTCCTCTCTCACTATGTTTATCTCATCTAATATTTCATACTCCTCCTCCTTAACTACAATGGCCCGTATTTTCCGATCGCAGGCCTCCTGCGGGCGGAGGCCTGCGATCTGGAAAAATCTACGCCCTTACCTGAGGGCTCCCAGGACGCACACGCTTCCGCTCCTGGGCCTCTCCAAACGCCAAGTGCGTTTCCCACGTATCCCAGGGGCGCATGTAGTTCGCAGCGTCCCTGGGATCACGTGGGCCATGGGGAGCCAATCAAAGAAGGGAATCTCCCTTCATACACTTGACAGGAAGACCTGTCAAATATATGAATGGAGATCACCCCAAAAACATCGTAAAACTTTAAATAAATTTTAAAAAAAATCACATTTTTAAAATGACTTGAAATTACAATAAATTAAGCATTTTAAACAAAAATTTAATTTTTTGAAAAAAATAATTAAAGTTTTTTACGGGGCTAAAAATAAACTTACCTTTTTTTAAAGTATTTTTAAATGATAAACCAGGCGTAAGAATTGTAAGGGTTTTCTGTGGGCAGAAGGTCTCCAAAAAGCGGAACTATCTGCCTGCAGAGGCTCTTCTCCAGGGCAGCCGGAGGATCTGTCAAGACCATTCTTGACAGATCGGAAATGCCGGTTTTCAGCACATGTGCTGTGCATGCCTGAAACCGGCATTTCTGATGTCCCTACGGGTGGGGACACAGCGCGTACCCACCCGTAGGGATCGGAATATCTGGGCCAATGTCTGCATCGTCCCTCTCTCTTGTGAAGACAGACACAAACTATTCATTAAGAACCATACCCACGTCTTCTGCCTCAACATGTTCCCTTTTTGGTCTCTAATAGGCCCTACTCTTTAGTTATCCTCTTACTCTTCATGTATTTGGGTTTTCCTTGCTTTTACTTGCCAATATTTTTTCTTGCCCTCTTTTTGCTTTCCTAATTTCCTTTTTAAATTCACCCCTGCACTTTCTATACTCCTCTAGGCTTTCTGCAGTGTTTACCTCTCGGTATCTGACATAAGCTTCCATTTTTTGCCTTATCCTACCCTGTATGTCCCTTGACACCCAGAGGACTATAGATTTGGGAGTTCCACCATTTTTCTTTGTGGGAACATATTTGTTCTGAACCCACACTATCTCCTCCTTGAAAGCCTCCCACTGCTGACACTGATTTACCTTCAGGTAGCTGTTTCCATTCCACTTTTGCTCAATCACATCTCAGTGTAGTAAAATTGACCTATCCCCAATTGAGAACTTTTACTCCTGGTCTTTCTTTGTCCTTTTCCATAATTACGCTAAATCTAACTGAATTATGATCACTACCACCAAAATGCTCTCCCACTGATATCCCTTCCACCTGCCCAGCTACATTCCCTAAAACTAAGTCCAGAACCGCCCCCTCGCTTGTTGGGCTTGCTATGTACTGGCTAAAAAAGTTCTCCTGAATGCATGTTAAGAATTCTGCACCCTCTATACCTTTTACACTGATTCTATCGCAGTTAATATTAGGGTGGTTGAAATCCCCTACTATTACTGCCCTATTATTTTTGCACTTCTCTGAAGTTTGTCTACATATTTGCTCTTCCATCTCCCTCTGACTGTTTGGGGGTCTATAGTACACTCCCAGCAGTGTGACTGCCCCTTTTTTGTTCTTCAGTTCAACCCATATGGACTCATTTGATGATCCTTCCAACATATCATCCCCCCCTCCTTTTTTATCCCCTCTCTATCTCATCTGAAAACCCTGTAACCAGGAATGTTGAGCTGCCATTCTTGCCCTTCTTTCAACCATGTTTCAGTAATAGCTATGATGTCATACTTCCACGTAATGTAGGAAATGCCACAGCCAATCTGCGCACAGCAAGGTCCTACAAACACCAATTAGATATATGAGCAGATAATCTGTTTTAGGTGTTGGTTGAGGGATAATTGTTGGCCAGGACACCGGGAGAACTCTACTGCTCTTCTTCAAAAATTTCAAATGGGATCTTTTACATCCACCTGAGAGGGCAGATGGTTTAACGTCTCATCCGAAAGACGTTAAAAGAAATGACAGAACTAGGTTGTGATACTATAGGGTTAACCATAGCCCGTTTTGAGATGCAACAATTGCAGTTCCAGGATTTGTAGTAGCAGAATTTGGTTTCTTGGCTATGCATCAGTTCTACAGATGTATCTTCAGTATTTTAAGGATTTATACTGAAAGAAATAAAGGAAAGAATTTATCATCTTATCACATCCTCAGGAAAACTCCAAAATGCTTCAGAGCCAACCAATTACTTTTGAACTGCTAGCCAATTTTGCATACAGCAAGATCCCACAAACAGCAAAGAGCTGAAATGAGCAACCAGTTAATCTGTTTTTGGTATTGGTTGAGGGGAAAATGTTGGCTAGGGTGCCAGCATAACTTTCTTCCCTTTTTTTAATTGTGATATTGCATCTTTCACCTCTACCTGAATAGATAGGCAGCCTCAGTTTAACATCTCACCTGGACAACATCCCCAGTACAACTCCGTCAGTATTGCACTAAAGTGTCAGCTTGCATTCTGTGTAATAGCCTTAGTGTGAGGTGTGAATCTATAACTTTCTCACTCAAAGGAGGAGTGCTACCAATTGAGCCAAACTGAAATGGTATTAGAAGCATTTGTTATTTATATTCATCCTCCTCTACTTGTAAAAGCCAACATTATGGTACTTTACATTGTTGCAATAGAGGCATATGACAGGAGAGGAATCTTGTAACAGTTAATGTAAATAGGCATTTAAATGTAGTCATTTTTCTGTCTCTTAATCAGTGGAACTATAATACTTGTAAAGTGCACAAATTAGCTGGTGCAGTTGCCTTAAAAACTACAGTGACTGCATTTCAAAAAATAATGAATTGGCAATGAAGTGTTTTAGGATTTCATGAGTATGTGAAAGGCACTATATAAATGAAAGTTCTTTCTTTAAATACACAACCCAATTATTTCTGACTGTTCCCTTTCATGAGCTGCCTTATTATGCAGCATGGAGATTATGACATCAACTCCTCTAATGTAGAAGGCCACCTACTGGGATCACAAACATTTTTTTTTAAATCACAGCGAGGAGATCTTACATGGACTTGCACAGTGCACCTGGGGTGTTACTGAATATTAGCAGGCTGATACTCAGCTCATGGACATGGGTATGAGTTTAAGCACTGCCATCTTAACTCCCAATCTGAGCTGCCTTTAGCAGGAAGGTACCACGTGGAGGTTGTGGAGCATACCAGCAGAGGCTTTTGTGAATCCTGGCTAGTGAACGAGCGGGGAGGAGAGGGCGGGGATGATTTACATCTGGGCAGTTTCTGGGGCCATCTGGCAGCCAGCTGAAAAGTGCATTGGAACAGCCTATGAGAGAATTTACACAGGTTCTGTGTACAACCTCTCATAGGAACCTAAGAACAGTAGTAGGCTATTTGGTCCATTGAGTCTGCTCCACCATATTGTTAGAATCATAGAATCATAACAGCATAGAAAGAGGCCATTCTGGCCCCTTGAGCCCGTGGCGGCTCTCTGCAAGAACGCCTCAGCTAGTCCCAGTCCCCCGCCCTTTCCCCGTAGCCCTGCAATTTTTTTTCCTTCAGGTACTTATCCAATTCCCTTTTGAAAGCCACTATTGAATCTGCCTCCACCACCCGTTCAGGCAGTGCATTCCAGATCCTAACCACTCGCTGCGTAAAAAAGTTTTTCCTCATGTTGCCTTTGGTTCTTCTGCCAATCACCTTAAATCTGTGTCCTCTGGTTCTCGACCCCTCTGACAATGGGAACAGTTTCTCTCTATCTACTCTGTCCAGACCCCTCATGATTTTGAACACCTCTATCAAATCTCCTCTCAATCTTCTCTGCTCTAAGGAGAACAACCCCAGCTTCTCCAGTCTATCCATGTAACTGAAGTCCCTCATTCCTGGAACCATTCTTGTAAATCTTTTCTGCACCCTCTCCAAAGGCTTCACAGAATTGGACACGATACTCGAGTTGTGGCCAAACCAGTGTTTTATAAAGGTTCATCATAACTAGCTTTTGTACTCTATGGGCTGGATTTTCATAGGGCCGTTGAGGCGGGATTGGAGGCGTGTGGGGGGTTAAAATTGCAGAAACTGGCGGGCGGGCCCGATCCCGCCTCCATCCCGCCTCCACGCAATTTTGATGAAATCATGTCTACTGGTCCCGCCTCCAAGAGGCGGGAGAGGCCATTAATGCCCTTAACAAGCCCTAAATTGGCTCTGTAATGCCATTTTGATAGTTTTTTGCTAGTTTAACCCTTTTCCCACGTGAAGCACGCCTGATCTGAAACACGCCAGTGAAACCTGGCGGGAGCACAAGTGGATTGCTGACTCTCAGCTGCAGCTCAACCATTAAATAGGAGATTTGATCGCCATCATTTGCAGGTGGCAGGACTTTGTTGTCACAGGTCTGGGGGAACTTTTAGAAGGCATAACCACAGCTCTGGAAATTTGGAGCCTGACACCCATCTCCAGTGTGACCTCCTGGGAAACCCCTCTTGCCACCCTCATTGAACGCTTCCTCAACTGAGGCATATACCAGAAGCATGGGAGCCATTTATTTCCTTCCCTCCTGGGCATCAGATGAGGACAAACACCAGCCGCGGCACCAGCAGAACCACGAACAACAGCAGCACCAACAGCAGCAGCAACAACAGGAGCGCCAAGCTGCTGCTCACCCGCCTGAAGCTGCACAGGCCAGAAGGGGCCAGCGCATGGAAGGCCGTCGGCACAGGAGATACCCCCCAAACAGGGTCTACAGACACAGGGTCAGCTACCTCAACATGTCTGAGCAGCAGTGCCAAAGGCGGCTCCGACTTTCGCGAGAGGTAGTGGGTGACATCTGCGCAATGCTGCAACAAGACCTGGAGCCCAGAGGACCAGGTGGACACCCCTTACCAGTGGCCATCAAAGTCACCACCGCACTCAACTTTTTTGCCTCAGGCTCATTCCAGGGATCAGCAGCAGACATCAGCAGCATCTCCCAGGCGGCCGCTCACACCTGCATCACGCAGGTAACCGATGCCCTCTTTGCCATCGCGCACAATCACATCCATTTCACCAAGGATCGAGCAAGTGTCACGGCGCGTGCGGTTGGATTAGCTAATCTAGCAGGCTTTCCAAGGGTGCAGGGCGTCGTTGACTGCACACATGTGGCCCTTAAGGCACCCCATCGCAATCCAGGTATTTTTGTCAACTGCAAGGGCTTCCACTCCCTCAACGTTCAGCTGGTGTGTGACCACAAGAAGGAAGTTTTGCATGTTTGTGCCAAGAACCCTGGCAGTTGCCATGACTCCTTCATACTGCGCCAGTCTAGTGTGCCTCCGCTATTCAGTCCACCAGACCAACTTAACGGATGGCTACTTGGAGACAAGGGCTATCCCCTGAAGACGTGGCTAATGACGCCGTTGAGGAGCCCATCCAACGCAGCTGAGGAGAGCTACAACTCCAGCCACATTTCCACCAGAGCCATAATCGAGCAAACCATCGGTATGCTGAAGATGCACTTCAGATGCCTGGATAGATCAGGTGGAGCCCTGCAATACTCAGCAGCCAGGGTCTCCAGAATCGTCGTGGTTTGCTGTGCACTTCACAACATGGCACAGCGTTGTGGCTTGCAGATGCCGGAGGACCAAGTGGCTCCTCACATAGCCTCCTCAGATGAGGAGGAGGAGGAGGAGGAGGAGAGAGAGAATGAACATCTTGCACAGGCCCATCAACCAGCGGCAGCATTACGCGAGACCATAGCTGCCCGGAATGCAAGGGACGCACTCATCTTGGCCAGATTTGCTTAGCCTAGACAATCAAGCACTTTTGCCTCGCAGCTTCTTACCAGAGCTACGACAATGGCCCAGACCCAGCGGATCCCTAACAATTTGACCACCATACTGACAATTGCAAGTTATCCTAAGGCCTCATTGTGGAAGTCCCATTAGCGAAATGACAGACGCCACAACTGCAGCTGTAGCCATCAGAGTTTTTATTTACACTTAACATCTGATGGCTTTTTTACATTAAAAATCAAATTTCACCCAAGTGACTACCCTTGTGACTATTTGTGCAGTATCTTTCTCTTAACGCGTGCTTCCCCTGTGGCTTCAGCAGAGGTGGAGGCCCCCTGCTCAGTTTGTTGCTGCTCCTGTCTCGACACCTTTGGCGGGCGTCCTCTGGGGTTGCGAACCTGCGAGGGCTCGGCAACAGTCTGCTGCTCCTGCGGCTGTGCAGGGGTTGAGACGCTGATCTCAGTTGGGTGCGGACTCTGGTGGGGCTCTGACCGAGGACTTGTCAGTGGCATGGAAGTGTGAGCACTTGGAGAGGAGCCCGCACCTCCTTGTTGTCTGCCACCAACATCCCTCTCATGGGTCAGGTCCACCTCAGCGCTTACAAGTGGATTGAAAGCACCTTGCTGCACATCAGTGGGGCCATGGGGACCCGTATCTGCACTGGCAGTCCTACTCAGAAGGACTTCCATGAAGGTCTGGTTTCTCTGTTCAATAGATGTCCATCGCTCCTCCAGGGATGTCATTCTATTCAGAACACTCACCATGTTTTCTGCACTCTGGCGACTTATCACCTCCATGGAGGTTGCCATCCTTTCCATGGTGATGCGTTCATGCGCCAATGACTCCACAAAGGCTCTGCTGATGTTCGCTATGGACTCCTCCATTCGCTCCACACTCGCAGCGACCCTGGAGACAAAACCTGCCAGAGACTCCTGCATCTGTTCCTGGAGTTCCAGCACCGCTGATCTTATGGATGGCCCCAGAGGCAGAGGGTCGACATGCAGCTGAGCCGAGCTAGGAGAGTCCTGTGCCCTCCGACTAGGACTCTCCACTGCTGTCCCTGTCTCCACCATCTGCTGATGCTCACTTGTGAGCTGTGATACACCAGGTGACAACACTACTCTATGTCCCGAGGGTCCCACCGAGGTGTGAGTCTCTGCACTAGTGCTGGGTGTGCTGAATTCTGCTGACGCTGTGCCCTCAGAGGTTGCAGCTTCCTCTGATGAGTCTGGATGCTCAGGCTGGTCCTCCTGGCTAGTGGGGGAGTAAAGGAAAGAGTCAGAGATGTAATGCCAAGGTTACATGCACATTGCATATTGCAGATGATCATAAATCCATCTGTTAGAGCTTCAGATTCATTATCAGCGACTCATGCAATGTCAATGAGAGAGATGGAACACTATTCTGTCACCAGCTTGCTGTGATGCACCCGTCTGTCCATCCCCCACTTGTGTATCGTCCTCCACTCCCACGATCTCCAGGACCGCATCCTCCCAGGGGGTGAGCTGGGCTAATGAAGGAGGCCCTCCTCCTGTCCTGGCTCTTTCCCTTTTATTGTGAGCTCTCTTTTCCTGCAATGAGGGAGACAAGTGGAGTTTGAGTGAGATTGAAGGAGTGAGTGTAGAGAGTCCATAGCATAGATGCTTAGAAGGAGACAAAGATGGAGTGAGGTGGCAAGACCAAGGGCCCTCCCTGTGTGTTGTAAGTTGTTTTCATAGCATGACAGCGATAGGGAGTGTGAGGGCTGCATAGTCAAATAGTTAGGTGAATGTGACCATACAGAGAGAGGGAATGGGTAAGGGTGCATGGATGTCAGTGTCAAGTGGGATATGGAGGAAGAGGTTGCTAAAGCTGAGTGCTGGTGAGGAGAGGCAATGGGGATCAGATTGAGGGTGAAGGGAAAGTCATACTCACTTTTGCAGTGCGTAGAAGGTCATGAAACCTCTTCCTGCACTGGAGCCAGGTTCTGCGGGTGATGGATAAAGAGTTGACCTCCTGGGCAACCTGGACCCACACAGCCTTGGTCTGCTGGGGAGGCTTCTTCCTCCCTGAGGAAGGGAAGAGCACCTCTCTGTTGGCTTTTGCTCCCTCCACTAAAGCTTGCAGGGCAACGTCATCGAACCTGGGAGCAGACCTGGGTCTTTGGCTGGCCATTCCTCCTGCAGTTGCCTCTAAGATACAAGCCCAGAAGCTTGGCAGTCTGCAGAAGAACCAAGGCTTGTTGCAGACCTTAAATGCAGCAGCAATGATGACGTCATTGGAGGCGACTTTCAGACTGGAATAACTCATTGGCCATGGGTTCCCACACGTTGGAACTCAATTGGCCAATTAAGTTAAAATCGCATCACTCTCCCACATCGATCTAGATTCGGGTGGGCAACACGAAAAGCGGATAACACGACCCCAACCCGCCCCAGTATCAAAATCCAGCCCTATGCCTCTATTTATAAAGCCCAGGATCCCGTATGCTTTTTAAACTGCTTTCTGAACCTGCCCTGCCACCCTCAATGATTTGTGCACATATACCCCCAGGTCTCTCTGTTCCTGCACCCACTTTAGAATGTACCCATTAGTTTATATTGCCTCTCCTCGTTCTTTCTACCAAAGTGTATGACTTCGCACTTTTTTGCGTTAAATTTCATCTGTCACGTGTCCGCCCATTCCACCAGCCTGTCTATGTCCTCTTGAAGTCTATCCTTATCCTCCTCACTGTTTGCTATACTTCCAAGTTTTGTGTTATCTGCAAATTTTGAAATAGTGCCCTGTACACCAAGTCCAAGTCATTAATATATATCAAGAAAAGTAGTGGTCCTAGTACCAACCCCTGAGGAACACTCTCTGTTTCCTGTCACTTAGCCAATTTCGTATCCATGCTGCCACTGTCCATTTTATTCCGTGGGCTTCAACTTTGCTGTCAAGCCTATTATGTGGCACTTTATCAAACGCTTTTTGGAAGTCCATGTACACCACATCAACCATATTGCCCTCATCAACCCTCTCTATTACCTCATCAAAAAATTCAATCAAGTTAGTTAAACACGATTTGCCTTTAACAAATCCATGCTGGCTTCCCATAATTAATCCACACTTGTCCAAGTGACTGTTAATTTTGTCCCGGATTATCATTTCTAAAAGCTTCCCCACCACCGAGGTTAAGCTGACTGGCCTGTAATTTATCATTACACCCTTTTTTGAACAAGGGTGTAACATTTCCAATTCTCCAGTCATCTGGCACCACCCCCGTATCCAAGGAGGATTGGAAGATTATGGCCAGTACCTCCGCAATTTCTACCTTTACTTCCCTCAGCATCCTAGAATGCATCCCATCCGGTCCTGGTGACTTATCTACTTTAAGTACAGCCAACCTTTCTAGTACCTCCTCTTTATCAATTTTTAGCCCATCCAGGATCTCAACTACCTCCTCTTTCACTATGATTTTGGCAGCATCTTCTTCCTTGGTAAAGACAGATGCAAAGTACTCATTTAGTACCTCAGCCATGCCATTTTCCTCCATGCGTAGGTCTTTTTGGTCCCTAATCGTCCCCACCCCTCCTCGTACTACCCGTTTAATATTTATATGCCTAAAGAAGACTTTTGGATTCCCTTTTATGTTAGCTGACAATCTCTTCTTATACTCTCTCTTTGCCCCTTATATTTCCTTTTTCACTTCCCCTCTGAACTTTCTATATTCAGCCTCGTTCTCACTTGTAGTCTCAACCTGACATCTGTCATAAGCCCCTTTTTTTCTGCTTCATCTTACTCTCTAGCCATGACAACTCTTATCATTTTAATTACAAATCGTTTGCCTTTTCTCCATCACTCTCAATATTCTTATTTATATCTCCCTTTTAAACACCTCAGTTGATTTTGCATCTAGGGCAGTGTATTCTACATTTTCAGAAGATGTTTTTTCCTACATTTCTTTTCAATCAATTTAGCACAAATTTTAAGATCAGTGAAGAATTGTTTCTTATCTAAGAATTCCCTTACTTTACCTGCCAATTATTATCATGATTTTAAACATCTTGATCAGCTCACTCCTTAGCCACTCTGTGTTCGGGCAATATATTGCGAGTTTTCGCAAGGCCAGTATAACCTTCCTAAGATTGTCACCCAAGACTGAACACAATATTTCAAATAAGGTCTAACCATCGCTATTTATAATTGCAGTAGCCTTTTTTATATTCTATGGCCCTTGAATTTCTGCGGGGATTCCATGATCTGCCGCTGAAGTTACAGCAGGAAATCAGGAAGGACTATGGGCTAAAAATTGAGAAGCGCACTTCGCCAGGGCGCTACTTTTAGCGCCCCGGAAAAATTAACGTCCCCCGCGCCGGAAATTGAGTGGTTGCGCCCCAAGAGGGAAGCGGGGCGCTACTGGAAGCACACCGCATCCCTCTTGGGGCGCTGCGAGTCAATATCGCGCCGTGGTATTGCAAGTCTTCCTCCCCTTCTTAAAGGGGACGGGCCTTGCGCAGTGCGACCTGGGGCCTGGCTGGGCCCCCGGGGATCGGGAGTGCCAGCAAAGGAGCCCGCCCCTGAAGAGAAGTGCCAGGCTCTTGGAGCGCAGCCGGCACTCCGCGGGGGGGGGGGGCGTTCAGGAGGCCGGGGACGGGAGCGCAGGCAGGCGGCCAGCAACAAAAATGGCTGCCCCGCACCTCGCCTTTAAATAGCACCTCCCCGGCCGCAGGTAGACCACCCTGACCCCGTCAGACATAGCGTCCAGCGGTAAGTCAGGGGGCGCTCCCGAAGATCGCGGCCGGGGCGCTGCGCACGGCGATGATGTCATCACCGGCGGCATAGCGCCGCCGCTAACCTCCCGCTGAATTTCGCGGGATGCGTGGTCGACGCCGCGCCCGGGCGCTAGTTGCTTTGTGCCCCGTTAGCGCCCTCTTAGGGCACTAACGGGAGGTGCAAAGCAACCCAATTTTTCCCCCATATATCTCTACAATGACGCCAGCAACCCATTAGCCTTTTTGATCACTTTTTCTACCTGCAAACTAGCTTTATGTGTCAGCTGTGGCTCAGTGGGTAGCACATTCGCCTCTGAGTCAGAAGGTTGTGGGTTCAAGTCCCACTCCAGGGACTTGAGCACATAAAGCTAGGCTGACACTCCAGTGCAGTGCTGAGGGAGTGTTGCACTGTCGGAGGTGCTGTCTTTCGGATGAGACGTTAAACCGAGGCCCAGTCTGCCCTCTCAGGTGGACGTAAAAAATCCCATGGCACTATTTCTTCGAAGAAGAGCAGGGGAGTTATCCCCAGTGTCCTGGCCAATACTTATCCCTCAACCAACATAACAAAAACAAATTATCTGGCTATTATCACATTGCTGTTTGTGGGAGCTGGCTGTGCGCAAATTGGCTGCTGCGTTTCCCACATTACAACAGTGACTACACTTCATTTGCTGTAAAGTGCTTTGAGACGTCCGGTAGGCGCTATATAAATTCACGTCTTTCTTTTTCTTTTTTAATCACAAGATCCTGAATCTTTGTTCATCTATCCTCCAGTGCTCCCCCATTTTGTTGTACTCTGGAGGGGGAGGGTGAACAGCCAGTTGTCATGGTGCATATAGGTACCAACGATATAGGTAAAAAACGGGATGAGGTCCGAAAAGCTGAATATAGGGAGTTAGGAGGTAAATTAAAAATAGAACCCAGGATTGTTACCAGTGCCACGTGCTAGTCAGAGTATAAATAGAAGGATATTTCAGATGAATACGTGGCTAGAGGAGTGGTGAAAGGGGGAGGGATTCAAATTCCTGGGACATTGGAAGCGGTTTGCACCTGAGCAGGACTGGGACCGATGTCCTAGGTGGAGTGTTTGCTAGTGCTCTGGGGGAGGATTTAAACTAAAATGGCAGGGGGTTGGGAACCTGAGCAGGGAGACAGAGGAAAGGGAAACAAGGATAGAAGCAAAAGACAGGAAGGAGAAAAACAAAGGTGGCAGTCAGAGAAATTAAGGGTTTAAATCAAACATGGCCGCAGTAAATAATAATTCTAAAAGGTCTAAGAGCATTAAAAAAACAAGCCTGGAGGCTTTGGGGGAAAAATTCAGTTGGTTGCGCCTCCCGTTAGCGCCTTAAGAGGGCGCTAATGGGGCGCAAAGCTTCTAGCGCCCAGGCGCGGCGATGTTTGCGCCGCTCGTGAAATTAACTAGACATTTTGCGGCGGCGCTAAACACTACCACCACGATCTCCTGCGCTGGCAGATCGTGACGTCAGTCGAGTGCGCAACGCCCCGGTATCGCCCCGGAGCAGATATTGAGTGGCGCCCCCTGCCTTACCGCCTGACGCTAGCAACGACAGGTTGAGGGGAGCGAATTGCAGTCATGAAGGGACTGGGGGAGCGCTATTTAAAGGCAACCGCTTCCTGCCTTTTATCGTTGGTGCCATTTTTGAACCACGCATTCTGAGAGAGAGAGAGAGAGACTTCTGGAGAGATTCAACGCTGTGTTAAGGAGTTTTGGGTACTGAGCAGCACTTTGCAGGTTCATTTTGATTTGCCATTCTTTGTATCGATTTAGAAGAGACTGTGGGGGCTGCACTCTAAGCTCTTTCCCTGGTACTCTCCATTGTTCTTTGCAGCAGATTTGATGTGCAGGTCACTCCAGGCAGAGATTCAAGGCTGCAATGAGCAGGATGTGGATGGAAAGCAAGATCAACCATCCCCTTTAAGAACTGGCCGGTGCCATTGTGTGTGTGTTCCATTGCTGACTGACATCACATGAGCTTCTCCAGCGCTCTGAGGTAGCGCCTCGCTCCTCGGCCTTTGCGCCTTAAGACAGGTGTGAAGCGCCTGATTTAGCGCTCCAATCACCTCCAGGGGCGATAAAAGTCAAGTTTGCAGTCGGTGGCGATAATTAGCGCCAGGTGCTAATCTTTGCGCCCGGCCGATAATTGCGCCCCAAATGGGGCGATACTGAATTTCTCCCCCTTTGTGTCTTAATGCGAGGAGCATTCGTAATAAGGTGGATGAATTAGCTGCGCAAATAGAGGTAAACGAATATGATATGATTGGGATTACAGAAACATGGTTCCAGGGTGAACAAGGCTGGGAACTCAACATCCAGGGGTATTCAATTTTCAGGAAAGATAGGCAAAAAGGAAAAGGAGGTGGGGTAGCATTGCTGGTTAAAGAGGGGATTAACACAATTGTAAGGAAGGATATTAGCTCTGATGATGTGGAATCTGTATGGGTAGAACTGAGAAATACCAAGGGGCAGAAAACGTTAGTGGGAGTGGTATACAGATCCCCAAACAGTAATGCTGAGGTTGGGGATGGCATTAAATGGGAAATTAGAGATGCGTGCAATAATGGCACAGCAGTTATCATGGGTGACTTTAATTTACATATAGATTGGGCTAACCAAATTAGTAACAGTACTGTGGAGGAGGAATTCCTGGAGTGTATACGGGATGGTTTCCTGGACCAATATGTCGAGGAACCAACTAGAGATCAGGCCATCTTAGACTGGGTATTATGTAATGAGAAAGGATTAATTAGCAATCTTGTTGTGCGAGGCCCCTTGGGTCGGAGCAATCATAATGTGATAGAATTCTTCATTAAAATGGAGAGTGAAGTAGTTGACTCGGACACTTGGGTCCTGAATTTAAATAAAGGAAACTACGATGGTATGAGGTGCGAGTTGGGTAGGATTGATTGGGGAATGTTACTCAAAGGGCTGACGGTGGATAGGCAATGGCAAACATTCAAAGATCACATGGATGAACTGCAGAATTTGTTCATCCCAGTTTGGCATAAAAATAAAACAAAAAAGGTGACTCAACCGTGGCTAACAAGGGAAATTAGGAATAGCATAAGATCCAAGGAGAGGACATATAAATTGGCCAGAAAAAGCAGTAAACCTGAGGATTGGGAGCAGTTTAGGATTCAGCAAAGGAGGACAAAGGGATTAATTAATTGAGGGGAAATAGAGTATGAGAGTAAACTTGCAGGGAACATAAAAACTGACTGTAAAAGCTTTTATAGATATGTGAAGAGAAAAAGATTGGTGAAGTCAAACGTAGGTCCCTTGCAGTCAGAATCAGGGGAATTTATAATGGGGAACAAAGAAATGGCAGACCAATTAAATACATACTTTGGTTCTGTCTTCACAAAGGAGGACATAAATAACCTCCCAGAGATGTCGGGGAACATAGGGTCTAATGAGAGGGAGGAACTGAAAGAAATCAGTATTTGTAGGGAAATGTTGTTAGCGAAATTGACGGGATTGAAGGCCGATAAATCCCCAGGGCCTGATAATCTACATCCTAGGGTACTTAAGGAAGTCGCCCTAGAAATAGTAGATGCATTGCTGGTCATCTACCAAAATTCGATAGATTCTGGAACAGTACCCATGGATTGGAGGGTAGCTAATGTTACCCCACTATTCAAAAAAGGTGGTCGAGAGAAAACAGGGAATTATAGACCGATAAGCCTGACATCGGTAGTGGGGAAAATGCTGGAGTCCATTATAAAAGATGTAATAGCAGAGCACTTGGAAAACAGTGACAGGATCGGACAAAGTCAACATGGATTTACAAAAGGTAAATCATGCTTGACTAATCTACTGGAATTTTTTGAAGATGTAACTGGTAAAATAGATAAGGGAGAACCAGTGGATGTGGTGTATTTGGACTTTCAGAATGCTTTCGATAAGGTCCCGCATAAGAGATTAGCGTGTAAAGTTAAAGCACATGGGATTGGGGGCAAGGTATTGACTTGGATAGAGAACTGGTTGGCAGACAGAAGGCAAAGAGTTGGAATAAACGGGTCTTTTTCCGAGTGGCAGGCAGTGACTAGTGGGGTACCCCAGGGATCGGTCCTAGGACCCCAGCTATTCACAATATATATTAATGATCTAGATGAGGGAATGAGATGTAATATCTCCAAGTTTTCAGATGACACAAAGCTGGGTGGGCGTGTGTGCTGTGAGGAGGATGCCGAAAAACTCCAGTATGATTTGGACAGGTTGGGTGATTGGGCAGAATCATGGCAGATGCATTATAATGTGGATAAATGCGAGGTTATCCACTTTGGTGTCAAAAACGGGAAGGCAGATTATTATCTGAATGGCAATAGATTGGGAGAAAGGGAAGTGCAATGAGACCTGGGTGTCCTTGTGCACCAGTCGCTGAAGGTAATCATGCAGGTGCAGCAGGCGGTTAAGAAGGCAAATGGTATGTTGGCCTTCATAGCGAGAGGGTTCGAATACAGGAACAAGGATGTCTTGCTGCAGTTGTACAGGGCCTTGGTGAAACCACACCTTGAGTATTGTGTGCAGTTTTGGTCGCCTTATCTGAGGAAGGATGTTCTTGCCATGGAGGGAGTGCAGCGAAGATTCACCAGGCTGATACCTGGGATGGCAGGAATGACGTATGAGGAGAGATTGGGTCGATTGGGCTTATACTCGCTGGAGTTTAGACGAATAAGAGGGGATCTCATTGAAACTTATAAAATTCTAACAGGACTAGACAGACTAGATGCAGGAAGGATGTTCCTGATGGTCGGGGAGTCCAGAACCAGGGGTCACAGTCTAAAGATAAGGGGTAAGCCATTTAGGACAGAGATGAGGAGGAATTTCTTCACCCAGAGAGTGGTGAACCTGTGGAATTCTCTACCACAGAAGGCAGTGGAGGCCAATTCATTAAATATATTCAAGAAGGAGTTAGATATATTTCTTAAGGCTAAAGGGATCAAGGGATATGGGGAAAAGGCAGGAACAGGGTATTGAATTTGGATGATCAGCCATGATCTCATTGAATGGCGGAGCAGGCTCGCGGGGCCGAATGGCCTACTCCTGCTCCTATCTTCTATGTTTCTATGTTTACTCCCTACTTCACATTTCGTTCCATTAAATTGCATCTGCCATTGTCTGCCCACTCACTTAATCTTTAACTTCCTTTTGTAGTTTTCTCCAGGGTGCAGGCATCAGGCAACTCAGGCAAAGAAAAAGAGATAAGAATTTTAAAAAGTGCAAAATGTACCCAAAATACCCTCATAAAAATAGTTAAAATATATATTTTTTAAATTCGTTCATGGGATGTGGGCGTCACTGGCAAGGCCAGCATTTATTGCCCATCTCTAATTACCCTTGAGAAAGTGGTGGCGAGCCATCTTCTTGAACCGCTGCAGTCTGTGTGGTGAAGGTACTCCCACAGTTCTGTTAGGGAGGGAGTTCCAGAATTTTGACCCAGCGACGATGAATGATCAGCGATATACTTCCAAGTCAGGATGGTGTGTGACTTGGAGGAGACTTGAGGTGGTGGTGTTCCCATGTGCCTGCTGCCCTTGTCCTTCTAGGTCGTAGAGGTCGTGGGTTTGGGAGGCTCTGCCGAAGAAGCCTTGGCGAGTTGCTGCAGTGCATCTTGTAGATGGTACACACTGCAGCCACGGTATGCCGGTGTGGAGGGAGTGAATGTTTAAGGTGGTGGATGGGGTGCCAATCAAGCGGGCTGCTTTGTCCTGGATGGTGTCGAGCTTCTTGAGTGTCAGTGGAGCTGCATTCATCCAGACAATTGGAGAATATTCCATCACACTCCTGACTTGTGCCTTGTAGATGGTGGGAAGGTTATGGGGAATCAGGAGGTGAGACACTCGCCACAGAATACCTAGCCTCTGACCTGCTCATGTTGCCACAGTATTTATGTGGCTGGTCCAGTTAAGTTTCTGGTCAATGGTGACCCCCAGGATGTTGATGGTGGGGGATTCGGCTATGGTAATGCCGTTGAATGTCAAGGGGTGGTGGTTAGACTCTCGTTTGTTGGAGATAGTCATTGCCTGGCACTTGTGTGGCGTGAATGTTACCTGCCACTTATCAGCCAAGCCTGAATGTCGTCCAGGTCTTGTTGCATGCGGACATGGACTGCTTCATTATCTGAGGAGTTGCGAATGGCACTGAAAACTGTGCAGTCATCAGCGAACACCCCCATTTCTGACCTTATGTTGGAGGGAAGGTCATTGATGAAGCACCTGAAGATGGTTGGGCCTAGGACACTGCCCTGAGGAACTCCTGCAGCGATGTCCTGGGGCTATGATGATTGGCCTCTACCACCACAACCATCTTCCTTTGTGCTAGGTATGACTTCAGCCAGTGGAGAGTTTTCCCCTCGATTCCCATTAACTTCAGTTTTCCTAGGGCCACACTCGGTCAAATGCTGCCTTGATGTCAAGGGCAGGCACTCTCACCTCACCTCTGGAATTCAGCTCCTTTGTCCATGTTTGGACCAAGGCTGTAATGAGGTCGGGAGCCGAGTGGTCCTGGCGGAACCCAAACTGGGCATCAGTGAGCAGGTTATAGGTGTGTAAGTGCCGCTTGATAGCACTGTCGACGACACCTTCCATCACTTTGCTGATGATTGAGAGTAGACTGATGGGGCGGTAATTGGCCGGATTGGATTTGTCCTGCTTTTTGTGAACAGGACATACCTGGGCAGTTTTCCACATTGTCGGATAGATGCCAATGTTGTAGCTGTACTGGAACAGTTTGGCTCGAGGCACAGCTAGTTCTGGAGCACAAGTCTTCAGCATGATAGCCGGAAGTTGCCGGGGCCCATAGCCTTTGCTGTATCCAGTGCGCTCAGCCGTTTCTTGATATCACGTGGAGTGAATCGAATTGGCTGAAGACTGGCTTCTGTGCTGGTGGGGACCTCAGGAGGAAGCCGATATGGATCATTCACTCGCACTTCTGGCTGAAGATAGTTGCAACGCTTCAGCCTTGTCTTTTGCACTCACGTGCTGGGCTCCACCATCATTGAGGATGGGGATATCAAGGAGCCTCCTCCTTCCGTTAGTTGTTTAATGGTCCACCACCATTCACGACTGGATGTGGCAGGACTGCAGAGCTTTGATCTGATCCATTGATTGTGGGATCGCTTAGCCCTGTCTATAGCATGCTGCTTCCACTTTTTAGCATGCATGTAGTCCTGTTAATGCACTATCCCTTTAATGAAAAGATATCTTTTTAAGGTATGATTTTCCTCTCGGTTTTTGAGGCTGTGTAAAGAAAACAGAAGATTTTAACCTTACCTGCCTGTTATAAACTGGGCTGATGTTAAAATTCACCAGGTTACTTACCCACCAGAAAACCTTCCTGGATCCCGCCATTTCCAATTTTAACAGACACTTCTGGGCAAGCAGCTAAGCTGCCCACCCAAAGCTGCTGGGGTCCTAATTCACATATGCTAACCAGGGTCCAATAACGTCATCAAGCCCCAACAGCGAGTTTAACTTGACCTGAGTGAGGAAGCCGCTTACACATCAGGTGAAGGCCAGTGTGAGAGGATTAGGAGACTGAAAAGACTCTCCTTGTCAATTATTTACTTTCCGTTGAGGGGCCTGGAGGAAGGCCTGGAGAAGCAGGAGTGTTCCTCCTGACCCGATGAGGAAAGTTTAGGCCTCTCTTGCCCTGGACTCTTCCCACCCCCCCACTTTCCTACCACGGCATCGCCTGGAACCCCCAGCTGCTGCGGGAAGTGGACCAACAGTATGTTAGTGAAGCCCAGCGGTTAAAATTGGCATGGCCTCATACTTCTGTGGGCGGGCGGGAAACTAAATTAAACCAACAGTTTCCTGCCAGAAACCCGCTGGCAGTTAAAATCCGGGCCAGAAAGTACAAGTCCTGCATGTATTTGATTTTATTGAAACCTTTGAAGATTTGGATTTGCACCTAGGTCTATCATTTATGCATCTCTACTTGAGTACAATAAATATTGGGGGAGAAATTCGGTATCGCCCCGTTTGGAGCGCAATTATCGGCCGGGCACAAAGTTTAGCGCCTGGCGCTAATTATCGCCTCCGACTGCAAACTTGGCTTCTATCGCCCCTGGAGGTGATTGGAGCGCTAAATCAGGCACTACACACCTCTCTTAAGGCGCTAACACCGAGAAGCAAGGCGCTAACTCAGAGCGCTGGCGAAGCTTATGTGATGTCAGTCAGCAATGGAACAGACACACTGGCGCCGGCCAGTTCTTAAAGGGGAAGGTTGATCAAGCTCTCCATCCACACCCTGCTCATTGCAGTCTTGAATCTCGGCCTAGAGAGACCTGTACATCGAATCTGCTGGAAAGAACAATGGAGAGGCCCAGGGAAAGAGCTCAGAGTGCAGTCCCCACAGTCTGTTCTAAATCGATGCAAGGAAGGTCAAATAAAAATGAACCTGGAAAGTGCTGCTCAGTACCCAAAACTCCTTCACACAGCATTGAATCTCTCCAGAAGTGTCTCTCTCTCTCTCAGAATGCGTGGTGCAAAAATGTCACCGACAAAAAAAGGCAGGAAGTGGTCGCCTTTAAATGGCACTCCCCCAGTCCCTTCCCGACTGCAAAACGTTCCCCTCAACCTGTCGTTGTTAGCGGCAGGCGGAAAGGCAGGGGGTGCCACTCCATATCTGGTCCGGGGCGCTACCGGGGCGTTGCACACTTGACTGACGTCACGATCTGCGGGTGCAGGAGATCGTGGCGGTAGTGTTTAGCGCTGCCGCAAAATGTCTGGTCAATTTCGCGAGCGGCGCAAACATCACCATGCCCGGGCGCTAGTTGCTTTGCGACTCATTAGCGTCCTCTTAGAGCGCTAACAGGAGGCGCAAAGCAACCAAATTTTTCCTCCATAGGACCTGAATTTCTGATTGGAGGCTTCCTGCGGGTGGATGCCTCCGATCGGAAAAAAATCTACGAACTTACCTGCTGGTCCCGTAGACCCCGTGGCTTGCGATCCTGGGTCTCTCCTCTTCGAAATGCGCAGAGGCCCAGGTATTCCATGGGCGCATGTGGTTCACAAGCGCCCCTGGGATCACGTGGGCCAGGCGAACCAATGAAAGAAGGGAATCCACATTCACACTTTTGACAGGTCTCTACGCACAGAACTGTCAAAACTATGAATGGGGATCACATTTAAAAACACACTAAAACATTAAATAAATTTAAAAAAAGACATTACATATTTAAAATTAATTAAAATGCCATTTAATTAAATATTTTAAATAAATTTAATTTTTTGAAAAAAATAATTAAATGTTTTTACAGGGCTAAAAATAAACTTACCTTTTTTAAGAGTATTTTTAATTTATAAATTAGTGATCAAATTTTATTTTTCTATTTTTTTTTAACTCTTATGCTGGTAAAAGCAGGCCTTACGCATGCTTTTACCAGGCATAAGAATTTGATAGGCTTTCAGCAGGCGGAAGTTGTGCAAAAAGCGCAACTCTCCACCCGCAGAGGCACTTTTCCCGGGCATGCGGATGATCTATCAAGAGAATTCTTGACAGATCGCAAGTGCCAGTTTTCAATGCATGCACTTCGCAAACCTGAAACCGGCACTTGCGCGGCCCCTAAGGGCGCGTACGCACCTCGTAGGGGTCGCAAAATCCAGCCCGAAACAAAAGTGTTTAAATGAATGGTTAACATAAATTTATACATTCAAAGATCTCCGAAGCCCTCTTCCAGATGCCTAGAGATTCTAGTTGTCAAACATCCTTCTTGAGCCATTATTCTAAATGGCTGGAAGATGGAAATGTAGAATATAGACACTGAAATTTTATGCCAATGCAGCATAACTTATAAGGTCATAGTATTAGAAAGTATATATTTCCCAAACATATCATGTACAATATTTTACCTTGTAATTACAAACTCATGACCTCTTCCAAATTCATAACTTCAGATACCCAGGTTATGCCTCTATTTATCTTTTGTATCTTTTTGTGTGAAACTGGTGTCACTCCAGTTTTAATTTTAACACTTACACTGGGAATGGATATTGAATTGAGATGCATAAATGTATGTTGTTTATCACATTTTGCTAGTTTATAATAGAACCCAGTGGATGTATCACAAATGTAAGGGCATAAAGTATAGGATGAATTTGTTATTTTACAGCATGTATTCAGCTGTGGGGACTGGGTTTACTTTGTACAGCTCCCTCAGTCCCTTAGCTTGCATACTCATTGTTCCATAAACCATCTGTTTGCATGATTTGACACAAAGCTAGTTTAAATTTCTAACTCTGGGACTCTAACTGTATTAAAATAATACGTTATGGAAGTGAAATGGAACACACATACCTATTATTTGCACATACAATGTCTGTAAGTCTGTAATTTCAACATAGTTCATAGTTTTAAAATAGTTACAGGCTCAATGTATTACAGAGCTATAAATAAAAATTGGGCCGGAATTTTCTGGGGTCCGTGCGGGCGTATTCGAAGGCGTGTCAGGTGGGAAATTTGCAATATCTTGGAGCGGCTCGGAAACCCGCCGTCATTCCGCCCCCACGTGCGCTTTTGCCGGCGCGGCAGCGACCCGAATGGCAGAGGTGGGCGAGCTAATTTAAATCATTATCAGGTAGTTGTCAGACCCTTAAGAGCCTTTTTAAACCTGCCTTTCAAATTTCCCTGGATGACCACAGGAATCACGTAGCTCGGGAACCACGTCTGTCAACCTGAGGCGGAAGTTGAGTGGCCATTTTTCCAGATGATTAGTGCACAGCATGGAAAGTACAATAAAAACTCCTACCTCACAGCTGGCACTTTACTTAAGCAGAAGCTGTTGTTGACTGCATTGCCAGCACAGATTTAACTTTCTACAGGCTGCAAGTGTTTCCAACAAAGTCACCATTCAGTGTCACCTCATTGGTAGAACCTATCACATCATTGACAGATTGCTTCTGTCATCTCTACTTGACCAGGTCGGCGCAGACATTTGCAGATTTCTGGAGCAAGACCTGCAGCCCAGAGGACCTGGTGGACACACCTTACCAGTGGCTGTCAAAGTCACCAGCGCCCTCAACTTCGTCGCTTCAGGCTCTTTCCAGGGATCTGCAGCAGACATTTGCGGCATCTCGCAGTCGGCTGCCCACAGATGCATCACACAGGTCACCGATGCCCTCTTTCACAAGTCAGCCAATTATATCAACTTTGCCACTGATGAAGCCAGTGTTACTGAGCGGGCGCTCGGATTTGCCACTCTGGCTGGCTTCCCATGGGTGCAGGGTGTCATCGACTGCACACATGTGGCCATCAGGGCACCCCATCATCACCCAGGAGTCTTTGTCAACCGCAAGGGCTTCTACTCCCTCAATGTGCAGCTCGTCTGCAACCATAGGAAGATCATCATGCATGTGTTCGCCAAATTCCCTGGCAGCTGCCATAACTATTTCGTCCTGCGCCAGTCCACCCTCCCTCAGCTCTTCGCTCCTCCAAACAGACTTTCCGGCTGGCTGCTTGGAGACGAGGGCTATCCACTGAAGACGTGGCACATGACACCCTTGAGGAGACCAAGTACCGAGGCCGAGGAGAGATACAATGAAAGCCACATTTCCACCAGATGTGTCATAGAACAGACACTAGGCATGCTGAAAATGCGCTTCAGATGCCTTGACAGATCTGGAGGAGCCCTTCAGTACGCACCAGCCAGGGTCTCCAGAATCTTCGTGGTCTGCTGCACCTGCACAACATAATGCAGCAGCGAGGATTAGTGCTGCATGAGGAGCAAGGCACTGAGCACACAGCCTCTTCAGAGGAGGAGCAGGAGCGCATTGCTGCCCAGGTAACCAGGGATGGGTTCATCATGGCCAGATTTACTTAACTTTACGCTGTACACCCATATGGCTGCCACATGCTGCGCCAGGTTGGCACCACCCCACAGCAACACCATAAAGCATCCCTACAATGACCAAGCCATTCTTTTCACACTGACCACCATTGCTAAAGGTAACGTTATGTGTCACCATTCACTCCAACTCACGAAGCCACTTCCAAAGGTGCACACAAATTTGTCCAAGACCGGAAAGTGGTGAAAATAAAGATTTTTATGAGTGACATCACACTAACGGAAACTTTACAGAAACATTGAATAAAACACCCAAGTGGCTATCCTTGTGAATCTACTTGTGTGTCATCTTTCTCTTATGCGTGATTCTACGAGGTGCTACCCCTGTGGCTTCAGCAGATGTAGAGGCAGCCTGCTCACTTGCCTGCTGCGACTGCTTAGACACCTTTGGTGGATGTCCTCTGGGTTTTGGAGCCTCTGATGGCCCCGCCAATGTCTGCTTCTCCTGCAACTGTGCAGGAGCAGATTCGGCCATCGCTGTCCGAGAAGGCATCTGGGGCTCTGACTGAGTGGGTGGCAATGGGGGAGAAGTGTAATCTCTTTGAGAGGAGCCCCCACTTCCATGTGCCCTCTCACCATCATCCCTCTCATGGGCCACCCGCACTTCCCTGCTACCAAGGAGCTGGAGAGCACCCTGCTGCACAGCAGTGGGGCCATGAGGTCCCACGTCTACGTTGACATCCCTCCTAGAGAGGAGATCTATGAGCCTCTGCCATCTGTTCTCCATAGATAGCCATCTATCCTCCATAGATAGCCATCTATTACCCATAGAGACCATGTGCTCCTGTGAGTGGTGCATTAGCTGCTCCATGCAGGTGGCCATCCTATCCATGGAAGAGCCTACAGTCGCCATCGCCTGAGACATGGTGGTGCTCATGTTGGAGATGGACTCCTCCATTCTCTGGACATTTGCAGACATCGCGCTCACAAAACCTGTTAAAGCCTCCTGCATTTCTTGCTGCACCTTCAGGAATGCCCTCTTTCTGGATGGCCCCCGAGGCTCAGCGTCTGCATGCAGCTGAGCAGAGCTGGAAGCGTCCTGTGCCCTCCGGCGAGGAGTCTCCACTGCTGTCCCTGTCTCCACCATCTCCTCTTGCTCACTTGTGAATTGTGAGACACCAGGTGACAACACTATTCTATCTCGCGTGGGACCCACCAAGGTGTGCGTATCTGCGCTGGTGCTGAGTGCTCTTATGTCTGGTGACGGTGCGCCCTCAGAGGCTGGGAGCTCCTCTTCCTCCTGGGCAGTGGGGGGGGTGGGGGGCTCTTGATGGACCTATGGGAGAGTAAAGAGATGAGTTAGAAATGTCATATCAAGAATGGACACAGATACCATTATGCACATGATGACCATTCACTGGCTGCTGACATTAGTCCCTATATGAGTGACTGATGTATGCCATGTAGCTGTATGATATATAATTCTGTCACCAGGTTGCTGAGATTTTGCCGTCTCTCCGTCTCCCACCTCCAGCTGCTCGGCGACTCCAGAGACTTCCAAGGCAGCCTCCTCTGCTGTTGTTAGGGTCATGATGCGGAGATGCCGGTGTTGGACTGGGGTGAAGGAAGGAGCAATCGATAGCTCCGAAAGCTTGTGATTTCAAATAAAACTGTTGGACTATAACCTGGTGTTGTGCGACCTCTCAATGTTGTTAGGGTCGCCAGTGGTCGTGTTCTGGTTCTCTCCCTCTCCCTCTTATTGTGGGCTCTCTTTTCCTGCAAGGAGGGAAAGAAGAGAAGGTTGAGTGAGAGTGGTGGAATGAATGTAAGGAATGGATGGGTTACATCTTTAGAGTGAGACTATGATGGAGTGAGGTGCCAAAGCCAAATGGCCTCCTTGTGTGTTGTTGGTTGATATGATTTCATTAGGATGAGGGTGAGTGTGAGGGGTGGCTAGTCAGATGGGGATGTGAGTATGTAGATAGAGAGAGAGGGATGGGTGGACGTGCAAGGTATGTTGGTGTGAGTAAGGATGTGCAGCAGCAGGGTTGGGAAGGCAGAGTGATGGGGATGTGATGAGAGGCACAGCAGGATGAAGTTGAGTGTGGCTTTGCACTCACCTTTCCTGATCTAATGAGATCATTGAAATGTTTCCGGCACTGCTCCCAGGTCCTCCTCACAACATCCCTGCTGTTGACCTCCTCTGCTATTTGGAGCCAGGCTCTTTTGGTCTCCTGGGGAGGTCTCTTCCGCCCATTAGAAGGGAAGAGGACCTCCCTGTGTGCTCTGACTTCCTCCACAAGCATATGGAGAGAGTCATCGGAGAACCTGGGTGGAGCCCTCTGTCTCTGTGCAGTCATCTCTGGAAATGTTTGCAGCCGTCCAGTTGTGCAGTGTGCTGCCTGCATACTCCTAGATGAACCTTCAAATGCAATGTGGCCATGGTTCCTTTAAATATCCCGACTGAAAACGTGTCATCAATGATGTCATCAGACCCACACCATTTAATAGGGCCGAGTAACGCACAGGACGGGCTTAATAGGCCCCATTAACGCAAAATTGATTTCAGGAGCGGGATGGAATCAATAACAGGGTTGCAACCCGCCATGGCAACCGCCTGTGCCCGACCCGCCCAGGTAAACAAAATTCCGGCCATGGTCTTCAAGTCTGTTTGGGACTAAATACAAAAACAACTGTCATTTATATAGCACCTTTAAGGTAGATAAATGTCCCAAGGTGCTTCACAGAGGAGTAATCAGAAATAAATGGATGCTGAGCCAAAGAAAGACATATTAGGAGGGGTGGTCAAAGAGTGAGTTTTAAGGAGGGTCTTAAAGGAGGTGAAGAGGCAGAGGGAGGAAATTCCAGAGCTTAGGGCCTGGGTGGCTGATGGCACAGCTGCCAATATTGGGGCGAGGGATGTGGGCCATAGTCAGAGGAACAGAGAATTCAAGTGGGGGAGGGTGGTTGTAGGCCTGGAGGAAGTTACAGAGCTAGGGAGTGGTCAGGCCAGTGTACAGTGATTTTTCTTCCACTTACCTTGGTTGCTACACAGGAATTTTAAAAAGGTTCAAAAAAATTAAAAACTCATTGTTCTATTTGTGTGCGTTAGTGAATGCTGCTGTGCACATGGTGATTTTTATTCTAAATTAGCTTTTTAAAAAATTATTTCCTTAAGCGTTGTATGAGTGCAGGCCAGCTAGAGGGGGACAGGAGTGGTATTGACCATGTGCAGGATTTGATAGTGAAGCCCATATGCTCATTTAGTGGCCAATCAGATCCTGATCTACGAGATGTTTTGGGTTTGCAGACCAAGCTCTAGGCAAAGGTGCGTAGAGTCGGAACTAACTTCGAGTCCAGGATCATTTGGTCATCACTGATTATTTAGTATCCCAAAGGGACACGACTCTCATCAAAACTTACATGGAAATTCAAAACTAAGTACAAAAAAAAAGAAAGACTTGCATTTATATAGCGCCTTTCACGACCTCAGGACGTCCCAAGCACTTTACAGCTAATGAAGCACTTTTTGAAGTGTAGTCACTGTTGTAATATAGTAAATGTGGCAGCCAATTTGCACACAGCATGGTCCTACAAACAGCAATGTGATAATGACCAGATAATCTGTTTTAGTGATGTTAATTGAGGGATAAATATTGGCCAGAAAATCAGGAGAACTCTCCATCTCTTCTTAGATAGTGTCATGGGATCTTTTACAACCAACTGAGAGGGTAGAGGAGGCCTTGGTTTAACATCTCATCTGAAAGACAGCACCCCCGACAGTGCAGCACTCCCTCAGTACTGCACTGGGTGTGTCAGCCTAGATTATGTGCTCAAGTCTCTGGGGTGGGACTTGAACCCACAACCTTTTGACGCAAAGGCAATAGTGCTACCTCTGAGCCAGCAGGTGATCATGCAAACAAAAAGCAATTCACTATGAACACAGGTTATCATTCAGTTATTATCAGGCGACAGCAGTGCTGCAGATCACTCAGGTGTACCATGCCAGAAATATCAGAACAAAGCACATAATTAGGTCTGTTTTAGTAGCTTCCACTCTATAAAGTTCAACAAGATCAATTGTGTAAATACTTTTAATCTCTTAAGTGTCAGCTGTGGCTCAGTGGGTAGCACACTTGCCTCAAATCTAGGCTGACGCTGAGGTGCTGTCTTTCAGATGAGACGTTAAGCCGAGGCCCTGTTTGCTCTCAGGTGGACGTAAAAGATCCCAAGGCACTATTTCGAAGAAGAGCAGGGGAGTTATCCCTGGTGTCCTGGTCAATATTGATCCCTCAATCAACATAACAAAAACAGATTATCTGATCCATTATCACATTGCTGTTTGTGAGAGCTTGCTGTGCACAATATTGGCTGCTGTATTTCCCACATTGCAACAGTGACTACACTCCAAAAGTACTTCATTGGCTGTAAAGCGCTTTGAGATGTCCGGTGGTTGTGAAAGGCGCTATATAAATGCAAGTCTTTTTTTTCTCGTAAAGTGTCTCGAGTTACTGGCATTCATGTTTCTTTGGTATAAAAAAGCTACATGTTTGGTTTCAATACACATCCTGAAACTACATTCTCCAGCCTCAAACCATCAAGTTCTCTTAATACATTGTGGCAGCTACAGAATTTAAGACATTCGGAGATATTATTTTTCATATAGCTTTAATATTTACATTCTATCTAGGCTATTAAGTAACATGGAACAAGTTATCTGTGGCCCTAGGTACAAGTCCTGGCTAAGATATTACTACTCAATCTTATAGTATTAGGATAACTGACAACGTGTGGGGTTTAACAACATTGTAAAGTGCAGTAAACTTGCAGTACAGTGCTGAGTTTTCCTCAGATCTGAAAACGGCTAAAGCTCATTCATTAGATGTAGAATAACAGACTGTATAGACAGACTTACAAGACAGTAATCTAATAGAGGGGTTTGGGTGATGTAATGAACCACAAGAAATAAACTTAAGTGAAAATCATCTGAACTTCAATATGGAATTACTCACATCCCACACACTTAATTTAACCAGTTTTATTTCTTATCATGGAGCATGGTTGCTGCTGGAGATTAATGTATGGTAATTTTGCTAACATCAAGATGAGAGCTCTGTAGACTTGACCTGGATTTAAACATTGCTGATTTTTGAGCAGAAGATTCACAGCAAATTCTGGGTATAACAATTGGAGGGGGAGATTTTCCTTACGAATGGTGTACAAAAGAAATCTTTCCCTATAGTGGCTATGTTGAATTCCTCTTGCAGTGAAATAAAATCTGATATCACTGCTGTTCAAAAAAGACAGATTACAAAAAGGATAAAACCACCTCCACAAACGCTGCATGTCCAGATATTATAAATAACAATACAGTGTGTTTCAAGCAGATATGACATCTCAGGTTTCAAATGATTTTGAGAAACCAAGCTCTGGCAATTTCTGGCATCATCTGAACTCATTGATGTACTGCTGTCACGTTACACATCTCTGGGAAATAACATACACAGTATAGTATGTGTCTCACATTGAATGCCAATGCCATATTTAAATCAAGGTTGAGTCTTTTTTTAATTAAAAGTCATTTTTTGGATCCTTTGTCCTAGAGATGACTGAAATAAAAATAAACTACATGAAATTCATCACATAATCTTATTACTATACTGGGGGAAGGGGAGCAACCTGTTGTATGATACATTTTTCTGACATGGGTGCTTGCACCTTGCATGGGATTTGCTGAACTTCTTTGCAGAATTGAAAAAAAGACAACTGTATGCATTTGAAAATAAATGTTTCAGGAAAATATGAATAAGCTGGAAATAACAGCTTTAGAAAATAAAGTGAATAACTGCTTGCTGGTGCGATGCAGTGAAAGAATAGGTTAACAGCATTTGGGCAGGTTAATATGATTAACCTACGAGCCACCACAGCAGGTAGTGAATTTGGTAACCACGACAGAAAAAGGAAAAGACTAAAACTGGCGAAGACTATGAGGCAGGATCTGAGAAGGGAATGGCCTGGGAAGAGTCATACGAGTATATCTTCCAGTGGAGGGAACAGGATTGGGCCTCGAAAATCAGGCACAGATCAACACCACTTTTGTGCCAAATTTGATCTTTCGGTCAGCCTTTTAGTACTGTCACTCAAAAATGGGTGAGAAATTAATTTAAATATTATAATAAATGTTAATTAAGCATAGCACAATTTGCCGTCTGCTTAGGACGGGATTGTATAGTGCCTATTTGCACTGGGCATAAAGAACACCTTTTAGCCATTTGCTTTTGTGTTACAGTTTTACATTACACTTTTTCATGTTTTTTTTAATTAATTCATTTTAGCATTTTTGTGAAACATTCTTTCATCTGTGTTTTGTTGGGGCTCCACATTATAGGAAGAATGTTGAAACAATAGAGAGAGTACTGCGCAGATTCACCGGGATGCTGCCTGGTATGAGGAAATACAAATACGAAGAAAGAATTGGAAAACGTGGAGTTTTTTTTAATTATTCATTCTTGGGATTTGGGTGTCACTGGCTAGGCCGGCATTTATTGTCCCATCCCCAGTTGCCCTGAAGTTTGATACAACTGAGTGGCTTACTGGATCACTTCAGAGGGCACTTAAGAGTCAACCACGTTGGTGTGGGACTGGAGTCACGTATAGGCCAGACTTCCT
This sequence comes from Squalus acanthias, assembly GCA_030390025.1. Taxonomy (NCBI): domain Eukaryota; kingdom Metazoa; phylum Chordata; class Chondrichthyes; order Squaliformes; family Squalidae; genus Squalus; species Squalus acanthias. Next base: position 33,385,145 of record CM059431.1, on the reverse strand, counting down.
TCCCTAAAGGATATTAATGAATTAGTTCGCTGTTTTCATTAAAATGGAGGAGCTTATGGGTGACTTAATAGAAGTGTTTAAAATAATGAAAGGATGATGCAGAGTAGATAGAAACAGACTGTTTCCAGTTAGTGGGGTCTAGAATCAGGGGACATAGATATAAGACTAAATGTAAGAGATTTAGGACAGAGAGCAGGAGAAACTTTACACAGAGGGCTGTGAGGCTATGGAATGCACTACTGGAGTTATTGATTGAAGTAGAGACCATGTCAACATTTAAGAATAGATTAGACAGCTAGATAAAGAAAAGAGGGATAAAGCGCTCAGGGAACGGGATGACTGCTTGTGTGGGGGATAAACACCCACACGGGCTGCCTGTTTTCCGTGTTGCAATTCTATGTAATTCTTTATGAGCTGCTGCATCTAATACCCTGCTTGCTGTACTGTGTAATGTGCTGTGCTAATACGTTAATGAGCTGGCATTGCCTTGTGATGTGAGGTAAAAGTGCACTATACGCTCTTACAGCACAACACCTGAAGATCAGTGATCCCAGCGCCACTGCCCCCTGATAGCTGGAACAAGTTGCAGAATCTGCACCTTAACTTTTCCCTCGCTGGTAGTAGGAATGATGCAAAGTTCAGTACTATTCCTTCTATAAATAATAAATGCACCACATACCCAGAGCACAATTGTAGGTCTGTTTCTGAGAAGCAGACTGCAAAATTTGTAATTTTTGAGAAACTAGAATATTTATATCTAGAACTTTTACTTGATAAAAGAGCTGAACTGTGCATACAGAATCTTTTGATCTCAACCATGTTGCTTCTTCACTAAATATGACATGTGGATCATTAGTCTGACAGAATGAATATCAAGCCTGAATATTCATACGGAAAGCTTTTGAAATCCTTGATGCCAAGCTCAAGCTGTACTCAGTTCATTGCTGCATACCACTGCTAACCAGTAACGTTTTCCTTCAGTCGATGAATGACACCTTCTGATCTAAGGTAGATAAAAGAAAATACTTTGATGAACTCATGTGCATATTCCTCTGCTAATGCCAGTAGTCTTAATAGGGTTTTAATAGGCCATTAGGTGTTATTAGTTTGTGTGACAGAGACTGAAAGTTGAGAAACAAACAAAAATAATAACGTAGATTTAAGTCTTTACCGTCTGGATATTGCGCATCACCTGGGCGGAGCGTAGAAAGGCACATCTGATGGGGAGAATTGCATGGCCATTGCAGAAGCCGCTGGATTTCTCTGGCTCAGTGGTAGCACTCTCGCCTCTGAGTCAGAAGGTTGTAGGTTCAATTCCCACTCCAGAGACTTAAGTACAAAATCTAGGCTGACACTCCAGTGTAGTACAAAGTGAGTGCTGCTGTCGGAGGTGCTGCCTTTAGAATGAGACGTTAAACCAACCCTCTCAGGTGGACATAAAAGACCCCATAGCACTATTTGAAGAAGAGCAGGGGCGTTCTCCCTGGTGTCCTGGCCAATATTTATCCTCCAACCAACAACACTCAAAACAGGTTATCTGATCATTATCTCATTGCTGTTTGTGGGACCTTGCTGTGTGCAAATTTGCTGCCACGTTTCCTACATTACAACAGTGACTGAACTTCAAAAGTACTTGGCTGTAAAATGCTTTGGAAAATCCTGAGGTCGTGAAAGGCGCTATATAAATGCAAGACTTTCTTTCTTTCTATTAGTTTTAATGGAAGGAAAATCCAGCGGGATCTTTTACTGGCATGCAATCTTCCCCACCAGATTTTTCTTTCCGCACTCCGCTCAGGCAATGCTTAATGCCCAGATGGTAAAGCCAAAAATCTGCCCCAGTGAATGTCTAAGAAACTAACGTGCTTGCATCTCCTAACCTTTACTTGAAAAGGTGGAGATGAATTAGAAAATAATTAGGAAAGGCATCAAAATGAGTTCAGTAACTGAATTGATTCTAAACTTGTTAGTCCATTTTAGACTGTTTATTACAGATGGGGTGGATTACTGCATAAGAAAACGATTAACCTGTTACTGCAATGTAACTTTAACTCACTTTTAGTGCAGTACTAGTCAGCAGGGGAAAAAAGGTACTGCACAGGAAGAACCCATTAATGAATAGCTACTAGATGAAAGTTCACCCTTTGGGGAAAATAAATTAAAAAACAGCTGACTTTTCCTTGACTGAAAAAAAAATTCTTTCAAAAATAAATTGGGAGAGATGGGCTCAACATTTGGGGAGTAGGTTGGGGATGTTCAACATCCCCTTGAAATTTCTTTGATTATTTTTATCGGTCCACAATAAGGAACTGCGAAGGAACGTGCCTTAGGTCACTTGATAGAATATATAAACAACGGGTGTTGGTATTCTGAGTGACCTGGGTGTCCTTGTACACAAATCACAGAAAGTTAACATGCAGGTACAGCAAGCAATTAGGAAAGCAAATGGTATGTTACCCTTTATTACAAAGGGATTGGAGTATAAGAGTAAAGAAGTCTTACTGCAATTATATAGGGCCTTGGTGAGACCACACCTGGAGTACTGTGTACAGTTTTGGTCTCGTTACCTAAGGAAGGATATACTTGCCTTAGAGGGCGTGCAACAAAGGTTTACTAGACTGATTCCTGGGATGAGGGGATTGTCTTCTGAGGAGAGATTGAGTAGACTAGGCCTATATTCCCCAGAGTTTAGAAGAATAAGAGGTGATCTCATTGAAACATATCAAATTCTTAAAGGGCTTGACAGGGTGGATGCTGGAAGGATGTTTCCCCTGGCTGGGGAGTCTAGAACTAGGGGTCACAGTCTCAGAATAAGTGGTCGGCCATTTAGGATTGAGATGAGGAGAAATTTCTTCACTCAAAGGCTTGTGAATCTTTGGAATTCTCTACCCCAGAGAGCTGTGGATGCTCAGTCAATGAGAATATTCAAGACAGAGATCGATAGATTTTTGAATACTAAGGGAGTCAAGGGATATGGGGATACTGCGGGAAGGTGGAGTTGAGGTAAAGGATCAGCCATGATCTTTTTAAATGATGGAGCAGGCTCGAAGGGCCGAATGGCCTACTCCTGCTCCTATTTCTTATGTTCTTATGTTCTTAAAACTGCACTTAAGTTCTTTGGCCTTTGGTAATTGGGTTTGTCCCTATGGCGAGAGTGCATGTTCCATATTAGGCCAACAGAAACTCTACTTATTTGGTTTGAAAACTCTTACAGTGATGGTTTCTGCATATGCCAAACATCTGCCTGACTTAAAAAAGTAAGGAAATGATCACAGATGTATTTCACATTTAGACTCAAGTTAATAAATGCATTGAAAGAAATACTGACAGTGGCAGATTTTCCCCAGATGCTAGCAGCAATCCAGATTTATTGGAATTGTTGTATGCGGTACACTGAGCTGCTTTATTGATTGGTATGTGGTCCCATTGTTTTTATTAGAAAAACATTGGTGAGAGAGTCTTTCATTGTTCAATTTGAACATTTGAACAAGAGAGAAATCCCACTGAGACACATTGATATAGCGTGAGGTTAATCCAGTTTAATTTCTAAGCATCCTAGAGTCTGCTCGCTTTTTGATGTGTTGCCATAGATTGCATCTTTTTAAATATTTGCGCTAATCCTACAAATTCACTGGTCTGATGTTATCCCACTGAAGGAGGAATGGAAAATTACTTTAGTTAGTAACTGTGCAGTGACAGAGGAAATTTAGTTTCCCCTGTCTGCAATTTGACACTTTAATTTATGGTTAATTTATATAATTTAAGATAATGATTTGTCAAACAGAATGATTCTGCTAGCTGATTGGTAAATTACTTACCTGTGCTTTATGGTCCCAAGAAATCAGTCGTTGGAAATTTGTGAAAATTGTACGTTCTCGTGCCATTACAGTAATCCTCATTATATCCTGCACAGTGACACCATTGCAGATAAGCAATGCACTCTGGCTGAAGTATAATTTATTTTCCAAACTGTAAGTAGTACTTTTAATCTGCTATTGTAATTTTTTGCAGCGAGTATAGTTATCAAAAGTGAAAGGCGATGGGGTGAAGTGACCACCTGTTACCAAGCCGCTGTAATATTACTTTATCTTACCAGTAATAGTTAGAGGGCAGTGTGGATTTTACTTCCTCCCATCGTAACCATAGAACAATTCCAATCCTGAATTGATCCTTACTTATCATGGGCCTTGTGATGGCTAATTATAGATTTGCTGGCTAGAAACCATTCAGAACCTTGAACCTGTACCACCATGCAAGGCCAGCATTTATTGCACATCCCTAATTGCCCTAGAGAAGGAGGTGGTGAGTCACCTTATACAACTGAGTGGCTTGTTAGGCCATTTCAGAGGGCAGTTAAGAGTCAACCACAATGCAAGGATGGCAGATTTCCTTCCCTAAAGGACATTAGTGAACCAGATGGGATTTTACAACAGTCCGGTAGTTTCATGGTCACCATTACTGATACTAGCTTTTTTTTAATTTCCAGATTTATTTCTTAACTGAATTTAAATTCCCCAGCTGCCGTAGTGGGATTTCAACTCATGTCTCTGGATCATTAGTCCAAGCCTCTGGATTACTAGTCCAGTGACATAGCCACTAATGCTACCGTACCTGATAGATCATGGTTGATCAGTACCTCAACTCCATTTACACGCCTTTGCTCCCTATCCCTTGATACTCTTACTTAACAAAAACCTAGCAATCTCAGTCTTGAAAATTTTAATTGACCCAGCATCCACAACCTTTTGGGGGACAGGGTTCCAGATTACCACTACCCTTTATGTGAAGAAGTGCTTCCTGATTTCACTCCTAAATAGCCTAGCTCGAAGTTTAAGATTATGCCCCCTTGTTCTGGATTCCCCCACCAGAGGGAATAGTTTCACTCTATCTACCCTATCAATTCCCATTATCATTTTAGATAAGATCACTCCTCAATCTTCTAAACTCAATGGAATACAAACCAAGTTTATGCAACCTGTCCTCATAATTTAACCCTTTAAGTTCAGTACTCCAGATAGGATCTGATCAAAGTTCTGTACAACTGTAGCATCACTTCCTCACTTTTGTATTCCACCCCCTTGAGATTAAGGCCAACCTTTTTGTTTACTATTTGTACCTAAGCACTGCCTTTTAGTGACTTGTGTACATGGAAATCTAAATCCCTTTTCTTCTTGGCAGCTCAAGGGGGGAGAAATTCAGTATCGCCCCATTTGGGGCGCAATTATCGGCCGGGCGCAAAGATTAGCGCCTGGCACTAATTATCGCCACCGACTGCAAACTTGACTTTTAGAGGTGATTGGAGCGCTAAATCAGGCGCTTCACACCTGTCTTAAGGCGCAAAGGCCGAGGAGCGAGGCGCTACCTCAGAGCGCTGGCGAAGCTCATGTAATGTCAGTCAGCAATGGAACACACACAATGGCACGGGCCAGTTCTTAAAGGGGATGGTTAATCTCACTTTCCATCCACATCCTGCTAATTGCAGCCTTGAATCTCGGCCTGGAGAGACCTGCACATCAAATCTGCTGGAAAGAACAATGGAGAGTACCAGACAAAGAGCTCAGAGTGCAGCCCCCACAATCTCTGCTAAATCGATACAAGGAATGGCAAATCAAAATGAACCTGCAAAGTGCTGCTCAGTACCCAAAACTCCTTCACACAACGTTGAAACTCTCCAGAAGTCTCTCTCTCTCTCTCTCTCTCTCAGAATGCGTAGTTCAAAAATGGCACCAACAATAAAAGGCAGGAAGCGGTCACCTTTAAATAGCGCTCCCCCTTTCCCTTCATGACTGCAGAACGCTCCACTCAAACTGTCGTTGCTAGCGTCAGGCGGTAAGGCAGGGGGCGCCACTCAATATCCGCTCCGGGCCGCAAAATGTCTAGTTAATTTCACGAGCAGCGCAAACTTCGCCGCGCCTGGGCCCTAGATGCTTTGCGCCCCATTAGCGCCCTCTTAAGGCGCTAACGGGAGGCGCAACCAACTGAATTTTTCCCCCAAGGTCTCTCACCCTTAAGAAAATATTCCACTTTGTCTTTCTCACATCCAAAGTTGATGACCTCACACTTTCCCACATTGAACTCCATCTGCCATAGTTTTGCCCACTCACTTGGTCTGCCTTACTAGCATTACTGTTTATTTATAGAAGCAATTGCTGCTATCAGAAATACTTCCACAGAAGTAAATGAGAAAAATTCTATGTATGGAACAAACCTGTACTCATCAGGATTGCTCTTGATAGTGAGTTGTCCTTTTTCAAATGTAGATTATAAATCAAGAGTAAATTAGTGTAAGTAGAGAATGGAAACATGGCCAATTTTTTTTAAAAAGGGAACGTACATTTTTATTCAAAAAGCGTTCATGTCATCTATGATCTTTAGACTGACACTTTAGTCGGGTAGGACTACTTCTGGGTTAATTTATGGCAATTTTGTTATAGGAATACTTATCCAACTGAGGAAGTTATATCATCAAAAATCATTAGCTTGCTTTACTTTATCACGTAGCAACTGATGCAGCAAAATTATGATTCTACTTTAAAATAGTTCAGCAAACAGGGTTATATGTATAAAAATTACCAGCAGTTTGATGGTTAACATGGCAAAAACATATTTCTTTAGCACCCAACCTTATTGTTTAGAACATTTAGAACAACTGAATATTTAAAAAAAAAAGATTTTTATATTTAATGTCTTTCATAATGACATTGTGGAAAAAACACGACTGTGGGGACTAGTTCAGAAGACTATTGCTGCCTTCTTTACATAGCGCATATGTATATTAAGTATTTAAAACCAACTTACATATAGGAAAACCTTTTACACAAGAATTACATAACATGTAATGCATCTTTAAAGCTTATGTGTATAGTATTGTTTATGCCAATCTACTGCACTGATTCACGCAGAGCCTTTCGGGTCGATTTTACCCAGAGCTGGTTTTGGACGGGCAGGGAGTGGGAGGTATTTTAACCTCATTTAAGTGCCGCTGGTCCACTTCCCGCCTGGAACAGGTGGGGAGAGGGCGCAGAGCAGCTGCCGGTAGAGGAAAATTGGGTGGCCCTTGTCCGCCTGCTGGCTTGCAAGTAAGTGGCGGGGAGGGGTATTTGGGAGGGTCTCGCGGGAGGGAGGCGTGGTTGTCCATTGTAGGAGAGGCCGCGACGTTCCTTGTGGAGCCTGGAGGAGCACAAAGGACATTTTTTGACTTTCTTGGAAGACCACCATACTTTCCATCAGCTGCCAACTTGCTACAGCCTGGTGGGAAAGCTGCGGTGGTTCACCTGCTCAGGCCCTGATTAAAATGCCACTAATGTAATAGGACCCCAATTTGCATGAAGTCACGAGGCCCACGTCTGCTTTAGGCGGGCACCTCATTCTCGTTTGAGATGGTGGGAAAGGGTTAAGTTCCGAGCGAGTAAATAGTCTGCTTGTTTTCAACTGCCCACAGAGCTAAAATTGACCCCATTATTCTTGTTACCTATGAAAAATAATTGTAATTTTTTTCCCCCTTATATAGTAAACATTCCGTTGCAGTGTTTGATATAAAAAGAAAATGACAACATGGACAGATACAGTGCCCCTCAAAAACCAAAAACTTTCTAACTGCGGGAAGGCATTTTTATTGTATGCTATGGCAGTAAACCCTGTTTGTCTCTTCAGTGGATTATATTACCTCCTTGTAAAAGGTAGAAGAAATACCAGCCCACAGTGATAATTTGGATCAATTGTTACTGATGTCTTTTATAGAACTCAATGGCCTTCAAGCCCAAGCAAAGTCAAAAAGTAAATGAAAATTGCTATCGTACAAAGATCAAATGGAATTACTAATGTAGGAATTCTACCATTAATAACATGTGAATGGAACTATTATGAATATTTATTAAAGGCTCAAATGTTGCATGTTAAAAAAGCAAAGCAGCACGACTTGTCCCCTTTTCAGGCTCATTATCTTGGTCCTAAGCTAGTGAAGTACTGTAAATGCAAATTCATACACCCACTTTATCTGCAGTAAGACCCAGTTTCCCTGGCAATACATGGCACAGGGATAGATTGATAGACTCACTATTGCAGCTGTTCCTTTACTTTCTTTCTTACTTTGATGAAGACATCAGGGTATATTTCCCGATCGGATTCACCCGATAAGTGGGCGTAAATTGTGCGATCCCAATTGAAAAATTGAAGCGTCATAATACCAGGTCTTTATTCTCTTTGGGGGAGAAATTCAGTATCGCCCCATTTGGGGCGCAATTATCGGCCGGGCGCAAAGATTAGCGCCTGGTGCTAATTATCGCCACCGACTGCAAACTTGACTTTTATCGCCCCTGGAGGTGATTGCAGCGCTAAATCAGGCGCTTCACACCTGTCTTAAGGCGCAAAGGCCGAGGAGCGAGGCGCTACCTCAGAGCGCTGGCGAAGCTCATGTAATGTCAGTCAGCAATGGAACACACACACAATGGCACGGGCCAGTTCTTAAAGGGGATGGTTAATCTTGCTTTCCATCCACATCCTGCTCATTGCAGCCTTGAATCTCGGCCTGGAGAGACCTGCACATCAAATGTGCTGGAAAGAACAATGGAGAGTACCAGGCAAAGAGCTCAGAGTGAAGCCCCCACAGTCTCTGCTAAATCGATACAAGGAATGGCAAATCAAAATGAACCTGCAAAGTGCTGCTCAGTACCCAAAACTCCTTCACACAACGTTGAATCTCTCCAGAAGTCTCTCCCTCTCTCTCTCAGAATGCGTAGTTCAAAAATGGCACCAACAATAAAAGGCAGGAAGCGGTCACCTTTAAATAGCGCTCCCCCTTTCCCTTCATGACTGCAGAACGCTCCCCTCAACCTGTCGTTGCTAGCGTCAGGCGGTAAGGCAGGGGGCGCCACTCAATATCCGCTCCGGGGCGATACCGGGGCGTTGCGCACTCGAGTGACGTCATGATCTGCCGGCGCAGGAGATCGTGGCGGTAGTGTTTAGCGCCGCCGCAAAATGTCTAGTTAATTTCGCGAGCGGCGCAAACTTCGCCGCGCCTGGGTGCTAGATGCTTTGCGCCCCATTAGCGCCCTCTTAAGGCGCTAACGGGAGGCGCAACCAACTGAATTTTTCCCCCTTTGTGTATTGTGCACATTTTGTGGCTGAAACAGGCATGAGTCTCATTGTAATATTTAAATGAATTTAGGCAATGTATTTTCGATGTGCACCCAATTTTCTGATGCTCCAGTGTGTATTACTCTGATTGATCTTCACACCTGTGTATAATGGATGCCAGGGATTACTTGGGAATGAGCTGCATATGTCAGCACCAGAGGTGTTCTTTGTCCACCTGCTGGTACCTTTACACCCACATCTAGAGACATAGGTGCACGTACCTCGCTTTGTCACAAGAAGAGTGCATGTGGAGACTCAAATTCCTAAGAGAGGCTGTGACAGATCTGATGGCACAAGTACAATGTATGAAGGCCTAATTAACCCTAATTATGAATGGTTATTTGGAAGCATCGCAATCACAGTATGTCATCCTTTGCGTATTACTGCATGAAAGAAGGCATTGCAGCGTGAACAAGAGCCAACAAGATCTGATTGACAGACCCACCATGATGCCACCAACCACAACTGGTACACATTACCTTGCAATGAGCTTTCACAGGCTCCTGGTCAGCAGAGAGCCAGATGTAGAGTAATGCCATTTGCTGCAAGGACACTGCAGCAAGCATGCAGCATAGAGATGGCACTGTCAGTTATAGTGATGGTCAGCTGTGGCCAGAAACCAGCTTCCACCTCATTCCAGGCATGCTGACCTATGGAGATGGTATCCTGCAGTGGCAAACAAGGTCATCTTTCTTGCAGCCACCTCGTGCAATTTCAGCAGCTATCAAACAGGGGTTGGTTGCTGAGCTGCTCAATTACTTGCCTACAGATTCCATTTCACTTTATTTTTGTCTGTCACTTGTTACACCGTTCTCCTTTCAGCCTTGGCAAAAGACTGCCAATGGGTCACAATGGGCTGGATTTTGAATGACCCATGGAGTCGGGTTTGGAGGCGTGTGGGGGGTTAAATTTACGGGGTCGGGGTTTCCGACCCCATCCCGACTCCATCCCGCCTCCACGCAATTTTGACAGAATCAGTCGCGGGGTTACCGACTCCGTCCCGCCTTCAAGAGGCGGGAGAGGCCATTAAAGCCCTTAACAAGCTCTAAATTGGCTCTGTAATGCCATTTTGAAACGCTGTAGCTAGTTTAACCCTCTTCTGACGTGAAGTACGCCTGTTGTGAAACACTCCAGTGAAACCTGGCGGGAGCACAAGTGGATAGCTGACTATCGGCTGCAGGCCCACTATTACAACGGAGATGTGATGAAGGTAGGTAGTAGTAGTATTAGGTGTGAACGTCGCCTCTGACGCTGATGCATTGAATGTATTCAGAGACTGTCTGGGAGGACTTGCTTGGCAAAAAAATTCTGTCTCTCTCTCTGTCTCTCTCTGTCTCTCTCTCTCTCTCTCTCCCCCCCCGCCTTTTTGCATCCAGGTCCACTCACATCAAAAGCCAGGCAAGGCAAGTCCTCTCTCACCAACAGTCTCTGAGACTAGGCAGTCAGCAATGATGACATCAGCAGAGGCGACTTTCAGACTGAAAACACTAATTAGGTCATGGGTTCCCACATGCTCCAACTCAATTGCCCAATTAAATGACAATTGCATCAGGCATCCACATTAATCTGGAGTCGGGGGGGAAACACGAAATGCGGATTACACGACCCCAAGACAAAATCCAGCCCAATGTCTTTTTAGCTGTTCCAAAAGCTGTAAGAATTTTAGGCCACCTTTTCTGCACTTCCTTTAAGTGCCTACGGGGGAAAAATTGAGTCGCGCCCCATTTGGGGCGCTAACTTCGCCGGGGCGCTACTTTTAGCGCCCCCGCAGCCGATTTTCCCAGGTAGCGCCCCGAGAGGGAGGAGGGGTGCTACTGGAAGCGCCCCGCATCCCTCTTGGGGCGCTGTGAGGCAATATCGCGGCGCTATGTGCCGCGGTACTGCAGGCCTTCCTCCCCTTATTAAAGGGGAGGGGCCTGGCGCAGCGCGTCCCGGCGCCCAGCTGGGCCACCAGGGAGCGGGAGTGCCGGCAAACAAGCCCAGCACTCAAGAGGAGTGCCGGGCTCATGGAGAGCAGCCGGCACCCCGTGGGGGGGCTTCACGGGGGCTGGGGACAGCAACGGGGACAGGTGCTGGCAGGCGGCCAGCAACAAAAATAGCCACCCGCCACCTCCCATTTAACTAGTGCCGCCCCGGCTGCAGGTAGGCCCCCCTGACCCCGTCGGACATAGCGTCCGGCGGTAAGTCAGGGGGCGCTACCGAAGATCGCGGCCGGGGCACGAGCGGGGCGCTGCTGAATTTCGCGGCAGGCGTTGGCAGCGCCGCGCCGGGCGCTAGTTGCTTTGCGTCCCGTTAGCGCCCTCCTTAGGGCGCTAACAGGAGACGCAAAGCAACCGAATTTTTCCCCCTACATCCCTTTAAATCTTATCTGAATTGCAATTTTCCAGTCTCGACATTAGGCAAATGACCAAAGCTACATCTGGAGCTATGAATAATTATAATAATGCACTGATCATGGAAAATTGTCTGCAATCAGCACACTACACTCTATCCATTGACCAAATGGCACCTGTACCGGAAAATCTAGGCTATTGACTCCTTGCTGAATACTGTACCCTGGATGCTGAGCACCGTCCAGTCTCTTCCCAAGTGGCTAACCTTTAATTTTGAACAACATTAATGAGTATTGACAGTATCCAATAGGTGACATCACAGCAGGGTTCAATCTTTTACACACCTGACATCTATACACATGTACTTTCCAGCTGGAGTCAAGGGAGAGCATTTAGGAGTAGAACTCTTGCTGATTTTAGGGGCACTGAGGTCAATAGAAGCATCGCTATTATTACCCTGGTTGAGATTTGCTAAGTCAGCACACACCAGGCATCAAACATGGGACCTTGCTGGCCTGTACTTATCAACTGCATGCTCATTTACTCGATCCTGGACTACCATAGAAATGAAAACATTTGCCATTTGAGCTTGTACTCTGCTAAATAATGCTGTTAATTTAATCCCTTTCTCTCCCAAAAAGAAAACCTGCAGGTGTTGAAAGCAGCAAATATTGTAGGAGGCCTTCAAATAATTTAAAGAGCTATGGAAGTAGCTCTTTACTTTAACAAAATTAAGGCACTTGAAAGAAACAGATATCAGTTGAACTGAACTGTAAAGTATCCATTAACTTTAACAAGAAATTTCCTAGTCCAAGTAACTGCATGGTAGAATATATTGCATGTGAAACAGCTCCACGTTATTTCCCTAGCCACATGTAATTATAAAAGCTTGTCCATATAGTCCTTGAAATACAGCAACAATGAACTTTTCAGCTTTTTTCCTCAGGGCAATACTTAATACAAAAGATGGTACTTAAAGGAGAAGGGCAACTGAGCACTTCCAGTATGAAGTTGAGTACTTCACAAAAGAGAGGGGCGATGCACATTGTAGTTAAAGAGGAGGAGTGTGAAACATTAGATGAGATAAACATAGTGAGAGAGGAAGTATTAAGGGGTTTAGCATCTTTGAAAGTAGATAAATCGCCAGGCCTGGATGAAATGTATCCCAGGCTGTTAAGAGAAGCAAGGGAGGAAATAGCGGAGGCTCTGACCATCATTTTCCAATCCTTTCTGTCTACAGGTGTGGTGCCAGACGATTGGAGGACTGCTAACGTTGTACCATTGTTTAAAAAGGGAGAAAGGGATAGACCGAGTAATTACAGGCCAGTCAGCCTAACCTCAGTGGTGGACAAATTATTGGAAAAAATTCTAAGGGACAGTATTAATCGTCATTTAGAAAGGCACGGATTAATCAAGGACAGTCAGCATGGATTTAGAGAAGGTCATGTCTGACTAACTTGATTGAATTTTTTGAGGAGTTAAAAAGGAGGATCGATGAGGGTAGCGCGTTTGATGTAGTCTACATGGATTTTAGCAAGTTTTGACAAGGTCCCACATGGCAGACTGGTCAGAAAAGTAAAAGCCCATGGGATCCAAGGGAAAGTAGCCAGTTGGATCCAAAATTGGCTCAGTGGCAGGAAGCAAAGGGTGATGGTCGATGGGTATTTTTGTGACTGGAAGGCAGTTGCCAGTGGGGTTCTGCTGGGCTCAGTACTAGGTCCCTTGCTTTTTGTGGTATATATCAATGATTTAGACTTCAATGTAGGGGGCTTGATTAAGAAGTTTTCAGATGATACAAAAATTGGCTGTGTGGTTGATAGTGAGGAAGCACGCTGTAGACTGCAGGAAGATATCAATGGACTGGTCAGGTGGGCAGAAAAGTGGCAAATGGAATTCAATCTGGAGAAATGTGAGGTAATGCATTTGGGGACGTTGGGGAGGGCAAACAAGGCAAGGGAATACACAATAAATGGTAGGATACTGAGGAGTGTAGAGGAACAGAGAGACTTTGGAGTGCATGTCCACAGAACCCTGAAGGTAGCAGGACAGGTAGATAAGGTGGTTAAGAAGGCATATGGGATACTTTCCTTTATTAACCAAGGCATAGAATACACGAGCAGGGAGGTTATGCTTGAACTGTATAAAACACTAGTTAGGCCACAGCTAGAGTACTGTGTACAGTTATGGTCACCACATTACAGGAAAGATGTGATTGCACTAGAGAGGGTACAGAGGAGATTTACGAGGATGTTTCCAGGACTGGAGAATTTTAGCTATGAGGAAGGATTGGACAGGCTGGGGTTGTTTTCTTTGGAACGGAGGAGGCTGAGGGGAGATTTAATTGAGGTGTATAAAATTATGAGGGGCCTAGATAGAGTGGATAGGAAGGACCTATTTCCCCTAGCAGAGAGGTCAATAACCAGGGGGCATAGATTTAAAGTAATTGGTAGAAGGATTAGAGAGGAGTTGAGGAGACCTTTTTTCACCCAGAGGGTGGTGGGGGTCTGGAACTCACTGACTGAAAGGGTGGTAGAGGCAGAAACCCTCATCACATTTAAAAAGTACTTGGATATGCACTTGAAGTGCCGTAATCTACGAGGCTACGGACCAAGAGCTGGAAAGTGGGATTAGGCTGGATAGATTGTTGCAAAGGCCTTCTACATGACAATATAATGAAACAGGGCTGTTATACTAAAAGTACTTGCACCAAATCCAACTTGTTACACTATTTTATTTACTTTTATTTAATTTATATCTTTCTATATATTGTTACTGACTTTTGTTGTTCCTGTGATTGCTGGTTTTTTTTCCATTGATTCTTTTATGCTGTCGGACATATATTCAGATTAAACTCCTGACTGTATGGTTGGAACTGCTCTCTGGACTTACGTGTTTCTCTGAGTTGGACTTTATTTGACAATAGCTGCAGTTCTTTTTCCATGTTTGTATGTGTCCACTTGATACTGCTCAGCAATCTGGCAATGTTTAGTGGCTGAAAGTAGTGATAAATGGGCTATTTTTTGTGCGTCTTGTAATGTGGCCATGGAACAATTAAAATTCCTGAAATAGTTCTGCATGTGAGATCATCTAGAGAGTGTGAGGTTGTTACCCCCTTAAAACCTGTCATCCTGAACCGTTTGTATTTCTAAGCGTAATATGAATGTATACATTATGCAATAAAAGATCATTTATTGCCATTAAAGCCTTGAACAGCATCAAGCATGAAATTCTTTTGCAAAAGCATTATAGTAGAAAATCCTAGAATCTTAACAATGTCAATCACTATGTAGATTTAAATTCTAATTCACTCCTAGTAATATCAAATATCTATAATATCATATATAAGATTAGCTGCACATAATCCTGTTTTCCGGGCACTGCAAAGTGTTTTACAGTGGAAGAAAAAGCCTATTTCAGTAATCGTTTCCAGTTGGTATTAGTGGTGTTAGACATAATTTTTAGGGGTGACATCTAGACAACCATTACAGCTAGTTTCTCACTAAAGTACTGTAAGAGCAGACCTAATCACAATGATGCTTGGCACAGAGGACTTTTCTCTACAGTGTGACTTCTTTCAGATGCAGTGCACTTAGTAGTGGAATAAAAATAGATCTATTTCTGTTACTTTCTCTGTGTGACACTGGCAAATCTCCATGTCAGTTACTGAACGCATCCTGCTGTAGGCTGACATGGGCTGCTTCATTTATCAGGGGAGTTGTGAAGGGAGCCAACAGCAGCAGCAGAATTGTATTCCACCACAATCTGTAACCTCATGGCCCGGCATATCCCTCACTCTACCATTACCATCAAGTCAGGGGACGAACCCTGGTTCAATAAGGAGTGTAGAAGACCATGACAGGAGCAGCACCAGGCGTACCTAAAAATGAGGTGCCAACCTGGGGAAGTTGCAACACAGGACTACATGCATGCTAAAAAGCGGAAGCAGCATGCTATAGACAGGGCCATGCGATCCCACAATCAATGGATCAGATCAAAGCTCTGCAGTCCTGCCACATCCAGTCGTGAATGGTGGTGGACCATTAAACAACTAACGGGAAGAGGAGGCTCCATGAATATCCCCATCCTCAATGATGGTGGAGCCCAGCACGTGAGTGCAAAAGACAAGGCTGAAGCATTTGCAGCCATCTTCAGCCAGAAGTGCCGAGTGGATGATTCATATCGGCCTCCTCCCAAGGTCCCCACCATCACAGAAGCCAGTCTTCAGCCAATTCGATTCACTCCACGTGATATCAAGAAACGGCTGCGCGCACTGGATACAGCAAAGGCTGTGGGCCCCGACAACATCCCGGCTATCGTGCTGAAGACTTGTGCTCCAGAACTAGCCGCGCCTCCAGCCAAGCTGTTCCAGTACAGCTACAACACTGGCATCTACCCGACAATGTGGAAAACTGCCTAGGTATATCCTGTCCACAAAAAGCAGGACAAATCCAATCTGGCCAATTACCGCCCCATCAGTCTACTCTCAATCATCAGCAAAGTGATGGAAGGTGTCTTCGACAGTGCTATCAAGCAGCACTTACTCACCAATAACCTGCTCACTGATGTCCAGTTTGGGTTCCGCCAAGACCACTTGGCTCCAGATCTCATTACAGCCTTGGTCCAAACATGGACAAAGGAGCTGAATTCTGAGGTGAGGTGAGAGTGCCTGCCCTTGACATCAAGGCAGCATTTGACCGAGTGTGGCATCAAGGAGCCCTAGTAAAACTGAAGTCAGTGGGAATCGAGGGGGAAACTCTCCACTGGCTGAAGTCATACCTAGCACAAAGGAAGATGGTTGTGGTGGTTGGAGGTCAATCATCACAGCCCCAGGACATCGCTGCAGGAGTTCCTCAGGGCAGTGTCCTACGCCCAGCCATCTTCAGCTGCTTCATCAATGACCTTCCCCCCAACATAAGGTCAGAAATGGGGATGTTTGCTGATGACTGCACAGTGTTCAGTGCCATTCGCAACTCCTCAGATAATGAAGCAGTCCATGCCCGCATGCAACAAGACCTGGACAATATTCAGGCTTGGGCTGATAAGTGGCAGGTAACATTCACGCCACACAAGTGCCAGGCAATGACTATCTCCAACAAACGAGAGTTTAACCACCGGCCCTTGACATTCAATGGCATTACCATTGCCAAATCCCGCACCATCAACAATGGGGGTCACCATTGACCAAAAACTTAACTGGACCAGCCACATAAATACTGTGGCAATAAGGCTAGTTATTCTGCAGTGAGTGTCTCACCTCCTGACTCCCCAAAGCCTTTCCACCATCTACAAGGCACAAATAAGGAGTGAGATGGAATACTCTCCACTTGCCTGGATGAGGGCAGCTCCAACAACACTCAAGAAGCTCGACACCATCCAGGACAAAGCAGCCCGCTTAATTAGCAACCCATCCACCACCCTAAACATTTATTCCCTCCACTACCGGCGCACTGTGGCTGCAGTGTGTACCATCTACAAGATGCACTGCAGCAACTTGCCAAGGCTTCTTCGGCAGCACCTCCCAAACCCGTGACCTCTACCACCTAGAAAGACAAGGGCAGCAAGCGCATGGGGACACCACCACCTCCATGTTCCCCTCCAAGTCACACACCATCCTGACTTGGAAGTATATTGCCATTCCTTCATCGTCGCTGGGTCAAAATCCTGGAACTTCCTAACAGCACTGTGGGAGTACCTTCACCACATGGACTGCATCGGTTCAAGATGGCGGCTCACCACCTCCTCATCAAGGACAATTAGGGATGGGCACTAAATGCTGGCCTTACCAGTGACGCCCACATCCCATGAACGAATAAAAAACAAGCTGAATACTGTAGAATCATCAACCTGACCTTCAGACAGATGAAAGGTCATTGATAAACCAGATAAAGATGGTTGCAAGTGGTGTCTTGGGTCTGTGATGATTGGCCAGTGCCAGCCAAGACCATCATCCTGTATGTTCAGGTAAGATTTCAGCCACTAGCGGGGTTTCCCATTGACATCAGTTTTGCTTGGGCTCCTTGATGCCATCTGAAGCCTTAGTCTGGAATCAATGTTGAGAGAATTCCCAGGCCCATGTCCACCCAATTGTATACTACTGTGCCCCCGTGTCTGGTTGGTCTATCTTATTGGTGGGACAGGATGTATCCAGGGATGATGGCGGAGAAATCTGGGATGTTAGATAAAAGATACGACTCTAAGAGTACGATTATGCCAGGTTATTGCTTGACTAGTCTGTGGTAGAGCTCTCCCAACTTGGGAACCAGTCGCCAGATGTTGGTGAGGAAAAGGTTGCAGGATGGACAGGGCTGGAATTGCCTGAGTCTTGTCTTGAACTGATGCCTAGGCCGTTGCAAATAGATCTGTCTGATATTTCTCTTCTTTTTCTGTTTTGTAGCAGTTGCTTTACAATTGAGTGGCTTGCTAAGCCACTTCAGAGTGCATTATTGTGGGATCGAAGTTGAAAACTACAACAACAACAACAACTTGTATTTATATAAACCCCCCCCGCCCAAGATATTCGCATGACATTTTATTGTCTGGTATTTTAGTGAAGGTATTAACTCAATTAAAATAAATGGGTTATGCTTGAGTTAAAATAACAAACAGGGGAATGACATACAAACCTGCTAAATATTCGTCTCCTAATATCAGCAACAGTCATATCTGTGCAATAGTTCAAGAGGCTAGTTAAGAACACCAGCAGAAACCAAAAAAGAAGCTCCTTTATGCTGATACTCACAGTGACAAGTCCCAGTTGTGATTTTATGCCATTCTGCACACCTTCCAATAAGGGAGTGATCTGTCATTATGCTGATTAGTGGAATCTTAACTGATTTGATATATATGTACAGGAAACTTTCGTTTATCCGGCACCGACGGGACCGGCGTGGTGCCGGTTGATCGAAAGTGCCGGATTACAGAGAGGTATACTTACCAAGGTACGAGAGCCCCGTACACGGCCACAGGCTGAACAATTGGGACCCGGAGAGGGAAGGTAAACGAGACTCCGGCTTTTTCCTCCGTGGCGGCGACAGGTCGGAGTCGGAAGAACGTTGACCCCCCTTTCGTGGGGGCGAAAGGTCAGAATCGGGGTCTTGTCTGTATAATAAAACTTACCTGATTTTTGCCGGTTAAGCGAGAATTCCGGATATTAGGGTGCCGGATAAACGAAAGTTTCCTGTATAAAGAAAAACCAACAGTTTTAGGGTAATTTAGCATTCATTTGAATTTGCTTCTGCAAAATGACTGTTAGTCATAAGATACTTAGCAAGTGGCTGCGTATGAAACAAGTGTGTTAATAAGGTGATATGAAAAATTGCTACTGTTAGGGTTAAAAAAAATTAAAATTGGGCTTTCCACACAGGAGGCTTTGCTGCATGCTTATATTAATTGGATTTAAACTTCTAATTTGATTCCGCGTTTTTACATCTGGCTGTGTGATTCACAGTCGACTGATAGACTGCCTTTTCAGATATGACCTGTGTGCTCTGCTCAAAGCTACCCAATTCCCAGGCATCTTCATGACAAGACCTGACCCACAACTAAAGCACAATATTCCTAACCTGCTATAGATACGTTGTACAACAGCTGCCTTAAGAGTTTTAATGGACTTGCCTTGTCACTAGCTCTCTGTGTTTCCCTATTTATAACTACAGTATATGGAAAATACAGATAACTTATTAGGTTACTAGAGGATCGGCCTCCTGCTGGGGAGTTTGTTTAGAAGCCTGTTCTTTTCATTGGTCAAATTGTACTGGTTGTCATGCTCAACACTTCCTGGCTCCATGGTGCGCACACAATGAATGTGATCAACAGATGTGGCAGGTACCAAGCAATAGTCATTCACTTCAGAGTTAACAGTTTATGAAGGAGTCCAGTAAGAAAGATTAGACTATAATGATCGCTACTAATGTCTCCACCAATTCCTTTTTGCATGAAATACTGGGCATCCTGATTTATACAATATTTTGTTATGGTGTATCCTTCCTTTCAACAGTTTATGGAAGAGTTTTTTCTGGAAGTGAAAAGCTTCAGAGGCAAAAATGTAAGTGTCAAATGCTCCACTGATGCTAGTAAGTGACTATTGTAGCTGCTTGTTTAAGACTAAAGTTTTGTTTCCTTTGTATTATTGACCATAAGACGTTGGTTGCATTTTTGTGTCTGGTGGCTTTTTTTTAATTACAAGGTTATTCTATAATGTCAGTACTTATACAAGTGGTGATGAACAGGTTTAAAATGTAGCTTGTTCAGATATAATGCCCACTACTGATTTGGATTGTTTTTACTAGATGTTGTGAAATGTTAGTAGTGTAAGAAATCAGTTAATGATTAAAGGTATGTGTAAAAGCTTTTGCAGTATGCTGTTGCTGAAAAGTAACACTGCTGCATGACTTAAAACTGAATAGTCATAACTTTTAAAAGTACTACAATCTGCACCTTAAGAAGCCTCTTAATGGAAGTGTCTTAATTATTCTCCCCTCCCAATTTATTTTTAACATTTTATGGTTCCCTCATCTCTCATCGTGTAAGATACTATTCTAGACCGTAGGTTTACAAACTGGGGTCCCAGGACCAATGATTTTTTTCGTGCACGGTCCCTTTAACTGGTGCCCGGCCCACTCAGATTTTCACGCATGCAATTCTTCCATATAAAAGCCGGTGAGTGGCCTGCTGTGCGGCCTTGCAGCTTAGCGGGAACGTTGCCCAGGACTCTAGGGGTCCACAGGTCAATTAGATTTCTATTTTTGTCTGTTTTGTTGACTTAATGGCACATTATTTCTGTTGCTGTATAGTAATCAATCATTTAGGCAATCATAACACTATGGGGGGGAAATTCGGTGTCACCCCTTTTGGGGTGGTAACGTCGCTGGGGCACAAATTTTAGCACCCCAAAAAAATTAGCGCCCCTCCACCTGAAATTCAGCTGTAGCGCCCCAAGCAGGAGGCGGGGCGCTACTGGAAGCGCTCCACCTCCTTCTTGGGGCGCTACAACTGAATATCACAGCGCTACATGCAACAGCGCCACGCGTGTAGGCACGTAACGCTGCGTCATTGCAGGCCTCCCTCCCCTGATTAAAGGGGAGGGGCCCTGCTAGACCACCGGGGAGCGGGGTGCTGTGAAAACAGCCTGGCACACAAGAGGAGTGCCGGGCTGAGCGTTCGTTGCCGGCACCCCGAAGAAAAAAGGGAAAGGGGGCAGGTGCTGGCAGTCGGCCAAAAAAAAATGGCCGCCTGTCACCTGCCCTTTAAGTAGCGGCGCCACGGCTGCAAAAATGCCCTCTGACCCTGTCGGACATATCATCCGGCGATAGGTAAGGGGTCGCAAGCGGGGCGCTGTGCACGGCGGTGACGTCATCGTCAGCGGCGCCGTACCGCGGGGCGCAACCGGCTACCACCGCTGCTAACCTCCCGCTGAATTTCATGGGAGGCGTTAGCGCCACCACGCCCAGGCGCTAGGGAATTTGCGCCCCGTTAGCCAGGGGCACTAATGAGAGGCGCAAATCAAACCAATTTTCCCCCCTATGTTCCTTTGGGTAGGCAACACTGTATTTTGGAAGTTAGGGGTGTTCCAGGAGTGTGTCAATACTTACAGCTGTTTCTTCACACAGAAAAGTTGAAAACCACAGTGGAGAAATTGGAACCTATTGCACTGTTTTTCGGGCACAGAAAGGGGACAAAAAGCACCAATTTCCCCTGCTGTCTCCCACGTCCCAAGGGCGTGTGAAATACATTCAATGCCATGTTGGGTTGGGTGATATACAGGTAAAATTGAGAGGTCGCACAACACCAGGTTATAGTCCAACAGTTTTATTTGAAATCACAAGCTTTCGGAGCTATCGATCGCCCCTTCCTCAGGTGAAGTAGTAAAGAAATACAGACTCGACAAAGCATATATAGATAGAGAACAATGCATGTATACCTTACAATTGCAGACAACTAAATTAAATCATCCTGACTATCTGCCGAGGTGTGATAAAGTTAATCAGGTCAGCCAGGAAGGTACCACATCAAAGACATAGCAAGATACAACTGAGACAATGAGGTGGAGTCGCAGGGGGTCTAACGTGTCAAAAGCTGCCGTCTGTATGTAAAACGATAAGCTGTAAAAATGTTTTACTTTTTTACTGGGAAAATTTTTACTTTTTTACTGGGAATCACATCTGTGAACAAGCCAACGACGACTCGAGTCCGGATCACGTCATGTATCGTGACATAAACCCAAGATCCCGGTTGAGACCATCTTCATGAGTGCGGAACTTGGCTATCAGTTTCTGCTCGATGATTTTGCGCTGTCGTGTGTTCCTAAGGTTGCCTTGGAGAACGCTTACCCGCAGATCCGAGGCTGAATGTCCTTGACTGCTGAAGTGTTCCCCGACTGGGAGGTAACAATCCTGCCTGGTGATTGTTGCGCGGTGCTCGTTCATACGTTGTCTCAGTGTCTGCATGGTCTCGCCGATGTACCATGCCGCGGTGCATTCTTTCCTGCAACGTATGAGGTAGACAACGTTGGCCGAGTCACATGAGTATGTACCATGTACCTGGTGGGTAGTGTCCTCACGTGTGATGGTGGTATCTGTGTTGATGATCTGGCATGTCTTGCAGAGTTTGCCGTGGCAGGGTTGTGTGGTGTCGTGGTCGCTGTTATCCTGAAAGCTGGGTAATTTGCTGCGAACGATGGTACTTCTGAGGTTAGGCGGCTGTTTGAAGGCAAGTAGTGGAGGCGTGGGGATGGCCTTAGCGAGGTGTTTGTCGTCATCGATGACATGTTGAAGGCTGCGAAGAACATGGCGTAGTTTCTCCGCTCCGGGGAAGTACTGGACAACGTAGGGTACCCTGTTGGTTGTGTCCCGTGTTTGCCTTCTGAGGAGGTCTATGCGATTTTTCGCTGTGGCCCGTCGGAACTGTCGATCGATGAGTCGAGCGTCATATCCCGTTCTTACGAGGGCGTTTTTCAGCGTCCGTAGGTGTCCATCGCGTTCCTCCTCGTCTGAGCAGATCCTGTGTATTCGCAGGGCTTGTCCATAGGGGATGGCTTCTTTAACGTGGTTAGGGTGGAAGCTGGAGAAGTGGAGCATCGTGAGGTTGTCCGTGGGCTTGCGGTAGAGTGAAGTGCTGAGGTGTCCGTCTTTGATGGAGATTCGTGTGTCCAGGAATGAAACCGATTCTGAGGAGTAGTCCATGGTGAGTTTGATGGTGGGATGGAACTTGTTTATGTTATCGTGTAGATATACAGGTAACCCAGGCAGCCGCCTAAACAGGTGTTAATATTAAAACAGATGTTAATAAGAGGCCTAACTTAGGTCCTCTGCTGGAAATTTTTTAGGACTGAGCATACACTCCGCTCAGGTTTTTGGGTTCTTCAGGGGCCTAACCAGTGGTCTTTAAAGGGACGGCAGGAGGCCATCACCAAAAGGTAAGTATTTTTGTTTAAATGTAGCTTCATGTAGAGCCAGGGGAGCATGAGGGCTCCTTCCGGTTCCACGGCACTATTGCCCCAGGACTTAGCTGAGGGCCGCTGCCGGTATAGCAGCCAGCCCATATTGGTCTTCTTGGCGTCCGCAACTCACTGTAATATGCTAATGAGGACCGAGGCCTAATTTCGGTCAAGCCTCCAGATTTTGGCACCCACTTCCAGCGTGCTGACCTTTCTGCGCCCGAAAACGAGGCAAAATTAATTTCTAACCCCACTCACCAGTGTGACACCAGCCACTAGGAAGTAGACATGAGCAGCTTGGGTTGATTTGACCTCTTAAGTAGGAAAAACTACCTAGTCCCTCCATTTGCCAATCCTACCAAAGCATAGTCAAAACTGAGAGATTGTGTGTACAGCATCATAGCATGAGGAATGTGACAAATAAGGAGTTTCCTCTCATTTTTAATTGTAACGAAGTGAATATATATTTTAATATCTATTATGAGCAGAGCTGGTCAGTTTAAATTTATATTACTGAAAGCTTTTGGTATCTAGGTGACCTAGAATTGGCATTCTGCAGGTGTGGCTAGAAATTGCAGTGCAAGGAAATGTAGGTTCATAGACAACCCAGACACATATAGCTACTTGACACCAGTTGGCCTTGATATATTAAAACCTTTTAATTACAAAACCATTAGTGTCAATCAAACCAGGAACACTTCTTACGATCTATCTGCTTAATTATCAGTCTGTTCAATCTGGTTGATTGTTAGCTTGTTACCTTGGTTAGCTGGAAATAGACAAACTGAGACTTGCTTTGTACCTTTGAACCCCACTGTGAGTGCCAGTTTATTTGTTTGCATAAAGAAAATTCTGATTCCTTTTTCCTGTGAATAGATGAAAGACTTGAACTCAAATCACCTAGTTATCATGGCAGGGCAATGATTGATGACTCCATACCCTCTCTCTCTCTTTCCTAGTTCTATCTCCTATCACCGTATCACAGCTCACGTGGAGCTGGTTCTCACGGAGCTCTGTGGGCCATTACAAGTACCTACATATAAGTGGTCACAGTAGGGACACCACTCTCCGTTTAGTATTTTCAGTGAAGTGCCATATCATTTGTTATTTTTTGCAGAGGAAGGCCCATGAGTTACAAGTGCAAGCTATTAAGCCATGTTGGAAAGACTCCATTTCCCACAAGACCTTTGCTATGGATAAAAGTTAAAACCTATGCCAGAAAATAACCATGTAAGAAATTGTCACTTATAATTTGTCAAAGTTCATAACACGTTTTAGCATTACCAAGCTATGCCAGTGTATAAGTAACCTCTACCTCCTTTCAGATTTTAAAAATGCATTATTGCTTATTTTATTGTTGAGAACCAGATTTTCCCTATTTTGGTGTATTTTTCTTAAACTTTTTTTCTTGGTCTTTGCCCAACTATCAGCAGGAAGTTGACCTGTTCCGAGGGCTCTGCCAATATCATTCTGCAGCTGGCTACTATAAGAGGTGGTGAGAACAACCTGGGTTTCTTGCTTGCAATTTTACCTCTACACCTGGGGCAAAGTGCTCAGCCTCTGCTGGACATCTCTCCATAGTGACACTGCTAAGGTTGGCAACCCAGTGTGTGGAGACTCATGGGTGCAAACCCATCTACCACTGCATTGTCTCTAATAAGAATATTAAAACCTCAGAAAAAGCCATTCAAACCTTTCGTGTACAGGACAAATTTAGATCCATGTACAGGAGACATTCAGTCTAGTTTCATCTCCCTAATACCTTAGCAGACCTCGATGTTTCCATAATGTAGAGTCAGATACCTCACTATCCAGTACCTATGTGATTTTCTGTATTATGTGCTCATATTTTGCATGGTCATGCTACACATTTCAGGACATCAGTAGTGTCAAATTACGTCATAAATATCTTTGGCATTTACAACATCTCCTCTCTTCAATAAAATGTGTGCATCATGAATAAATTCAGCAGTATAATTTTGTATACCCCAAACCTTTTTTTATCAGCAGCAGTCTGTGTTTTCCAGATGCATGTATTCTGCTGTAGTCTTTTTTTTAACCAGCTACAAAGCATTTACTGCTTTTTTTCTTCAAACCTGCCTATTTCCAAAGAATTTGGACCCTGAAAATCCATGGGGCACAATCCCAATGTTTACACCATAATCAGTGCCAGTGACCTCCAGCATGACCCCACTGGAGTTTGTGGGCTCAGTGGGAGGGGACCTCATTTGTATGGGGCCAGTGGGCACCTAAGCCATTATGGGAACATTTCCTGTGCCCGCCTGCCCCATATGACCAGAAAGTCTGATGACTACCCATCATTGGGCAGGGTGGGTGGGCAGGACCCCTCTGCTGAGACCACATCCATCCTCCTGTGTAAGGAGGCCAATACAGATTTTGACATTTTTTAAACAATTTTTTAAACATTTATTCGGGTTCCAGGCTGCTCCTCTTGCATGGGCTTCCTGGCGAGGCCCACTTATGCCCACCTGATATGCCTTACCTCTCTTGGTGTGCTGGCCTCCAGTACCACACTGGGTCCCTTCAGAGCTGGGGAAATGGGAATTCTTGGCATAGGGATTAAACCCTCCTAGTTCAACCCCATTGATGTTATTGAGCTTATTAGGGGTATATGGAGGTTCTGTTCTTTACAGGGCCGACTGAAAACTCCCAGAGTTGGCAGGGGTCTCTGCTTCTTTCCGGTGGGTTCTGCTGAACTCCCGCTTGAGTTACAGCAGGAGTCCAGCGGAACCCTTGAGTAAATTTGGGGACTTAATTTGCATGATAGTTAAAAGTAAGATGATCGCTAGTGCTTTTACTTATTTATAACTGAAGTACATACTGGCTAATGTAGCTATAAATATGTGTACACATACAACAACAACAAAAACTTGTTGCACCTTTAATGTAGTAAAACATCGCAAGGCACTTCACAGGAGCGTTATCAAACAGAATTTGACACTGAGCCACATAAGGAATATTCGGGCAGATGACCAAAAGTTTGGTCAAAGAGGTAGGTTTTAAGGAGTGTCTTAAAGGAGGAAAGAGAGGTAACGAAGCGGAGAGGTTTAGGGAGGGAATTCCAGAGCTTACGGCCTTGGCAGCTGAAGGCGCGGCCATCAATGGTGGAGCGATTAAAATTGGGGAGGCTGAAGATGCCAGAATTGGAGGAGCGCAGATATCTCAGAGGGTTGTAGGGCTGGAAGAGATTACAGAGATACATCAGTCAGTTTGTTCAAAAAGAAATGTTTTCCATGACAATTCAAATATAACTTGTGTTCTTTGTTTCCTCGGTTTAAACTGACTAAGCAAGCATTTTCTAATGCTGTCTTTATGTTGCACTTTCTGCATTGGTGCTAAACTAAGAATTTTACCATGCCAGTACCAAAATTACAGTATAGTGCTACCAGTACCAGTGTATCTTAGCATGAGCTAGGCTACCTCCAAGAAGCAGTATTCAGTACTTTCTAAGAAATCTGTAATTTCCTCCCTAAACCTCTCCGCCTCTCTACCTCTCTCTCCTCCTTTAAGACGCTGCTTAAAACCTACACCTTTGACCAAGCTTTTGGTCACTCGTCCTAATATCTCCTATGTGGATCAGTGTCAAATTCTGTTTGATAACACTCCTGTGAAGTGCCTTGGGACATTTTATTATGTTGAAGGCACTATATAAATGCAAGTTGTTGTTGTTTTATTTGCTTAAAAATGTCTTTAAGGCTCCTCTGGTTGGTAAGAGCACTGTCCTGTGTTAATCTGAACCAAAAAGACCAACAAGATCCCAGGTTTACATCCCAGTTCGTGCTGGATTGGCTGATCTCCGTCATACTGACATTTTGTGTATCTGGTAAAAGCAGTATATCCACTGCTGTTGTTTCATCTAAACTATACCTTGAAACAAAGTCAAGAAATGTCTGTGTAAAATTTTCATGGCATTTTGGAGCACTTGCTCTTTTGCTTAAGACAACACACAGCAGTATATTATCACAAATTTAATTGCTTGGGAGAGTCGTGGCAACAACTCATCCAATAAATTCAACCAAAAAAAACATGGTTATAATACAATATAAGACTGAAATATCGCTGTAGATGTAAAAATTAATGAGTTGACTGACAAGATTGATTACCACAAATGCCATGCTGCAGCACTACAAATATTTTAATTGATATTCCCTGAGTAATACCAGCTAAAACCATCTGTTAGTGACATACACAGATATGTATTTTCATTTTGATATTAGATACACTATGATATTGATCTGTTAGAGGAGGTTATCATCTTGGGAAATAGGCTTGTTAATATGGGAGGATGCTCTAGAAGAAAAATCTGTTCTCACGTTTAAAGTGGAAATAAAGGTTTTGTTTAAATCTGGACATGACAGCATCTAATCTCACAATGCCCTCCTTCCTGCACAGATACACAAGAGCTCTGTACTAATTTTCATCATCAAAGCAGACCAGTAATCTGCCAGTGTTTTCACTGATAGTGCTTACACTTTTATAGAACTGACATTGATGTTCAGCTGGTGGGTTTTATCAAGGGGCTCCAAGTAGGAGATTGCTTTTGATTCTGATGTCCTGCCTCAGTGCTCAAGAACAAGGAGGGTGGCTGATAGAACTGCACAGCTAGCCACAGAACACCAGCTATTATCTTAAATACAGAGGCCGCGAAATTTGGCTCCTTTGCGCCTGCCGTTAGCACCTCCAGGGGGCACTAACGGGGCGCAAAGAGCTTATCGCCCGGGCGGGGGCAAGCACTTCCCGAGAAATTCGGCGGGGCTACTGAGGCGCTAGCCGATAGCACCATGCCCCCGCCGGTAGCGCCCCAGGCCGCTGTGCCACCGGAGATGACATCATCGGCGTGCACCGCAACCCCTTAGCGTCCCCACTGCGACCCCTTACCGCCCTGCGGCATAAATTTGGATGCGCCCCGCGAGGCTGCCGTGGGCGGTGTCATCGCCAGCCTCGCGGGTCACGATCCGGGCCGACCTCCGCTTGCGGGACGCTAATTAAAGGGAGGTGCGGCCGCAACTCGCGCCACCATTTTATTTTTTTTGCCTGACCCCCAGGGCGGCCCTTGGTGTGGTCCATGGCCACCATCGCGCAGCCCGGCACCGCGTCTTGGAGCCGGGCTGCGGCCACGGCACCACGCCGCCCTGGTGGGCTAGTGTGGTTAATTGGAGGCCCTGCAGAGCACGCAGCGTCCCTCCCCTTTAACGGAAGGGGAGGGGCGCTGCAACGCGTTAGCGCTATGCGGAGCGGCTGCGTAGCACTCCGGCGCTACCGCGCTTTGAGCCCCGACACCGCCCCGAGAGGAAGTGGAGCACCCGAGATAGCGCTCCACTTCCTCGCCAAGGTGGTAAGCTGAATTTAGCAGCTGGGGCGGTACTTCCGCGCCAGGCGCTAAATCTCCAGCAATAATCCCCAAACGGGCGTAACGAATTTCACCCCCAGAGGGTTAGAATATCCCCATTGACCATGAATAGAGGGAATATATAGCCTTAATGATACAGAGACATATAGTGCATTTATTATTTTATATATATAGAAATAACTAAGTGATTTGGTTCTGGAGGAAACAATTTACAATTTTTTTTCGTAAAATCAATTGTAAACTGAAAATGAACAGCTTACTTTTCACAGTGCGCAACTCCATCTGCCATAGTGAAGCGTAAAAGTGACCTCTTTACATTGTCTGATAGAATTTAATGATTTTGTTTTATTCGTTTGTGTCTGTAGAAACTGCAGGCAATTGAAAAATGTCTAGTATTCATGGACAGTACAACCATTTTTAATGCTGCACGTTTCAGGATTTTTTCTTGCAGTTTGACAGTCTTGTATGTTTTGTCGATTGCAGGGTTGTATGTTATGGAAGAAAAACCGGGTACATTAATAGGAAAGAATGTGAATCATCATGGCATGAAGTGCACCTACACTTGGAATTCTAATTTTGGTCTTGTCTAACCATAGTGCGCACTATTAATAAGACAATTTTAAATATTGAAGCCATTACTTTCATGGTATGACTGCAGTAGTCTTTCATGCGATGCATGCACGAGATGGATACAAGCATCAGCTGGTAAGGGAAGGTTGTCCCAGCTTATTGTAAAATTCTTGTTTTTAAGAATTGTTGTTGGGTTCAGTAATTGGGACCTTGTTTCACAGAAACTCAGTTGCAATTGTTCTTTGAGCACAGTTTAGACCTACAGCCAGGACTGGAGCGCAACAAGGCTAGTTCTTGCTGACATCCCACAGGGATTTCCTGAGGTTGTCCTCATTACGTATGCACAGTGAGCTCTTGGCCCAGATTGGGTCTACCAGCGGGAACTTGCTGCCAGCTGGGTGTGGGAAATAGTGTGCAGCTGTAACTAATAAAGGTTGCTTCATTGCTGCTGGGAAGAAAACTGAAAATGGTTGGCCAAAGAAACAGAGGACCTCCATTTTCAACTGTGACCAAAGAGTTTTCTTTTTAGGGTGTAGAATATGGTATCAGCAGATCAAATGCCTTTGAATGGCAAGTTGTTGAGCATGCAGCAGAGTATGATAATCTTAGACACCATAGAGAGGCTGTATCGGAAGACGCTCCCTGATCTGTACAGACATCTGAAGCATTCCTTCCTCATGTCTATCGTGTGTTTAATAATGATTCCTTTTGGCTGCATGAGCCTCATTGTATCTTCAGTGTGTGGCTTTTTGTGGTTGTCTCAACGATGTCACAAGCCATGGCTGAAGAGGATAGCATTGGTTTTCTCAAAGTCAGCCTTGCTATCTGGCTTCTCATTCAAAAGGTCCAGTAGAGAGGATTGTCTTAAGGTGAAGGTGTGATGACTGCTGCCTAGGACGCAGACATTAACCAGTATAATTCTGTATTGTTCATCACTTACCACCTGGAGGAGAACCTCTTTGTGGTTCAGGTATGAGATTGTTTACTTGGACTTGGATGGCTACATTGGTGTCATCAAAAATGCCCTTGGAAACAACACATCACTGGTCTGTTTGATGTACCTATGAACTCTGGATTGACTGATGTTGCTGATGTGCCCTGCAGTAGCTTGAAATGAGGCATAACTATTCAGGGTTGTGGTAACCTTGACTGCAACCTGTGATGGAGGCTGTCTGCAGTTTAGATTAAAGCAGACAATACAGCTCTGTCACTGCCTTCCAGATGACGCGAAGCCTGCAAATGCAGTGTTTCTTGGACATTCCCCTCTTTAAAAGTACTTCTGTCAATAGCTCAGACCTTAGCAACCCTGGGTGCCATTTCACAAGAGTGGGGCTGGTGAAACAGCTGGAAAGCTGATAGTTGTGTGAATGGCATTAATTAGGGCCTCATTTACAAACGATCATGTGCCAGAAGAGAATGCTAACAGAAATTTGTATGGGGCGCTAATTGGCAAAGATAATTTTCCATCCCAATTTCCCGTTGGTTTTGTCCATTGCTTACACCCATTCTTTTGGCAAAACCAAGTGGAAAATCTTGGCTATTATTTATCCATGTGAAAGATTTCATCTTTTAATTTGTGGCACTCATAATGATTAAGACTCTATGCCAAGAGCCTTGTTTCATGAAATTTAGCTTTATATGTAAAAAAATGGTAGTAATGTGGCGGATCGCCACCTAAAACGGGCATAATCCACTCTTCCGTCTGTGGACAAATTTCCAGCACCTTCCCCTTTAAGGCACATTACCTTTAAGGCAGAAGGGGGCGGGGCCTCAGGTTTTACCCAGAGAATTCTGGGAGTTTTTCCAGAGAATTCTGAGAGCAGCTCTCTCAGCCATTTTGTGTGCCATGCAGTGAATTAAAATTTTCTTGTTTTCCACATATGGATTCAGCCTCCATTCGTGTTTCACGGCAGCCTCAACAGTAAATACATTTTTGGTACGTATAATGCATAAAGGAATTCTTTCCCTGTAATATGCCATGAACCCAAATATTCAATTTGCATCATGGCCCCACATACTGAACAAGTTGCAGATGCACACATCATATTCTTCAGCCAAATGGAAAATGTTGGTGCAGAACATTGCAGATTTCAGTGGCAAAGGAAAGGGAGGGAGAGAATTTCCGCAGAGTAAATCTCTCTCCGTAACTTTGACGGAATATCAATGGAACCCCCCGGAGAAATGAAATAAATGGCTGTTTTTAGACAATACCGTTTTCCAGGTGTTCCGCCGAAGTTATGCTGAAAGGTCGGGAAAACCTTTGGAAATTCCAGGTGAGTATTTGGTTACTTTGTTCAAACTATCTGTGATATGGTCTATCACATGCCCCTGCTTTCACTTCTTGATTTTACTTGTATATATTGTGACCAAAATAAAGTTAGTTAACAAAGCTTTCTTTTATATTTGATGTAAATTGATCAAATTATGGTGGAGATAATTTATTTCTCCACCACACAATTCTGATGAGATTTTTAAGTGATTGACGGAATACAGAGGACATCACAATCTTCCATCTTTTTAAAACAACAACAGTATCTGATACTAAGATAATATTGCTCGGTTATCTGAGTTGAGTTCTGGAATTTTGCCATCTTGTCGTAATAAACAAAATTGATGCAGGGTTAAACACTTAACAATTAACTGCGGCAATGTAACTGCTGTGCCAAGACACTCTAAACCAGTTTCGTTGATCTGATTTACATTGGCAAACAAACAGACATTCTTGACAATTACTTCCAATGAAGTTGGAAAAACAGGTTATACACGGTATTTACTATCTTAACATGTACTTCATGCTTTGTTTGACATTGGTTTCGGTGATATTCAGAGCTGAATCTTAGAGCAGAGAAGGTTAAGGGGAGATTTAATAGAGGGGTCCAAAATTATGAGGGATTTTGGTAGAGCAAATAAGGAGAGACTACTTTCACTGGCAGGTGGGTCAGTGACCAGAGGAGACAAGATTTAAGATAATTATCAAAAGAACAAGAGGCGAGACGAGAAGATTTTTTTTTACTCAGTGAGTTATGATCTGGAATGCACTGCCTGAAAGGCTGGTGGAAGCAGATTCAATAGTAACTTTCAAAAGGGGATTGGTTATGTACTTGCTGAGCTATGGGGAAAGAGTGGGGGAATGGAACTAATTAGATAGCTCTTTCAAAGAGCTGGCACAGGCATGATGGGCCAGATGGCCTCCTTCTGTATTGTATTCTTGATTGTATACTTTGATTCGATGAACTTCTTTAATATTACAGAATAAATATAATTTTCTACAGGGCTCCTCCAAAGAATCAGTTGTCAATGCACTGACTAGATATGTCTGGGTTCAATCTCTGATCGCTTTTGAGTTAGCTGATCTCAGCTGGAGTGGCAATGGGTCTGCTGTCATTCGCCTAAGCTCTGCTTGGCTAGAAAGAAGAAAAATCAGCTGGGATTTATGCTCTTGATAACGATCCAGTGAATCCTGCTGGTAAGTGCAAGAGACCAAACATTGGGAGAGAAAGAGGTCAGGTTTAGCTGTAATGATCCCTTTGGCTGACTAGCCTGCTGACACTTACCATCTAGGTTCACACCTGCCATCTTGCGTGAGTTACTGCTGGGCAACATGAAACAATACCCAGCATGTTACCATCTTCAAGAAAGTCGAGCAGCAAAGGGGAGGAAATTGGGAGACAAAAGTCCTCCGCATTGCGCCATGATACAGTGAACTAATTATTTTTCTGCTTTAAGATATAATTTTAAAACTCTATAGATGCTGTAAATCCCTTTAGTGAATTTAGTCCCTTTTCCAGTGAATTTCAGTGACTTACATCTGTTCTTTTGGCCACTCCTGGAGGATAGTAAAACCTTCTCATAGACTCTGGGAAATTGAATTTTCTGCTGGAAATCTCTCAATATCACTAGTGACTTTCCAGCTGAAGTTTCACTCATAGTCTGTGCCTAATTAAACTGCACCTAGTTACAGTACCCAGTAAACCTACTGCTGGAAGCACTGCTAGTCAGTGTACCATTTTAAATTGTATCAATTGCATCTTGATCTTCCATCACAACATCACCAGCCATCATCCAAACACAATTTTTTTTGTGGTAAATGAAGAAGTGGATCCATATTAATTAATGGATGAAAAGGGAGATCGAAGTCCCCTCTGATCCTATATTTTTTAAATTATTTTTTATGTTCCCCTATGTTTTTGAATATTAGTGTTATAATGGCAGGTGACAATCATTCTGTGGATGAGAGTGAGTAGGTGATAGGAATATTCCCCAGATGATAGAAGTGCAATCCTATAACCAACCAATGGCAGATAACTCGATCCGTTGCTCCAGTTATAGAAAAAATACAAATCCCTCTCTGTAGGCCCAGCTGAAATTAAAAACCTGATGTCTGAAGAATCTCATGCATGAATCTGTATCCCATCACTATGCGGCTCAGCACAATGGTACACCATAATGTTCCAAGCGGATAGAATCTTTGATAATTACAATTTTATATTTATGAAGTCTTCATAAATATGATACATTATGAGTCAAGACCAAGGGCACTTTTCAAGTCAAGCAGGGCCAGAGGGCATGGAGATAATTGAACCAAAGTGGGGGTGGGGATGCAGATAGGAGGGGTAGGAAGATAATGGAGTGGGGAGAACAGAGGAGAGGGTGAGGAAGGAGACTGGGGTTAGGAGACAAGAGGGAGAACGATGGAAAGGTGGGATTAGAGGAGAGAGGGAGGGAAAAGAAAGGAGAGGAGTGGCAGGGTGGGGCAAGGGCAGGAGAGGAACAGGGAGAAGGAGAGGCGAGGGGGAGAGGAGGGGAAGGTGAGAGAAGTAGGAAGACAAGTAGAGAGGATGAGAGCAGTGCGGGAACAGAAGGAAGGGGAAGATGGAGAGGTGGGATAGGGAGAGAATGAATGTTTGGGGGAGAGAGGAAGAGAAGGAAATTTGGAAGAGAGAGGGGACAAAGCGGGGCTAGGTTAGGTGGGGGAGGAGAGAAGGGGGAAACGAGCTGCCCATCCGAATATTAAAATGTCCCCATCCCCGGGATTGGGAACAGGGTCAACGGTCTTTCCCAGAGGTGGACAGAAGTCCCGCCTTGTCATATTTTCAGCGCCAGAGTGGGTTCCAGCAATTTCGGGCCCTGTTGGTGAAAAAGTTCCCTTGACGTGTCTTGTTACTCCTAATTTCTTAATTCTAATTTGTGTTCTCCAGCATTTACAATAAGCGAGATTTGCATACAATACACTCATCCAAGTCATAAATTTATATTAAAAATGGCCAGAGTACCAAGACTGACCCTGGGTACCCCACTTGCAACCTCTTTTCAGTCTGAAAGTTATTGCTCATGGCTACTATCTGTTCCCTGTTCTTGTGCCAATTATCAGTCCAATTATCAGTACTATATCAACCATATCAGGAAAACCTTTGAAAAACTCAGTGTTAATAATCTATCAAGATTTGAAAAAAAAACTGGCTAACAAACAAAAGTTTCAGTTTTGCTGGTCAGCAGCCCAGCTGCTAGCAACATTTTAATACTTTTGCAAGCATAATACTGATTTTAAATGGACAGAAAATTAGGTGCTGTAGGCAAAAACAATATTTGCTGCGAGCCACGTACCTTGCTTGGAATGCCCAATTGGGGACTTAGCCTACATATCTCTAGCTTGTTACTCCCAGAAACCTCAAACTGTTACCCGCATAAGCAGTCTCTTCATATCTGACTTTGAATGGGTGGAATAAAACAGACTCTGTTTGCGGGGTCTGAAGTGCTTGATGGGACTGCTTCCTGCTCCTCCCTAGTACCAGCATTCTTTTCTTGTGAGAGCCCTACACAAAGAAAAAAGGAAGATTTCAGCCTAGATATGTGACCAATGCTTGTGCACACTGAATGAGTGTAAAGTGCTAGCAAGGAGAGGAAGTTGAAGTGAGGCTTTACCTTGTGTGGCTGGCACGAAGCCACCAAGCTCCCTCTTGCAAACTCCCTCAATGGTATCCATGCTACTTATTTGGAGGGTCTGCTCCTTATATCACCCCCGTGCCGGTCCTCTCACAAAGATTGTGTGCAGTCTTCTACCAAAACAGAGCAGACGACATTAGTATTGAAAGCTAGGGATGAATTTTTTGGGGGGACAGTGGGCACGTTTGGTGGCGGCTCAGGTGGGAAAATGTTTTTTTTGACAGTGGGTAAGGAACCCGCTGTCAACCCGCTGCCACACTAGTTTCCCAGATGTCGGGTCTGTCATCGCTGAACAGACCCGACACCAAGCAGCGGGAAAGGCAATTTAGATGATTAAGAGCTTGTTAACAGGCACTTAAAAACTTTTTTAAGCTCACCTTTAAATTTTAAGGGCTAGATTTTGATACTGGGGCGGGTTGGGGTCGTGTCATCCGCATTTCGTGTTATCCACCCGACTGCAATTGGATGTGGGAGATTGATGCGATTTTCACCTAATTGGGCAATTGAGTTCCAGCATGTGGGAACCCATGAACCAATTAGTGTTTTCAGTCTGAAAGTCGCCTCTGATGATGTCATCATTGCTGCTGCATTGAAGGTCTGCAAAGACTGCCTGGCCTTTGCTGTGAGAGGACCTGGATGCAAAATGAGCAGCAGCAGCTCTAAGTCTGCTCCCAGATATTTTTGCACCACCACTCCCAGATATGTCATCCATCCACCACCACTCCCAGATATGTCATCCATCCATCCACCATCCATCCATCCATCCATCTAGCCAGCCAGCCAGATGTGCTCCCGCCAGGTCTCACATTCGTGGTTCAGAACAGGCGTGCTTCACGTAGAAAAAGGGTTAAAATCACAAAGGCCTTTCAAAATGGCATTATAGAGGCAATTTAGTGCTTGTTAAGGGCCTTAACAGCCTATCCCGCCTCTTAGAGGCGGGACGGAGTCGGGATCAGCAGATACGATTTGATGAAAATTGCGTGGAGGCGGGCTTGCGCCCGCCTGCCAGTTTTCGCAATTTTAACCCCCCACACGCCTCCAAACCCACCTCCACGGGTCAATGAAAATCCAGCCCTTAGAGTTCGCCCACGGGTTCCCGTCAGGTAAGCAGGTCGGGAGTTGTGTCAGCATGGGATCATTTCCTAACTTGACCGCTGCAAATGTTCTATAAAAGCTCCCATTTCATAGCTGTTCTCTTTCCAAGGTCAGAAGCTGTTGCTTACTGCATTTGGAAGGCAGATTGAGCTTTATGCAGGTTGCAAGTGTTTGGAGCAAACTCTGTATCCAGTGTCACCTCATTGAAACAACATCTCCCACCATTGACAGATCACTTCTGTCATCTCAACTTCATCTGCCATCTATTCCATCAGCATCGGCAGTGCCTTTGAAACTATCTCACCTTGGTCCTGAGAGTCCCACCATGATCAGCCCCAACACCAGCAGCACCAGGCACACCAGCAGCAACAACAACAACACCAAACTTCTCCGCAATCAACTGATGCTGCACATGACACAGGGCATCAGCTCCTGAGTACGTTACTGTCCGGGAGGCCAGGGATGGCCTCACCATAGCCAGATTTACTTCACTTGATGCTGTACACCCTGGCTCCCACATGATGCACCATGTTGGCACCACCCCACACCAACACCATATAGCATCCCTTCAATGCCCAAGCCATTCCTTTCACACTCATCGCCATTGCGGGGGGTACTGTTATGTCTCACCATTCACTGCCACTCACTATGCCACTTCCAAAGGTGCACACAAATCTGTCCAAGAACACAAAGTGTTGAAAATAAAGATTTCAATGTCTGACAGCACATTAACAGAAACTTCACATGAACATTGGCTAAAACACCCAAGTGCCTACCCTTGTGTGTTGTTAGTTGGTATGATTGGACCAGGATGAGGGTGAGTGTGAGGGGCGGTTAGTGAGATTGGGAAGTGATAATGTCGATAGAGAGGGCTGGGTAGAGGTGCAAGGTAAGTTGGTGTGAGTAAGAATGTGCAGGAGTAGGGTCAGGAAGAAGGCAGAGTGATTGAGATATGATGAGTGGCACAGCAGGATGAGGTTGAGTGTGGTTTTGCAGTAATGTTTCATGATCTCCTGAGATAATTGAAAGGTTTGTGCCACTGCAGCCTGGTCCTCCTGACCACATCCCTGCTTGTGTCCTCCTGTGCAATGTGCAACCAGGCTGCGTTGATCTCCTGGGGAGGTCTCTTCCGCCCATGGGAAGGGAAGAGAACCTTCCCACGTGCTGTGACTCCCTCGATAAGCATATGGAGGGAGTCATTGGAGAGCCTGGGCGCAGCCGTGCACCTCTGTGCAGCACTTCAATGCTGTAGAACACTGACAGAACAACTGTCAAAATCAATTTGCGCATAGCCTCTTTAAGGAAACTGGCTGATGACGTCATCAGACCTGCTTCCTTCATTTGTCCGGGAAACGCACTGGGCGGGCTTAACAAGCCGAATCAGCGTAAGATCACTTTGGACAGCGGGCTAGAGCTAGCAGCGGGGTCGCAACCCGCCCCGGCCGCACCGGACCCTCCGAGGTAGGGGAAATCATGGTCTAGGTGTAGCCCTTTGCCCATTGTACATTCCATTTGATGCGAAAGAAGGACTGCAGACCATGGAAGTAGTTTTAGGAACCATAATAAGTGGATGAAAAACATGCAAGTGTTACGTGAGTGAAAGAAATCTTTGGCCTTTGTCTGCTACTACGCCACTAAGTTGGAACTGCACCTTCAGTGAGATGGTAGTGACGGGATGATGGGAGTGAGGGCTCTGGCCAGAGTTTTCAGGTTGCATTGCTGAAGAAACAACATGCTGTGGTCAGAGTGCTTGGTGCAAGCATAGTATACGTATTGCTTTCCTTTCAGTGAGTAGCTTTTATGGAAGCCTAACTTGACTCTCTTCCTCAGTCCTTAGAACTATTTGCACATTTGTTCCCATGACCTATGGAAGACTGTGTTCATTTACCATATCCAGCCATGCCTGCTACACAGCATCCGAATTAGGAGGGTTCTCCCCGACCCCCAAAATAGCCACTTTCCTGAGTGCCACCTCCTGCAGCGAACCTCCGGCCATTTGTCAGTGAAGGATGTACTCCTTGGTGTTCCTCCAGTCATCTTTAGTAATAACAGTCAGCCTCCCAAAAAAATCAGTTGAAATGTAGCACCACTTTAATAGTTGCTGCACTGAGGATTACCCGCATCCCCAGGTGTTACAACACTCTACGCTCACTAAAAATGCATATGAGTTTAAACAAATTGCTTGAAGAAGCAGACTCCCATGGAGTCTAGTAGGCTCGACCCACTGTGCAACCAGTTTAGTGCACATACAAACATTGGGAATGCAGGCCATCAGCCTTTTAGTACTTTACACTGCAGAAAGAATAATTGGTGACTGAGATTTTGTTTACTCTGTATCTGTTCTCGTAAATGAAGTCCAGTATTTCATTTACTGGAACAGTATGAGTTACTAGTAGAGCGATTTGGCAGCTGGTGGTGGAAGAATCAATCAAGCACTGTCAAGAGTTCTTTAAACAGTCTGCACTCATTGGATTTACTCGTCTACTTGTAATGTCTTCCGAGTAATATCTAAAATGACACAAAAGTCGGACATATTCCTTTCTGTATATATTTCCATATATTTGTTTGTTGTAGGAGATAATAAAAACTGGGAAATACATCCCTTGCTCAGTTGGTAAATGAAGTGGCACTGAACAAAATAAATTATGGGTGTCCCAGGATTGATCTCTGGTCTGTGGTGAATTAGCAACAATGAGAGTGCTACAATTGGCCTCAAAGGGCCCAAAAACCCACGGGCTTAACATCCCAGAGTAAGTGCCATGGATGTGCCGTCTGTGACCTCCAGCCCTGACCCCTCCAAAGTTCATGGTGTCATGGGGAGGTCACTT
Organism: Squalus acanthias; assembly: GCA_030390025.1. NCBI lineage: Eukaryota > Metazoa > Chordata > Chondrichthyes > Squaliformes > Squalidae > Squalus > Squalus acanthias. The sequence continues at coordinate 33,346,439 of CM059431.1, read as the reverse complement.
CATTTAAATAAAGTAGACGGGTACCCTCATCGCTAGGGGTATATCTTGGGCATTGACCTGCCTCAGCAGGGTGCAAAATGCAATAGGGGTGCCTATTTAAATTCAGGATTCTTCTTTCACTGGAGGTCCAGACTGCATCCCAGGCCTAGTCTCCAGCCATGCCCCCTCCTACGCTACTGGGCTTATTTGGAACGACGGAGGCTCCACCATTATAAAGTCCTATGGAAACTCCTTGGAAAAGCACATTTGGGTACCGGCCTAATTAGCGACCCTTTTGAGTTATGGGGGAAGTGTGTCGACACAGCCACTGATTACCAGCTCCATGGTATCTTGGTTAGGGAGGGAAAACAATGGTGCTTATTCTCTGGCAGTTCCTGCTTACAGTGCAGTTGTGTAATACTGAAGGAGGGTAGGGCTAGGCTCCACCTCAATGTTCCCCTTTGTCAAATAGCCTGACAATACTCACTGTCCAAGCTCATACATGAAGAATGGTCATTTGTGCAAGATTAGAAAGGGCACCAATGGAACCATCCCCAACATCATTTACTGCCTTCAGGACAAGGAATAAGGGGAGAAAATTGAAGAGCAAAAGTGCTGGGAAATAACATAATGAATACATTGGCCTGGATTTTGTGGGGTCGATAACGACGTAAGTCTTGTAAAAGGCCCCGCAAGTTCCGGGTTTCAGATCTACCGTACCGAAAGTAAAATCACTTTTGCTGGCACAGAGTTGGGCTGTTGTCCAACTACTGCCCAGCAAATGCCCACAAAATCCTTACGCCTGGTAAAAGCAGGTGTAGGGCCTGCTTTATCCAGCGTAAGGGTTAATATAAATGTTAAATTAAAAATTTTAAAATAAAAAATCATCCACAAACATTTATAATTAGTTTATGTAAATTTTGGCCCGGATTAAAATATTTAAAATTATTTTTCAAAAAATTAAATTTTTATTTTAAATGCTTCATTAAAGGGACTTTTAATTAAATGTGAAAATGGGAACATTTATTTTTATTCCAGTTTTGTAAATTATTTAATTATTTGGGGATTCCTCATATGCTAATGGGGATTCCATTCGTAAATAGAATCCCCAGAAGCATATGAGGAATTCTCCTTTCTGATTGGAGGACCTGGCCCACGTGATCCCAGGGACGCTTCCAAACCGTCCGCGTCCCTGGGATCTGTGGGCCTTTACGCAGGCGTATGGCTGCAGGCCCAGGACCTGAAGTCTCCGAAGCCCGGGAGCAAGCAGGCAGGTTCGGATATTTTTTCGGGTCAGAGGCGTACTCCGGAGGTACACCTCCAACCGTAAATTCTGGCCCATTAATATTTTTAAACATTTATTTTACATAGAATATGTGTGAAAATGTATTTAGCATGGTCATACAAGTGTCCACTGAACAATAGCATAAATAAATAAAAATATAAGATCTTTATTCTGTGGTAAGTTTACTGTGGCCGTGGACAATATTATACATGTTAAAGAGCTGGCACAGGCACGATGGTCCGAATGGCCGCCTTCTGTGCTGTAAGATTCTATGTGATATATTGAACTTATTACCCATCCAACATTTACTAGAATATGCAAAGCAGGTTTAACCAATTTGTTCATGTGCAGGCAAATATAAGTTGGCTTAAAATAGTAATTTATCAATGCTATTAAAAGCAAACCTATAATAAAGATTGATTAACTGGGGAAGATGAATAGAGCCGACGTAAAAGACTTGCATTTCTCACCGGTTTTTACACTCCTGAAAGGTCATCCACATTTGTTGCTCCTTAGTGAGCCCTCCTGTAACGGTATATGCATTATTCTCACTAGTGAATTTCCCTATTCCGTTTTATCCTTTCTCAGTGGTATACCCAGCAGTTATTCATCAACCATGGTGGTAGGATTTTACTAGAAGGGAAAAGTATTCAGAATCTCATACCAGTCAGTTGCTATGTTTCCAATTCCTGAAATACCAGCAATGGATTCCTTCACTTATTTGTTGGATGATAAAGAACTACTTCAGAAAAAATATTTACATGATAATATTTTGTTTATGCGCATGGAGTATCTTGGAGGTGTACTTTCACTGTGAAACTGGAGGCCTAAGCACTGCCGTTAAATAGGATTGTGCAGTATATACACTCATAGGTGTTTGTTTATCTAATTTTTAGATTTGCACCCACTACATAAATCAAGCTTCTCTGTGGAAAGATATCTCTGCGAGCAAACAGGATTTCTTAATTGTCAAGATTAAGCTTTATATTGTTTTGGGTATTTTCTTGCCAAGATAGCAACACGTGGGATGACATCTAATTATTAAAGGCTGTTTTACTGTTAAAGATAGCGTGTTTGTCCCTTTTTTATGCAAGAAAAAACTGGGATGAGAAAGCACCTCTTTTACCAGCCCATAAATTTCCATTGTTCTGGACTCTGCTGACTTATGTGTTCTCGTAAGGGAGATGAATAACCACAGGTGAATAAGGCAGAACTGTGAAATTTCTCCCTAACCCATCAATCTAATCATGAAAAAAACATGCAAAATCAGTCAAACATTACAGTCCTAGCCACTTGCGCGCCACAAGTGATTCTTCTATGGCCACAGCAGCACCATAGTATCCATAAGAATGGTTGGCCATCTGCAAGCAATTTTACATTGAAGGAATGCTGTCGCTGTCAGGCGTGCAGTATTGTCACGGTCAATGACATTCTCGAATATAAAGCAGGGAACTTCCATCATTGACGACGCAGATTTTTGCAAGCTGCTGTCAGGTTTTGATTTAGAACTAAACACGTGGAGCTGGATTTCCTTCCTTTTATTCATCAATCATAGATCTCTGGCCTCCAAAAGACCTTGATTTTGAGTTGCAGCAGCAGGAAAGGTAAATAAGAGTGGCACACAGAGAGCACTGCTCACCGATGGTCCCAACTTAACTATAAAGTGCCTTACGACTATACTTATCCTAATAACTTTCAATTCAATTAAATTCAATAACTACTTATTCAAATAACTCCTTTTTAACACAGTTAATCAACACAGCACTAATTCTATTTTTTCGGACATGTCTACTCCTTGTGGGGAAAAATCTATGGCTGATTTTCCTCTTGGGGCCTATTGCGGGGCACCAGACAGGCGCAGCATACTGAGGAGAGAGTTGGCCGTGATTTTCTTAGCCTGGGCCATTTGCATGGCCTGGGCACACTCTTGGTGTCGGCTTGCCCCCTGGCAGGGATTGGGGGCAGAAACATGAGCATACCTGCAGGTCTGAAACCTTGACTGCTGGTACTGATGACCTCTGGCTGCTGATGGAGCCAGAAGGTGCTGAAGCTCCAAGATCATCCGGTGGGGGGGAGTGGGGGTGGGGGGATGCGATAAAAAAGAAAGAAAGATCTAAGGCTGGTGTCAGCCGTGGCTCAGTTGGCAGCACTCTCACCTCTGAGTCAGAAGGTTGTGGGTTCAAGTCCCACTCCAGAGACTTGAGCACAAAAGTCATGTCCTGACACTCCAGTGCAGTGCTGAGGGAGTGCTGCACTGTTTGAGGTGCCGTCTTTCAGTTGAGATGTTAAACCGAGGCCCCGTCTGTTCTTTCAGGTGGACGTAAACGATCTCATGGCACTATTTCGAAGAAGAGCAGGGGAGTTATCCCCGGTGTCCTGGCCAATATTTATCCCTCAATCAACATCACAAGAACAGATTATCTGGTCATTATCACATTGCTGTTTGTGGGACCTTGCTGTGCGCAAATTGGCTGCCGCATTTCCTACATTACAACAGTGACTGCACTTCAAAAAGTATTTATTGGCCGTAAAGCGCTTTGGGGCATCCCGAGGTCTTGTGAAAGGCGTTATATAAATGCAAGACTTTCTTTTCTTTATATTCTTCCCACCATTTCTTTTCAAGTCTCTCCTCAGGATGTAACTGTTCCCATTTCTCTGCTGGTGCTCTTCTGTTAATGACTCCTGGGATTTACATGAAAGTGTCTGGAAGTGACTGTTCCTGCAGTTTTTGCACCTGCCTCTCCCCTTGGTACCTCCCGCAGTAACACACAGTTGCAACCCTTAGTCCTGTGTGCTGAAGCACTCTGCACACCAGTGTGATGGGCCCCATTGTGCTAATTGACTATAATCACTCAGTGTGAGGGAGCACCTTTGTGGTGAACCACTCTATCTCTTCATAATAAAATGTCAAAAGAAAAATGTGAGAACTTATTCTGTCCCAAAAAGTAAAATGGAGACTAAAGATATTTAGAGTAGCTGTAGGCTTCTTAGCTTCTGCTAATTTGTTCTATATATTGTTAATGAGTGGTGCAGCAGCTGTCATATAGTAATGTTTCATCCCTCTGTTCACATTATTTATAATGTGAATTGTCTGTAGTGCTAATTATGCTGATTCTTGAGCTAATTTCATTGCTGGGAGTTATAGAAAACTTCACTTACAGTAATAGAAGAGGCATAAATAGTTTCCATGGTAATTGGCCTTGCATTACAAATGAGTTAGTTCAGCTCGCAATATTTAAAGTCAAATAATGGCACTTCTCCACCCAAGCTAATTCAAGTTTCAGATATTTAAATAATAGAATGGAAGCTGAAAAAGATAAGGGAATGAAAAAAGTAGTAAATGTTGTCATGGTGTAATCTTTTGTTAATTTAATGAAGGAAAGCGGTAAGTAAGAGGGAAAGAGATTGGCTTTTCTTGTCCAAAGCATTTGCAGAGCAAAGCATTTTCCTCCTCTATCCCCTAATATAATGTTGGTAGCTTGCAGCTGCAAAACATAAATAGTTCCAGGACATGCATTGAATCAGTAGTTGACAGATGCTCGCATGGCGTGTTGATGCTAGTAACAGGTGAGGTAAACAAAACTCATCCTGGATAACATGGTGTAGATATGCAGCGGAGACAGAATATCACATGCAATGTTGCTGTATTTTCTGTCCTCTCTAATTGTGCCCAGTACGAACTCCAGCTCATCCAAAACTCTGTGGCCCATATCCTACCTCACATAAACCCCACTACCCATCATCCCTGTCCTTGCCAAACTTATCTGGCTCCCTGTACCTGAGCATATTGACTCTAAAACCCTTACTCATATCTTTATATGCATGAACCACAATAAAATTGTGGAATTAAAGCACAAATTATAATGGGTGTTAGGACTAGGGGGTGCTCTTCTGAGGTTGGTGCTGAGCCATGTTGCTGGGGTTCAGGCAACAGAACTTTATTCCTCATCGGGTATGTCATACCTGACCTAGGAGTGCTTGATGCTAACACTGGGTGCCTGAAATGGAAAGTATTCCATTCTCCAGCGCTAACATCCCTCACCTTAATGAGCACAAAAAATTAAAAGAAGTGATGGTTTCAATAAACTCCAGAGCATCAGCAGCCAAGACAAACAGAATTACCGATATTTAAAGAGATTCTATATAATATAAACAAAAGATGGCAGCATTTGGAAGATTCACAAAGATTCAGGAGGTATACAAACATCACCCACATACCAAGGAAATCCAGCGTCCAGTAGTAATGGATTCATACTGCATGAACATATCAGAAGGCAGGCATGTCTCATTTACTGCATGAGCGGTTGCCTGGAAAGACCTCACCTCTACTAATTGTACAGATGCCGTTTAAGGGGATAATAGGTGTTATCAGAAAAGAAATCAGCATTTATATAGCACCTTATCAGAACATCTCAAAGTGTTTCACATGATTCGACTGTTATAGAATCATAGAATGATATAGCACAGAAGGAGGCCATTCGGCCCACTGGTGCCTGTGCCGGCTCTTTGGTAGAGCTATCCAATTAGTCCCAATCCCCGCTCTTTCCCCATAGCCTGTAAATGTTTTCCCTTCAAGTATTTATCTAATTACCTTTTGAAAGTTACTATTGAATCTGCTTCCAGCAACCTTTCAGGCAGTGCATTCCAGATCACAACAACTCGCAGTGCAAAAAAATGTTTCTTCATGTCGCCTCTGGTTCTTTTGCCAGTCACCTGTGTCTTCTGTTTATCGATCCTTCTGCCACTGGAAACAGTTTCTCCTTATTTACTCTATCGAAACAGTGCATGATTTTGAACACCTCTATCAAATCTCCTCTTAACTTTAGCAAAATACTGCGGATGCTGGAAATCCGAAATAACAACAGAAAATGCTGGAAAAACTCAGCAGGCCAGGCAGCATCCATGGAGAGAGAAACAGAGTTAACGTTTCAGGTCGAAGGTTTCTGACGAAAGGTCTTCGACCTGAAACGTTAACTCTGTTTCTCTCTCCACGGATGCGGCCTGACCTGCTGAGTTTTTCCAGCATTTTCTGTTGTTATTTCTCCTCTTAACTTTCTCTGATCTAAGGAGAACAACCCCAACTTCTCCAGTCTCTCCACATAACTGAAGTCCCTCATCCCTGGTACCATTCTAGTAAACCTATTCTTCACCCTCTCTAAGGCCTTGACATCATTCCCAAATTGTGGTGCCCAGAATTGAACACATTGGGCAAGATTTTCCTTACCTCAGCGGGTCCAGGACGGGCGACATCGGTGGCGGATCCCGATCCCTCTGCTGGCTCTATCCCGCTCTGGAAAATGATTTTACGTTGATAGGGCTTGTTAAGCCCACCCAGCGCATTTCCCGGTCCAATTAGAGGAAGCAGGTCTGGTGACGTCATTTGATGATGCGCCATCAGCCGGTTTCCTTAAAGGGACCATGGCCAACTTTCTTTTAACATTTGTGCTGTCAGTGTTCTACAGCATTCACGTGCAGCAAACACTGACGATGACTGCACAGAGATGCAGGGCTGCACCCAGGTTTTCCCATGACTCCCTCCATATGCTTATATGCTTATGGAGGGAGTCAGAGCATGCAGGGAGGTCCTCTTCCCTTCCGATGGGCGGAAGAGACCTCCCCAGGAGACCAACACAGCCTGGTTGCACATTGCAGAGGAGGTCACAAGCAGGGATGTCATCAGGAGGACCTGGGTGCAGTGGCGCAAACCTTTCAATGATCTCATTAGATCACGAAACGTTCGTACAAAGCCACACTCACCTTCATCCCACTGTGCCGCTCATCACATCCCCATCACTCTGCCTTCCCTGCCCTACCCCTGCACATCCTTACACCAAGTTACCTTGCACCTTCACCCATCTCTCTCTATCTACATTATCACATCTCCATCTCACCCCTCACACTCACCCTCATCCTAGTGCAATCACACCAACTAATAACACACAAGAGTAGCCACTTGGGTGTTTTATCCAATGTAAAGTTTCTGTTAATGTGGTGTCAAACATTGAAACCTTTATTTTCAACACTTTCTGTTCTTGGACAGATTTGTGTGCACCTTTGGAAGTGGCTTATTGAGTTGCAGTGAATGGTGAGACATAACGGTACCCCCCGCAATGGTGGTGAGTGTGAAAGGAAAAGCTTGGACATTGTGTGGATGCTTTATGGTGCTGGTGTGGGGTGGTGCCAACCTGGCGCATCATGTGGCAGCTAGGGTGTACAGCATCAAGTGAAGTAAATCTGGCTATGGTGAGGCCATTCCTGGCCTCCCGGGCAGCAATGTGGTCGGGTGCTGATGCCCTGTGTCCTGTGCAGCACCAGGTGATTGCGGAGAAGGTTGTTGTTGTTGTTGGTGCTGCTGGTGTTGGGGCTGATCGTGGTCCGATTTTGAGGACCAAGGTGAGATAGTATAAAGGCACCCATGTCAATGGAATAGATGACAGGTGAAGTAGAGATGACAGAAGTGATCTGTCAATGGTGAGAGAGTTCTTCCAATGAGGTAAGAGTGAATAGAGAGTGGAAAGTCTGCAGAATCTGTGCTGGAAATGGATTGAGAAACAGCTTGTGGCTGAGCAAAGTGATGATCTGTCAGGTGGGAGCTTTTACTGTACAATTGAAGCTGTCAAGGAATCAGCTGGAGCAATGGCCACTGAACTCCCGCTGGAGGTTGACAGACGTGGTCCCCGAACAGCGTGGTTCTCGTAGCCATGAAGTTAAAGTGAAAAGATAAGTTAAAAAAGCCTGTTAATGATCTGTCAACTAGATGGTAATGAGTTTAATTGGGTCGCCCACCGCTGCCTGTCGGGTCTGCTCAGCACTGACAGACCCGACATTCGGAAATGCGTGTTGGGGTGGGTTGACAGCGGGGTTCCCACCCGACCCGCCACCGATCCCGCCCACTAACCCTCCTGGAAAATTCCGGCCATTACTCCAGTTGAAGCCTAACCAGTGTTTTCTAAAGATTTAGCATAACTTTCTTGCACTTTTACCCTATGGGCTGGATTTTCAATGACCCGTGGAGTCGGGTTTGGAGGAGGGGGGGTTAAAGTTGCAGATTCGGGGGTCCCGACCCCATCCCGACTCCAACCCGCCTCCCTGCCAGTTTCTCTGGCGGCAGGTACCCGACCTGGTCTGAGACCCGACTCCCCGAGGCGGGACGCAATTACTGACAATTAACTGCCTGTTAACAGGTAGTTAACAGGCAGTTTTTTGCATAATCCCTATTTTAAAAAGAAAAGTGTGGGCTTCCCGACAGGTGGCAACCACTCCAAGTTATCGGGGCGGGCCGTGGGTCTGCAGGGGTTGGAGGGGTCGATATGTCCGGTGGGCAGGTGAGTGATGGGTGCATGTGTGCAGAGGTAAGTGTGTAAGGTAAGTGCAAAGTGTGGGAAAAAGTTTTACTTACCTTAACTTCCTCCTGCAGGTGTCAGCCCTTCAGTTCTCGGGAGTTAGAAATCTCACCGGCACAGAAAGCAGGAAAGCCGTGGTTCTGTCAAAAACTGCAACCTTCTGTTTTCTGTGCTGGAATGATTTCTAACTCAGCCTGAAAGGAAGGACTGAAGTTAGAAATCATATTGTGAGTGTTTGACAGCTTCACAGAGCTGTCAAACGCTGATATTTCATCTGTCAAAAGCTCTTGACAGATGAAATGTCAATCTGTGACGTCACCTGTTGCCGGGTGGCCCTTAATTGGCCTGCTGAGCCCACTGGGCGGGCTCAACAAGGTCAATCAAGGGAAAATACAGTGGGTTGGCCACATCTCGATGGAGGCGGGTTCACAAGCCAGAATGTGTGATTCCCGACCCCAACCCGACTCCAACTTCAAAATCCAGCCCATGCCTCTATTAATAAAGCCAAGGCTCCCATATGCTTTTTTAACAGCCTTCTCAACTTGTCCTGTCACTTTCCAAAGATTTGTGTACATATGAGAATATGAGAGTAGAATGGCAGTTAACATAAAAGGGAACCCAAAAATCTTCTACCGGCATGTAAACAGTAAGCGGCTAGTAAGAGGCGAGGTGGGGCCTTTTAGCGACAAAGAAGGTTAGAGGCGCAGGGCAAGGCTCGAATACTCAACGGGTACTTTGTATCAGTGTTTACTTACGGGCAACATGGTGGCATAGTGGTTAGCACTGTTGCCTCACAGCGCCAGGGACCCGGGTTCAAATCCGGCCTCGGGTGACTGTCTGTGTGGAGTTTGCACATTCTCCCCGTGTCTGCGTGGGTTTCCTCCGGGTGCTCCGGTTTCCTCCCACAGTCCAAAGATGTGCGAGTTAGGTTGATTTGGCTATGATAAATTGACCCTTAGTGTTAGGGGGGATTAAATACGTGGGGTTACGGGGATAGGGTGGGATATGTGTCGGTGCAGGCTCGATGGGCCGAAATGGCCTCTATCTGCACTGTGGGGATTCTGTGATTCTGTGAGGTGGATGCTGACAAAATATCGGTAGTAGTGGAAAAGGTAGAAGCAATGGAAGGGGTGAAAATTGATAGACAGGATGGACTAGAAAGGCTGGGTATGCTTAGAGTGGATAAGTTGCCTGGTCCAGATGGCTTGCATCCCAGATAGCTAAGGGAATTGGGGGAGGAGATCGCGGAAGGGCTTGCCATAATTTTCCAATCGTCCCTATATGCGGGGGAGGTGCCTGAGGATTGGAAAATGGCAAATGTGACACCATTGTTCAAGAAAGTGTGTAAGGACAATCCTAGTAACTACAGGCCGGTCAGTTTAACATCAGTGGTGGGTAAAGTTTTAGAAACAATAATCAAGGAAAAAATTAACAGGCACTTGGAGAGGTTTAAGCTAATTAAGGAGAGCCAACACGGATTTGTAAAAGGCAGATCATGTTTGACTAATCTAATTGAATTTTTTGATGAAGTAACAGGGAGGATCGATGAAGGGAATGCAATGGATGTTGTCTACATGGATTTTCAGAAGGCATTTGACAAAGTACCACATAGAAGGCTGGTTAACAAAATTGAGGCTCATGGAATAGGTGGGTCAGTGGCAGCTTGGATAAGGAATTGGCTTAAGGACAGAAAACAGCGAGTTGTGGTAAATGGCTGTTTTACAGACTGGAGGATGGTAGACAGTGGTATTCCCCAAGGGTCAGTGCTGGGGCCACTGCTTTTTTTGATATATATAAATGATCTGGATATTGGAATACAAAGTAGAATTTCTAAATTTGCCAATAACACCAAACTTGTGGGTGTGGCAAACAGTGAGGATGATACCAATCGACTGCAACAGGACATAGAAAGGCTAGCAGAATGGGCAGACAAGTGGCAGATGGAATTTAATACAAAGAAGTGTGAGGTGATGCATTTTGGCAGAAGGAACAGGGAGAGACAATATACACTTAATAGCACAGTTTTAAAGAGTGTGCAGGGACAGAGGGACCTGTGATTAATGTGCATAGGTCCCTGAAGGTGGCAGGACATATTGAGAGAGTGGTTAGCAAAGCATATGGGATCTTGGGTTTCATAAATAGAGGTATTGAGTACAAAAGTAGGGCAGTTATGCTGAATCTTTATAAAGCGCTGGTTAGGCCACAACTGGAGTATTGCATCCAGTTCTGGTCACCACACTTTAGGAAGGATGTTAAGGCCCTTGAGAGGGTGCAGAGGAGATTTACCAGAATGGTTCCAGGGATGGGGGATCTTAGCTACAAGGACAGGTTGGAGAAGCTGGATTTGTTTTCATTAGAGCAAAGGAGGTTGAGGGGTGATTTGATAAGAGGTGTACAAGATTATGACGGGTTTGGATAGGCTAGATGGGGAAAGGCTGTTCCCACTAGTTGATGGTACAAGGACTAGGGGACACAGATTTAAGGTTTTGGGCAAGAGATACAGGGGGATGTGAGGAAAAACATTTTTTACGCAGCGAGTGGTGAGGACCTTGAACTTGCTGCCGACGGAAGTGGTAGAAGCGGAGGTACTCATTGTTTTCAAGGGGAGAATGAATAGGCACTTGAGGGAAATAAACTTGCAGGGCTACGGGGATAGAGCGGGGGACTGACTCGATTGCTCCTCCTGGCCCACAAGCAGTGCTGTAAAGGCAGTTACCGTTTGAATCCAGCCCTTCTCGCTTCCTTTTACCTGTCGGGTTTCCTGAGGCCCGGGAAACCCGGCCGACATTAGTTAAACATAAAAAGCTTGTTAAAATGGAGGCACGCAGCCTCCTTAAAAGCTGTTACCGACCATCTCGCCTCCTGAGAGTGGATTGGTCACCCGCCCCCGTCCCGCCTCCGTTAAAACCGTAAGTGGGAGGGTTCGAGACAGGGTCGGGTTTGAAATTGTTAAAATTTTAACTTCTCACCCGACCCAAACCCACCCATTTTTGGCAGTTAAAATTGCCCCCAATTTGTTTCACAGTGTGCTTTTCTGTTCACACTATATGGGGAAAAATATAGCCGTAATAATATGCTGTTGTTGTGAAGTGCCTTTTGATGCAGTCTAGATCTATATAAGAACATAAGAAATAGGAGCAGAAGTAGGCCATTTGGCCCCTTGAGCCTGCTCCGCCATTCAATATATTCATGGCTGATATTAAAGCACTGTACACTTGAGATAAAACAGAGAAGTTGAGATTATGCCCAATGGTTACATTGTGATAACTGAGCCACATAGCAATAAACTGGGATTGTATTCCCTCGCACTTCTGTGGAGTCTGAATCCTAGTGGAGAGCACATTCATTAAAAATCAGGCTACTTCTGATGGCTTTTAAACTAAAAACTTCAATAAGTTAACATTTAAAGCAACAGAGACATTCACCCATTTTACAAATAAATTAAAAAAAACACAAAAGCAGAAAGTTTAGTGAAAAAAGTCAGCTGAAATGTTTTGTCCTGCTTGGTTTAGTTATGAAAAGCTCTATGTTCTGTCCAGATAATTATTGTAAATCTTTGGAAATTCATCCAGTATAAAGAGTTAGGCTGGAATTTTAATCTGGAGGCGGGCCAGGAGCAAGGGGCTAGAAAGCGGTCAGGCAACCCGGGAGAACGGGTTTCCCACAGGCTGCATTTGAAAGCTCTGTTTCCAGCCCGCAGCCAGCCAGATGGAGAGGCTGGCTGGCTGCGGGCGGGTTGGTCTGTGGCACTAGGCCAGAGAGAGGAGGGAGGTAGGGATCGGGTTGGGGGGTGGGGTATCGGAGGCCAGAGAAGGATCGAGGGGGGGGGGGGGGGGTGAATCGGGGCCGGAGGATGATTGGGGGTGGTGGTCGGGGGCCAGAGGAGGATTGGAGCCATAGGAGCATTGGAGTGTGGTGGGGGGGAGGGGGCGGTGGTCAGGGACCGGTGGAGCATTTAGCTGGAGTGGATTTGGGAACTGATGGAATAAGCTAGCTTGCCTGCTGGGCTGACTGAAGTGTTTATAGCTGTTTTTACAGCTCCTGTATTCTCCAAGAACAATGTTGTATTAAATGTCTTTGTGCAAACTATGATGTGCACTACCAAACGTTGAATATTTACTAAGAGCTTTTACTTAGTCGGGGGCCGGAGGAGCATCAGGAGGGGGTGGTCGGGAGCCGGAGGATAAGCGGGGCCGGAGGGGGGAGGCCGGAGGAGCATCGCGGGGAGCAGTGATCGGGAGACGGTAGACGATCGAGGGCTGGAGGAGCATCAGGGCCGGAGGGGGGAGGCCGGAGGAGCATCAGAGTGGTGGTTGGGGGCTGGAGGAGCATCCGGGTTGGAGGGGGGAGGCCGAGAAGGCAACCGGGGGCCAGAGGGGGGAGGCCAGAGGCCGGAGGGGGGCATCGGAGATCTTGTGGGGGTGGGGGTTTAGATTGGGGGACATCGGAGTCCTCGTGGGGTGAATTGGAGGTCTCGGGGCGGGGTGGGGGGATATCGAAGGCTTCGGGGGGAAGATGTCCGATCATGGGGGGTGGGTGAGGCATGGACGCTGGATCCAGGAGGTAAGTGGAAAGGCACTAACAGTCCTCACATTCCATTAGCTGTTGGGTTCCCTGAGGCCCAGGAAACCCGACCAGCCAGAGTTAAATTTATAATGGCGGATCACCATGAGGCTTGCCAGCCTCATTATAATATTTAAATGGTCGACCCGCCTCCTGGGAGCGGCTGGCTGCCTGCACCCGTCCCACCTCTGTTAAAACCAGAAGTGGGTGGGTTAGAGGTGGGTTGGGGTAGGGATTCAGCTTTTAACTCTTTAACCTCTCACCCGACCCCCAACCCACCCGTTTTTTGGGGTTAAAATTCCCCCCACTGTATTTGTGCCTTTGGAATGAAATTAATTAACGGAATTGTGAAAATTTATACAATTGTATTACAAAATTGGTTTGCTTTGCAGGTTTCTACCTTGTACTCCAGTGAATTAACCTATTATTTAGTTCCTGTTTGCCTTTAAAAAAGGTGCAATGTTGCACAATCTGATCTTTGAAAACCCACACTCAGGCAGGCATTTTCTGAGGTAAGAGCGGGTGGGTTGGAGGCGTGGGGGGAAGTGAAAGTTGAAAAAATGTGGACCCTGACCCCAACCCGCCCACTTTCACCTTTCACTCAGGTGGAACGGGGGGAGAGCTGCCAACCCGCTGCCAAGAGGTGGGTTGGCAATTTACATAGGATAATGAGGCCTGAAGCCTCTACTTTAACCTGCTTTGCAGGTTTTACTGCAGGCGGCCGGGGATTCCAGGGCTCGGGATTCCCAGTGGCTGCAATGAGGCGGCTACAGCCTCGGGGAGCAGTGCTTGTGGGCCAGTTCCCCCCGGGAATCGTGCTTCGGCCCAGAGTCGGGGATCGGACCCCCCCGGGGTTCGCAACTCCCTCCCCACACCCCGGGGACAGGGATCGGACCCCTCCCCGGACCTGGAACACCCCCCAGGGGATCGGATCCCCCTGGGGGTTCAGACCTCCCCCGGGCTTGGAACCTCCCCCCCCCACAACATCCTGGGCCCAGCACTTGCCTGGTCCTGCGGCCTCCTTCTCCGAGTTCCCTGCATGAATGGAAGCATCCAGCCCTAAAAGTTAGCAGTAAAGATAAGACTATTTATATACAGTGGCTGTTCCAATACCTGGATGGAAACAAAAAACCCAATAAAAGCTGCTCTGTACTATATCTGAGGTATTTCTGTGCTCGAACTTACAGCGCCTGTATAACGAAGGACTGTTCAGGCTTCAAGCACGTGAAACTATTGTGTAAGCCTTGCTCGTGCTGACACTCTAATCAGTAAAGTGCCCTTTTTAAACATCAATCTACTGCTTGATGGAAAGTGCCAGTGGTATTCAAGCAACAAAACAGTTGACAGAGACTGAAGACAGATTGACCCTTTTCCTATCCACTGACAAGTTAGGATGTTGTGTAGCTGGCGTGCACCTTTGGTCTGTAATTTTATCTGTGTAAGCTCTCAGTTGCTAAAACAGTCCAGGTATTATAGTCACGGTATATGCAACACAAAAGCTTTCCACAGTTTGTTAGAACTATTCCCCAAAAAAACACTCTGTCAGACTAGTGCAAGGACCGTTGGAGCTTTAGTGACCCCCTAAACAAAGTGCTCAGGCCCACTAGCACTAATTTGAATATTTAGTTTTTCAGCAATTAAATAAAATTCTGTTCTTGCTAAAGTTAGAGGGAAACATTGATTGAATCATGATTTCAAATTTCAGAGAAAGTTGTCACTCTGGAACCCTTACCAACTTCCAATGCTGGTACGTGACGTGAAAGCAGCATAAAAGCAAACTGCTAGATTTCAAATGGTTTTTAATTAATTCTGGGTTCATATTTTTACTGTATGCAAGCGCATTATTTATCTGTAGTGAAAATGGTTATGACAACAACAAAAAACAGTATCCTACTACCAGAAAAATAAAATTAAAAAATCAGTGTGTCTAGAATCAACATCCATGCAGTCTATATTACAATGATGTGGTTCAAAATTAGTAATGAGCAGATAATGCACATAAGCCCCGATTTTAACTCAGGGCATGAATGTTGGATGCGGGGGCCAGGGCAGGGGGAATAGTGCCCATGATGGCACCAGCGTGAAGCCTGGGACATTTTAACTCTCAGGCTTCATTAAAATGATCAAAGGCTGACTTCCGCCCGAACCGGGCAGGAAAGACAAA
The DNA here is from genome assembly GCA_030390025.1 of Squalus acanthias. Taxonomy (NCBI): domain Eukaryota; kingdom Metazoa; phylum Chordata; class Chondrichthyes; order Squaliformes; family Squalidae; genus Squalus; species Squalus acanthias. The sequence continues at coordinate 33,331,105 of CM059431.1, read as the reverse complement.
TAGGCCGGTGAGCAGGAGCTGGATTTTGGGCGGCTGGAGGCCACTGCTGGAGACCCGACGGAACGGTCTCCGACATAAGGTAAGTTGATCTGTGAAACTTTATTGCAGGGATTCCCTGTAGATGTTTTGGATTCATATAGAATGTTGAGGATAACTGCAGCAACACTTGGTTAAAGGATGAAGACCCGACAAACAGAAGCAACTCGTAATTTTGTAGAGGAATGACAGCCAAGCCATATTTTTCCAATTTTGGCGAGGGTAGACTCTGGAAGGGAGTTTTTTTTAACTTCGTTCCTGGGATGTGGGCGTCGCTGGCAAGGCCAGCATTTATTGCCCATCCCTAATCGCCCTTGAGAAGGTGGCGTGGTGCCGCCTTCTTGAACCACTGGTGAAGGTACTCCCACAGTGCTGTTAGTGAGAAAGTTACAGGATTTTGACCCAGTGACGATGAAGGAACAGCGATATATTTCCAAGTCAGGATGGTGTGTAACTTAGAGGGGAATTTGCAGGTGATGGTGTTCCCATGCACCTGCTGCCCTTATCCTTCTAGGTGGTAGAGGTCGCAGGTTTGGGAGGTGCTGCTGAAGAAGCCTTGGCGAGTTGCTGCAGTGCATCTGTAGATGGTACACACTGTAGCCACGGTGCGCCGGTGGTGGAGAGAGTGAATGTTTAAGGTGGTGGATGGGGTGCCAATCAAGCGGGCTGCTTTGTCCTAGATGGTGTCGAGCTTCTTGAGTGTTGTTGGAGCTCTCAATTCCCTCAGCATCCTAGGATGCATCCCATCCGCTCCTGGTGATTTATCTACTTTAAGTACAGCCAGCCTTTCTAATACCTCTTCTTTATCAATTTTCATACTATCAAGTGTCTCTACTACCTCCTCCTTCACTATGTCTATGGCAGCATCCTCTTCCTTGGTGAAGACAGATGCAAAGTACTCATTTAGTACCTCAGCCATACCCTCTGCCTCCACGCACAGGTCTCCTTTTTGGTCCCTAATCGGCCCCACCCCTTGATGCCACACCCGGTCAAATGCTGCCTTGATGTTAACGGCAGTCACTCTCACCTCACCTCTGGAATTCAGCTCTTTTGTCCATGTTTGACCAAGGTTGTAATGAGGTCTGGAGCTGAGTGGTCCTGGCGGAACCCAAACTGAGCATCAGTGAGCAGGTTATTGGTGAGTAAGTGCTGCTTAATAGCACTGTTGATGACACCTTCCATCACTTTGCTGATGATTGAGAGTAGACTTATGGGGCGGTAATTGGCCAGATTGGATTTGTCCTGCTTTTTGTGGATAGGACATACCTGGGCAGTTTTCCACATTGTCGGGTAGATACCAGTGTTGTAGCTGTACTGGAACAGCTTGGCAGAGGCGCAGTTAGTTCTGGAGCACAAGTCTTCAGCACGATAGCCGGGATGTTGTCAGGGCCCATAGCCTTTGCTGTATCCAGTGCGCTCAGCGTTTCTTGATATCACGTGGAGTGAATCGAATTGGCTGAAGTCTGGCTTCTGTGATGGTGGGGACCTCAGGAGGAGGCCGATATGGATCATCCACTTGGCACTTCTGGCTGAAGATGGTTGCAAACGCTTCAGCCTTGTCTTTTGCACTCGCATGCTGGGCTCCGCCATCATTGAGGATGGGGATATTCATGGAGCCTCCTCCTCCCGTTAGTTGATTAATTGTCCACCACCATTCACGACTGGAATTGGCAGGACTGCAGAGCTTTGATCTGATCTGTTAATTGTGGGATTGCTTAGGGCTGTCTATAGCATGCTGCTTCCGCTGTTTAGCATGCATGTAGTCCTGTATTGCAGCTTCCCCAGGTTGGCACCTCATTTTTAGGTACGCCTGGTGCTGCTCCTGACATGTTCTTCTGCACTCCTCATTGAACCAGGGTTGGTTCCCTGGCTTGATGGTAATGGTAGAGTGAGGGATATGCCGGGCCATGAGGTTACAGATTGTGGTGGAATACAATTCTGCTGCTGCTAATGGCCCACAGCGCCTCATGGATGCTCAGTTTTGAGCTGCTAGATCTATTCTGAATGTATTCCATTTAGCACGGTGGTAGTGCCACACAACACGATGGAGGGTGTCGTCGGTGTGAAGACGAGATTTGTGCGGAGGTCACTGCTACCAATGCTGTCATGGACAGATGCACCTGCGACAGGTAGATTGGTAAGGACAAGGTCAAGTAGGTTTTTTTCCCCTCGTGTTGGTTCTCTCACCACTTGCCACAGTCCTAGTCTGGCAGCTATGTCCTTCAGGACTCAGCCAGCTCGGTCAGTAGTGGTGCTACCGAGCCACTCTTGGTGATGGACATTGAAGCCCCCCACCCAGAGTGCATTCTGTGCCCTTGCTACGCTCAGTGCTTCTTCCAAGTGCTGTTCAACATGGAGAAGTACTGATTCATCAGCTGAGAGAGGGTGGTAGGTGGTAATCAGCAGGAGGTTTCCTTGCCCATGCTTGACCTGAAGCCAATGTTGAGGACTCCCAGGGCCGGTCCCTCCCAACTGTATACCACTGTGCCGCCACCTCTGGTGTTTCTGTCCTGCCGATGGGACAGGACATACCCAGGGATGGTGATGGAGGAGTCTGGGACATTGGCTGAAAGATATGATTCTGCGAGTATGATTATGTCAGGCTGTTGCTTGACTAGTCTGAGGGACAGCTCTCCCAATTTTGGTACAAGTCCCCAGATGTTAGTGAGGAGGACTTTTCAGGGTCGACTGGACTGGGTGCGCCATTGTCGTGTCTGAAGCCAGTGCCGAGGTCAATGCCGGGTGGTCTGTCCGGTTTTATTCTTATTATTGTTTTTGGTAGCAGTTGTGCACAACTGAGTGGCTTGCTAGGCCATTTCAGAGGGCAGTTAAGAGTCAACCCCGTTGCTGTGGGTCTGGACTCACATATAGGCCAGACCAGGTAAGGACGGCAGATTTCCTTCCCTAAAGGACATTAGTGAACCAGATGGGTTTTTACAACAATCCGATAGTTTCATGGTCACCATTACTGACACTAGCTTTTTAATCCAGATTTATTTAATTAACTGAATTTAAATTCCCCAGCTGCCATGGTGGGATTTGAACTTACATCTCTGGATCATTAGTCCAGGCCTTTGGATTACTAATCCAGTAACATAACCACCATGCAACGTACCATCTTCAGTTGCAAAACTGGTCTGCGTGGCGTTAGTTGTACTGCATCCAGAAGCAGCCTACCAGTCAGGGCTACAATATCCATTACTGGGTGGGTACAGATTTTATAGATAGATAAATAGGGGAGATGTCAGAAGGCATGATGAAAGAGGTAAACTTATGAGCAGAGTGTCAAAGGAGGGGAAAGATGTAGCAAGGTGAAAAGGTCTAGGCAGAGAATTCCACAGTACAATGGTGTGGTGTCTGAAGGCTGTACACCAATGATGTGGTGGAGCAATAGACCAGAGTCAAAATAGCAGAGGGGGATTGCTGGGATGTAGGACTGGAAAAGGTTGCAGAGATGGGTAGAGCAAGACCATAGAATCACAGAAGTATTGGTAGAAAGAGGGCATTTGGCTGATTGTACCTGTTTCACTGCTAGTTCCTCCACTAGAATTAAGTACTCTATTCTCATTTCCCTGCTCTATCCCCATAATATTTAACATTTTTCTGCTTTAAGTGTTTATCTAATTCCCTTAAAATGTTGTGATTGGCTTAATTTCAATGGCCACTTGTGGTAATGCATTCCATATCCTAATAATACTTTACATAAAATATTCCTTCTAAGAAAAAAGAAAGGAACTTGCCTTTCACGACCAAAGCGCTGCACAGCCAATTAAGTAATTAAAGTGTTAGAATGTAGGAAAATGCAACAACCAATTTTCACACATCAAGGTCCCACAAACAGTAATGATATAATGACCAGATAATCTGTTTTTGGTGGTGTTAGTTCAGGGATAAATGTTGGCCAGTACACCGGGTGAAATCCACTACTCTTTAAGTAGTGCCATGGGATCTTGTATAACCACCTGAGAGGACAGGCAGGACCTCGGTTTAACATGTTATCTGAAAGACAGCACCTCAAACAGTGCAGCACTCCCTATGTATTGCATTCAAGTTTGAGCCTAGATTATGTGCTCAAGTCTTTGGAATGAGGCTTGAACCCATGACCTTCTGACTCAGAGGTGCGAGTGCTACCACTGAGCCGAGGCTGACAGCTTCTAACCTTCCCTTTATGCTTCGAGTATCAATCTTGAGCTTCTGCCCCCTTGTTAATGATTCGCCAACCAGTAGAAACAATCTTTCAGTATTTACTATCTCAAACTCTTTAATGATTATGAACACTCCTATTAGAACCCCCCTTAACCTTCTGTGCACCAGTGGTTATGGCTATGGTTTTTCTCTCATTATAATTGCATCCTCTCATCCTTGTCTCCTCCTAATGAAATTATGTTATACCTTTTCCATGACTTCAGTATCCTTGTCCTCTACAGATTTATCATCGGCTCCTCACCCTACGCATAAAACACAGAATTCCCTTTTTATGGCTTTTAAAGAATTGTTTATCTGTATCCCTAGATCTCTCCGTTCCTGTACTCCACTGAGAATTTTACCGTTTTGGGTTTATTTCTATTCTCATCTTTTTCTCAAAATGTACAACTTTAAATTTATCTACATTGAGCTGTAATAGACACACATTTAAGAGAAGCAGCGTTTTCCCAGTGTCATGGTCAACAATACTTCTTCAACCAACACCACCAAAAGGAGATTAATTGGTGTTTCACATAATTGCTGTTTGTAGAACCTTGTGTACACAAAATGGTTGCCGCATTTATCTACATACCAACAACATTCACTCGTGCATTTATATATATATATATTGATCAAACTATCCTAGTTCCACAGTCACCAGTAGGATGTATATGATATAGAATAGGGAAAGTCTTAACCGTGGTGGGGGAGTTATGGAAAATTGCTTTGGTAGTTAATTGTTGCAAAACTTGCAATGTCATAAATGTGTTCATGAAGATTCCTTCTGGTCACTATTTCTCACAAAATTGTAATCATGTTCAAAAAGAATGTGTTTATGATATTGCTAGATGTTCTAACCAAAGGAAAGTGTCATGAATGATTTAATGTCGCTACACATAGCAACCAGAGCAATTATTCCCCAAGAGTGTCTTAAATATACCAAGATAGTAGACACTGTGTGTGTGTATGTAAAAAAATACTTTTGTTTACAAGTGCTGTTGACAGTGGTTAGTATTCCAATGTTTTTTCATTGGCATAAAACCTACCCTAAGATAGGTCTTGTTTGTGCGGTTGCTGGTTTTGAACCAGTTATTTGAGTAATTTATGTTCTTACCATTACAAACTGAGTGCAGTTTTATACCAAATCCTCCAGCATTTTGCAGTGCCTCCCCTACAGGAGCTGAAAATTAGCACAGCAGAAAAAAAGAAATCTCTGTTTAGTGTTGACTAATCATTTCTTTATCCAGCAGTTCCCTCTCTTGCGGTAGAAATTGAAAACATTCTGCATTCAGGCCTGAAGAACTTTCTGATAATTGAGCAATAATGGAATACAGTCGTAGCAAGTCAGACATAAACAGCTCAATTGGAAAAAAAATTGATGTGACTCGCCAATTGAACAAACCATGACCAATTCTATACCTGCAAGTATGTTAATAATCACTGCTAGAAGAAATCTAAAATCAGATCTACTGTAAGCCATTCTAAAATTGCATTTCTCAGGTCTGCTCGTGTTATGAGGGGTATGGTACTGTTGTTAAAGGAGCATTGTCCTATTAGGGAACTCTGAGCAGGCTTGGTGCACTGGATCAGCCCACTCATGCTGAATTTATATTAGTGTTATCACAGGACACCGCAAGAGCTTTTTTTTCTTTGCACCGCCAGCATTGATGGCAAACAGAAACAACCACGAGGCAGTTTGAGATCTCTGCTGCCTACACACGTCACTAATATCAACTCTCCACTGATGCTCTGGTGCCAACCTTCCCCTCACATCAAAGAAGCTCTGCAAGCGGCAAGGCAAAATCATGATTGTGAATTTTCAGCAACTATGTATGTGCAGTCTACCGCATTAGCAGTTGCTGCCAGTGTTCTGAAATCTGCTTCACAATGTAAACATGGCAGATTCTGGGGCACCAGTTGCCTCGTCTCATTGTAAATGCAGTCTCATGTAATGCAATCGGGTCCCGGAAAACTGTGGAGAAAGACACACCGCAGTAGACACTATTAAAAATTACTGTTTGCAATGTTAACATATGAATGCTTAATGCATTTGTATAACATTCCCCCTCCACTGTTTTAATGGAGATATTGGCCTAATTATTTTGGTTAATCGCTCTTAAAAAAGCGGATGGAAGAATTCCATACGGATGTGTTTAGCATTCATGCATTAATATTGCAAATAGCCTTTTATAGGCTTATATTTTCTGCAGCAACAAACTTTTTAATTATGAATATTACATGGCAATCTTAATTTTTGTTTAAAGTATTATAAAAACAACTTGGACTGTTAGATTAGGTGATTGTGGCGCATCGATATGCAATATGGCAAAACGTTTTGCAAAACTGTTCAATAGCAGGAAGACCCTTTTAGAGAGATGAAGAGACAAGTAATGGGACGCATAATATTAAAGTGTTCCCAGTTTGCCGTAACCATTCCCAAAATAGAAATTAGATAACAAGCAACTAATCACATTAAAAAGTAATCGAAGTAAAATGAAAAGGGATCATACTTTCTGTGGAAATGTTTTCCAGATAACTCATATTTATTTTTCAGCAAGTGGACCAGATTTAGGATCTCAAATATCACCTGATTGCCTGGGTAGAAGTATATGACCTCAAAAGCAAATTCCTAATCAATTTTTAAATACAGTACAATTAAAGTTTCTTTAAATTTTCTCGAAGGGGGTTTTTCTGTGTGATAAGTATAGTGAATTCTAACAGCTGATGAATGTACTGCAAGTTCGGGTATAAGAACTGTTAAATAACTGGGGAAAATTCTACTCCTTATTCCAAGGAAAACTAAAGGGGCTAGAAATTGGCCTCCTTCGTGCCTCCTGTTATCGCCTTCGGGAGGCAATAACGGGGGGCTAACGACTTACCGACAGGGCGCGGCGAAGTGGGCGACTCCCACTAAATTGGCTGAGAGGTTTGCGGCGGCGGTAACACATTGCGCCACGATCTTCTGCGCCCGGAGATCGTGACGTCATTGTTCTGTGCATCGCCCCGGTAGCGTCCCGGACCCAAACTTCGGTTCCGCCCCCTGCAGCATCGCCGAGCAACAACACTGACAGCTGCAGGAGGTGTTGTTCAGGAAGCCAGGCACTTCAGGAGCGCAACTTAAAGGGGATGTTGGCGCAGTAAGTAGTAAAATTGTTGCAATGCAGTATTTGAATTTTTTCCATTTTCTTCGGCTGTGATCGATCAGCCCAGCACTCTGCTGGAGTGCATGGGGCTGATCGGGCTGGATTGCGGCTGCCATCGGGGACCAGCTAACTGGTCCCAATGCAGAGCCTGCAACGATGGCCCTTCCCTTTAAGGGATGGAAGGATCCTCGGATATCGGCAGCGCTGCAAGGGACATTGTGCAGTGCTGCACCACTACCGCCCTGCCTGTGTCCTTTAGCGCTCCAGAAAGGAAGTGGAGTGCTTGATTTAGCGCTCGACTTCCTTCCTGGAGCGCTAACATCGAATTTACAGAAAGCTGGGAATCATTAGTGCCTGGCGCTAATTTTCCAACTTTCAAAAGTTAGCGCCCAAATTTCTCCCCCCAGGTGTTTGATCAGCCTCATGCAGTTTCCTGTGAGAAAATTGAGTGTGTTTTAATGCTGATTTATTTACAGAATGTTGATCCAAATTCAGAATATAATCCTAATGTCATTGTAATGTAACACAGTTAGAAGCTTTCAGATTTTGACATCCAGGTTAATTGTGGTTCACAAGCTAAACAAACACAAGAGATCTGACAAAATGGTGAAAGCTATGGTTCAGAACAGTTGTGAGGAAGAGTTTACACCTGAAATGTCAACTGACTTGTGTTTTACGAACAACTGTTTTTTGAGAAGGTATTAGAAGAAAGTGAGGGGAGAGGTAGAAAGGTGCAGGAGTTCAGGAAGAGAGCTCCCAAGTGTAGGGCCCAAACAGTTGAAGATTCTGCTACCAGTGGTGGAACGAGAGAGTTCCTTATTGTATCTGGTATTGCTGAAATATGGTTATGGTACTGGACAAGCAACCCAGAGCTTGTGAGTATAAATTCCACCATGGTAAGTTGTGAAATTGAATTCAAAAATATGGAAACCTACCAGATTGTTGTAAAAATCCAACTGGTTCACTTACGTATTTCAAGGAAGAGAACTTGCCACCCGTACCTGGTCTGGTCTACATGTGATTCCAGTCCCACACTTAATGCCCTCAGGGCACCTAGGGATTGGGCAATAAATGTTGTCTTGTCAGTGTTGCCCGCATCCCAAGAAAAATATTCAAAAAAGGGATGTGTCAGAAAATTGCCTGCAGGGAGATTAAAATGGGCAGTGTGTGTGGCAAAATAATTATGCACTGGTGATTTAAGTATGTTTCTAAAACATGAATTCATATATTATTTAACTTTTGATTACTTCAGTTTTTCCACATGGATGCAAATCCCAGAACACAACTTGGTGGAAAAACAAATTCAGTGAAGTATCCTTGGGATTGTAATGTGAAATTGCTTTGGTGCATAGTGCTACTGAGTGAATGGATACAGATTTTATCCTACAATCCCGTCTTGCCATCTGCACAGAGCGGGATTAAATGGAGTGGACTTGAACAGAGTGTTTTATTTGGGAATTTGGAAAGAGTGGGAATTTGGAGAAGAGGGCGAAGGAGTTGTTGCTTTCTGCCTACACTCATTGTAGAGCTTTGTGTTACAGGGAGATATTTAATTCCAGTACCCTTAACTTAAGCTAGATGAAGTAAGTAGTCAAGAAACTACACTGCAAACTAAGTTACCTAATTACACAATTAATTAAATGTAATTAAATAAAACAAGGCCATATAGGGATGGCAGTGCAGGTGGTGTGCCGCAACTGCAGCATGTGGGAGTTTGTGGAGAGCATTGTGATCCCAGACAACCACGTTTGCAGTAAGTGCCTGCATCTTGAGGAACTTCAGCTCAGAGTTTTTGAGCTGGAGTCTGAGGTGCAGACATTGCTGGGCATCAGGGATGGGGAGAGTTACCGGGACACTTTGATCCAGGAAGCAGTCACACCCCTTAGGTTAGGTAGTGATACAGGTCTGGTTAGTGGTCAGGGACAGGAGGGTGTGACTGCAACTCAGGCAGCTAAGGGGACCCAAGGTGCAGTGCTGGAGGAGCCTCAGCCTTTGCCCTTGTCCAACAGGTATGAAGTTCTTGCTGCCTGTGTGGATGAAGGAAAAGCCTGCAGGATGGATGAGCAAGCTGACCATGGCACCATGGTGCAAGAGGCCATTCAAGTGGGAGGAGTGAAAGGGAATGTAGTTGTGATAGGGGACAGTATAGTCAGAGGGACAGATACTGTTCTCTGCAGCCGCGACCGAGAGTTCTGAAGTTTGTGTTGCCTGCCCGGTGCCAGGGTTAAAGATATCTCCTCGCGGCTGGAGAAGAACTTGGAGTGGGAGGGGGAGGATCCAGTTGTCGTGGTCCACGTAGGAACCAACGACATAGGTAGAACTAGGAATGAGGTTCTGCTGAGGGAGTTTGAGGAGCTAGGATCCAAATTAAAAAGCAGAACCTCAAAGGTAATAATCTCTGGATTGTTACCTGAGCCACATGCAAATTGGCATAGGGACAAACAGATTTGAGGTTTAAATGTGTGGCTCAAAGAGTGGTGTGGTAGGAAGGGGTTTCAGTTCATGGGGCACTGGTACAAGTACTGGGGAAAGAGGGAGCTGTTCCGTTGGGACGGGCTCCACTTAAACCGGGCTGGCGAACTGAATAACTAGGGCAGTAGACAGAGCTTTAAACTAATGAAGCGGGGGGTGGGAGGATTCAGGAAAGAGTAAATTTAAAAGCAGCGAGAGAAATGTCAAGGCTCCAGAGCAGAGTAGAATTTTGGGTAAAAATAAGCAGAGTGGGTCAGGAAGGGACAGAGAGAGTAACAAAGGTAATAAGGCATCAGTGACTAAGGTGACATCAGGGAAAAATAGAAATAAGTCAAAGCTAAAGGCACTATATCTGAATGCGCGAAGCATTCGCAACAAAATAGATGAATTAATAGCGCAGATAGAAATTAGCAAGTTTGATCTAATAGCCATAACGGAGACGTGGTTGCAAAGTGGCCAAGGTTGGGAAGTAAATATTCCAGGATACTTAACTTTTAGAAGAGATAGGCAAAATGGAAAAGGAGGAGGGGTAGCCCTGATAATAAAGGATGGGATAAAGACGGTAGACAGAAAGGATCTTAGCTCTGAAAATCAAGAAGTAGAATTAGTTTGGGTGGAGCTAAGAAACAGCAAGGGGCAGAAAACATTGGTGGGAGTTGTTTATAGGCCCCCAAACAGTCGTTGTAATGTAGGGCAGAGTATAAATCAGGAAATTAGAGGCGCATGTAACAAGGGTAATACAGTAATCATGGGGGTCTTTAATCTATATATAGACTGGGCAAACCAAATAGTGTGGAGGATGAATTCATGGAATGTATGCAAAATAGCTTTCTAGATCAGTATATTGAGGAACCAACTAGGGAACAGGCTATTTTAGATCTAGTATTGTGCAATGAGAAAGGGTTAATTAATAACCTTGTAGTAAAGGGGCCTTTAGGGAAGAGTGACTATAATATGATACAATTTTATATTGAGTTTGAAAGTGATTTAGTTAAATCCGAAACTAGGGTCTTAAATCTAAACGAAGCAAACTACGCAGGTATGAGGGGTGAGTTGGCTAAGGTAGATTGGGAAACTACATTAAAAGGTATGATGGTAGAGAAGCAATGGCTACCATTTAAATAATTAATACATAATTTACAACAAATATATATTCCTTTAAGGCACAAAAACCCCACAGGAAAAGTGGTCCAACCGTGGCTAACAAGAGAAGTTAAAGATAGTATTAGATCAAAGGAAGAGGCTTATAATGTTGCCAAAAAGAGTAGTAAGCCAGAGGATTGGGAGGATTTTAGAATTCAGCAAAGGAGGACCAAGAAATTGATAAAGAAAGGGGAAATAGAATATGAGAGTAAATTAGCGAGAGACATAAATACAGACTGTAAAAGGTATGTAAAAAGGAAAAGATTAGTGAAAGTAAATGTCGGTCCCTTACAGGCTGAGACAGGAGAAATTATAATGGGAATAAGGAAATGGCAGAGAAATTAAACAAATACTTTGGCCTGCGAATTTTATTCCTCTGAGGGGACGGGTTTGGAGGCGGGTCTGTCGCGAAAATCGGAGAAATTGGGGGCGGGCTGCGAACCCGCCTCCACACAACTTTGGGAAGTGTCGGGTCAGCCACTCCCGAACTGACCTGACACCAAACGGCGGGACAGGTTGTTAAGCCAGTTAACAGGTCGTTAACTGGCAGGATAATCCTATTTTAAATGGCTGATCAGATTTTCGAGGTTTTTCAACATGCTGCCCGCCTTCATTAAAACACGTCTGGTGAATCGAGCCGGGTTGACCTAGGACCTGAATTGCTGGCAGCTGCTCGACCAGCTTAAAAGCGGTCCTGCAAACTCTCATTCTTTCACATGCTACAACTTAGTGCTTTGAGACTTGGGAGACATTTAGCAGCTCTACTAATCTTCTGTGTGTTGAGGCTGAATCCATCTGCTGTGTGACCTCCTTGGAATACCCTCTGGCCACTTTGTCTGAGCGCACACAACCTCCATTCCTCCACTGAGATATATACCAGCAGTGTGGGAACCATTTATTTTCTCATCCTGGTCGTCAGATTCGGAGGAACAGCAGCTGTGGCAGCAACGCAACCAGGCACAGCAGCAGCACCAACAGCAGGAGCGCCAACCTTCTCCTTAGCCACCTGATGATGCACAGGGCAGAGGGCATCAGCGCAGGCCTGCACCTCGCCACAGGAGAAACCCCCAACACACGGTTTACAGGCCGAGGATGAGCTTCCTCAACATGAGTGAGCAGCAGTGCCAAAGGAGGCTGAGACTTCCGCGAGATGTCGTCGCTGACATCTGCGCAATGCTGCACCAACACCTGGAGCCCAGAGGAGTGTGTGGACACTCCTTACCAGTGGCTGTCAAAGTCACCACCGCACTCAACTTCTTTGATTTGGGCTCCTTCCAGGGATCATATGCAGACATCAGCGGCATCTCCCAGTCGGCTGCACACGCCTGCATCACGCAGGTTACCGATGCCCTCTGTGCAAAAGCGCACAATTACATCCACTTCTCCACGGATGAAGCAAGTGAAACCTCGCGTGCGGTTGGCTTTGCAAATATGGCAGGCTTGCCAAGGGTGCAGGGCGTCGTAGACTGCACAGACGTGGCCATTAGGGCACCCCATCACAACCCAGCTGTATTTGTCAACTGCAAGGGCTTCCATTCCCTTAACGTCCAGCTGGTGTGTAACCACACGAAAATCATCATGCATGTTTGCGCAAAGTACTCTGGCAGTTGCCATGATTCCTTGATCCTGCGGCAGTCTACTGTGCCTCAGCTCTTCAATCCGCCAACCCAACTTTCTGGTTGGCTACTTGGCGACAAGGGCTATCCTCTGAAAAAGTGGCTCATGACACCGATGAGGAGGCCATCAAATGAGGCTGAGAAGCGGTACAATGTGAGCCACATTTCCACCAGTCGCATCGTAGAGCAAACATTCGGCTTTCTCCAAATGCGATTCCGATGCCTTGACAGATCTGCTGGAGCCCTACAGTATGCACCAGCCACGGTGTCCAGAATCATTGTCATCTGCTGAGCCCTGCACAACATCGCACAGCAGCGTGGCTTAGCGCTCCCTGAGGAACAAGTGGCTCAGCGCAGAGCATCCTTGGAAGAAGAGGGGAGGACGAGGACGAGGAGGAGGACGAGGACGAGGACGAGGAGGAGGAGGCATGCCTTGGGGGGCCGGATGTGGCCAAAGCAGCAGCACTCGAGCACATTGCTGGCCGTCATGCAAGGGATCCACTCATCCACGCCAGATTTGCATAAGCTTACACTTCAGCCACAGGTGGCTAGCATATGGCTATGAATGTGTGGATGACATTCTTAAAACGCCATACATCATCTCTCCAATAAACGGTGCTTTCCTATCACTCTCAGCATCATCATTACAAATGCAAGTCGCCCTGAGGCCTCAATGTGTAACTTCCATTTCCCAGAACACATAGGCCAGACCTTCAACTGTTTGCCATAACTTTTGTCTACTACATTCACAAAAGCATGACAATGCAAAATATTAAACAGAACCAAATAGAACAGGACAAAACACCCAAGTGACTCCCCTTGTGACTAATTGTGCTTTATCTTCCTCTTACGCGTGCTTCAGCAGATGTAGAGGCACCTTGCTGACTTTGATGCTGCGCCTGCTTAGACGTCTTTGGCGGGTGTCCTCTGGGTTTGGGAGCCTGGGAGGGTTCCTCCACAGTTTGCTCTTCCTGCGGCTGTGCAGGGGCTGAAACGGCCAACTCAGTTGGGTGTGCAATGTGGGTCTGTGAGTTAGGGCTCCGCAGTGGCATGGTCGTGTGAGCGCTTGGAGAGGAGCCCACACTTCCTTGTTGTCTGTCACCAACATCCCTCTCATGGGTCAGCCGCACTTCAGTGCTAGCAAGTGGCTGGAGAGCACCTTGCTGCACATCAGGGGGGCCATGAGGACCCGTCTCTGTACTGGCAGTCCTCATAACAAGGACGCCCATGAAGCTCTGGTGTCTCTCCTCAATAGATGCCCATCTCTCCTCCATAGCTGACAATCTATTTTGAAGAGTCACCATTTCTCGTTAGCCTGGCGACTTATGTCCTCCATGGCGGTTGCCACCCTCTCCATGGCCGATCGTTCATGCGCCATTGCCTCCACAAAGGCAGTGCTCATGTTAGAGATGGACTCCTCCATTTTCTCCACACTCTCAGTTACCCTGGATGCAGCCCTCTCACAGACTCCTGCACTTGTTCCTGGAGTTCCAGCACCGCTCTCTTTCTGGATGGCCCCAGAGGCACAGCGTCTGCATGCAGCTGAGCAGAGCTATGAGCGTCCTGCGACCTCCGACGAGGACTCTCCACTGCTGTCGCTGTCTCCACCATCTGCTGATGCTCACTTGTGAGCTGTCACCAGGTGACAACACTACTCTAAGTAGCGAGGGCCCCGCCGAGGTGTGCATTTCTGCGCTGGTGCTGGGTGCGCTGAGTCCTGGTGACGCTTCTCCCTCAGAGGCTGAAGGTTAATCTGAGGAGTCGTCTGGCTGTTCCTCCTGGACAGTGGGGAGGGGGGTGCTCGAAGGTCCTGTGGGAGAGTAAAGACATGAGTTAGACATCTGATTTTAAGATAGCAGACACATCCTTTTGTGTGGATGATACAAAGCGAATCTCTATGAACATCATATGCCATTGCAGTCAATCATTAAATGTAAATGAGAGGGATGGAACTCTATTCTGTCACCAGCTTCGTCTAATGCGCCCGTCTCTCCATCGCCCACTTCCAGATCCTTGCCACCTCTGACGATTTCGTGCACTGCCTCCTCAGCACTTGTCAATGTTGCAAGGGTTGGTGTGCCTCCTCCTGTCTGTGCTCTCTCCCTCTTATTGTGGGCTATCTTTTGCTGCAAGGAGGGACACAAGCGGAGTTTCAGCTAGAGTGATGGAGTGAGTGTGTAGAATCCATAACATAGAAGCTTAGAGGGAGACCAAGATGGAGTGAGGTGCCAAGAGGAAGCTAGCTCCCTGTGCGTTGTTAGTTCTTGTCATTGCATAACAGTGAGAGCGAGTCTGAGAGGTGCGTAGGCAGGATGGTGAAGTCATTCAGTACAGTGATAGAGATGGATAGGTAAGGGTGCAAGGGAAGTAAGGGTAAGGTGGGATGTGGAGGAGCAGACTTACAAAGCAGAGTGCTGGTGATGAGAAGAGAAGGGAAGCAGATTGAAGGTAAGTGTGATGGGATACTCACTTTTGATGATCGCAGAAGACCATTAAAGCGTTTCCTGCACTGGATCCATGTGCGTGAACAAACGGACCTTGCGCTGACCTCCTCAGCACTGCGCAGCCAGGATGCCTTAGTTTGCTGAGGAGGCTTCCTCCGGCCATCGGCACGGGACAGAATCTCTCTGCGCCCTCTAACTCCCCCCACAAGAGCTTGGAGGCAGTCCTCAGTGAAGCGTGGTGCTGCCTTAGCTTTCAATGAACTCATTGTGGCCTTGCCAATGCCAGACTCCAGCAGAATCATGAACTGAAAGGCTGAGGCTGCATGGGGCCCTTAAAATCATCCGCACTAATGACGTCATCAGAGGTGACTAACAGACCCAATCCCAGTCATTGGACCAGCCAGCGCGCACCACTCAACTCAAGGGGCCAATTAAGCTAAAATCTCAACTGGGGATCGGATGCAGCCGACAGCGGGTCTGGTCCCCGTCCACCAGGCAACCCGACTCCATCCCGCCTCCTCCATTAAATTTGCGGACTTTGTGTCTGTCTTCACGGAAGAAGACGCAAAAATATTCCCAGAAATAGTGGAGAACCAAGGCTCTAACGAGAATGAGGAACTGAAAGAAATTAGTATTAGTAACAAAATAGTACTGGAGAAATTAATGGGACTGAAAGCCAATAAATCCCCATGACCTAATGGCCTACATCCTAGGATTTTGAAAGAGGTGGCTATAGAAATAGTGGATGCATTGGTTATCATTTTCCAAAATTCCATAGATTCTGGAACGGTTCCCGCGGATTAGAAGGTAGCAAATGTAACCCCACTATTTAAGAAAGGAGGGAGAGAGAAAATGGGGAACTACAGACCAGTTAGCCTGACATCAGTAGTAGGGAAAATGCTAGAATTATTAGGGCACTTAGAAAATAATAATAGGATTGGGCAGAGTCAACACGGATTTATGAAAGGGAAATCGTGTTTGACAAATCTGTTAGAGTTTTTTGAGGTTATAACTAGCAGAATAGATAAGGGAGAACCAGTGGATGTGGTATATTTGGATTTTCAGAAGGCATTCGATAAGGTGCCATACAAGAGGTTATTAAACAAAATTAGGGCTCATGGGATTGGGGGTAATATACTAGCATGGATTGAGGATTGGTTAATGGACAGAAAACAGAGAGTAGGAATAAACGGGTCATTTTCGGGTTGGCAGGCTGTAACTAGTGGGATACCGCAAGGATCAGTGCTTGGACCTCAGCTATTCACAATCTATATCAATGTTTTGATGTGGGGACCAAATGTAATATATCCAAGTTTGCTGATGATACAAAGCTGGGTGGGAATGTAAGTTGTGAGGAGGATGCAAGAAGGCCTCAAGTGGATATAGACAGGCTATGTGAATGGGCAAGAACATGGCAAATGGAATATAATGTGGAGAAATCTGAAGTTAATACACTTTGGTAGGAAAAATAGAAAAGCAAAATATTTTTTAAATGGTGAGAGATTGGGAAATGTTGGTGTTCAGAGGGACCTGGCTGTCCTTGTACACGAATCAATGAAAGTTAACATGCAGGTGCAGCAAGCAATTAAGAAAGCAAATGGTATGTTGGCCTTTATTACAAGAGGATTTGAGTATAAGAGTAAAGGGGGTAAAAATTGGGTTGCTTTGCGCCTCCCGTTAGCGCCCTAAGAAGGCGCTAATGGGGCACAAAGCAACTAGCGCCCAGGCGTGGCGCTGCCCACGCCTCCCGCGAAATTCAGTGGGAGGTTAGCAGCGGTGCTAACCGGTAGCGCCCCATGGCGCTGCTCCACCGGCGATGACGTCATCACCGTGCGCAGCGCCCCTCTCGCGCCCCGGCTACGATCTTTGGGAGCGCCCCCTGACTTACCGCCTGACACTATGTCCAACGGGGTCAGGGGGGCCTACCTGCGGCCGGGGAGGCCATTTTTGTTGCTGGCCGTCTGCCAGCACCTGTCTGCGCTTCTGTCCCCGGCCTCCTGAACGGCTCTCCCCTGCGGAGTGCCGGCTGCACTCCAATAGCCTGGCACTTCTCTTGAGTGCTGGGCTCTTTTGCCGGCACTCCCGATCCCCGGGGGCCCAGCTGGGCCCCGGGTCGGGCTGCGCAAGGCCCCTCCCCTTTAAGAAGTGGAGGAAGGCCTGCAATACCGCGGTGCGACGTGCCGCAGCGCCGCGATATTGACTCGCAGCGCCCCAAGAGGGATGTGGGGCACTTCCAGTAGCTCCCCGCTTCCCTCTTGGGGCGCAACCACTCAATTTCCGGCGCGGGGGCACTAATTTTTCCAGGGCGCTAAAAGTAGCGCCTCGGTGAAGTTACTCAATTTTTAGCTCCATACGCCTTACTGCAATTATATAGGGCCCTGGTGAGACCAGACCTGGAGTATTGTGTACAGTTTTGGTCTCCTTACCTAAGGAAGGATATACTTGCCATAGAGGGAGTGCAACGAAGGTTCACCAGACTGGTTCCTGGGATGGGGGAATTGTCCTATGAGGACAGATTGTGTAGACTAGGCCTATATTCTCTAGAGTTTAGAAGAATGAGAGGTGATCTCATTGAAACATACAAAATTCTTACAGGGCTTGACAGGATAGATGCAGGGTGGATGTCTGGGGAGTCTAGAACTAGGGATCACAGTCTCAGAATAAGGGGTCGGCCATTTAGGACTGAGATGAGGAGAAATTTCTTCACTCAGAGGGTGGTTAATCTTTGGAATTCTCTACCCCAGAGGGCTGTGGAGGCTCAGTCGTTGAGTATATTCAAGACAGAGATCGATAGATTTTTGAATATTAAGGGAATCAAGGGATGTGGGGATAGTGCAGGAAAGTGGAGCTGAGGTAGAAGATCAGCCATGATCTTA
Source organism: Squalus acanthias (assembly GCA_030390025.1). Lineage (NCBI taxonomy): Eukaryota > Metazoa > Chordata > Chondrichthyes > Squaliformes > Squalidae > Squalus > Squalus acanthias. Next base: position 33,313,190 of record CM059431.1, on the reverse strand, counting down.
TTGAATGGCGGAGCAGGATCGAAGGGCCAAATGGCCTACTCCTGCTCCTATTTCTTATGTTCTTATGTTCTTATGACATGCAGAGGCAGTGGACTTCCTTGAGGGAAGGAAAACAGAGTGAGTCAATCTGCGGTGCTGACACACACTCCATAGTAGCTTGTAGAGAGCAACAATGGCAGTCTTGGGGACACAGGTCATCTTTGTGCCCTCTGGGTTGGAGAGCGGCACATCACATGTGGAAGTGGGGAATAAGAAAGAAAGACTTGCATTTATATAGCGCTTTTCATGACCGGACATCTCAAAATGCTTTACAGAAAATGAAGTACTTTTTGAAGTGTAGTCACTGTTGTAATGTCGGAAACACGGCAGCCTATTTGCACACAGCAAGCTCCCAAAAATAGCAATGTGATAATGACCAGATAATCTGTTTTTTGAGATGTTGATTGAGGGATAAATATTGGCTAGGACCCCAGGAATAACTCCCCTGCTCTTCTTCGAAGTAGTGCCATTGGATCTTTTACGTCCACCTGAGAGAGCAGACAGGGCCTCGGTTAAACGTTTCATTTGAAAGATGGCACCTCTGACAGTGCAGCACTCCCTCAGTACTGCACTGGAGTGTCAGGCTAGATTTTTGTGCTCAAGTCTCTGGAGCGGGACTATGAACCCACAACCTTCTGACTCAGAGGTGAGAGTGCTACCACTGAGCCACTGCTGACACTTTAATAGAGGGATGAATCTACCATACTAGCTGTAGAGGGATAAAATCATGTAAAAAGGAGGGCGGGGGGGGAAATTGTAGGAATTTCTAAAAATATATTAATTGTACTGAAATGTTCAAATCCAAATGGTTTGGTGTGAAGTGTTTCAATGTACCAAATCAGACCATCTTCAGTGTTCAAAAAAACCGAGGCTTTCTAGTGAATGAAGTATGGGTACTATTTTAGGTGTTAAATATTCAAAATGGATTGTGTCATCAGTCTTAACAAAGTGCAAAATAAAATCCATTAAGACTGGATATGTGCAAGGGCTGCGAGATGAAATTATCTGCTGTGATAAAATGATACCAAACTAACCCTTCCATGTCATTCTTTCTGAGAAGTATATTTTATCTTTTTGAGGTTAGTGTTTTATTCAGTGGGTATCATGACAGTGGAATTGTTTTTTGCAGTCTTGGTATCACTCTGACTTTTTTGAGTAACATTTTTGTTACCAGTCTCAAAAATTAAACTTTTAAACATTCAAAATGTATGTAGTGAATTTGCTACTAGGTATTGCCATCCTATGTTAAAGAGTTAACAGTTGTGTTGCATTATTGATTTGAACGGCTCTGTATATAAATATCTTGCTTAAAAATTGCAAAGGCTGAACTAGTAAAGCGCCCAACCACCACCTCTATGAAATATAAATGTCGACACAGTTGGTTCAAACAGCTTTCAATATTTCAGATGAGCTGAATTGCATATAATGAGAAATGTTTTTTTTCCCCTGAAACTTGATCAAAGCAGCTAAAATAAGTGGCTGTAAGAAAATGATGTTGCTCACTGGAATCTGGCCAGTTCAATGTAATGTGGAATTAAGTCTTCCCTTTCTGCCAAAACATTATTTTTCATAAAATAATAGCATTTATACTATTTTAGTTGGTATAAATATTTAGGAGATGAACAGTGAATGTAAAGGAACATACTTGAGGTACATCCTAACTCTGACAAATACACTTAATTATTTTAATACATTATGCTGTATTATTCCCTGGAATAAACTCAGTAATCAATTGCGTTGGTGTACATTCTACACAACATTTGTCTGGAAATAAATGAATGGACCCAATGGAATAACATCTGAGTTTAGCTATTTGAAAAAATCTGTACATTTGGGTAATTTCACATAGAATTGAACCAAAAGCAAGAAATTAACTTACTGCAGTTGGCATGATGGAAAAAAAATCCCATTTGGTTTACTTAAGGTCTTTAAATCAGTGGGAGCTACGAAGTGTATAGTATGCACAGTTTGGACTTGAACCCTATTTCGTGGTACAGTATTTAAATTTAGATTTGCAATGAATAATGTCTTTCAATTAGACAGCAGAAGCTGCACAGTAGCTGCTGAGTCAGTAATCACACTGATTTCCACAACACTGATTCTGCTTAAATCTGTGCGCAGCACAGCTCCAACTTCATTCTTAAGAACAAGATTTTTAGGAAGTCTATCTAGGTCCATTTGATTCCTATTTGCATACTTTATCAGTATCATAAAATGCCAAAAGGGTGTGACTTTTGCCAAAGTAGAATCTTTTATAGTTTTATAAACAAGAGTTTATTTAGGTTCCACTTCTGCTAGAGACTTTTAGATATAAATTAGCATACTTAATTGCTTCATTTGGGTGATCTCTGCAAAACAGAAAGAATGCTAATAAAAAGAAAATAGTAATACCTTCATTAAAATTGCTCCTTATCTTAGAGCACTCCTGGGCCTCCTTGTTCTATTGAGTGAAGAGACTAGGTGGACGCTCCGCTCAGTATGCCATAAAATGGCTTTGGAATCTTATGCATAATAGGACCTCGATTTAAATGTATTCATGTATTCCAGGCATTCGTCAGGTAACTGACAACTTTTTAGGAAAGCTGAAGAATTCATCCAGTTTGACATGACAGCAATGTGACAACCTATATATTGCCAGGGTCCCAAAAGTGCAGGATGCAATAGATGGCACACATGTACCATTGCGAGCTCCTACCATTAACCCTCTCAACTTTCTTAATCGTAAAAAGGTACTGCTTGCTGAATGTCCAGATTACGTGTGACCAGGTGCAAAGAATAGTTCATGTCAATGCCAGATTTAGTGGAATTTGCCATGATGCATTCATCCTCAGGAATTCTGCCCTCCCTGGCCTCTTCAAGGAGGTCCAGTCGTGAACAGGTGGTTTGTGGGTGCTTCAACGTGGGACATGTCTCTACCAAAGTGATCAGTGAGAGAGCTTTAGGTATCTTAAAGGGGTGCTTTTGCTGCTTTGATGCATCGGGAGGGGCTCTGCAATATGCTTCAGGGCGTGTATCCTGCACAGTTATAGCTAACTGTGCCCTGCACAGCTTTTCCGTCCAAAAAGGCCTGGACATGGAGAGATAGTTCTAGATGCTTTGGAGGCAGAAGAGCATGAGGACTATCACTTGGAGGACTCTTCTGTGATGGTTGCAAGGGGCATCAGAGCTCAACGTATCAATAAAGTGTTCTCATCTGTTTAACACCGTCTACCTTTGTCACCACAGTCACTACTTCTTTTCCCTGGCCTTCTACTAAAATGAAAAATGCTTCAAACCAGTACCCATCCTAGAACATAACAATTGATCTCTTTGGCTCTACATGACCATGTGAGTCTAAATAATCTGACTAAGTAAGTGAGCATGAAATAAGTGTACCTTTTTCTGTATGGCTCCATGAATAACAGAGCACAAAATAAATCCATTTTCTCCTTTACTAAAAGCAACTCAAAAGTGACCATAAGCCACTTACTTGTTCCTCTCACCCTGCTCACCCCGGTTGTCTAAAAGTGCCTTTCTGTTTCCTATTCTAGAGCTTCTTCCAGGTGAAGCCTGAGGGTCAGTATTGCAAGAGTAGTTAGCTACTCTTGTGGTATTAAACGCTCAGGAAACTGAGGTGTTTCTCATCTCATATTTGCTCCTGGGAGGGAGCCACTAATGGTTGCCTCTCTGGAGTTTCTGCCTGGGCAGCCTGGTGTGGTTTCCAGAGTGCCACATGCATCATGCTCCGTGGGAGAAGGCCACATTCCTGGCCAATATTGCTGTCCTGAGAAATGGCAACCTCATGCAGGTTTACTCCTGTCATCTCCGTTCTACTGGGTCCTGGATCTGTGCCACCACCGACTAATGAGCTGGATAGTTTGTATTTTCTTGTTTGTAATTTTAATGGAGGAGGAGGCACAGTACAGGATGGATCTTGGCTGCAGATCTTCATGCAGTAGCTGCCACCACTCCCCTATTGCTTCCTTGGTGAAGCTCATTCTTTTCATGCAGAAAGTGGAGGAAGGACTTTTAAGATTCTGCCTGCAAATAATTGCTGTTAGGGGAGATGGCGACACATATTGTAAGATCCAGAGTTAGTAAACCTCTTAACCACAGTGCAGTGTGATGGGTTACTTGTGCAGCTATTAATTTTGATGGGTGAACGGTATGTTAGTGCCCATGAATGCCCAAGGAAGAAAAGGCAGACTGGCCAATGTGTTACCTTGCCTGCCTTTGGGAAGTTGTTGCTCTTTTTCCCGGCACTGGTCTGCAGTTCTGGGGGTGAGAGAGGTGGCACACGTGTGCCACCTCTCTCACCCCCTTCCACGTGGAACACAAGACACTTTTCTAAGGTGTCCTCCCATGGACCTCCAACAGTCTTTCTCTCCTTTGCTTTCATCCTGGAGTATTTAAAGGATGGTTTCAATATAATTATGTGCCCCTCTTTTCTGCTTCTTTCCAACTCCCTGCTCCTTTCTTTGCCTGTTTTCCCACTTGAAAATATACTTTAAGTGCCACAAAGTCTCACGTTACCCATGCATTGCAGCTACCTCACAGTTACCTCAATCTTGCAAAATGTTCACTATTTACCTACTGCTCCCCCAGCCTGCAGCTGTAATCTTCAGGCATTTTAGGCTATTTAAAGTCTAAACCTGAAGTTTCCATTCTCACCAGTGCAGTACTCTCATGTTATGTGGGAGTTGCTTTCAACCAACACCAATGGATATTTGAATGAGCTAATCCAGCAGTTTATGACAGGATTAGTGCTGCTTTCGATTGTCGGATGGAAGTGTCACCTCCGCATCAATGGCTTTGTGGATTTTCGGGGTCAATCTCTCTTTTCCTTTATTGTCTGCATTACTTCCATTGTTGCCCATATTGTTTCTTTTCCCCTCTACTCCAGCTCTTTCTTAAAGGTATGAATCTGTTTTATACTTTGTGTATAGTATTTCTAAACACTGTTTTTCCATGCTTTTCTTCTGTAAGAATGCAGTCCATTCCATGTTCCTTGACTCATCACTCATCCTTGATGAACAATACACCTGTGACAAATACAGGGGTTTCCAGGAGCCAAACCTCAGGCATTTTTGTCATTTGTTTGCAAACCCAAAAATTGCAACTTTTCCAAAGTGCCCATAATACCATTACAATAAGTGAAGTGAGATTAGAGATGCCACAGTAACATGGAAAATCCAGCACGTGCATCTGAAGAAATGATCCATGTATGCATATTTCCAGAACACCTACTGAGACCTTGCTAAGTGCTGTTGTAATCATTAAAATAAAGCTACTGTTCCAAAAGGTCAGAAAAGCACCTTATGAAGTCTGGCAGCTGGCAGATGGTATCCCACTTGGTGCTGTTATACATAAAAATTAATGAATGAGTAGGCACAGGTTATTGGTAACAGGAGGACAGTTTTAGCACAGGTCTCAAGAAGCTTATCAACAAAAAAGCAGTTTAAATCAGCATTTTCTGTAACATGAACGTGAGTAAACTTTATTTTTTTCCGCTAATTGTCACCCCCTCAGATAAGGCTCAAGCTTGGGCTTGATTCTACCATCAGCAGCTTCCTACAGTACCTCACACAAGTGGCCATTCTTCATGTCTAAGTCTAGACAGTGAGTATTGGCTGGCTATTTCACCATGGTGGCAATCACAGCTGAGCTTAAATTTGTCCCTAAATAGCTGCAGCTGGCCTCAGCGAATGACCCCAACCTAGTGTGGCCAGTGGCTTTTGTGCTGGCCAACAAGTTTAAAAAAAAATTCCAAAAAGGCCTCCGTCTATGCAGTCAATCACCCTGCAATCGATGGCACAGCCTAAGGTGACCTTTAAATTGTTAAAACCCCACATTACTATAGCTACCTGAATGCAAAGAATGAAGAAATGTTCCTAGTAGCCAACGCTGCTAAGGTGCAAGTAATGGGACATTCGTTGGATGACTTATTCCTGTCATTTGCATGTTATTACAATATGTCTGCCCATTAATATTGATGGAAAATTCTGGAAGTGGTGTCGAACAACTGGCTGGCAGTGTGGCTCCTGGTCTGCTGAAGTTATGACAGAGAAACTCTGGCTAATGCCTTTAGCAACTGAACCAATGAGGCAGCTTTTGTAAACTTTGATTGTAATCCAGTATTTGAGACACATCTAAAAACTATAGGGACTGACATTCTTGGGATGGGAGAGGGCACAACTCGGGCAATTTCAGGAAGGTGCAGGAATTTGGGGCGGCACTTGGATCCGCCTGGTTTCCAGCACAGTAAGGCTCCTTCCTAAATTTGGAGTGGACCACCTATTTCACAGCCAGCTTTGGGGGCAATTCTGGAGGCTTCCTAGTACACCCTCCTTAGGCCCTGCGGAAGCCACATCTGCTGAGAACAGGCACAAGTTCCATTGTGCACCTTTTTTAGGGGTGGGATGCTCTCCCCATCCCTGGGATGGATTTGGGGCAGGATTAACATCCTCCCAGCAGAATGCCAAGAGTCCTGTTCTGCCACATATCTGGCAGTGGAGCAGGGGCCCTGGAATTTTGAGCCCGATGTTATAATGAGGGGGTCATTCTAATTGACAGCTACTAAAATCCCAGAATGTGAGGTGCAGTTTAGCATTTGTTGATCCAAGTAAAGCAGTTTCATGGGCCCAGGAATATTCAGTACGCTCCTTAATGTAGGGAAAAACACTGCACAAGGAATGGTTTAATAGGCCTTTTATATCATAGATCTGTTTCAGGAAATGGCTCCATTTATTCACTTTACTTTTTGAAGCTAAATTTAAGCCCAATACTATATTAAAGATATATGCACAGAGCAAATGGAGTTGCTGGACCAATACCCTTCATTTATGTTGCAACAGAACTCTTAAGAAGGCATATGGGATACTTGCCTTCATTAGCCGAGGCATAGAATATAAGAGCAGGGAGGTTATGATGGAGCTGTACAAAATGCTAGTTAGGCCACAGCTGGAATACTGTGTGCAGTTCTGGTCGCCACACTATAGGAAGGATGTGATTGCATTGGAGAGGGTGCAGAGGAGATTCACCAGGATGTTACCTGGGCTGGAGCGTTTCAGCTATGAAGAGAGACTGGACAGGCTGGGGTTGTTTTCCTAAGAGCAGAGAAGGCTGAGGGGGGACCTGATTGAGGTGTACAAAATTATGAGGGGCATAGATAGGGTAGATAGAAAGGAACTTTTCCCCTTTGTAGAGGGGTCAATAACCAGGGGGCATAGTTTTAAGGTAAGGGGCAGGAGGTTTAGAGGGGATTTGAGGAAAAACTTTTTCACCCAGAGGGTGGTTGGAATCTGGAACTCACTGCCTGAAAGGGTGGTAGAGGCAGGAACCCTCAACATTCAAGAAGCATTTAGATGAGCACTTGAAACGCCATAGCATACAAGGCTACGGACCAAGTGCTGAAAAATGGGATTAGAATAGATAGGGCTTGATGGCCGGGGCGGACACGATGGGCCGAAGGGCCGCTTTCTGTGCTGTATAACTCTATGGGGTAAAAATTCACTTGGTTGCGCCTCCCGTTAGCGCCTTAAGAGGGCGCTAATGGGGCGCAAAGCCGCTAACGCCCGTGCGCAGCGATGTTTGCACCGCTCGAGAACTTAACTTGAGATTGTGCGGCGGCGCTAAAACTTACCGCTGCGACCACCTGCGCGCGCAGATTGTGACGTCATTCCATGGTGCAACGCCCTTGTGGCGCCCCGGAGCAGAAATTGAGTGGCGCCCCCTGCCTTACTGCCTGGCGCATCCAACGACCAGAAGACTGGAACGCTATCAATCGCTGTGGGGCTGGGGGGGGGGCGCTATTTAAAGGGGGCCTCTTCCTGTCTTTTATTGTTGGTGGCATTTTTGAACTACGCATTCTGAGAGAGAGAGGGAGAGACTTCTGGAGAGATTCAACGTTGTGGGAAGGAGTTTTGGGTACTGAGCAGCACTTTGCAGGTTCATTTTGATTTGCCATTCCTTGTATCGATTTAGCAGAGACTGTGGGAGCTGCTCTCTGAGCTCTTTGCCTGTTACTCTCCATTGTTCTTTCCAGCACATTTGATGTGCAAGTCTCTCCAGGCCGAGATTCAAGGCTGCAATGAACAGGATGTGGATGGAAAGCAAGATTAACCATCCCCTTTAAGAACTGGCCCGTGCCATTGTGTGTGTGTTTCATTGCTGACTGACATTACATGAGCTTCGCCAGCGCTCTGAGTTAGCGCCTCACTCCTTGGCCTTTGCGCCTTAAGACAGGTGTGCAGCGCCTGCTTTAGCGCTCCACTCACCTCCCGGGGCGGTAAAAGTGAAGTTTCCTGTCAGTGCCGATAATTAGCGCCAGGCGCTAATATTTGCGTCCAGACGATATTTGCGCCCCAAATGGGGCGCGACCTAATTTCTACTCCTATGACTCTATGGGGGAGAAATTCAGTATCGCCCCATTTGGGGTGCAATTATCGGCCGGGCGCAAAGATTAGCGCCTGGCGCTAATTATCGCCACCGACTGCAAACTTGACTTTTATCGCCCCTGGAGTTGATTGGAGCGCTAAATCAGGCGCTTCACACCTGTCTTAAGGCGCAAAGGCCGAGGAGCGAGGCACTACCTCAGAGCGTTGGCGAAGCTCATGTAATGTCAGTCAGCAATGGAACACACACACAATGGCACGGGCCAGTTCTTAAAGGGGATGGTTGATCTTGCTTTCCATCCACATCTTGCTCATTGCAGCCTTGAATCTCGGCCTGGAGAGACCTGCACATCAAATCTGCTGGAAAGAACAATGGAGAGTACCAGGCAAAGAGCTCAGAGTGCAGCCCCCACAGTCTCTTCTAAATCGATACAAGGAATGGCAAATCAAAATGAACCTGCAAAGTGCTGCTCAGTACCCAAAACTCCTTCACACAACGTTGAATCTCTCCAGAAGTCTCTCTCTCTCTCTCTCAGAATGCGTAGTTCAAAAATGGCACCAACAATAAAAGGCAGGAAGCGGTCACCTTTAAATAGCGCTCCCCCTTTCCCTTCATGACTGCAGAACGCTCCCCTCAACCTGTCGTTGCTAGCGTCAGGCGGTAAGGCAGGGGGCGCCACTCAATATCATCTCCGGGGTGATACCGGGGCGTTGCGCACTCGACTGACATCACGATCTGCCGGCGCAGGAGATCGTGGCGGTAGTGTTTAGCGCCGCCGCAAAATGTCTAGTTAATTTCGCGAGCGGCGCAAACTTCGCCGCGCCTGGGCGCTAGATGCTTTGCGCCCCATTAGTGCCCTCTTAAGGCGCTAACGGGAGGCGCAACCAACTGAATTTTTCCCCCTATGACTCTTGCAAGCCAAGTACATTACAGACTGTATTAAAGAATATGCACCAGTGAATGCCCCACAGTTGGGTATAAAGTATACCAGAAAAGTCAACAGCAGGAGCCCAGTACCTTACTAGAAAAATGTAACTGAAAATGTTAACACACAATGATAAAAGGCAGGGGGGTTTTTTTTGCTTTTGACTTTATGAATCACAAATTGGAATTTAGTTTTTCAAAATGCAAATTAGGGAACCTCTTATATTTGTTAATGTTTCACTTATTTATGAATGTATCTTTAACCAACTATATAGTTTTGGTTGGATGATAAGGTCCATGTTAAGTTGTTGTGAAATTATAATGAGCACATGGTGGAATTTTTGCAGGTTCCAACAGTGGGAGTGAAGAGAAAATCAGCTCAAAGGCAGCAGCCTCAGTTAATGATGTTTCCAACGGGGTTGGTAAGATTGGACTGCAGCCTCCGAGCAGTCCAGCAGCAAATCGCTGGAGTCTGCTTCCTGCACCTAAAACCACCGCGGCAGGCAGTGAGTATTAACAGAAAACAGCCCATAGTTAGTATAAAATGTCTAAAATTGTCAACATGCAATTTGTGCACTTAAATATTTCAGGCCCGAAAATGAGCCTAAGGGAATTTCAGTCCCACAGAATCTGCTTTGATCACCAAATGTTCAATAAATTAAATTGCAGTGACAGGAAGGTATATCAGTTAGGGATGTATTTAGTAATTATACACAATAATAAATATTTATTAGTAAGTAGTAAATATACTTCCTAAAATGTTATTTCATATACTGATGTAAAAAAGATATACGTGGACATTAGTTGATTTCAGTCCTGACAGACTAAGTAGAGATACCTCTGTACAGCACTGGATGTTTGAGACTGAAACTTCATTTGTCAGTGGCATTCTATGGTCAGCACGAAGACCAACAGAGACTTTTTTCAAAGTTCTTCTAGCGCTGGAAGATTTCATTGTCTGAAAGTGCTTCCCCCAGTGCCCCAGTTAAGAAGTGAGTCATCATAACTGTGAGGGTAGAGTTAATGCCCTGGGGCTTATCACTTAATCTTCTATCCATCTGGTTCAGAAGCTAGTGATATAGCTACCGGATCAAATATTGTTGAGGTTAGCCTATTATTAACGAATCAATTGTTCTCCATGCTAATCCAATGTATAAAATTCTAATGACATACCATTTTATTACTAGTATTCAATAAAATGCAATCAAAGCACTGGAAAAATGATCTATTTTTTAAAAATGTTGTGGATTCAGGTGTCAGTGACATTTCTGAGATCCTGAGGTAAAAATGTACAGAAAGAATCCCAATGTGTGACAATTGGAGGTGCTCACTGACCGGTCCTGTAGTCAGTGCCAGTTGTATTCTGGATGATATCACCAAAAGGAAGTATTTAGATGAAGAAAAGAAACGGGCCAGAGATAGCCTCTCTTCAAATGGAGAGGAAATTACTTCAAATTAGAATGTCACCGCTCCCCACCCCCAGCGAAACATGGACATTTTTTTAAACTTACACGATGAGATGGGACACTTTACTTTGAAAATACTTCTCACTATACTTACCTTCTACTTTAAATCAGAAGTTACATCATGAGCTTTCAATGGGGCAGACAGAACTTTCGTCTGGCCATTCTGGGTCCCACCCACTTTTCTGTCAATTTACACCGGGAGTGTGCCCCAGCCCCTGGGGCCACTGTCTTTACTAAAAGCTTCATCTTTAAGGGTATTTTCCTATCATATGAGCTAGCCCAGAACACATGCAGCTAACAAGTACAGTGGAGTCCACTTATCTTTGCCCCCAAGTTCACCTAAGAGGACTAGGACAACAGACATACTTATAGCATTGAAGTAAGATAGAAATTGGGCTCATCAGTCACCTGCGAACTCATTTCTAATGTGGAAGCAAGTCATCCTCAGTTCCGAGGGACTGCCTAAGAAGAAGAAGATAGAAACTAGTTATCCATTCAGAATTAAAAGTTAAGAGAAGCAATAGACAGTTAAGGACTGAAAAGTGAAAAATATTTATTTTTTTAACATTTAAATTGTTTGACATTAAACATATTTTCAACTGGCTGTAAAACTGGAAATGGAAATGAAAATCAGGCAGTTTCTATAACGGGCGGCCAATACACAACACCAGGCAGTAAGTCGGAAATGTACCCTATTTATTCAAAAAGCAAACAGTGTGCAGTACTGGTATTACCCATTAGAAGTCACAAGGGCTTTCTACATTTTTATTAAAAGTGAGTTGCACCCTAATACCATCAAGTTATTTTTGGTTCTGGATCCTGCTTCATCGCCTCACTTTTGTTATCTAGCTCCACGAGACACTCCTTGCATGGTTCCACTCTTGTCCATTGGAACAAAGTTAGCACATCTTCGGCAATGGCTTCTCTTCCCTGCCCTCCAGGGTCCCCCAAGGTTCCAACTCTGGCCCTTTTCTTCTTCTAAAAACTTCCTTTTGGTGATATCATCCAAAGATATGAAATGAGCTTCCATATGTACGCTTATGTCATCCAGCTCTACCTGCCCATTACCTCTCTTGTCCATTACCTCTCTTGTCCATATGACCCCTCTGTGCTGTCAGACTGCTTGACCAACATCAAATCATGAATGAGCTGCAGCTTCCTCCAACTTAACACTGGGAAAACCAAAGCTGTCATTTTTGGCCCCTGCCATAAACTCGAGTCCCCTAATACTGATTCTATTCCCATCACCAGCCACTTGTTCAATTTGAATGAGACCATGTGAAGTCTTGACGTCCTGTTTGGCCCTGAGCTGAGCATCAAACTCCACATCCTGTTCATCACCAAGACCACCTATTTCCACCTGCACAACATTGTCCAACTCCATCCCTACCCTCAGCCACTGTGTTGCTGAATCCCATGCTTTTCTCACCTCCACTCTTGATTATTCCAACGTCCTACTTACTGGCATCTCATCTTCCACAAACTCCAACATGCCCCATATGCAGCAACTCATATGCTGTCCTGTATTAAGTCCTGCTCACTCATCACCTTTGTCATTACTAGCCCAAATTAGCTCACTGTCCTCAAAACACATTAGATTCAAAATCCTCATCCTCGTCTTCAAATCCTTTCTCAGCCTTGCCTCATCCTAACTCTGCAACATTTTCCAGTCTTAGATGTATTCCCTCACCCTTCAACAACAAACAACAACAACTTGCATTTGAATAGCACCCTCAATGTAGGAAAACACCCCAAGACGCTTCACAGAAGCATAATCAGACAGGTTTTAAGGAGGGTCTTAACGGATGAGAGAAATGTGGAGAGGTTTAGGGAGACGACTGAAAGTACTGCCACCAATCGTAGGGCGAAGGGACTGGGGGATACACCTGTCCTCTGATTCTGGCCTTGTGGTGTGGCCTAGGACTGCCCATTCCTTGCGAGCTGATGTGCTTTGCGATAGAAAAAGTTTAGCATAAAATGATTATGAAATAAAATTCAATAAATTGTGTGGCATGATTAAGAAATGGTGTGGTGTTTGGGAATTCTGTGATTGTAAACAGCTGATATAAAACAATTTTATTATACCCATATTGATTAGTATTTATAATTTGCCCTAACATGTTTATTGTTATAAATATCTCATGTTTGTCTCATGTTACCAAGTCTGCTGTGAAATGCATCTCTGCGTCCCACTGCACTTTCTAGAATCGCATTAAAGCTAGCAGTTCTTTAGGAATTGCTAAAATCATTGCTGTTTGAAGTGCTAAATCAATTGTCCATGACTAGTGGATGTAATTAGCTGCTTCATTATTTACTCTACGGCTTTTACATTTGTTTGCACTGGAGAGATAGCTGCACAAGCATTATCTTTGTGTATCAACGGTACCAAGGGACATCTCAACAGTTAGAGCAAATGCTTCACTTGTCGTTTTTGATGCTGATAACAATATAATTCTGTAAATTACTTCAGAGGATAAGACTTTTTAGCACCTACCACTCCATTACAAATCAGAGTCGTCTCAATAAGGCAACTTATTTCAAAAGTGTCAGCAGGCTATTTGATCATGGAGGGCATTGCAGCTGAGCCCGATTCTCTTCTCATCCAATGTCCACACAGCAAACAGAGTTCAGTGGACAGTGATAAGGAGCAGCAACCCTGCTTAAGCTTTCCCCTCCCTAGCCCAGGGGCATTACGGCCAATTGTAGCATCCGCCACGAGTGTCCCACCTTAAATCAGCTTGCTCAACACAGACCATGGATTCAATATGGCTCAGTTTCATACTAAGCTGTGCAATCACCAACTGAACCATCAGGGGAGCTCCACCTAGTAAATTTTTTGAGATCAAGATAAATAAGAACATAAGAAATAGGAGCAGGAGTAGGCTTTTCAGCCCTTTGAACCTGCTTCACCATTCAAGGAGATCATGGCTGATCTTCTATCTCAACTCCACCTTCTTGCACTATCCCCATATCCCTTGGTTCCCTTGAATATCTTTTTAATAAATTGTTACTTCTCTACTGGAAGTCAAAGACAGGCGACACTAGATAGAAATATGAAGGCAGTAAACCAGTCTGAATAATTTTTTTTCTATGTGCTCCATCACACTGGTTCCACCTTAGATGGTGATAAATAGAAAAACCTATTGTAATAACAAATAATATCTGACTTAGAACTCATTTAATTCTTTGCATTTTATGAAATAAAATAGGCTGTAAGGTAATATGAATAGTTTTATGAATAACACAATTCAGTCATATAATAACTAAGCTGATACGATAGCAAAATACTGCAGATGCTGGAAATCCGAAATAACAACAGAAAACGCTGGAAAAACTCAGCAGGCCAGGCAGCATCCGTAGAGAGAGAAAGAGAGTTGACGTTTCAGGTCGATGACCTTTCATCAGAACTGGGAAGAGCTGGAAATCAAATAGATTTAAGGCCAGGGTAAAGCTGGAATAACTAAGCTATTGGCCGAGTTTCCGCTTTGGGTACAATCGGCGACCCAGGCGTTTGAGAAAATTTTTTTCTCAAGTTTCCGCTCAAACTTATTTGCACATCGCCGAATGCAAAATCTGCCATGAACCAGTGCAATCAGGCAGCGTTTTAAAACAGAATTTAAAAATAAAAAGATTTGCTTCAAAAAATATTCCTTGATATATTTAAGAGTGGTAACTTGGTGCAGTTGGATTAACACAGCTGAAAATGGGTTTATCACAAAAAATAAGCATTTTAAATCACAGTGTCAATTCTCCATCTGTGAGTAACCCATTTTTAAATAACTGAAAACTACTTAAAAAAAATATACAGAACCATTTGCTTATTATATTGGTGTACAGTAGTCAGTTTCATAGCAAATTTTAAAAAATTAAGTTCAAAAGCTTTTAAAATGTACCTAGTAGTGTCCTTGCGCCCAAAAGAACCAGCTCAATTTTAAGGCCTGCAAACGTATGCAAATAGTGGAGTCTCCCAATGGTGATTAAGTCATCCTGGGGGAGTGGCCAGATTTGTGGGCAGGGCCGGCTTGTAGCGCGATGTTCTTTAAACTAGCGCAAAACATCACGGAAACTAGGTTAGCGCTGGACGTAATTTGCTCTTAAAATTCCGCGATCTTTTGCGTTGGTTACACCGATTTCAGACGAATTACGCCAAAAAAAACAGTGCAGCTGAGCGGAAACTCTACCCCATTATGTTTTGTAATGTTTCTTCATTAGGACTTTGCATTAGGCCTTTTTTTTTAACCGTACTTAGAGTACAAAGGGTTCTTCTTTACATTTGGTGGCAATAATAAACACATACATGCCATTGGCAATATATATAGTGCATCTAAGCTTCACCTCAGGAATCTAGCCACTATGTATGTACATATATATAATTGAGACATGTACGACAAGGCCTTGGGCAACGTGGATTACTTTCCATAACTCGGGAGCCTACTGTCAACAAGGGCAGACGTCAATGACGAAGTCCAACACCGCCTTCAGTGTGCCAGTGCAGCCTTCGGTCGCCTGAGGAAGAGACTGTTTGAAGACCAGGACCTCAAACCCGGCACCAAGCTCATGGTCTACAGAGCAGTAGTAATACCCGCCCTCCTGTATGCCTCAGAGACATGGACCATGTACAGCAGGCACCTCAAAGCACTGGAGAGGTACCACCAACACTGTCTCCGCAAGATCCTGCAAATCCATTGGCAGGATAGGCACACCAGTGTCAGTGTTCTCGCTCACGCCAACATCCCCAGCATCGAAGCTTTGACCACTTTTGATCAGCTCCGATGGAAGGGTCACATCATCCGAATGCCCAATACGAGACTCCCAAAACAGAGCTCCGATATGGCAAGAGAGCCCCAGGTGGGCAGAGGAAACGCTTCAAGGACACCCTCAAAGCCTCCTTGAAAAAGTGCAACATCTCCACCGACACCTGGGAATCCCTGGCCCAAGACCGCACAAAGTGGAGGAGAAGCATCCGGGAAGGCGCCGAACACCTCGAGTCACTTCGCCGGGAGCAAGCGGAAGCCAAGCGCACGTCAACCCAAGCACCCCACCAACCCGCCCCTTCAACCACCGTCTGCCCCACCTGTGACAGAGACTGTAGGTCCCGCATTGGACTCATCAGTCACCTGAGAACTCATTTTTAATGTGGAAGCAAGTCATCCTCGGTTCCGAGGGACTGCCTAAGAAGAAGAACAACAAAAAGCATGTTGTAAAGAGGATGAATTATCACAGAATCCCCACAGTGCAGATAGAGGCCATTTCGGCCCATCGAGCCTGCGCCGACACATATCCCACCCTATCCCTGTAACCCCATGTATTTAATCCCCCTAACACTAAGGGTCAATTTATCATAGCCAAATCAACCTAACCCGCACATCTTTGGACTGTGGGAGGAAACCGGAGCACCCCCACGCAGACACGGGGAGAATGTGCAAACTCCACACAGACAGTCACCCGAGGCCGGATTCGAACCCGGGTCCCTGGCGCTGTGAGGCAACAGTGCTAACCACTACGCCACCGTGTTGCTCTTATGTGCATTCTGTAATAGTGAACAAGTCATAAACTGTGCATGGTATATCAAAAACAAAGCTATTTATTAATTTATGTAATATTTTAATTTTTAATGCATCTATGTAAGAATACTTACAATAGAATCTAGTATAGTAAAAGCCCCTGGAATTCTGCACACCTCAAGGCCAATTTCTGTGGCAACCCTATCCAGATTTTGTGACATTGGAATATAGATTCTGCAGCCAATCTGTCCACAATTCGGAGACATCTGAAATTCAATGTTAAAAATATTAGCCCAGAAATTGTGCCATGATGTGAGAGCAATACTGAGGTATTTCCAGCGGGGTGGGGGGTGGAGTGGGGGTGCGGGTAGGTCTGAAAATGGGGTAGAACTCAGATCCACTATGTTTCCTCCCCATTTATGAGTGTATAAAAAATTGCGATCTTTGGTGAGGAGCTGGACGTCTACTGCCCATTCCCCGTTACATTGTAGCAATACTCTGGGGCGTTCCTGGGCTACCACCAGATGCACTTCTGATAAACCCAGCAGAACGTACATCTGCTGAGAGCAGGTAGAGGTTCTGTTCTGGACTGAGTGAAGAGTCCACCACTTGGTCCATTATCGTTAGAATGGCTCTTCTGTTCCTTCATATGAGAAAGAAACAAATTGAGAGTTCCTACTTGGTCTGATCCAAGTCTCTGGCTCCCCTCTCGGAGTGAGTGGGTTTTGAGTTTCTTATGGCAGCCTGAGTGGGTGCCTCTGTTGTGCTGCTGCAGGCATGGACACCCACCCTATTATTCAAATGACCCTGTCCCTGGGTTAAAACAATGGGCGGAAGTTCTCTTCTAAGTGATGGGTTTTTGTTGAGAAAAAGTGAGCCAACCAGAGAGCAGGCTATACTAGACCTGGTATTGTGCAACGAGATAGGATTAATTAATGACCTCATAGTGAAGGCGCCCCTAGGTAGCAGGAATCATAATATGATTGAATTTTACATTCAGTTTGAGAGAGAGAAGAGTGGGTCCAAGACTTAAATAAGGGCAATTATGAGGGCATGAAAGCAGAGCTAGCTGAAGTGAACTGGCAAATTAGGTTAAGGGATAGGTCAATAGAGTTGCAGTGGCAGACATTTAAGGGGATATTTCAAAATACACAGAATATATACATTCCAACAAGAAAGAAAAATTCCAAGGGGAGGACCCACCATCCGTGGTTAACTAAAAAAGTTAAAGATAGTATTAAACTTAAATAAAAAGCATATTATTGCGCAAAGATGGGTGGCAGGTCAGAAGATTGGATAGAATATAAAAAACAGCAAAGAATGACTAAAAGATTAATAAGGAGAGAAAAATTAGAGTACAAGAGAAAGCTAGCAGAAATATAAAAACAGATAGTAAGAGTTTCTATAGATATTTAAAAAAGAAAAGAGTTAACAAAGTGAGCGTTGGTCCTATTAAACGTGAGTCTGGGGAATTAATAATGGAAAATAAGGAGATGGCAGTTGAATTGAACAGGTATTTTGCATCGGTCTTCACTATAGAGGATACAAGTAACATCCCAGAAATAGCTGTAAATCAGGAAATGGAAGGGAGGGAGGAACTCAAGAAAATTATAATCACCAGGGAAGTGGTACTGAGCAAATTGTTGGAGCTGCGGGCTGACAAGTCCCCGGTTCCTGATGGACTTCATCCTAGGGTCTTAAAAGAAGTGGCTAGTGAGATAGTTGATGCGTTGGTTTTAATTTTCCAAAATTCCCTAGATTCGGGGAAAGTTCCATTAGATTGGAAAATAGCGAATGTAGCTCCTTTATTCAAAAAAGGAGGGAGACAGAAAGCAGGAAACTACAGGCCAGTTAGCTTAACATCTGTCATAGGGAAGATGTTAGAAGCTATTATTAAAGACGTTATAGCAGGGCACTTAGAAAAGTTCAAAGTAATCAGGCAGAGTCAACATGGTTTTGTGCAAGGGAAATCATATTTAACCAATTTATTGGAGTTCTTTGAGGAAGTAACATGTGCTGTGGATAAAGGAGAACCAGTGGATGTACTGTACTTAGATTTCCAGAAGGCATTTGATAAGGTGCCACATCAAAGGTTATTGCGGAAAATAAAAGCTGATGGTGTAGGGGGTAACATATTGGCATGGATAGAAGATTGGCTAGCTAACAGGAAACAGAGAGTAGGCATAAATGGGTCATTTTCTGATTGGCAAGATATAACAAGTGGTGTGCCACAGGGATCAGTGCTGGGGCCTCAACTTTTTACAATTTATATAAATGACTTGGATGAAGGGACCGAAGGTATGGTTGCTAAATTTGCTGATGACACAAAGATAGGTAGGAAAGTAAATTGTGAAGAGGACATAAGGAGGCTACAAAGGGACATAGATAGATTAAGTGAGTGGGCAAAGATCTGGCAAATGGAGTATAATGTGGAAAAATGTGAAGTTGTCCATTTTGGCAGGAAGAATAAAAAAGAAGCATATTATCTAAATGGTGAGAGATTGCAGAGCTCTGAGATGCAGAGGGATCTGGGTGTCGTAGTGCATGAATCGCAAAAGGTTACTATGTAGGCACAGCAAGTAATTAGGAAAGCTAATAGAATGTTATCGTTTATTGCAAGGGGAATTGAATACAAAAGCAGGGAGGTTATGCTTCAGTTATACAGGGCATTGGTGAGACCACATCTGGAGTACTGTGTACAGTATTGGTCTCCTTATTTAAGGAAGGATGTAAATGTGTTGGAAGCAGTTCAGAGAAGGTTTACTAGACTAATACTTGGAATGGGCGGGTTGTCTTATGAGGAAAGGTTGGACAGGCTATGCTTGTATTCGCTGGAGTTTCGAAGAGTAAGAGGTGACTTGATTGAAACATATAAGATCCTGAGGGGTCTGGACAGGGTGGATGTGGAGAGGATGTTTCCTCTTGTGGGACAATCTAGAACTAGGGGTCACTGTTTAAAAATAAGGGGTCGCCCATTTAAGACAGAGATGAGGAGAATTTTTTTCTCACAGAGGGTCGTGAGTCTTTGGAACTCTCTTCCTCAGAGGGCGGTGGAAGCAGAGTCTTTGAATATTTTTAAGGCAGAGGTAAATAGATTCTTGGTAAGCAAGGGGGTGAAAAGTTATCAGGGGTAGGCGGGAATGTGGAGTAATCAGATCAGCCATGATCTTATTGAATGGCGGAGCAGGCTCGAAGGGCCGAATGGCCTACTCTTGCTCCTAATTTGTATGTTCGTATGTATTTTAAATTGTTTAAAAACTGTTTACTGTGCTAAGTCTCTGAGGTTTGCATGCAGTGCTTAGTAGTTTAGAGCAGTAATGGCTACCACTTAATGCTTTGCGGTCTCCTATGTCTTTTCATGTAACAGGGTGAGCCAGCCAGGTGTTAAGTGGCAGTTAAGTATTAAGTAGGAGGAAACCAATACCTGATGTTCTGAATGTAATCATGTCTCTTGATGCCAATCTTCTAATTCCCAATTGATTTGCAGGTTGTTTATCCATAGGCCTTTCAATAGTTTGCACATTAAGGAGCTGAGCTCAATGGGGTTACATAATCCCAACACATTTCACACTTTTCACATCCCCCCCCCACCAACCAATGATGCACATGTGTACTATCTAAAGGCTGCTCTGCAGCAACTTGGCAAGGCTTCCTCGACAGTTGAACCCGCGACCTCCACCATCTAGAAGGACATGGGCAGCAGGTGCATGAGAAAACCATCACCTCCAAGTTCCCTCTGAGTCACACACCATCCTGAATTGGAGATATATCGCCATTCCTTCATCGTCACTGGGTCGAAATCCTGGGACTCCCTACCTAACAGCATTGTAGGAGCACCTTCACCACATGGACTGCAGCGGTTCTCAGGGCAACTAAGGATGGGAAATAATCCTTGCCTTGCCAGTGACACCCACAAGCAGAGAATGAATATTAAAAAAAGTTAAAATGTGCAAGGTGTGACTGCTTGGGGTATTAGGGAGTTGCAATGGAGATTATAAATTGGTGTCAGGTGACACGCTTTGCATTCAGAACATCAAGTGTTGGTATTGGTGCATGTGGCATTGGTTCCAATATAGTTACAATGGACAGAACTGCAAAAGTAAAATAAAGGGAAAAAATTGCAGGGGAGAAATTCTGCATTGGGCACTAAATTCCATGGCAATTTCCATGGCCACAGAATTGCAGAGTATTAGGAGCCTTGTTTCTAGTGAACTGTGATGAAGTTTGATTTTATAGGAAAAGGATTGCTGTGTGTTGGTTCAATTACAATGCAAATGAATGAGAATCCTGTTTTAGGAAAATTACTTTGTGCTTATAGTAAATGTTGGTGCAACAATCCTTTATTCCCAAACCTATAAGAAACAGTGGAGCATATCTCATAGAGTAATGGAAATCAGTGCTTCTGGTCACATATAATTAAAGTGTGGAAATTACACTGCGCAATAATGAATCCCTTTGTCTGCTATTTTAATGGAGGTGTTAACACAACAACAACAACAACAACAACTTGTACTGTATTTATATAGCTCCTTTAACGTAGTAAAACGTCCCAAGGAGATTCACAGGAGTGTTATAAAACAAAATTTGACACCGAGCCGCATAAGGAGGTATTAGGGCAGATGACCAAAAGCTTGGCCAAACACTGGTGTCCAGTTTATTCCAAGAGCACGCTTGAGATGAATTCAAAAAGTGATTCAGACTCACTAACCCAAAGAGCTATGCTTCAGAGGGGTGTTGTCCTGATTTGAAACTAACGGCATATTGTGAAAATGATTGTGATCCCAAGATGGACTATTTGCAAAAGCTTCCAAGCTCTAATATCTATTTGTGCATTAGCTGATTATCTCACTTGCACCTCGGTTTAGATTTATTTTTGCTCTGTCTAGATTTCCCTGTGCTCTGTAGCATCCTCTGCCCCAGCAGGTGACAGGGTGACTGCTCCCAGGCACCTATGAAAAGCTTGCTGGTACGAGGTGTCTCTGAACACCCAGGAGTTGGCCCTCACTCAGATTTGCATTTCTTCCCTCAATAGTGAAGTACCCATTCAGTTCTTTCTGGGATAGTGTGGCTGATATAAGAAATGTGTCTGTGTAGGAAATTGTGGACTTTTACTGCTACTTTTTAGAAGTATTCATTCACATTTAGCTACTGCAAATAGTCAATCTTGGGATCATAATCATCTGCACAATGTACCATTAGTTTCAAATCAGGACAATACCCCGATGAAGCATAGCACTTTGGGTTAGTGAGACGGAATCACTTTTTGAATTCACCTCAAGCGTGCTCTTGGAACAAACTGAGGACTCCAGTGTTCCCAATCCTGTGTCTGTTGGTGTCTCAATAAAAATAGAATACATAAATTATTCTATATCAAGTAGCTCTTTCCCATACTTCCTTAATTTTTTGTTGCTGCTTGCTTGTAAAAAGTGATACTTATCTACCATACTTCCTCCCCTGGAACTGAAAAATTATATCCAATGTGGCCAACCAAGTTCAAATGGTTGTAATTAACCCTTCTGATCCTCCAGTAAGGAACCTGCCACCTGTAGACGTGCAGAATTACCCCTCGCCCCGTCCAACAGGTTCTAGAGTTCGGACTTGAGTCTTTTGAGAAATTACACCAGACACACGGGTTCTGTCTTTAACCTTTTATTGTTCCTAAGACAGATTCGAAACCCCAACCACTATTCGAGCAGTTCACCAATAATATTACAAGAAATCATACATACAGCCACCCGCCGATGATCGGTCCAGCGTTGATTGTGGGTCCTCGTAATCAAAAAGACTGGCCAGGCCCCTCCTTCCTCTGACTGCAGCTTGATCCTCGTAGGCAAGATGACTGTCCAAACCACCTTCTTCTGACTGCAGTGCTGATATTCTTTAGCCACTGTGCTTCATACAGCTTTCCTTGCCTTTTGCATTAAATCAATCATTCAGAGATAGTGAAATGTTCCTTTAATGTTGGTTTGAGCTGTCAAACTTTCACACTCACACATCCTGTGTGGCTATCCATTAGTTTGTCCTTATCACAGCCCAAAATTGTTCATTCACTCCTAAAGTTTACAAAGGTGGCAGAAAACCACTTGATTAGGTTCATGAGTTACGTTGTATTCTGCATTTCAAAACTTCAAAGGTTTGACTTCTCACCTCAGGAAAGTCACCAGAGACACCGGGCTGGATTTTCATTGACCCGTGGAGGCGGGTTTGGAGGCGTGTGGGGGGTTAAAATTACGAAAACTGGCGGGCGGGCATAAGTCCGCCTCCATCCCGCCTCCACGCAATTTTCATTAAATCGTGTCTGCTGGTCCCGACTCCGTCCCGCCTTTAAGAGCGGGATAGGCTGTTAAGGCCCTTAACAAGCACTAAATTGGCTCTATAATGCCATTTTGAAAGGCCTTTGTAGATCAAGGGTTAAAATCACGTGAAGCACGCCTGTTCTGAACCACGATTGTGAAACCTGGCGGGAGCACATTTGGATAGCTGACTATCAGCTGCAGGTCCACTATTACAACGGAGATGTGATGAAGGTAGTCGTAGTATTAGGTCTGAAAGTCGCCTCTGATGCTGCTGAATTGAAGGTCTTCGGAGACTGCCTGGCCTTTGCTGTGAGAGGACCTGGATGCAAAAATTTCTCTCTCTCTCTCTCTGCAGACTTAGAGCTGCTGCTCATTTTGCATCCAGGTCCTCTCACAGCAAAGGCCAAGCAGTCTCTGACCTTCAATGCAGCAGCAATGATGACATCATCAGAGGCGGGTTTCAGTCTGAAACCACTAATTGGTTCATGGGTTCCAACATGCTGGAACTCAATTGCCCAATTAGGTGAAAATTGCATCAATCTCCCACATCCAATTGCAGTCGGGTGGATAACACGAAATGCGGATGACACGACCCCAACCCGCCCCAGTATCAAAATCCAGCCCACCATGTCTACAAGGTTTGTTTATCTCTGTTGTCTATCATTACCCCCTGCAGTCACAACCATGTTTCCTGCCTCATCAGTGAAAGACTGCTTGTTACATTCACCAATTTTATTTCACTTTGTAAAACCTTTTTGCCTGGCAAAGCATTTCAAGAAATATTTAAAATTAAGGGAATGTATATCCTTTCTACACACCAGAGCTACAAGACCATCCACTTACTAAGAAACCTTCAGCATTTTCTACAGGAAGTAACACTTCCATCCTTCAAATTTAATCAGGTTCCTCACATCTGGGACTGAGAAAGCCCGACAGACTTAAACTGTACTAATCAAAAGCTGTCTGAGCTTGTTTCACCTATAATTTAATTTTCTGAAGTCGAACATGGGATTCTAGAAGTAAACAGCAATGACTGAAATCATTGTTTTAATCTATTGTCATCACTAACTCTCTTCAAAGTACTGTGGGTTTTTATTTGTTTATTCAGTTGCTACCACTATCAAAACGAAGGCCGGTTTGCCGGTGCTCAGAGCTCGGGTTTGGAGGCGGGTCTGCTGTCAAAGTAGCAAAGATTGACAGCGGGTAGGAAACCCGCTGTCAACCCGCCTCCACGCGAGTCTCCCAGGTGTCGGGTCTGTCAGCGGAGAACTGACCCGACACCAAGCGGCGGGGGATACAATTGAGATCATTAAATGGCTTGTTAAGAGCCAATTTAATACTATTTTGAGGCTTCCTTCCAATTTTACGTTCTCCCCCACGGGTTACCCGCTGCTCGGGGAACACGCCAGCTCACCCTGGCGTGAGTTGAGTCTGCTCTGATGTTTCTGATAAGCTGACAGCTGCAGAAGTGGTGTAAAGGATGCCATGTTGCAGATGGTCAGTTTCAGAGTGCAGAAACTGTTGGTTACTTCATTTGTAAGACATAGATTTCTTTAGCTTGCAAGTGTTTAGAGGCAACTGTATGTCCAGTGACACCTCATTGGAACAACCTCTCTCACCATTGACAGATCGCTTCTGTCATCTCACCTGCAGCTGCCATCTATTGCAGCAACATCGGTGCCCTTGAAAAAATCAGACCTTGGTCCTCCGAATCCTTCCACGATCAGCCCCAACACCAACATCACCAGGCACAGCAACATCACCAACAACATCACCAACCTTCTCCGCCATCACCTGATGCTGCACAGGACACAGGGCATCAGCCCCTGACAACATTGCTGCCCAGGAGGCCAGCGATGGCATCACCATGGCCAGATTTACTTCACTTGACGCTGCCCCTTATTGGACAGATCTGAGCGCACCTTGAGAAGTGTTTTACTGAGTTCCAATGAATGTTCAGACATAACTTCCCCATACCCCCCACCCCGCTATAGTGATGAGTGTGCATGGAATGACTTGGACATTAAAGGGATGATTCACGGTGCTGGTGTGGGATGGGTGTCAACCTGGCGCATCATGTGGCAGCCAGGGCTTACAGCATCAAGTGAAGTAAATCTGGCCATGGTGATGCCATCGCTGGCCTCTCGGGCAGCAATGTTGTCAGGGGCTGATGCCCTTTATCCTGTGCAGCATCAGGTGATGGCAAAGAAGGTTGGTGATGTTGTTGGTGATGTTGCTGTGCCTGGTGATGTTGGTGTTGGGGCTGATTGTGGAAGGATTCGGAGGACCAAGGTCTGATTTTATCAAGGACACCGATGCTGCTGCAATAGATGGCAGCTGCAGTTGAGATGACAGAAGTAATCTGTCAATGGTGAGAGAGGTTGTTCCAATGAGGTGTCACTGGACATACAGTTGCCTCTAAACACTTGCAAGCTAAAGAAATCTCTATAAATGGTAGGACATTGAGAAATGCAGAAGATTAGAGGGACCTTGGAGTGCATGTCTGCAGATCCCTGAAGGTAGCAGGACAGGTAGATAAGGTGGTTAAGAAGGCATACGGGATACTTGCCTTTATTAGCCAAGGCATAGAATATAAGAGCAGGGAGGTTATGCTTGAACTGTATAAAACACTAGTTAGACCGCAGCTAGAATACTGCGTGCAGTTCTGGTCACCACATTACAGGAAGGATGTGATTGCACTAGAAGGGGTGCAGAGGAGATTTACAAGGATGTTGCTTGGGCTGGGGAATTTTAACTATGAGGAAAGATTGGATAGGCTGGGGTTGTTTTCTTTGGAACAGAGAAGGCTGAGGGGGGTCCTAATTGAGGTGTATAAAGTTATGAGGGGCCTAGATAGAGTGGATAGGAAGGACCTATTTCCCTTAGCAGAAGGATCAATAACCACGGGGCATAGATTTAAAATAATTGGTCGGAGGTTTAGAGGGGATTTGAGGAGAATTTTTTTCACCCAGAGGGTGGTGGGGGTCTGGAACTCGCTGCCTAATAGGGTGGTAGAGGCAGAGACCCTCATCACATTTAAAAAGCACTTGGATATGCACTTGAAGTGCCATAACCTACAAGGCTACGGACCAAGTGCTGGAAAGTGGGATTAGGGTGGATAACTCTTTGTTGGCTGGCACGGACAAGATGGGCCTGAATGGCCTCCTTCTGTGCTGTAAATTTCTATGATTCTATGCTTTGCCCTCTTTAAAAGGAACAAAAAGCTGCAGAATTTTTAATCTTTAATTCTATGAAATGCAATATTTTCTGAATTCTATCATGCATTTCATACTTAAAATTTTCTATTCATTTTTTTAACATTATCCTGTGAATCTGGGTTTGCTAAGTGCTAAAGTGCCTTCCACACTTGAACATTTGCATCCTGTGGCTGTCTGTTACTGATACTTGATTGCCCCCTTTGCAGTTGTTTTGACAGTTCTGAGCCAGACTGCTAGCTGAAGAGCCAAGCCATGGTGAGATGCTGCATTTTGGGAATGAAAAGACTGTGACGATAATAATATCCATTTGATAGCCTGTAATGGAGCAGAACTGGCCAAAAATACAGAAAAGTCTATTGCTTAGGTCACCCTTCCTGCAGACTGGAAATAGTGCTTGAAGTTACCTTGCAAAACGATGCCGTTTGCATGAAAATACGGGATTGATTTAGGAGGATCCAACGTGACAGTAGACCATAAGTTTATCACAATTTCCCTGATAACTTCTCATTTTAAACAATTTCAAAGTTACAGTACAAATTAGATTTTTGCAACTGTTGAAAACATTGCTGTGAGGCTTTGGAGACATGTCCATAACAATATTTGTCACCTTCAAATGGGAGAAATGTTTATTATGCATGAATTATTGTCTTGCAAGCCTTTGCAATTCCTTTAAAAATATTGTCAACCACCCTTTGAGAAAATGAAGTGACATTGGCTAGTAAAAGATTTTTGCATATGATTGGCTTCTGAGTTACCAAATGCATCCTGTGTAGAACAATGAGAGAAGAGACATTGTCTAATAAATTAATTGTTAAACTCCCAAAACAGCAAAGAAGAAGGAAGTACAAAAAGAGCATGATATTCCAAAACCTGTGATTTCATCTCCCAAAAGACTTGTCATACCTGCGAGCAAACTTCACCCACCAGGTATGTATTTGTAGTTTATGTTGTGTAACATATTCTTAGAATATGAAAGCATAACAGGGAATGTCGCAGACTTGTGCTATATGTTTAGTACTTGTGTTCAGCATAACCCTTTCTCCAGATTCAAAATGATGCAGAGCACAGTTGTAAAAACCAAAGCATTTTGTTAACATAAGCACATGCCTAACAGGTACAGTAATTTAGTTTTCTTATGTTTTATTGTAGACACAAATTACACTTTGTAAGGATAGGTGAATTAAACACAATCACTGAAAGTTTCTCATGTAAATTTGTAAGTTTACACTTGCCTCTCCATCAAATTAACATTTTTAATTCCCCAACAGCTGTTCAGTTATCTATGTTACTGGCACTGTTGACGTCTTCCCACCCTGATGCACCTCGTACCTCAATAAAATACATCTAATTTCAAAAATGTGATTCTCTCCCAGCTGATCATCCAATTGTACTTTTCATCTAATACCTTCTTATTGTGGAGAATCAGAGACATTTTGATGGGTATCAGGTTACAACAGCCACTGAATATTCTGCCAGTTACTTGGGTTGCCTCTAGACTAAATGAGGAGCTCACTTGGGGAAGAGAGCTCATCATTAGAAATAGTGGCAGATCAACAGGTTGAAACTCAAGTGATCTGTTTGTGCGGCAGCATTTTTGTCACCTTATTCAGAGTCACAAATTCTTGAACAATCTGCATCTTGAAGTTTCTGAGCAACTGGTAGGGGAAGGCTGAAGCAACCAGGTCATTATATCTACCAAAGAATCACTGAAATCTGTCAATGATACAAGCTATCCTCATAGCCCAGCTACATAATAAGGCACTGCAAGACCTCCTCATTAAAAGTATAATATACCTCAACAAATATTTTTTCACCACAAAGCTGATCTCATCTTCCAAAGATAGGTCAGAGAAACCTCTGTTGGACTATTTTGTTATAGCAAACCTGTTCATGCCATCTGTTCAAAGCACATTGACAGCAGGACCATCTACATCCACTTAGATGGGGAGCTCCTTTGTACCTTTCCTTTGATTTCCCCTCTTTTCTGCAAAATCAGAGAGAGATAGGATTAAAGCGTGACAGGGAACATTAGAGTACTGTGGCATAATAGATTGGAACCAATGTACTTTATCACAACAGCGGTGGGACGCCAGTTCAATTTCTACACTGAATTCCCCAATCTCATCTGTGAGATTGCAATCATGAAGTAACTTTAAAAGTGATGATTACTACTTTTTATATTAAACGTGAAATTAAGGGAATGGTGTCACCCTAAAGGGAATAGGGAGAATAAGTAGAAGTGTTATTGCCCAAGAGCATCTACCAGTCAACTCAAGAGTGACATTGGAAGAGACCTGGAAGCAGTTCACCTGTCCACTGTAAGGGAAAGACCAGGATGACACCAAATTAGGGAGTGCAGTTAATACAGAGGAGGACCGCGATAAAATACAAGAAGACATTAATAAACTTGCAGAATGGGCGCGTAATTGGCAAATGAACTTCAATAAAGATAAGTGTGAGGTAGTACATTTTGGCAGGAAGAATAAGGAGGCCACATACTCCTTGGAAAAAATGGGCTGGATTTTCTCAATGGAGACGAGTTGGAGGCGGGACTGCTGCTTGTCGTGTCAATGTCCCTCCTCCATCCTCGTCTGACCAACCAGAGGGATTTTCCCCTGATTGACCTTGTTAAGCCCGCCCTGCGGGCTCAGCAGGCCAATTAGGGAGGAAGTCACTGCCAGAGCATGTCAATGTCAGATGTGCTATCTGTCAAGAGTTCTTGGAAGAAGAAATGTCAGCGTTTGACAGCTCTGTGAAGCTTGTCAAACACTGACATTCTCTGTAGTTTGATGAGTCCTTGTGTTCAGGACTCATCAAACCTTTCAACTTTGTCGATTTCAGATGGCTGTTGGTTCGGAGGATCCAACAGCCAGTCTGTGAAATCGACAACGAGGATGTCAGGTCCCCCGATCCAGAGAGGATGAAGGCTGTAGAAAGAAAATAAGGTAAGTGAACATTTTTTTACACTTATCACTCACCTTACATACTTACCACTCCACACTTGCACCCATCACTCACCTCTACATCTTACTTCCAGGTGCCTCCGACCGCCGCAGACCTCCTTCACGTCTCCTCCAACCCGGCGGGGTTCTCCGAGGTCGGGAAGCCTTCACCTGTGAAGTTAAAATGGCACTAATCCTTTTTTCTGCCTGTTAACTACCTGTTAACAGACAGTTAAAAGTATTTAATGTCTTTCCTGCCTCCAGGAGACGGGACCCGAAGCAGCACATCTTCCCGCCTCCTGGCAAAAGGGCATGGAGGCGGGATGGGGGTGGGTTTGCCATCCGCCCCCACTTTCTGCTACTTTACCAGCAGTCCCGCCTCCATGCCCGCCTCCTCGGGGCTTGGAAAATCCAGCCCTAAGTGTCTAAATGGGGTAGAGAAACAGAAGGCTCTGTGGGTACAGATACACAAATCACTAAAAGTAACAACGCAGGTTAATAAGGCCATAAAAAAGTAAACAAAGCACTGGGGTTCATTTCGAGAGGGATAGAATTGAAAAGCAGAGAAGTTCTGTTAAGCTTGTATAGAACCTTGGTTAGACCACACTTGGAGTACTGTGAACGGTTCTGGTCTCCATATTACAAAAAGAATATAGAGGCACTGGAGAAGGTGCAAAAAAGATTCACAAGGATGATACCAGAACAGAGAGATTACACCTGTCTGGAAAGATTGAACAGTCTGGGGCTCTTTTCTCTAGAAAAAAGAAGACTGAGGGGTGACCTGATAGAGGTCTTTAAGATTATGAAAGGATTTGATAGGATAGACGTAGAGAAGATGTTTCCACTTGCAGAGGAGACCAGAACTAAGGGTCATAAATATAAGACAGTCACTAATAAATCCAGTAGGAAATCCAGGAGAAACTTCTTTACCCAGAGAGTGGTTAGAATGTGGAACTTGCTACCACAAGGAGTAGTTGAGTTTTTTTTTATTCGTTTATGGGATGTGGGCGACGCTGGCAAGACCAGCATTTATTGCCCATCCCTAATTGCCCTTGAGAAGGTGGTGGTGAGCCGCCTTCTTGAATCGCTGCAGTCCGTGTGGTGAAGGTACTCCCATAGTGCTGTTAGGGAGGGAGCTCCAGGATTTTGATCCAGCGACGATGAAGGAATGGCAATATATTTCCAAGTCAGATGGTGTGTGACTTGGAGGGGAACTCGGAGGTGATGGTTTCCCATGCACCTGCTGCCCTTGACCTTCTAGGTGGTAAAGGTCATGGGTTTAGGAGGTGCTGCCGAAGAAGCATTGGCGAGTTGCTGCAGTGCATCTTGAAGATGGTGCACACTGCAGTCACGGTACGCCGGTGGTGAAGGGAGTGAATGTTTAAGGTGGTGGATGGGGTGCCAATCAAGCGAGCTGCTTTTTCCTGGATGGTGTTGAGCTTCTTGAGTGTTGTTGGAGCTGCACTCAAGTGGAGAGTATTCCATCACACTCCTGACTTGTGCCTTGTAGATGGTGGAAAGGCTTTTGGGAGTCAGGATGTGAGACACTCGCCACAGAATACCTAGCCTCTGATCGCTCTTGTAACCACAGTATTTATGTGGCTGGTCCAGTTAAGTTTCTGGTCAATGATCCCCAGGAAGTTGATGGTGGGGGATTCGGCAATGGTAATGCCATTGAATGTTAAGGGGCGTGGTTAGACTCTCTCTTGTTGGAGATGGTCATTGCCTGGCACTTGTATGGCACGAA
Source organism: Squalus acanthias (assembly GCA_030390025.1). Classification (NCBI taxonomy): domain Eukaryota; kingdom Metazoa; phylum Chordata; class Chondrichthyes; order Squaliformes; family Squalidae; genus Squalus; species Squalus acanthias. The sequence goes on along the minus strand of CM059431.1, from coordinate 33,282,681 downwards.
TTTTACTTACCACTTATCAGCCCAAGCCTGATTGTTGTCCAGGCACGGGCTACTTCATTATCTGAGGAGTTGTGAATGGCACTGAACACTGCATGATCATCAGCGAACATCCCCACTTTTGATCATATGATGGAGGGAAGGTCATTGATAAAGCAGCTGAAGATGGTTGGGCCTAGGACATTGCCCTGAGGAACTCCTGCAGAGATGTCCTGGGGCTGAAATGGTTGGCCTCCAACAACCACAACCATCTTCCTTTGTGCTAGGTTTGACTCCAGCCAATGGAGAGTTTTCCCCTTGATTCCCATTGACTTCAATTTTACTAGGGCTCTTTGTTGCCACACTCGGTCAAATGCTGCCTTGATGTCAAGGGCAGTCACTCTCACCTCACCTCTGGCATTCAGCTCTTTTGTACATGTTTGGCCCAAAACTGTAATGAGGTCTGGATCCGCGTGGTCCTGGTGGAACCCAAACTGAGTATCAGTGAGCAGGTTATTGGTGAGTAATAGCATAGATGCATTTGATGTGAGGCTAGATAAGGGTTGACAGGCTGTAACTAGTGGGGTACCGCAAGGATCAGTGCTTGGGCCTTAGCTATTCACAATCAACATCAATGATTTGGATGAGGGGACCAAATGTAATATATCCAAGCTTGCTGATGATACAAAGCTAGGTAGGAATGTAAATTGTGAGGAGGATGCAAAGAGGCTTCAAGGGGATATAGACAGGCTTTGTGAGTGGGCAAGAACATGGCAAATGGAATATAATGTAGAGAAATGTGAAGTTATTCACTTTGGTAGGAAAAATAAAAAAGCAGAGTATTTTTTAAATGGTGAGAGATTGGGAAATGTTGGTGTTCAGAGGGACCTGGGTGTCCTTATACACGAATCACTGAAAGTTAACATGCAGGTACAGCAAGCAATTAGGAAAGCAAATGGTATGTTGGCCTTTATTACAAGAGGATTTGAGTATAAGAGTAAAGACGTCTTACTGCAATTATGTAGGGCCCTGGTGAGACCACACCTGGAGTATTGTGTACAGTTTTGGTCTCCTTACCTAAGGAAGGATATATTTACCATAGAGGGAGTGCAACGAAGGTTCACCAGACTAGATTTTTGAATATTAAGGGTATCAAGGGATATGGGGATAGTGCAGGAAAGTGGAAATGAGGTAGAAGATCATCCATGATGTTATTGAATGGCAGAGCAGGCTCAAAGGGCCAAATGGCCTACTCCTGCTCCTATTTCTATGTTCTTATGAGGGAGAAAGGAATAGAAGGATATGTTGATGGGGTTAGATGAAGAAGTGGCGTGTGAGGAGGCTCATGTGGAGCATAAACACCAGCATGGACCTGTTGGGCCGAATGACCTGTTTCTGTGCTGTAAGTACTTTGTAATACTAGGATGAATCTGTAGTAATTAATGGACTCAGGGAATACTTAAAAACAGCTCTAATGTGTTATGATAACTTTTCTTACAATACCTTTCTCACCCACTTGCTCCAAGCTCACTGTCCGGATACTGCCTGTGTTTTTCATCTCTGCACCTCTCACACAACTTCAATGTTAAACTCTCAAAGACACAAACTTGAGGGGACAGAGCAGCTTTAAGGTGTATGTTTTAATGGCAATGAAAGGAAATGATTGTTAAAAATACATTTAGCAGGAATACTGTTTATGGTATCTACTCTTAAGTGGCAACAACTATATTGGGCATAAAAACAGAAAATGCTGGAAATACTCAGCAGGTCAGGCAGCATCTATGGAGAGAGAAACAGAGTTAACGTTTCAGGGCGATGACCTGAATGAAAGTTCTGATGAAAGGTCATCGACCTGAAACGTTAACTCTGTTTCTCTCTCCACAGATGCTGCCTGACCTGCTGAGTATTTCCAGCATTTTCTGTTTTTATTTCAGATTTCCAGCATCTGCAGTATTTTACTTTTGTATTAACTATATTGGGCAATTGGATTCAATGTTTGATATTAAAAGGTTGCTTTAAATTGGTAAGTTATGTTTCCTTTCAGGAATTTGATAAATGAGCATACCAGTTTCGCTTTGCAGCTCTGTAAAAACAAAAGGCTGTTATTACAAAGAGTTGGCACATTCATGCTCAACAATGAAAGTTTTGAATTCCTTGTGTGGTATAGAAATTAAAACTATTATCTATTGTTCTTGTGCCAAGGATGAAGTCATGATGCTCTGCAAAGTTTGTACTACACTGTATCAGAAATTAGACCATTACTTCTTGACAAGCTATGTGGGAGGTAGTTCAACATGAGCTTTCACAGAAAGGCACATAAAAAAGCTTGAATTCATAATGGAAACTACAAAAGATCATTGTAAAAAAAAAACTGTTGATTTTGTTGTAAATGTGTCTGTTACTTAGTAAACTCCGACTTAGTTGCAGATTACAATCAGTCGTAAGTGCTGCAATGGTACAATTCTCAAGTACTGCTATGTGTAGTAAGGAAGATTAGAATTGATCGCGGTCATCTGAACAGTTTTTCACCATAAACGCCAGTGACATTTCCAAGGATTGCATGGAAAGAGAGGGAGAATCAGGTTTGGAGGCAAGGAAAGGGGAAACTGAGAAAAATTCCATCACTAACTTGCTTGGTTAGTGCATCCAGTTAGAGTCCAGAATGAAACTGTTATTGCGAGGCTGCGTGGGATTGGGTATGATCATTTCAGACTCTCATGGAGTGAAGAGTTGCAATCAGTGGCAAATAAAGACTTTTTCTTGACCATACTGCAAGCAAACCAGCGGCTTTTGAGTTGGGGATATCCAGGAGGGCAAATGTGTTTTGGGAGCTAGATTCTCCTTTCCTGCTAACCAAATTATCAGGTTTTCAGAGGTCCAGATTTCTGAAATGTTGATGGCAGCTCTTTAGATCACCTACTTAAATCTACTTGTAATATAATGGAATACATTAGAAGATAATACATTCTGGTCAGAAAAGGATCAGCTGTTGTTCTGCAGTTTAGCAACATACCACAGATGTACAATCTGGCCCCACGGGAGGCCACTGTTGTACTGTAATTATATCTTTATTAAGCACTAACACTCGTGCTGAGATTATTCAACCTTTGACAAAAAGCAAAAAAGTTAAATATGCAAAGCATATAAAAATATTTTTACTCTCATTCGTAGAAAGGACAACAAAAGTCAAAAGAAAAACAGTAATACACATTATGGGTCCTGTGCCATAATTACTTCTGATCTTTTTCATGATAACTCAGGAACAACATAGATATTGCATGAACCATGAAGAGGGGAAATCTAACTCCAATCAGTGAATAGGCATTAGGATAGATTTTTGACATGTATGCAGTTTACACCCTATTAGTTTGAAACAGGTGTTAAATTCAGCTGAAATGAAGTGTGTTGTTTGCATACAATATTTGTGTCCAACTTATCATAATTGAAGAAAGAACTTGCATTTATATAGAATACAAAAGCAAAATACTGCAGATGCTGGAAATCTGAAATAAAAACAGAAAATGCTGGAAATACTCAGCAATTCAGGCAGCATCTGTGGAGAGAGAAACAGAGTTAACGTCTCAGGTCGATGACCTTTCGTTAGAACTGGAAAAAGTTAGAGATATAACTGGTTTTAAGCAAGTGCAGGGGCAGGGAAAGGGGGGAGGGGAGGAAAGAGCAAAAGGGAAGGTCTGTGATAGGGTGGAAGGCAGGAGAGATTAAATGACAAAAGGTATGATTGTAGAAGGCAAAAGAGGATGGTAATGGGATAAGTAAAGAAACAAAAGATGGGTCAAGAAGAGGTGTAACTGGGAATAGCAGAATCATCAACAGCTGCCGTCTGAAAAAATGGGGGCAGAGGTTATGATCTGAAATTGTTGAACTCGATGTTGAGTCCTGAAGGCTGTAAAGTGCTTAATCGAAAAATGAGGTGCTGTTCCTCGAGCTTACCTTGAGCTTCGTTGGAACAGTGTAGGAGGCCGAGGTCAGAGTGGGAGTGGAGCTGAGAATTAAAGTGACAGGCGACCAGAGGCTCAGGGTCACGTGTGCGGACTGAATAGAGGTGTTCTGCAAAGCGGTCACCCAATCTGTGTTTGGATTCCTCAATGTCGAGGAAACCTCATCGTGAGCAGCGAATACAGTATACTAAATTGAAAGAAGTACAAGTAAATCGCTGTTTTTCCTGGAAGGAGTGTTTGGGGACCTGGACGGTGGGAAGGGAGGAGGTAAAAGGGCAGGTGTTGCATCGCCTGCGCTTGCACAGAAAGGTGCCGTAGGAAGGAGAGGGGGTGTTAGGGGTGATGGAAGAGTGGACCAGGGTGTCGCAGAGGGAAGGCTGAAAGGGGGGAGGTGGGGCGGGGGGAGGAGGAGACGTGTTTGATGGTGAGATCACGCTGGAGGTGGCAGAAATGGCAGCGGATAATCCGTTGAATGTGGAGGCTGGTGGTGTGAAAGGTGAGGACACGTGAAACCCTATCATGGTTTAGGGAGGGAGGGGAAGGGGTGAGAGCAGAAGTGCAGGAAATGGAATGGACATGGTCGAGGGCCCTGTCAACCACAGTAGAGGGGAATCCTCAGTTGAGGAAAAAGGAAGACTTATCGGAAGCAGTAGTTTCGAAGGTGGCATCGTCGGAACAGATGCGACGGAGACGGAGAAACTGAGAGAATGGAGTAGAGTCCTTACAGGAAGCGGGGTGGGAGGAAGTGTAGTCAAGGTAGCTGAGGGAGTCAGTGTGCTTATAGTGGATGTTGGTCGATAGCCTATCCCCAGAAATAGAGACAGAGAAGTCGAGGAAAGGAAGGGACGAGTTGGAGATCGACCATGTGAAGGTGAGGGAAGGGTGAAAATTGGAAGCAAAGTGATTGAAATTTTCCAGTTTAGGGCAAGAGGAGGAAACGGCACCGATACAGTCATCAATGTATTGGAAAAAGAGGTGAGTAGGACTGAACAAAGAATGTTCCACATATCCCATGAAAAGGCAGACATAGCTAGGACCCATGCGGGTTCCCATAGCAACACCTTTTATTTGGAGGAAGTGAGTGCAGTCAAAGGAGAAGTTGTTCAATGTGAGAACAAGTTCAGCCAGGCGGAGGAGGGTGGTGGTGGTGGTTGGGAACTGGTTGGGCCTCTGTTCAAGGAAGAAGCGGAGTGCCCTCAGGCCATCCTGGTGGGGGACAGAGGTGTAGAGGGATTGGACGTCCATGGTGAAAAGGAGACAGTTAAATGACCAGTTAATCAGTTTTTGTGGTGTTGGTTGAGGGATAAATGTTAGCCAGAACACCAGGAGAACTCCGTTGCTCTTCTTCAAATAGTGCCAGGAGATGTTTTACATCCACCTGATAAGGCAGATGGGGCCTCGGTTTGACATCTCTTCCAAAAGATGGCACTTCTGACAATGTAGCAGTCCCTCTACTACACTGAAACACCAGCCTAGATTAAGTGGTCAAATCCTGCAATAGGGTTTGAATCCACAACCTTTGGACTCAAAGACAAGAGTGCTATCGCTAAGCCAAGCTGATAATTTTTTGCAAGGCTTCAGGTGCAGATTTGGATATGTCCAGGGAGCACCGTAACTTCTCATTTCCTGGTATCATGCTAGTGGATCTTTGCTGTACCTTTTTCATGGTTCTAATATCCTTTCTAAAATGGGGTGTCTGGAATTGCATGGTAGTACTCAAATTGTGGCCTTATGTCATATACAAATTCAACATAAAGTTATTTGGTTTCATATTCAAAGCCCAGAATTCTATTTATTTTTATTGCTGTTTCTACCTGCAATCCCATCGTTATAGTTCTCTGTTTATTCACCTCAGAATTCCTGTTTCTCCACTTTGTTAATAATTCTGTTGTTAGGCTATATTTCCTTTCATTGTTCTTTTCCAAAATATACTACTTCGCTCTTCTCTACATTGAACTGCTACTGTCACATTTCTGCCCACTCCATTGACCTATCTAAGTCTTCTTGCAACCTCCTGTATTCTCTCTCAGTCTGCATGCCCCCACCCCCTTCCCCACAGATACCTGGTATCATCAGTATCATTATCATTCCATAGACATTGTATAACTTAATTGTCAAAAAACCTTTGACAAGTAACTAAACAGCAGGTGGCTTTAATAAGGGTTGAGTCCTGTGCAATTGGAAGGCAGGTAGTGGTTCTGCATGGGGATCGGTCAGTAGTGGAGTCCTGCAGCGATCGGTGTTAAGGCTGTTGCTGTTCACTATCTTTATCAATGATTTGGATGAAGGCATCGAGTAAACTGTCCACAAGTTCTTGGATGATAAAAATATATATGCAAATGTTAGGACCTAAGATGAGAAAAACAGACTACAGGTAGATCTAAATGTGATGGGCAAATGGGCCCACATTTGGTATCATTCTATGTGAGGCTGTGTCCAAATTATCATATAAATCAAATTTAAGTCCTGCTGAAGATAATCCAGCCTATGAACAAAAAGGACAAAGAAGAATGATGAGTTCTCAGCCTGGTCCCTAGGTTATCTTTGCAGCTTTATGTCGCATTTTAAATCGGAGGCCTTATGGGAGGCATAGTCATCTTGGTAACTGATCCTCTGAGCAGTAATAACACTGATAGTCAAAGAAGTCTGCAGCCCACTCTTAGAGCTCATGGCAAAGAAGCTAAGTCAAGTTGCTATGAAATAAGGGGAAATGATGGAGTCAATTGTACAGCACGAAATTGATTATCATATTGAGGTCTGGACAGTTGCATTTTTTGCTTGTTTTGTTTTTATGGCGGAGAGGGCACAAGCTAACATAGGGAATAATTAGTTGTGGCCTGGCTGTTTCTATTCATTTTATTATTAGGATCATTCATCTCTCATGACTAATTATGCATAGTCAGCTCTAATCATTATATCGCATTTAAAGCACACAAGAGATCATTCAATAAAGTACAATAATTATGACAAGATCGCATATCTTTGTTTTGAATGTTAATACCTATGGCAGTTACTGCTTATTACCCTGGAAATATAGGTATTAGCCCATTAACAAGGGGTCAAAAACAAATGGCCATTATAGTTCAAATGTAGAGCTGTAGCCTATGTGGGATAAAATTAATGCGTTTTGCAGTATCCCAGCAAACCTATCTGATGATTATTTAATTGTTATAAGGTTTTAGATAAGTACCTGGTGGTGTTTGCAGTAACACAAGTTGAAAGAACCACATAAAAATGTTTAGGCCAGATGAAATACCAAATTAAAAGAGGAACCGCTCCTTTGGCTTTACCTTTATGTGAATATTTCCGTTAATATCTCCATGTTAGAAGGCAAAAATCGCAAGCCACAGGAATCACTAAACATGACTACTTTGCCAAAGTCGTATTTACAAGATCACAAGATACTTATGAATGAGGAAGGCTATTCGGTCTATCTTAATTCATCCATCCAGAACAACCCTACATTCCCCCCTTGCTGTATCTATTTTGTTTCTTAAATGATTCAGAGTTTGCACCATCACCCCTCTGCCCAGAAATCCATTCCAAGTGTTGATCACTCTTTGTGTGATAAAGAACCTCCTGATATCAATCCTAAAGTTACTTTTTCCCAGTTTGAACATGTGTCACCTTGTTCTACTCCCACTATTTAATTTAAAGTAATATTCCGAATTAACTTTTTCCATCCCATTTCCGATCTTATATACCTCTATAAGATCATCTCTCAGACACCAGGCTGAAAAGCCTGTCTTTCTAGTCTTTCCTCATAATTCAGACCTCTGACACTAGGGGATCAGCCACATGGCTCTTCTTTTCACTGCCTCCAGCTCTTGAATGTTTCCTTTGTTCCTAGGTGAGCAGACCTGGGCACAGTACTCAAGATGTACTCTAACGAGAGCACTAGATAACTTCCTCTGACTTACATTCTACTGCTTTGGCTATGTAGTTCAACATTCTTTTGGATTTGTTGATTGCTACTCTGCATTAGTTGGACATGTTGCACCTGAATGGTGAGGCCCGATGCGCCCCCGATATTGAGCTTCGGGCCTCATTTACATGGAGGTGGGGGTGTGGTAGCTCGCAGGTGAGGAGCGATGGAAGATGCAGCAGTCATGCATTGCATTTGCCTACTCTGACTCTAGGCCACCTGGGTTTTCTTAATTTATATTGGGTTGATTGAATAACTTTCCTGTTCTCACACACCCTTATTATCTCTTCATTGAGCAAACTGTCCTCCATTTGTTGACCTGATGGCCTGTAGCATACCCCTCGTGCTATCTTAAATGTTTTTCACATTTGAGATTTCTATCTAGAATAGTTCTTTCTGTAGAATAGTTCTTTCTGTAGCTTACCCCTGTTGTGGGATTTCTCTCTGCCCCAAAGCAGATGGAGACGAGCGTGTACTGGTTCCAAGCGATCTTTATTCAAGCACGTGCAGGGAGAGGCCCTCTCAGTCTGAGCTGAGACGGAGTCTAATTTTTACATTCGAGCAGTTGGCTTATATACAATCTTACATCTTGTTTCTTCACATCTTCGGGACTTGACCAATGAATTGTCCAAGTCACGTACACTTAATCACATCTCCACAAAACACATCTTGTTTATCTCATTTGCCCTGTTTCCACATCTGCCATTGTTCTACTCTTTAGCTCTTATCCAATTTCGTACACTTAACCACATCTTCGCAAATCACATTGGCGGCCCATTGTTCAATGCATGGCCTCTTCGCCTTCTTTCACTCCCCAATCATCGTGTAATATGCTTTTTCCAACTGTCAGCAACTGTCTTTGTTCTGCCAGACTTCTCCTTTATTACATCAGCCAGCTAGTCAGTTAAGCCGCTAATCTAAGTTTAACCCCTTCAGCCCCTTTCACAGAAAAAACTTCACCCCCAATATCAGTTCAAAATTAAATATTGCGGTAGACACCAATTATTGTCGAGAAAATGTTCTGTTCCACTGGATTTTGAACATTTATAATCACATCATTTAATTGTAACCTACAAGCAGTAAAGGGATTGATTACGTATGTCTAAAAGCATTTTTACAACATGGGCCAGTGACCATAATCTAAGATAATAGATACATTTAAATCAATGTGAGTACAAATCAGGGAAACCCATTTTATACTTACATTGACCTTGTAAGAGAAGGTGCTTCTCTGATTTTGGACCAACCTAAACAATATATTTCATGAGGGTAATTATGAAAAGTGCATATTTTTGTTGGATTAACCATACATTTCCAGAAGAAAAGCATTGCTAGAATTTTGAGGATCGATTCTAAGGGGAAAATTTTAAACCAGTTCGCCCGGCGGGAATGGGGATGCGCTGCCTTTACAATGGAGTGTTTGGATTCACTGCCGATTAAACACGACAGTTTGATGACAAAAATCCAAATAGCAATATTCACTTTGACCAATTTGCAAAGAGGCCACATAAACTAACAATGCTGAGTATTGCTGTAGGCATCCCCCATGCACTGTCACTAGAGTGCAGGGAATGAACATCTACGCAGAGTCCTGCAAGGATGTGTGATAAATTAAAAACAGCACCTAGAACACATCCTAGATATAAGTGTTTCCAATTAAAACTGCTTACCTGTAAAGTTTCCCTTTTTAAAGGGGCAGGTGCTTTGCTAATTTATAGATAGCAAAGCATTAAAACAGGAGGCATGATCCTTGAATGGGGAGACCTTGTGGTGGTAAATCCCAAGAAACAGAATTAGAACCATCTTATTTTCAGCTTTGGTAAAGTACGGTTGATCGTGCTATAATAAATTCATGTCCAACTAGTTTAGCATACAGATTAGAGTAATGACATAATAATGTGGAAGTAAAGAAAAATTAATGTACCCTTAACAAAAACAAAACAAGGGGTCCTTCATGAATTGAATGAGAAATTAAGTCAAAACTGAATAAATCAAAACATGAAAATTGTTGGACATATTGGGGCAGAATTTGCAGTCGGTATGACGGCGTAATCTCAGAGTATGCCGTCATACCACCTTTGAAATGGACAGCAAGTTAATCCCGAACTTGTGATCTGTCAAGTTCTGATTTGGCAGATAATCCGCTCCGACATTGAAATCCTAATTGCTGGCACAGAGTTGGGCTAATTGCCCACCAACTGCCCAGCAATTATGCACAAACATTTTACGCCTGGTGCAAAAAGGCGCAGCAGCCTGTTTGCGCAGTGTAAGGGGATACCTGTCAAAAAAAAATCTTCATCTAATGCTTTTTTGTTTAAATATATATGAAAAGGAGTGTAAATTCAGACTGGGTAGTGTGATAGACTGTTCAGAGATTTGACAGTTTTGCAAATTTAAAAATCAAATCAAAAATACACTTCCCTTACTCCCCTCACTGTATCTTCAGGTGACCTTTCATGGTACAAAATGCATAATATTTTTTATCAACATTAGCTGCTATATCCTCCCTGGAAAATACCACAGTATCTAGTGGGGGAGAATGCGAGACCTTCTGTTTCCTGATTGGAGCACCACCCCACATGATCCCAGGTACGCTTACGCACACGGTGCGCCCCTGGGATCCGAGGGCCACGATGCTGCGCTCAACTCTGCAGCGTCTGACAGCAGCTTTTCGTTTGGGTCCTCACAACAGGTAAGGGCGCATTCGGTTCAGGTGCCAGTGGCGTAATCATTAATTATGCCACCGAACGCAAAATCCGGGCCACTGTTCTGCAGTGGTTCAAAGTGGGATAGTTGTGTAAGCTTTATGCAAAGAGAATATGCTTTAATATCACTTAGCTGGTTAGGCTGTTCAACTAGGCAAAGTATGCATGGCGCATGCTCCGCCATTTCTCATTTGGAGTCCTACAACCGGCGTATGATCCTGATTTGCATATTAAGGAGCCTGTTGCCTGTTTCAGGCAAGTGCCCTGGATGACTAAAATGTGCCCGAGCCACTATGGCATCTGGCTCACTTTTGGCCCAGATCGGGCACGATAGATCACACTCCAAATTTCAGGGGCCGAACACCCATTTTATGGGTGCAAAATGGGTGGCTGTAAGTTGAATTTCATCTCGAAAGTTTTGTGATTTTCACACATTGGTATGTTAACCCTCATTCAAAGAATGAGAAGCACTACACTTTAAGGTGAGTAATGTAGCTTTATCATATACAAATGGATTCTGAATAAGAAGAATTCACAGCGGATACAGTTTACATTGAGGTACTGAAGGCTTTGAAGTCATTGACTCTTCTTTCCACTTTGTACTATTTACTTTGATGATGAGTATGCCTATTCATGAGCTCAATTTTCCGTGAATAACTAATCTTGTGGGTACTGCATTTAAATCACATTTTCACCTCAGCCAGTTTATTTGCCATATCTTGCTCAGCTGGAGACTTGTGTGTTGTATAGTCTTAACAGACTGTGACCAATGAAATCAGTTATATCCACTGTTAAAATTACTTCAGTTTTAATGACCACTGACATTTAATCTTACCTAATTAGATGTAATTATTAATGAAGTCTTGTCTGTACAATATTGGATGATGCAGAATAAAGAAAGGTGATTATGCTTAAAAGCATTAGTTACGGGTTTGATTTTTAAACTTGATGAAAACCTTTGTCTAGAATCTCTAATGTTTGCTTTACCTCTCCCCAAGGGCTAAGCAAGCTAAGGAGTGTTGCAGGTGTTACGAGAAATGGATTTTCAGCAAAGCCTGACCTTCAGTCTCGAGAGACTGAGCGCCAAACTGTCCAGAGACTCAAGGACAAATGTAAGGAGCAGGCCAGACAGCTACAATCTCTCCACGAACAATTGAAAAGAGCAAGCCTTGGCATTGAGGTTCTTGCTGTGACGACACAGCATTTCCATCATAAAGTGAGTACATAATTTATCCAAAAACTCTATTTGTCTTCCGTAGAAAATTGCCAAGCATCATTCATTTCTTTCATTAAAAGAACCCTGGCTCTTATAGCCATTTTTATTTTTTCTATACATAAGGTCACTAATTTAATATTGTGTGTGAGACTATGCCAAAAACTTGTGCCAAAATGGACTCAAAGACATACTGGCAGAATCCATTTTAATTATAATCGATAAGCCATTAGTTAGAAACAATGGTTATTACCTTCCGTTGAATTCAATCCGTTCTACAAAGTTGAAAGAGGTTAATGCCATTAATACTAGATTTGTTGTAAATTTACAGTTGATTTGCAATAAACTTGCCAGTGCAAAAAATTGTTTACACTTATGTTAGTTCCAAGGTGAAAAGACATGTTTGCAAACTGGCAGTGAATCCGGACTCAATGTACTCTTATAAATCTGCTTTCAATTTTCTATGATTTGAATTGTGTTATTTTGTTTTGGCACTGGATTGCCAAAATCCAAAACAAAATTAAGAAAAAATGGCCTAGAAATTGGATACAGAGGCTACAGAGCATTTTGGAAGGGGAGGGTGAACAGCCAGTTGTTGTGGTGCATATCGGTACCAATGATATAGGTAAAAAACGGGATGAGGTCCTAAAAGCAGAATATAGGGAGTTAGGAGGTAAATTAAAAAATAGGACCTCAAGGGTAGTAATCTCAGGATTGCTACCAGTGCCACGTGCAAGTCAGAGTAGAAATAGAAGGATATTTCAAATGAATACGTGGCTAGAGGAATGGTGCAAGGGGGAGGGATTCAAATTCCTGGGGCATTGGAACCGGTTCTGGGGGAGGTAGGACCAGTACAAACCGGATGGTCTACACCTGGGCAGGGCCGGGACCGATGTCCTAGGGGGAGTGTTTGCTAGTGCTCTGGGGGAGGGTTTAAACTAAAATGGTTGGGAACCTGAGCAGGGAGACAGAGGAAAGGGAAACAAGGATAAAAGCAAAAGATAGGAAGGAGAAAAACAAAAGTGGCAGTCAGAGAAAACAACGGTTTAAATCAAACATGGCCACAGTAAATACTAATTCATATAGGTCTAAGAGCGTTAAAAAAACAAGCCTGAAGGCTTTGTGTCTTAATGCAAGGCGCATTCGGAACAAGGTGGATGAATTAGCTGCGCAAATAGAGGTAAACGAATATGATTTGATTGGGATTACCGAAACATGGCTCCAGGGTGGCCAAGGCTGGGAACTCAACATCCAGGGGTACTCAATATTCAGGAAAGATAGGCAAAAAGGAAAGGGAGGTGGGGTAGCATTGCTGGTTAAAGAGGGGATTAACACAATTGAAAGGAAGGATATTAGCTCTGATGATGTGGAATCTGTATAGGTTGAACTGAGAAATAACAAGGGGCAGAAAACGTTAGTGGGAGTGATATATAGACCTCCAAACAGTAATGCAGAGGTTGGGGATGGCATTAAAAGGGAAATTAGAGAAGCGTGCAATAAGGGCACAGCAGTCATCATGGATGACTTTAATTTACATATAGATTGGGCTAACCAAATTAGTAACAATACTATGGAGGAGGAATTCCTGGAGTGTTTACGGGATGGTTTCCTGGACCAATATGTCGAGGAACCAACCAGAGATCAGGCCATCTTAGACTGGGTATTATGCAATGAGAAAGGATTAATTAGCAATCTTGTTGTGCGAGGCCCCTTGGGTCGGAGCGATCATAATATGATAGAATTCTTCATTAGGATGGAGAGTGAAGTAGTTGACTCAGAGACCAGGGTCCTGAATTTAAATAAAGGAAACTACGATGGTATGAGGTGCGAGTTGGGTAGGATTGATTGGGGAATGTCACTCAAAGGGTTGACGGTGGATAGGCAATGGCAAACATTTAAAGACCGCATGGACGAACTACAGAATTTGTTCATCCCAGTTTGGCATAAGAATAAAACAAAAAGGGTGACTCAACCGTGGCTAACAAGGGAAATTAGGGATAGCATAAGATCCAAGGAGAGGGCATATAAATTGGCCAGAAAAAGCAGTAACCCTGAGGATTGGGAGCAGTTTAAGATTCAACAAAGGAGGACAAAGGGATTAATTAAGAAGGGAAAACAGAATACGAGAGTAAGCTTGCAGGGAACATAAAAACTGACTGTAAAAGCTTTTATAGATATGTGAAGAGAAAAAGATTGGTGAAGTCAAACATAGGTCCCTTGCAGTCAGAATCAGGGGAACTTATAAAGGGGAACAAAGAAATGTCAGACCAATTAAATACATATTTTGGTTCTGTCTTCACAAAGGAGGACACAAATAACCACCCAGAGATGTTGGGGAACATAGGGTCTGATGAAAGGGAGGAACTGAAAGAAATCAGTATTTGTAGGGAAATGGTGTTAGGGAAATTGGCGGGATTGAAGGCCGATAAATCCCCAGGGCCTGATAATCTACATCCTAGGGTACTTAAGGAAGTGGCCCTAGAAATAGTAGATGCATTGCTGATCATCTTCCAACATTCGATGGAATCTGGAACAGTACCCATGGATTGGAGGGTAGCTAATGTTACCCGACTATTCAAAAAGGGTGGTAGAGAGAAAACGGGGAATTACAGACCGGTAAGCCTGACATTGGTAGTGGGGAAAATGCTAGAGTCCATTATAAAAGATGTAATAGCTGAGCACTTGGAAAACAGTGACAGGATCGGACAAAGTCAACATGGATTTACAAAAAGTAAATCATGCTTGACTAATCTACTGGAATTTTTTGAGGATGTAACTGGGAAAATAGATAAGGGAGAACCAGTGGATGTGGTGTATTTGGACTTCCAAAAGGCTTTTGATAAGGTCCCGCATAAGAGATTAGCGTGTAAAGTTAAGGCACATGGGATTGGGGGCAAGGTATTGACTTGGATAGAGAACTGGTTGGCAGACAGAAAGCAAAGAGTTGGAATAAACGGGTCTTTTTCCGAGTGGCAGGCAGTGACTCGTGGGGTACCGCAGGGATTGGTCCTTGGACCCCAGCTATTCACAATATATATTAATGATCTAGACAAGGGAACTAGATGTAATATCTCCAAGTTTGCAGATGACACAAAACTGGGTGGGCATGTGTGCTGCGAGGAGGATGCCGAGAAACTCCAGGATGATTTGGACAGGTTGGGTGATTGGGTAGAAGCATGGCAGATGCAATATAACGTGGATAAATGCGAAGTTATCCACTTTGGTGTCAAAAACAGAAAGGCAGATTATTATCTGAATGGCAATAGATTGGGAGAAGGGGAAGTGCAACGAGACCTGGGTGTCCTTGTGCACCAGTCGCTGAAGGTAAGCATGCAGGGGCAGCAGGCAGTTAAGAAGGCAAATGGTATGTTGGCCTTCATAGCGAGAGGGTTTGAGTACAGGAACAAGGATGTCTTGCTGCAGTTGTACAGGGCCTTGGTGAGACCACACCTTGAGTACTGTGTGCAGATTTGGTCGCCTTATCTGAGGAAGGATGTTCTTGCCATGGAAGGAGTTCAGCGAAGATTCACAAGGCTGATACCTGGGATGGCAGGAATGACGTATGAAGAGAGATTGGGTCGATTGGGCTTATACTCGCTGGAGTTTAGAAGAATGAGAGGGGATCTCGTTGAAACTTATAAAATTCTGACAGGACAGGTCAAACTAGATGCAGGAAGGATGTTCCCGATGGTCGGGAAGTCCAGAACCAGGGGTCAGAGTCTAAGGATAAGGGGTAAGCCATTTAGGACAGAAATGAGGAGGAATTTCTTCACCCAGAGAGTGGTGAACGTGTGGAATTCTCTACCACAGAAGGCAGTAGAGGCCAATTCATTAAATAGATTCAAGAAGGAGTTGGATATATTTCTTAAAGCTAAAGGGATCAAGGGATATGGGGACAAAGCAGGGACAGGGTACTGAATTTGGATGATCAGCCATGATCGCATTGAATGGCGGAGCAGGCTAGAAGGGCCGAATGGCCTACTCCTGCTCCTATCTTCTATGTTTCTATGATTGCACCCAAATTGGGGCGCGATCCCGGTGCAGCGCATGGAACGCACCTAATGAGGTAGGAGGCAGGACCATGCGAAATTGGTCGGTCAGTCGGCCTGATTTATTTACTACCAGCGGGCTGCGGTCGCCAGTCACAGCCCCAGAGGCAGCTTGAAGGTCCTGGGAAAAAAGGAAGATCAATCGGCTTGGACACCTACACAAATGGTAATGAGAGTCTGGGGGAGGGGTGAGAGGCAATCAGGAGGCGGGGTGAGTGGCAGCCGGCAGTGGCCCACACTCCTGCTCCTCCTGGCTCCACAATAAGGTAAATAAACAAATAAAAATGTACCTTTCAGGCAGCAGCCTCCAGCGGTCTCTTTAAGGACCACTGGTTAGGCTGCCAAATGAATGAAAGTACTGACCTCAGCATACACCAGTATTCAGTCGCTTCTGAATTTTGGAAAAGGGGTCTCAAACAGGCGTTATGTCTCTTATTTGCCTCTACAAAGGGCCTAATGCGTGTTTCAGGTATGTGCCCTGGAGGCCTGTACAGAAGCCTTTACCAATATGGCGTGCGGTACACTTCCGCTGCAGAATTTGCGCACACGCACCGCCCATCATATTGGATGCTTAGGCGCCCATTTTACACTTGTAAAATGGGTGTGGCGCCAACTAATTTCTAGGCCAAAAGAATGATTTAATTGAGTAGTTGAAGTTTTTGAACTTTGTGCTGCACTAGGGAACCTCGTTCACCGGCGTATCTCGCACACAATTGTCTGAGCAAATGGCTGGAAAATCATGCAGAGCCTATGCCTACATTTCTGATATTCCTTTCTGGTAGACGAGGCTGTCCTCAAAATGCATACTTACTTACATACTTTATTAAAAAATACATTCTGTCATTTTTAACCAAACAGCACTTTGCCAGTTCTGTTTCTTCCACAGTCCTGCTCTACTTATGTTTTAACTGACATCTTATGGATTGTAAGTTTAAAAATAATAGGAGTTACAGAGGATATCCACTTCTTGGGGATTCCCAAATAACTCCAGTTCTGAGCAGGTTTTTATGTTAAGATGGTTTTAGTAGATGTGCTTTGTTGAATGTCTTAAAGGTTCAGGCTGTCAATTTATTTAAATGAGACGTAACAGTTAAAAACTGAAACACTGTAGGTAAATTCCAAGAAACAAGAATACTGTAGGCGTGCTACGGTTATAGGGTCTTTTGCTGCAGTATTTCTTTAATAAATCAGTTGATTCCACATGCCATCATTTCTCTTCACTTCTTTAGTTTATCTTTGTAGCTACATGTCTGTATGTTATCAGCTGCAATTTTCTGTAATAGTCACACTATGCAATTTCACTAGATGATATTCTATTTGTGTCACCATATCTCTGAATTCACTTGTGTTTAATCTGATGAGGATTGATGGCCATGGGTGATCCTGTCTCTATCTTACATTTGCTTCAGAATGTTTTTTAATTAGACTCTTCGCCATCTTGATCGGGACAGATCACTTCAGCGTTCCAATGACTTGTTTGATTGAATTAACAAATTGGTATAATATATTAATAGGCTCAAGTGGTCATGAATTAGAATCCCAGCATGCTTGTCAGAAAATTTGCTCATCAAGCCGGCTACACAGGCCCTGCGTTTGAACCGGGCTTTATGTTAAGCTCAACAGAAAGGTGTATTCCAACCCTCTATGGTGTGAATGTTTGCTGGGAGCACCTGGGATGTATTAACTAATTCCTTTATTGTTTCTGATCTCCATGGGTAACACTTTCAATGTCTGGCTCAATAACATACCAGGCTGGAATTTGCAGAAAAAATAACAGCGTCTGAAGGATGCAAGCCGTTATTAATGTGCAAATTGGCCTGCAACTTGTGGCGAGGAAGTGATACCCCGTGAATTGCAAATCGCCACAAGTTGCTGGAAAATTTGTGCCGTTAGCTTCGCGAAAACGGCATCTCGCCCTTAACCTCCTTGTGAGTTTCATGAAGTTGCTGGATTTGCACATTATTGTCCATTAAACTCGCCACAGAAAGTTAAGTCTAGTAATTAATGGCATAAGTACCCTTTGACGATATGATAATTGTTAATGACTGCCAATCAACCACTCTTGCCCTGAAAATGAACAATTAAAATTATGGAGTCTGATTCCTTCAGGTATTGAATTGTTGTTGGAGATTTTAAAAATGTCAAATTTAAATTTAAATGTTTTTTTCTAACTTTTCCTTTCTGTCTCTTTCTTTCTCTCTCTCTCTCTCTTAATCCAATCTTTCTTTCCCTCTCTTTATTTCTCTTTCTGAACCTGATTTGACATTAAATTCACCCACTCTAATTCACCCTCCTTCTCAGTCCTTCCGCTGTTTGTTCCTCAATCCATAAAACTCATTGGTTAAGGAGAAACACTGTTGGTCCCGTCATTCACCAAGGTCCCAGATGCCCTGTTGCCCTCGCCGTGCCGTTATCAGCTCGCACTTTCATCAACTTACAGGGCAAATAAACTTTGAGCTGAAGGAGGCAAGAAAATTTTGCTTCAGCAAATTCCGGCCCCTCAATCCTTTCTCTGTTCCAGAGGCAGGCTCCATGCTGGAGGAAAGTTGTTAACATTGGTGAACTCCCTTTTAAATTGAACACCTTAACATTAATCATGTCCAAGTCCTTTACGTGAAGAAAAAATGAAAAATGGGTCAAGCTCTAAGCACAATCTTTGTCGTTACTCTGCTCATGCACAACTTCTCTGCTTTTTCTGAGTGGCATTTTTCATGGCAGCTGCACATGTAGAGAGATAAACTCCCCAATAAGAAATAGGTGTGGAAGCCACACATAGCAAGAGAAAAACAGTGGAATTAAAAAAAAAAATGATATAGTGGGAAAGAAGGAAACAGTTACCGATGGGGAAAAAAATGATTTTTCTTTCTCCACGACTAGCGCGAGAGATCATATAAAATACATTGGGAGTAATTTTCAACTTTGGTGCCTAAGCAGTAATGTGACAGAGAGAATTGTCCGCCTGTTGTAGAACCCGCCCAATATTTATTCACATTGATTTCACTGGAATGAACATTGGGCAGTTTCTACAATAAACGGGTGATCAGTTCACCAGATTACTGCCCAGGTGGAAAAGTTGAAAATTATTTCCACTATGTGTTACTGAGAGTAGCATTCCTCTTAATAATAATAAGAGGGGGAAAAATGCAGTTGCTTTGCGCCTCCCGTTAGCACCCTAAGAGGGCGCTAACGGGGCACAAAGCAACTAGCGTCCGGGCGCGGCACTGCCAACGCCTCCTGCGAAATTCAGCGGGAGGTTAGTGACGGCGGTAACCGTTAGCGCCCTGTGGCACTGCGCCGCCAGCGATGATGTCATCGCCGTGCGCAGCGCCCCACTTGCGCCCCGGCCGCAATCTTCGATATCGCCCCCGACTTACCGCTGGACACTATGTCCGACAGGGTCAGGGGGGCCTACCTGCGGCCGGGGCGGCGCTAATTAAAGGCGAGGTGCTGGGCGGCCATTTTTGTTGCTGGCCGCCTGCCAGCACCTGCTCCCGTTGCCGTCCCCGGCCTCCTCAGCAACCCCCCCCCCCGCGGAGTGCCGGCTGCGCTCCGTGAGCCTGGCACTCCTCTTGAGTGCCGGGCTCTTTTGCCGGCACTCCAATCCCTGGTGGCCCAGCTGGGCCCCAGGTCACGCTGTGCTAGGCCCCTCCCCTTTAAGAAGGGGAGGAAGGCCTGCAGTACCGAGGCACATAGCACCGCGATATTCCCTCGCAGCGCCCCAAGAGGGAGGTGGGGCGCTTCCAGTAGCGCCCTGCTTCTCTCTTGGGGCACTACCGATGAATTTCAGTGTGGGGGCGCTCATTAGCGCCTGGCGAAGTTAGTGCCCCAAAGGGGGCGCGACTCAATTTTTCCCCCATAGTCTTTATTACTTGGAATAAGACCACTTTTATTATAAAACAATTTGACACCTATTTTCATCTGGCTACCTCCCATTTACGCCTAAAAACGGGGAGGTAGCGGGACAAAAATTGGGAATTAATGCCTACTTACTGCTGGTGGTATGGCCATTTCGATTTTTGGGTGGACCTCAATTTGAGCGGCAAGTCCCCCCATTGGAAATGGACGGAGGTCTCTCAAATATATGCCATTGGGGGTCAACTGATATTGTCACGACCCCTAACACCATTGTTGATCAGCGCTGCTACCGCTACTTCCTCAAGCCACCCATAAACCACGGGCAGTACAGGTTGGGAGGTGGCCATTGCAGCATTATTTGAAGGGATCATTAACTGCAGTTAGGAAAAGCTGACAGCATGTCTGACACTCATTTTTTTGTACAGTCTCTTGAGAGTTTTGAGCCTTAAAAGCTTCCAGAAGTACATCTCCTTGTAGCTGTCTGTGTTTGTAAAGTTTCTCTACCACTGAAATCCGCTGCTCCATTAAACCTTGTGCCTATGGAGTGGAGAATTGCAAATGTCAATCCATTATTGAAGAAGTGAGAGAGGAATAAATTAGGTAACTTATAGGCTTGTCAGTTTAACATCTTTTGTGGGGAAGGTACTGAAATCTATCATCAGGGACAGAGTGACTGCGACTTGGACAACTATAAGTAGATTAAAGAGAGTCAGCATGGATTTGTGATGGGTAGGTCATGTCTGACTAATCTAGTTGAATTTTTTGAGGAGGTCACTAGTATGGTGGATATGGCAGTGTCTGGATGTTGTCTGTATGGACTTCCAAAAGGAATTTGATAATGTTCTGCACAGGAGACTGAAAGCGCACAGAATTGGAGATAGTCTAGTGACATGGGTTGGTAATTGATTAGGAGGTAGGAGGCAGAGAGATTTTGGATAAAGGGAATGTTCTCTGATTTGTGGGATGTAACAAGTGCTGTTCCCCAGGGATCTATACTGGGACCTCAGCTTTTCACCACATATATTAATGACTTGGATGAAGGAATAGAGAGTTGTATATCCAACTTTGCAGATGACACTAAATTATGGGACATAGTTTGTTGTGTAGATGGGAGCAGGAAGTTACAAAGGGACATAGTCAGTGCCTGCCCACTGCCTGCCTGATCTGCACTCCATGTCAAAATCAACCCCTGTATCTCCAGCTCACCGCAAGCAATGCCACAGGAGATCCACTAGTAGTGCATTATTTAAAGATTGTTACACAGGTTTTCCATGAGAAAATTGTCCCATAATTTGGTCAGGAATCAAAATAACTGCCCATTTAAAATGAGAGTTAACTCAGAGTTCATGAATCAGTGATTACAGCATCAGCATCTTGGGGAGAAGTAAACCACGTTGATTTCAGTTTTCAAATACATTTAATGGGATATGATAACTAAATTAATATTCTGGATATGTCTGTTTTTCATATTTCCTTATTATTGAGGTGTGTTCTTATTCTGCCAAATAAACACAGTATTCTCCATTATTTTAGAGGGGATCCTGTCCCCTGGCAGGACCTTGGTAATGAAAGGTTATAGATACCTGGTATAATAATGCTCAACCTCTATCCCAGGAACTAAGTATTCCCAGATGCAAAGGAGAGCAAATGTCTCCCTAGAGTTTTGCGCAAATCTGAATTTTCTCCTTTCAAATGAGCAAAAGAAAATTTTCTTTACCTTAATATTATCTAAGAATAGACTTTGTACAGTTCGGTGGATTTACAACTGCAAGCTACATTTTGTACTATGATGAGCTTAATGTAAAATGAAAGTTATCAGGAGGCTTGGTCTTCAATAAAAAATGACTTGCATTTCTATAGAGTCTTTCACAACCTCAGGACATCCCAAAGCGCTTTACAGCCAATGAAGTACTTTTTGAAGTGTAGTCACTGTTGTAACATAGGAAACGTGGCAGCCAATTTGCACACAGCAAGCTCCCACAAACAGCAATGTGATAATGACCAGATAATCTTTTTTTTGTAGTGTTGGTTAAGAGATAAATGTTGGCCAGGACACCAGGGATAACGCCCCTGCTCTTCTTCAAAATAGTGCCATGGGATCTTTTACGTCCGCCTGAGAGAGCAGATGGGGCCTCGGTTTAACGTCTCATTGGAAGGATGGCACTTCTGGCAGTGTAGCACTCCCACAGTACTGCACTGGAGTGTCAAGCCAAGATTTTGTGCTCAAGTCTCTGGAGTGGGACTTGAACCCACAACCTTCGAGAGTGCTACCCACTGAGCCAAGGCTGGCACTCAATGAAAACATAATACAATATGACATTATCCTTGTAAATAGTGAGTAATCCGTTTTAGATTTTAACAGTGGCATACATTAATTAGCTTTATCAATTTTTGCGTGGCTAATGTGCCATCTACTGCCTTTTCTATGTAATTACAAGCAACTTGTTTTGTTTTGTTTTATTTAACCAAATGACAATCTATTTATGTATTGCTTTATAATTATAGCACAAGTTAATTAATGAGAAAATGTGATTGCAGTGAATAGATTAATTCTTGCACCAGTGGAAGAAAAAGCTAATGTTTTATCGTGGGGATATTCATTAACATTTTGTAGAGGGCCATATTGTTTATTCAAAGGTAAATCTCCATTCATCTCTTTTTATTGCTACTAGCATTTCCAAAAGTCTGTTGTACCCTCTCAGAATTCCTTCCCTCAATACTAGATCCTGATTTAGACAATATGCACTTTGCTTGCTCTCTCCATGCCATTCTTATTTTGTCATTGTATGCACTCTGGGGGAGAATTTCTACCTCACTTGCAGCATAGTTTTGGGGCAAGTAACTTTTTGTGGCAGAAAAATGAGGTGGAAGCCGTTTATACTGGTTTCCACTCCAAAATCAATCCCCTCAAATTCCCTCTTCCTTTTTGGCCTTTCCCGTGATCCGCCTGCTGGGTTCCCAGTGCTTTTATTTAAATATATGATAATGAAGACCAGTGGCACTGCAGTTCTGAGTCTCCTGCATTTACACTTGCAAAGCACTTGGGGTAACTTTGACTGAGAATTATAAGGATCAGCTGAGACAGGTGGAAGTGAGGAGTTTCTAAAAACATAAGAACATAAGAAATAGGAGCAGGAGTAGACCATTTGGCCCTTCAAGCCTGCTCCGCCATTCAGTAAGATCATGGCTGATCTTCTACCTCATCTCCACTTTCCTGCACTATCCCCATATCCCATATCCCTTGATCCCTTTAATATTCAAAAATCTATCGATCTTTGTCTTGAATATACTCAACGACTGAGCCTCCACAGCCCTCTGGGAATTCCAAAGATTCACCACCCTCTGAGTGAAGAAATTTCTCCTCATCTTAGTCCTAAATGGCCGACCCCTTATTCTGAGACTGTGACCCCTGGTTCTAGACTCCCCAGCCAGGGGAAACACCCTCTCTGCATTTACCCTGTCAAGCCCTGTAAGAATTTTGTATGTTTCAATGAGATCACCTCTCATTCTTCTAAACTCTAGAGGATATAGGCCTAGTCTACTCAATCTCTCCTCATGGACAATCCCCCCATCCCAGGAACCAGTCTGGTGAACCTTCGTTGCACTCCCTCTATGGCAAGTATATCCTTCCTTAGGTAAGGAGACCAAAACTGTACACAATACTCCAGGTGTTGTCTCACCAGGGCCCTGTATAATTGCAGTAAGAGTCTTTACTCTTATACTCAAATCCTCTTGTCATAAAGGCCAAAGCACCATTTGCTTTCCTAATTGCTTGCTGTACCTGCATGTTAACTTTCAGTGATTCTTGTACAAGGACACCCAGGTCCCTCTGAACACCAACATTTCCCAATCTCTCACCATTTAAAAAATACACTGCTTTTCTGTTTTTCCTACCAAAGTGGATAACTTCACATTTCTCCACATTATATTCCATTTGCCATGTTCTTGCCCAGTCACATAGCCTGTCTATATCCCCTTGAAGCGTCCTTGCATCCTCCTCCCAACTTACATTCCCACCCAGCAAATTTGGATAAATTACATTTAGTCCCCCCATCCAAATCATTGATATAGATTGTGAATAGCTGAGGCCCAAGCACTGATCCTTGCGGTACCCCACTAGTTACAGCCCGCCAACCCAAAAATGACCCGTTTATTCCTACTCTCTGTTTTCTGCCCGTTAATCAATCCGCAATCCATGCTAGTATATTACCCCCAATCCCATGAGTCCTAATTTTGTTTAATAACCTCTTGTGTGGTACCTTATCAAATGCCTTCTGAAAATCTAAATACACCACATCCACTGGTTCCCCCTTATCTATTCTGTTAGTTACAACCTCAAAAAACTCTAACAGATTTGTCAAACATGATTTCCCTTTCATAAATAAGGAGATGGCAGTTGAATTGAACAGGTATTTTGCATTGGTCTTCACTATAGAGGATACAAGTAACATCCCAGAAATAGCTGTAAATCAGGAAATGGAAGGGAGGGAGGAACTCAAGAAAATTACAATCACCAGGGAAGTGGTACTGAGCAAATTGTTGGAGCTGTGGGCTGACAAGTCCCAGGTCCTGATGGACTTCATCCTAGGGTCTTAAAAGAAGTGGCTAGTGAGATAGCTGATGCATTGGTTTTTAATTTTCCAAAATTCCCTAGATTCGGAGAAGGTTCCATTAGATTGGAAAATAGCGAATGTAACTCCTTTATTCAAAAAGGGAGGGAGATAGAAAGCAGGAAACTACAGGCCAGTTAGCTTAACATCTGTCATAGGGAAGATGTTAGAAGCTATTATTAAAGACGTTATAGCAGGACACTTAGAAAAGTTCAAGGTAATCAGGCAGAGTCAATATGGTTTTGTGAAAGGGAAATCATGTTTAACCAATTTATTGGAGTTCTTTGAGGAAGTAACATGTGCTGTGGATAAAGGGGAACCGGTGGATGTACTGTACTTAGATTTCCAGAAGGCATTTGATAATTTGCCACATCAAAGGTTATTGCAGAAAATAAAAGCTCATGGTGTAGGGTGTAACATATTGGCATGGATAGAAGATTGGCTAGTTTACAGGAAACAGAGAGTAGGCATAAATGCGTCATTTTCTGATTGGCAAGATGTAACGAGTGGTGTGCCACAGGGATCAGTGCTAGGGCCTCAACGTTTTACAATTTATATAAATGACTTGGCTGAAGGGACCGAAGGTATGGTTGCTAAATTAGCTGATGATACAAAGATAGGAAGGAAAGTAAATTGTGAAGAGGATATAAGGAGGCTACAAAGGGATATAGATAGGTTAAGTGAGTGGGCAAAGATCTGGCAAATGGAGTATAATGTGGGAAAATGTGAAATTATCCATTTTGGCAGGAGAATAAAAAAGCATATTATCTAAATGGTGAGAGATTGCAGAGCTCTGAGATGCAGAGGGATCTGGGTGTCCTAGTGCATGAATCGCAAAAGGTTAGTATGCAGCCAAGCTGTTCCAGTACAGCTAAAACACTGGCATCTATCCGACAATGTGGAAAATTGCCCAGGTATGTCCTGTCCACAAAAAGCAGGCCAAATCCAACGCGGCCAATTACCGCCCCATCAGTCTACTCTCAATCATCAGCAAAGCGATGGAAGGTGTCATCGACAGTGCTATCAAGCGGCACTTACTCACCAATAACCTGCTCACTGATGCCCATTTTGGGTTCCGCCAAGACCACTCGGCTCCCGACCTCATTACAGCCTTGGTCCAAACATGGACAAAGGAGCTGAATCCCAGAGGTGAGGTGAGAGTGACTGCCCTTGACATCAAGGCAGCATTTAACCAAGTGTGGCATCAAGGAGCCCTAATAAAACTGAAGTCAATGGGAATCAGGGGGAAAACACTCCACTGGCTGGAGTCATACCTAGCACAAAGGAAGATGGTTGTGGTGATTGAAGGTCAATCATCACAGCCCCAGGACATCGCTGCAGGAGTTCCTCAGGGCAGTTTCCTATGCCCAACCATCTTCAGCTGCTTCATCAATGACCTTCCCTCCAACATAAGGTCAGAAATGAGGATGTTTGCTGATGACTGCACAGTGTTCAGCGCCATTCACAACTCCTCAGATAATGAAGCAGTCCATGCCCGCATGCAACAAGACCTGGACGACATTCAGGCTTGGGCTGATAAGTGGCAGGTAACATTCGCGCCACAGAAGTGCCAGGCAATGACTATCTCCAACAAGCGAGAGTCTAACCCCCGCCCCTTAACATTCAACGGCATTACCATCTCCGAATCCCCCACCATTAACATCCTGGGGGTCACCATTGACCAGAAACTTAACTGGACCAGCCACATAAATACTGTGGCAACAAGAGCAGGTCAGAGGCTAGGTATTCTGCGGGGAATGTCTCACCTCTTGACTCCCCAAAGCCTTTCCACCATCTACAAGGCACAAGTAAGGAGTGTGATGGAATATTCTCCACTTGCCTGGATGAGTGCAGCTGTAACAACACTCAAGAAGCTCGACACCATCCAGGACAAAGAAGCCCGTTTGATTGGCACCCCATCCACCACCTTAAACATGCACTCTCTCCACCACCGGCGTACTGTGGCTGCAGTGTGTACCATCTACAAGATGCACTGCAGCAACTCGCCAAGGCTTCTTCGGCAGCACCTCCCAAACCCGCGACCTCTTCCACCTAGAAGGACAAGGGCAGCAGGCGAATGGGAACACCACCACCTCCAAGTTCCCCTCCAAGTCACACACCATCCTGACTTAGAAGTATATCGCCGATCCTTCATCGTTGCTGGGTTAAAATCCTGGAACTCCCTACCTAACAGCACTGTGGGAGTACTTTCACCACACGGACTGCAGCAGTTCAAGAAGGCAGCTCACCACCACCTTCTCAAGGGCAACTAGGGATGGGCAATAAATGCTGGCCTTGCCAGTGACGCCCAGATCCCATAAGCGAATTTTAAAAAGTACAGCAAGTAATTAGGAAAGCTAATAGAATGTTATCGTTTATTGCGAGGGGAATTGAATACAAAAGTAGGGAGGTTGTGCTTCAGTTATACAGGGCATTGGTGAGACCACATCTGGAGTACTGTGTACAGTATTGGTCTCCTTATTTAAGGAAGGATGTAAATGCGTTGGAAGCAGTTCAGAGAAGGTTTACTAGACTAATACCTGGAATGGGTGGGTTGTCTTATGAGAAAAGGTTGGACAGGCTAGGCTTGTATCCGCTGGAGTTTAGAAGAATAAGAGGTGACTTGATTGAAACATATAATTGAATTCTTGAATTCAAGACTCATCAAACCTCTTTCTTTAGCAGAAATTAGATGGTTGTTGCATTGGAGAATGCAGCAGCCATCTGTCATCTCTGCCGCAGAGATGCGAGACTCTCCACATCCCCAACGATTAAAGCCTGCAGGAAGAAACAAAGGTAAGTAAACATTTTCTAACACTTTCCACTTACCTCACATACTTACCTCTCCACACTTGTACCCATCACTTACCTTCACAGCGCACTTTTGCACCCCTCCGACCCCTGCAGACCCACTGCTCGCCTCGGTGACCCTGGCGGGGTTCGCAGCCTTCGAGATGCCCGCACTTGTGTGGGTAAAATGGGGATAATCCTCTTATCTGCCTGTTAACTATCTGTTAACAGGCAGTTAAGTGGCTGTAATCCCCTTCCCGCCTCCAAGGAGACGGGACCCGGCGCGGGTCAGCTACCCGCCTCCTGGCAAGATGGCACGGAGGCGGGTTGGGCACCCGCCCCCAGATTCTGCCATTTTCCTGGCAGTCCCGCCTCCATACCCGCCTCCTCAGGGCTGGCAAGATCGCGCCCAAAGTATTTGTTTAATTTCTCTGCCATATTGAGTGTTTAAGGGATGGTTATCTGGATCAATATGTCGAGGAACCAACTCGGGAACAGGCTATATTGGACTGGGTACTGTGCAATGAGAAGGGACTAATTAGTAATCTTGTTGTACGGGGACCCTTGGGTCAGAGCGATCATAACATGATCGATTTCTCACTCGAAATGGAGAGCGAAGAAATTGACTCAGATACTAAGGTCCTGAATTTAAACAAGGGGAATTATGATGCCATTAGACGGGAACTGAGTAGGTCTGATTGGACAACGTTCCTGGGAGGACTGGAGGTAGATAAACAATGGCAAGCATTTAAAGATAGAATGACAAAATTGCAAAAATTGTTTATACCAATCTGGCATAAAAGGAAATCTAAAAAGGTGACTCAACCGTGGATAACAGGGGAAATTAGAGACAGCATAAAATCCAAAGATAGGGCGTATAAAATAGCCAAAAAAAGCGCCAGAGCGGAAGATTGGGAACAGTTTAAGATAGAGCAAAGGAGGACAAAGGGCTTAATCAAGAGGGGCAAAATAGCTTACGAAAGCAAGCTGGCGGAAAATATAAAAACTAACTCCAAAAGCTTTTATAAGTATATCAAGAGGAAAAGACTGGTGAAAACCAAAGTTGGCCCATTGCAGTCAGATACGGGGGAATATATAACGGGAAATAAGGAAATGGCAGACCAACTAAATGCATACTTTGGGTCAGTCTTTACGAAGGAAGACGCAAAAAACCTCCCTGGGATATCGGGAAAAATAGGGACATTTGCAAAGGAGGAACTGACGCAAGTCAATATCTCTAAGGATATGGTGTTAAGGAAGCTAAAGGGATTGAAGGCGGACAAATCCCCAGGGCCTGATAACATGCATCCTAGGGTGCTGAAGGAGGTGGCCCTAGAGATAGCGGATGCACTAAGTATGATTTTTCAGAATTCATTAGACTCGGGAACAGTGCCCATGGATTGGAGGGTAGCTAACGTTACCCCACTATTCAAAAAGGGGGGTAGGGAAAAAGCAGGTAATTACAGACCTGTAAGCCTTACATCAGTTGTGGGCAAAATGCTGGAGTCCATCATTAAGGATGAAATAGCGGAGCACTTAGCAAATGGGGACAGGATAGGACAGAGTCAACATGGATTTACAAAGGGTAAATCGTGCTTGACTAATCTATTGGAATTTTTTGAGGGAGTAACTGGTAAAATAGATGGGGGAGAGCCAGTAGATGTGGTGTACCTGGACTTCCAAAAGGCCTTCGATAAGGTCCCACATAAAAGATTAGCAGGGAAAATTGAAGCTCATGGGATAAAGGGGAAAGTATTGACGTGGATAGAGAACTGGCTGTCAGATAGAAAACAGAGAGTTGGAATAAACGGCTCATTTTCTGAATGGCAGGCAGTAACAAGTGGGGTACCACAGGGATCTGTCCTGGGTCCCCAGCTGTTCACAATTTACATTAATGACCTGGATCAGGGAGTCGGATGCAGCATTTCCAAATTTGCAGACGACACTAAACTAGGAGGGGGGGTGGGCTCAGAGGAGGAGACCAGGAAGCTCCAGAGCGATTTGGACAGACTGGGTGATTGGGCGGATAAATGGCAGATGCACTATAATGTGGACAAGTGCGAAGTTATCCACCTTGGGTGCAGGAACGGGAGGGCAAATTATTATTTAAATGGCAATAAATTGGGAGAGGGGGAAGTACAGAGAGACCTGGGTGTTCTTGTACACCAGTCACTGAAGGCGAGCATGCAGGAGCAACAGGCGATCAAGAAGGCAAACGGTATGCTGGCCTTCATAGCAAAAGGGTTGGAATACAGGAACAGGGATACCTTGCTGCAGCTGTACAGGGCACTGGTGAGACCACACCTCGAGTACTGTGTACAGTTTTGGTCGCCTCATCTGAGGAAAGATGTTCTTGCCATGGAGGGGGTGCAGCGGCGATTCACCAGGCTGATACCAGGAATGGCGGGATTGACCTATGAGGAGAGACTATGTAGTTTAGGGATGTACACACTGGAGTTTAGAAGATTGAGAGGGGACCTCATAGAAGTGTATAAAATTCTGACAGGTCTAGACAGACTAGATGCAGAAGGAATGTTTCCCTTGGCGGGTGAGAACAGAACTAGAGGACATAATTTAAGGATAAGGGCTAAACCATTTAGGACAGAAATGAGGGGGAATTTCTTCACTCAGAGGGTGGTGAACCTGTGGAACTCATTGCCACAGAGGGCAGTGTACGCCAGCTCATTAAATATATTTAAGAGGGAATTAGATGTATTTCTACAGGCAAAAGGGGTTAAGGGTTACGGAGAGAAGGCGGGGACGGGATACTGAATTGGAGGATCAGCCATGATCTCATTAAATGGCGGAGCAGGCTCGAAGGGCCGGATGGCCTACTCCTGCTCCTATCTTCTATGTATCTATGTATCTATGTATATCCTTATTCCCCATTATAATTTCTCCTGTTTCAGCCTGTAAGGGACCCACATTTACTTTCGCTAATGTTTTCTTTTTTACAAACCTATCGAAGCTTTTACAGTCTGTTTTTATGTCTCTCACTAGTTTACTCTCATTCTGTTTTCCCTTTCTTTATCAATTTCTTGGTCCTCCTTTGCTGAATTCTAAAATCCTCCCAATCCTCAGGCGTACTATTCTTTTTGGCAACATTATAAGCCTCTTCCTTTGATCGAATACTATCTTTAACTTCTCTTGTTAGCCACAGTTGGACCACTTTTCCTGTGGGGTTTTTGTGTCTTAAAGGAATGTATATGTGTTGTAAATCTGAACCTGAAGAGCGTGGAGAGTTTCACTAGAGATTTCTGCAGCTGGGATTTTTTTTATTTGCCATTCTGCCTACACAGACCTGGTGCTGCTTTTCATTACTTCTGACAGTGCGAGACCACTGATAGATTTTCACTGTCCCCCCAACCCCCCCGCCCCCCCCCAAAACATCCCCATCTGCAGAGAGGGCTTTGCAGGAGCAGGTATGTCATTTCTTATAGGCATACCTTGTATGGCATTATTATGGAGATGGGACAGGAGTAGCACAGGTTGGAGCAAAGGAGGTTGCAGCCGAACAGATATTACCCCCCCTCCTCATAGAATATACAGGCAACACCAGTCATATGAGGACCTTAGTGAGGAGGGGTGTATAAGACAATTGCACTTCACCAAAAAGGCTATGAATATGGCCACCACACTTAACGTTTATGGCACTGGCTCATTGCAGGCAGCTACAGACAATCTCTGCAATATCAGCCAGGCTGCAGTACAGATATGCATTCATCAGGTCATTGGTACACTTTACAGGAGAGCCAGAAAATTCATCACCTTTAGCATTCTAGCAAAGCAGCAACAAGATGGGGCAGTCCAGTTTTACATGTTTGGTGACTTTCCCAAGGTCGAGGGTGCAATCTAGGGCATCCACGTTGCTTTGCGAGCTCCTACAGAAAACCCCTCAACTACCTCCACAGGAAGGGCTTCTGCTTCCTGAATGTACAACATGCAAAGGAGCTACACAAAATATGTTGGACGTTGTCATGATGCATTCATACTTCGAAATTTGTCCCTCCCTGAAAATCATGTCAACAGATAGATTGTGGATGACAAAGCCTACCCTCTGCTTCAATTGAGTGATCCAAACAGCAGCAGAGGAGTGCTACAATGAGGCAACGAGGAGATGCCTCTACAAGATTTGTCATCACCGGGACCATCAGAGTCTTAAAGGTACGCTTTTAGTTCCTAGTCAGGTTGGAGGGACTCTGCAGTAGGCTCCAGATCGTGTGTCACGCATTGTCGTAGCCTGCCGTGCCCTGCACCACCTTGACATACAAAAAAGGCATTGCTCAGGAGGCAGCCCTAGCTTTGTTGGAGCAGAACTATATGGATGAGAGCATCATGATGACCTGGACTTAGAGGAGTGATTGCTGTGAACACATCTCATCATTGAAGCCTTTTTCTGTGTAACATAGTCTACCTTTGACACTCGAACTTTACCTTTTACCTTTAACATTTGCTCAATCCAGTACCTATCCTAGAGCATGACAACACATCAGCCCTCTTTGCCCCTATATGTTTGTGCCAATAATTATCACCTGATTCAATAAATCAACACCAAATTAGTGCACCCTTTCTTGTATGGCGCTAACCTCCATGAATAATAAAGCACAATGTCAGTGCACATTCTATTATTATTTATTACAATAAAGACAAAAGTAAACACAAGCCAACCTACTCTTTCCTAACACATGCTTCCCCAGCATGGATACACATGCCTTTCACCTATTCTAATGCTTCTCCTGGGTGCAACTTGAGGGTAAGTATCTTGAGAGATATTGGCTGCTCATGCTCTACAAAAGGCTCCTGGGTCTGAGGTGGCCCTCCTCTCAGGGCAGTTTGCTTCTGGCAGTATCCCTGGAACTTGTTCCTGGGCAGCCTGGTGTTGCGTCACATGTTCCATTAATACAGAGCTCTGAGGGGGAAGGCAAAGGGTAGTGGAAATCTGGAACTCCCTCCCCCATGCTAGGGCAATTGAAACATTCAAGACTGAGATCGATAGATTTTTGTTAGGTAGGATATCAAGGGATATGGAGCAAAGGCAAGTAAATGGAATTGATGTACAAATCAGCCATGGTCTAATAGAATGGCAGAACAGGCTCGAGGTTTGAATGGCCTGCTACTGTTCCTATGTAGTGCTCTCCTCGAAGATGCCAGTATCAGGCAGATGGACTCTAGTCATCACCATTTCACTGAGTCCTGGATGAGTCACTAATCAGCAGGATGGCTGATCTAATGGTAGCTATCAGATCCTGCAAGTCCTGAGAGATAGCAGCATGCATTGCAGTCACCATGATTTGGAATCCAGTATGCAGGGTGCGGTCTGTTCTCTCCCTTATTGCCACCAGAGTTGCAGTCTGTGCTTCCGTGGAGGTGGAGGCAGCAACTGGTCCCTGGTTGCTTCTAAGGTGAGGAGTCTGCTGCAGATTCCATTGAAGTGCCACACGCTTCACTGGCCTGCGATGAAGAAAAAGCTTTCCTGATGTTACTGCAAATGAGAGCTGTAGACTCAAGAGCTACACCTGTCAGTTGCCCAAATCCACAGAGACTGGCCTCAAAGGTTGCATGTAGGTGTGATGTACCTCGAACATCCTTCTTTTCAGGTTTAACATCACTTCCTACTATTGCAATAGAATAGAACTAATCCAATGGAACTTAGTGGCCCAATTTTGCAGCCTCTAATCAACTGCTGCAGGCTTACTGTAAAAGTTAATGGCCCTAGCTACTTGACAATAATGTGTCCGCGAAGTGTCTCATCAGAATCACTACAAAGATTATAATCTGAAATCTCTCCCTGACTTTCCACACCCTCCCTAGGTATTTGAGCAAAACCTCAAGCACGGGGGTTCCAAGTCTGTGCAACAGGGGTCCAGAGCCATGTGCCACAACTAGTGACTGCTCTACATATAATTAAAATGCTTTGGGATCAGGCAGAATCCTGATTAAACACCACACCCAACACAATCACTTTTTTTCTAATAAAACAATTTCACAGTTTTTGGAGAAACATTCACACACACTTTCGCAATATCAGCATTGCCTGCACTTGCAAGTCACATGCAAGTCCCATGATTTAGCTTTATTAATATTCATGATTCACATGAGAAAGTTAAATATTTAGAAAACTAAACTTTGAATTTTCAAGGTGACTCACAACATTTAAACAAAATATTTATGAGTTTTTGGCAAAACCCTGTTCACTATTCCCATGACACTGACATAAAATTCCAAGCCACCTATGTACAAAAAATTTAAACCCCCATACTCAAAAATCTGATCATCCCCATCACACAGAAATTGAAGCCGCCCGTACAGAAAAGCCTCTGATGCATAAATTGCCTGTTACCTGTAACTCACTGACCTTTTTGCCTGGCCTAGACTGCTTGCCCATTGTCCACTGTCCCCTTTTACTGCATGACCTAGTTTGCTCTCCCGCAGCCCATCACCATTACTCAATCTCCGCTGTGATCTAAACCACTGCTACCCATTAACCCTCTGCAGCCTTTTCATCCATCGCTGCTTTTCATCCATCTCGGTGCCCACTGGGACTACTGCAGCCACCTCAGTGTCAGCTGCCATTTCTGCTTCTGCCTCTGTTGCCACTGTCATATCTGCTGATGCCACTAGCTCCAAATCCATTGCTGCTGCCACCTTTAACTTCAATATAAATGAGATAGAAGTCCTAGACAGGCCAACCTCCTTCCCGTTCTGTTCACCCCACCACTGCCCCTTGGACTCTGCCAGCATATCCCAAATCACCGTCCCTCTCCCCATTTCCATCCAAAATGTCTGTTGACTCACAATCAAAAAGCTCTTGCCATCCACTGGCACGCTGGGCAGGCAGGTTGGCAAGAGAGGAAAATGGGGCAGTCGGGATTGCTGTGACAGGTGCCTTGATGTGCCCTTTGGAGAATGCAAGAGATGGTAGCCGTGGATTTATCCAAGGGGGATTCAAACCAGGGATAGTGGCAGGAGAGTATGGAGGCAGAGTAGTAGTGATGGGTTGGGGTAGGGATGAGTGGGGCCAAAGTACCCAATAGGGGAGAAATTAAAGGTGTATAACCGGGCGACAGGTAAAGAAGGAGATGGGAGAGAAGGGCCCAAAAGGCACCAGGAGAGAAGAAAAAGGAGATCGAAGTAATGGGTTCGTGCCTGGAGTGGCAACCAAAACGCACACTCATATGGACACAGAGAGAAATGTGATTGAGCGAAGGAAATGGGTTTTACTTGAACAGTTACTTTGTATATTCGCTTACTGTCTGTAAAATCAAGCAACTTAATGATTTGCATCAGGTCTTGTCTCATTAGAGTGCATCTCAATTAGTACAGTTCACACAGCTGGATTTTTCGATAACCAGAATAAAAATACATGACCCAAAATAAGCTGAATCCTTGATGAAAATATTCACTGGCTTATGAGAAAGATATTAGAGACAGTACTTTTATATGAAGTATGTAGTTCTAAAAGAGGGCAGAATGACTCTTGTTTACATGAATCACAGGTTTTACCTACAATATTGGGATTGATTTTCCTCTTACTACCGACTCGTTTACATCTGAAAACAGTCGGTAAAAGGAGCAACACTGGAGAAAAAGTCCCGCTGACTTAACCCCTGCCAATATTTGGGTGGACCTGGATTTAGGGAGACAACACTCCTGCTGGTTAGTCGGGGCCTCAGGTATGCAAGTAGGAGTCAAATTACATCGTCAGTACCCCCCAATGCCATTTTTGTCTCAACCCATGTTGCTATCACTAATCCTCAACCTGCCCACAACCATGGGCGGTACAGGTTGGGAGGCGGCCATTTCCAGCAGTATTTAACATGATCCTCAGCTAATCTACTGCTAAAACCCTCCTCCATGCCTTTGTTATCTCTAGATTTGACTATTCCAACACACTCCTGGCTGGCCTCCCATCTTCCACCCTCCATAACTTGAGGTCATCCAAAACTCTGCTGCCCTTGTCCTAACTTACACCAAGTCCCGTTCACTCATCATCCCAGGGCTCGCTGACTTACATTGGCTCCCAATTAAGCAATGCCTCGATTTTAAAATTCTCATCCTTGTTTTTAAATCCCTCCATGTCCTCGCCCCTCCCTATCTCTGTAATCTACTCCAGCTCTACAACCTTCCAAGATATCTGCGCTCCTCCAATTCTGGCCTCTGCACATCTCTGACATTAATCGCTCCACCATTGGCGGCCGTGCCTTCAGCTGCCAAGGCCCCACGCAGTGGAATTCCCTCCCTAAACCCCTCTACCTCTCTTTCCTCCTTTATGACGCTCATTAAAACATACCTCATCACCTGCTCTCATATCTCCTTATGTGGCTCGGTGTCAGATTCTGTCTGATAATGCTCCTTGCATAGTTCGCTAAGGTAGGTTGAGAAAAACTAGATTAAAAGATATGACAGTAGAAAAGCAATGGCAAACATTTAAAGAAATAATTGATAATTTGCAACAAATATACATTCCCTTAAGGAATAAAAACACCACGGGAAAAATGGTCCAATCATGGCTAACAAGAGAAATTAAAGATAGTATTAGATTAAAGGAAGAGGCTTATAATGTTGCCAAAAAGAATAGTAAGCCTGAGGATTGGGAGGATTTTAGAATTCAGCAAAGGAGGACCAAGAATTTGATAAAGAAAGGGGAAATAGAATATGAGAGTAAACTAGAGAGAGACATAAAAACAGACTGTAAAAGCTTCTATATGTATGTAAAAAGGAAAAAATTAGCAAAAGTAAACATGGGTCCCTTACAGGTTGAGACAGGAGAAATTATAATGGGGAATAAGGAAATGGTAGAGAAATTAAACAAATACTTTGGCTGCGATTTCGCCAGCCGTGGTGAGTCTGGTGCGGCTGGAGTAGACAGCGGCCTCAAACTCCGCTCCCGTCTTCATCCCACCTCCTCCAAGAGATTTTGCCCTGATTGGGCTTGTTAAGCCCGCCCTGCAAGGTTCCCGACCAATTAAAAGGAAGCGAGTCTGATGACATCATCTGATGACACGTCATCAGCTGGTTTGCTTAAAGGGGCCATGTCCGCATTGATTTTGACAGTTGTGCTGTCAGTATTCTGCAGCATTGAGGTGCTACAAACACTGACAAGCACTGCACAAAGGTGCACGGCTGCACCCAGGCTCTCCCATGACTCCCTCCATATGCTTATGGAGGGAGTCACAGCACACAGGGAGATTCTCTTCCCTTCCAATGGGCAGAAGACACCTCCCCAGGAGACCAATGCAGCCTGGTTGCACATTGCACAGGAGGGCACAAGCAGGGATGTCATCAGGAGGACCAGGCTGTAGTGGCGCAAACCTTTCAATGACCTCAGTAGATCACGAAACGTTACGGCCAAGGCCACACTCAACCTCATCCTGCTGTGCCACTCATCACATCCCCATCACTCTGCCTTCCCTATCCTACTCCTGCACATCTTTACTTGCACCAACTTACCTTACACCTCCACCCATCCCTCTCTATCTACATTATCACATCCCCATCTCACTAGCTACCCCTCACACTCACCCTCATCCTACTGCAAGCATACCAATTAACAGCACACAAGGGTAGGCACTTGGGTGGTTTAGCCAATGTTCATGTAAAGTTTCTGGTAATTTGCTATCAAATATTTAAATCTTTATTGTGAACACTTTGCGTTCTTGGACAGATTTGTGTGCACCTTTGAAAGTGTCTTAGTGAGTTGCAGTGAATGGTGAGACATAACGCCCCCGCCCACCCCCACCCCAGCCCCCAATGGTGATGAGTGTAAAAGGAATGGCTTGGACATTGTAGGGATGCTTTATGGTGCTGGTGTGGAGTGGTGCCAACCTGGCGCATCATGTGGCAGCCAGGGTGTACAGCGTCAAGTGAAGCTAATCTGGACATGGTGAGTCCATCGCTGGTGTCCCGGGTAGCAAGGTGCACGGGTGATGATGCCCTGTGTCCTGTGCAGCATCAGTTGATTGCGGAGAAGGTTAGTGTGGATGTTGGTGCTGCTGGTGTTGGGGCTGATCGTGTTGGGATTCTGAGGACCAAAGTGAGATTTTTTCAACGGCACCGATACTGATGGAATAGATGGCAGGTGAGGTTGAGATGACAGAAGTAATCTGTCAATGTTGAGATAGGTTGTTCCAAGGAGGTGACAGTGGATAGAGAGATTACTCCAAACACTTCAAAAGTGCATAAAGCTCAAAAGTGGGTTCCAAATTATTAATGCTCCAGCTTCTAAGATTGGGAAGTGGACAGCTGTGAAATGGTAGGTTTTAGACCACTTTTGCAGCTTTCACCTATTCACAGCAATCCACAGTCATTGAGAACCCGACATACTTACCTGACGTGATAGCCGCTCTCTGGGAAACTCGTTGAAAATCTGGTAAAATGATAAGTACATGGAAAAATGGTTCTTAACTACCTTTTAATAAGCTTTTAACTATCTAAATTGGCTGACCCGCCGCTTGGTGTCAGGTCTGTTCAGGGATGACAGACCCAACACTTGGGAAACTGACAAGGAGGCAGGTTTACAGCAGGATATTGACTCGCTGTCAATCTTTGTGATTTTGACAGCAGACCCGCCTCCAAACCCGCACTCTGAGCGTCAGTAAAATTCTGGCCTTTGTGTCTATCTTCACAGAAGAAGAAGCAAAAAACCTTCCGGAAATAGTGGAGAACCAAGGGTCTAGCGAGAATGAGGAACTGAAAGAAATTAGTATTAGTAAAAAAAATAATACTGGAGAAATTAATGGGACTGAAAGCCGACAATCCCCTGGACCCGATGGCCTACATCCTAGGGTTTTAAAAGAGGTGGCTATAGAGATAGTGGATGCATTGGTTCTCATTTTCCAAAATTCCATAGATTCTAGAACGGTTCCCGCGGTTTGGACGGTAGCAAATGTGACCCCACTATTTAAGAAAGGAGGGAGAGAGAAAACGGGGAACTACAGACCAGTTAGCCTGACATCAGTAGTAGGGAAAATGCTAGAATCTATCACTAAGGACGTGGTAACAGCGCACTTAGAAAATAATAATAGGATTGGGCAAAGTCAGCACGGATTTATGAAAGGGAAATCATGTTTGACGAATCTGTTAGAGTTTTTTGAGGTTGTAACTAGCAGAATAGATAAGGGGGAACTAGTGGATGTGGTGTATTTGGATTTTCAGAAGGCATTCGATAAAGTGCCACACAAGAGGTTATTAAGCAAAATTAGGGCTCAGGTAATTGGGGGTAATATACTAGCATGGATTGAGGATTGGTTAATGGACAGAAAACAGAGAGTAGGAATAAACGGGTTATTTTCGGGTTGGCAGGCTGTAACTAGTGGGGTACCGCAAGGATCAGTGCTTGGGCCTTAGCTATTCACAATCTATATCAATGATTTGGATGAGGGGACCAAATGTAATATATCCAAGTTTGCTGATGATACAAAGCTAGGTGGGAATGTAAGTTGTGAGGAGGATGCAAAGAGGCTTCAAGGGGATATAGACAGGCTAAGTGAGTGGGCAAGAACATGGCAAATGCAATATAATGTGGAGAGATGTGAAGTTATCCACTTTGGTAGGTAAAATAGAAAAGCAGAGTATTTTTTAAATGGTGAGAGATTGGGAAATGTTGGTGTTCAGAGGGACCTGGGTGTCCTTATACACGAATCACTGAAAGTTAACATGCAGGTACAGCAAGCAATTAGGAAGAGGATTTGAATATAAGAGTAAAGATGTCTTACTGCAATTATGTAGGGCCCTGGTGAGACCACACCTGGAGTATTGTGTACAGTTTTGGTCTCCTTACCTAAGGAAGGATATACTTGCCATAGAGGAAGTGCAACGAAGGTTCACCAGACTGGTTCCTGGGATGGGGTGATTGTCCTATGAGGAGAAATTGAGTAGATTAGGCCTATATCCTCTAGAGTTTAGAAGAGTGAGAGGTGATCTCATTGAAACATACAAAATTCTTACAGGGCTTGACAAGGTAGATGCAGGGAGAATGTTTCCCCTGGCTGGGGAGACTAGAACCAGGGGTCACAGTCTCAGAATAAGGGGTTGGCTATTTAGGACTGAGATGAGGAGAAATGTCTTCACTCAGAGGATGGTGAATCTTTGGAATTCTCTACCCCAGAGGGCTGTGGAGGCTCAGTCGTTGAGTATATTCAAGACCGAGATCGATAGATTTTTGAATATTAAGGGAATCAAGGGATATGGGGTAGTGCAGGAAAGTGGAGTTGAGGTAGAAGTTCAGCCATGATCTTATTGAATGGCGGAGCAGGCTTGAGGGGCCTACTCCTGCTCTTATTTCTTATGTTCTTATGTTCTCCTGTGAAGCGTCTTGGGACGTTTGACCACATTAAAGGCGCGATATAAATGAAAGTTGCCGTTGTTGTTGTAGGCAGGAAAAACTGGAAGCAGGTCTGGCACTCATTTTTTCTGCAGTCTCCTGTGTGTTTGGAGTCGTAAAGCCTTCCATTATTCCATCTCCTTGCTGCTGCGGGTGCCACAGAAATTTCCCTGAAGGTGAAATCTGTTTCTCCATTTAACACCCAATGCTTCCACCCCTTCCTTTAAGGAGCTGATGCAGGTCCACAATGATCAGCTGCCCCACAGATTCCCCACCCTCCCAAACAGTGAGCTGCCTTCAAGCAGCGCGATTAACGCTGTCAGCTTGCCTAGTCACAGGAGCAATGTTCCCGTTATGCTGCACCGCCGCATAGCTGTCCGGAGGTCCCACACAAGCTGCTTACCGGCTTTTGAATGGGAGATTCCGTGCATACGCAAAATTTTGAATGGGCCACGCAGCCCATTAAATGGACCTCACACCCAGAAAAATTTAGAGGGAGCATTGCACAGGAGAAATGATCACATGAATTGATCGGGACTCCCGCCAACATCATCGAGTGGATATACGCTTTATATGAAAATCACCCCCATTAGTTTTAATCTGTGCATATCAGAGAGTTTAATTATAAAATTGAATTATTCACTGACCAACATGTTTTTAAGACTGCCTCCCACTGAAGCACAGGCTGTGATTACACTATAAACATATCATTTGTGAATAAATACTCAACAGCAGGGATGGAATTACTGAATAAAACTCGGGATGTACTAATGTTCAATTGTGAGTGCAAGCAGTTTGGGCTGTATAAATTATTCTGTAAATAATGGCCCAGAAATTCGGGTCGGAGGCTTCCCGCGGGTACAACCATAGCAGGTGCACTTACATAGCGCGCCTGCCATTGTGCTGTGGGCCCGCGTGGGATTCCGATCCTGGGCCTCCTCCAGCTGCTGGTGTGCAGTGCTCACGTATCCCAGCGGCGTAACTAGTTCGCACCGTCCCCTGGGATCACGTGGTCCATGGGGAGCCAATCGGAGCAGGGAATCTCCATTCATAGATTTGACAGGAAGACCTGTCAAATCTATGAATAGAGATCGGCCCCAAAACCTAAGTAAAACTTCAAATAATTTTTTTTTTTAAATCACATTTTAAAAATAACTAT
Source organism: Squalus acanthias (assembly GCA_030390025.1). Classification (NCBI taxonomy): domain Eukaryota; kingdom Metazoa; phylum Chordata; class Chondrichthyes; order Squaliformes; family Squalidae; genus Squalus; species Squalus acanthias. The sequence goes on along the minus strand of CM059431.1, from coordinate 33,242,118 downwards.
AAATTACATAAATTAACTATTTAAACAAAAATTTTAATTTTTGAAAAAATTTATTAAAGTTTTTAACGGGGTTAAAAATAAACTTAACTTTCTTTAAAGTATTTAAAAATGATAAACTGTGGAAAAAAGTTTCAATTTTACTTAATTCACCTCTTACCTTGTTAAAAGCAGGCCTTGCGCCTGCTTTTTCCACGCGCAGCTGCTAGGGACTTACCCGCACGGAGAAACCTGTAAAAAAAAAAGCAGAAGTTCGATGCGTATGCGCTGCCTCTCCCGCGCACGCGGTTGACCCGCGAACTCCTTCCTTCAAGAGACTGGAAGTTCCGGTTTCCCGTGCATGCGCAGTGCATGCACGAAAGCGGCACTTCCGGTGGCCCTACGGGTGAGTACACAGCGCGTACTCACCCATGGGGACCCGAATTTCTGGGCCATTAAATTACTTTACTGTCTAATGTTTTCTGAAGGCTTTGCAACATATAAAAACATTGGCTTTGTTTTTCATTTATAATGCAACTCTCTCATTGTTCTTGGTACACACTGGTTTGACATCAGCTTTGCATTGCTGCCACCTTCTGGAATTCTTCTGTAGGCGCAAGTATGTATCTTTCTAAAATATTGCTGTGGTTCAGTCTGTATTTGGGGTGCAAGAAAAGTTCCATTAATCCGGTTGTTGATTTTATTTTGTTGATTATTGCATTGGACCAGACCTTATTTGGTTTGTGTGTCAACAAAATTTTTCTTCTTTGAATGTTTTTGTTAAACTCTTGACATTATTTATTAAAAAATTTGCTCAAAATTATACAGAAATTGGAATGTATAATAAGCAGAGACAGGTACAAGCCATCAAGCTGTTATAACCCTAATGTGGGATACTATTTTTAGCAACTGTATAGATGTATTCTAAAATCTATTGCCACTACTTTTTATCCTGACAAGTAGTCAAAACAATTAAGAGTCTCATAAGGAAGATAAAGTATGCTCATTGTCATTGGAAATACATTAAATTTAATAAAGGTAGTCAGGCTTCAGGTATAGCCAGGTGTATGCCTCCTTCAGCCTGCAATCCGAGATTACAAAGAAGTAGTCTGGTAAAATATGTCCTGTTTACATTCTACATAGCTGCACTAAAGGCCTGTTATGTACATACCCATAAATCTTCAAATGGAACAGAGCATCAAAAATTGAATAGCATGTTTATGCTAATGTTTTATTGAAGTGTAGTTTGGAAACACAAATTTATCATGGTATAATGTGTAATTTCCCAGTAGAGTTTGGTGTTTGCCCTTATAACATACCATATTCAAATTAAGTAAGTGTTCATGTGGCTGTAAAAACCATAGAGACCTGTGCTATAAGAATCAATCAATCTTTTCTTGTATATTTGTTTGCTTTTAATAAGGTTGCAAAGCTGCTCTGAATAGTTTTGTGGAGAAAATATAAATGGAGTTGTCACAAAACTGATGAGCCAATTTGAAATAGGGAGGAGGGATGGGATTCTATTTCTCTAAATGCACTATAAAATTCATGAAAGATTTTACAAAACTGATATATAAAATAAAAATACATACATTCAGCTGTTTACAGTAATGATCCATATTCATGGCATCAGTTACTGTGGCAGTTCAGGAATGATGCTTTAATTGTATTAAAGTATTCTTCCTTGAAAGTTAATAAAATAATTGACATACTAATATAAAAATTCTCCTGGCATCTATGTCTAACAACATAAATGCATTTGTGAAGATTTTCTCTGTTCATTATTTCTAACAAGTTGTAAGCATGCATTTTTAAAATGTGTTTATGATTTGCTAGAAATGCTGACCAGAGGAAATCTTTGAAAAATATGCTTATAATGCTGCTACACCTAAGGCTAGATTTCCCAATCGCCGTTATTATAACATTGGCAATTTATTTTAAGTGGGTTAACAATCGTCTTACAATACAGCAATAGGAAAATCATGGTTACAGTGACCAATGGAATTCATGTCCCACTGTTACTGATAAATCTATGGTGTACCACCATCTTATTCTCACAAGTTTCCAAAAATGAATTTATTGTCCCAGAATTGAAAAAACAAGTTTTTAAAAAGTAAAAAAAGGCTCAACATTCTTACTCAATTATACAGCTTTGAGTTTTAAATTGTATGTATTTAGAACGCCAGGCCTTGTGTTTACTGACCAGTTCTGTTTACAATTGTCCAAAAAAGTGAGAAAATAGTTTGTGTCTATATTATTTATCAGGCAGTAAGTCAAAAGGCATTGTACTCTAATTATTGCCATCTTGATCACTCAGCATTTAGTGTGTTATGTATGCTACCCTGTGCGTACCTTGCAACCTGCTGTAAACCAGCTTTGTTTTATATCTCTCTCTATCTTGTGATGCTCTATAGCCATGTGATGCTTAGCCAACAATGAAAGAGAAGGCATGTGTGTACATATATATATATGTATGTCATATCAGTGACTGATTTGACATGAGGCCAGTGTGCTAAACTAATCGCTGGTACAGTATAGACCCCAAGTCATACACACATTTCCATTCTATCACAGATTCTTACCAGCCCACTGTATCAAAAAAGATATGTATCTCACCACAACCAGGTGCTACTTTATAATAATTGCTTGCAGTTACACACTCTACATACATTATAAAATGTCATCAGCCAGCAGCTCACAGAATGTTTCACACTTACTATTTTCTGATGGTGGCACTTCCGCAATGATCAAGATTAAAATCTAGAAGGAAAATTGAATTTTCTGTGACAAAGATTTAGTACCAAAATATTAATTGAGCTGTATGAAAATGTTACTTTGCTTTACTATTGCTCCGATATAAATGTCAAAAATCACTTATTTTATGGGTGTATTTTTTGATTTTTGACATTTTTATATCAATTGAATTTATGCTACCAGTTTCATCAGTTCGTTTTTCTTGTCATCAGCAGTGGCTAATCCTTGCTGTTGTTTTTACTTTAAAACCCCTTTATTTTAAAATTTCTAGCAACAGTTGCATGCTATATAAGTAACTAAAAACAATGTTAACAACGGTCTTTATCTTCATACTGAGATGAAGAGATTTCCTTGGTTCAAAAAAGCTCAGGCTTTACACTCAAAGTACTTGACTTGGGAGCCATAGAGGAGTTTCCCAATTATTTTGTCCCCAAAAAGTCAGGGGATTCTGTTTTGTTCTGTATCTAGGACCAATAAATAAATTCTGAAACTAAAAGTTCGAGGAGATCACCTATCCCTTATACTTTAGCGAGCTGAGATTGATCTCAAAGTTGACTACTTCCATGTGGCTATGTGACTTTGTCACTGCAAAGACCTGATGGAACTGAATATCAGGTGCTGCGTATAACGGGCGGCCGATCCGATACCGCCCGTTTTGCGACATCGCCCGAGATGTATTTCTAGGCCCTGATCTTTTTTAGAGTATTAGGATAAAACATAACCTTTCAGCCTTTTTTCTGTGAGACATGTCTGATACAATTTTTTTGGAACAATAGTAATTTTGTTTAATACACTTTGATGCAGAACAGCCTCAGCTTTTAATGTAACCATATAACAAAGCTGCCATTTTTACACTTCCACCATCAGTAAATTAGGAAGCCATTTATACTTTGGCGCTTTTTGTGATAAAATCTACTTTAACATCATGTCACTGGCTTCCCAGATGGCCGTCAGTAAATTTGTGTGTGGTATTGAACCATATAGCCCAGCAAGATCCAAGGTTTGATCCCCGTACTGTACTGGGTTAGCTGATCTCAGACATGGAAGCAGCAGGGAGCACGACAATTGGTGTTAATGACCCTGGGAAAGAGAGAGAGAAAAAAATCAAACAGGGTTCCCACTCCAAATCATTGTCCAGTGACTCCAGTGTGAGGGAGAAATTGGTCCTCGTCGCGCGCGATTTCTGGGCGAAGAATAGGAGTTGGGGGTGGGGTGGGGCGACCACTTTCTTGGCACGAAATTTTTTTAAAAACAGCAGTAAAGATCTCCCGTGACTGATCCCCTCCGGAAGTGCGGTTTTCGGTGTCGGACCAATTTGTATGTTTGGATGTCGGGCAAGGACAGGATTGGGCTCAGCGGCGATGCCTCCCATGACTAATAATCTGCTAACAGTCACCAGGCTCACACATGAAGAATGGCAATTTGGACAAGGTATTGGAGGATGTCCAGCTCCAGCAGGTCAGTGCCTTCAGAACGGAAGGTGAAACTAGGGGCAGACAAAAATAATTCATGCACTTTCTATTTGGGAAAAGTGGGAAATGAAATAATTCTTTAAAAGTTGATTGATTTTTCCAATTACAAAAAAAATGAATTATGTACCAGTAGTGAAGTTTAATCTATACTATTAAAAATGGCTTAGTGGATAAATGCATTACCTGGTGTGGTAGTGAGCCATACAAATCAGTATGGTCCCAGGTTAAATCCCTGGTTTGTGCTGAGTTATCTGATCTCAACCAGGGCAGCTGTTGGGGTGATACAAACTAGGGAATGGCAATACAGGCAGAATTCTCTGTATTCTTAAATAAAAAGAGAAAATGCTGGAAATACTCAGCAGGTCAGGCAGCATCTGTGGAGAGAGAAGAAGAGTTAATGGGCTGGATTTTCCAAGCCCCGAGGAGGCAGGCATGGAGGCGGGACAGCCGGTAAAATCGGAGAAAGTAGGGGCGGATGGCAAACCCGCCCCCATCCCGCCTCCGTGCCCTTTTGCCAGGAGGCGGGAAGATGTGCAACTTCGGGTCCCGTCTCCTGGAGGCGGGAAAGGCATTTAATCCTTTTCTTCTTCTTCTTAGGCAGTCCCTCGGAACCAAGGATGACTTGCTTCCACATTAAAAATGAGTTATCAGGTGACTGATGAGTCCAATGCGGGACCTACAGTCTCTGTCACAGGTGGGGCAGACGGTGGTTGAAGGGGCAGGTGGGTGGGGTGCTTGGGTTGACGTGCGCTCCTTGCGCTGCCTGCGTTTGGCTTCCGCTTGCTCCTGGCGAAGAGACTCGAGGTGTTCGGCGCCTTCCCGGATGCTTCTCCTCCACTTTGTGCGGTCTTGGGCCAGGGATTCCCAGGTGTTGGTGGGGATGTTACACTTTTTCAAGGAGGCTTTGAGGGTGTCCTTGAAGCGTTTCCTCTGCCCACCTGGGGCTCTCTTGCCGTGCCGGAGCTCCGAGTAGAGCGCTTGTTTTGGGAGTCTCGTATCGGGCATGCGGACAATGTGACCTGTTCATCGGAGCTGGGGATGTTGGCCTGAGCAAGAACACTGACGTTGGTGCGCCTATCCTGCCAATGGATTTGCAGGACCTTGCGGAGGCAGCGTTGGTGGTACCTCTCCAGTGCTTTGAGGTGCCTGCTGTACATGGTCCATGTCTCTGAGGCATACAGCAGGGCGGGTATCACTGCTGCTCTGTAGACCATGAGCTTAGTGCTGGGTTTGAGGTCCTGGTCTTCAAACACTCTCTTTCTCAGGTGACCAAAGGCTGCACTGGCACACTGAAGGCGGTGTTAACAGGTAGTTAACAGGCAGAAAAAAGGATTAGTGCCATTTTACCTTCACAGGTGAAGGCTTCCCGACCTCGGAGAACCCCGCCGAGTTGGAGGAGGCGTGGAGGAGGTCTGCGCTGGTCGGAGGCACCTGGAAGTAAGGTGTAGAGGTGAATGATGGGTGCAAGTGTGGAGTGGTAAGTATGTAAGGTGAGTGATAAGTTTAAAAAAGTGTGCACTTACCTTGTTTTCTTTCTACAGCCTTTAGCCGCGCTGGATGGGGAGAGCCGATATTCTCCTTGTCAATTTCACATAATGGCTGTTGGATCCTCCGATCTTACAGACATGTGAAATTTACAAAATTGAAAGGTTTGATGAGTCCTCACCACAAAGTCTCATCAAACTAAAGAGAATGGCAGTGTTTGACAGCTTCACAGAGCTGTCAAACGCTGTCATTTCTTCTTTCAAGAAGTCTTGACAGATAGCACGTCTGACGTTGATGTGATTTGTCAGTGACTTCCTCCCTAATTGGCCTGTTGAGCCCGCAGGGGAAAATCCCTCTGATTGGTCAGGCAAGGATGGAGGCAGGACATTGACACGACAAGCAGCAGTCCCGCCTCCAACTCACCTCCATTCACAAGATCCAGCCCAATGTTTCAGGTCGATGACCTTTCATCAGAACTGTAAAAAGTTACACTGCTGGGAGTGTACTATAGACCCCCAAATAGGGAGCTAGAAGAGCAAATACATAGGCAAATTTCTGAGAAGTGTAAAATCAATAGGGCAGTAATAGTAGGGGATTTCAACTACCCTACCATTAACTGGTTTAGAATCAGTGTAAAAAGGAAAGAGGGCACAGAATTCTTAAAATATATTCAGGAGAACTTTTTTAGCCAGTACGCAGCAAGCCCAACAAGAAAGGGGGCGATTCTGGACTTAGTTTTAGGGAATGAAGCTGGGCAGGTGGAAGGGATATCATTGGGAGAGCACATTGGTGGTAGTGATCATAATTCAGTTAGATTTAGCGTAGTTCTGGAGAACAAAGATAACAAAGAACAAAGGACAAAGATAGATCAGGAGTAAAAGTTCTCGATAGGGTAAGGCCAATTTTACTAAGCTGAGATGTGATTTAGCAAAAGTGGACTAGAAACAGCTATTTGAAGATAAATCAGTGTCAGAGCAGTGGGAGGCATTCAAGGAGGAGATAATGAGCAAATATGTTCCCACAAAGGAAAAGGGTGGGACTCCCAAATCTAGAGCCCCCTGGATGTCAAGGGGCGTACAGGGTAGGATAAGGCAAAAAAGGGGAGCTTATGTCAGATACTGAGAGCTAAATACTGCAGAAAGCCTAGAGGAGTATAGAAAGTGCAGGGGTGAAATTAAAAAGGAAATTAGGAAAGCAAAAAGAGGGCATGAAAAGATATTGGCAAGTAAAATCAAAGAAGACCCAAAGATGTTTTATAAATACATGAAGAGTAAGAGGATAACTAAAGAAAGAGTAGGGCCTATTGAAGACCAAAAAGGAAGCTTGTGTGTGGAGGCGGAAGGTGTGGGTTGGTTCTTAATGAATACTTTGCGTCTGTCTTCACAAAAGAGAGGGACGATGCAGACATTGTAGTTAAGGAGGAGGTGTGTGAAATATTAGATGAGATAAACATAGTGAGAGAGGAAGTATTAAGGGGTTTAGCATCTTTGAAAGTAAATAAATCGCCAGGCCCGGATGAAATGTATCCCAGGCTGTTAAGAGAAACAAGGGAGGAAATAGCGGAGGCTCTGACCATCATTTTTCAATCCTCTGGCTAGAGGTGTGGTGCCGGAGGACTGTGAACATTGTATCGTTGTTTAAAAAGGGAGAAAGGGATAGACCGAGTAATTACAGGCCAGTCAGCCTAACCTCGGTGGTGGACAAATTTTGAGGGACAGTATTAATCGTCATTTAGAAATCATGATGCGGAGATGCCGGCGTTGGACTGGGGTGGACAAAAATGAGAAGTCGCACAACACCAGGTTATAGTCCATCATTTAGAAAGGCACGGATTAATCAAGGACAGTCAGCATGGATTTGTTAAGGGAAGGTCGTGTCTGACTTACTTGCTTGAATTTTTTGAGGAGGGAACAAGGAGAGTTGATGAGGGTAGTGCGTTTGATGTGGTCTACATGGATTTTAGCAAGGCTTTTGACAAGGTCTCACATGGCAGACTGGTCAGAAAAGTGAAAGCCCATGGGATCCAAGGGAAAGTGGCAAGTTGGATCCAAAATTGGCTCAGTGGTGGGAAGCAAAGGGTAATGGTCGACGGATGTTTTTGTGACTGGAAAGATGTTTCTAGTGGGGTTCCGCAGGGCTCAGTACTAGGTCCCTTGCTTTTTGTGGTATACATCAATGATTTAGACTTCAATGTAGGGGTATGATTAAGAAGTTTGCAGATGATACAAAAATTGGCCGTGTGGTTGTTAGTGAGAAAGAAAGCTGTAGACTGCAGCAAGATATCCATGGACTGGTCAGGTGGGCAGAAAAGTGGCAAATGGAATTCAATCCGGAGAAGTGTGAGGTAATGCAGTTGGGGAGGGCTAGCAACCAAGGGAATACACAATAAATGGTAGGACACTGAGAAGTGTAGAGGAACAGAGGAACATTGGAGTGCATATCCACAGATCCCTGAAGGTAGCAGGACAGGTAGATAAGGTGGTTAAGATGACATATGGAATACTTTCTTTTATTAGCCGAGGCATAGAATATAAGAGCAGGGAGGTTATGCCTGAACTGTATAAAACACTAGTTAGGCCACAGCTAGAATACTGTGTACAGTTCTGGTCACCACAGTACAACAACAACAACTTGTATTTATATAGCACCTTTAACGTAGTAAAACGTCCCAAGGCGCTTCACAAGAGTATTATAAGACAAAAAAATTTGACACCGAGCCACATAAGGAGAAATTCGGGCAGATAAAGAAAGAAAGAAAGACTTGCATTTATATAGTGCCTTTCATGACCACCGGATCTCTCAAAGTGCTTTACAGTCAATGAAGTACTTTTGAAGTGTAGTCACTGTTGTAATGTGGGAAACGCGGCAGCCAATTTACGCACAGCAAGCTCCCACAAACAGCAATGTGATAATGACCAGATAATCTGTTTTTGTTGTATTACAGGAAAGATGTGATTGCACTAGAGAGGGTGCAGAGGAGAATTACGAGGATGTTGCCAGGACTGGAGAATTTTAGCTATGAAGAAAGATTGGATAGGCTGGGGTTGTTTTCTTTGGAACAGAGGAGGCTGAGGGGAGACTTGATTGAGGTGTATAAAATTATGAGGGGCCTAGATACAGTGGATAGGAGGAACCTATTTCACCTAGCAGAGAGGTCAATAACCAGGGGGCATAGATTGAAAGTAATTGGTAGAAGGATTAGAGGGGAGTTGAGAACTTTTTTGACTGAGAGGGTGTTGGGGGTCTGGAACTCACTGCCTGAAAGGGTGGTAGAGGCAGAAACATTCATCATATTTAAAAAGTACTTGGATATGCACTTGAAGTGCCGTAACCTACAAGGCTATGGACCAAGAGCTGGAAAGTGGGATTAGGATGGATAGCTCTTTTTCGGCCGGCACAGACACGATGGGTCGAATGGCCTCCTTCTGTGCCGTAAATTTCTATGATTCTATGTAACAGATTTTAAGTAAGTACAGAGACAGGGAAAGGGGGGAGGGGAGGAAAGAACAAAAGGGAAGGTCTGTGATAGGGTGAAAGGCAGGAGAGATTAAATGAAAAAGGATGATGGTGCAAGGCAAAAGTAGATGGTAATGGGACAAGTAAAGAAATAAAAGATGAGTCTAGAGGAGGTGTAAATCATTAACAAAAGCTGCTGTTTGAAAAAATGGGGCAGTGGTTACAATCTGAAATTGTTGAACTCAATGTTGAGTCTGGAAGGCTGTAAAGTGCCTAATCGATAGATGAGGTGCTGTTCCTCGACCTTACGTTGAGCTTTATTGTTAATATAAATTGTGTAAGAGGCCAAGGACAAAGAGGTAAGAGTGGGAGTGGGGCAGAGAATTAAAATGACAGGCGCCCGGAAGCTCGGGGTCACGCTTACGGACTGAACGGAGGTGTTCCGCAAAGCGGTCACCCAATCTGCGTTTGGTCTCCCCAATGTAGAGGAGATCTCATCGTGAGCAGCAAATATAGTATATTAAATACTTAACGGGAACGGAAGCATAGTGATTATGTTACTGGACTAATGATCCAGAGATGTGAGTTCAAATCCCACCATGGCAGCTGGGGAATTTAAATTCACTGAATAAATAATTCTGGGATAAAAAGCTAGTATCAGTAATGGTGACCATTGTCATAAAAACCCATCTTCAGGGAAGGAAATCCGGCGTCCTTACCTGGTCTGGCCTATCTGTGACTCCAGACCCACAGCAATGTGGTTGACTCTTAACTGCCCTCTGAAATGGTCTAGCAAGCCACTCAGTTGTAACTAACTGCTAGAAAAAGCAATAATAGGAATAAAACTGGACGGACCACCTGCCATCGACCTCAGCACTAGCTTCGGACACGACACCAGCGCACCCAGCCCAGTCGACCCTGCAAAGTCCTCCTCACTAACATCTGGAGACTTGTGCCAAAATTGGGAGAGCTGTCCCACAGACTAGTCAAGCAACAGCCTGACATAGTCATACTCACAGAATCATACCTTTCAGCCAATGTCCCAAACTCCTCCATCACCATCCCTGGGTATGTCCTGTCCCATCGGCAGGACAGACCCACCAAAGGTGGCAGCACAGTGGTATACAGTCGGGAAGGAGTGGCCCTGCGAGTCCTCAACATTGACTCGGGACCTCATGACGTCTCATGGATTCAGGTCAAGCATGGGCAAGGAAACCTACTGCTGATTACCACCTACTGCCCTCCCTCAGCTGATGAATCCATGTTGAACATCACTTGGAAGAAGCACTGAGGGTAGCAAGGGCACAGAATGTACTCTGGGTGGGGAACTTCAATGGTCATCACTAAGAGTGGCTCGGTAGCACCACTACTGACCGAGCTGGCCGAGTGCTGAAGGACATAGCTGCCAGACTGGGCCTGCAGCAGGTGGTGAGAGAACCAACACGAGGGAAAAACCTACTTGATTTTGTCCTCAGCAATCTACCTGTCGCAGATGCATCTGTCCATGACAGCATTGGTAGCAGTGACCACCGCATAGTCTTTGTGGAGACGAAGTCCCGTCTTCACACTGAGGACACCCTCCATCGTGTTGTGTGGCACTACCACCGTGCCAAATGGGATAGATTCAGAACAGATCTAGCAGCTCAAAACTGGGCATCCATGAGGCGCTGTTGACCATCAACAACAGCAGAATTGTATTCCACCACAATCTGTAACCTCATGGCCCGGCATATTCCTCAGTCTACCATTACCATCAAACCAGGGGACCAACCCTGGTTCAATGAGGAGTACAGAAGAGCATGCCAGGAACAGCACCAGGTGTACCTAAAAATGAGGTGCCAACCTGGGGAAGCTGCAACACATGCATGCTTAACAGCGGAAGCAGCATGCTATAGACAGAGCTAAGCGATCCCACAATCAACGGATCAGATCAAAGCTCTGCAGTCCTGCCACATCCAGTCGTAAACAACTAACGGGAGGAGGAGGCTCCATGAATATTCCCATTCTCAATGATGGTGGAGCCCAGCACGTGAGTGCAAAAGACAAGGCTGAAGCGCTTGCAACCATCTTCAGCCAGAAGCGCCAAGTGGATGATCCATATTGGCCTCCTCCTGAGGTCCCCACCAGCACAGAAGCCAGTCTTCAGCCAATTCGATTCACTCCACGTGATATCAAGAAGCGGCTGAGCGCAAAGGCTATGGGCCCCGACAACATCCCGGCTGTCGTGCTGAAGACTTCTGCTCCATAACTAGCCGCACCAACACTGGCATTGACCCAACAATGTGGGAAACTGCCCAGGTGTGTCCTGTCCACAAAAAGCAGGGCAAATCCAATCCGGCCAATTACCGCCCCATCAGTCTACTCTCAATCATCAGCAAAGTGAAGGAAGGTGTCATCGACAATGCTATCAAGCGGCACTTACTCACCAATAACCTGCTCACTGATGCTCAGTTTGGGTTCCGGCAGGACCACTTGGCTCCAGACTTCATTACAGCCTTGGTCCAAATATGGACAAAAGAGCTGAATTCCAGAGGTGAGGTGAGTGTGACTGCCCTTAACATCAAGGCAGCGTTTGACCGAGTGTGGCATCAAGGAGCCCTAGTAAAATTGAAGTCAATGGGAATCAGGGGTAAAACGCTCCACTGGCTGGAATCATACCTAGCAGAAAGGCAGATGGTTGTGGTGGTTGAAGGTCAATCGTCTCAGCCTCAGGACATTGCTGCAGGAGTTCCTCAGGGCAGTGTCCTAGGCCCAACCATCTTCAGCTGCTTCATTAATGACCTTCCCTCCATCATAAGGTCAGAAGTGGGGATGTTCGCTGATGATTGCATAGTGTTCAGTTCCATCTGCAACTCCTCAGATAATGAAGCAGTCCATGCCCGCATGCAGCAAGACCTGGACAACATTCAGGCTTGGACTGAGAAGTGGCAAGTAACATTCGCGCCACACAAGTGCCAGGCAATGACTATCTCGAACAAGCATGAGTCTAACCACCACCGCTTGACATTCAACGACATTACCATTGCCGAATCCTCCACCATCAACATCCTGGGGGTCACCATTGACCAGAAACTTAAACTGGACCAGCCATATAAATAATGTGGCCACAAGAGCAGGTCAGAGGCTGGGTATTCTGCGGCGAGTGTCTCACCTCCTGACTCCCCAAAGCCTTTCCACCATCTACAAGGCACAAGTCAGGAGTGTGATGGAATACTATCCACTTGCCTGGATGAGTGCAGCTCCAACAACACTCAAAAAGCTCGACACCATCCAGGACAAATTAGCCCACTTGATTGGCATCCCATCCACCACCTTAAACATTCACTCCCTCCACCACCAGCGTACCGTGGCTGCAGTGTGTACCATCTACAAGATGCACTGCAGCAACTCGCCAAGGCTTCTTCGGCAGCACCTCCTTAACCCGCGACCTCTACCACCTATAAGGACAAGGACAGCAGGCACATGAGAACACCATCACCTGCAAGTCCCCCTCCAACTCACACACCATCCTGACTTGGAAGTATATCGCTGTTCCTTCATCGTTGCTGGGTCAAAATCCTGGAACTCCCTCCCTAACAGCACTATGGGAGTACCTTCACCACACGGACCACAGTGGTTCAAGAAGGCGGCTCACCACCACCTTCTTGAGGGCAATTAGGGATGGCCAATAAATGCTGGCCTTGGCAGCGATGCCCACATCCCAGGAACAAATTTTTAAAAATTGAAAGAAGTACAAGTAAATTGCTGTTTCTCTCTGTTCTTAATTGCTATACAGTGACCTATGCTGGAAATTGCAGGTGTGTGGACATCAGGCTCAGGCTCACATGATGTCACCAGCAGCCAAAACTGTCTATGCTTTGCCAGCACCTCCCAGTCCCACAACCTCTACCACTGAGAAGGACAAGAGCAGCAATGTCATGAGAGCACTATCACCTCCTGCTTCTCCTCCAATCACACACCATCTTGACTGGGCTGTGTACTGATGTTCCTTCATCATTGCTAGTTCAAAATTACTGTAGTTTCCTATCTAGCACCATTGTGGGAGCAACATCACCAGAAGGACCACAGCTGTTCAAGATAAAGCCCCACCACCACCTTTTGGGTAACTAAGGATGGGGTTGCCAGCATTGTCCACATCCCGAGAACAATTTTATTTTTAATGTGAATAACAGCCACTTGGGCAAGGTACTGGAGGGCTGCAGTTACCTCTAGTACCATACATCAAGCATGAGTCAGCATCTTCAGGAAAGGAAGAGAGCAAAGGGGTGAACATTGGAGAAGGGAACACAATGGGGGCGGGATCATTACCTCCTATGCATATTGTGTTGCTACAGTATCAAAGAAACTAGGTATATAAAGAAACTAGGTATATAAATTAACCAACTTGTTTGTACTAGAGCACTAAACAGATTTGTTGTTTTTGCAGTAGTTTTGCATTTCAAACTTATCTGTGCCATCGAAAAGGGTAATTCCCTTTAACCTAGTTTTTACTACAAGAGGTATGTAATTTAATAGCTAGTAGGTAATCATAAGCCTATATAAAACCTTCATAAGATCTCAGAGCAGTGTGTGCTGCACTGGGCTCCATACGATAGCAAGGATATTGAAGCTTTCGGGGGGGGTACAATGCAGATTCACTAGGATCTTGCCTGGTATAAGGAATATAAATACATAGGAAGACTTGAAAAATTGGGGGGTTTCTTATTTGAACAATGGAGATTAAGGGGCGATATGATAGGGGTGATTAAAATTATGAAAGGATGGGACAGGGTAGATAGAAATAAACTGTTTCAAGTAGTTGAGGGGTATAGAACGAGGGGCCATAGATACAAGATTAAATGTAAGAGATTTAGAACAGCGAGCAGGAGAAACCTAATGCCAGAGAGTCCTGCAGCTGTGGAATTCACTTCCAGGGTTAATGGTTGAGACAGGAACTATGTCAGCATTCAAGATTAAATTGGATAAGTCGATGAAGGAAAAAGCTATAAAGGAATATGGAACTGGGTGACTAAATGTGATTTGAACTATTTGCTCTTGTGGTAGGTAGTAGTAGTAGTAATGGTAGTAGTGATATTAGTAGTGTATGTCCCTCGTACTTAAGGATGATGGTACCAACAATGAAGGGAGCATAAATTCATGGTAACTGGGTGCGTTGATGAGTATGCAGGCCAATATGTGACAGACATTGTCTACCAGAAGTCTCACATAACCACATTCCTGGGGGTGCTCCTGTTGATTCCTCTGACATTGCCAATCCTTTCATCTCTCGCATCTTGCTGCCACATTGGCACAGCATTGTAGCTCAAAGGCCTTCGCTCCTTTCACTTCAGTACACCATTGATGTCTGTCAGTGACCAGGGTCTCCCAAGAGTCAAAGTGAATTCCACAGCCACAGAACTCACTGTGGAAATAGGTTTATCCTGCCCTCTGTTCTAAATCTCTTGCATTTTGCACTATGGCTCATAGCCAATTTCTACCCCGATGTCTCCTTGTTCTAGTCACCTTTTATTCTTTTCATCGCTATAGAATATAATCTGAGTTTACCCAAGTTTCTCTCATTATATTCATCCTACATATCAGTTTGATGAATTATTGCTAGACTCCCTCCAGGGCCAACATATTTAGGTGTTCAGTACTCCAAATCAGTTCTGGCCAGCACTTTGTATTTGTGGTAGGAAAGAAAATAAAATCCCTACTAAAGGAGAAAATAGAAAAACATCTAGAAACCAAAAATATAATGAATAGTCACCATGAATTTCAAAAGGGAAAAAAGTCTTGTTTGATCAAAGCATTGACTTCTTTGAAGAGGTAAGAGAGAGAGTTGACAAGGGTGATGCAGTAGATGTAATATATCTAAATTTCCAAAATGCCTTCGATAAGGTACCACATAATAGACTAATGAATAAAGTCAGAGCATGCGGTGTCAGGGAACAAGTAGCAGAATGGATAGCTAGCTGGCTGCAGGACAGAAAGTAGAGAGTAGGGGTAAAGGGTAGCTATTCAGAGTGGCAGAAGATGGGGAGGGGGTTCCCACAAGGATCAGTGCTGGGACCACTGCTGTTCACAATTTATATTAACGATTTAAACTTCGCAATTAAAACCACAATTTCTAAATTTGCAGATGACACCAAATTTGGGGGGGGGTGTGGGAATAGTCAATACTGAGGAGGACTACAACAAATTACAAGAAAACATTAATAAACATGTAGAATGGGCATATACAGGAAACTTTCGTTTATCCGGCACCCAAATATCCGGAATTCTCGCTTAACCGGCAAAAATCATCCTCCGAAAACTCCTCTCAAATAACCGGCAATGTTGCCGAGTCGCAGTCGAGTCTCCGCGAACGCCGAGTGCTCCGAAAAATCCTCTCAAATAACCGGCAATGTTGCCGATCCCGAGTCCGAGTCCGCGAACGCCGATTTAGTCAGTAGGGGTACTTTTCAAAAGTGCCACTACTCGGCCTCCTGACGCTGTCGCAAGTCCGAAACATTGCAGTAGCATGAGTAGATTCTCCCGTGCTGCTTGGAGTCTCTTTGTTAAAAATAGCCTCGGTAGATATAACTCTCTGTTATCCGGTACTTTCGATAAACCGGCACCACGCCGGTCCCGTCGATGCCGGATAAACGAAAGTTTCCTGTAATTGGCAAATGAATTTCAATAAATATGAGGTATTACATTTTGGTAAGAAAAGTAAGGACATCACATATTACTTGGAAAATAAGAATCTAAATGGGATAGAGGAGCAAAGGTTTCTAGGAGTAAAATACGCAAATCACGGAAAGTAGTGACGCAGGTTAATAAGGCCATTTTTTAAAAAGCAAACCAAGCACGGGGGTTTATTTCTAGAGGGATAGAATTGAAAAGTAGAGAAGTTATGTTAAACTTGTATTGAACTTTAGTTAGACCACACTTGGAGTACTGTGAACAGTTCTGGTCGCCATATTATAAAAAGGATATAGAGGCACTGGAGAGGGTGCAAAATAGATTTACAAGGATGGTACGAGAACTGTGAGGTTATACCTATCAGGAAAGGATGAAGTGGCTGGATCTCTTTTCTCTTGAAAAGAGAAGGCTGAGGTGTGACCTGATAGAGGTCTTTAAAATTATGAAAGGTTTTGATAGAGTAGACACAGAGAGTGTTTCCACTTGTGGGGAAGAGAAAGTCTAGAGGCCATCAATATAAGATAAAATAGAGAATTCAGAAGAAACTTCTTTACCCAAAGAGTGGTGAGAATGTGGAACTTGCTACCAGAGGGAGTAGTTGAGGCGAATAACATAGATGCATTTAAGGGGCGGTTAGATAAGCACGTGAGGGAGAAGGGAATAGAGGATCATGCTGATAGGGTTAGATGAGGAAGGATGGGAGGAGGCTCGAGTGGAGCATAAACACCGGCATTGACTGGTTGGGCCGAATGACCTGTTTCTGTGCTGTATATTCTATGTAATTCTAAGTGCTGTAGTATTTTCCTTGCTCTTATATTCTATGGGGGAAAAATTTGGTTGCTTTGCGCCTTCTGTTAGTGCCCTAACAGGGCGCTAATTGGTTGCAAAGCAACTAGCGCCCGGGTGCGGCAATGTTTGCACCGCTCGTGAAATTGACCACACATTTAGCGATGGCACAAAACACTACTGCCACGATCTCCTGCGCCCGCAGATCGTGACGTCAGTCGAGTGTGCTACGCCCCGGTAGCGCCTCGGACCGGATATTGAGTGGCACCCCCTGCCTTACCGCCTGCCACTAGCAATGACAGGTTGAGGGGAGCGTTTTGCAGTTGGGAAGGGACTAGGGGAGCGCTATTTAAAGGCGACCGCTTCCTGCCTTTTTTTGTCGGCGACATTTTTGCACCACGCATTCTGAGAGAGAGAGAGAGACTTCTGGAGAGATTCAACGCTGTGTGAAGGAGTTTTGGGTACTGAGCAGCACTTTGCAGGTTCATTTTAATTTGACCTTCCTTGCATCGATTTAGAAGAGACTGTGGGGGCTGCACTCTGAGCTCTTTCCCTGGGCCTCTCCATTGTTCTTTCCAGCAGATTTGATGTACAGGTCTCTCCAGGCCGAGATTCAAGGCTGCAATGAGCAGGTCGTGGATGGAGAGCAAGATCGACCCTCCCCTTTAAGAACTGGCCGGCGCCAGTGTGTCTGTGTTCCATTGCTGACTGACATCACATGAGTTTTGCCAGCGCTCTGAGGTAGCGCCTCGCTCCTCGGCCTTTGCGCCTTAAGACAGGTGTGTAGCGCCTGATTTAGCGCTCCAATCACCTCCAGGGGCGATAAAAGCCAAGTTTGCAGTCAGAGGCGATAATTAGCGCCAGGCGCTAAACTTTGCGCCCGGCCGATAATTGCGCCCCAAATGCGGCGATACCGAATTTCCCTCCTCATATCTCATATGATGAAGCCTGGCATTTCATTGGCCCTTTTGTACCTGCAAGCCAGCTTTTAATGACTCATGTGCCGGGACTACTAAATCCCTTTATTCATCTACATTGAATAAGAAATAAAAAACTTGCATTTATATAGCACCTTTCACATCCTCAGGATGTTCCAAAGCGCTTCACAGCAAATTAAGTACTTTTGAAATGTAGTTACTGTTGTAATGTAGAGAAACATGGCAGATAATTTGCAGACAGCAAGGTACCACAAACATCAGTGAGATAAATGACTAGATAATCTTTTTTTAGTGAGGTTGATTGAGGCATAAATGTTTGCTACTTTGCTGGAGAACTTCCCTGCTCTTCAAATTAGTGCCATGGATTTTTTTACTTCCACCTGAGAGGGCTGATGGGGCCTTGGTTTAACTTCTGAAAGACAATGGGGGGAAAATTCAGTTGGTTGCGCCTCCCGTTAGTGCCTTAAGAGGCCAGTGTGTCTTTGTTCCATTGCTGACTGACATCACATGAACTTCGCCAGCGCTCTGAGTTAGCGCCTCGCTCCTTGGCCTTTGAGCCTTAAGACAGATGTGTAGCGCCTGATTTAGCGCTCCAATCACCTCCAGGGGCGATAAAAGTCAAGTTTGCAGTCGGAGGCGATAATTAGCGCCAGGCGGCAATCTTTGCGCCCGGCCGATAATTGCGCCCCAAACGGGGCGATACTGAATTTTTCCCCCAATATCTCTGACAGTTCTAGGAACATAGGAACAGAAGTAGGCCATTCAGCCCCTCGAGCCTGTTCCGCCTTGCAATAAAATCATGGCTGGTCTGTAGCCTAACTCCATCTACCCACCTTGGTTCTGTAACCCTTAATACCCTTGTCTAACAGAAATCTTATCAATCTCAGTTTTGAAATTTTTAATTGACCTAGCATCAACAGCTTTTTGAGGGGGTGGGGGTGGGGGGGGGGGGTGGTGGGCGGTGGTGGAGGTGGAGGTGGAGGGGAGCAGAAGAGTTCCAGATTTCCACTACCCTTTATGTGAAGATGTGTTTTCTGATATCACCCCTGAAGTGCCTAGCTCTAATTTTAAGGTTATGCCCCCTTGTTCTAGATTCCCTCACCAGAGGAAATAGTTTATCTCTATCTACCCTATCAACTCCTTTTATCATTTTAAACACTTCAATTAGATCACTCCTTACTCGTCTATACTCAAGGGAATACAAGCCTAGTCTATGCAAACTGTCATCATAATTTAACCCTTTTAGCCCCGGTATCATTCTGGTGAATCTGCGCTGCACCTCCTCCAAGGTCAATATATCCTTCTTGAGGTGCGATCCCCAGACTGAATGCACTATTCCAGATGGTGTCTAACCAGAACTCTCTACAGCTGTAACATAACTTCCACCCCTTTGTATTCCAGCCCGCTTGAGATAAAGGCCAACATTTCATTAGCCTTTTTAATTATTTTTTGAACCTGTCCCCTAGCTTTTAGTGATTTAAGTACTTGGATCCTTAAATCTCTCTGCTCATTGACAGTTCCTAGCTTCTTGCCATTTATAAAATACTCTGATCTATCTTTCTTAGGTCCAAAGTGGATGACCTCACACTTTACCATATTGAACTCAATCTGCCACAGTTTTGCCCACTTACTTAATCTATCAATGTCCCTTTGCAACTTTTTATTGTGTCACCTAACTTAGTGTCATTAGCAAACTTGGATATATGGCTGTCTATTACTTTATCCAAGTCATTTATAAATGTAGTGAAAAGCTGAGGCCCCAGTATAGATCCTGGCAGGGGAATGGGATACGGAGTGGAGCTATAGTAGGGGGTGATGCACAGCCAAATATAGAGGAAAAAACAAGTCCGTCTGGAAGGCAGAGCAAGTATGTAACGGCACAAGGGAGTATGGCAAGGCTGGATGGCATTTATTTTAATGCAAGGAGTCTTGCGAGTAAGGCAGATGAATTGAAGGTGTTGATGAACACATATTGTTGCTATCACAGAGACATGGTTAAGGGAGGGGCAGGACTGGCAGCTCAAGATTCCGGGGTATAGAATCTTCAGGCGAGACAGAGGGGGGTGTAAAAGAGCAGCGGGTGTTGCAATATTAATCAAGGAGTCAATTACTGCTGTAAGGAGGGATGATATCTTAGCAGGTTCCTCTAATGAGGCCATGTGGGTAGAACTTAAAAACAAAAAGGGGGCAAGCACTTTGCTGGGAGTGTACTATAGGCCCCCAAAGTCAGGGAGAGATAGAGGAACAGATATGTAGGCAAATCTCAGAGAAGTGTAGAAATAATAGGGTAATAATAGTAGGGGATTTCAACTTCCCCAATATTAACTGGGATAGTCAGAGTGTGAAAGGCTTAGAGGGTGCGGAATTCTTAAAGTGCATCCAGGAGAGGTTTTTGAGCCAGCATGTAGAAAGTCCTACAAGAGAGGGGGCGGTACTGGACCTACTTCTAGGGAATGTAGCCGGGCAAGTGGTAGAAGTGTCAGTAGGAGAGCATTTTGGTGACAGTGACCATAATTCGGTGAGATTTAAGGTAGTCATGGAAAAGGACAAAGATGGACCGGAAATAAAGGTTCTAAATTGGGGGAAGGCCGATTTTAATATGATAAGGCAGGATCTGGCCAAAGTGGACTGGGATCAGCTACTTGTAGGAAAATCCACATCAGAGCAGTGGGAGTCATTCAGAAAGGAAATAGAGAGAGTACAGCACCAACATGTTCTCGTAAAGGTCAAGGGTGGGACCAACAAGTCCAGGGAGCCCTGGATGTCAAGGGACATACAAGAATGGATTAGTAAAAAAAGGGAGGCTTTTGGCAGATACAAAGGACTAAAAACAGTGGAAGCCCTAGAGGAGTATAGAAAGTGCAGGGGGGTACTTAAAAAAGAAATTAGGAGAGCAAAGAGGGGGCATGAAAAAACACTGACGGGCAAAATAAAGGAAAATCCCAAGGTGTTTTATAAGTATATTAAGGGTAAGAGGATAACCAGGGAAAGAGTAGGGCCCATTAGGGACCAAAGTGCCAATCTGTGTGTAGAGCCGGAAGATGTAGGTGAATATTTTGCATCTGTGTTCACTATGGAGAAGGATGATGTAGGCATAGAAATCAGGCAGGGGGATTGTGATATACTTGAACAAATTAGCATTGAGAGGGAGGAGGTACTAGCGGTTTTAGCGGGCTTAAAAGTGGATAAATCCCCAGGCCCAGATGAGATGTATCCCAGGCTGCTGTGTGAGGCAAGGGAGGAGATTGCAGGGGCTCTGACACAAATTTTCAGAACCTCTCTGGCCACAGGGGAGGTACCAGAGGACTGGAGGACAGCTAACGTAGTACCATTATTCAAGAAGGGTAGTAGGGATAAACCAGGGAATTACAGGCCAGTGAGCCTAACATCAGTGGTAGGGAAATTATTGGAAGAAATTCTGAGGGACAGAATTAGTCTCCACTTGGAGAGGCAAGGATAGTCAGCATGGCTTTGTCAGGGGGAGATCATGTCTAACCAATTTGATTGAATTTTTCGAGGGGGTGACTAGGTGTGTGGATGAGTGTAGTGCAGTTGATGTAGTCTACATGGACTTCAGTAAGGCTTTTGACAAAGTCCCGCATGGGAGACTGGTCAAGAAGGTAAGAGCCCATGGGATCCAGGGCAATTTGGCACATTGGATCCAAAATTGGCTTAGTGGCAGGAGGCAGAGGGTGATGGTCGAAGGTTATTTTTGTGACTGGAAGCCTGTGTCCAGTGGTGTACCACAGGGATCGGTGCACCGCAGGGATCGGTGCTGGGTCCCTTGCTGTTTGTAGTGTAGGCTACGGACCAAGTGCTGGAAAATGGGATTAGAATAGATAGGGCTTGATGGCCGGCGCAGACACGATGGGCCGAAGTGCCTCGTTCTGTGCTGTATAACTCTATGACTCTATCCCTGGAGGGCACCACTAATATTCCCTCTAATTTTTATTTTTGGTGTGCAGTCCCTTTAAATTTGCTGTGCGGTATCTTTTCCAGCAGAACAGCTGGTGAGCAGCCTGCGTGGGACCTCCCCATTGCTGCACGGCCGCGCACCCGCACGGCTTAGGGGGAACGTTGGACACCACTAGCCACATCCTGTCAATTTGAGTACATATACATTAATCCTACACTCTGTCTCCTACCTCCTAACCAATTCCCTATCTAAGCCAATAGGTTAGCTCCAATTCCATGCGCTCTCATTTTTGTTAACAGTCTCTTATGTGGAACCATGTCGAATGCCTTCTGGAAGTCCATATAAATAATATCCATAGACATTCCCTTATCTACCACATTTGTTACCTCTTCAGAAAATTCAACTAGGTTCATTAGACATGACTTACCCTTTACAAATTGATGTTGGCTCGCTCTGATCAGCTATTAGTCCAAATGCTCAGTCACTCTGTCCCTAATAACAGATTCCAGTAACTTCCCCGCAACTGACATTAGACTAATAGGCCGGTCATTTCCTAGTTTATCTCTCCTACTCTTCTTAAATAATGGCGTGACATTGGCAGTTTTCCAATCCAAGGGGACAATTCCTGACTCAAAAGAGGTTTGGAAGATCATGACTAACATATCAACAATTTCCTCACCTACTTCTTTTAATACCCTGGGGTGAGAACCATCGGGTCCTGATTCGTCTATGTTTAATCTGATTAGTTTCTCCATCACCATTTTTTTAACTTATATTTAATCTAGTTAGTTCCTCCTTTGATTTATTTTTGTTTTTCCTTGTATCTCTGGTACTTTATCCTATATTCTCTACTGTACAAAATAGCTATTCTGCCATTTTCTGATTTCCAATTACAATATCACCTGTGTCTTTCATTAAGGAGCCCACATTACTCTTAGCCGCCCTCTTTCTCTTAATATATTTGTAAAAGCCTTTAATGTTGTCCTTAATATCCATCGCAAGCTTTTTCTCATATTCCTTTTGGCAGCTCTTACCACTTTCTTAAAAAAGAAAGACTTGCATTTATATAGCGCTTTTCACAACCACCGGATGTTCCAAAGTGCTTTACAGCCAATGAAGTACTAATGTAGGAAACGCGGCAGCCAATTTGCGCACAGCAAGTTCCCACAAACAGCAATGTGATAATGACCAGATCATCTGTTTTAGTGATGTTGGTTGAGGGATAAATATTGGCCAGGACACCAGGGATAACTCCCCTGCTCTTCTTCAAAATCTTTTATGTCCACCTGAGAGAGCAGACGGGACCTTGATTTAACGTCTCATCCGAACGACGGCACCTCCAACAGTGCAGCACTCCCTCAGCACTGCATTGGAGTGTCAACCTAAATTTTGTGCTAAGGTCTCTGGAGTGGAGCTTGAATCCTCAACCCACTGACTTAGTGGCATAAGTGCTAGCACTGAGCCAAGCTTGACACTAGATTGCACTGTAACAGTTATGTGACTAATGTAGCTTTAAAAAAAAACTAGGACAATGTTTTTTAAAATCTTCACCTTGAGATTCAAATCCCATATCATATTTGGAGCAGACTTGTGCCAGACTTGAAAACTTAGAAGTGAATTGCCGTAGGGAACTTCATCAGTGTATTACTGTTTCCATTCTTCCTGAACCTGGTTTCCCTGGTAACATGTTACAAAGGGAAAGGAATGATAAGCTGACTACTTCTGCAATTTACCACAAACGAGGAAAGCTGTCATCAGAATCAGCCATATAAATGTGGTCTATACTATAGGTTTTAAAATAAACTAATTTTAGAAAGAGGGTCTTATATGATATATGATATGTACATTGTCCCTAAGGGTTACAACTTCAAAAAAAGAAAGAAAATTGTTTTTTTTTAAAAGAATCTAAATAGCTGAAAATAAATTGAAAATTAGGGGGAAAAAGTTATAGAATAAGGCCTAGAAATTTGGCTCCGTAGTGCCCTATTTATCGGTGCTACGGGTGCAGTTTTGTGTCCAAAATGACGTCTGTGCTGCACGCGCACACTTCTGGTGCGGGTCACGCCTGACACCATTTTGGTGAGGTCGTTTGCGTCGGTGCAGGGAGTGTGCGCCGGAAGTATGCAGAGTACACAGATTGTGCATCAATCAGTGCGCAGCATTGATTTGACGCCAGCGTTGCCATTTTCGACCTCAACACTGGAGCTAACGCTTTCTCTTAAACACGCACAGCTGAACATGCATTCAGCAGCAGGAAAGACCCTACACCAGTGCTATTTAAAGGGATCATCACCTGCTTTCAGGTTAGTTACTGATTGATTTCTGTTGGCTCTTGGTGAGCCTGTAGAGGTGTTTCTTGGTTTGGTATCTGATTTGAAGTTGCTGAAGTCTCAAGGGAGTGGTGTGGCAGATTACTTCAAGGCTTCTGCTCAGACCAGTTGCTCCCGGACATGGGTGCTGTAGTTTGTAGCCCCCTTGGCCTGCTTCATTAAAGAGATGCTCACTGAAATCTGCCACCTGTTGCAGGCAGACCTGCAGCCTCAGAGCAGGGCAAGGATGGCATTGCCAGTTGCTGTGAAGGTGAGCATTACCATGAATTTTTGTGCAACAGTTGGCAGATTTCAGTGAACATCTCTTTAGTGAAGCGGAGATGTCGCATGCACTGTTCCTCGCTGAGGTTGAGGTAGGAGAAGTGCTTCCTGAAGATCCTGGGCGGATATAGCCTCCTGCTATGAGCCCTTCTCCCCTTCCTCTCTCTTCAAGCAGCTTGCCCTCCTCAGTGTCGCCTCTGCTCATTCTCCCTATCATACTTCCAGGCTGGAGCAGGCGACATTTGCAACATCTCACAGTTCGCCGTTCACCATTGCATAAGGGAGGTCACTGAGGCTCCAAAGAGAGGTATATACATTTCATTCTCTCTTGCCAGAGAGAAGCAGGCGGAGCGAGCACGTGGCTTCGCCAGGATAGCAGGCTTCCCCATCCATGGCGCAAGGTGCCATTTACTGCACACATGTTGCTTTCCAGGCACCACATGTGAACTCAGATGCACCGCAACTGGAAGCAATTCCACTCCCTCAATGTCCAGCTGGTGTGCGACCATACTCAGCGCATCATGCAAATCAATGCTCGGTATCCTGGCAGCAGCCATAATGCCCTCATTCTACGACAGTCTGCTGTACTATCTGCATTTGAGCCTCCATGACAAACCAGAGGGTGGCTACTGGTCGACAAGGGCTATCCGCTGACCACCTGGCTCATGACTCCGTTGCACAACCCAAGCACACGTGGGCAGCAGGCATATAACAAAAGTCATGCTGCCGCATGGAATGTGATCGAGCAGACCATTGGGGTCCTTAAACAATGCTTTTGCTGCCTGGACCACTCTGAAGGAGCCCTGCAGTACTCGCCAGAGCGAGTCTCAAGATTCATTGTGGTCTGCTGCATGCTGCACAACCTCGCCATCAACCTTGCCACCAGGTATATGGCGAAGAGGAGGAGGCAACCCAGACAGGCCCTTTCTGGCCGGGTGCCTGTGATCAACTGATCCGACTGCGGTACCAGTGAACGCAACTCCAATTCCCCATTCACAGTGTCCTCTTGGCCACAACACTACAATAAAAACCACCACAAAACAAACATTCCAAACCAACTTTATACATCAATCCATCCATTACATACCAAAGTCAACTAATCACCCTTGTACATTTCCTTAATGCTTGTCTTTCATGTGCCTTTGCCTGTCCTAGTTCTCCTGTGCAGTGCTTCCTCAGTGGCTGCAGCATGGCTGGTGGTAGGCTGCTGACTTTCAGTGGGGGAGACTGCAGGTGGCCTTACAGGATGACTTCAAGCAGCTTTGAGCCTAGAAGGCCCGGTATGGGCGGCAGCAGACTGGGCTGGCTAGCTGACAGCCAACAATAAGGGATCTGGCGGAGTGGCAGTGGTGGGAGGACGAACACGGTCATCCTGAGAGAGGACTGCAGGTGTCTCAGCAATCCTAGTAATCTGTTGCAGGACCGATTGCTGGACTGCTGTGATTCCTTGCAAGCCCCTTTCAACACAGGTAACCGCAGCCATGAGGGCAGCAGTCTGTGCTTGCGTGGCAACAAGATGACCTTGCATGACTTCGGTCTGAGCTTCCACTGCATCATTCAGACGTTGGGTGGCTTCTGCTTGTGCTGCTTGTCCAGCTAATTGGGACTGCACTCGCCTGGTTCCATTCTTATCTATCTAATCATAGCCAGAAAATCACCTGAAACGGCTTCTCCCGCTCCCGCATCGTTACCTCTGGTGTCCCCCAAGGATCTATCCTTGGCCCCCTCCTATTTCTCATCTACATGCTGCTCCTTGGCGACATCATCTGAAAACACGGCGTCAGTTTCCACATGTATGCTGACGACACCCAGCTCTACCTCACCACCACTTCTCTCGAACTCTCCACGGTCTCTAAATTGGCATACTGCTTGTCCGACATACAGTTCTGGATGAGCAGAAATTTTCTCCAATTAAATATTGGGAGGACCGAAGCCATTGTTTTCGGTCCCTGCCACAAACTCCGTTCCCTAGCCACTGACTCCATCCCTCTCCCTAACATCTGTGAGGCTGAGCCACACTGTTCGCAATCTTGGTGTCATATTTGACCCTGAAATGAGCTTCTGACCACATATCTGCAGCATAACTAAGACCGCCTATTTCCACCTCCGTAACATCACCCGTCTCCACCCTTGCCTCATCTCATCCACTGCTGAAATCCTTATCCATGCCTTTGTTACCTCTAGACTTGACTATTCCAGCGCACTCCTGGCTGGCCTCCCACATTCTACCCTACGTAAACTTGAGGTCATCCAAAACTCGCTGCCCGTGTCCTAACTCGCACCAAGTCCCGTTCACCCATCACCCCTGTGCTCGCTGACCTACATTGGCTCCCAGTTAAGCAGCGTCTCGATTTCAAAATTCTCATCCTTGTTTTCAAATCCCTTCATGGCCTTGCCCCTCCCTATCTCTGTAATCTCCTCCAGCCCCACAACCCCCCCGAAATATCTGCACTCCTCTAATCCACTTGAGCATCCCTGATTATAATCGCTCAACCATTGGTGGCCGTGCCTTCTGTTGCCTAGGCCCTAAGCACTGGAATTCCCTGCCTAAACCTCTCCGTCTCTCTACCTCTCTTTCCTCCTTTAAAATGCTCCTTAAAACCTACCTCTTTGACCAAGCTTTTGGTCACCTGCCCTGATTTCTCCTTAAGTGGCTCGGTTTCAATTTTTTTTTGTCTTATAATACTCCTGTGAAACGCCTTGGGACATTTTACTACGTTAAAGGCGCTATATAAATACAAATTGTTGTTGTTGTTGCAATGCAAGCTGAGACATCGGCCATCAGACCCTGCATGATGGTTGGGTCCACAAGTGCGCTAATGGATCTGCCCACCACTTGCATGCTGGAAAGGATGGGCTCCAAGCTCCGCGCAAAGCCCTGTGCAAGGTTGGTGCTGGACTCCTCCATAATCCTTGACATTGCATTCAAGCTTTCTGGCAGGCCTGCCAATGCACCAAGCATTTAATTGTGCATACCCATCAGCGTTCTTCTGTAGACCGCCCCATCGAGGTCCTCATCTGAGTTCTGTGTTGCAGAACTCGTGTGCAACCTTGCCATCCGGGGACCTGGCACCTGCGCTACCGTTTCCCCCTGCCCTGGTTGCAGCCCAGTTGTGCCCGGTGACTCAGCACATGCAGATCCTGCCTCTATGCTACCCTCTAAAGTACGCGCATTACCAGTATCTGAGCTGGTGGCTGCGAGTGTGAGATCGAGTGATGGTGTTTCGTCTTCATCAGTGTCTTCTTCATCTTCCACCACTGCATGACCAGGTTGGAGTTCTTGGGTGTCTGAAAGGAAAAAGGCACAAGGGTAGGGTTGTGGTGAGGGGAAGGGGTGCATGCTTACCCCATGTGCAGCTTGTAAATCAGAATAGATTGTGGGATGAGGGGGAAGTAGGATGTGAGAAGGATTAGGTATGAGCATACCGTCATCTTCAGTGGTTTCAGCCCTGTCACTGGCCATGGCTTCAGTCATGGCCGCTCCAATAATGTCAAGCACCATCTCCTCCATTGGGGTTAGGATATGCTGGTGCGCCCGTCCCGCTCCAGTTAGCTGCTGCTGCCTGTGGTTGTGTGCCACCTTCTCCTGCAAGAGAGAGAGGAATGTGCCACTGAGTGCGGTGCAATGTGTTTGGGTGATGTGGCTGTTATGATTGAATAGCTGGCAGTGTGTGCTAACTGTGAGATGTGGGTGTGAGGCTTGCAGCAGTGGTAAGTGTGTGAGGGTGAGGTAGAACATATGAATGTGAGGTATGAGTCGTGATTGATAGAGATTGTTGGTGGGTGTGGTGATTTGAGCAGTGTGTGAGGCTAGTGGTGCAGTTGGTAGGATATGACATTTGAAGATGAATTCACTGACCTTGACCACTCATGTGAGGTCATTGAACTTCTTTCAGCACTGCATCCAGGTCCTCAGAGCAACACTGCTGGAATTTTCCTCTATGGCAATCTGCTCCCACTGCCTTTGCAGTGTCTGTCTGGAGGGCCTCCTGCGGATACAGGACCTCTCTCCTCCTGTCCACCTCATGCCCTAAGGCCTCCACTGCTGTGTTGGAAAACCTTGGAGCCCGCTATCTAGCATGTTGTGCCATTCCTGTTTCTTTCCCAGGTCAAACTCACTTCCAGAATGACTTCCAGCACCTGCTGTCGTCAAACTGCACCTCCCCTTTAAGAGGCGCAGGCTGGCTTTAAGAAGTGCAAGCTGGCTTTAATTGGTGCTAGCCTCGCACGAACTTGGGCTCCCTGCTGAGCGTTCAGCCACTCAGCAGCGTGTTCAGCGTTGGGCTGAACGCTACAATCATGTAAATTACCAGGCAGCACGAAGTTTGTGTGCTGCCTGTATCGAAAGGAACGGGCACGGGTTGTTTACACATCACAATCCCCGCGCCTGTTTTCGGGCCTTATCCAATTTCTAGGCCTATAAGTTTTCCTAAGAGTAAATGCATTAGTGTTGTTTATTATATTTTAAAATGTAAAATTACTGAAAACCAAGCTTTCAAGCTTTAACCAGTGTAACCAACATGCTTGTTTTAGGTTGGTGTGTGGTGGTGCTGGGTTTAGTGAAAATCTGAATTATGCGAAAGGTTGCCCAGCAGACTTTATGCATTGCAATAAATATTTAGCAGTGCTGTGGTAGCATGCACACCTGAGAGGTAAATGGGACCTTACTATAAAAAGGATATGAAAGAACACATCACTTAAGAGAACTTTGAATGAACCAGCCAGGTATCCAGTGTCAACATGGTGGAATGAACTTTTGTCTTCTTCCTCCTTTCCATTTAAATCCCCTTCTCTACTGCCTACTCCATCTTCACTTTGCTCTCTACCAGCTTCTACATAAAGTCATATTGTGCGCTTTAGCTGCAACTTAATCACTATCTAGTCGCCTGGCAGATCTTTTCAGTACTTTGAGATACAGGCCATTATGCTTCCTTTCCCTACCCCAGATAGTTCAGAGTGAAAAGATATTGCATAGTGTATTCCTGAGCCATGTAGGTTCAATCCTTGGTCTATGCTGGATGATCTCAGATGGAACAATTGGTCTCAGCATCCCTGGGTTAGGAAGAGGAAACATTGACTATCCACTAGCCTTTGTGTGTTTGTGTGCGTGGCTGTTTGGCTGAGTACAAGATCAGGCTCAGCTGTGATTCCCCCTTCAGTTACATACCCTGTTGATACTTAGAGTGTCCCACACAAGAAGACTGAAAACGTAGGCAAGATAATGAACTTAGAAGGGCCGTACCCCAGATTGAACCATGGCCTGTAGGAAAGGAGTGATAAAGAAACACAATAAGCTGGAAAAGGGAAACATGTTTGTGTTACCCACTTAAAAAATACTTATTTCCATTTCAGTGAGGTAATGGTTAATGTCGTCTAATCAGGAAAAAAATATTCTTAGTCAAAACAAGGATAGTTTTGCTAATTTAGGCCACCAATAGTTGAAACTGCTCAGGTAGTTTCAGTTTTGTGAGGCAAAGATCTTGTAACATGATTTCATTAATATGAACAGATTTCTCCCTGGAGCAGTAAAGAGACATGTGCTGCATTGTCAGATGCATATCTTAAGATTAATGCTTAATCCTGAATGAGATTTGTCAGTTTTGTAGCATGCCAAAATTTCTTCAATCACTCCGTCATATATTTGCAGCCTCTATTAAAGATGCTGTACCTGGCTCCTGTTCTTCCACAGTTGGATTCAAAGTGAAAGGGACAAAGCTACAGTGTGCAACATCAGGTTGTTCTTGTTTCAAATTGCTTGTGTACTCTCACAGCAATACTATCCCAGGATCTTTACCAAGGATGAATTTGCACACCTGAGCAGAAGCTTTGTTTCCTCCTCCATTTTCTGTCGTGCAGTAGTTGACTCATGCTATTTATGTTAGGCAAGGGTATTAAGGGTTATGGAACCAAGGCGGGTCAATGGAATTAAGATACAGATCAGCCATGATCTAATTGAATGGCAGAACAGGCTCGAGGGGCTGAATGGCCTACACCTGTTCCTGTGCTATGGTACAGTTCCATAGGTGTCAGCTCCAGTACCTTACCCAAGTGACCATTCTCAATATGTGAGCCTACATAGTAGCATCACTTATGCCCTCACCTGACATCCACACTTGTACTTCCTCGCAGGGGTCAGTGGATAGTGCTCAGGAGTAGGAACCCTAGCTGAGTTTTGCTTCCCTAACCCAAGGGCACCAAGGTGAACCAGAATGAGATCTGATAGCTCAACACAGCGTGGGAATTAAACCTGGGACTTTCCTGGTTTGTATGGCTCAGTAGCACACAAGGCAGCACATTCTGAACAGGAATTTCACCAAGGACTGCAATGAAGGGCCTGTCAGTTTCACCAGAGTAAAACCATGGTAACACCGTAATCTTTGTGAAATAGTCACACCATAATTAGGGCTAGATTTTTGACTAGTTTAGTCAAACATAGAAACATAGAAAAATAGGAGCAGGAGTAGGCCATTTGGCCCTTCGAGCCTGCTCCACCATTCAATATGATCATGGCTGATCCTCTATCTCAATACCATATTCCCGCTCTCTCCCCATACCCCTTGATGCCTTTTGTGTCTAGAAATCTATCTATCTCCTTCTTAAATATATTCAGTGACTTGGCCTCCACAGCCTTCTGTGGTAGAGAATTCCACAGGTTCACCACCCTCTGAGTGAAGAAATTTCTCCTCATCTCAGTCCTAAATGTCCTACCCCGTATCCTGAGACTGTGACCCTTCGTTCTAGGCCCCCCAGCCAGGTGAAACATCCTCCCTGCATCCAGTCTGTCTAGCCCTGTCAGAATTTTATACGTTTCAATGAGATCCCTTCTCATTCTTCTAAACTCTAGTGAATACAGGCCTAGTCGACCCAATCTCTCCTCATACGACAGTCCTGCCATCCCAAGTATATCCTTTCTTGGGTAAGGAGACCAAAACTGCACACAGTACTCCAGGTGTGGTCTCACCAAGACCCTGTATAACTGTAGTAAGACATCCTTGCTCCTGTACTCAAATCCTCTTGCAATGAAGGCCAACATACCATTTGCCTTCCTTTGCTGCACCTGCATGTTTGCTTTCAGTGACTGGTGTACAAGGACACCCAGGTCCCTTTGTACATCAACATTTCCCAATCTATCACCATTTAAATAATACTCTGCCTTTCTGTTTTTCCTACCGAAGTGGATAACTTCACATTTATCCACGTTATACTGCATCTGCCATGTATTTGCCCACTCACTCAACTTGTCTAAATCGCCTTGAAGCCTCTTTGCATCCTCCTCACAACTCACAATCCCTCCATATTTTCTAAGTGTCCTGTTATCACATCCTAAATAATACTCTAGCATTTTCCCTAATACTGATATTAGGCTAACTGGTCTGTAGTTCCCTGTTTTCTCTCTCCCTCCTTTTTTAAATAGTGGGGTTACATTTGCCACCCTCCAATCTGCAGGAACTGTTCCATAATCTATAGAATTTTGGAAGATGACAACCAATGCATCCACTATTTCCATGGCTACCTCTTTTAGAACTCTGGGATGCAGATTATCAGGCCCTGGGGATTTATCGGCTTTCAGTCCCATTAATTTCTCCAGCACTATTTTTTTACTAATCAATGCGTAGCACAGGTGTGATGGGTCAAATGGTCTCCTTCATGCCTATAATATTTCTATGATTCTATCATCTGGTAAGACATTTTATTGAGATTTCACTGAACTGAAAACTCCAGCATTTTTATGAAGGAAAACCAAATGATTAGGACTTGGACCTAATTAGGAGATTTGTGGGTCATTCGTTCCAAAGCTGGTCATTACATGCAGTTCTGCAACATGTATAACAAGAAGATAGGGTCACCATGGTTCAGTGACAGTATGCTCATTTTTGAGGCAGGAGGTGGTGGGATCAAAGCCCCACTCCAGGACTTGAGCACGTCACCTAGGCTGACCCTTTAGTGCAGTATTGAGAGAATGCTGCATTGTCAGAGGTGTTGTCTTTCAGACAGGACTTTAAGCTGAGGCCCTCTGCTCAAGTGAATGTGAAAGATCCCATGGTACTACTTAAGATGATCAGGGAATTCTCCTGGTGACATGGTTAGCATTCCCGCCTTAACCAAAAATGATAATGTTTCTCATTTGCTGTTTGAGCGCCTTTGCTGTGCACAAATCAGCTACCACATTTGCCTACATAACAACAATGAATACACTTCAAAATTATTCCATTGGCTGTGAAGTGCTTTTGATGAACTGATAATGGGAAGGTAGTGTATAAATATAAGCTCTTTCTTTCTTAGTAATGCACATTATTTTTTCCTGATGAATGCAAGAGGTTTATAACTATAAATTGTTGTATCTTTAAGTTAACTTTCTTTACCTATCGTGGTGAATGATTTGTTTTAGTGTTGCTGGATTCAACATAGGTGGGGATAAAAAGAAAAAACTGCAAATGTTGCAGACCTGAAATAAACAGAAAATACATCAGCATCCGAAAAGAGAAAAGACAGGCTACCATTTCAGGTAGAGATCAGTTATAACAAAAGATTTCTGCGAAACATTAACCTATCTTTTCGCTTTTCAGATGCTGATGGTGTCTGCTGTATATTTCCAGCATTTTCTGTTTTAAAACTCAGGCTGTGTACACAATCTTAAAAGGAACACTACAAAGTGAAGGAACGAATCTGAATTGATTAATGTACTATGCAGTACCACTTTAGTTCTTATTTACAGTCTAAACAGAGGTATCTTGCACATATCTGGATTTGAATTATTGTAACCCCACCCATTACCACAATAAAGCTAGTGGCTGAGTAACAAACAGCAACTTATTAAAGGGATCTATTTTAAATAGATAGCTAGTAGCTTCAACCAGCTGCCAGGAATGTAGATTTATACCGATGCTATAACTGATAACGAGGAATCATTTCCTTCATAAATTCAAGGATTTATATACTTTTTGAAATGGAATTTTTTTTATTTTTTCCGTGCGTTAAATTTACATATCCCCACAGTGCCGTTATGCTGTCAGCTTTAAGAGTGATGGAATCAGTGTCATACCCTTACTGTGTGAGTATTGATCAGCCTCACTCTGACGCTGCTTGCACTGGCACAGTAACCTCCCCCTGAGCAGGATGTCGATAATCTTCCTGTATCTTTTTCTCCCTTTCTGTGTTTCCGGAAATATTAGGAGGAATAAGGTAGTTTTTAGTGCCACATGCAGGTAGGGGTAGCTGTTGCCAGTGTGCAGCATTTACTAAAAATCATTGCAGCAAAGGACTTGTGAGCAGACCGACTGAATGAAGGAGACTTGTGTATCACCAAGCCTGCTAGGATGGGCCATTGCTGTTGCAAGCTGTATTACTGCTTTGGTTGTCTGGACAAGAGGGTAATTTAACTTCCGTTGTTTCTTTTTGTTCCACTGGTACAGGGTGGCGACTAAAGTCATGGTGCAGCCTGAGTTCAAATAATTTAAGGGCTGGCTTTATGATTGTCAGAGTGTTTTTATGAGGAGGAAAATCCTGTTTTATTTATAATGGCCTTGGAAGTTAACATTATTGTATTGTGAATATTGAAGATAGAGGACATACGCAAAGCTGCAGTTCAATTCACAGCTCTGTCCACGGTGATAACTTAAACTGACCATTTTCTGTCTAAAAGAACTAACAGTATAATTAGGGCCAACCCCAAAGAGGTTTTTTTGTTCACTATTTTAGCCTACATTTTAATAATGTTGCATTACCACTGCTATTTTTTGATTTGAATGGGAGGGGAAAATCACAATGTGGTAGCTTTTCATTCTTGAAGTTAGTTTTTCACTCACAGATTTCTGGCTTTCCAGTGTTAACACAAGCTTGTTTCTGTTGGTTTTAGACTTGATTTGGATATTATTGTTAAGTTTGTAGAACAGAGTTTGTAATTTACTAACCTTCTGTAACTACTGAATGTTTCACAGCTCAGAGATAATTCTGGATGTAGAGGTAACAGAAAAGGTACCTTCTGAGTTCAATAGATAATAAGAAGGCCTCAGTGAGTTACTGTGATGAAGAATAGATTGAGGTCTTTGTAGAAAATACATCAAATAAAATCTCCAGGGGAGTATGTTGGTAATTAATTGTACTTGTGAATGCTTACCTCAGAACAGCCGCTTGTCAGGAAATGCAGAATAGACTGTAATATAGGGGTAGATTTCCATCTTCATTGCCTGGGCAATAATTCGGTGGAGTGGATCGCCCGCCTGTTTTAGAACTCACCTGATTTTCATTCCATTGATTTCACCGGGCGGGCAGGGTTAAAATAGCCCTGTTATTACAATTCCCTACTTTTTGTATTCTAAATTCTTCTATTCTTATTTGCAGAATGAAAGTGCCCTTATCAAAGAGAAAGAACTCTCCATTGAGCTTGCTCATATCAGGGAGGAAGTAGGTAAGCTGAACAATGAAATGTACCACAAGTATTGCTGTCTGTCCACTAACTATGTATTTTGTCTATATAGTTCCTATAAAAGCAATTTACAGAAATATTTTTATGGGTCCGATGGCTGCTTTTGTCCCAGTAAGGCAATCCAGAGCAATAGTTCATCCTGTTGATATGGTGATGAGGTCACAACTTGGTTCGGTCATAGCCGGAGTGTCATCAAGCGGTTTTCTCACCACCCTTTTAAATTATGCATACTCTCCTTATGCATCTCATAAGGCTTAATTACACTGTTGCATGAATATCTACAGTTTTGTTCCAACTTTGCTTCATGTTAATGGATGCTTTCAGGTCTTGGCTGTTAGTACAGCCTAACTGAAGTAATTGTTTAACTGTAGTAATACATACTATCTGAATCATTGTGAGTCATTTCCAAATAAGATGCATCATTCCTTTATGTGGAGATGCCGGTGTTGGACTGGGGTGGACAAATGTGAGAAGTCGCACAACACCAGGTTATAGTCCAACAGCTTTATTTGAAATCACAAGCTTTCGGAGCGGCTGCTCCTTCGTCAACTGAAAATAACAATAAAAGTATTACTGAGGAAGAATTAAAAACTGATCATTGTAAGATCAAGATTAATTTGGGAACCAAGCAAATGTTTACACTACTATAAAAGCATGGTGAACCACTTTAATTTAGTAATTTTTTATCCATTTAGCTTTAAATATTCAGTTTAAATTTAGAAAGAGAGGACAACCTGCACTCTAAGAGAGGCCCAGCCACTAAATATAGCACCATATCATGTTTACAGCTGGGGAGGGAGGGACTGAATGGCACGGTTATAAGAACACTTCTAATTAGCTGATAATGGAACAGTATTAACGCAGATTGTAAGACAAGACCACAGTCAGGATTGCCCTATCCTCCCAGATGGTGGAAACTGTCTAGTACTATTCATTAGAAATATGATTCAGGATTGTAAGGACAAAAATATCTTCAAATAATCAGGTACTTTCCCTTGCATAATCTTGAATGTCATTTAATTTCATCTCTATATAAACACTGCAGAATGCCACCTATAGACTAATATAACACCATTATCATAAAAATGAGAAGTCGCACAACACCAGGTTATAGTCCAACAGATTTATTTAATTTTACAAGCTTTCGGAGCTGTTCGCACCTTCTTCAGGTAGGGTAGCTGTGAGAGAATCTCTCAGAATTCACAATATAAACACAGAAAAAATCTATTCAAATCTTTCCCTACATCAAAGACACACTAAGAGCACAGCCAAGACAATGAGATGTGTCCCAGGGAACACTTCAGCAGTCAGGGGCATTCAGCCTCGGATCTGCGGGTAAGCGTTCTCCAAGGCGGCCTTCGGGATACACGACAGCGCAAAATCATAGAGCAGAAACTGATAGCCAAGTTCCGCACTCATGAGGATGGCCTCAATCGCGATATCGGGTTCATGTCACGATACAGAACGTGACTTGACATCATGGCCGGTCTTTCCAGGTTTTGTTTTAAAAAGACTAACACAAATGGAGAGGATATGCAGCCAGCAGGTGTTTTGACACGTTGGACCCCCTGGGACACATCTCATTGTCTTGGCTGTGCTCTTAGTGTGTCTTTGATGTAGGGAAAGATTTGAATAGATTTTTTCTGTGTTTATATTGTGAATTCTGGGAGATTCTCTCACAGCTACCCTACCTGAAGAA
Source organism: Squalus acanthias (assembly GCA_030390025.1). Classification (NCBI taxonomy): domain Eukaryota; kingdom Metazoa; phylum Chordata; class Chondrichthyes; order Squaliformes; family Squalidae; genus Squalus; species Squalus acanthias. Next base: position 33,205,953 of record CM059431.1, on the reverse strand, counting down.
GGAGCGAACAGCTCCGAAAGCTTGTAAAATTAAATAAATCTGTTGGACTATAACCTGGTGTTGTGCGACTTCTCATTTTTGTCCACCCCAGTCCAACGCCGGCATCTCCACATCATGACCATTATCATAGTTCTAGACACTGAACAGAACTTGGGAAATAATAGCAAAAAATAGAGCATTACAAAGGAAATACATTATTATTAAAAAAAAACTTCTATAGCTTCTTTGGGGGAATTTAAAAAGAGAATCTCACCAGCACGGTCCTTAAAAAACATGGCCTGTTTCATGTGAAATTGGTACTGTCAGCTACCTGCGCTATTCATTGGCTGTGCACCTGTTAGAAAGAGTGGTAAATCAGGCATCACTCACCCCACTTAAAGACAACCAGCACCTCTTAAAGGGGAACTGCATTCTGCCTGCAGACAGCAGGGAATGCTTCTGAAGAAAGAAATGGCTGCATAACCTGCAGATCAGGCCCCAAGTTTCTCCAATACTGCTTCGGAGGCCCTGGTCCAGACAGTGGACAGGGGGAGGAAGATTCTGCTCCCCCTGGGGGGGAAAAGCACTCCAGCCAATACCGCTGCCAGTGGGAAGAGGTTGCAGAGGTTAATGCCAGGAGCTTAGCTCCCAGGACATGGCTACAATGCAAGAAAAAGTTCAATGACCTCACCAGAGTTGTCAAGGTAAGAATACAGCTTTCTTACTCTCTGCTCACACCTTCACGACCTGCAGCCTCACTACTCACAATACTCCCCTCCCTGCCTCGCTCTCCTACTATCACTGCACCACACCACTCCACCTTCTTCCCCTCCTACTCACACACTCTGATCCTCCTATTGTCACCACTATTGCAACCCTCACTTCCCCACACATCGCATCTTTTACACAACATACAAACTATCTGACCATGACAGGCACATTCTCTAAACACCTCAAAAGGACAAAATTAACACAGCCCCTTCTTTCTTGAGGAGAAGGTCGCACACAACATGAGGCAGGAGTCAGAGGAGGCTGAATCCGCCTGCTCATCCTGTCACCTGTGGAAGAACACATGCTGGTCCTCATGGGCAGGTGGGGATAGTCATGGCTGTGGCGAGAAGCATCGCTAGAGGAGACTTCATGTAATGTTTTTTCACAAGTATTCACAACTTATACTCTTTTTCCCTTAGTTCTATCTCACCCTACATCCTCTGCATGACACACTGCAGCTTCTTTCACCAGCCACTCACCTCTCTCTGCTCTTTCTTCACACTAACAGCTAACCCTTGTCAATCTCTTTCATTTCAGGTGCTGAAAATGTGGATGTTCTTATGCCATTTTAGGAAGAAGAGGCCAGTCTTCTTGAAAATGCACTGCCACTCAATCTGACCCCAGAGACTGGCACCACGTATACTTTAGAAGAGGGGGCTTTCACGTGGTGAATCACCAGCCACAAGTGTGCAGGAGCTAAGGCAGGGGTAGGAAACCACAGATGCCAGCTCGCCGGAGTGTGAGATCTCATACTAGCTCTACTGCAGTGGGACGCAGATGCTGACCTCCAAGGCCCAGGCAATCAAAGAAGGCTATGGGCATACACCAGGAAATGCTAGATGCACTGGGCAGCCTGCTCGCGAGCTTCCGCACAATGTCGCAGAGCATGGAGGCGTCCAGCTCCAACCTGTGTCGGGGCTTCACGCAGAACTTGGAAAACATGCTGTCCATCATGGAGAGAGTGATTGGCTCCATCAACACTACGGTGGCCCTAGCCATGATGGAGCCTCTGCTGACAGCTCTGATAGCCGACAATGGATGCTCAGATGGCTGCTATCTTGGCTCTGGGGGCCAGTGTAGATGGGCGTTCAGTACGTCACCTCACTCCTGCACTCTGTTCTCTCACAGAGCAGTAGGAGTGTTGAAACGCAGTTCCATGATAGTGGCCTGGCTCCATGGGATAGGCAATTGCTCTCCTCTCTGCCAATGCCCTCATTAGTGCCACACAGCCAACTGGGCCTGACTTCCCCAGCCCACACCGAGGTGCTACAGGCTGCAGCCGGGCCCTCAAGGCCCAGAGCTTCTTGAGATCGCCCAGCACAGCCATCTGAAGTGTCCTCAATGGAAGCTTGTAAAATAGGCATGGTGCAATCTAATTTCCAGGACCCTATGCTACAAAGAATTATAAATAAGTCAAACATGCTTTTGTTTTCCACTGTTGATTCGTTGAATACTTTTTCTTTAAACGATAATTGTTTATGACATTGTTAGAAGGGTTGCTGACCCTGCAACTGTGAGGGAGCTGAATGAATTTAAATAGTTGAATCTGAGGCACCCTTAGATTAATGACTGCAGCCACTGATGTTCATTCAGCTCCCTCACACTGCTGGCCTAAGTAACTTGTTTAAGATAGTTCCATTTATATTGTGATTAGCATCACCATTTTTTTTTTTTTAAAGCACAAAAATAATAAAACAATGGCCGCAATTTTATCGATCGATGCGGCTTGGGAGCAGGTCAGCTGGTTTCTGGGTTCCAGTCCTGCCCCCAACTTCATCCGGCCCACGGACGTGATTTTACATCAGTTGGCCTTGTTAAGCCTGCCCTGTGGGCATGCCGGCCAATTAAGAAGAAGCCGATCAGATGATGTCATTTGATGACGCGTCATCTGCCGGTTTTGTTAAAGGGACCATGCACAATTTTTCTTTGACAGCTCATTTCTCAGAGTTTGACAGCATTGAGGTGCTGCAAACACTGACAATGACTGTTCACAGGTGAGTTCTTGCACCCAGGCTCCCCAGTGACTCCCTCCTTAGGCTAGAACAGATGGTAGCTGCAGGTGAGGTTACAGAAGCGATCTGTCACTGGTGAGAGAGGTTCTCCCAATGAGGTGGGACTACACATACAATTCAAAACTTGTTACCTACAGAAAAGTCTAAATGCATTAAAAATGAATTTCCCAACATTTTCTTACCTCTGAAACTCACCAGTGCACCATTGGATCCTTCACACCACTTCTGCAGCTGTCATCAATGCAGAAACATTACAGCAGACTCACAACATGCCACACTTACCTGGCGTGGTGTCCGGACGTCGGGAAGCCCGAAGTAGAAGTGTAAAAATTGCAAAAGAGCCTGTTAACTGCCTGTTAACAACCTTTAACAGGCAGTTAAGTGGCTACAACCCTCTTCCCGCCACTAGGTGTCGGGTCCATGCGCAAATCGGGGACCCGACACTTGGGAAGATTGATTGGAGGCGGGTTGACAGCGGGTTTCTTGCCCGCTGTCAATCTTTGCGATTTTGCCGGATGTCCCGCCTCCAAACCCGCCCCCTGAGCGCCGGCAAAATTCCAGCCATTGTTAATGTCAGTCATGGTTCTTTGCAAGTGATTTTTAAAATGGATCCTGTTGATAAGACTCCTTCTTCTGCTTCAGTGCCTCATAATTATTCCGATTAAACGTAATATACTTCGTATCTACTCACCCAGTATGATGTACTCCTATCATAATTTTTTAATACAGGGGATATTTTAATAAAAATGAGTTAGATTCATTTTTCAGTTGCTATGGATTGTGCTGGGCAAGGCTCATTTTACAGTGATATTGCAACATCAAAATTTTATGATGTGGTTGTGATTATTACTTTATTCCGAATGATGGTTAAGAAGCATGAAACATTTAGCTGAGAATGTATCTCAAAGTCCACCATGAAATAATATAAACATACATTTTAAATTGTAATTAGGCATTTTGCTGAAAGCCATTCTGAAACTCAAAATATAATCACTGAAATACATGATTGCTCAGATTAATCAAATCATTATTTTTGGGTCTACTTCCATCAAATATGGTGACTAGCATCTTGACTTTAATTATTTATTATAACAATTTTGAATTAAACACAACCACATTTTAACCTAGAAATTATTGGGGGTAATTTTCAATTTTGGCAGAGGTGGAAAACTGACATAGCAGATCGGACGCCCATTATACGATGGAAAGGAAAACCGCACGGGGTATATAACAGGTGGTCTTTTCGATACTGCCCAGTTTTTAAATTCTCATCCTTGTTTTCAAATCCCTCCATGGCCACGCCTCTCCCTATCTCTGTAACCTCCTCCAGCCCCACAACCCTCTGGGTTCGCTGTGCCCCTCCAATTCGGGCCTCTTGCACATCCCCGATTTTCTTTGCTCCACCACTGGCAGTCATGCCTTCAGCTGCCTCGGCTTTAATCTCTGGTGTTTCCTCCCTAAAGCTCTCCGCCTCTTGACCTCTCTTTCCTCCTTTAAGTCGCTCCTTATAACCTACCTCTTTGACCAAGCTTTTGGTCACCTGTCCTAATATCTCCTCATGTGTGCTATATAAATGCAAGTTGTTGGTGTTGTTGTTTGCCACCCCCACTGAAGTTGAAATTTACCCCCATTACTTCCAATATTGATGTACAATGTGTTCAGATGAAATTTCCTGCCCACTGTATTAAAGGGAAGCTAACTCATTTAAAATAAGCCGGTCAACACCTCCCAAAAATAGCAGGCCAAGGAATGTCACACAAATGTGTTAAGCACTGGTACAGTAACATTGCATACATTAATTTCTACATTAATGTTTTGAAAAATACCAGATATTACATCAAAGGAAAACTTCAGGCTCCTAGTGCTTTTCACTTAATATGCCTCTGAACTTAACTTTGTTTTTATTGTTGAATGTGGAAAGTAAAAATACATTTCAAACTGAATGCTTTCCATTTATTATACTTGGTAACAGCTACTGACAGCTTTGGAGATGTATTTTATCATTGTGAGTCACATTACTTGTTCCTGATGGCTAAACAAAAAATATCTGTCATTTTTTTAACTTGAGAGTTTATCAAAAAAAAAGTTTTTTTTAAACCTTGTATAGATCATAGTGAATGTTGTGAGCAATTCTGGGCACCCAACCTTCAAAAGACTTTTTGATACATAGGAGCGTGTTCAGAGAAGAGAAAACAAGCTGATTCTATGATTTAGAGATTTAAGTTAAGAGGCAGAACTCAAAGTTGGCTTTGCTTAAGAAAAGAGGATTGAGAGGGGAAATGATCCAGATCTTTAAAATGCCGCGATGAATATATCACAAGATACTTACAGATAAGAAAGGCTATTTTAATACATCCATCCAGAACAACCTTACAGTCCCCCATTGCTGCATTTAATTGTTTCTTAAATGATTGAGGGCTTTCACTGTCACCACTCTACCCAGAAGCCCATTCAAGTATTGATCACCCCCCGCATGATGAAGAACCTCCTAATATCAGCCCTAAAGTTACCTTTTACTAGTTTGGACCTATTTCCCCTTGTCCGACTCCCATTGTTTAAGAACATAAGAAATAAGAGCAGGAGTAGGCCATACGGCCCCCCGAGCTTGCTCCATCATTCAATAAGATCATGGCTGATCATCGACCTCAACTCCACTTTCCCGCCCGATCCCCATATCCCTTGATTCCCCTAGAGTCCAAAAATCTATCTATCTCAGCCTTGAATATACTCAAAGACTCAGCATTCACAGAATTCCAAAGATTCACAACTCTCTGAGTGAAGAAATTCCTCCTCATCTCAGTCTTAAATGGCCTGCCCCTTATCCTGAGACTATGCCCCCTAGTTCTAGACACTCCAGCCAGGGGAAACAACCTCTCAGCATCTACCCTGTCAATTCCCTTCAGAATCTTTAACCTAAGGTAGTATTCCTGATTAACCTTTTCCATACCATTTAATACCTTGTGTACCTTTATAAGATCTCCTCTTAGACAGGCTGAAAAACTCAAGTTCTCTCCAGTCTTTCCTCATAACTCAGACCCCTGACTCTGGGGAGGGTTTAATCATTTGAAATTAACCTGCCTGGCGGGAAACTGACAGGATCAGATTGGGCGCACATTTTACACTCAGCTGGGTGGGTAAGGTTCAAATTACCCCAAAAGATCAACCTTGTGACTCTTTGCACTGCCTTCAACCCTTGTAAGTCTCTCTTTCTCGGCGACTAGACTGGCAGATATAGGTTCTGCCACCAATGGTGGGGCAAACGGAGAGAGAGATGCACAGTGGATCAGACTCAAAAGATCAAAGGGTGCTAGACGGGTTGTATGGCTGGAGAACGTTGTAGATATGGGGTGGAATGAGTCTGTGGGAAGAGTTGAAGAAGAGGATGAGGATTTTAAATGTATTCTGTTGGAGGACAGGGAGCCAGTGACGGGTGAGTGGACTGAGGGAGGGACAGAATTGGGCGACTGAGTTTTGGATAAATTGGGGTTTATGGAGGATGGGATCCCAGCAAGAAGGACGTTGGAGAAATCAAAGCTAGAGGTGGCAAAATAATGCATGGGCACTTCAGTGGAAGAGAGGCTGAGGTTGGGGTGGAGACAGGATATGATGTAAAGCATTTGGAATTTGAAGTTCAGCTCTGGGTCGAATAAGACTCCAAATCTTTTCATAGTTTGATTTAACCTAAGGGAGGGACATGGAATCAATGACAAGGGAGCAAAGTTTATAGCTGGGAACAAACATAATGGGGGAGAAATTCATTATAGCCCAGGAGTAGGCACTAACTTTGGAAAAGTTTGAGATTTAGTGCATGTCCCAGCCACAGGCACCAGCTCAGATACTGGCACTATGCGTTCTTTAGAGGCTAGTATAGTAGCAGGATCTGCACAGGGTGATGCACCGGGAACGAGTGGGCTGCAGCAAGGCCAGGGGGAAAGGGTAGCTCTGGGGCCAGCTCCCCAGAGTTAGCGCGCGAGTTATGCTGCACAGGACTCAGATGAGGACCTCGATGGGGAGGCCTTTAGAAGAAGGGTAATGGGCATGCACACGAAGATGATAGGTGCAATGGCAAGGGTGCCTGAGAGCCTCTCGGCAATGGTAAGGAGCGTGGAGGAGTCCACCTCCAACATTGCACAGAGCTCTGCGCACACCATGGAGCCCATCATTTGCAGTCTGCAAAGGATGGTGGACTCCCAGAGAGACCGTGGCGACCCAGACCTCATGTCATGTGTGATGGGCGATGTCGCAGCTTCCATTGCAGCACAGGCGGAAGTCACGCAACGTCTTAGTGCTGTAATGCAGTCTATGCTTGGTGCCATCGATTCTCAGACTGCTCTCATGCAGTCTCAGCTTGATGCCATGCAAGCTCTGACTGCTGCCATCATGTCTGGGTCGACCACCGTCCACCGGGGCTTTCATGGTGTCGCAGCAGGCCAGCAATCTGTGCTCCAGCAGATTGGTAGTGATGCTGAGGTGCTGCCCCGGGGGAGTGCTAGTGGGTCAGTGGAGCAGGAAGCTGCTGTCCTCTCTCAGGATGACAGCATTCCTGCTCCTACCACTAGCACTCCGCCATTGCCCATGTCGCTCCCTGTCATCCAGCCAACCCAGACTGCTGCCGCCCATGCTGAGGTGGTGCAGTCTACAGCCGGGCCTTCCAGGCCCAGAGCTGGTCGGGGGCGTCCTGCAAGGCCATCTGAAGTCTCCCGCACGGACACTCAGCAGCCTTCCACCCGCCGTGCTGCAGCCACTGGGCCAACACTTCGTAGGAGCACTAGAGTAGGCAAAGGCACAGTAACGAGGGGCACTAAGGGATTGCACAAAGGTGAATAGCTAATATTGTTGTTGTAAGTATGTGTTCACTGATTATTGATAAATTTATTAATTGGCTTTGGATGATTTTGTGGTGTCTCTCATTTCAGCTTAGCGCTGTGATATGGCCTGCGACAGGGATGGAATGATGGGGATGTGGTGAGCAATGAGGATCTGGGGTTTAATTTATTGGAACCCCAGTCTGATGAGGCAATCACGGACCACCCTTCCAGAAGGCCGATTGAGTGGCTGCCTCCTCCCTCACTCCTGTTCCTCCTCCTCCTCCTTCTCCTTGTCTTCCTCTTCCTCCTTGTCCTCCTCCTCTCCCTCTTCCTCCTCCTGAGGTGGTCCCGCAATCCCTGGTGGCAAGGGCTGGGCCCTCATGATGGCCAAGTTGTGGAGCATGCAGCAGACCACGACGAAATGGGACATCCGCTCAGCCGAGTATTGGAGGGCTCCTCCCGAGCGGTCAAGGCAGCAGAACCGTTGCTTGAGCACCCCGATGGTCTGCTTGATGATGTTCCTGGTGGCAGCATGGCTCTCATTATATGAATACTGGGCAGGAGTGTTGGGGTTGCGTAGGGGAGTCATGATCTAGGTGGATAGCGGATAGCCCTTGTCTCCGACCAGCCAGCCGTGAGCTTGATATGGTGGCTGGAAGAGTGCTGGCACACCAGTCTGGCACAGGATGAAGACATCGTGGCTGCTGCCAGGGTAGCGGCCATTCACATTGAGGATTCGCTGTCTGTGGTCGCACACCAACTGCACATTAAGTGAGTGGTAGCCTTTGCGGTTACGGAAGACCTCAGGATTGTTATGCGGTGCCCACAAAGCCATGTGGGTGCAATCAGTGGTGCCCTGCACAATGGGGAATCCCGCTATCCTGGCAAAGCCACATGCATATTCGTCCTGCTTCTCTCTGGTGATAGGGAATGAAATGTAGTCCCTTCTCCTACTGTAGAGAGCCCCTGTGACCTGGATGCAGCGATGGACAACGAACTGGGAGATGTTCGCTATATCTCCTGTTGCAGACTGGAAGGAACCGCTGGTGAAGAAATTGAGGGCGACGGTGACCTTGACTGCCACTGAGAGAGCCGTGGTCGACCTGATCTGAGGCTCGAGGTCTGGTTGCAGAAGGTGGCACACTTCGGTGACCACATCATTGCTGAAGCGGAGACTTCTAATGCACTGCTCCTCACTTAATTGGAGGTAGGAATAGTGCTGTCGGAATACCCTCGGAGGGTAAGGCCTCCTGTTGAGACCCCTGATGGCCCTCATCCTTCCTCTGGCCACATCTTGCAATCTTTCTCGCTCCATCCACAGTAGATCCTGGAGGGCGAGATCGACTGCCAGTACAGCCCCCATTAATGTAACCAAGTGTAGCATTTTGATATCTTGTCAGAATAAATGTCACTAATTTTGAGTAGCCACAACACTCCTGAAAGTAAAAAACCTTTAAATGTCTCCATTAAACTGTTGCATAATCTCAAACTGACAAGGAAGCAGTGAAACAGCACTAACCTGACAGCTGCGACTGATCCCTTTAAATATCGCCCGTGGAGCCGCCATCCGCCTGCTTGACGCCTCCTCTCCCTGTCGTTGTCGGGACGAGGTGCTAAGGCAGGGGGCTATAATCAACTTGGCAGATCAGGCGCGCTCACTGATGTCACGATCTGCCTGGCGCTAAAGCCCCAGGCACTAACTGTTAGCGGCACTGCTAAGGAGTGACTGGATTTGGCGTGCAGTGCTGGATTCACCTCACCCCGGCGCTACTGCACTAGCACTCCGTTAGCGCCCCCGCCAGGCACTAACGGGAGACGCTAACCAACTGAATTTCTCCCCCAATGGCTTCAGTCTTACTGATGTTAAATTGGAGTAAGTTTTAATGTTGAACAGGCAGTACAACAGCACAGAAGTGGTTTGGGATTGATGGAAGGAGTGGAGAGGTAGAACTAGGTGTCATCAACATACATATGGAAGCTGACCTCATCAGATGATATCACTGAAGGGCAGCATGTAGATGAGGAAGAGATGGGGACCAAGGATACGTGCTTCAGAATTGATGGTGCAAGGGCAGGAATAGAAACCATTGCTGGAGATGCACTGATTACATTCAGATAGGTAGGCCTGGAACCACAAAAGTGCACTGCTGTAGAGCTGGACATTCGAGGCGAGGCAATGGAGGAGAATGGTATAATCAACTGAATCAAACACTGCGAAGAGGACAAGTGGGAATAACACATGCTGATAGTCACAGATGATGTCATTCATAATTTTGGGCAGTCTTGTTACTGTGAGAAGGATGGAAGCTCGACTGAAGGGAGTGAAACAAAGGGTTTGAAATTCAACAGCCATTCCAATGTACTCCTGCCATTGCTTTTCTTTTTTCTTTTATGGTAAATCTGGTACTGTATATGAATATGAAATGTAGGGGAGTAGGTGGTGCATGGCTTAAAACACTGCCCTCTGAATTTGAATCTATCCTGGACTGATGGAATGGGATGAAAGCTTCCTCTATCAGTTGCAAGAGTCGTAAGGAAATTATTTTTAAAGAATCCCAACCAATGTTTGTAGTTTCCATAGCCTAAGGTACAAAATTACCTAGAATTCAGCAACTGGAATTAGAAATAAGTTACAGAGAAGCCCATAAGAAAATCTGCTGCGGGACATGGGAATGTCACCCTGCTGCTATGTGGGTGAAGTACATTGTTGACGCAGAGTAGAGGAAGCTGTACTCTTAACACCTGACCTATGCATATCTGTCCTCGGAGTGCATAATGCTGACAGTGGATACAAGAAGACAAGTGTTCTCTTCCCTCACCTTCTTGAGCGGAAAAAGCAATTTTCCAAAATATAAATTTCAATCATGGTAATAGCATAAAATGTAAATGTTAAAAATCAGATTTTAAAATCTTGCATATGCATAATATCAGTTTGAAGACATTACTCCGAACGAATGACATTACAGTCTGCTGGGAAAGCACCAGTCAGTGCTGCATCAGCCAGGCTGAAGTAACCTTCAGCAGGATTTCAGTCCACGAAATAGGAACACAAAACTGTCCAAACAATTTGCTTATACAAAATGAAGAAAGATGTGGCAGTTATACTACATATTAAGTCTGTATTTTTTTTGTTTGATTTTTGTTTAAAAATTAAAGTTTATCCTGAGTTTAATGAGGTTCGACAAGTTGCTTACTTCTATTCAGATCAAGAGACATAGTTACAACAGCCACATGAAATGACCTACTTTGAAACTAGTCTCCATTCAGCCATTGCAAAAGCACTCTAGAAAATTAGGCGGAAGCAAGTAGATGGTCTCCCCCACCTTCCATCTTTCTTAAATGTTCTAATACTACAGGGAACTCTGGTTGCCTGAATGTAAATTTCCATAAACTCCTGTCAAATATCAAGAACCATCTGCCATAACCAAGCTGCGTATCAGTTTGATCTGAGATGAAGATGTTGTAAGCTGTTGGCATTTTCTCAAAGAAACCATATGAAGCACTGCACATTTGATTATAGTTAATGGGGGAAAAATTCAGCTGCTTGCGCCTCCCGTTAGCGCCTTAAGAGGGCGCTAATGGGGCGTAAAGCAGCTAACGCCCGGGCGCAGCGCCGCCCACGCCTCCCGAAAAATTTAGTGGGAGGTTAGCGGCGGCGGCAGCCGGTAGCGCCCTGTGGCGCTGCGCCGCCGGCGATGACGTCATCGCCGTGCGCAGCACCCCGCTCGCGCCCCGGCCGTGATCTTCAGTCGCGCCCCCTGATTTACCGCCAGACGCTATGTCCGACGGGTTCAGGGAGGCGTACGTGCGGCCGGGGCGGCGATATTTAAAGGGGAGGTGGCAGGCGGCCATTTTTGTTGCTGGCCGCCTGCCAGCACCTGCCCCCGTTGCTGTCCCCGGCCCCCGTGAAGCCCCCCCACCGTGAAGTGCCGGCTGCGCTCCAAGAGCCCGGCACTTCTCTTGAGTGCCGGGCTCTTTTGCCGGCACTCCCGATCCCTGGGGGCCCAGCTGGGCCCCGGTTCGCGCTACGCAGGGTCCCTCCCCTTTAAGAAGGGGAGGAAGGCCTGCAATACCGCGGCGCGACGTGCCGCAGCGCATGGCGCTGCGGCACGTAGCGCCAGGATATTCACTCGCAGCACCCCAAGAGGGATGTGGGGTGCTTCCAGTGGCGCCCCGCTTCCCTCTTGGGGCGCAACCACTGAAGTTCCGGCGCGGGGCCGCTAATTTTTTCGGGGCGCTAAAAGTCGCGCCCCGGCGAGGTTAGCGCCCCAAATGGGGTGCGACTCAATTTTTACCCCAATGAGTCTAATAAGCCACAGTTAGTGAGTGAAAATCAAATTACAATGGTTTCTAATTAAAAAAAATAATCTAACCTTCAACATATGAAGCTTTGATGGAGTAATTTGCATGCAGTTGCTGGTTTGGGGTTAGCCACTGCTGTAGCATTCTCCAGAGTTACTGGAAGATTTTACTGGAAGATAAAGGACTATAACTTCAAAAAGCAGATGTCCACCCTTCACTGTAATTTATTACCCATTAGAGAAAGTTTTGGTTTTGGACTGTGTGCTCCCTCAGAACGCAACAACAACAACAACAACAACTTGTATTTATATAGCGCCTTTAACGTAGTAAAATGTCCCAAGGCGCTTCACTGGGGTATTATCAAACAAAATTTGACACTGAGCCACATAAAGAGATATTAGGGCAGATGACAAAGGTTTTAAGGAGCGTCTTAAAGGAGGAAAGAGAGGCGGAGAGGTTTAGGCAGGGAATTCCAGAGCTTAGGGCCTAGCCAACAGAAGGCACAGCCACCAATAGTTGAGTGATTTTAATCAGGGATGCTCAAGAGGGCAGAATTGAAGGAATGCAGATATTTCGGGGGGATTGTGGGGCTGGAGGAGATTACAGAGATAGGGAGGAGTGAGGCCATGGAGGGATTTGAAAACAAGGATGAGAATTTTAAAATCACAGTGTTGCTTAACCAGGAGCCAATGTAGGTCAGCGAGCACAGGGGTGATGGGCGAACAGGACTTGGTGCAAGTTAGGACATGGGCAGCAGAGTCTTGTATGACCTCAAGTTTACAGAGGATAGAACGTGGGAGGCTGGCCAGGAGTGCATTGGAATAGCCAAGTCTAGAGGTGACAAACGCTTGGATGAGGGATTCAGCAACAGTGAGCTGAGGCAAGGACGGAGTCGGGCGATGTTCTGGAGGTGGAAATAGGCAGTCTTAGTAATGGCGCGGATATGTGGTCGGAAGCTCATCTCGACGTCAGGTATGACTCCAAGGTTACGAACAGCCTGGTTCAGCCTCAGACAGTTACCAGGGAGAGGGATGGAGCTGGTTGCTAGGGAATGGAGTTTGTGCTGGGGACTGAAGACAAATGGCTTTGGTCTTCCCAATATTTAGTTGGAGGAAATTTCTACTCATCCAGTACAGGATGTCGGACAAGGAGTCTGACAATTTAGATACAGTGGAGGGGTCGAGAGAGGTGGTGGTGAGGTAGAGCTGGGTGCTGTCAGTGTACATGTGGAAACTGACGCTGTGTTTTCGGATGATGTCACCAAGGGGTAGCATGCAGATGAGAAATAGGAGGGGGCCAAGGATAGATCCTTGGGGGACACCAGAGGTAACTGTGCGGAAGAGAAGCCATAGCAAGCTGGCTATGTTTAGATAGATAAGAATGGAAGCAGCCGAGTGCAGTCCCACCCAGCTGGACGACAGTGGAGAGGTGTTGGAGGAGGATGGTGTGGTCAACCATGTCAAAGGCTGCAGACAGGTCAAGAGGTTGAGGAGGGATAGTTTACCTTTGTCACAGTCATATAGGATGTAATTTGTGACTTTGATAAGAACCGTTTCGGTACTGTGGCAGGGGCGGAAACCTAATTGGAGGGATTCAAACATGGAGTTCCGGGAAAGATGGGCACGGATTTGGGAGGCGATGACGTATTCAAGGACTTTGGAGAGGAAAGGGAGGTTGGAGATGGGGTGGTAGTTTGTAATGACGGAGGGGTTAAGGGTTTTTTTTACAGGACGGGGTTGATGACAGCAGATTTGAGGGAGAGGGGAACAGTACCCGAGGAGAGAGAACCGTTAACAATGTCAGCTAACATGGGAGCCAAGAAGGGAAGTTGGGTGGTCAGCAGTTTAGTGGGACTAGGGTCGAGGGAGCAGGAAGTGGGTCTCATGGACAAGGTGAGCTCAGAGAGGACATATGGGGAGATAGGAGAGAAACTAGAGGGAACCTTAGAGCAAGTTTGGCCCGGTGGGTTAGGGAAGGGAGGGAGGTGGCAGAGGCAGCTGATCGGATGGTCGCATTCTTAGTGACAAAGAAGTCCATGAGCACCTCGCACTTGTTGTTGAAGGTGACGGTGGAGGAGATGGGGAGAGGGGTTTAAGAAGATGGTATATCTTTGCTTTCCTGGATGATCCTGGAATAGTGAGCAGACGAGAGCAGGACCCAATAGTGCTTTATGTGGTCCAGCCAGATCTGGTGGTGAATGGCTCAACCAGTTGTTCGCCATATCCGTTCAAGTCTGCATCCCTTGGACTTAAGGGAGTGGAGATGAGGGCCATACCAGGGGCAACGGCCATCGTGAGTGAGAGTAATGGTTTTAATGGGGACTATTAAAACACAACTTCATTGGTGACAAAAAGAATTGGCAGTCATAATGCACCTGCAGTAATGAATTAACTCTTCTCAAACAGCTAATGAGTCGCTTAACTGGTATAAATGTTAAAAACGTTCATTAATGAAGTTGTGCAGTGCAGTGCACAATATTCGTAATTAATGGCTCAGTGAAAACTGCCAAAAACCTGATGTAGCAACCAGGCCCTGCACACACTGGTAACTCAGATTTTGGTAGGGAGGACAGCCCTGTTGGGAGGTTTGAAAGAAGATACTGACATAAGGACGGGCGCAAAGGGAAGATATGAATATTTCTGTAAAGCAGCAGATTATATGTATAGACATGAGAAAAGTAGCTTTGTTAAGCTATGCGCAAAAATGCTTTCTTGATCTGTATGTTTCTAGTCCAGCAAGGAAAGAAGCATTGCTAGATTCAGTTCTGGGAAATGAAGTGCGACAAATAACTGGTGAGAGTAGGAGAACAATTTGGAAATAATGCATTCAACTATGTTAGGATCAATGCAAGAATAGATAAGGACAATAAAGAGTCAAAGGTGAGGATGCTGAACTAGAAAAAGGGCAAAGTTCAGCTGGATGAGATGGAATCTGGCCAAAATTATCTGGGCAGAAAAGTTAGCAAACAGCTCAACACATTAACAGTACAAAAGAACATTTTCCAATAAGGCAAAAAGCAGATGCATCAAAGAATAGAATTCCATCAAAGAAATAAGTTAAGTGGATAAGATGAAAACTGAAACTTAAAGGAATGCACATGATTAAATGAGGGCTAACAATATTAAAGATAATCAGCACCGTAAATGTGCAGCCGTTCTTGCAGACTCATGTCGTAACTTTGGCAGGAGTCCACTGGAACGACCTGAAAGTAGGCCAGAGCCCGGATATGCCGGGTCATGCCCTGGCACACAAGTTTCCAGGATGGCCTTCTAGGGCCAGAGGCCCAACCCATCCCATGCAAGGCTATTGTCATAAGGGAGTTGGGATCAGAGCCAAAGGGCTGGATTTTCAATGACTCGTGGAGTCAGGTTTGGAGTCGGGGGGGGGGGGGGGTTAAAGTTGCAGATTCGAGGGTCCCGACCCCATCCCGCCTCCAACCCGCCTCCATGCCAGTTTCTCTGGCGGCGGGTACCCAACCTGTGCTGAAACCCGACTCCCCGAGGCGGGAAGGGATTAGTGACAATTAACTGCCTGTTAACAGGTAGTTAACAGGCAGTTTTTTGCATAATCCCTATTTTAAAAAGAAAAGTGTGGGCTTCCCGACAGGTGGCAACCACGGCAAGTTATCGGGGCGGGCCGTGGGTCTGCAGGGGTTGGAGGGGTCGATATATCCGGTGGGCAGGTGAGTGATGGGTGCATGTGTGCAGAGGTAAGTGTGTAAGGTAAGTGCTAAGTGTTGGAAAAAGTTTTACTTACCTTAACTTCCTCCTGCAGGTGTCAGCCCTTCAGTTCTCGGGAGTCAGAAATCTCACCGGCACAGAAAGCAGGAAAGCCGTGGTTCTGTCAAAAACTGCAGCCTTCTGTTTTCTGTGGTGGAATGATTTCTAACTCAGCCTGAGAGGAAGGACTGAAGTTAGAAATCATATTGTGAGTGTTTGACAGCTTCGTAGAGCTGTCAAACGCTGATATTTCATCTGTCAAAAGCTCTTGACAGATGAAATGTCAATCTGTGACGTCACCTGTTGCCGGGTGGCCCTTAATTGGCCTGCTGAGCCCACTGGACGGGCTCAACAAGGTCAATCAAGTGAAAATACAGTGGGTTGGCCACATCTCGATGGAGGCAGGTTCACAAGCCAGAATGTGTGATTCCCGACCCCAACCCGACCCCAGATTCAAAATCCAGCCCAAAGACTCCAAACATTAGTTCCTGTGTCCTGGGCCGCCTTTGGGACCCAGTGTGGGGTCAGCGTTGGTACGCTTAGTTAGACAAGATGTACTTCTTGGTCCAAAGACAGTTGTCGAGCCTGCCTTGGCGTCCAGGCTAGGATTGAGACCTGGAACCATGACGATTTGGTCATTAATTTTTTTTTGAAGCTGCCACGTAAGGGGACCATGGGGTTATTTAGAGCTTTCTTCCAGACTTTCCAGCCTGTTCAGTGGGGACACTTCTCAGATCTGTCTGTAACGCACTGAAGTCATTTAAATCATGGGACCTCCCCTTGACCACATGAACATTGGTAGTGTATTCTTTAGTAATATATCCACCATATATTCATCCTCCACAATTAGCAGATAATATAAAAGGAAATAGTAAGGGTCTTTACAAGCGTGTAAAAAGTAAAAGAATAGTTAAAAAAAAAGTGTATAACCACTCAGGGATGAAGGAGGTTGTGGAGGATGAAGATATGATACAGATATTAAATAAATATTTTGCACTGATGTTTACAAATGATGGTGAAACTGAGAATGTAGGTGTACCAGGGAAAGATATGGAACAATTGTTAGACATAACTGCAGAACTCAAGGTGGATAAATCACTGAGCTGTGATGGCAAGTGCCCTAGGGTGTTGAAAGAAGTCAGAGAGAAGCAAGCAGAGTCTCTAGTCACAATTTTTCAATCAATCTTAAATATGTAAATTGTACTGTTGGACTGTAGAGTAACCAATGCAACATCTTTGTTCAAGAAGGAGTAAAGGGTAAACTGGGTAACTATAGACCAACTGTGGACAAAATCTTCGAATCCATAATTCAAGAGAAAATTTGTGAGCATTTAGAAATGCATGGGTTAATCAAGGACCACCAGTACGGATTTGTTAAACGCAGGTAGTGTTTGAAAAGTTTAATAGAGTTTTTTGAAGAGTGACTGATTGGATAGATAAAAGAAATCCAGAAGATATAATGGGGAAAAAATTCGGTATCGACCATTTAATTAGTGCCGGTGACCACGAAATTCAGTTTTAACTCGCCAAAAGGGAGGTAGCGCTTCATTTCCTTCTTAGAGCGCTAACCCCGAATGTCGGGTCGGGCGGTGCGTTCTGCAGCGCTACGCACTGGGCCACAGTAGCGCTGCCGCATGGAAGGGCTCTTCCCCTCATTAAAGGGGAGGGCCCAAGCCCACAACTCTGCGGGGCCCTACCTGGACCACCGGGGAGCGGGGTGCCGTGCCAGCAGCCTGGCACACAAGAGGAGTGCTGGGCTGCCAGATCGCAGCACGGACCCTGCGTTCAAAAATGCAACGGGCGACAAGTAAGTCAGCCGATTTTCTTTTCCCCGCCCGCCACCTCCCCTTTACTTAGCGCCCCGCGAGCCTCCTGCCGCTCCGTTCCCGCCCCTTGAGCCGGTTACTGTCATCACCCGGCGCAGATTCAGGGGGCGCGGGCCAATTTTGCAGGTGGGGCGAAAACGGGGCCCTGCGCACAGTGATGACATCGTCATCACCTGAGCAGCGTAGCGGGGCGCTACTGGTTACCGCCGCCACTAAACTCCCGTTGAATTTAGCGGGAGTCGTTATGGTCGCTGCGCCCAGGCGAAAAGTCGTTTGCACCCCGTTAACGCCCCCCAGAGGCGCTAACGGTAGGCGCTAATGTACCCAATTTCTAGCCCAATGTATTTGGATTTTCAGAAGGCTGTTTCACAAGAGGCTTGTTAGAAAAATTCAGGCATGTGGTATAAGAGGAAATGTAGCAACGTGGATCGAAAGTTGATTGACGGTCATGAAACAAGAAGCTTGGTTAAATGGGTGTTGCTCAGATTGGGAAAAGGTTGGTAGTGATGTGCCTCAAGGTCAGTGCTGGGTTCACTTTTATTCTTGGTATATATCGATGCTTTGGACGTGTGTATAGGGAACACAATATCAATATTACCTTACAGCACAAAAGTAGGAGATTTGAAAAACAAGGACAAGTAGTGTAAAAGTCTTCAGAAAGCCATGTTAGCAAATGGGCAGACAGGTGGCAGATGCATTTTAGTACACTTGATGGAATACATTTTTGGGAGGAAAAACAAGCAATGGGAGTATACGCTTAATGGAACGATTCTCGAAAGAGAGGCTGAACTCCCTCTGAGACTCAACTGCTGCTGAGGCTGACTGCTAAACTCTCCTCGCCTTTCACACTCCACCGCTCTCTTGCAGCTCGAGATTAATCTCTCATTAGCCACCTCAAATTTATAGGGGGGAAAATTCAGTTGGTTGCGCCTCCCGTTAGCGCCTTAAGAGGGCGCTAATGGGGCGCAAAGCATCTAGCGCCCAGGCGCAGCAAAGTTTGTGCCGCTCGCGAAATTAACTAGACATTTTGCGGCGGCGCTAAACACTACTGCCACGATCTCCTGCGCCGGCAGATCGTGACGTCAGTCGAGTGCGCAACGCCCCGGTATCGCCCCTGGAGCGGATATTGAGTGGCGCCCCCTGCCTTACCGCCTGACGCTAGCAACGACAGGTTGAGGGGAGCGTTCTGCAGTCATGAAGGGAAAGGGGGAGCGCTATTTAAAGGTGACCGCTTCCTGCCTTTTATTGTTGGTGCCATTTTTGAACTACGCATTCTGAGAGAGAGAGAGAGAGAGAGACTTCTGGAGAGATTCAACGTTGTGTGAAGGAGTTTTGGGTACTGAGCAGCACTTTGCAGGTTCATTTTGATTTGCCATTCCTTGTATCGATTTAGAAGAGACTGTGGGGGCTGCACTCTGAGCTCTTTGCCTGGTACTCTCCATTGTTCTTTCCAGCAGATTTGATGGGCAGGTCTCTCCAGGCCGAGATGCAAGGCTGCAATGAGCAGGATGTAGATGGAAAGCAAGATTAACCATCCCCTTTAAGAACTGGCCCGTGCCATTGTGTGTGTGTTCCATTGCTGACTGACATTACATGAGCTTCGCCAGCGCTCTGAGGTAGCGCCTCGCTCCTCGGCCTTTGCGCCTTAAGACAGGTGTGAAGCGCCTGATTTAGCACTCCAATCACCTCCAGGGGCGATAAAAGTCAAGTTTGCAGTCGGTGGCGATAATTAGCGCCAGGCTCTAATCTTTGCGCCTGGCCGATAATTGCGCCCCAAATGGGGCGATACTGAATTTCTCCCCCATACTGTCTTTACTTACACAACGGCCCAAAGGCCACAAGAAAAAAACTACAAACAGCTAATCACACCTCATGTAATCAATTAATTAACCTATTACTGGGTTAAACCCGCTCACAAGTAAGACCCCAAATAAACAAGTTTAAAAACCCACAGTATTGAACAGTTAAATTGAAATAAAGTAAAGTAAATTAAATCAAAATATAGTAAAAATAATAGGGGTGATTTTCAACTGCTGGCCGCCTGTTTCCCACCTGCAAAATGGAAGGCCAGCAATTGAATGTAGGGGGGCCACCCAAGGCCCACCTGTTACAATTTTCAGGTGGGCCTGTAAACGGGTAAGCAGCTCGCTGTCTGAACAGGCAGGAAGCTGTTTAAATATGCAAATCAGGGTCCTGTGCCAATTGTAGAACTCCAATTGCAATTTACAGATACAAATGGAGGGAGCGTACACATGCTCTACCCATTTGTACCAGGCATTTGGTGGCCTAACATCAGTCCTTAAAGGGATCAATGCAGGCTGCTCATAAAACAGCCCAAGAAACTTTTAATTTTATCTTGGTGTGCCTCCAAAAAACTTCAGCCTGCTGCCAGCCAGTCTGAGCTGCCACAACCTCCCTCCCCCCAGGAGCACATTCCCCAAACCCGATCCAAGTCAGCCAATTTTCCACTCTCCCAGAACCGGTGAGCTGCAGAGGGTCGCTTGCTTGATGCCCGCAGCTTGCATTGGCAGGCTAATAAGGCCCGGGCCTCAAAATAGCTTGGCACAAACAGGAGAACAGACCGCCACTCTGATGACTTAGCACCCTACTTAAAGATTACCTCCAACAAGTGAAAATGTCAATACTTATGTCTCTGCTCTCCACACTCCTGGCATTTTGCACTCCACTGGCTTCTTGCGGCTCAAGTTTCAGGCATATTTCCAGCAGATTTCTGAAACAGGTAAGAGCGTTTCAATGAATTAAAATTGATGGACAGAAAATCATAGGCTGCATGCCCGAGATTTCCAGAGTTGCACTCCCTACGAGTGATACTACCCTCTGGGAGCACCAAATCACAGAATTGCCCTACTAAAGTCTGGAGGAAGAATAGGCGATTTGGCCAATTAAGCCTGCTCCACCCAGTGACCATGCACGATTATAATCATTGCCTTCCTCTCCACATAATCACCTGCTGATCCCCTACTTTCAGGAACATGAAGTTCCTTTTCATACCTCCCTGAAAATAAAAGTCAAACAGTGCTATTAACAGCTCTATAATCTTCAATTCCTTCTATGAAAACTCCTATTTGATCACCATGCCACATTTTTTCGGAAAAGTTATTTTTCGGACTGGAGGAAGGTATACAGTGGTGTTCCCCAGGGGTCGGTACTAGGACCACTGCTTTTCTTGATATATATTAATGACTTGGGTGTACAGGGCACAATTTCAAAATTTGCAGATAACACAAAACTTGGAAGTATAGTGAACAGTGAGGAGGATAGTGATAGACTTCAAGAGGACATAGACAGGCTGGTGGAATGGGCGGACACATGGCAGATGAAATTTAACGCAGAAAAATGCAAAGTGATACATTTTGGTAGAAAGAACGAGGAGAGGCAATATAAACCAAAGGGTACAATTCTAAAGGGGGTGCATGAACAGAGAGACCTGGAGGTATATGTGCACAAATCGTTGAAGGTGGCAGGGCAGGTTGAGAAAGCGGTTAAAAAGTATACGGGATCCTGGGCTTCATAAATAGAGGCATAGAGTACAAAAGCAAGGAAGTTATGATGAACCTTTAGAAAACACTGGTTTAACCTCAACTGGAGTATTGTGTCCAATTCTGGGCACTGCACTTTAGGAAGGATGTGAAGACCTCAGAGAGGGTGCAGAAAAGATTTACAAGAATGGTTCCAAGGACTTAGTTACGTGGATAGACTGGAGAAGCTGGGGTTGTTCTCCTTCGAGCAGAGAAGGTTGAGAGGAGATTTGATAGAGGTGTTCAAAATCATGAGGGGTCTAGACAGAGTAGATAGAGAGAAACTGTTCCCATTGGCGGAAGGGTTGAGAACGAGACGACACAGATTTAAGGTGATTGGCAAAAGAACCAAAGGCAACATGAGGAAAAACTTTTTTATGCATCTGGAATGCCTTAAAGGGTGGTGGAGGCAGACTCAGTCATAGCTTTCAAAAGGGAATTGGATAAGTAC
Source organism: Squalus acanthias (assembly GCA_030390025.1). NCBI lineage: Eukaryota > Metazoa > Chordata > Chondrichthyes > Squaliformes > Squalidae > Squalus > Squalus acanthias. Next base: position 33,184,546 of record CM059431.1, on the reverse strand, counting down.
CTGAAGGAAAAAAATTTGCAGGGCTGCAGGGAAAGGGCGGGAGAGTGGGACTAGTTGAAGTGCTCTTGCAGAGAGCCGGCACAATAATTCACAAACCGCAAATGAATGACTGAATTATGAAGCGGTACAGGAGGGGGGAATAAAAAGGAATGTGGTAGTGGTAGGGGATAGTGTTGTCAGGGGGATAGATACTGTTCTCTGCAGCCACGACCAGGAGTGCTGAAGACTGTGTTTCTTGCCTGCTGCCTGGGTTAAGGACATCTCCTCACAGAAAAGAACTTGGAGCATGAGGGGGAGGATCTCATCCCTAGTTCTACCTATGTCATGGTCCACGTAGGAACCAATGACATAGGTAGAAGTAGGAATGAGGTTCTGCTGAGGGAGTTTGAGGAGCCAGGGTCCAAATTAATATGCATAACCTCAAAGGTAGTAATCTCTGGATTACTACTTGAGTCATGTGCAAATTGGCATAGGGTCAAACAGATCAAAGAGTTATATGCGTGGCTCAAAGTGTGGTGTGGGAGACAGGGGTTTTGATTCATGGGGCACTGGTACCAGTACTGGGGAAAGAGGGAGCTGTTCCGTTGGGACGGACTCCACTTAAACTGGGCTGGGACCAGTGTGTTGGCAAAATTGAATAACTAGGGCTATAGATAGGGCTTTAAACTAAAAAGGTGGGGGAGGGTTCAGGTGAGGGGATATAATCTAAAGAGAAAAGTCAAGGCCATAGAGCAGTGTAGCAATTTGGGTAAAGATAAGCAGAGTGTGACAGGAAGGGACAGAGAGTTGAACGGTAATAGTGCATCAGTGAATAAGGTCAAATCAGGGAAAAATGGTTAAAAAGTTAAAATTAAAGGCGCGTTATCTGAATGCACATAGCATTCGTAACAAGATAGATGAATTAATAGCACAAATAAAATTAATGGGTTTGATCTATTAGCCATTACAGAGACGTGATTGCATGGTGACCAAGGTTGGAAACTAAATATTCCAGGGTACTTGATGTTTCGAAAAGACAGACAAAATGGAAAAGGAGTGGGGGTAGTCCTGATAATAAAGGATGACATTCTGACAGTTGTGAGGAACAATCTTGGCTTGGAAGATCAGAAGTAGTATCAATATGGGTGGAGATAAGAAATAACAAGGGGCAGAAAACAATGGTGGGAGTAGTTTATAGGCCCCCCTAACAGTAGCTATACTGCTGGACAGAGTATTAATCAAGAAATAAGAGGAGCTTGTAAATTGTAACAAAGATAATGCAATAATCATGGGGGAATTTAATCTTCATATAGACTGGACGAATCAAATTGGGAAAAGTTGTTTGGAGGACGAGTTTATGGAATGCATTCGAGACAGTTTCCTAGAACAATACATCATGGAACCAACCAGTGAACAGGCTATTTCAGATCTTGCCTTGTGTAATGAGACAGGGTTAATTAGTAATCTCATAGTAAGGGATCCTCTGGGGAAGAGTGGTCATAATATGATAAACTGTCACATTGATTTCAAGAGTGACGTACTTAAGTCCGAAACTAGAGTCTTAAACTTAAATAAAGCCAATTACATAGGTATGAAGGGCGAGTTGGCTAAGGTAGATTGGGAAGTTAGAGTAAAAGGTATGATGGTAGATAAGCAATGGTGAACATTTAAATAAATATTTAATAATTCTCAACGAATATACATTTTATTGAGAAATAAAAACTCCATAGCAAAAGTGATCCAGCCGTGGCTAACTAAAGAGGTTAAAGATATTATTAGATTAAAAGAGGCTTATAATATTGCCAAGAAGTGTAGTAAGCTGAAGACTGAGAGAGTTTTAGAACCAACAAAGAATGACCAAAAATTGATAAAGAGGGAGAAAATAGAATATGAGAGTAAACTAGCAAGAAATATAAAAACAGATTGTAAGAACTTCTGCAAGTATGTAAAAAGGAAGAGAGTAGCAAAAGTAAATGTGGGTCCCTTAGAGGCTGAGACCGGAGAAATTATAATGGGGAATAAAGAAATGACAGAGATGTTAAATAAATATTTTGTATGTCTTCACAGTAGAAGTCACAAAAAACATACCAGAAATAGTGGGGAGCCAAGGGTCTAATGAGAGTGAGGAACTTAAAGTAATTAATATTAGTAAAGAAAAAGTACTGGAGAAATTAATGGGACTAAAAGCCGACAAATCCCCTGGACATAATGGCCTACATCCTCGGGTTCTAAAAGACGTGGCTGCAGAGATAGTGGATGTATTGGTTGTGATCTTCCAAAATTCCCTAGACTCTGGAACGGTCCCAGTGGATTGGAAGGTAGCAAATGTAACACCGCTATTCAAGAAAGGAGGGAGAGATAAAACAGGGAACTACAGGCGAGTTAGCCTGACATCAGTCATCGGGAAAATGCTGGAATCCATTATTAAGGAAGTTTTATGAAAGGGAAATCATGTTTGACAAATCGGGTGGGTGGGGTTCTTGGGTTGACGTGCGCTCCTTCCGCTGTTTGCACTTGGCTTCCGCTTGCTCCCGGCAAAGAGACTTGAGGTGTTCGGCGCCTTCCCGGATGCTTCTCCACCACTTTGTGCGGTCTTGGGCCAGGGATTCCCAGGTGTCGGTGGGGATGTTGCACTTTTTCAAGGAGGCTTTGAGGGTGTCCTTGAAGCGTTTCCGCTGCCCACCTGGGGCTCTCTTGCCATGTCGGAGCTCCAGGTAGAGCGCTTGCTTTGGGAGTCTCGTATCGGGTTTGCGGACGATGTGGCCTGTCCATCAGAACTGATCGAGCGTGGTCAAAGCTTCGATGCTGGGGATGTTGGCCTGAGCGAGAACACTGACATTGGTGCGCCTATCCTGCCAATGGATTTACAGGATCTTGCGGAGGCAGCGTTGGTGGTACCTCTCCAGTGCTTTGAGGTGCCTGCTGTACATGGTCCATGTCTCTGAAGCATACAGGAGGGCGGGTATCACTACTGCTCTGTAGACCATGAGCTTGGTGCTGGGTTTGAGGTCCTGGTCTTCAAACACTCTCTTCCTCAGGCGACCGAAGGCTGCACTGGCACACTGAAGGTTGTGTTGGACTTTGTCATCGACGTCTGCCCTTATTGACAGTAGGCTCCCGAGGTATGGAAAGTGGTCCACGTTGTCCAAGGCCTCATCATGTCACGCAGTGCTACCCCAGTGGCTGCAGCATGGCTGGTGGAAGGCTGCTGACTTTCAGTGGGGGCACTGCAAATGACCTTGCTGGTTAACCTCGAGGAGCTGGTGGCTGGGAGTGTCAAATCAAGTGACAGTGCTTCTTCTTCTTCTCCTTCACTCTCCTCTCCCTCTTCTTGGTCAACCACTGGCTGGGCAGGCTGCAATTCTTGGGTGTGTGATGAGGAAGGCACAAGGGTGGAGTTGTGGTGACGGGAAAACGGGAAAGCAAGAGGTGCATGCGAGAAGGAGGATAACGTACGAGGATACCAGCATGTTTTATCCTTTCAGCCCTGCCGCTGGCCAATGGCTCAGCCATGCCCCTGCCAAGAATGGCCTGCACCGTCTCCTCCAACGTGGTGAGGTGAGGCTAGGAATGGGAGATATGCCTCATGATTGGTAGTGATTGTTGGTAGGTGAGTGATGGGGGTGGGGTCGTATATTGAGCAGTATGTGAGGCTGGTGGTGCAGTTGGTAGGAGACGGCTTTTGAAGATACATTCACTGACCTTGGCCACTGGTGTGAGGTCATGAAGCTTCTTTGGGCACTGGAGCCAGGTGGTGGGGGTGACACTGCTGGCAGCGACGGCCTCGGTGATGTGGTCCCACATCCTTCTTTCTGGAGGGCCTCCTGGCCCCTGTGGGTAGAGAACCTCTCTTGCAGTGTTGACCCCCTGCACAAAGCTGGAGTGCTGCATGCGAGACCCTGGATGCACCTTCCCTGGCTTACTGAGCCATTTGTGTTAGTGCTGAAGCAATTTTCCCATTTTTTGAGGTTAGGAAGGGAATTCAGCTTTTAGGGCTGAATAATCACATTTGGACTTTTTAATGTTAAATTTTTTTTGAAAAGCAGGAAGGGCTGAAAACTGCATTTTTTCACTGCATTTTAATTTGTATTAGTTCTGAGTGCATTGCCACTTTAATTCATAGCTCTTTTAATTGTCCACAATTCTTTGCGAGCTCCGCATCCTCGCTCCCAGAGGCTGTGCGAAGCTCGAACGCCACTTCAGGATGGGAACTTCACCTCAGAGGTCTCCACTAATGCCACCAGGAGGGCGTTGCATGGAAGGTTAGCGGTGCGCCACCAATCTCCAGCCCCACAGACGAATTTATTCTCCTTAGCGTTGCGGCCATTTTTAGCGGCCGTTAAACTGGCAACTTTCGTGACGAACACAAATTTCTAGGCCAAAGAGTCTGCAAAGGGATATAGACAGGTTAAGTGAGTAGGCAAGAAGGTGGCAAATGGGAGTATAATGTGGGGAAATGTGAGGTTATTCACTTTTGTAGGAAGAATAGAAAAACACAATATTTTTTAAATGGTGAGAAACTATTAAATGTTGGTGTTCAGAGGGATTTGGGTGTCCTTGTACACGAAACACAGAAAGTTAACATGCAGATACAGCAAGCAGTTAGGAAGGCAAATGGTACGTTGGCCTTTATTGCAAGGGGGTTGGAGTACAACAGTAAGGAAGTCTTGCTGCAATTCTACAGGCCTTTGGTGAGACCAAACCTGGAGTAGTGTGTACAGTTTTGGTCTTCGTACCTAAGGAAGGGTATACTTGACATAGAGGCGGTGCAACGAAGGTTCACTTGATTGATTCCTGGGATGAGAGGGTTGTCCTATGAGGAGAGATTGAATAGATTGGGCCTATACTCTCTGGAGTTTAGAAGAATGAGAGGTGATCTCATTGAAAAATGTATGATTCTGAGGGGGTTTGACAGGGTAGATATTAAAAGGCTGTTTCCCCTGGCTGGAGAGTCTAGAACTAGGGGGGCATAGTCTCAGGATAAAGGGTCAGCCAATTAGTACTGAGATGAGGAGACATTTCTTCGCTCAGAGGGTTGTGAACCTTTGGAATTCTCTACCCGAAAGGGCTGTGGATGCTGAGTCGTTGTGTATATTCAAGGCTGAGATAGATAGATTTTTGGACTCGAGGGAAATCAAGGGATATGGGATCGGGCGGGAAAGTAGAGTTGAGGTCGAAGATCAGCCATGATCTTATTGAATGGCGGAGCAGGCTCGAGGGGCCGTATGGCTACTCCTGCTCCTACATAGATACATAGAAGATAGGAGCAGGAGTAGGCCATCCGGCCCTTCGAGCCTGCTCCGCCATTTAATGAGATCATGGCTGATCCTCCAATTCAGTATCCCGTCCCCGCCTTCTCTCCGTAACCCTTAACCCCTTTTGCCTGTAGAAATATATCTAATTCCCTCTTAAATATATTTAATGAGCTGGCGTACACTGCCCTCTGTGGCAATGAGTTCCACAGGTTCACCACCCTCTGAGTGAAGAAATTCCCCCTCATTTCTGTCCTAAATGGTTTAGCCCTTATCCTTAAATTATGTCCTCTAGTTCTGTTCTCACCCGCCAAGGGAAACATTCCTTCTGCATCTAGTCTGTCTAGACCTGTCAGAATTTTATACACTTCTATGAGGTCCCCTCTCAATCTTCTAAACTCCAGTGTGTACATCCCTAAACTACATAGTCTCTCCTCATAGGTCAATCCCGCCATTCCTGGTATCAGCCTGGTGAATCGCCGCTGCACCTCCTCCATGGCAAGAACATCTTTCCTCAGATGAGGCGACCAAAACTGTACACAGTACTCGAGGTGTGGTCTCACCAGTGCCCTGTACAGCTGCAGCAAGGTATCCCTGTTCCTGTATTCCAACCCTTTTGCTATGAAGGCCAGCATACCGTTTGCCTTCTTGACCGCCTGTTGCACCTGCATGCTCGCCTTCAGTGACTGGTGTACAAGAACACCCAGGTCTCTCTGTACTTCCCCCTCTCCCAATTTATTGCCATTTAAATAATAATTTGCCCTCCCGTTCCTGCACCCAAGGTGGATAACTTCGCACTTGTCCACATTATAGTGCATCTGCCATTTATCCGCCCAATCACCCAGTCTGTCCAAATCGCTCTGGAGCTTCCTGGTCTCCTCCTCTGAGCCCACCCCCCCTCCTAGTTTAGTGTCGTCTGCAAATTTGGAAATGCTGCATCCGACTCCCTGATCCAGGTCATTAATGTAAATTGTGAACAGCTGGGGACCCAGGACAGATCCCTGCGGTACCCCACTTGTTACTGCCTGCCATTCAGAAAATGAGCCGTTTATTCCAACTCTCTGTTTTCTATCTGACAGCCAGTTCTCTATCCACGTCAATACTTTCCCCTTTATCCCATGAGCTTCAATTTTCCATGCTAATCTTTTATGTGGGACCTTGTCGAAGGCCTTTTGGAAGTCCAGGTACACCACATCTACTGGCTCTCCCCCATCTATTTTACCAGTTACTCACTCAAAAAATTCCAATAGATTAGTCAAGCACGATTTACCCTTTGTAAATCCATGTTGACTCTGTCCTATCCTGTCCCCATTTGCTAAGTGCTCCGCTATTTCATCCTTAATGATGGACTCCAGCATTTTGCCCACAACTGATGTAAGGCTTACAGGTCTGTAATTACCTGCTTTTTCCCTACCCCCCTTTTTGAATAGTGGGGTAACGTTAGCTACCCTCCAATCCATGGGCACTGTTCCCGAGTCTAATGAATTCTGAAAAATCATACTTAGTGCATCCGCTATCTCTAGGGCCACCTCCTTCAGTACCCTAGGATGCATGTTATCAGGCCCTGGGGATTTGTCCGCCTTCAATCCCTTTAGCTTCCTTAACACCATATCCTTAGAGATATTGATTTGCGTCAGTTCCTCCTTTGCCAATGTCCCTATTTTTCCCGATATCCCAGGGAGGTTTTTTGTGTCTTCCTTCGTAAAGACTGACCCAAAGTATGCATTTAGTTGGTCTGCCATTTCCTTATTTCCCGTTATATATTCCCCCGTATCTGACTGCAATGGACCAACTTTGGTTTTCACCAGTCTTTTCCTCTTGATATACTTATAAAAGCTTTTGGAGTTAGTTTTTATATTTTCCGCCAGCTTGCTTTCGTAAGCTATTTTGCCCCTCTTGATTAAGCCCTTTGTCCTCCTTTGCTCTATCTTAAACTGTTCCCAATCTTCCGCTCTGGCGCTTTTTTTGGCTATTATATACGCCCTATCTTTGGATTTTATGCTGTCTCTAATTTCCCCTGTTATCCACGGTTGAGTCACCTTTTTAGATTTCCTTTTATGCCAGATTGGTATAAACAATTTTTGCAATTTTGTCATTCTATCTTTAAATGCTTGCCATTGTTTATTTACCTCCAGTCCTCCCAGGAACGTTGTCCAATCAGACCTACTCAGTTCCCGTCTAATGGCATCATAATTCCCCTTGTTTAAATTCAGGACCTTAGTCTCTGAGTCAATTTCTTCGCTCTCCATTTCGAGTGAGAAATCGATCATGTTATGATCGCTCTGACCCAAGGGTCCCCGTACAACAAGATTACTAATTAGTCCCTTCTCATTGCACAGTACCCAGTCCAATATAGCCTGTTCCCGAGTTGGTTCCTCGACATATTGATCCAGATAACCATCCCTTAAACACTCAAGGAATTCCTCCTCCTCATTATTTTTACTGATTAGGCTAGTCCAATCTATATGTAAGTTAAAGTCACCTATGATGACAGCTGTGCTCTTATTGCACGCTTCTCTAATTTCCCTCGTGATGCCCTCCCCAACCTCTATTTTACTATTTGGAGGCCTATATACCACTCCTATTAATGTTTTTCGCCCCTCGCTATTTCTTAGCTCCACCCATATAGATTCTGTATTAACTGAGTTAATATCCTTCCTTTCAATTGCATTTATCCCCTCTTTTACCAGCAATGCTACCCCTCCTCCCTTTCTTTTTTGTCGATCCTTCCTAAATACTGAATACCCCTGTATGTTAAGCTCCCAGCCCTGCTCACCCTGCAACCATGTTTCCGTAATCCCAATTAGATCATAATTATTAACCTCTATTTCCACAGCTAATTCATCTACCTTGTTCCTGATGCTTCTCGCATTAAGGTATAAAACCCTCAGGCTTTTTTTATGCTCACATTTTTTATGAATTAGTTTGGCCCTTTGTTTTTTGTTCCTCACCCTTTTACCATTTATTTCTGTCTGCCTTTCACTTTCCTCTATTTCACTACATAGGTTTCTAGCCCCCTGCCATACTAGTTTAAATGCTCCCGAACTGCTTTATCAAAAATTACCCCGAGAACATCAGTTCCATCTTTGCACAGGTGTAGACCGTCCCTTTTGTATAGGTCACACCTACCACAAAACTGGTTCCAATGCCTCAAAAATTTAAAACCCTCCCTCTTACACCACTGCTCAAGCCACGTATTTAGCCTAACTATCCTGTTCTCTGTACTCTTACTAGCACGTGGCACTGGTAGTAATCCAGAGATTACTACCTTCGAGGTCCTACTTTTTAGCTTGGCTCCTAACTCCCTAAATTCTACTTGTAGGACCTCTTCCCTTTTTTTAGCTACGTCGTTGGTACCAACATGTATCACGACAACTGGCTGTTCCCCCTCCCCCTCCAGAATGTTCTGCACCCGCGCCGAGACATCCTTGACCCTTGCACCAGGGAGGCAACATACCATCCTGGAGTCTCGGTCGTGACCACAGAAACCCCTATCTATTCCCCTTACAATCGAATCCCCTATTACTATAGCCCTGCCACTCTTTTTCCCTCCCTTCTTTGCAACAGAGCCAGTCATGGTGCCATGAGCCTGGCTGCTGGTGCCTTCCCCCGATGAGTCATCCCCCCCGACAACAGCACCTAAGGCGGTGAACCTGTTGCTAAGGGAGACAACCCCAGGGGATTTCTGCACTACCTTCCTGCCCTTGCTCTGCCTTTTGGTCACCCATGTACTATCTACGCTGGCCTTAACCTGTGGTGTGACCAACTCACTAAATGTGCTATCCACAACCCTCTCAGAATCGTGGATGCTCCAAAGTGAGTCCATCCGCAGCTCAAGGGCCGTCATGCGGTCCCACATGAGCTGCAGCTGGACACACTTCCCGCACACATGGTTGTCAGGGACACAGGAAGCGTCCCTGATTTCCCACATGTTACAGGAGGAGCATGACACAGGTCCGAGCTCTACTGCCATGACTTAACCCTTATATTACTTTTTAATTTTCTAGTTTTAGTTTATTTATTGACTTTTGTTTTCCCGAAGCTTACTTAGACCAATGTATACTGTACTCCTCTTATTCCTTTTTAAACTAACCAAATCCCACTAGTTTTAGTTTTACTTTCTAGGAAGGTTTGAGGAAAGTACTTACCAGTTAGTCTTACCTCCCTGGTCTTTCGCTGACTTCCCGGTCTTGTGTCCCCTTGGTCCTACGCCGACTTCCCGCTCCTCCCGGTAACCGTCCTGCCCTGCTGAAAAGAAACTGAGACCAAAAAATTTGTGACCTCTGTTTTTAGACTGCTAAAAGACTAGTAGGTTAGAGGAGGAGGGCGGGTGGGGGTTCCTACTCTGTAGGAACTCGGGTTTAAGCCACCACCCTCCTTAAATGCCGTTCACCTGGGTGCTTCCCACCTGGTCCGCTTCCGGTCTCGTCGCTCCCGACAACAGCCTGTGAAGAAAAGCCCGCGAAAGTGAGTTCAAATACTCACAGCACCTCACAGCACCTCCGGTCTCGTCGCTCCCGACAACAGCCTGTGAAGAAAAGCCCGCGAAAGTGAGTTCAAATACTCACAGCACCTCACAGCACCTCCGGTCTCGTCGCTCCCGACAACAGCCTGTGAAGAAAAGCCCGCGAAAGTGAGTTCAAATACTCACAGCACCTCACAGCACCTCCGGTCTCGTCGCTCCCGACAACAGCCTGTGAAGAAAAGCCCGCGAAAGTGAGTTCAAATACTCACAGCACCTCACAGCACCTCCGGTCTCGTCGCTCCCGACAACAGCCTGTGAAGAAAAGCCCGCGAAAGTGAGTTCAAATACTCACAGCACCTCACAGCACCTCCGGTCTCGTCGCTCCCGACAACAGCCTAATTCTTATGTTCTTATGTTCTTTCTCCTGAGTGAATGAAACTCAGGCTGTACACCACTACTGGTGCAATAATCAATTGTTCTATGGACTGTAATCTTTTAACATAGAAAATAAAATTCTGGAAAAAATTTGAAAGGAGACTTATTTATCAGAGATTTTTGCATTCTTTCATTAATTTGGAACTTGTTCTCCTTCACATCACTGGACCATTGCGTGCTCTATCAGTGTTTAATATTTTGAAGAGCTTTTAATGTCAGATATTGTTCCATTCGAATTCAGTGCCCAAGAGACTAAACATTTAGAATCATGGCAGTTTACAGCGCAGAAGGAGGCCATTCGGCCCATCATGTCTATGCAGCTCTTTTCTTAGAGCAATCCAAAACTAATCCCACTGCCCCACTCTGTCCCAAAAGTCTTATATCTTCCTCTGATTCAAATATTTAATCAATTTTCCATTAAATGATGCAGTGCTCTCTGCCTCAACCACTCTCGGTGCTCCAACAACCCTCTGCGTAAATAAAGTCCTCCTAACCTCTGTCCTCACTCTATTAGTGATTATTTTAATTTGATGAACTACTCACCAACTCCTCAACCATAGGAAATAGTCTTTTCCTATTCACTCTTGCAAAACCCTTCATAATTTAAAATAATCTCTATTAAATATCCTCCTTAGTGCAATTATTTATGTTAAGGCCTTGTCAATATGGAGTAGAAAGGGCTCAATTGGTGAATGTCACAGCCCAGTCCAGGAGACCCGGATAGCTCCAGGTTCAATTTTAGCTGGGTCCTGAAATAAAAAGCTAGCGTTAACTAGAACATTCTAAAATTAAAATGCTTAATTAACCTGGTAACATGTTTTATACCAAGACAGACATCCAGAGGGTAAAATTCCACTTTGGCAGGGGCACAAAACGAGTGGTAGTGAATCGGCCGCCCGTTATACAACCCGCCTGATTCTCCTTTCCATTTTTCTACCCCCACTAAAGTTGAATTTTACCCCCCACCCCACCGTCCCCATTTGTTGTTCTACATATCTCATAATATTCAGCCTATTCCAATATTATTTCAGTAACCGATTGTCAGCCCTAATGTTCTACAGCCTGGCTATGTTAAAGTATATTTGGTAAATGAATAGAAACAATAGATAAAATACTGAAAAGAATGGCTGTAGTCTTTATCGATGAACTAGTTAACAGCACAGTTGAGATGTGATATTTTTGATAAACAGAAGTATTTTAAGGCAGCTGGATTTAAAAATGGTTTTAAAAATCCTACGTGGGTTGACAAAGCCCATGATGCCCCTTCAGTAAGGAACAATTTATTTTAGCTACATTGCATCACTGTGTTGTCTCCCAGATAGGTCACTGATCTATTCAGAGAATTGGTGACTAAGGTTCTATTGTGCCTGAGGAGTGATCAAGGCAAGGTCATTCACTATCTTGGGGATAGATGCTTCAGGATGATGTGTGGCCTTTTCTGGAAGTGTTAGTGCATTAGATGTTCAAAAACTTGTTAGTCCTGAAATAGTCCGTTCATAGATTTAACCCTTTAAAGTCCAAAGTATCTGCGTAATGTCTGGTAAAATCTCTGGCCCCGAAATTAGTCCAGAACGTACGCAAGCCCCACCTCTGCCCACTCCTACAGGGCCTTTGATATAAGGGGCATCCCCTGGATTTTCTCGGCCCTTGTTTGCTGCAGTGATAATTTATATTACAGAAGACAATTTGGGAATGTGTTGCTGTTTATCATACAACCTGAATGGAACAGATAATTCGTCGACATGTTGAATTACTATCCACACTTTGATCAGTTTGTGCAATAGTATAAGCACCTGGCCTATTCTCTCTGAATATTTGGAATTTAAATTCTGTCCCCTGGTGCTTCTGTATAAGGACTCTGCTGGTCTTTCCAAGTTTAAATTCAGTTTCAAACTGTTAAACCCAGGTATTGGATGTTCATACAGATTTGTTTTACATTTTGACATTAAAACTGTAATTAACTTGTTCTTACAGATGTGTGAACAAGTACACTGATCTAATGTGATGCCACATGAGCTCAAACACATTGCGTATATTAGCCTCATTCTAAAACAGATGTGGTAACTCCTTCCACTGCCGCAATATCTGCTCATTCATTATTGCCCAATTCTTATTTTTTTTCTACTGTAGATTTCTACAGCTGTATCCTACCTCTTCTTGTAGTGATTATAATGCTGGGAAGAGCAGTTCCATTGCATTGAGGCCAGAGAGCAAGCGGTTGTATCTCACAGCACAGCTTCAAGCACTACCACTATAATCAACAGGGGGGAAAGTCAGCAACAGCTGAATGAACATATTATTAGTGGAGTTCATCTCTTTTCTGTATTTAAAACAAATGATCCAAGTGAACTAGTTGGCATTTAGATCTAGCAATCAGTGGCTGTTGCGTGGCATGTTATTACTACACCTGTTTAGCATATTGCTATCGATAGCCTGTAGGAAGAAAAACCTTAAGCGATATGTTTCAACATTGTGCTGATATGCTTCTGTGATACTTTCAATTCATCACCTCAAATTGCGCTTGCAATGGACACCACAAATAACAGACCTGCAGCCATCAGTACTTCATCCTAGTTGTTGTGCGGCTCAAAATATGCACTCCAGACACAGCCTATGTTTGGGAATAATCTGAAAATTTCCTTTCACCATCGCACTTTACTGAATATCACTGATGACCTGATCATGCTCACTGATTGCTGTGTTCAGATTTTTTAATGTTTTGCAAATATACTGTGGTGGTAGTCAAAAGCTTAGAGGTGTTTCAGTACACACGTCCTGCTGTTATTTGTGGTCCCAATCTTATGACGATCTTCAGTGGTTTCATTTTAATGTAATATTTGTTTCAGCCTTTAATACAACACGATGTGAAAAGCTGCAAAAGGAGAAGGAGGAGCTGGAGAGGAGGTTTGAGATCGAGGTACATAGGCTCCACCTGCAACAACAAGGAGAGATCCAGGTCCTTGAAGAGAGGCTGAAGGCTCATTATACTGCAGAAAAAGACCGTCTCGTACAGGAACATAGGGAACACCTCAAGAAAATTCAATCTCAGCACAGGGAACAGGTCCATGTCAATAACTTATTTATAATCTATTTAACTTAAAAGGTAATGGGACTGAAAATCCACCGCCCTTCCAGTGCACTCCCACCATAAGTCTAACGGGATGCGGTTGAAGAGCCACCAATTAGGCCTGGACCTGGATATGCCGGGTACTCACCTTTTCTGACGGTTTCCACAGAGCTTTGTTAGGACCTGATATTCCGCCCGCCCCAAACAAGGACAGTGGTATAAGAAGAGGCACGACCAAGGGAGGGGACTCCAAGGCTGGGAGTATCTTTCTGCCCGACCTGCCAGTCTGCCAGAAGTGGGCCAACCTGGGGTTCCAGGACTGGGTTGTAGCCTGGACCTCAAAAGATCGGAAGATTGTCAAATTTTTTTCATTATATTTCAGCGCCAGGCCAAACCCCAAATCATTTTTCTAGGAGGACCTCAACAACCTGTTTTGCCCTCCTCTCACCACCTCACCGCCAACCCCCCGCCCCCATCCCGCACCACCAAGATAGACAGGATTCCCAGCCTTCCCTCTCTGGGAGATGTCAGTTCCCATCCAGTTTATTTAAATTAGGTGACCTGCCTCTGACCTCTCATACTTCGGCAAAGTCACAGGTGGGCACATCCTGGCATTTACACCTGGATGGATGGCCTGCGCATTTTCAGGCCCATTGTCTTTAGAGGTAATAATAAGCAACGTGGCTTACAGCACTGTGTTTTAACTGCAAGAACCTGGCTTAATCCAGCCTAGACTGATCGTGTGTTTTCCTTTTCCTGATACCTGTTAAGTATTCTAGGTATAATTACTTTGGATTGCCTGAATGAGGGTCCAAGCTTGTGTCATAGCTCGAGGCTCATGTCATACTTTGACACTAATTGGCTAGCCTCATTGAGGACAGCTACTGAAAGAACATCAAACTGGTGCAGTAAAAGCTGTTCTTTTGAGGGTGGTGTTAAAGCATAGTGTTGGGGAGAGTAGAAGGAGATGGTGCACAATATGGAACAACATGTTACCAGGTTTATTTCTTGTCTGAAGAAAGCATAATAGCTCCAAGACATGAATGAATTCTGAAGATATTCGTCACAAGTGAAATAAATTAGGTAATTCACTATTTTTTTGTGTGTACTCAATTTATACAAAAAGGTGATTTTGCTAAAATAAATAAATTTATTTATATTTTTAATACTTTCTAATATAAAGTCACAACCGGCTGCCATCTTGAAACCTCCATGCTAAAGATGGAGTATAAATTCATGAAGCTCTTTTAGCCCCAAATATTACTACTTTTCCTTCTCTGTTATAGTGCCAAGCAATGTTCCATCTAATTTTTTTTGGGTGCGCGGCCCCTTTAACTGGCTGTGCGGCCCATTCAAATTCCCATGCATCCGTGGCTTTTCCATTTTAAAGCCGGTAAGCGGCCTGTGCAGGACCTCCAGACCGTCGCGCGGCTTAACGGGAACATTGGTGTCAAGATAGTATCTGAATACTCTTCTAAAAAATGCATTTGAAATTTATGAAAAAATAGAACATTTATATGGTTTTGAATGTGTCTTTGTCTATAAGAAAGCCTAATTGTGTAACAACATTCTTTTTCTTGTTCTTATCAAGATGAGAGATATTAGCACTTCCCTGACATACACAATGTCTGTAGAAAATGTTCCCAAGCCAGTTATAGCACAGGTTAGATGTAGAGTAAATCTCCCTATCTTCTGCCCCAACAATGTGCTTGGCCTTAGCCTCAGATACATAAGCTCATTGCATCACTATAACATTTCAATTTCTCACATCATTTTTGTGTTCTCCCTGACTAACATTGCCACCTAGTGCCATTTAGTCTTGTGCAATGGCTTGTCACCATTTTTAAACAGCCAGAGAAGAAACAAGACTTTTGTCTCATCAGTCTGGGCTGTATTGAAGCCCAGGTGCTAAATTTAAAGTGACAGTCTGCTAACCTACTATATCACATAGTCCCACCAATACATTTTTCAATATTTCTTTGTTTCTAGCCTATCAAAACCATCATTTGTGATAGTCGCAATCATAATATTTTTGTCACAATTGGTGTATCATTAAATTATCACATTGGGACATCTCCAATTATACATTTGCAGCTTTAGATGCTTAGCACATTATACAGGAAATTTTGGCACTTTAATGTTTGAATATGAACTGTTAGTATATCTATATTACAAATTAGCTTTAAAAAATGTTTATAGAGGAAAGATTGTAAATGTAGGAGGAACTGGTTGTTGAGAAAAAGCAATTGAGATCGTCACAAATTGTGACTTCAGAGGGGAATTGTTCTACAGCTGTTTTATTCTTGTGTTTTATCAGATGGAAGATATGTCAGCTATCCATACCAGTACAATCTCAGAAATGGAGAACAATTACACTGTCACAATAACTATTCTTCAAGATGAGCATGAAAAGAAACTTGAAGGTACTACGTAGGATTAATATAAAGAAAATTGCTGTGTGACACATTGCTGAAAGCACTGACGGAAGATAACAGTTTACAAGAGTACAGGGAAAAACTCTGAGAACTTTACAGTATGCGGTTGTTGAAGGGAGCATTAATGAGACCAGTTTGTAAAGAAGTCCAGCATTCTGCAAAAATATTTTGCTCATCACTGTTACCCTTATATTTTTCCTGATCTTTTTATGGTGCACTCCTTGATAAAGTGCTGTATAGTCAGTTTGATTTTGTTTTTATAACAGGTTTGTTGGGTGATTCTGTGGATGTCTGAAATACTTGTACTTATTGCTTGTTTATCTTCAAACTCAATAAAGTATATACGTTTTCCTTCCAAATTTTCTCCTCCAAAAATTTGACAGGTGCCTAAAACCCTCTGGTACCTTATTCCTAGCAGTCATTCTTCTGCAGACTATTTGGCTGCACCTGCTGCTATCTAGGGTGTTTTTCCCCCCTCTTTTGCTCAAGGGGATTGAGGATAATCGTAGGAGCCCACCAACTGGCTGAGATCAGCAAGCTCAGTACAGACCCAGAATCAAACCAAAGATCTTCTGGTCCGACACCAGATGGTGCCATTACCCCCTATGCCAATGAGGAGAAATGAAAAATTGTTAAAAGAGAGTTATTGAGCAGCACTGTTAAGTATATATTGGAGTATTAATGATTTATGTTGGCGAAACATTAATGATTAGTCATTCTAGGGTAGGTAATGGATAATCCACCAATAACTTGACCATTGGGAAATACCAGTTGGATGTGCTTGTGTCAGCGTCGGTCATAAAGGGGTGTTGTTTTCATTTATTAAGGAGTGATTTTCATACATAGCGCAGATTATGCAGACAGAGGGCAGAGGGAGTGCACCACCTGCCTGATGGCACCAGCGAGAGGCCTGAACCAGTTTAAAAATTGGGCCTCATCTTAATTTGATCGACCAGTGCTCAGTGTTCATTGCCGGGCAACTTGCCAATTGGTGATGGGGGTGGGGGCCAGTAGGAAATCTGGTGCCTGCTCCGCAGAGCCAAACCAGAAGTACATGTTTTTTTGGGGGGTGGGGGGTCGGAGTCAATCCCATTCATTCTCCTCCTGGCCCCACGAGAACCAGTGCCACAGGTCTTTTTGGAGCGGCCTGCATCGGTTCCTTTAAGGTCTGCGGGTTCGGCCGCTCAACACTCAGTTCCACTGGGCGGATTACACAAACCACACGCTCCGCCCAGTGGAACACCAAAATTGCATCTGGGTCCTACATAAAGCGTAGGAACCTGATTCAAACACTTTTAAAAGGCTCCCTCTTGTTTTGGGCTGGAGCGCTGGCCGCCTATTTCGTGGCCCGCTTGAAAATCAAGTTGGGTGGGCCTCTGGTGGCCAGTACGTGGTAGGTTTTTTAAAAATAAATTAATCTCTACCACCCCCTTTTTCAGCATGAACAGGATAGTAGGCAGACAGAAATCATTCCCTTAATGTGCAGTACATTTTCTCCATTTTAATAGAATTTTCCAGCACTCTATTAAAGTTTTTGACATTTGAAATGTGATCTCCCATGGAAACTGGCTCTCACTGGTAGTGCTGGGAAATGGTATCACTGCCACTTGTAGTAACTTAATTTAGTGACAAATTATGAATTTTCCTTTGTTTCCCAAGTCTTAGCAGTAAGGAACTATTTTTGGACAAAAGTACATTAACCCTCAAAAAGGCAGTGATGCATTGGAGAAGGTTCAGAAAATGGCAGGAAAGATGATTCTGGAACTTAAAACTTAAAAGTTATGAGGAAGTTTCACCAACCCGATTTGTTCTCATTGGAGAACAGAAGATTGAGAAGAATCATGACTTTCAACTGCTGAAAGATATATAAATGTTAATAGGCCAGTTAACTTGATCTTAAGCTAGATTTCATGTGCAGTTCGGCTCTCATCCCTGCTTTAAGGGGATTTGACCTTTTCAAAAGCATTTATTCAGTGAAATTTCACTTGTAGCATTTTTCTTTCAGAATTAAAAGCCATCCACGAAATTGAGAGGATGACATTAGAAGAAGATTTTGAAAAACTAAGACTTTCTCTTCAGGTTAGTACCATATATGGCACTATGGCTTACGGTGCTATTAATTAGGAGCTGTCTTTCCGAAAAAGTGTTTTTGCAAATCTTTTCTCCTATGTTTACAAACACACAACTCTATGATGGAAATCATGTCATTTTGTCATTTGTGTGTGATACTGTGACAAATATGACTCATGGATCTTTTCCTTCCTGAAACATTTTTTCCCTGAAGACAGGGACCCTTTGAAAGCATGAGATGTGCAGGGCATATGATAGCGCTCCATTGTCCTTTATTGCAGATTTGTAGAATGCAGGCTTGTGCCCAGGATTCCCCGCACAGTGATTTCCTTATCTTAGCACTGCCATCTACAGTGGTGTGGTGGGGAGAACAACATTTAGAGGGCGAGTCATCCCGGGTCATACTCATACACCAGCTAGTGCTTGGTTCAAGAATGGCATTGTTGAAGGTGCTAGAGCGAGTTACTTGCTCACAACCTCAACCAGAGTATAATACTCAGCTGAGGAAAAACTGTAAGAAGGAAATGGAATAAATGGAAGAATTAGTTACCTTTCATCATGATGAGAATGGGAAAATCGTGTTTCAGCCTGCACATAGTCACACATCTGAATTTTGCAACTTTACTTTCTCCCTCTAATGTGAATAGGCTCTTGGCACATGAAAAACATACCCAAAAGGGAAGAGCAAAATCTAGCAAGGCAGCCACTCTACAGCTCACCAGTAAAGGGGAAATTGTGGTGATAAACCTCTCTACCTCTCTCTCTTCATTTAAGACGCTCCTTAAAACCTACCAACCTCTCCTAATATCTCCTTATATGGCTCGGTCTCAAATTTTGTTTGATAACGCTCCTGTGAAACGCCTTGGAACGTTTTACTATGTTAAAGGCGCTATATAAATGCAAGTTATTGTTGGTAGTAGTGACAGAAAAGCTGAGTAATTCTTAAAAATGAGGCAAAGGAGAAATGTGGACAAAACTGCGTCTTCTGATGTTGAAGAGTTGGACTTCCTGTGGAGGTTCGGGCAAAGGGGGGCGGCCCTAAGAGGGGCTGAATGCTACTCTCTAGTAAAAAACTCAGATGCAATCTGCGTGGAAGGAGTTCTCCAACCAAGTTAATGCAGTCATCCAGGTATCTCATACATGGCCCTAAATGAGAAAGAGATTTGCTGGTATCAAGAGGAAGGTGAAGACAAAGTATTCACTTTTGCACACATTTCTTGAAACATTTCCATTTTCCACATTGTGTGGTTCACAGAAGGAAAGAAGAACTTAGCTTCAGGATCCTCTTTGGCTGGGCCACCAGCTGATAATGATCAGAGCCTGCTTCGGCATACACTCCAGCCAGTTCAGTCCAGAAATGGCAATCGGAATCATATTGACATCATAGGGCCCCGATTGCCATTTTAAAACAAAGTAGTTTCCACAATTTATCAGATCAAATTTGCAGAGATAACATTTTGCTTTTTGTTTCTGCATTCAAGGATCAAGTTGACACGTTAACGTTTCAGAATCGTTCACTGAAGGATAAAGCAAAACGATTTGAAGAGGCCTTAAGAAGAAGTACAGACGAGCAAGTTGAGGTATACAATGCCTGAAATGTATGTTTGTCATAACTAAGAAATGGATGAAAGGATTCTTTGTTTTAATATTCCATTTTTCCCTCCATTTCACACACCAATTGTAACCATAAGAGCAGATGTGTAACTTACTGTCTAGTATCCACAATTGTGCTAATTTTATCTCCCTTCTTGCGGGCTAACACCTGGACCTAGAAATTTTATTGCACAGCGCTCATTTTTTGGGCAAAAAACAGGCGCTGCAAGGCCCAATGTGGTGTGCACTCTGTTCACCGCACGCCATATTGGTTAGGGTGTCCTATAGTTATCTTGTGCGCCTGCCTGAAACTGGCATTAGGCCCATTGATTATGCAAATGGTTCAGGCCCTGTTGTGAAATTAGATTGCTCAGGTGCACAGCAGCCAAACTAGCGGTCCTTAAAGGAACCGCTGGAGGCTGCCACCAAAAAGGTATTTTTTTACTACCTGAATGTGGAGCCAGGAGAAGCACTCCTGCTCCTCATTAAAACTGCGGGCCACTTTTGACCCATGCTCGCACTGCTCCCGATTGCCTCTCGGACTCACCTTAGGCCCTTGGTTAATGCCCCCCGCGACCGGAGAGCTGCCTGTGGGACCGCGATTGACGCATTGCAGTTCACCAGTAGCGTATAAATGAGGCCAGTGGCCCAATTTGCTGTAGTCCTACAGCGTGTGTTGCCACCAAATTGCGCCCCACTTTGGGCGCGATCCAATTTCTAGGCCCTGGAATCCACACATTACTTCACCGCAGTGGGACTCAGCAGATTGGAAGGCTGAAGCTGTATCCCACTACTAAGTGATACAGCACGTTCAAACAAATTGCACCAACGCATCCCTCCCAACTGGGTGGGGTTCGTATCTAATATGCATAAATAAGGCTGTCAGTTCCGATGGACAGGAATTGTCCTACTGGCATAAGCATGCGAGCAAGAACTAGAACATTATTTCTTCATGAAGTCATTGGTTCCACTCTCTGACATTTCCTGGTCTGCGTTTTCCACCAGTTTAAACAAATCTTGCACAAAATGTGCAAGAGCTTCATTGCAATGGCAAAATGCTTGTTAGTGGGTATTACTACACAGCTGTCCATATTCTGAAGGGCCGATTTTCCCAGCCCCGAGGAGGCGGGTTTGGAGGCGGGACAGTTGGCAAAATGGCAAAAACTGAGGGCGGGTTCGGAACCCACCTCCAACCCATCTCCGCGCAATTTTGCCGGAGGCGGGTTTGATGGGTGCGATTCAGTCCCGCCTCCATCAGTCGGGAGAGGTAGTTAAGACCCTTAAATAGTAGTTAAGGGCCTCTATAATCCTATTTTGACAGGCCTTTGTTATTTTACCACATTTTCAGCGTGTTGCACGACCCTCCTAAACCACGCCAGCTAATCCTGGTGGGTTGACAAGTGGGTGACCTCCTCACAGCTGCAGCTCCACCATTAAAACAGAGCTTTCATCAGGGAGCAGTTGCAGGTGGCAGAACTTTTGTTCCAAAAGTATTTCAGCTCTTTTAGCAGGCCTACTGAAGTCGGAGGTGCTGCAGTTTCTATCTCTCAACTGTGGGACCTCCTTGGAAGACCCTCTCCCCGCTTGGACTGAGCGCTTCCCCAACAGAGGTATCTGCCAGCAGCATGGGAACCATTTATTTCCTTTCACCATGGACCTCAGATTCGGATGAGGAGCAGCCACGGCAGCAGCAGAACCAGGCAGCTCAGCAGCAACAGCAGCAGAACCTCCTGCTCACCCACCTGATGCTGCACAGGGAAGAAGGCACCAGCGCATGGAAGCACGTCATGCAAGGAATTCACTCATCCTGGCCAGATTTGCATAGGTTGCCAATTGTGGCACATGTGCTTGGCTCCTTCTTAACACATGATAGTCAATGGACATGACTCTCTGGTCTCCTTTCACTCTGACTACCAACCTGACCACGCAAGTGTCGCGGAGCCCGCAATGTGGAGCTGCCTAAGCCGAAATAACAGATGTCATCACGATAACAGTTTGCCATCACCTAATTTTAATACATTCCCACAGGGATGGCATTTCATCAATAAACAGAATCAATCACCCAATCTGCACACAGATCTGGAGGTTATATCCCTTGCCAGCTGGACCCACACAGCCTTGGTTCTTTGGGGGGCCTCTTCCTCCCAGATGAGGGGAAGAGCACCTCCCTGCTAGCTCTCGCTCCCTCAACCAGCATACCCAGCGCCTCATCCGAGAACCTCGGGGAGGCCCTTGCCTTGGAGCTGGCCATTCTTCAAGGAGATAATAGCTTGGAGGTGGTGCAGCATCAACCAAAAACCAGTGGAATGAGCCAAGGCAGCAAGCAGCCCTTAAATGAAGCTGGATAAGTGATGTCAGCAGAGGCGTGTTTCAGTCCCAAAACACTAATAGGCCCAGAGGAACCCACACCTCTGAAATCAACTGGCCAATTAGGGGAAAATCGCAAATTTTTCCCACCACTCAGTGGAGGTGGGTTTGGAACCCACCCAAACCGAAACCCACCTCCATTGGGAAAATCGCCCCCTAGGTTTCAGGCAGAAGTCCCACCCAGTATTAAGTCTGCCCATTCAAAGCTGATGTTAAATGTCAGCAGTAACATTCCCTATATAGGGAAAGGAACTGTTATGAAGGGATAATTACTAGTCCTAGCCCCTTTAGGGCTACCCCAATCAGGCATATTCCCCAGACGTTCACTTTCAACTAAAGTTTGAGGTAGCCGAATCCTAAAGACGCTTAATTGGGTCTAAAGGTCTGGACCATCTCTCCCTAAAGGAAAGGAACAACCTGAAGATGTCACCGTCCTCCAGATAGCACTTTTAATAAGTTTAGCTAGACTGTAACGTTCCGGATATTATGAGGGTCCGGAAAACTCCCCCACAATTCTGCAACTCCTCACCAAAGAGCGTACAGAGATTGAGTTTGCGAGTTTGATATAGAAGTATTATGTGAGACAATTCTAAAAATATATAGATTTATTAAAGAACCGACATGTAATTACAATAGGTGTTTCAATCGCAACATTAACAGTTCCAAAAGAGAATGCTTTTACAATCTTATTATCTGAGATCCTTATTCTCAAATCTTAACTTCGCTACAGTTTTACAGTTCTTAGTCTTATTCAGAATATCCACCAAAATCAAATACAGTACCTTGATCCCCGAGATACAAAGAGTTATAGACTTACAGAGCCGCCTCTGAAGCCTGAGAATCGCTTTTCCCCTTTACAGCGAGACTATCATCCCGTTTGAAAGTTCAATATTTATACCCTTTTTCAGTGGTATTTCCTTTGAAGTTTTCTGCTGATGTAAGCTAATTATCTCTAGTCATTTTTCTGCTGACCCCTGCTATTATTACAGTCACCTCAGCTGGTAGCAATGCAGAATTATGTCTCAGGTGTCCCAAGCCCACCATAAAAAACGGTGCAACAGCAGGTGCATCTATTTGATGCCATTTTTACCAAGGTCTTCTGTTTGTGTCTTTTTACGAAGTATAAATTAAAACACCTCAACCAGGTGATCTATGCAATTCTTAGTCACCTCAGCTGGTTGTAACACAGAATCGTGTCTCTCCTCCCCTCTAGGTATTCTAAGTTCAACACAAAAACAGTTTGATGGCAGGTGTTTCTTTTACTTGATGTCATTTTTACGAAGGCATATGTTTCTTAATTTTATGTGTCTGTTTACGAAGTGTAACTTAGAACACCTTAACAGGGTGTACCATTGTCTGCTCCCAAAGATTCAGACCGTCGGGAGCCTTTAACCTTCTGTCTCAATAAGGTTATTGATTCAGTGTCAACAACTTATCTTATCTCAATAGCCTGAATGCTGTTAACAATACAGCTTTTCATAGCCAGGTTTCTAGATTTCCAGACCTAGTTTGTCATGTTTTAATAAGGCCAGAATTCTTTCATAGAATGGTGTATTTTTCTGAATATGGCTTATTCCTTCACAGTTAAAGATACAAGGCCATTTTTTTCATTGGCAATATTTTATTAAGTATGTAATTGATTTAAATGCACCTTTACCACAGGTTTCATTGCTCGAAGATGAGGAGGATAAAACAAGGTATGCTGTGAAGATCAGTTAGCACCAGAGTCATTATGCTACCAACCAGATATACAAGTCCTGCCACATGGACTTGCCAGTCATCAAGGGATTGACCTCCACAAGTTGCACAGCTGTGCTGTAAGGCCAGCTGCACACAATCTCGGGACACCATAAGAACATAACATAAGAACATAAGAAATAGGAGCAGGAGTAGGCCATTTGGCCCTTCAAGCCTGCTCCGCCATTCAATAAGATCATGGCTGATCTTCGACCTCAACTCCACTTTCCTGCACTATCCCCAAATACCTTGATTCCCTTAATATTCAAAAATCTATCGATCTCTATCTTGAATATACTCAACGACTGAGCCTCCACAGCCCTCTGGGGTAGAGAATTCCAAAGAATTCCACTGCCAGTAGCATTCAAAGTCACTTCCTCCCTCCGCTGTTCTACCTCCACCTCCTCCCAGGCTAACACAGATCACCTGCAGTAATCAGGAAATTTCCTTTTCAAATATGTATCAAATAACTGAAGCATTTTTTCTTCAAGGTCAACCCTTGCAGCTCTTTTCCCACTGAATAGCAAGAGCAGCATGACACAGCTGCCAAATTTCATCACATTATGGTACGGGTATGCTTGGCTTATTTGGTAGCACTCTCACTTCTAAGTCAGAAGGTTGTGGGTTCCATCTCCAGTCCAAGACTTGAGCATATAACCTCGGCTTACACTTCAGTACAGTACCGAGAGATTGCTACATTGTAGGAGGTGCTGTTTTTTGGATGAGATGTTAAATTGAAACCCATCTGCATGTCCAGTGACTTAGATGGATGTTAAAGATCCCATGGCATCATTTGAAGAGCAGGGAGTTCTCCTTGTGTCTGTCCTCAAGCAACATCACTAACAATGATTAATACCTCGTTCACCGCATTGCTATTTGTGGGATTTTGCTATTTGTGGGATTTTGCAATATGCAAACAAAAAATATCTGTCTGATTTGCCGACAAAACAGCAACTAATACATTGGGCTCGATTTTGCCAAGCACGAGGAGGCGGGTTTGGAGGCGTGTGAGGTGGTAAAATCGCAAAAAATGGTGGGCGGGCCCGATCCCACCTCCGAGCAATTTTCTCACATGCGTGTTTTCTGACCCCGTTTCCATCCCGTCTCCAAGAGGTGGGATAGGCCCTTAAGGCCCTTAACAACCACTTAATTGCCTCTATTATCCCATTTTGAGAGGCCTTTCCGATTTTTAGACATTTCCCCCATCCTACACGCCTCCTCTGGAACACGCCAGGTAATCCTGGCGGCCTCACAATTGAATTGCTTACTAACAGCTGCAGCTCCACCATTACAAAGGAGTTTTCACCGATGATCATTTGCAGGTGGCAGAGCTTTGTTGTCTCAGGTCTGGGTGAACTTTTAGCAGGCCTACTCATTGTTGTGGAAGTTTGGAGCCTGACGCCCATCTCCAGTGTGACCTCCTGGGAAACCCCTCTCCTCACCTTGACTGAGCGCTTCCTCAACTGAGGTATATACCAGAAGCATGGGGACCATTTAATTCCTTTCCTCCTGGACATCAGATTCGGACGAAGACCAGTCGCAGCAGCAGCAGAACCATGAACAACAGCAGCACCAACAGCAGGAGCATCAACAGGAGCGCCAAGCTGCTAGTCACCCACCTGAAGCTGCACAGGCCAAAAGGCGCCAGCGTGCGACAGCATTGCTGCCCGGGATGCAAGGGACGCACTCATCTTGGCCAGATTTGGTGAGCCTGCACAATCAAACACTTTTGTCTCGCACCTTCTGACCAGAGCATCGACAATGGACAAGAACCTGCGGATTCCTATCACTCTGACCACCATACTGACAATTGCAAGGCGCCCTAAGCCCTCAATGTGAAAGTCCCATTTGCGAAATGACACAGGCCACAACATCAACAGTTTGCCATCAAATCTGTTTATAATACAATGACAATGATGGCTGGTCCAAATACAATGTATATAATACATTTAAAGTGAGGAGTTGCTCCAATAATTTTCTCTATTTTTATGACATATTAATTTTTATTATCTTTTACAGATCGCCATGGCACCATACCAGCACCTCGAGGAAGATATGAACAGTTTAAAACATGTTCTTGAAATGAAAAATCAACAAATCCATCACCAAGAAAAGAAAATTATGGAACTGGAAAAACTGGTTAGAAAAAAACTGGGATTCTATTCATGAAACTTCTGTGGATCAGAATCAGATTTTTCAGTTTGCTAAATCTGCGAAGTTTTGATGGAAGTGTCATATTGCAGCAACAATACTACGTTTTGTTCTAGTATAGCATCCTATTGCTCAGATTTTGCTGAATTCTGACATCATGCTTTAAAATGGAAGCATTCTGTTGAAATTGTACTGAATCTGCAAAATTAGTGCCTGCTGTGACTTTAAATTAGATTAGATTAAAAAGTAAAGTCCTTTCAGCTTTAATTTTCTTTTCACAAGAAGCACCCCGGATGGTTTTGAGGTAAAGTTATTGGGTAAATTTTTGTCTTCAATGCTCCTGGCACATTTTCGGACATGTGCCCCACCCCACAATTTTCTGCCCATAATGGATGGGAAATCATCTGGGAGAGCACCCGAATTTTTTAAATGCGCTTCTGGCATGTAATGCTCCATGCCCAGAGTACTGCAGATAAAAACTTAGCCCATCATCTCTAAGCTAAACAGACCTAGAAGGCCCAGGTTCAATCCATATTCTGTACCTTGGGTTAGGGAAGGGCAAATTGTATTGATTATTATTCATTGATCCCTGCTGGAAGTGTATGTGTGCAGACGTAGGGCAATGACAGGATCGGGCTCAGATGTGGTGTTCTTCTGAGTCAAACGGCTTGCCGCCACTCGAGGGTAATTCACCCAGCATGAAACTGATGGGATCGGACCAGCTGCCCGTATTCACCCACCCAATTTTACTTTCCATTGGCGGGTGTAGAACGGGCGGGCGATCCAATTGCATCAGTTTCACACCAGGCGTGTTGGCTTAAAATCCCCCCTCCCCCCCAGTGTCAGCCCACTACAACATAAGAGCGTAAAAATTCTGCCCCTTGGTGGGAGAAGAATTCTTGGGGTGGAACCTAGATCCGTCGGTTTTCCACCCCATTTACATTGTGCATGAAATTTTGAGCCAGGAGGTGCAGACACTTCTTCTGCCCATCCCAGTTATGGTGAAACAGCAAAATGGGAGCATAGTGTAGCATTCTCAGTCTACCCCAGGAATCCTACGAGGTGATCCTGATAGGCCAAGTGGGACCAACATCTGCTCATGTAAGGTGGATTGAGACCATGGAGGAATTTGAAAATGAGAGTAAGAGCTTAAAATTCAATAAAGCGGAGGAGCAAGTGAAGCTTGGCAAGAATAGAGATAGTGGCCTAGAAATTCAATGGTGCCATGTCCATATTGTGCCTAAGTCTCCAGTATGGCGGGCAGGAAGCGAACGCTCATTACGAGCCAGAAGTGTGCCACATGCCATATTGATATAGGCAAAAGAAATATGCGTCCAGGGCCAGAAAGGTTAACTCTGGCTCTCCCTCCACAGATGCTGCCTGACCTGCTGAGTGTTTCTAACATTTTCCATTTTTATTTCAGATTTCTAGCATCTGCAGTATTTTGATTTTGTTTTAATGATACACTTAGAAATTTGTGTTAGGGGGAGAGGGAATCAGCATGGATTAATGAGAGAGAGGTCTTGTTTACCAAGTTTACTGTTAAATTCCTCAAGCAAATGACTGACCTTGCTGACAGTGTAAATTCTATGAAATATGAAATATGCAGATTTCACCAGGGCTTTTGATACAGTTCAACAAGAGAAAAGAGGTAATCGAAAAAGAAAGAGATCTGCGTACGTTGGAAAGGTGGGCTGAAGAGGGGCACATAACAGTTAATGTGACAAGAAAATGAGGCTAGCGAAGGGAAACAAGCAGTGAGAATATAAGGGGTAAATCTCTCACTTTGCGATCCCACCCAGAAACTTGCCCAGCCGAAGCACATATCCTAGTAGATCAATCTCATTTATTGCACTTGGATTATCACCAATTGTAGAAGACATGTTTTTTCCAGTGAACTCTTAAGGAAATAATCATTTAGTATGTTAATTATTTTATGTTCATCCTCATCCTTGTCATCCTCATCCTTGTTCATCCCTGTGAGCATCATTGAGGGTTCTCACCTCTCCTCTGGGTGCCGTCTCACTGTTATAGTATTGGACAATTTCTTACTGTAATGTTTTGTATCTTCAGCTATACTCATTTCCAGCTTCCCTCTTATTCCTCCAGCCATTTTTTTCTAACATGTTTCTTACATTCATCCCATTGGTTCCCTCCTGAAAGATTTGTAGAGTTTGTTTTTTCCCCTCATTATTTCACTTCTCGTTGCCTGTCGATCTATTTAGGGTCACACTTGTTTAGTTTGTGCTTGCTAATCCTAAACATGTACCTATTCTGCATGTTCAGCCATATAGCTTCGAAGGTATTCAGTTTTTTTGTGGTTGCTCATTCTCTCTCATTTACTTTTCTTTCCACTCTCTGGGGTAAAATTTTGTCCATGTTGCGCCTGTTGTCCAGATGGAAAACAGGGGCAAAAATGACCAATTCTGTGGGACTATGTCCAATATGCCCAACCCCATATTGGGTCGGGCAGTTTTTTTTGGCATCCCTGGTAGCCGCCTGAAATAAGCGTTTAACCCCTTTCATGTGTTAATGAGGGTCTTAACACCTGAGGCAGGCGGCCCAAATTAGATGAATGGCAATTAGCGCAGGCAGCTCACCCCAATTATTATAATGAGGTCCGAGGCCCAATTTCAGGCGAGCCTCGAGCCTCTCAGTTCGGGTGCACGTTGGAAGCGCACCATCAGTTCTGCACCTGAAAATGTGCCATAACTAATTTCAACCCCTCTATGTCATTTACTTGTTTTCGCACCCGGCATCTTCGTTATCTCTGAAATACTGAAAAGGGAGATAATAATTAAATACAAAAAGGCTCTTTGGGGACTACTGATCTTCATTGTCATAGAGAACTTCTGCACAGTCCCAATGCTCCTGGTTTTTACTGTGAGCAGCAGACCTGGTAAAAATAAGGCTGATAAATAGACATTCCTTCCCCAACCCTTCCACAATAAACGATATGTATAGTTATGAAAGGCTTGAAAATTTTGGATTTTTCCCATATTCTCCTTACACCCATAGATTAGATATTTCTCTCCACTTGTCCCATGAAACAGATAAATAGGCACACACATAAAAAAAGAGAAAAGGCATAATCGGAGAGGAAAGAGCAAGAATAAAGACTGAATGAGGGAGAAGACAAAAACAGAAATGGAGGTAAAAAGCTAGAAGCTGCATTCCTTTCAACATAGGAAACGAACAGCTCAGTATACACAAGTTACATTTACATGCCCTTAAAGAATACTTACATTATATGTTCCAGTTTTATTTCTGTAATGTCAATGTATATTTGGACCCCACTCAGCTAATTTACAAATCTGTGCTCCTAGTGCAGAGTCTCACCTTACTGGGAGCACATATCAGGAACTTGTGGGCACAATTCCCATGATTTTCCATCCATAATGGATAGAAAATTGTGGGGATCACACTTATGGGGCTGAATTTTGCCGGCGCCCAGAGGGTGGGTTCAGAGCCGGGTCCGCAGTCAAAATCAAAAGGTTTGACAGTGGGGTGGTATCTCACACTGAACCCGCCTCCTTGTAAGTTCCCCTAGTGCCGGCTCTGCCTGTGCTTTGCAGACCCGGCACTAAGCGGCGGGTCAGGCAATTGAAATACTTAAGAGGGTCATTAAAGCTATTTAATCAGCATATTACCAGCTACTAACCGTTTTACCAACTTTTCCATGAGGTTCCTGTCGCTCGGGGATCACATCGGGTAAGTAGGTCGGGTTCTCTATGTCTCCCCATTGCTGTGAATAGGTGACAGCTGCAAAAGTAGTATAAAAGCTACCATTTCACAGCTGTTCACTTTTCAATGTCAGAAGCTTGAGCCTTCAGGATTTGGAAGATACTTTTGAGCTGTAAGCAGTTTGGATGTGTTTGGAGTAAACTCTCTATCCACTGTCACCTCCTTGGAGCAAGCTCTCTCACCATTGACAGATCGCTTCTGCCATCTCAACTTCAGCTGCCATCTATTCCAGCAATATCGGTGCCCTTGAAAAAATCTCATCTTGGTCCTCTGAATCCCTCCACGATCAGCCCCAACACTAACATCACCAGGCACACCAACATCACTAACAACAACACCAACCTTTTCCGCAATCACCTGATGCTGCACAGGACACAGGGCATCAGCACCCGACCACATTGCTGCCCGGGAGGCCAGGGATGGCCTCACATTTACTTCACTTGACGCTGTACACCCTGGTTGCCACATGATGCACCAGGTTGGCACCACCCCACACCAGCACCGTAAAGCATTCCTACAATGACCAAGCCATTCCTTTCACACTCATCACCATTGTTGGTGGGGGGGGGGGGGGGGGGGAGTTATGTCTCACTATTCACTGGAACTCACTAAGACACTTCCAAAGGCGCACACAAATCTGTTCAAGAAGGCAAAGTGTTGAAAATAAAGATTTCAATGCTTGACAACACATTAACAGACACTTTACACAAACATTGGCTAAAGCACACAAGTGCCTAGCCTTGTGTGTTGTTAGTTTGAATGATTGGACAAGGATGAGGGTGAGTGTGAGGGGTGGCTAGTGCGATGTGGAAGTGATAACGCAGATAGAGAGATGGGTGGCGGTGTAAGGTAAGTTGGTGTGAGTAAGGATGTGCAGGAATAGGGTAAGGAAGGCAGAGTGATGGGGATGTGATGAGTGGCACAGCAGGATGAGGTTGAGTGTGGTTTTGCAGTAATGTTTCGTGATCTACTGTGATCATCGAAAGGTTTGCGCCACTGCAGCCAGGTCATCCTGACAACATCCCTGCTTGTGTCCTCCTGTGCAATGTGCAACTAGGCTGCGTTGGTGTCCTGGGGAGGTGTCTTCTGCCCATGGGAAGGGAAGAGAACCTCCCTGCGTGCTGTGACTTCCTCCATAAGCATATGGAGGGAGTCATGGGAGAGCCTGGGTGCAACCGTGTAACTTTGTGCAGGGCTTGTCAGTGTTTGCAGCACCTCAATGCTGTAGAACACTGACAGCACAACTGTCAAAATGATTGTGGACATGGCCCCTTTAAGGAAACCGGCTGATGACGCATCATCAGATGGTGTCATCAGACCCGCTTCCTTTTAATTGGCCAGGAACCTCGCAGGGTGGGCTTAACATCCCAATCAGGGCAAAATCACTTGGATGAGGCGGGATGAAGAGCGGAGCGGGGTTTGAAGCCACCACCGACCCCGGCCGCACCGGACTCACCATGGTTGGCGAAATCGCAGCCATGATTTCCCAGAATGTGGCCCATGGGGAATGTCCATTTGGAAAATCAGCCCTCTGAGTCTACTTATTCAGTATATTTTCCAAGACACAATATAACATTAAAACTCAGAACTACTGTCTTCTGGCAGCGTTATCTATCAGTACGACTTTAATAGTCATTAGATTTACGTGATAATATTCAGTACGATGCAACTATTTTTGTGAAACTGAGTCATTTTATGTCATCTGTGTAGGCTGAGAAGAATGTGGTATTAGAAGAAAAAGTTCAAGTACTTCAACAACAGAATGAAGATCTGAAAGCCAGGATTGATAACAATGTTGCCTTAACAAGGTAAATAGTCACATGCAATACGCTTTTAAAAAAGAACAGGCTTGTCAGTTTCTCTACACCAAGCAAGTAGAGACATCCTTGAGGTAACTGGTAGAATATTCACTAACATGTGACAGCCAATTTCATGCTCCCAGTCAGGAGCAGTCCTCGCAGAGGAATCCATCATGGGAAATTTCAGGTGCACAGCCTATGATTTTCCATCTATTCATTTCAATCGGCAGAAAATCACAGGCTGAATACCCATAATCCCTTGATGGGATTCCCGTGAGCATTGCTTTCTGCTGGGAGTGTGGAACCGGCCCTGTAGTTAATTTTCAAAATTTCTTCTGTTACTTTATTACTTTTCTTGCACCTATTATTATTTTACACAGAAAATAGTCCATCAGGCAATTTTACTGACTCAGAGGCTAGTGCGCTATCACTGCGCCAAGGCTAAGAGGAAATGCTCTTTAACTTTTAATGAAACTATTTTCAGGTGTTCAATTTTCAGAGCTACCCATATCTTAGGTGTGGAGGAGGGACAGTTGAAAGCATCTGGGCAATAAAAATGTTTCCCGTTAATGACTACCTTTAAATATTTTTTCACGCGTGATTGTCAGATTATTTAGGACAAAGATGCCTTTTTTTTACTTGTTCTTGTAGGCAACTGTCTGAGGAAAATGCAACGCTGCATGAATATGTTGAAAAGGAAAGTAAGGAAAAGAAACGGCTCAGCAGAACAAATGAGGAGCTGGTCTGGAGACTCCAGACTGGAGAGCCTGTTAGCCCAGTCAAAATATCCTCATCTTCCAACTTCCAGTCTTCTCAGGGCACACTTGCTCCATCAGCAGTGAGTGCTAACCCAAGATGATGAAAAGGCATCAGAATGAAAACACGTGGGCCATCTTAATGTTACTCCTGTTATCCATGAAGCTCAGCTCTGCTGAATATTATGCTTGGTTTTGCTCAAAGAGTCACCATTTGTGAATGATACAGATTTACAAAAGTTGCTTTGAGCATGCTTATTAGCATACAGCAATAAGCAAGAGGATTTGCTTTTAAATCCCCAGTAGGTCTTGCTATTGAAGTCACTGATAGTAATGCATTTCAGTGCATTATTTCTTATAAAGGTGTACCCTGTACAGTTTGATGTCAGGAAACTCTTCCGCAGCTGTACCAAGGCTTACTATTGCCTATTATTGACCAGGTATGCAAAAATCAAGGAGCAAGATTTTCCTTGACTAGATGGGCTTTTAAAATATTTGAACCTATGCCCAAATTTATCTTTTTGGGTTCCCTCCAGTAACAGTTTGAAGATAAGACTTTTAAGTGAGAGTTCAGGATTTTGCTTTTTGCCGTTAGTATTGGACGAAAGTGCGAAATGATATATTTTTACACATTTGTCGTAGTATCTTAGCCTGGTGCCTCTTTTAAAATATGTCCCGAACAGAGTGTGGTAATTACTCCCTTGAATAAATCTCCCCATCACAAAATCACTGGATTAAGGGGGACAAAAAGGTCATCATGCAGTCTAATATCACTAGGTGGTGCTACAGATCACAGAAGTGCACACCAGCAGCTTGAGATGGAACACTAATGCCTTCAACGCAGTAGCAGCTTTTAAAGTACACTCCAAAGCTGCCTTTTCTTTTTGTAACCTGTTTATCAGGTCCAAAAAAAATCTGTTCTTTTGTAGCAGAAGGTCTGTATTAAGTAACCTGAGATCCATTTCTGCTGTCGGTATTTTCCCACTCCACTCAAACAATGATTAACGAAGTGAATGCACTGCTCGTTGTACAGCTCCAACTTGTACCTCATGCAGGGAATGTAAATAAATGCAAACTGCACATATTGAAACAAAGATGCATAATAACTTTTCAGTATTTACATGCAGGCACCCTACCTACAGAACATTAATAAAACCTTCATCAACAGATTGTTAGGAGACAATTCTTCCTCAAAGGATTACCAAGGTCACAAAATCAAAACCAGTGCTGCACTCTAAAAATTGCAGCCTCCATTGAGCATGTTTGTTCAGGTTGTACTGCATGCCTGAATCAAGGTAAGCCTCCCACCTGTGTGAACTGAAAAGTTCTATCTTTTGGTTATATTTTAACAAAATGTCAGAATACTTTTAAAGGTCCAGAAAGCATCAGAAACATTCAACACAACAGCTGGGACTGAACTGGAGTAAATTTAGTTAGTGATGTCAACAGTTGCAGACATGGATATGGAAATGATGGTGATAAAATCTGAGTAATAGCCACGGGGGCAGGAGAGCAGCTGGGGTTCATTTTTACAAGCAGAATATAGTCACATTAACAATTGGAACTTGTGAGAGATTAGAATGAAAGGAATACAGTTTTTTTGCACAAAAGTTAAATTATACAGAATTGATGAAGATTATGAAATAATGTAGGTTTTCAGTGTCTCCTTGAAATGAGTTTGGGTAATTTCTGTCCAGTTCCTAGAAGTTGGGAAGCTATAGCACAAGAACTATTATTTGACTTAGAAAGGAAGAAAAGTATTTATAAAGCACCTCATCACATCTTTCAGGAATTTTCCAAGGTGTTTTACAATAAATTATCATTGAAGTCAGTCACTGTTGTTCTGCAGACAAACTGACTGCTTTATCATTATCTTATTTTATTTTGCACATGTATAAAATGGTGTTGCAAGATTTTGCCAAGTTCAAAACCAAATTGGGGCAACATAAGGATAGGGAGAGAGCAGTGGGTGAGATGATAGCTGTAATTCTGATGTTTTCTTTGCCAATTATGAAAGTTTATTAAAATCCTTAAATTTGGAGTCTCAGGCAGCAAGTTCAGGTGCATTGAGTCATTTATTTTTTCCACAGGATTCACATTTAGTAAATTAATGTGTAAATCCAATGTCCTTTTTAATTCTTAAATCCAGAATAACCCTACAAGAGACAGTGGCTCCCTTTTCATTCATTTGGTATTGATTTACTCTACTGGATGCAACCTTACCTGAATTTACCCAGAAGCTTTGCTGGTGTCTTTCAGTGGTGCCATTACATCAGTGGTGCTGTGCAAGATATTTGGCTCCAATCGGTGATTGTCACACTTCGGGCTGAATTTTGCCGGCGCTCAAGAGGGTGGGTTCGGAGGCAGGTCTGCTGTAAAAAAAAAAGGCAGTGATTGACAGCGGGGCGGAAGTCCGCTCTGAACCCGCCTCCTTGTTAATTTCCCAAGTGCCGGCTCTGCTTGCAGTTTGCAGACCTGGCACTAAGCGACGGGTCAGGCAATTGAGATACTTAAAAAGCTGCTTAAAGGTGTTTTGCCAGGTCCTAATGATTTTTCCATGTTTTTTACGAGGTTCCCGACGCTCGGGGATCAAGTCAGGTAAGTGTGTCGGGTTCTCAGTGACTCTCCATTGCTGTGAATAGTTGACAGCTGCAAAAGTGGTATAAAAGCTTCCATTTCACAGCTGTTCAATTTCCAATCTTAGAAGCTGGAGCCTTCAGGATTTGGAATACACGTTTCAGCTATATGGAGATTTGAAGTGTTTGGAGCAAACTCTCTATCCGGTGTCACCTCCTTGGAGCAACCTCTCTCACCGTTGACAGATCGCTTCTGTCATCTTAACTTCAGCTACCATCTATTCCATCAGCATCGGTGCTCTTGAAAAAATCTCACCTTGGTCCTCAGAATCCCACCACGATCAGCCCCAACACCAACATCACCAGGCACACCAGCATCACCAGGCACACCAGCAGCACCAACAACAGGACCAACCTTCTCCGCAATCACCTGATGCTGCACAGGACAGAGGGCATCAGCATAAGAACATAAGAAATAGGAGCAGGAGTAGGCCAATCGGCCCCTCGAGCCTGCTCCGCCATTCAATAAGATCATGGCTGATCTGATCCTAACCGCCAATCTACTATCTACTATCACAGAACCATCTCCTGCATCTAACAGAATTGCACACACGAAATAGGAGCAGAATCAGGCTACACGGTCCCTGGGCCCGCTCCACTACCCACAGGGCCATGACCGATCCGAACCTAGACTCATGTCCAAATTCCTGCCCGCTCCCTGTAACCCTTAATGCCCTTTACTTCTAGGAAACTGTCTATTTCTGTTTTAAATTTATTTAATGATGTAGCTTCTACAGCTTTTTGTGGCAGCATATTCCATGGACCTACCACCCTCTGAGTGAAGTAGTTCCTCCTCATCTCAGTTTTGAAAGAGCAGCCCCTTATTCTAAGACTATGTCCCCTAGTTCTAGTCTCACCCGTCATCGGGAACATCCTCCCCGCATCCACCCGATCCAACCCCTTCACAATCTTATATGTTTCAATAAGATCGCCTCTCATTCTTCTGAACTCCAATGAGTAGAGTCCCAATCTACCCAACCTCTCCTCATATGTCCATCCCCTCATCCCCGGGATTAACCGAGTGAACCTTTTTTGCACTGCCTCGAGAGCAAGGATGTCTTTCCTTAAGTAAGGACACCAAAACTGTATGCAGTATTCCAGGTGCGGTCTCACCAATACCTTGTACAACTGAAGCAATACCTCCCTATTTTTATATTCTATCCCCCTAGCAATGAAAGCCAACATTCCATTTGCCTTCTTAATCACTTGCTGCACCTGCATACTAACCTTTTGAGTTTCGTGCACCAGGACCCCCAGATCCCTTTGCACTTCAGTACTCTCCAGTTTCTTGCCATTAAGATAATAATTGCTCTAGGATTTTTCCTGCCAAAGTGCATCACCTCACACTTTCCAGTGTTGTATTCCATCTGCCAAATCTCTGCCCACTTACTTAGCCTGTCTATGTCCCCTTGCAGGTTTTTTATGTCCTCCTCACTCACTACTTTCCCTCCCATCTTAGTATCATCTGCAAATTTTGATATGTTACACTTGGTCCCTTCCTCCAAATCGTTAATATAGATTGTAAAGAGTTGGGGACCCAGCACTGACCCCTGTGGAACACCACTAGTTACTGATTGCCAGTCTGAGAATGAACCATTTATCCCAACTCTTTGCTTTCTGTTAGATAGCCAATCCTCTATCCATGCCAGAATATTACCCCCAATCCCGTGATTTTTTACCTTAAGCAATAATCTTTTGTGTGGCACCTTGTCAAATGCCTTTTGGAAGTCTAAATACACTACGTCCACTGGTTCCCCTTTATCCACTCTATATGTTACTTCCTCAAAGAACTCCAGCAAATTTGTCAAACATGACTTCCCCTTCGTAAAACCATGCTGACTTTGTCCTATTAAATTATGATTATCCAAATGTCCTGTTACTGTTTCCTTAATAATGGACTCCAAAATTTTACCTACCACAGATGTTAGGCTAACCGGTCTATAGTTACCAGCCTTCTGTCTACTGCCCTTTTTAAATAAGGGTGTTACATTAGCAGTTTTCCAGTCTGCCGGGACCTTAGCGGAATCCAGGGAGTTTTGAAAAATTATTACCAATGCATCTACAATCGTGTCATCAAATGACGTCATCCGAGCACATTGCTGCCCGGGAGGCCAGGGATGGCCTCACCATGGCCAGATTTACTTCACTTGACGTTGTACACCTTGGCTGCCACATGATGCGCCAGGTTGGCACCACTCCACACCAACACCATAAAGCATCCCTACAATGCCCAAGCCATTTCTTTCACACTCATCACCATTGGAGGGGGGGTACCATTATGTCTCACCATTCACTGCAACTCACTAAGCCACTTCCAGATCTGTCCAAGAAGGCAGAGTGTTGAAAATAAAGATTTCAATGTTTGACAACACATTAACAGAAACTTTACATGAACATTGGCGATAACACCCAACTGCCTACCCTTGTGTGTTGTTAGTTGGTATGATTGGACAAGGATGACGGTGAGTGTGAGGGGTGGCTCATGAGGCCGCTCAATGCTGCAGAACACTGACAGCACAACTGTCAAAATGATTGTGGACATGGCCCCTTTAAGGAAACCGGCTGATGACGTGTCATCAAATGACGTCATCAGACCCGCTTCCTTTTAATTGGCCGGGAACCTCGCAGGGCGGGCTTAACAAGCCCAATCAACGGAAAATCTTGTTGGAGGCCGAGATCGAGACAGATGCGGGGTCCCTACATGCCACGGACCCGCCAAGGTTGGAAAAATCCAGCTATTAGTGTGTGACAGTTGGGAATTGTGCATGCAGAATGTGTGACAGGAGGAACAGATGTAAGATGCAGGTGGAATCACTTTCAGAAGCAGGGCCATAGAACTTTGAACCCAATCAACAACAATCCACCCCAGTTGTGCCATTGGATGCATTCAGCAACTCATTATGTCTTACGCCTCATCCTCCAAGACTCTGTCCAAACCACACCGTTGTTAACCCTTTACTAATTCTTTCTGCTCTGCTTCAAATGGGGAAGAGTGTGCTTTTCTGAGGCTGGCACATTCAAGGCATACTATTGGGGAAGATTACAGCAACAAGAACAACTTGTATTTATATAGTGCCTTTAATGTAGAAAACTGTCTCAAGGCACTTCACAGAGATGTAATCAATTAGAGGGTGTTTTACTCTGCATGCAACCCATGCTATTATCCAGTAGAGTAAACCACTGTTTCCTACATTTGCAGTTTTGTACCATCTGCAAACTTTAAAATTGTGGCCCCTATACCTAAGTGCTGGTCATTAACATATATCAAAAAGAGCAGTGGCCCTAATTCCGACCCCTGGGGGACCCCAATGTATACTGTTCTCCAGTCTGAAAAACAAACAATCACCACTATTCTCTGCTTTCTGTCCCTTAGCTAATTTTGTATCCATGCTGCCATTGCCTCTTTAATCCGATGGGCTTCAGTTTTGGTAATGTCTATTATGTGACACTTTAACAAACACCTTTGGAAAGTCCATATGCACAACATCAACTGCATTACCTTCATCAACCCTCTGTTATTTCATCGAAGAACTCAATCAAGTTTGTCAGACATGACTTGTCTTTAGCAAATCTATGTTGGCTGTCATTTATTAACCCATGTTTTTCTAAATGAAAGTTAATTTTGTCGTAGATTATGGTCTATAGAAATTTCTCCACCACCAACATTATGCTGACTTACTTGTATTTACCAGGTTTATCCCTCTCCCCTTTTTTGAACAGGGGTGTAACGTTTACAGCCATTGTTGTATGAGGCACCATTACTGATGTTTTCTACAACTAAGTTGAGTTGAGTTTGATTTTGATGTTCACATTTAGGATTGTGCTGCTACCCATATTTTTTTGTAATTCACTGCAGTATCCTTTTCAAGGTTTGGATCCCAGAACTAAAAATGGACATTTGTTTTCACGTTAAAATGGAACTAACCAATTTATGTTGATGAGTTTTTATCTCAAAATTTCTCTCAAACAGAAGCTTATTCAAAGCAAGCATAACAAGAGCATTAAAGATTTTAAAATTTAAGCTCATAACTCTGACTAGAACAGTAAGCTATGAACACATAATTTAGGCTTTCTTATGAGCTGTACCTCCCCAACACAAAAAGCAGTTTAAATGTACCTCCTGAAAATACTGCTTTTTTACATTTTTCAAATGTTCCCTCTTTCACTCCTGAAGGCACTGACTTTTACTGAAGGTATAGATTTTTGGGTGCTGGCAGTCCTCCTGCACCTCACCGAAGTAGCTATTCCGGATGTGGAAGCCTAACAGCAAGTGTGTGCAGGCTATTTTTTCATGGGAGGACGTCACAACCGAGCCCAATCCTATCATCACATGATGGCTAGGCACACACTTCCAGCAGGGTTGACTGAATGGTGATCAGGAGTGGGAATCCTGACTGATTTTTCTCCCTTCCCTAACCCAAAGTTGCTACGACCAGTTGGAGGGCGACACCACCTGTTCCACCCGAGATCAGTTAACTCAACCCAGCCTGGTGATTGAACTCGGAGTGTTCCTAGTGTGTGTGAGGCTGTACCACAATGGACAATGCAGTTATCCACTAAGTCATCAGGGGACCATAAAAGTGCTTTTATTACAAAATGTTGCTGTTCTGTGACAGGTTTTATTGGTGCAGCAACGTGGAAGCAGCAGTTTATTGTGCGCTTCTTAACCACTGTAGATCAGAAACTGGGTCATTGTTTATATGCAAATTAAACTGATATTTCTGGGTGATTTCAGTACGGATTCCTTTGTATTTAACTCGCGTGTTGATCTGATAAGTATCTGAAAGAATATGTATAAAGTAACACAAAAATCAGGTATTTAAAGTCCGCACTGATTGGATCTGTGTCCCGTGGACACACAAAACATACATGAGTTTGTTTGATACGTAGAATAACACAAGTGTCATTTAGATTCAGTGTTTGATGAGCTGTGAAGAATTTGTATTTATTTCTGCTGGTTGAGTTGGATTCTGTGGGAAATGAGTGTAATACTGCACTGTATTCTGTAAGTATAGCCATGCTCCAGAACAATTAAAGATGGAAGCACGCAAACCCCAGACCTGATGTATTCTGTGCTATTTATATTTCAGAGCTTAATTTGACGCGCATGAATGGTTCTAACTCGGAATGATTGATATCTCATTAAAGACGAGTCAAGAAGGACATTTGCACCTTACCATACAATTCTGTCTCCTTAAAATAAAATTGGAGACCAAGTGATACCATACTGTGACAGGTTTTATTGGTGCAGCAACGTGTAAGGAAATGGCAGAGACTTTAAATGAATACTTTTTCTCAAGGGAGGTGGGCAGGAAACCCGGGAGGCCGGGTTTCCCGCATGCCCTGCCGCCTTTAACGGCAGGGCCTGATTTGAATGCGAGGCCTCTCATTCCCGCCCGCAGCCAGCCAGATTGAGAGGCTGGCTGGCTGCGGGCGTGTAAGCCTCAGAAGCGAGGGACCGGTCCAGGGGAGGGATCACGGGAGAGGGGTGGTCAATCGACTGGGGGGGGGGGGGGGGGTGAGGGCGGGGAGAGGATCGGCTGGGATCAGGGATGAGAGGATTGGGAAGGGGGAGAGGATGGTGGGGGGGAGGGGTCGGCTGGGGATGGGAGAGGATCAGCCGGCAGAGGGGGGGAGGGGGGCGGCCAGGGATCGAGGGGCAGGAGGATCGAGGCCGGCCTTATCATAATCATTGTTGGGGGGAATCCTGGGGGGTGGGGCAAGGTCTGGGGGGTGATCGGAGGCCTTGTGGGAGTGGCTCCGATCGCGGGGATGGGTGTGGTCGGGACCCTGGATCCAGGAGGTAGATATAAAGCCACTTACCTCCTGGATGCAGCAGTCCCCACCTCGATTTAACTGCCGGGTTTCACGAATTGTGTGAAACCCGTCCACAGGCAGTTAAACACAAAATGGACGGGGAAAAAGAGGCTTCCAGCCTTATTACAATATTTAACTTGAGGTAACGCCCCCTGGCAGCGGATAGGCTGCCCACCCCCCGCACCCGGTAAAACCAGATTTGGGCGGGTTGGAGACGGGATCAGGTCAGGAATCCCATTTTTAACACTTTAACTGCCCTCCCCCCCACGCTCCAAACCAACCCATTCTTTACGGTGAAATTTCCGGCCTTTGTATCTGTCTTCACGGTAGACACAAAAAACATTCCAGAAATAGAGGGGAACCAATGATTTAGTGAGAATGAGGAACTTAGAAATTAGTATTAGCAAAGAAATAGTGCTGGAGAAATTAATGGGACTAAAAGCCGACGAATCCCCTGAGACTGATGGCCTACATCCTAGGGTTTTAAAAGAGATGGCTACAGAGATAGTGGATGCATTGGTTTTGATCTTCCAGAGTTCCCTAGATTTTAGAATGGTCCCTGCAGATTGGAAGGTAGCAAATATAACCCTGCTATTCAAGAAAGGAGGGAGAGATAAAATGGGGAACTATGGGCTAATTAGCCTGACATCAGTAGTAGGGAAAATGCTAGAATCTATTGGTCCAGAATTTGCGGTGGGTGTGATGGCGTACTCTCAGAGTACGCCATCATACCACCTTTGAAATGGACCGCAAGATCCCGAAGTTGCGATCTGTCGAGTTACGACTTAACTTGACATTCAAAGATCGCATGGATGAACTACAGAATTTGTTCATCCATGTCTGGCATAAAAATAAAACAAAAAAGGTGACTCAACCATGGCTGACAAGGGAAATCAGGGATAGCATAAGATCCAAGGAGAGGACATATAAATTGGCCAGAAAAAGCAGTAAACCTGAGGATTGGGAGCAGTTTAGGATTCAGCAAAGGAGGACAAAGGGATTAATTAAGAGGGGTAAAATAGAGTACGAGCGTAAGCTTGCAGGGAACATAAAAACTGACTGTAAAAGCTTTTATAAATATGTGAAGAGAAAAAGATTGGTGAAGTCAAGCGTAGGTCCCTTGCAGTGAGAATCAGGGGAATTTATAATGGGGAACAAAGAAATGGAAGACCAATTAAATACATACTTTGGCTCTGTCTTCACAAAGGAGGACACAAATAACCTCCCAGAGATGTCGGGGAACATAGGGTCTAATGAGAGGGAGGAACTGAATGAAATCAGTATTTGTAGGAAAATGGTGTTAGGGAAATTGATGGCATTAAAGGCCGATAAATCCCCAGGGCCTGATAATCTACATCCTAGGGTACTTAAGGAAGTGGCCCTAGGAATAGTAGATGCATTGCTGGTCATCTTCCAAAATTCTACAGACTCTGGAACAGTTCCCATGGATTGGAGGGTAGCTAATGTTACCCCATTGTTCAAAAAAGGTGGTAAAGAAAAAACGGGGAATTATAGACCGGTAAGCCTGACATCGGTTGTGGGGAAAATGCTAGAGTTCATGATAAAAGATGTAATAGCAGAGCACTTGGAAAACAGTGACAGGATTGGACAAAGTCAACATGGATTTACAAAAGGTAAATCGTGCTTGACTAATCTACTGGAATTTTTTGAGGATGTAACTGATAGAATAGATAAGGGAGAACCAATGGATGTGGTGTATTTGGACTTTCAGAAGGCTTTCGATAAGGTCCCGCATAAGAGATTAGCGTGTAAAGTTAAGGCACATGGGATTGGGGGCAAGGTACTGACTTGGATAGA
Source organism: Squalus acanthias (assembly GCA_030390025.1). NCBI lineage: Eukaryota > Metazoa > Chordata > Chondrichthyes > Squaliformes > Squalidae > Squalus > Squalus acanthias. The sequence goes on along the minus strand of CM059431.1, from coordinate 33,142,426 downwards.
GAACTGGTTGGCAGACAGGAAGCAAAGAGTTGGAATAAACGGGTCTTTTTCCGAGTGGCAGGCAGTGACTAGTGGGGTTCCGCAGGGATCGGTCCTAGGACTCCAGCTATTCACTATATATCTTAATGATCTAGATGAGGGAACTAGATGTAATATCTCCAAGTTTGCAGATGACACAAAGCTGGGTGGGCGTGTGTGCTGCGAGGAGGATGCCGAGAAACTCCAGTATGATTTGGACAGGTTGGGTGATTGGGCAGAAGCATGGCAGATGCAGTATAATGTGGATAAATGCGAGGTTATCCACTTTGGTGGCAAAAACAGAAAGGCAGATTATTATCTGAACGGCAATAGATTGGGAGAAGGGGAAGTGCAACGAGACCTGGGTGTCCTTGTGCACCAGTCGCTGAAGGTAAGCATGCAGGTGCAGCAGGCGGTTAAGAAGGCAAATGGTATGTTGGCCTTCGTAGCGAGAGGGTTCGAATACAGGAACAAGGATGTCTTGCTGCAGTTGTACAGGGCCTTGGTGCGACCACACCTTGAGTATTGTGTGCAGTTTTGGTCACCTTATCTGAGGAAGGATGTTCTTGCCATGGAGGGAGTGCAGCGAAGATTCACCAGACTGATACCTGGGATGGCAGGAATGACGTACGAGGAGAGATTGGGTCGATTGGGCTTATACTCGCTGGAGTTTAGAAGAATGAGAGGAGATCTCATTGAAACTTATAAAATTCTAACAGGGCTAGACAGACTGGATGCAGGAAGGATGTTCCCGATGGCGGGTGAGTCCAGAACAAGAGGTCACAGTCTAAAGATAAGGGGTAAGCCATTTAGGACAGAGATGAGGAGGAATTTCTTCACCCAGAGAGTGGTGAACCTGTGGAATTCTCTACCACAGAAGGCAGTTGAGGCCAAGTCAGTAAATATATTCAAGGAGTTAGATGTATTTCTTAAGTCTAAAGGTATCAAGGGATATGGGGAGAAGGCAGGGACAGGGTACTGAGTTTGGATGATCAGCCATGATCTCACCGAATGGCAGAGCAGGCTCGAGGGGCCGAATGGCCTACTCCTGCTCCTATCTTCTATGTTTCAATGACAGATCATCCGCTCCACCTTGGAAATCAAAATTGCTGGCGCAGAGTTGGGCTAATTGCCTTCCAACTGCCCAGCAATTATGTACGAAAATTTTACGGCTGATTAAGGGGATTAGATAGAGACAGTTATGCATTCTATTAGCTCCGGAATGTGATGTAATAAATTGTAAAACTGTCCGAAACACCTCCAATGATTAAAGTCCAGATTTTTCAGATCTTTGTTTGGGCTCTGTTGTATTTATGTTTATATCACCTGCCCATGTTAATACTGTCAGATATTTCCACTTCTTATAGATGTATTTTATAGAGCTTGAACGATTTATCAGAACTCTAATTCCTAAATTAGATTTAAGAATTAATTCTCAAATAATTTTTTAGGTGGGTCTCTGAGAGAGAGAGAGAGAGCGGGTCATTTTGGAATTATTTATTCTCGCAGTTCTTATAATTATTCTGAAAATACATCCAATTGCAGATAATTCTGTTAAAATATAACATTGGGTGAAATGCAATATAAAGAACGTAATCGTATTGGAGGTAGACACTTTCCCTTCGGTGTACTAATTGGAGCACCAGGCCCACGTGATCCCAGGTACGCTTCCGCACACACTGCACCCCGGGATCCGTGGGCCATTACGCTGCCCTCGAGTACGCAGTGTCAGAGAGCAAGTTCACAAAGGAGGGTCTCCATCAGTAAGTTTGTATTCTATTCGGATGCTACCGACTGCAAAATCTGCCCCATTATTAGGGCCGTGGTAACATGCACTTAGAAAATCATATGATTTCGGCAGTCAGCCTGGATTTATGAAAGGGAAATCGTGTTTAACACATTTCTTAGAGTTTTTTGAGGATGTAACTAGCAGGGTAGATAAAGGGGAACCAGTGGATGTAGTATATTTGGATTTCCAAAAGGCATTCGATAAGGTGTCACATAAAAGGTTGTTACACAAGTTAAGGGCTCATGGGATTGGAGGTAATGTATTAGCATGGAAAGAGGATTGGTTAATGGACAGAAAGCAGAGAGGTGGAATAAAAGGGTCATTTTCAGATTGGCAGGCTGTAACTGATGGGGTGCCGCAAGGATCAGTGCTTGGGCCTCAGCTATTTACAATCTATATTAATGACCGAGTGCAATGTATCCAAGTTTGCTGATGATACAAAGCTAGGTGGGAAAGTAAGCTGTGAGGACACAAAGAGCCTGCAAAGGAATATAGACAGGTTAAGTGAGTGGGCAAGAAGGTGGCAGATGGAGTATAATGTGGGGAAATGTGAGATTATTCACTTTGGTACGAAGAATATAAAAACAATATTTTTTAAATGGTGAGAAACTATTAAATGTAAATGTTGGGTGTTCAGAGAGATTTAGGTGTTCTTGTACAGGAAACACAGGGAGTTAGCATGCAGGTACAGCAAGCAATTAGGAAGGCAAATGGCATGTTGGCCTTTATTACTAGGGGGTTAGAGTACAAGAGTAAGGAAGTCTTGCTACAATTGTACAGGGCTTTGGTGAGACCACACCTGGAGTACTGTGTACAGTTTTGGTCTCTTTATCTAAGGAAGGATATACTTGCCTTAGAGGCGGTTCAACAAAGGTTCACTAGACTAATTCCTGGAATAAGAGGTTTGTCCTGTGAGGAGTGATTGAGTAGATTAGGCCTATACTCTTTGGAATTTAGAAGAATGAGAGATCTCATTGAAACATACAAGATTCTGAGGGGGATTGACAGGATCGATGCTGAGAGATTGTTTCCCATGGGCTGGAGAGTCCAGAAGTAGAGGGCATAGTCTCAGGATAAGGGGTCATCTTTTTAAGACTGAGACGAGAAGGAACTTCTTCACTCAGAAGGTTGTGAATCTTTGGAATTCTCTGCCCCAAAGGGCTGTGGATGCTCAGTCATTGAGTATATTCAAGGTTGAGACAGATAGATTTTTGGGGCTGGATTTTCATTGACCCGTGGAGGCGGGGTTGGAGGCGTGTGGGGGGTTAAAATTGCGAAAACTGGCGGGCGGGCACAAGTCCGCCTCCATCCCGCCTCCACACAATTTTCATGAAATCGTGTCTGCTGGTCCCAACTGCGTCCCGCCTTTAAGAGACGGGATAGGCTGTTAAGGCCCTTAACAAGCACTAAATTGGGTCTATAATGCCATTTTGAAAGGCCTTTGTGATTTTAACCCTTGTTCTACGTGAAGCACGCCTGTTCTGAACCACGATTGTGAAACCTGGTGGGAGCACATTTGGCTGGCTGGATCCATCCATTATATCTCTCTCAAAATATCTGGGAGCAGACTTAGGGTTGCTGCTGCTCATTGTGCATCCAGGTCCTCTCACAGCAAAGGCCAGGCAGTGTTTGAAGACCTTCAATTCAGCAGCAATGATGACATCATCAGAGGCGACTTTCAGACTGAAAACACTAATTGGTTCATGGGTTCCCACATACTGGAACTCAATTGCCCAATTAGGTGAAAATTGCATCAATCTCCCACATCCAATTGCAGTAGGGTGGATAACATGAAAAGTGGATGACACAACCCCAACCCGCCCCAGTATCAAAATCCAGCCCTTAGACTCTAGGGGTATCAAGGGATATGGGGACAGGGCAGGAAAGTGGTGTTGAGATTGTAGATCAGCCATGATCTTATTGAATGGTGGAGCAGGCTCAAGGGGCCGTATGGCCTACTCCTAGTTCTTATGTTATGTTCTTAATTTATGTGCTACTACTGAGGGTTGGTGTTTCTTTGGCACTATAGTGATCTTTTCAGTACTTGGGGGGTTGAGTCAAATCTTTTCCTGCTATTTTAACTCATCTCTGCTCATTGTACTGCTTAGCACTCTTGATGTGGATTTCTCAATGGGAATACTTTTATTTTGATATGAAGATATGGAAGACAGTCAAAACTATGGCAGATAGAGTTCAATGGGTGGAAATTAAGTCATCCCCTTTGGATCTGAGAAAAACAAATAGGGATATGTTCTTCATGATGAAAGATTAAGAGCTGTGGAGGAACAAAGGGATTTAGGTGTCTATGTACACAAATCAACAACATGTACTTATATAGCGCCTTTAACGTAGTAAACGGTCCCAAGGCGCTTCACCGGAGTGTTATAAAACAAAATGTGACACCGAGCCACATAAGAAGTTAGAGCAGATGACCAAAAGTTTGGTCAAAGAAGTAGGTTTTAAGGAGCATCTTAAAGGAGGAAAGAGAGGCAGAGAGGTTTAGGGAGGGAATACCAGAGCTTAAGGCCTAGGCAGCTGAAGGCATGGCCATCAATAGTTGAGGGATTAAATTGTGGTCCAGCCAGATCTGGTGGTGAATGGCTAAGCCAGTTGTCCACCATATCCGTTCAAGTCTGCATCCCTTGGCCTTAAGGGAGCAATGATGAGGAGGGCTGTACCGGGGGAATGGCCAGGATGAGAGAATGTAATGGTTTTAATAGGGACTAGGGCATCAAAGGTGGTGGTGAGGGTGTGGTTGAGCAGATCAGTAGCTGCAGAAATGTTATGGTGATTGGAGGGCCAAAGGCTGGACAGTTGGGAGTTTGCTCAGCTCCCTTTATGCCGCCGCTCCCGCTTAGGTCCGTGATGTGTCCTGGACCTTCTCCGGTGCTCCTTTTATGCCGCCGCTTCCGCTCAGGTCCGTGCTGTGCCCTGGGCCTTCTCCGCTGCTCCCTTCGCTCCCTCGCAGGTCCACACTGAGTCCTGGGCCTTTTCTGCCGCTCCTACTCAGGTCCACGCTGGTCCATATTGGCCTCCTTAATATGGTATCTTCCTCCATGATACAGTGGCTACAATTATTTGGGGTAGAAATGGAGGAGAATGGGACAAAGGGGTAGGCAACATCCGTATAACCCATTTAAATATAGCAGTGCAGGCTTCTGGCAGGTTTGAGGCGATTAGTCTTTAAGTACACATTTTACCATTTACTGCCCTAAAATGAGCCGTAATTTGAAGAATCCAGGCTGAGATTTATTACTATTGCTGTAGATAATAGTTCAAGCCCCAGCACATTTGTTTCTTGTTATGGCAGCAGAGACAGTTGCTCAGCAGTTACACCTTTCCTGAAATACTCCACCAATTCCTTCTCTGAGCTTAAGGTGCATGTTTGCATAAGTAAGAATCAAACATGACCATCTTTTATTTACAAGATAGCCTTTCAGTGTTTCCAATGATTGCATTACACACTAAGCAAAAGAGCTTATTCCAATGAGAACACAAGCATGTATCTTGGGTATTGGTGATCGAGGAGCCATGACATTTGATGCAGGTCTTTAAATGAGTGGCTGGCCCTAACCAAAATATCCCAAGGAAGCCTCAGCGCCAATAATGAGGCTCAAAAAGTAGGGACGTGTGCATCAGGCAAGAAATTAGTGTACTTACCGCCACTCCGTAGCGCCATGAAATGGCAATAAAATGGTGGCAGCTGTTCTTTTGTCAGCTAATGGCAGTTTCCGCGGCAACCGCCATATTCTTCTCCCTCCTTGTGCTGCTGGTAACTAGCAGCGCTCTGGAAAAAAAATTGCGGCAGTGACGTCAAGTCAGGGTGCAACGCCAACTTAACGTCGCCACCGCGAACTTCGACCCTAGCGCTGAATTCAGTGTTGACCCCCTGCACAAAGCTGGAGCGCTGCGTGCGTGACCCTCAGCGCCCCTTCCTGGCTTGCTGAAACATTTGTGCTAGTGCTGAGGCAGTTTTCCCATTTGTTGAGGTTAGGAAGGTAATTCACATTTGTAACTTTTAAATGTTAAATATTTCTTAAAAGGCAGAAAGGGCTGAAAAATGTATTGATTCACTGCATTTTATTTTGTATTGCTTCAGTGTGCATGGCCCCTTTAAATCTCGGACCTCTTCATTGCCCACAATTCCCTGCGAGCTCTACAGCTTCACTCAGAGGCTGTGGGAAGCTGCAACGCCGGACCTGGACAGAAACTTCGTCGCGGATCCCTCCAGCAACATCACCAGGACGGCGTTGCATGGAAGGTGAGCGCTGCGCCACCTATCTCCATGCCCCCAAGACCACTTTCACTCGGTTAGCATTGCGGCCATTAACTGCAATTGCCGGTAACACCGGCAACTTTGCTGGCGAACACTAATTTTTCCCCCCAGTAACTTCTAAAACCAAAGTTGCATTCAACTTAAAATTATACTTTTGTGAAACATTTGAGCTATATTACAAAAGCTGTGCATATATCAATCTAGAGAGACACCAAGAATGGTAACTGCACTCTTCCTGCATGTGACAACAGTCTAGATTGCTGCCAACTACAGAACAAAAAACAATGCATGTAGTTCAGAACAAGACCTATACACATAGGGGGAAAAATTCAGCTGCTTGCGCCTCCCGTTAGCGCCTTAAGAGGGCGCTAATGGGGCGTAAAGCAGCTAACGCCCGGGCGCAGCGCCGCCCACGCCTCCCGAAAAATTTAGTGGGAGGTTAGCGGCGGCGGCAGCCGGTAGCGCCCTGTGGCGCTGCGCCGCCGGCGATGACGTCATCGCCGTGCGCAGCACCCCGCTCGCGCCCCGGCCGTGATCTTCAGTCGCGCCCCCTGATTTACCGCCAGACGCTATGTCCGACGGGTTCAGGGAGGCGTACGTGCGGCCGGGGCGGCGATATTTAAAGCGGAGGTGGCAGGCGGCCATTTTTGTTGCTGGCCGCCTGCCAGCACCTGCCCCCGGCCCCCGTGAAGCCCCCCCACTGTGAAGTGCCGGCTGCGCTCCATGAGCCCGGCACTTCTCTTGAGTGCCGGGCTCTTTTGCCGGCACTCCCGATCCCTGGGGGCCCAGCTGGGCCCCGGTTCGCGCTGCGCAGGGTCCCTCCCCTTTAAGAAGGGGAGGAAGGCCTGCAATGACAGCAAATCCTAATTGTATGTCGTGGAATGAATAAGAATTTATTTCTTTTAATGATAAAGGGTTGATATCAAAACAGTTTTGAAGTTCTTGTCCACTGGGGTATTCCTGGGATATGTCTACCAGGTTTACAGGTACAGTATCTGAATAATAATGTACACATTAATTGTAAAACAAAATAGTTTAAAAAAATTAAAATGCCATTTAAAAAGCTCTTTATTATTTACAATATGTAAGAACACAAAAGTCAGCAACAGCAGGTAAAGTTACCAAAACAACCCATTTGTTACAGATAAGAAATAGCAGAATACATGTTTTGTAAATGGTAAAACAATGTTCAATCAAAATCTTTAAAAATGATAAAAACATTCAAAAATTAATGGATTTTTAACACCCAGGAACAAAAACAAACTGCTCCAGCCAATAACTTACTGCAAGGAAAAACAAAAATCACAAATTTATACTTTAGATTAACTTATTTTTACATAAATACAGATCCTCAACCATATGACTATATACAGAAGACCATCCCATTTCTCTCTGCATTGACATCACTAGGCTATTTACATGACATTAATCAATGCAATTTGAAAATACAATAGTTTGTTTATTTCACCTTTTTTGTTAGAGTATATATGGCCAGTTTTTTTTTATAAACGCATCTACTTTTTTGTATATTAGCAAATGCCAAGTTTGCATTTAGATGAAATATGGCAAATAAATCAATGTTGAAAACTGCCGTACTGTCAAAATAGATGTAGCAATTCGACCATTGACATTATACTGCAACATCCTGTAAACTCAACACACATTTCCTTTTCATTGAAATGGTGAAGTCATAGTATATTATGTTAAGGTATTTGTGAATTGTGTACCTTGTCCCAGAATTATTATACACCGACGTTGCTTCAACATCCATCAAACATTTATGCACAGTGATTTCAGGTAAACAGCCTGATACAGCCATACTTGGTGTTGAAAATATTCACGTCATTTAAAAAAGAAATTACATCTTAAAAACACATTGGTCAAACCTTTATGGTCAGTGTAAAGCTACTGTATTGCTATGTTGAAGCAGCTAAAATAGATTGCTTGTAAAGTACACTCTGATGTGCCAGCTGTGCAATTACCTGTACCTTTTATGTGTATAGCATGGTATTGTGGGAGCAGTGCCTGAGACAACAAAGACTCTTGTAAACGATTTTAGTGCTCCCCTACTCTGGCTCCAAGTAAGTCAAAGTGTGCTGCATCTAGCCTAAACCCTCCTGTATGCATGGGCTCAGGTCATTTTAATAGGCCCGATGTACTGCCAGTGGAGGAATGCCATTTAGAAAGGGCTTGCTCCTGGAAATGCGGAAGGAAAGTAAGCTGCTACTGCAGGTTTGAGCAGGCTGGATGCAAGAAATAAAGGTCCACTATCAGTGAATACCACTATGTTTGTACCGCTGCAAAGTGGACACCCAGGTAACTGAGGGAGGATGGGTCATGACCTCACACCCACCTCATTCACATGGGATTACAAATGCACATCCTCCCACCCTCCTCCAGAAATATAACGCAGCACTCGGAATGAAAAGGGGGCAGAAACCCCACATCACAGGTCCCCCACCCCTTTTTCCTTCTGCTTTGCAACTGGGAAATAAACATTCTTTAGTGCAAAACAGGAAAATTGGCCCCCCTGAAGTCATCTTGATGGACAGAGACCCTGTTTTCTCCTTCAAGTAATTATTGTTTTAATTAAAACATTTTAGGGGAGAACCAGCACTCTCTGGGTGCCTCTTGGGAAATTACAGGTCCAGTCTGACTTCTGCCCATTCATTGTAATAGATGGACACTGACAGCTCCGGGCCATAATTTCCCAAGAAGCACTCCCTATAAGCACCGCACTAAATTTCCCAAAATGTGCTACCCCGGAGCCCCTTTTATATACTTTACATTTACAGATATTAAAAAACCACCAACACACTTTTTTCATATTTTACCTCAATTAAAAAGTAATATTCTCACTGAAAAACAAGTCACTTTCTTACAGACTCCGATGGTATACAACAAAATCGGAGACCAAGACTTTCTGTTGGTTATACTAGTGAGGTTTCAGTGTTGCTGTTTTCCCTCTATTTTTAATAGCTTCCCAATAAATAACCATAAAGGTCTGACCATGTTATATTTTGTGCTACTCAAATACTTTTAAGGCTGAAGGCATAGCACAGCAACAGCTGATTACACATGTTCTAAAAACTGTTCTAATCCGAATGCAGAGTTGAGCACCAAGCAAAGCACAGTACCTTCAGCTACTCAAATAAAAATGAATGTGTATTGTTAAATAACATTTTTGTATCAGATTCAGTTTTCCTTTTTTCACTGAAGGGTCTTCAATATTTTTTTCCCATTTAAATCTTTTCCCAAGGCAATTCCTGGAATCCTGACAGGAACACGTGTGGAAAGTTGCTGATGCTGATCATTACTGCAATATTAATTAATGTGGCCAACTGATCTCAGTTTCTTAAAATAGGAAAACCAAATAAAAAGTGACAGGTTGTGGGTCAGGTCATTTTATTGTGGTTCAAGCTCTCCTGAATCCAATGGCACTTCTACTGGGATTCTGTAACAGTCATTTTGTAATAAGTGTGTTTTATAAGGAGATTTGACTACATAATTATTGATTATTAAATATTGTAATTCTCTGAAAAATTTAGATTAAATTTGCCTCAGAAAATGACAGAACTGCATATAAATGCCAAAAATGTTATCCAAGGCATTACGCTGATTTGCTGCATTTGTACATGTGCTTTTTCATTTTAGGGTGTGTTATAAGAGAGTAATTTTCCTAGTGAAAATCAAGGATAACTTCACTGAACCTGTGCACCCAAAATGGGCCAAGCTCACAGGGAATCCCATGTCAAAGAATCTGTGTTAAAATTGTAGCCATTTCTCCAACCCGCACTCACTTTGAGGGCAGAACCTGGTGAGAACATGGGATTGGTGAATTTACCTTGAGGTGTAACCCTGTATTCTACTCTTGAACTTCTACGATTGCTTTCTTAGCAGTCCAATGACTACCTATCCCATAAACTATCATATGCCACAGAAATCAGTATCTCTGGTAACACTATCCCACCACAAAAACAAGCATCTACACTAAAATTTCCAAAAAATTATAAAATGTAGTAATTTAAGTACTGCTAATTGTCAGCATTTTCATAGCATAAATCATGTCGAACCCACAGCTACCAACTAGTATATATTTATTCAGAAAGGATAGAAACACTAGGGCCAATTTTGTGTGTGCACCACTGACTGGGAGTCGTGACTGCTGAAAGCACATATTGGAAGATCCCAGGGCTGCTTCCTGTGATTTTCCAATATGTGCCCCCAGCCGGCGAGACTCCCGGTCAGTAGCGAACATTCGTGAAATTGGCCCTCCTAACCCCTCTTTTTCCAGATGCAATCAGATCTGCTGTGCTGTTCCCACATTTTATATATTTAGGACAGATGCACACTTTTTCCATTGCATGTGTGTTGGGAGGTTAGATCTACTTGATAGCCATGGGTATCCTTTATATTTGATTTATTTCTCTTTCAAGAGTTAATCATACGTCCAAATCATCTTCATTACAGTGATTACTAGTTGGTTGAAAATCAATGCAAGAAATTTGGCTTAAACTAAAGCAGACCAGTGGAACAGTCATATTTGAGTGTATTTTCCTTTTACCAAGGATTCACTCTCCACTTTTATGACGCTCTGGTGCCATGCACCATTTCCTGACCAGAAAGCCAAAGGTGTGCAAGAGCAGCTGGCAAACATGTCCCTGATTGATTTGACCTCCCTCCTTCTGTCAAAGTGCTTAGACTCTACCTATTGGTAGGAGAATCGCAGTCCAAAGTTGAATTCGAGGACTGCATTGCACCAAGCATTGGTCCACTGATGTGTGACACCATTTGTACAGCCACATACAGCTTTAGATTTTAATTTTTAAATTAGTATTTCAAACATACAAGTATCATGACTTGATGAGTAGTAAATACTATATTTCCTGATTATACTACAGCAATATAGAATACTAGCAGTGGCTCATTACAAACCTTCATTTAATGAATCACTGAACTATGAATAGAAAGGAGACTAGGGGTAAATGGACACGTTTTTGGATTTGCATGATGTATCTCTGCCAGCTCTTTGCTAGAGCAATCCAGAACTATTCCCACTGACCTGCTCTCTCCCGATGGCCTTAATATCTTTCTTTGCTTCAAATATGTATCCAATTATCCATTAAAAGAGGCAATGATTTCTGCATTAAGTACTCTCTATGGCAAAGCATTCCATGCTCCAAAAACCCTCTGAATAAAGAAATTTATCCTAACCACTCTGATCACCATGATTTTAAATTGATAGGGATGGGCAATAAATACATAGATACATAGAAGATAGGAGCAGGAGTAGGCCATCCGGCCCTTCGAGCCTGCTCCGCCATTTAATGAGATCATGGCTGATCCTCCAATTCAGTATCCCGTCCCCGCCTTCTCTCCGTAACCCTTAACCCCTTTTGCCTGTAGAAATATATCTAATTCCCTCTTAAATATATTTAATGAGCTGGCGTACACTGCCCTCTGTGGCAATGAGTTCCACAGGTTCACCACCCTCTGAGTGAAGAAATTCCCCCTCATTTCTGTCCTAAATGGTTTAGCCCTTATCCTTAAATTATGTCCTCTAGTTCTGTTCTCACCCGCCAAGGGAAACATTCCTTCTGCATCTAGTCTGTCTAGACCTGTCAGAATTTTATACACTTCTATGAGGTCCCCTCTCAATCTTCTAAACTCCAGTGTGTACATCCCTAAACTACATAGTCTCTCCTCATAGGTCAATCCCGCCATTCCTGGTATCAGCCTGGTGAATCGCCGCTGCACCCCCTCCATGGCAAGAACATCTTTCCTCAGATGAGGCGACCAAAACTGTACACAGTACTCGAGGTGTGGTCTCACCAGTGCCCTGTACAGCTGCAGCAAGGTATCCCTGTTCCTGTATTCCAACCCCTTTGCTATGAAGGCCAGCATACTGTTTGCCTTCTTGACCGCCTGTTGCACCTGCATGCTCGCCTTCAGTGACTGGTGTACAAGAACACCCAGGTCTCTCTGTACTTCCCCCTCTCCCAATTTATTGCCATTTAAATAATAATTTGCCCTCCCGTTCCTGCACCCAAGGTGGATAACTTCGCACTTGTCCACATTATAGTGCATCTGCCATTTATCCGCCCAATCACCCAGTCTGTCCAAATCGCTCTGGAGCTTCCTGGTCTCCTCCTCTGAGCCCACCCCCCCCTCCTAGTTTAGTGTCGTCTGCAAATTTGGAAATGCTGCATCCGACTCCCTGATCCAGGTCATTAATGTAAATTGTGAACAGCTGGGGACCCAGGACAGATCCCTGTGGTACCCCACTTGTTACTGCCTGCCATTCAGAAAATGAGCCGTTTATTCCAACTCTCTGTTTTCTATCTGACAGCCAGTTCTCTATCCATGTCAATACTTTCCCCTTTATCCCATGAGCTTCAATTTTCCATGCTAATCTTTTATGTGGGACCTTGTCGAAGGCCTTTTGGAAGTCCAGGTACACCACATCTACTGGCTCTCCCCCATCTATTTTACCAGTTACTCCCTCAAAAAATTCCAATAGATTACCATGTTGACTCTGTCCTATCCTGTCCCCATTTGCTAAGTGCTCCGCTATTTCATCCTGAATGATGGACTCCAGCATTTTGCCCACAACTGATGTAAGGCTTACAGGTCTGTAATTACCTGCTTTTTCCCTACCCCCCTTTTTGAATAGTGGGGTAACGTTAGCTACCCTCCAATCCATGGGCACTGTTCCCGAGTCTAATGAATTCTGAAAAATCATACTTAATGTTGGCCTTGCCAGTGATGCCCACATCCCATAAATGAATTTTTTTTTAAAAACCCTCGTCATTGAATCCTTAACCAGAGGAAAGAGTCTTTATTTGTTCACTCTATCAAAGCCCTTCATGATTTTAAAAACCTCTAATAAATGTAATCTTGGCTTTCTCTACTCTAGTAGAAATAATCCTAGTATCTCAATTCTCACAATTATAATTTCCCATGCCTTGGGTCATCCTAGTGAATCTACACTGTACTCTCTCTACAGCTTTAATGTCTTTTCTATAATATAGCGCACAAACGTGCACCCTGCTGTAACTGTGGCCTCACCATTGCCTTGTTTAAATTCATAATTTCTTATGTACTATATATAGCCCTATTTATAAAAGATAAAATGCTGCTGACATTTTTTATGACCTCACTCAGTCCCTATCTCTGTAACCCCCCTCCAGCCCTACAAAACCCCCACACCGAACTCTCCATTCATCTAATCTCTTGTGCATCCTTCGCCTTCCTTTGCCCCACTTTCAACCACATAGACACCACGCTCTGGAATTACCTGCTTCAACCCCCTCAGCCTCTCCACCTACTTTAGGGTCCTTCTTAAAACCCACCTCTTTGACCAAGCTTTGGCCATCCTGGTAATATCTCATTCGGTGAAGCACTGTGGGACGTTTTTCTACATTAAAATGCTATATAAATGCAATTGTTGTCATCTACCTACACTACTAGTTTTCTTGTCTATTTGCCAACAAGTTAAAATCAGCAACCTTGGAAAGCTCAGTTTGTTAGTCAGTCATTTTACAATAATGGAAAATTGTTTATCAAAGGTCCAGCAATTTCATTCTTTGAGCTCCACATGTCCCAAGTTTGATTTTCACAATTGGTGTGGTCATGGGAGTGGGGAAAAGGCATATCTGTAGCTGCAAAATTTCCTCTTTAACCACGCTCACAATCATCCCCTTGTAAGACACCACCACCAATGTGTAGGAACTGTAGCCTAGTGGTTATTGTACTTGCAGCCAGCAACCCAGCGGTCATGAGTTCAAATCCCACCACCACAAGTGAGAAGCTGAATTCAATAAATCTTGTCATTTGCAGTCTGGCACCAGATACAATGACCATGAAAATGAAAACGGTTATAAAAACCTAACTGGTTCACCAATGTCCTTCAGAGATGGGAACCTGCCGTCCCTACATGTGACTCCAGTCCCACACTATGGCCTTAATAAATACGTGCCAGTGTTGCCTATTTCCATCACCCATAGCTGCAGACATGATACCATCCGTAGTTCAAGTGGGGTATTGCTCAAGGTGATTTATTAGGCGTACTAGGTATATTATAAATCACAAATAAGTGGTACAATTACACATTGTAGGAAGAACAGTGATGTGACTACTTTAATGTGAATTTTGTTTCTGCAGAAGAATATTTAAAGGCAATCGTGTATGACATTCCCCATCTGAAACAGTATGTAAATATGGACTATAGGAATCAATCCAATCATGGGGTGATAAATGAAATTAGAGGGCTTAGTAAAAGCCACACTTAAATCAGCAAAAATACCAGCACCAGAAATACTCATTACTGTCTGCATTTGATGGATTCTTTTCTTTGCTCGCTTTGATAATAAAATGTAAGGATTGTAACAATGTTTCATAAATCATCTCTATAATTTTAAAAAAATGTCCACGGAAATAGTCTGCAATTAAAGCCAATGGGCAGGAAGTTAGTGTTCACTTTCTGACAGTGTCCTGCACTGTAAGAACTGTAGCTAAACGAAGGTAGTGCAATGTACAGAGATTCTAAGGCCCAAATAAAAATAGATACTATTGTACTTACTAACAATATTATTTTACAAGTGCTCACTTGACCAGGAAAACATTTTTGGAAAAATATATATCCAACTACATTTTCTGTGTGCTAAAAGTTTAGTATTTCTAGCATTTCAGCAATTCGCGTAGCTAAAACCCAATAAATACCTCAAACCCGTCCAGCTCTAAACCCATTTTAAACATTTTATGTGAACTAGCTATTACTTGAACGTGGTGTAATCAATACTACCATTGTTTTGGAGGGTCTAAAAAAAGAAATGAAATAACATAGCAGCAGCGTTGGCCTTCAGGCACACAAATGCTCAGCAGTACGACTTAATTAAAACCCTCACAGCATGTGTGAAAAAAAGACTTACTCCCTGTGTGATGCAAGTAGCATTCGTTCAGCTGTGCTCCTTTTTCAAATGTTTAAGATACATACTGGATACATATTTGGAAGAAACTGAACCTCTATTGGTTTAAACACCATCCTCTCCATTCCTACTGTCTGCAGCAAATTCCTCGGCATCCTGCAGGAAAGCTTCCTTCTCTGGAGGTATTGCTTCACCATTTGACGCACCCACCGTGTCCTTAAAAACCCTTGCAGTTCGGTCAGCTGTAAAACTGGAAGCATTAGACTCGGAGCTGTTCCATATTCCATAAGCAAAGTAAATAATGCACCCTGTTAGAAAAAGAGAATAAAGATTCTTATTTAACAATAATCATATTCACTTTGCAAACAGCTCAAGTTGTTACAATTAGGAAGTAACAAGAATCCCATCAAAAATTATAATTATCATTTTTGATTAATTGATTCTGGTCTATTCCCTTATTGATGGAATAGCGCCTCAGACTGCAGCCTGAGACACTGAATTACACTGAAGGTATTATTCCTCAAGTCTTTATAACTATTTTGGTTTCTGTTAATCTGAAATTAATTTTCCCCAATAAAGGTTAACTGGTAAATCTTCAATGCTTGCAAGAACATGCAGCAGATTAGGAACTTCTCTTAGAATTGTCAAGTACATATTTTTGCCTTGTGCCAACTGGATTCAGTTTTATCTGCAACATTCTGTTGCATATTTTTTCAATTTTACAGCTGGTTTTTAAATTTAGGACACAATAAATAGAGTAATTATAATGGAGTGTCTTAATGCAAATAAGTTATATATTCCACAGACCTCACAGTTTTAATTCTACTGAATGTGGAACTTGCTACCACATGGAATGGTTGAGGCAAATAGCATAGCTTTTAAAGGGAAGCTAGATAAGTACATGAGGGAGAAAGGAATAGAAGGATACGTTGATGGGGTTAGATGAAGTAGGGTGGGAGGAGGCTTGTGTGGAGCATAAACACCGGCATAGACCAGTTGGGACAAATGGCCTGTTTCTGTGCTGTAAATTCTATGTAAATCTATGAATATACCATATAAATATGCTCTTTTTTCTACATGCTATTATAAATTGATAACTTTTACATTTGAAACTATAGCTCTTGGTGTAATTACACCCAAAGATAGAGACTCTGGAATCCATAGGGCCATTATCTATTACATTCATAGAATTACCTAGAATATAGTGTTACGCCCTGGAGCTGGGACTTCTGCCCTCCGACCGTCTTCAGTGTTGACCCGGCCATAGGTTGTGGGAGTACTGCACCAGTGCAGTGGGGGGGTAGGGGGAAGGGAGGCACTTGGAAATTAGGACTGCAGCCTTTAAGAGCCAAGAATGGCTGCATTGCAACAGCAGCAGGTAAGTAGGAAAGTGTTCAGAACACAGTGAGTTGGCTGTCAGGTAGCTGCAATGGATGGCTCATGAGAGATTTTGTGGCACTTTTGAAGCATGTATGCAAGTCCAAGACCTGACAGAGGCACTCATTGCAGGGAGCAGGGCACTGCAAGGAGGCAAAACAAGAAGAGGAGCCCAGAATGAGAATGACCATCTGACACTCCTGGATGAAATGCAGCAAAGAAAAACAGCTGGGTGCCTATGGGAGGAAACCTCAGATAAAACAGCTCATGTGGAGGGAGATGGCAGCGACAGACACCTCTCAACCCAAGAAATGTCAACTAGTGCCAGAAAACATTCAATGGCCTGATAAGGGCAGGTGAGGCAACACATAGAATGGCTTCCTTCTGTGCTGTAACCATTCGGCCTTGTCGGCTCTCTGCAAGAGCACTTCAGCTAGTCTCATTCCCCCGCCCTTTCCCTGTAGCCCAGCAAATTTTTTTCCTTCAGGTACTTATCCAATTCTCTTCTGAAAGCCACGATTGAATCTGCCTCCACCACCCTTTCAGGCAGTGCATTCCAGATCCTAACCATTCGCTGTGTAAAAAGGTTTTTCCTCATGACGCCTTTGGTTCTTTTGCCAATCACCTTGAATCTGTGTCCTCTGGTTCTCAGCCCTTCCGGCAATGGGAACAGTTTCTCTATCTATTCTGTGCAGATCCCTCATGATTTTGAACATCTCTAACAAATCTCCTCTTAACCTTCTCTGCTCTAAGGAGAACAACCCCAGCTTCTCCAGTCTATCCACGTAACTGAAGTCCCTCATCCCTGGAACCATTCTTATAAATCTTTTCTACACCCTCTCAAAGGCCTTCACATCCTTCCTAAAGTGCATTGCCCAGAATTGGACACAATACTCCAGTTGAGGCCAAACCAGTGTTTTATAAAAGGTTCATCATAACTTCCTTGCTTTTGTACTCATACCTTTATTCATCAAGCCCAGGATCCCATATGCTTTGTTAACCGCTTTCTCAACCTGCCACTATCAACGATTTGTGCACATATACCCCCAGGTGTCTCGGTTCATGCACCCCCTTTAGAATTGTACCCTTTGGTTTATATTGCCGCTCCTCATTCTTCCGACCAAAATGTATCACTTCGCAATTTTCTGCGTTAAATTTCATCTGCCACGTGTCCGCCCAGTCCACTAGCCTGTCTATGTCCTCTTGAAGTCTATCACTATCCTCCTCACTGTTCACTATACTTCCAAGTTTTGTCTCATCTGTAAATTTTGAAATTGTGCCCTGTACACCCAAGTCCAAGTCATTAATATGCATCAAGAACACCACTGTGTACCTTCCTCCAGTCTGAAAAACAACCGTTCACCATTACTCTGTTTCCTGTCACTTAGCCATTTCCGTATCCATGCTGCCACTGTCCCTTTTATTCCATAGGCTTCAACTTTGCTGGCAAGCCTATTATGTGGCACTTTATCAAATGCTTTTTGGATGTCCATGTACACCACATCAACTGCATTGCCCTCATCAAAAAACTCAATCATATTAGTTAAACACGATTTGCCTTTAACAAATCCGTGCAGGCTTACCTTAATGAATCCACACTTGTCCAAGTGACTGTTAATTCTGTCTCGGATTATCGTTTCTAAAATCTTCCTCACTACCGAGGTTAAACTGACTGGTTTGTAGTTGCTGGGTTTATCTTTACACCCTTTTTTGAACAAGGATGAGAGTCGGGAGGAGCAGAGAACAGCGGTTCAGCGAGTACTTAAACTCACTTTCGCGGGCTTTTTTTCCCCAAGAGGCTTACCAATCTCACAGACCGGCGGCGGCGTTCCAGAGCCACGTCACGATTCAAAAAGTGACGCGGGCAAGAGGAAGCAGCTGATTGGGTGAGTATGGCCAGGTGAGTATTTATACTACTCTATAGTTTGACAGTTAAGGTTAATAGTTTATAAAGTTTAGAAGGTCTTAATTTTTGTGGTTATAGTTTCTAAGGTCGCTGTTGTGTAGCGGGGAGTGCTAGTAAACAAGGACCCTTGAGTATAACATTTAATTGTAGTGTAATTGGTGGTATTGATTTGATTAATTTAAATTAATTAAAGGGTAAGTCATGGCAGCACAGCTCGGCCCCATGGCATGCTCCTCCTGCGCTATGTGGGAAATCAGGGACACTGCCTGTGTCCCTGACGACCATGTGTGCAGGAAGTGTATCCAGCTGCAGCTACTGGCAGACCGCATTGCGGCGCTGGAGCTGCGAATGGATGCATACTGGAGCATTCGCGATGCTGAGGACGTCGTGGATATCACGTTTAATGAGTTGGTCACACCGCAGGTAAAGGCTGCACAAGCAGGAAGGGAATGGGTGACCACCAGGCAGAGTAGTAGGCACAGGCAGGGAGTGCCGGGGTCCCCTGTGGCCATCCCCCTCTCAAACAGATATACCACTTTGGATATTGTTGAGGGGGATGGCTCATCGGGGGAAGGCAGCAGCAACCAACTTCCTGGCACCATGGGTGGTTCTGCTGCACAGGAGGGGGGGAAAAGAGCGGGAGAGCTATCGTGATAGGGGATTCTATTGCAAGGGGAATAGATAGGCGTTTCTGTGGCCGCAAACGAGACTCCAGGATGGTATGTTGCCTCCCTGGTGCAAGGGTCAAGGATGTCTCGGAGCGGCTGCAGGGCATTCTGGAGGGGGAGGGTGAACAGCCAGTTGTCGTGGTGCATATAGGTACCAACGATATTGGTAAAAAACGGGATGAGGTCCTAAAAGCTGAATATAGGGAGTTAGGAGGTAAATTAAAAAATAGGACCTCAAAAAGGTAGTAATCTCAGGATTGCTACCAGTGCCACGTACTAGTCAGAGTAGAAATAGAAGGATATTTCAGATGAATACGTGGCTAGAAGAATGGTGCAAGGGGGAGGGATTCAAATTCCTGGGACATTGGAACCGGTTCTGGGGGAGGTGGGACCAGTACAAACTGGACGGTTTGCACCTGGGCAGGGCCGGGACCGATGTCCTAGGGGGAAGTGTTTGCTAGTGTTGCTGGGGAGGGTATAAACTAAAATGGCAGGGGGTTGGGAACCTGTGCAGGGAGACAGAGGAAAGGGAAGCAAGGATAGAAGAAAAAGACAGGAAGGAGAAAAGCAGAAGTGGAAGTCAGAGAATTCAAGGGTCTAGTTTGTACTGGTCCCACCTCCCCCAGAACCGGTTCCAATGTCCCAGGAATTTGAATCCCTCCCCCTTGCACCATTCTTCTAGCCACGTATTCATCTGAAATATCCTTCTATTTCTAGCAATCCTGAGACCACTACTTTTTGAGGTCCTATTTTTTAATTTACCTCCAAACTCCCTATATTCAGCTTTTAGGACCTCATCCTGTTTTTTACCAATATCGTTGGTAAGCCTAACATCGGTAGTGGGGAAAATGCTGGAGTCCATTATAAAAGATGTAATAGCAGAGCACTTGGAAAACAGTGACAGGATCGGACAAAGTCAACATGGATTTACAAAAGGTAAATCATGCTTGACTAATCTACTGGAATTTTTTGAAGATGTAACTGGTAAAATAGATAAGGGAGAACCAGTGGATGTGGTGTATTTGGACTTTCAGAAGGCTTTCGATAAGGTCCCGCATAAGAGATTAGCATGCAAAGTTAAGGCACATGGGATTGGGGGCAAGGTACTGACTTGGATAGAGAACTGGTTGGCAGACAGAAGGTAAAGAGTTGGAATAAACGGGTCTTTTTCCGAGTGGCAGGCAGTGACTAGTGGGGTACCGCAAGGATCGGTCCTAGGACCCCAGCTATTCACAATATATATTAATGATCTAGACGAGGGAACGAGATGTAATATCTCCAAGTTTGCAGATGACACAAAGCTGGGTGGGCATGTGCTGTGAGGAGGTAGCCGAGAAACTCCAGTATGATTTGGACAGGTTGGGTGATTGGGCAGAATCATGGCAGATGCAGTATAATGTGGATAAATGCGAGGTTATCCACTTTGGTGTCAAAAACGGGAAGGCAGATTATTATCTGAATGGCAATAGATTGGGAGAAGGGGAAGTGCAACGAGACCTGGGTGTCCTTGTGCACCAGTCGCTGAAGGTAAGCATGCAGGTGCAGCAGGCGGTTAAGAAGGCAAATGGTATGTTGGCCTTCGTAGCGAGAGGGTTCGAATACAGGAACAAGGATGTCTTGCTGCAGTTGTACAGGGCCTTGGTGCGACCACACCTTGAGTACTGTGTGCAGTTTTGGTCACCTTATCTGAGGAAGGATGTTCTTGCCATGGAGGGAGTACAGCGAAGATTCACCAGGTTGATACCTGGGATGGCAGGAATGACGTATGAGGAGAAATTGGGTCGATTGGGCTTATACTCGCTGGAGTTTAGAAGAATGAGAGGGGATCTCATTGAAACTTATAAAATTCTAACAGGAGTAGACAGACTAGATGCAGGAAGGATGTTCCCGATGGTCAGGGAGTCCAGAACCAGGGGTCACAGTCTAAAGATAAGGGGTAAGCCATTTAGGACAGAGATGAGGAGGAATTTCTTCACCCAGAGAGTGGTGAACCTGTGGAATTCTCTACCACAGAAGGCAGTGGAGGCCAATTCATTAAATATATTCAAGAAGGAGTTAGATATATTTCTTAAGGCTAAAGGTATCAAGGGATATGGGGAAAAGGCAGGGACAGGGTACTGAATTTGGATGATCAGCCATGATCTCATTGAATGGCGGAGTAGGCTCGAGGGGCCGAATGGCCTACTCCTGCTCCTATCTTCTATGTTTCTAAATCAAACATGGCCACAGTAAACAATAATTCTAAATGGTCTAAGAGTGTTAAAAAAAACAAGCCTGAAGGCTTTGTGTCTTAATGCGAGGAGCATTCGTAATAAGGTAGATGAATTAGCTGCGCAAATAGATGTAAACGGATATGATATAATTGGGATTACGGAGACATGGCTCCAGGATGACCAAGGCTGGGAATTCAACATTCAGGGGTATTTAATATTCAGGAAGGACAGGCAAAAAGGAAAAGGAGGTGGGGTAGCATTGCTGGTTAAAGAGGAGATTAACAATAGTAAGGAAGGATATTAGCTCTGATGATGTGGAATCTGTATGGGCAGAGCTGAGAAATACCATGGGGCAGAAAACGTTACTGGGAGTTGTATACAGACCCCCAACAGTAATGCGGAGGTTGGGGATGGCATTAAACAGGAAATTAGAGATGCATGCAATAAGGGCACAGCAGTTATCATGGGTGACTTTAATCTACATATAGATTGGGCTAACCAAATTAGTAACAATGCTGTGGAGGAGGAATTCCTAGAGTGTATACGGGATGGTTTCCTGGACCAATATGTCGAGGAACCAACTAGAGATCAGGCCATCTTAGACTGGGTATTATGTAATGAGAAAGGATTAATTAGCAATCTTGTTGTGCGAGGCCCCTTGGGGAGGAGCGATCATAATATGATCGAATTCTTCATTAAGATGGAGAGTGAAGTAGTTGACTCAGAGACTAGGGTCCTGAATTTAAATAAAGGAAACTACGATGGTATGAGGCACGAGTTGGCTAGGATGGATTGAGGAACGTTACTTAAAGGGTTGACGGTGGATAGGCAATGGCAAACATTTAAAGATCGCATGGATGAACTACAGAATTTGTTCATCCCTGTTTGGCATAAAAATAAAACAAAAAGGGTGACTCAACCGTGGCTAACAAGGGAAATTAGGGATAGCATAAGATCCAAGGAGAGGACATATAAATTGGCCAGAAAAAGCAGCAAACTTGAGGATTGGGAGCAGTTTAGGATTCAGCAAAGGAGGACAAAGGGATTAATTAAGAGGGGGAAAATAGAGTATGAGTGCAAGCTTGCAGGGAACATAAAAACTGACTGTAAAAGCTTCGATAGATAGGTGAAGAGAAAAAGATTGGTGAAGTCAAGCGTAGGTCCCCTGCAGTCAGAATCAGGGGAATTTATAACGGGGAACAAAGAAATGGCAGACCAATTAAATACATACTTTGGTTCTGTCTTCACAAAGGAGGACACAAATAACCTCCCAGAGATGTCGGGGAACATAGGGTCTAATGAGAGGGAGGAACTGAATGAAATCAGTATTTGTAGGGAAATGGTGTTAGGGAAATTGACGGGATTGAAGGCCAATAAATCCCCAGGGCCTGATAATCTACATCCTAGGGTACTTAAGGAAGTGGCCCTAGAAATAGTAGATGCATTGCTGGTCATCTTCCAAAATTCTATAGACTCGAACAGTTCCCATGGATTGGAGGGTGGCTAATGTAACCCCACTATTTAAAAAAGGTGGTAGAGAGAAAACGGGGAATTATAGACCGGTAAGCCTGACATCGGTAGTGGGGAAAATGCTAGAGTCCATTATAAAAGATGTAATAGCAGCGCACTTGGAAAACAGTGACAGGATCGGACAAATTCAACATGGATTTACAAAAGGTAAATCATGCTTGACTAATCTACTGGAATTTTTTGAGGATGTAACTGGTAGAATACATAAGGGAGAACCAGTGGATGTGGTGTATTTGGACTTTCAGAAGGCTTTCGATAAGGTCCCGCATAAGAGATTAGCATGCAAAGTTAAAGCACATGGGATTGGGGGTAAGGTACTGACTTGGATAGAAAACTGGTTGGCAGACAGGAAGCAGAGAGTTGGAATAAACGGGTCTTTTTCCGAGTGGCAGGCAGTGACTAGTGGGGTACCACAGGGATCGGTGCTAGAACCCCAGTTATTCACAATATATATTAATGATCTAGACGAGGGAACTAGATGTAATATCTCCAAGTTTGCAGATGACACAAAGCTGGGTGGGCGTGTGTGCTGTGAGGAGGATGCCGAGAAACTCCAGTATGATTTGGACAGGTTGGGTGATTGGGCAGATGCAGTATAATGTGGATAAATGTGAGGTTATCCACTTTGGTGGCAAAAACAGGAAGGCAGATTATCTGAACGGCAATAGATTGGGAAAAGGGGAAGTGCAATGACACCTGGGAGTCCTTGTGCACCAGTCGCTGAATGTAAGCATGCAGGTACAGCAGGCGGTTAAGAAGGCAAATGGTATGTTGGCCTTCATAGCGAGAGGATTAGAGTACAGGAGCAAGGAGGTCTTGCTGCAGTTGTACAAGGCCTTGGTGAGACCACACCTTGAGTAGTGTGTGCAGTTTTGGTCGCCTTATCTGAGGAAGGATGTTCTTGCCATGGAAGGAGTTCAGCGAAGATTCACAAGGCTGATACTTGGGATGGCAGGAATGACGTATGAAGAGAGATTGGGTCGATTGGGCTTATACTCGCTGGAGTTTAGAAGAATGAGAGGGGATCTCATTGAAACTTATAAAATTCTAACAGGAGTAGACAAACTAGATGCAGGAAGGATGTTCCCGATGGTCGGGGAGTCCAGAGCCAGGGGTCACAGTCTAAGGATAAGGGGTAAGCCATTTAGGACTGAGATGAGGAGGAATTTCTTCACCCAGAGTGGTGAACCTGTGGAATTCTCTACCACAGAAGACAGTTGAGTCCAATTCATTAAATATATTCAAGAAGGAGTTAGATATATTTCTTAAGGCTAAGGGGATCAAGGGATATGGGGAGAAAGCAGGGACAGGGTACTGAATTTGCATCAGCCATGATCGCATTGAATGGCGGAGCAGGCTCGAGGGGCCGAATGGCCTACTCCTGCTCCTATCTTCTATGTTTCTATATTTCTATGCAATACTCCAGTCCTCTGGCACCACACCCACATCGAAGGAGAATTGGAAGATTATGGCCAGTACCTCCGCAATTTCCACCTTTACTTTGCTCAGCATCCTAGGATGCATCCCATCCAGTCCTGGTGACTTATCAACTTTAAGTACAGACAGCCGTTCCAGTACCTCTTTATTAATTTTTATCCCATCCAGTATCTCAACTACCTCCTCTTTCACTATGACTTTGGCAGCATCTTCTTCCTTGGTAAAGACAGATGCAAAGTGCTCATTTAGTACGTCAGCCATGTCCACTGCCTCCATGCGTAGGTCTCCATTTTGGTCCATAATCAGCCCCACCCCTCCTCTTACTACCCGTTTATTATTTATATGCCTATATTAGACTTTTAGATTCCATTTTATGTTAGCTGCCAATCTATTCTCATACTCTCTCTTTGCCCCTCTTATTTCCTTTTTCACTTCCCCTCTGAACTTTCTATATTCAGCCTGGTTCTCACTTGTATTTTCAACATTGGTCATATGCCCCCTTTTTCTGCTTCATCAAACTGTCCATCTTTTTCGTCATCCAGGGAGCTCTGACTTTGGTTGCCCTACCTTTCCCCCTCGTGGGAATGTACCCGAACCATCTCCTCTTTAAAAGGCAGCTCATTGTTCGACACTTTTCTTTCTTGGGCACTAGCACACTGTTCATCCTCTCAAATTAATAGCTAAATAAATAATCCTCACTGCACTGTGGTTAACACGGCATCTTACAATACTTGTCGTCATCCTGCTTAACAACAATTAACTGCATACAGAACTTTAAAACCCCATCTGACAATTTAACAGGCAGCTGTCTGATACCACTTGGGAGACATCCCTCAAATGTTAACCCTTACTTTAATTCCTTCAATCTTGCTACTCTAGAAACTATTGCATAAAGTCTGTGAAAGGTAGGGTACCAGAGGCAGCATTGCAGATGTCAGAGAAAGGAGAAGGCCACAGAACTGCTGGGGAGGAACTCTACTCTAGCTGTGGGAGATGGCAAGATTGGTGGTATGGTGCAGGTAGCGGGTTAATGGGTGCACACCTAGACAAGTCATCATGGCATCTTGGCGAAGCAGCAGACAGCCAGAAGCTTTAACCCCCTTCGCTGTCTCCTTACTTCCAAGTGGGTTATGCTCACCCATTCTTAGCTTATGTTCTCCTTTTCTGCAGATGTATCACAGCAACAGGGGGCACAAGATGAGGAGTAGCAGCAGAAGGGAAGAAAATTCTTTCAGATGGACTATGATGAGGATTAGGATAATTATGTCGAGGACAAGGCCACTTCGGACTCCCAGATTTCTGTTCCAACACCTTCCATATTAACCTGTGTCACCCGCTTTCTCACTCCCATTCATCAACTCAAGCATGCAAAAATAATGAACAATTAATTGGATTGAAATATGAGCAGTGTTAGTTTGGTTCAACGGTGGCGCTCTTCGCTGAGTCGGAAGGTCATGGGTTCAAGCCTCACTCCAGGACTTGAGGATATCTCAAGTTCTGGACACTTTCAGTACAGTACTGACAAAAGTTGTACTGTCACCGGCGGTGTGCAGTCTTTCAGATGATATTTTAAACTCAGGTTAGGTGGACATAAAAGATCCAATGGCACTATTCAAGGGCCTTGGTGAGACTACACCTGGAGTATTGTACAGTTTTGGTCTCCTTACCTAAGGAAGGATATACTTGCCATGGAGGGAGTGCAACGAAGGTTCACCAGACTGATTCCTGGGATGGAGGGATTGTCCTATGAGGAGAGATTGAGTAGACTAGGCCGATATTCTCCAGAGTTTAGAAGAATGAGAGGTGATCTCATTGAAACATACAAAATTCTTACAGGGCTTGACAGGTTAGATGCAGGGAGGATGTTTCCCCTGGCTGGGGAGTCTAGAACACAGGATCACAGTCTCAGAACAAGGAGTCGGCCATTTAGGACTGAGATGAGGAGAAATTTCTTCACTCCGAGGGTAGTGAATCTTTGGAATTCTCTACCCCACAGGGCTGTGGATGCTCAGTCTTTGAGTATATTCAAGGCAGACATCGATAGATATTTGCATATTAAGGGAATCAAGGGATATGGCGATCAGACGGGAAAGTGGAGTTGAGGTAGAAGATCAGCCATGATCTTATTGAATGGTGGAGCAGGCTCGAAGGGCCAAATGGCCTACTCCTATTTCTTATGTTCTTATGGTGTCCTAGCCAACATTTATTCCTCAAGCCAATGCTACCAAAACAGATCATTTAGTTATTTATCTCATTGCTATTTATGGGAAGTTACTGTGCACAATTTGGCTGCAAAGCAACAATGACGACACTTCAAACAAATGAATTGGCTGTGAAGTGCTTTCAGATGGTCCGGGAATGTGAAAGGCAATCTATAAATGCAAATCATTTCTTTCTTACCTATCACCATCCAGATAGCAAAGCGAATCCAAGTGCCTCTATCCAACTGCATCATTAGGTACATATTCACAAGGATGCTCACAACGGGTAGACAGGGCAAGAGAGGTACCTAAAAATCATGACAATGAAATACACACAAAGACTACAAGTGTAAAGTTTAAATCAAAACAGTCTAAGGAATCAGTCAAGCAACTTTTAAGCAATAAAAAACCTCAGGGTATTTACCTTAAATGACAGCTTTGTTTTGCTTTCTGGTTGTCTCCAGATTATAGCAGTGGTAATCACACACGAAAGAATCAGGAGAATAAGCAAGCATATGGACCATGCTTTCCCTTCCAACAAAGGACCTTGTGCATGAACAGCCAGCAGACAAATAATCAAGATAAAAAATCCTGCAACAGAAAATATAGTACATTACCACTGTTACAACTGGGAAGTTGCTCAATCATCTTTGTTACCTGTACTTTACTTACAACAACAACAAAACAACAACTTGTACTTATATAGTAACTAACAGTAAAACGTCCCAAGGCACTTCACAGGAGCTTTATAAAGCAAAATTTGGCACCGAGCCACTAGATATTAGGGCAGATGACCAAAAGCTTGGTCAGAGGTAGGTTTTAAGGGGCGTCTTAAAAGAGGAGAGAGAGGTAGAGAGGCAATAAAAGCCAACTTTAGTGATCCTTAACAGCATTGTACTGCCCTTTGCAATGTTCTGCTCTCTTCATAATGCACCATAAAGCTGGTTTTCCTCTGTATCGGAACCAATTCATTGGGAGCATTATACTTTTTCAAAGCATTGATTTGTAAGGTCAGCGCAGTTAAATATGAACACATGGTGAAATTATTTAAACATTACGAACTCTCTGCCTGGAGTGAGTCTGGTGCAGGGAACTTGCATACTGCAGGGTTGGGATTTCCTGCAAATCAGCAACTATTAAAGAGTTGCTGCTATTTAAAGGAAGGCAGCTTATGATTTTGTATAGCAACAATTTTTATCTAGGACAGCTTTTATTCGCTTATTGAACATGGAATAAAGAAACAGTAAAACAAAGCAGTCACATGGCCCCATTTCCGATGCTGCACTCGAGGCGTTTCTGCAGAAAATGCATCAAAGCAGGGATGCCTTCTTTGGGGCAGAGGGCACCCCTTCATCAAACAGCTGTCCATATTGTGCAAGAAGTGGTGCCAGAAAGGGTAAATGCTGTTTCCAAAATGCAAAGATCATGGAGCAAATGCGCAGGAAGCTGGCAGTTGCAAGAAGACTGGCAGAGTTCCCAGTATTTGCCTGCCGAAAGCATAGGGCATAGTATGTATGCCACAAAGAATTTACTCTCATGGGATAATGACGGATGTTGCATTCAAAAACACCAAGATAACCTTTCAGCTGTTTGAGATATTTTACAGGTCATGCAGAAGTTGTTCTCACGATTCCAACAAAAGATAGGTACATGGTGCATCTTCTTGGGTGCTATCTCTAATGCCCTGCACTTTAGGAAAAACTAGCACCTGGAAAAACGTTATGCTATGTTTCTGGTGGTGTTCCATGATGGAAGAGTTTTCCCTGAGAAACAATGCATCTGCCACTTGCTGGAAGCATTGCTGCACTGCAGACTGACAAATTTGGCATATAGCATCCAGTGGCATAGAAGCCGATAACCGTCAGCACCTTCAGAGTTACCGGCAGAACCATCCCTATCACAGATGTTGTCTGGAGGTCTGGCTAGAGGACAATGCATAACTCTGTGACTGCCTCTTTGGTAAAGTATATGGAGCAAGGACAGATCTCCTCCAACATACCCAGACAGCTATGCCCCCTGTCTACAGAGAGTGTTCTTTGGGCAAGGGAAAATAAAGGCACCCTGTTTGGAGTAAGCCAGTGTGCCCATGAGTGCTCCTCAGCTACATTCTTTTACATCGAAAGCAACACTGCTGTTAATTAAATCAAGGAAATAAGTCAGCTTTGATTTTTTTTTAAAGTGCGAAATTTAAGTCAATGAGAAGCAATTCACACCATGATAACTTACCAATAAAACTCACACACATATTAACTATAGATCCCGATTGCTTGGAAGGGAGACTATTTTCAGGGAATAACAAGGCATTCAATGAGAATTCTTCTTCACTCTCTGGTAAAGCTTCTGCTTGGGATTCACTAGTGCTGGCTGATTCAGTCATATCTGCATCATCAGAAGTGTTTGCCATTTGATACGTTGCATTAGAAAACTGGTCAGGCTGGTATCTGCAAAGAGGAATCAGTCATATTATTCATTCCAGAAGTCTTACGTGGACAATGCGTTAACCACATACAAAAATATTTCATTTTTAAAAAATCAACAAACTGAACTCAAATGGAAAAGCTATACAAGTGGCTCATTCAGCAACTTACTAGTAAATGCACTGGCCTGTGTAGCACTGAGTCATTAAGATCAGGAAGGTCCCAAGTTTGGTTCCTGGTCTGTGCTGAGTCAGGTTCTCTCAGCCAAGGTAGCAGTGAGGGCAGTGCAATGACCTTAAATTCCCCATGCTAAGGAGGACAAAAAAAAGGCAGAGTTTCTGCTCCTAATTGCTACCTGGTGATGCCTGCTGGAAAGTGTGCAATCCTGGACATCTGATGAGGTCAGAATCGAGCTCAGCTGCAATATTGTCGTCTACCCCCACCCACAATCCCAACAGCTGAATACCTTGCCAAAGCTCAGTGTCTGGTCTTGCACATGAAAAATAAATAGTCACTTGGACAAAGTGCCAGAGGGTTTTGCCAGCCATGGATCCGTACCCCAACATGAGCCAGTCTTCAGGACAGCATAGAAGGGGAGAAAATTGAAGGGGGGGGGGGGGGGGGAGGAAAGAGAAGAAAATGAAAGTTAATGTGAAGGACAACAAATTATTGATCTCTGAAGAAACATACACAATTACCTGAGCACCAGAACACAAGCAGCCACCAGCGAGTAGGCAAGAAGGGTTCCAATTGACATAAGATCCACAAGGTCCTTAAGGTCGAACAAGAATGCCATGATAGCTGCAATGAGAGTGATGTAATTCTAAGTTTCTACATAAAGATTGAACAAATATAAACACGGAAGAGTATTAGTGCAGCTTTTTAGTACACCACAGGCACGGTTTTCCTCATCAAGTTCAACAAGCTCTGCAGGAAGAACTCCTCTGCTATCAACCATTAGAATTGTTGAGCACATATTTCCTTTCTTTTACTGTAGCAGGAATGCAGCAGCACTAAACTTAGTAACAAGAAATAAATAATTGCATTTATACAGCGTCTTATCTCTTGGAACATCTCAAAGCTTCACACAATTAATTACTTCTTTGGAGTGCAGTGACTTGTTATGTAGGCAACCAAAGCAGCATTCTGCATCAGCAACATCCCACATAAACAGCAATGAGAGAAATGACCAGGTAATTGTTTTTTGGTGGAGTTGGTTGAAGGAGGAATGTTGGCCACGCTACCAGAGAGTTTTCTGCTCTTCACTGAACAGTGCCCTTGGATATTTAACATCCACCTGAAGAGGCAGTTGAAACCTTGGTTCAACACCTCACCTGAAGAATGTAGTCCAATTTTCCAAAAAGACTTGCATATATTGATTATAAAACAAAAACATCAATTAGTACTACATCTGAAAAACTGCACTGCACCCAGGTGGGTATCAGAAAACTTGTACCTTAAGGACACAAGCAAATCCTGATTGGTTGAGCATAATCCTTATCAGCAACACACAAACAACTGAGCCACAAAGGTTACGATATTCAAACTGCATTAATACACAAAGTAAGGAGGATGCTCATTATTAATATGCATGAAAGATTTAGAATTAAATCTGTTGTAAGATGGCCGAGAGGCACAGCCAGTTCAGCACCTGCCTCCCAAACAAATGACCGGTAACTAACTAGTACAAAAGAATCCCAGTCCCTTGAGCCTATCACTGTTCAGGAGCAAATTTTAGCTGGTCAGACTGCTTGTCCCCACCCGCTACTGCTAGTGGGGTGACCAGCTCACCAATTCTAAGTGATCCTATTGAATTCTAGTTAAAGAGTGGCGTTAACCATCATTGTGGGGTCATCTATAGTGCAGACTGTTCTGCCTTCCCTGCTAAAGGAGGCTGCCAGGTAGCGAGCAGTTCGTGTGGGAAGATGGAACTGGGAAAATGTGAATATGAATAGAATGAAGCCAATACACATCATTCTAGAAAAGTCTTGCTTATAAAGTTTATTTGCTTGGTACTCACGCAGGTTAGATATGCAGTCAGAGTGCAAGGTTATTGGCTCAAGAGGTAGGTAGCACACTGCAACCCACGACTTACAGCTTATATTAAAAGCTTACCAGAAAGAACCCCAGCTGCAATAGTTGAGACTATTGGGGCTTTTCTCTCACTCACTCCGGACAGAAATCTGAATAGCAGACCATCCCGTGCCATTGCAAACAGGATTCTTGGTAATGGAAACATTGAACCTAATAGGCTGCAAGGGAGAAGTCAATTGTTTAACTCAAGTGATTGTGATTAGACAGGGAAAGTAAACATATAGATACCAAAGGTGAGCATCAGGCCTCTGACATAATAGAATCACGATTGAATTTGAGAATAGTAACAGTATTTCTTCTACCCTTTGCAATAATTCCAACAATATTAAACTTTTATATTTTATCACATTCAAAAAGTAATCCAAATTAGGAAGTGTTCTTGTGACTAGCACAATGATTTGGGTGAGTGGTGAAATGTGAGCTCACACATGCAGTCAACCACTCTGCAATGTTGCTGAGCTCAGATGTGCTATTGTGGAGAGATGCCAAGTAGAATCAGGCATTTCTTCACAGTGAGTAGAGGGAGGATTTGTAGGGCAAATTGTCAATGGTGGCTTTATGCAACCCTAATAACTGACTCCAAAGCCGTGTTGGTGGAGGCCAGAGAGCAGAACCGTCTCCTCGCTCCCGTTGAACCATGGCTCAGGCAGACGACAAAAAAGGAAAAAACTGACCGGGCAACAGATCTTTAAAAAAAAGTTGGAATTTTGTATTAAGAACATTTTGAAACGTTAATAGTTTTAGCATGTGAAGTATTGAGAAACTGCATTTTTCAGTCCTCAAAGGTCTGAAGGAAAGAAAAATTTTGCAAATAGAAATTTAAAACTTTGGAAAAAAAGCTCCCAAGATCTTGTTTTAAATCAGAAGCCGCAGGACTACATATTTGGCAGAATACATTTACCTTCCCTGCTATTTTTTTTGTAAGTGACTGTCCCTTACCTGCTACAACCCCCGAGACTATTGTAGCAATAAGTGGTGTTTTAGTCCTTTCGTTGATTCTGGCCAACACTCTAAACAGCAGTCCGTCCTCTGCCATAGCATAAATTACTCTCGGCATTGGAAATATGGAACCAAGAAGACTAATCGGAAAAGACAGTCCATCCTATGTTAGTATTGTACAATCAAACCCACAAACAGTTAATTGCAAATATACATCCATGAAACAGCCACCTTCTTTATTAAAGGCAGTACAAAATTTGTTACCATGTATTTTTTATTTTAAAATAAAGATTGCCAAACATGCTGAAAATACCATCTTGCTGGTCAGAAACCACGGAGAGGTGTGGTCATCTTTAAGGAACATGCAGTGGTGCAAGATTGTTTGCAAATTATAAAACTGTTATACTTAAACTAGCACTATGCTTTCTTCAAATAAAATGTAATGCTTAGAGACTGGAAATGCTGCAGATTCCTTCATTTTTCTAAAAATCAGTAACCATCCACAAGCCAACCACAGTGATATGAAGCTTGAATCAAGCCTATTGGTGACCTCCAATTCAGTATGTGGGATTAGGGGAAAGACACCC
Source organism: Squalus acanthias (assembly GCA_030390025.1). NCBI lineage: Eukaryota > Metazoa > Chordata > Chondrichthyes > Squaliformes > Squalidae > Squalus > Squalus acanthias. The sequence continues at coordinate 33,110,047 of CM059431.1, read as the reverse complement.
AATTTTAATATTGTTGGTAGACACCCACAGCACTTCAGGCTCTCTCGGGCACCCATCTGCCAGAAGAGGCAAGAATATGCAGCCTTGTTGCATGGGTTGGGGTGGGGAATTGAAATGTGCCCCCTTTTAAGAGTGCCGCATGTAACAGTAAGAAAAAAAAGTCCTGGGGGGGGGGGGACCTGCCCACTGTCCTGGACTTGAATCCTTAAAGTGCCCCACAACCATCATGGAGATGGAATCAGGCAGGAGATCAGTCTGAATAGCCACAGGATCCCAGTCATACACTGGCATCTGGGTCCCAGCCTATTTGCTGGTCCTTCTACTACACTCTCACTGGACTAACGGCAAAAATGAGCTAAAGCATCAAGGAATTATGGTCCCAGTGTAAAGCATATATTTTATCAGTCACCAAAAAGTGACTAACATCTCGTCAATCTTCTCGGCACTGGTAGGATGTGGTAATGTTGTGAATCCAATTCCCTACAACACGTTAACTGCACTGAAGTCTGTTGAAAAGAGCTCATTCATGATTTTCCACAGAAGAGCTGAATCATTTGTCAGAAGTGTAGCTGAATGTGATAGCTGGGATAACCTTTGAAAATTAATTACAACTGAATTTGTGTCATATTTATAAATATTAGGTTTGAAAATTTGTTGTCTGGATGGAATAACCTGAAGAAAGACTGCCCTGAAAAAGACTTGAGGAAGACTTCAAAAGATTAGTAGAATGGGCAGACAGGTGGCAGATACAATTTAATGTGGATAAGTGTTGGGTAATACATTTTCAGAGAAAAAAAACCAAGGAGTTGCTTCTGACGAAGTTATGCTGGCAGAGCAGGAGGAGCGCCAAGGAAATTCACGACTGAAGAGTGGAAGCATGGACTTAATGGAAAGATACTGAAGGATATGGATGAACAGAAAGACAGAGGTGTTCAAATACACAATTCTCAGAAACTGCAAGTGCAGGTAGATCAAGCCATAAAAAGGTCAGTAGAAATTTGGGTTCTATAAATAAGGATCTAGTGTACAAAAGTAAAGAAAGAATGATGAATTTATACAAAACATTAGTTAGACCAGTTAGAATACTGTGTGCAGTATTGGGCAGGATGATGCCAGGGATGGAAAACTATTGTTCTAAGTAGAGACTTGAGATACTGGGACTATTTTCACAGAAGCAGAGAAGACCAAGGAGATTTAATACAGGTTTTTTAAATTATGAAAAGTTTTGCTAAAGTGAATAGGGAAAACTATTTCATCTGGAATGGGAGAGAGATGAGGAGGGAAGGAAAGGAGAGGTGGGCGATAGGGGTTCTTTTTTGTCCCCGAGGACAAGCGGCATCAAACAGGGACAGAATTATGGCTCAGTGCAGGGAGTTTGTGTGACAAGTGATTTTTGACTGTAGGGAAGGTAGAAAGTTTGGCTGGCGTCTGACTTTCGTCTGGACAGCCTAGAGTTTAATACTTTAACATCTTCTTTTCTTCAGTCTGTATAGAGTGAAAGCTTTTGGCTGTTTTTCAGACAACTGTGGAGCTTCTTTCAAATGTCAGCATTGTGTGGTTGGGTGATTTTACCGCTTTCAGGTCTGGTTATACATTATCTCCCAAGAAGTCTTTTCAAAGCCAAAAAGTGCTAATTTTCACCCCACGTTTTGCTGATTAATTCATGTCTCCATCTTTTCAAATACTATGTTTGTACCGGTGCTTTTTAGCTCGTTTCCTTTTCATGTCAAAGATCTTGAAGACTTCTCTCATCATTTTGTTTTTTTTTACAAACACAAACACTTTTTAAAAAACTATTTCTTGTGGTCCCAAAAGGTAGGTTTCTATCTTTTGTTTCAGATAGCCCTATCACATACTGTTAGGTCACGAAATATTATACTCACAAAGCCACTTACAGGTGTAATAGCTTTGGAATGTTGTCACCATGCAGTGTTTTAAATATGTAAGAAATGGATTGCTCTTGAGGAACTCAAGCACATGGACTGAATTCCTTCACTAATTCAGTATACATCAGAATAGCAGAGCTGCACTTAGAATTTATATGCTAAAAGATGATGTGACAAGAAAATACACTTATGTTCCTTACACCTTCTGAATCTAATTCTACACTTTTGGATTATTAACAGCTGATCCACTGAACAATTAAATTATTGGAAATCTAAAGGGCTCAATTTAATTGCTTACACTGCAACTTAGTGAACTACGGGAGTAAAAAAAACTTCTAATTCTAGTGAAATTACAAGGACCTGACAGACAAGTACAATTGGAGGTGGAACAGATCAGTGCCAGAAGCAGCTTGGCCGATAGCGTCTCCTTTCTTTTAATGATACAAGCATGTTATAATTGCCCTGACACCACTTCCAGAATAGCATTACTATACATTTACATCAATGGAGGTGACAGCACCACTGCTATACTGGAGCATTCTGTACAAAACATTCGGATTGTGAATATATTGCTACAAGTTCTAAAAATCGAGCTGAACTTTTAAAGCCGCTATTTCAACTGGTGTATCAAAGCTTTCAATCACAATGGCACTGTGACCATTTTATAGGTGTAAAGCAGGAGATAAAGCGGCTAATATCGCAGGCGGCGTGCATGGACAAAGAGCCTCAGTGCACCACCCGGCATATTAGCAAAGAATTCAAGAGGTGTCCGGGGCCCTTATTTGCATCTGGGGCCTAACACCTGTTTGTTGCCTCATTGGCAAGGCTGATTGCATCAGGAAAACGTGGTCTACATATTACTGGACTAGTAATCCAGAAAACGTGAGTTCAAATCCCACCATGTTTGAGAATTTGAATTCAGTTAAAAAATATGGAAATAAAATTTAAAAACTAGCATCAGTAAAAGTGACTACGAAGCTGTCGGACCCAACTGGTTCACTGATGTACTGCAGGGAAGTAAACCTCCCATCCTTGCCCGGTCTGGCCTATATGTGACTCCAGTCCCACCACTATGTGGTTGACTCTTAACTGCCACACCACCATTTTCTCAGGGCAGCTAAGGATGGGCAATAAATGCCTGCCTTGACAGCAACACCCACATCCCGAGAATGAATATTATAATAAGTGTACTGGGATGCCAGAGAATTCCCAGGCCAGGACTGAGGACATTCCAAACTTGGGAGTCCCCTCCCCAGCCACACCCGCTGACGTAGTGAACTTGTTTGGGGTGGACGAAGGTTCCATCCCAAACAAGACCTTATGACTACTCGGGAGCGGAGACCGGGACTGCATATATCTGGGTCCTAGCCTATTTCTCAGGCCTTTAGCTGCACTCCCACTTGAATTACTGCGGGAGTGTACTGGAAGGCTCATGGAAATTTGGGGCCTAGATGTATAAATTCAGAGTTTTGGAAGAACTACACATGTAGTACACATTTCAGACAGTTGGCTATTGATGTTTAAAAATGCTATCACCTCATATTTTGCGCAGCAAGCACGGCTCAAGAACCTAACGCAAATCCTCACTGATTGCAATGTGTTTGCTGTTCAAAAATACAACAGTATCTAGAATTTGAAAATTTGTGAAGATGTTTTTGGAATAGTAGCAACACTAATAGTCCTACAAATTATGGGTCAAAAAGCAAACGAAGTAATGAAGTCAAAATATACAATCCTCCAAGTCAATTACTACACTCTACATACCATCATAAAATGCTTTGGTTTAACTAAGCAGCAGTAAGTATAGTAATTAACCACTGAATTAAAAAAAAAATTAGAATATTGAATTTGAGAGGATCCATAAAACAAGATGCAATGGTGATTCCATATAAAGCTTTAGTAAGACCACAGTTGGAGTACTGTGTAGTTTAGGCCTCCACATTATAGGAAGGATGTTGTTGCAATAGAGAGAGAGTACAGCAGACATTCACTAGGAAACCGCTTGGTATGAGGTAATATAATTATGAAGACTTGAAAAAGTGGAGCTGTTTTCATTAGAATAGAGAATACGAGGTGACTTGATACAGGTGTTTAGAATTATGAAGGGATGGGACAGAGTAGATAAGAGACAAACGGTTTCCAGTGGTTGAGAGGTGTAGAATGAGGGAACATAGATACAATATTAAATCCGAGAGATTTAGGACAGAGAGTAGGAGAATCTTTTTCACAGAGGGTTGAGGGGCTGTGGAATGCACTACCAGTTAGTAACTGAAGCAAAGGTCATGTCAACATTTAAGAATAGGTTAGATAGGTGATTGAAGGAAACGTGAATTAAGGGATTGGGAATAGAGTGGGCACATGAAATTAGGATTACTGCTTGTGTGGAGGATGAACACCAACTGGTTGGGTCAAATGGCCAGTTTCCATGTTGTTATTTATATGTAAAAAGCTTACTGCTGCAAGATCCAAAAAAGGTGTCCAAAAATAAGTGGCCAATATTCCGAATGTGCAGTGAGGAACCTCATCCACTGGGAGCATATAGCAGGAAATTGCAGGCATGCTGTGTTATGGAAGGAAAGTCACGTGAAGCGGGTCCACAATTTCGTGACATGGGCTCCTGGCAGATGAGGCGCCACACTGGGAGCATGTATAGAGCAAATCAGCCCCAAAGTGTCAACGCCGCAAATACTTTCCATATGAACCTTTTCAAGTCACGTTTGAAAGGCAACTATTTTACAATATATGGTGCACACAATAGCACAACTACAATAGTTGGAGGCATATAGTGCTCTGGGCGCAGTGACTCAGAGACCATCATTCCTCATGCACCGCATGCGTGCCACTGAACTGACTGCGTACCATAATGCATTACAGTGCAAGGCCAGCTCATTCAAATAAAAATGTTATGGTTCCAACGCGCAGTGCCTGGCGCAGAGTGTACTGGGATCAGAGGAAGGTTAAGTACCACAAGCATCTCTTCAAATGTTGCTGCCCATTCTTAAAGGGGAACTATCTGCAAATGTAAAAAATGGCAGAAGTAAGGTACAGAGGCAGGAGAACAGCATTCAAGATGTTGCTTTGGAAATACAGCAATCCAGTAAGAGGTGCTGGAGCAAAGAGTGGATTTTTTGAGGAAAGGGAGCACTCTCTAATAAAGAATACTACCAGAGTAGCATGGATAAGAGAGAGAGAGAGAGAGAGAGAGAGAGAGAGAGAGCGAGCGCGAGAGAGAGAGAGAGAGAGAGAGAGAATGAGAATTAATGCTCACTCAGCTATGGTCCATACCCAGGAACAGACGAGCAAGGAATTTGAAGGGCAATGCAAGATTGTCAAGGTGCTTACGCTATACAAGGCATTTTAAATAGCACTCTAATGTAAGCACGATACAGAGAGACAATGCCCAGCTCTCTAGCAACTAATGACCTGCTCACAGAGATCTCTTTGGTCACGCTGAGGAAGTGTCCAGCAATTGCTGGCGTTGGCACGGATGATCGAGATGTCTCTCGGGGTGACACCCAGCCATCCCATTCAAATGAGCACATATATGTCACACTGCATATAGGAGCAAACAGCCACCACATCATTGCAGGGCCATCTACAGACCCAGCATGAGAGGCCGGGCTATCTCCATCCCTAGGGGCAGCCAGTGACATGCAGCAGCCATCCACCTCACTTGGGGAAACAATTAAAAAGGAGCACTCCCAACAGAGAGGTAAGTGCTTTTGATCTGCCACTTGCACGGTATTCCTTCCATTAAAACTAATGTTGAAAATCATACCAGCCGCATGTCAAACATGCTGACCTCCTTGCTGAAATTCATGATATGCATTCCAGTCGTGCAAAGCTGTGCACCAGGAACTCTGGAAAAATTTGTAAAATTTACCTTAAATGATTATTTCTAATGTTTCATGCTGGAATGTGGGGTGGGGGTGGAAGGAGAGGGAGGCTCAATCCAATTAAAGAACTTGACTGTGCTTTGCGCTGTTATCAGCTCTCCCTCCTCAAATCACAAAAAAAATTCATTTTGAGTACAACAAATAACTCGGTTGATGGAATGGCCCTGATGGTATTACAAACAGTTTAACTGATTTCAGAGTTTAACTGCCTGAACTTTTAATTTAATACAAAATTAGTCTATCTAAATAAGGCTATAGAATCTATAAATGAAGAACGAGTGGCAGTGAAAGAATGAGATTCCTTATATTCCTCAACCACAAATTTACTATTCTGCTGTTCCCTTTTGTAAATCACTCATGTATACAATGTTTACTTATTCTTTCATGTTCAACTTAAAAATATTTCATGTATTCTAAAAAATCTAGTATAAGTTTTCTAAAAATATATATTTTTTTCTTTTGCAACCATGCAAGTAATGACTGGATTAAAAGAACAGGGTCACATAATACCTGGTGGATAGGGCACAGAGTGATCCAACTGCCACAGCATATTTTGCCCCATCCCAACCGACATACTTGAAAGCAACTGGCAACGGGCTGTTCTTGTCCAGTAAATAATATGGCATCATCAACGTAAGAGCAGCAGACACTCCAAAATAGGCAACAAAACAGATCAAAAGGGAAGCAACAATTCCGATTGGAATGGCTCGCTGGGGATTTTTCACTTCTTCTCCTGAAAAAACAAACAGTAAAGTGTGGAATACCATAAGAATTCATAACGTAATGTTAGATTACTCATTTTTGGTGCAGTATTCCTTACTAAAAACAGATCAACATCTATATTCAACTGAAAACGCAGTCCAGCTTAATGGCAGAAATCCTTTGAGATGTTACCTATTTTCCCCCTTCCAATTTTCTCTCCTTCCTTCCAGATACTGCTGGCTTATCCTGGGGTAAATTCAGCTATATCAGGTGCTGACAACATCTCATACTACATCCAACTGATTATTCTTCATGTGTGACCCCTGGTTGCAAGTGTTGACAGGCTAGTTGATAGTGGTGGGTGGGCAGCAGGCATCATAGCCAACCCTGATCCTATTCTGACCTGACTTGACATCCACAGACATGCACTTTCGAACAGGTATTACTGGATAGTAGAATCAAAAGCAGGATCTTATCGAACATCTGTAGTCAAGAACTATTTTGAAGCATCCTATGGGCTGCTACCAATGTTCATCTAGAGAGTGTAGCATCCACAAGGACTAGTCAGCATAGTTTTAAAAGAAAAATACATGCTTCAAGAATTGATTTCTTTAAGGAGCTTGCTCAATTACGGAAGTAATTGATAGAACTCTAGTATTTTTGATATGGTGCAAATATGCTACAGAAAAACATAAGAAAGCACTGATTGAGAAAGGCTTCTTAAGCTTGTTTCTTTTTTACCAAGTATGTGCAATATACCCAATCATGAATTCTGCCCAGCCAATGAAAAAAGCTTCTACAAAGTTTCTCGCCCTCCAAAAGAAAATAATCTAGCAGAGCTCAAATATTTTATGTGCTAAATATGCATAGAATTTATTAAAAAGTCAGTAATCTCATTTTTTGAAAGTTTACCATTCCTGTAAGCAGCAGTCATTTGGCAGTTACAAAGCATATTAGGTTCAATATGCTATTGCAAACATGGTGGGCAACCAATACTCTTTAAATATGGCTCCCTTTTGGGCTTTTGCTTGGAGCACATTACCTCATGAAAGCACTCGGATTGCTGACTGTGCAAAAACTGGATGTTTTATTGATCAGTTTTCAAGTAGCAGCATGCTCCTTGTCTCAGTCAGCTATTTAATGGAGTTGCAGAGCCTCTACTTAAATAGAGCCTGTGTTGCCAGTCCACTTAAAAAGAGAGAGGTTCCCCCCGGCTGCAACTTATTTCCTCCCTAGGCAACATCCACCCAAGGGATGAGTACACCCACCATTGTGCTTTACTGACAACAGTGCTCCCGAACATCAGACATAATTAGATGCTTCTGTACTGAAACAGCAGTGGAGAATACATGAGAACAGCTTCTGTTCCCATGGTAATCAGATTTGCAGCTAGTTAAAATAATACACAGCATATTGACTTGGCTTTCAACATGTGCAGCTTGCAGACAAACCTTTCCCTCACCTGTGGTGGCAATACAGTCAAATCCTACAAAGGCGTAGAAACACGTGGCTGCACCTGAAAGTACTCCTGAAAAACCATAGGGCATGAATCCCCCAGCGCCATAATTCCAGCTACTGGGTTCTTTGGTGTCACTACAGAAAAGATGAGAAATGTATTTTTATTATGAACAAACAATCTGGAATCCTAGTTAACATAATTGCTGTGTCTGGCATTTTAAGGTTGGATATAAACAAAATACATTAAGGTTGCACCATTCAATCCAAAATATCTGGCTTTCATCATCAATTTAACAAAAAAGAGATCATCATGCATGCAAAATGTGTGTAGTTTCCATATTTGCCTAAAATGTAATACCAGTTATACACAAATAAGATTAGTTTGCTGACCACTTTACAGTACATGTTACATATCATATTTTCAAGACAAGTGATGAAACTACAAACCCATTAGTCTTACAGCACTAACTGGTAACAAAGGAACGAAGTTGAGGAGTATCTATGAAAATAACCTATTAAGTGGCAGCCAAAACTGCTGCAGAGGGGAAGAACCTGCCTGACCATCCTCCTTGACTACTTTGAGGAAGTCATATCCCAATTGCAAACCCTTAGGATACAGTGGCCCTGAAAATTCGTGAAGGGAACCTCGGCCATTGATTCCAGCAGGTTTTCCAGGGCTAGGGGGAAGTTCCCTATTTCGGCTGCCAATAGCAGATACCAGAACAGTTAGGCCCAGAAAGTCTAGCTAAAGAGCACTGGGCAGGGGTGAGCTGTCTCTCGCTCCCCACCTTAAAAAGATTCCTGCTTTGCCCCCAGGGGATTTAATTGAAATTCTTTTTTTTTTAAAAATCCAATCTCTATCTTCAATCCCAGCCACACTTTTCCCCTTGGTGGGGAGGTATTCCTGGTCTGACCAGGTGCATCTCCACTGACTTTACACCGAGGGCAAAAGACATAAGAACTCTCGACGCAGAGTCCCCAGCCCTGCACTTGTAAAGGGCAGGCGGAAGATCTACCCCACAAGGCCAATCGGAATCCGACTATAGGCCAGCACCCAGCATATCCAGGTCCCAGCCTAGTTTCTGCTGCTTCTGGCAGACTCCCTTTGATAGAGGTAGTATGCTGAAAGGGTAACAGATTTTTGGGACCAGTTTAAGGCAGTTCATATCATGTGTAAAAATTGGAGAAGGAGAAGGGATTGACTAAAGAGAAGGAGCAGTGGGTACTAGTTAAGGGAAGGCTTAGTATGTACTAAATTGACTGCTGGAGGGGTAAGTGCCTCAGTACTGACTGTTTTTTAATCCCAGTCATTTATGTAGATCAGAAACAGATGACGCCAAACAGAAGGGAGGTAGCAGAATCTGATGAAGAAGTCAATGAGCTACAGAAGGACCTAGTGGGCAGAACTAAAACAGCTGAATTTCAAGGTCTTACACATTCCAAGAAAAATGAGGGGCATACTTAATGCATGGTTTTTAAACTAACTAGGGGCAGGTTGAATGAGATTTGGGAGTGAAAGACTCATGTCCAGTCATTGCAGAGCATCAAAGCAAACAGAATACTGAGCTATACTGCTAGATCAGTAGAGTGCAAGCCTGACAACATCCTACTGAAGCTGTATAGTGCTCCGGTCAAGTTACATCTTGAATACTGCACTCAATTCAGGTAAGTGAGGCACAAGGAAAACATTCAAACCCTGGATCGGTGCAGAGAAAGGCCATATGGTTGATCCCATGTCAGAGCATTGAGCTGTGAGCAAAGGTTCAAAACCTCTGATTCTGCAGTCTTGAAAGGAGGTAATTGATGTGGCAGCCTTAGAGGTCTATAAAATACTGAGTGGAATAGAAACCATCAATCCTGAACACTATTTAAAGTTAAATTACAACTGTGGACAAATGCATAAACTAGTAAAAGCGGAATGGTCTTCTGCATAAGGTGATGGAGGCAAAAACTGCAGTCAGTCAACAGGCAGTTAGATGCTATGAATCGTGGCTGGCGGGCGGGGGCACCTTAGTGTTATATGGAAGGATGAACTAGTTAGGCTGAATGACCTCAGTCATCGGTGCTTATTTTGAGCTCTTTCTGAAATCCAACAGAGCTGTACTTGATAACTTAATAATATAGTGGCACACTTCTCATTCTAACTCAATATAAATTATGTTGAACAACTTTACAGCTTTTAAAATCAAGCATAACAAGCCCTGGACATGAATGGAGTTGAAAAATGATCTACGCTTTTAATTTATTGACATCTCACTTATACTGCCATTATATTTTAACTACAGCACAATAGTTGGTCAGGGAACTAATGAGGCATGATTGTGCTAATTATACTAACTATTGTAACCCACTGATTTTCAAAAATAGCAATCTGCATGTACAAATATGTACACATACTAAAGCAAGAACTTTAGCTTAATATTTTTTTCTGTTGGACTGTACAGATCCATCTTGTAGATTTGCTGCTGGCACACAAAGGCATAGCCAGTAAATAGATTGTCCTGGTGTTTCTCATGGGGAGTTGAATAATACGCCATTTTATAATGTGGGCCCAATAAGTCTCCGCAACTATCCCTCACAACAGGATTGGTCCCTCTTTTTCTTTCGGTTCCCAAGAGGATCGATCTTCCTCTTCATTCTCTCCATCCCTCAACAGATTCTGTTTCCCTGCTCTCCCCAACCCTCGGCTGCAGTACTGCCAATTTTCAGGATGTTTGTACCCCAATGGTCATTAGAAAATCATCCCAAATGTAGGCAACATTTTCATTTAAGTCAGCCCGAGTTGACCAAAAAATATGAATTTTATTAATATGTGCCATTATATGCAACACAACTTTACTGTCTACTGTTCGGTAAAAATAACTAGATTTTGTGTCTCTCTAGTTTTTTGTAATATCCTCGCTTGTATTTCTGTACTCGTAATATCCTCACTTGTATTTCTGTATTCTGTGATTTATAGATTTTCAGTCCCTCTCTTTTTCACTTTCTACAGTTCTTATAATATTTTACCCCCCCTTCTGAGTATCTGTTTGTCTATATAGTTCCTGTAATATTTTCTCTATCTCTGCAGTTTTGTAATGTTTTGTCCCTCTTTCTATTCCTGTTTCTCTGTCTCTGAAATTTCTACATTACTTTCTCTCTCCTACTGGCAAGCAAGGCAGGAAGATATCACCATTCCTTTTTGATCATTGTGAAAGTCAGCATTTCTGCACTCACTTCTCTGAAGCAGTACCGTTTGTCCCATTAATCAAGGTATCCTCACTCAGCTGCCAATTCTTGAGCGAGCCTTTCACAAAGCCAGAGACCATGACAAAGCACAGCACGAGGATATTGATGCAAGTGAAGACTTTGTTCACCATTGCCGACTCCTTCACACCGAAAGATAATAATCCTGAACAAATGAAAAGATATTTATCAGAAACAAGTCTCCTATTTTTTTTTAAATCTATGGCTACATTGTCACAAAGAATCTTTTTATAACAAAGGTTTTTACATAGTACTATCCAGCTAGAGACACAACTCAAACAATCTGACAGCAATCTGTTTTGGCACAGAATGGATGCAAGTATGATATAGGTACAAACAGTGAAACTTGAACATGGTCTACAGAAGTTGCTATGAGCTTCCCTATTAACAGAACATTATCTCATCCAGTAACATACCTTCACTTCTCACATCCTAGGGAGCCCCGCCGCACATACAATCTCTCTGCCAATATATCTAAAAAATATACACAAATTACTGCAATCTCTAAAAGATTGATCCGTAATAATCTGGAAACTAGGGACATTGTTGGGTACACAAAGCACTGTAAATAAAAGCCTATCCGCATCATGGCTCCAGTCTAACAGCTGTTCAGAGGGGAACTAAACATGCAATGTGCAGAGGGAAAGTAACATGGCTGCAACAGCAAATAATTCCTGATGCTTCCTGGCAGATTTTAATTTGTGTGATTGGTATCAGGAAGCAGGGGCTGATGACCAAGAGAAAACATTTCAAAGACTGAAGTTTGGCAAAGGTTGCTGTTTGAGGCATCCTTTCTTTAATCACCATCCTAGTTTTTTGAGTCATTAACCCCCCCCCCCAACTCAATCTGCTTGAGAATTTGTTGCAAAACTTTCAACTACAACTCAGAAGTCAAAACTTGGCTTGGTCTGAAACCTATGTTTACAATTTGAATTATCGCGGTGATGTAGTAGCAGCAGAAAACACAACTGAGATTGCTGCAAGCAGAAAAAGAACTGAGGAACAGCTGACACAAAATACTATGTATAGCAGAGTGGAGAAATCATTAGATGGGATGATACAGTGCACTCTTGAAAAAGCATTGATGGATACCAATGGTGTGTGGAAGAATATGAAGAATATAAATAGCCATCTGCTACATTTACAAAACTAACAATCTTAACGCCATTCTATTTGATTAACTCTATCTGCCCTCGAGTTGCCTCAATTATATTGCTGGCACTACGCACAAGACAATCTATCCTTCAACAATGTGTTTAAAACATGTCAAACATTGATATAGGTACATTACAAATGTTACGACATCTATATCTATACCCACACACACACACACAGACACACCCATACATATGCATATACACTCAGCCACACCCTCCATACACACACACACACAGTTTACAGCCAGAGCCAATTTTCCCAAAGTTACTCCCATCTCCAAAATGGACTGTAGAACATAGGAGCACAGAATTAAAAAAAAGAGAATCTAGAATAGGTAATATGTTTGGGGAAAAAAAGCACCATTAAAAAAATTTAAATGGAAAAGAGCAAAAGGCAGAAGAGGAGAATATAGAGGAAAAGGGCACAAAGGGAGCAGAGAAATACTTGCATCATTTTAATTAAAATGTTATTTCTATTATTCCAGTTATATTTAGGATTAAAATTACAGCAATAAATATATTCCTGATGACATTATTACTTTAATATCAGTATTTGTTAGTGTCACAATGTGTGAGCTAAATTTTAAAAAGTGCCAAGCCCAAGATGTCAAGAATTTTCTTGCCAACAGTCTGAGGATTAAAATCTTCCCAAGCTAACAGAGAACTCGCATTTATATAACATTTTATCACCTTGAAGTCACTTTACTGAAAGCTCAAGTCTGCCTTGGCTCCTAATCTGCATATCTCTACGTAGCATATAACCCACCATTTAAATCTATTACTCTTGCAAGAGATCTGTAATGTGTACTGCACCAATTGTGTTGGTTTTATCTTGCAGTTTTTTGGATTGATGTGGCACCTTGAAGTACAAAATGGGCAATGGTAGATGGTAGATCAGTGCACTGTTAATGAAGTCACCTGGAAGACATCGTCTCAGTGTAGTCCAAAAGCAGCTGTCGTACAAAAAGCAGTTAATGCAAAGCTCCACCAAAAAAGGGAAGATCTTAAAAACGAACTTCAGGTGCCTACTGTGCAGTCACACACATTTTAATGATTGAATGTGCTGACTATGCTTCCGTGAGAAGTTGGTGAGCAGCCTCTTTGCATGTGCTCCATTTGTATATTAAAGCTCTGCTTCTCTCAATAACACAACAATGTGAGCAGCAGCCAAAGCATTATTTTCACAGCAATGTAATTGGGAAACAGAGCTAATGTTCCATCTTTCAGTGCAGTCTAAATGAAGTCTTTTTTTCCTCTGGTCGGTCCATCTGTCTGTGACTACCTGCCTGCCCATCCATCTATCTATTCCCTTTCCCTCCCGGCTTTCAAAAGCCTCTTAAAAATCCTCCAACCATGCCTTCAACCCCTTTAACTTCGGGTTTTTTTCTCCACTTTTCACTTGCGAACAAGGCCCTTGCCATCCATGAGCTTATTGTGGATGATTGCATAGAAATCATGGCCCTGACGGAAACTTGGCTGAGGGGTGATGACACCTTACCCTTAAATGAAGCCTCCCCACCTGACTATACCTTCCACCACTTGCCCCACCCAGACCGCCGTGGTGGTGGTGTGGCTCTCATCACCAAATCACACCTGGGTCTGTCCCCCTATTCCTCTGGCACTTTCTCCTCCTTTGAGCATCTCACCTTGTTCCACCCCTCTCACCTCATTTAAAATTCTCATTCTCTACCGCCCACCCAAGTACAATAAAAAAATTTATCACCGAGATATCTTCACTGCTTTCCTCCCTTCCTTAGCCTCTGCACCGAGTGACTCCTCATCCTTGGTGATTTCAACCTCCATCTCAATTCATCATGCTCTCTCTCCTCCGAGTTCACTAACCTCCTATCCTCCCTTAATCTCACCCTCCATGTGAACGCCCCAACCCATATTCACAGCCTCCCCCTTGACCTTGCCATCTCGTGGCCTCACTACTCCCACCGTGTCAATCGAAGATAAGGCCATCTCTGACCACTTCCTTGTATTGCTCTCCACCCAACCCTACTTCCTTCTGTGTCCGCCCTTGGAAAAAAAACTCTCCCAACTCTTACAACTGCACTTATGAAATCCCAACTGTCCAGCCTTTGGCCCTCCATTCACCGCATTTCTGCAGCTACCGATCTGCTCAACCACACCCTCACCACCACCTTTGATGCCCTAGTCCCTATTAAAACCATTACTCTCTCACCCTGGCCTTTCTCCCTGGTACGGCTCTCATCTTCGCTCCCTCAAGTCCAAAGGACGCAGACTTGATTGGATATGGCGGACAACTGGTTTAGCCATTCACCGCCAGATCTAGCTGGACCACAAAGCATTACTGGATCCTACTCTTGTCTGCCAAAGCTGCTCACTATTCCAGGATCATTCTGGAATGCAAAGATAACCCCCGGCTACTATTTTCCACTGCTAACAGTCTTCGTAAACCCCTCTTCCCTGTCTCCACCCATACCTCCAACAAGTGTGAGGAGCTCATGGACTTCTTTGTTTCCAAGATTGAGACCATCTGATCAGCTGCCTCTGTCACTTCCCTTCCTTCCCCTAGCCCGCCAGGCCAAACTTCCTCCAAGGATCCCCCGTGCCCTAGCCCTGAACTCGCATCTGTCTCCAGTTTCTCTCTGATCTCCCCTCTTGACCTCTCCACATTCATCTTGTCCATGAGACCCACTTCCTGCTCCTTCAACCCTATTCCCACTAAAGTGCTGACCACCCAACTTCCTTTTCTGGCTCCCATGTTAGCTGACATTGTTAACGGTTCACTCTCCTCGGGTACTGTCCACCTCTCCTTCAAATCTGCCGTCATCGCCCCTCAAAAAACCAACCCTTGGCCCCTCCGTCCTTGCAAATTACCGCCCCACCTCCAACCTCCCTTTCCTCTCCAAAGTCCTTGAACATGTTGTCACCTCCCAAATCCTGTGCCCATCTTTCCCGGAACTCCATGCTTGAATCCCTCTAATCCGGTTTCCGCCCCGCCACATACCGAAACAGCTCTCATCAAAGTCACAAATGGCATCCTTTGTGACTGTGACAAAGGTAAACTACCCCCCCTCATCCTTCTCGACCTGACTGCAGCCTTTGATACGGTTGACCACTCAACCCTCCTCCAACGCCTCGCCACCATTGTCCAGCTGGGTGGGACTGCACTCGCCTGGTTCCATTCTTATCTATCTAATTGTAGCCAGAAAATCACCTGCAATGGCTTCTCTTCCCACTCCCGCATCGTTACTTCTGGGGTTCCCCAAGGATCTATCCTTGGCCCCCTCCTATTTCTCATCTATATGCTGCCCCTTGGCAACATCATCTGAAAACACGGCGTAAGTTTCCACATGTACGCTGATGACACCCAGCTCTACCTCACCACCACTTCTCTCAACCCCTCCACGGTCTCTAAATTGTCAGACTGCTTGTCCAACATCCAGTACTGGATGAGCAGATATTTTCTCCAATTAAATATTGGGAAGACCGAACCCATTGTCTTTGAGCCCCGCCACAAACTCCGCTCCCTAGCCACCAACTCCATCCCTCTCCGACATCTGTCTGAGGCTGAACCAGACTTTTCGCAACCTTGGTGTCATATTTGACCCTGAAATGAGCTTCCGACCACATATCCGCGGCATAACCAAGACCGCCTATTTCCACCTCTGGAACATTGCCCATCTCCGCCCCTGCCTCAGCTCATCCGCTGCTGAAACCCTCATCCATGCCTATGTTACCTCTCGACTTGACTATTCCAACGCACTCCTGGCTGGCCTCCCACATTCTACCCTACATAAACTTGAGGTCATCCAAAACTCGGCTGCCCGTGTCCTAACTTGCACCAAGTCCCTTTCACCCATCACCCCTGTGCTCGCTGACCGAAATTGGCTCCTGGTTAAGCAACGCCTCAATTTCAAAATTCTCATCCTTGTTTTCAAATCCCTCCATGGCCTCACCCCTCCCTATCTCTAATCTCCTTTAAGACGCTCCTTAAAACCTACCTCTGACAAAGTTCTTGGTCACCTGCCCTAATTTCTTATGTGGTTCGGTGTCAATTTTTTGTCTTATAACACTCCTGTGAAGCGCCTTGGGACGTTTTACTACGTTAAAGGTGCTATATAAATAAAAATTGTTGTTGTTGTAAAGCATATACAAATCAGCACTGAGAAAGGGTGTAGCTCCATGCTGATTGACAATCGACTCCTGTCTGACATGCGTGGGTTTCTGGGAACTGTTACTGTAGTCATAACATTTAGAAGCCTTCTGAGCTTTTCCTACACTGTAAAATTAGGAACTCAATGCAATCTGCGTATACAGAAGTGGCTTTTCTGTTGCTGAAAGTTAGGTGTTTTAGGACATCTATGTGAGAGTTATGTGGAGAAGTTTGCTGTGTGTGTCAGGGAGCAGTTATGCATTAGAATGTAAGAAGAATCTACAGTATGTGTTTTTTTATATATACACACACATATCCAGGGAAAGAGTTTTTTTTAAACACTTAAAAGGTTCATGGGCAAGGTGCTGGTTTGTTCTCCACCTCGAGCAACTTGGGGTATAACCTAAATAGATTAGAGATGAATGCAACATGCCAAGCTAGGTTGTTCACATACACAGTGGAACTCTGCTCTGGCTCACATTTCATAATCACTACCAATGTTAAAACAACCCACAATATTATCTAACTTCTTTTAAAGGCACCATAATCCCTACTCTAAATCCAAAATTAAACAAGGAAGATGCATAATACTCTATAGTAGCTGAGCAAAGGATTTTTAATTCCCACATATGCCAACCGTATATCCATTTGCATAATAAACTCCACTAAATTATCGTTACTGCAGGCTATGGTCAAACCTAAGGGGCCAAGTTTTCTTGACCGTTCTGGCAGACTCCCACTAACTCTACCAGACCCTTACAAGGCCAGTGACAGAAGATGAAGCCTGGGGCGGGGCCTCCCTAGGCTGAGATTTATCATTTCCCCAACCCCAAGCCCAGTGTGAGGCTGGAGGTTTGGTACAGTGAGATGAGGCATACCAGTGTCCAGAAGGGCACAAGTGGGCTTCACAGACAGGTCCAGGCCAGGGTAAAAGTCAAAAGAGGTGCAGAACTCTTTTCCCTGGGGGCCAGTGGGACTGGGCATTCCCTTCATCCCATGATATCAGCCAGGCAGTGGGAGGTTCCAGCAACATGGGGCTGGTGGGAACCAAAGATGTGCCTGTGGTGGCACAGGTACCCGTGCAGCCCTATGCAATTGAGGTACCCTGCTATTAACCCCATACTCCAGCAGAGTCATGCGATCCTGGCATAACTGCTAATATCGCAGTCCGAGAACTTTTGTGGCCACAATGAGGAACTACTGATGCAACGGATTAACAGTTAGACTCCAATTTAAGATTAAATCGCCAAACCCCTGGAGCAGATTATTTTGAGGCCAGTGCTTATTTCAATAACACCAATCAAATACTGAAAATAAGGAAAATAGGTTAAAAAAAAAAATCGGCTATGTTTTTGCCAATTATGTTTGTGCCATGAGTGTTAAATTTGTAGTAACGATTTCTTAAATAAAGATGCTGGCCTCAGGACCAATACAAAGGAAGAGTTCGAACTGTCAAGTAACACTACGGAGACAGTCCAAGCAGGAATGAAAAATATTCTAGATTGGTTTTTTTTCTGCCCAGTATTACTTCCCCCCAATCCCCAAAACAGAAAGTGCCAATAAAGCTTGAATTTAGTGAAACAGTAAAAACTAGAACCCCTAGTCAAGCCACAATATCTATTGTACTTGTATTTACTGAAGATCACACTACACTTCCATGGTTACTGAAGCTTAGTCAGGCTGCAGTTAACTCAGCTAAATCAATATATTACAGTAATAGGTTTGTAAAACAATGATTGTTGACTTAAAAGAACACATGCCTGTTAGCAGTAAGATTATAAATACAGCAAAGACATCTGGGTATTCTGCCAATACTCCAGGAGCCTTCATTGCCATATGTTGACGGCAGAACACTTCGATGTGTTTACCGATGAGCTCATCAAATGTGGCACTCCACGCTCTTGCAACACTTGACGTTCCTGTATTGAGAGACAGAAAAAAATCTATTTAAATGTTACCAAATATCGCTTTAGAAATTTGAACCAACACCCCCTTTATAGAAATGGGCAATTAAATAAAAGGAATAGGTGTTAGCAAGTTCAGATATTCAAGCTGCAGATTCTGTGTAGTATTAGTGTTCAACATATCCATTTGTATACTTCAATCTGGAGCCAAAATTTAATGGTTTAAGCAATATTTCAGAGAAAGCAAGTATTTTGCACTGCAAACAAGTTGACCTATGAAATGTATTATTGCCTTTTCAGATTACTTTTTTCTGGCTACTCTGCTAGTTGCAACATTTTGCAGCATTAGACTAGTACCAGCTATATGGAGAATGAATTAGCTCTGAAATCATCATACAGTATTTCTGTATGACAAACCACACAGTTTGCACGTAGCACTAACTTGTTCAAGAGCAGTGGGCATCTTACTAAAGGAGACTAAAGGCAAGTTCTCCAAGTCTCCACAAGGCCTGATGTGTCAGGCAGGACTAAAAAAAAATACCGAACAGCTTCTGAATTTATCAGGAAACTGAATTGTCCACAATCATAGGGGTTAGCATGCCGCTTTGCATGGAACTTATTCTCAGTATTGCACTTGAAATCCCAATCTGATAATGTAGCCACACCAGCAGTTGAACACCTGATGTATTTGATGCTTCCCTCTCACACACCAATGATTGGATTTTGAGATTACATTTGCATAAAGTCCTGCAACCCAACCAACCCTCATTAAGCAGAAGTACTGCAAGCTGACGTCCAACTCAAACAAACCTAATCTCTGATGTATGGACTGCAAATTCCTATTATTAAATCAAGTGTCAAAAGCATACTGCACACACCCTCCACCCTGCTGAGCATAAACAAAGTTAGGATGGCTGTTGGTTTGCGATTCTAACACCTCTTTCTCTTCCCCCCACCCACTGAGCTTGCATTCTATGTTTGGCCCAGAAGCAAAATTATCTTTCCTCAGCCTGCGACTGTGTGCTGGAGTATCTGCTTAATTGGTGGTTTGAGATTCTGTGGCCTAGAACATCAAACCACCAATTAAGCAGCTATTCAGGCACAGAATCACAAACCCATAACTTCAACCCCCACCCAAAGAAGAAATATTGGGATCAGACCAAATTCCTCAATGTTTTTTTCTTAAATGAGCAGATAAGCAAATGCACTGAAATGTATTTCTTTAAACGAGTTGATTTCCTGTGGTACTGCACATGTGTAGACAAGACCAAGTGCTGCCCTCAGGTCAAGCGGGGTTAGAGGTTGGGAGGATAACTGCTTCAAAAGAAATGAAGGGAGAGGAAGGAGATGGGGAAGAAAGGGGGAGGAGAGTGAGACAGAGTGGAGGAGGGGCAGCAACAGAAGGGGAGGAAAGGAGTAGAGGGGGGGAGGGAAGGAAATAGGTCAGAAGACAGGAGGGGTAATTATTCTTGTGTGAACCTCAACAGTGAGTGTTGGCAAACTATTTGATTGAAGAGGCCATTACAGCAGAGTATGATCTTGCTCTCGCCTGATGTGCACACAAGCTCTTTTCCAGCACTAGGTCATTGAATTGTATTAAGAAGCAAGAAACCTGCCTCAGTTTTCCCCTCCCAAGCCCAGATATGCTGAAGCCAACTGCAGCACCCTAACAGCTGAGATCAGGTAACTGAGCCAATCACAAAGCTGGCATCGAACCTGGGATCTTCATCTGTATGCCTCAGTACCACGCTGATTTACCCAATATGCCATCTGAGAAGCTCGCCATTCCTCTTCATCCATGATGGCAAGCCAGAGCAGACATCAAATCCCTAATCCTGTCAATGCTGAATACAACACCGACACCAGTGAAATGCTCAATGTGTAAATTTCTACAGCAATACTGCACTTACCAATTACATAAGAAAGGATTAGATTCCATCCAGTGATGAAAGCCCACAGTTCCCCAACTGTAACATAGCTGTAGAGATAAGCAGAACCTGTCTTAGGGACTCTAGCACCAAACTCTGCATAACAGAGGCCGGCAAGCACAGATGCCAAAGCGGCAATCAAGAATGAGATAACGATGGCAGGGCCAGCATTTTCCCTGGCCACTGCTCCAGCCAGCACATAAACACCTGCTCCAAGGGTACTGCCGACACCAAGGGCAACCAAGTCCACTGTAGTCAAACATCTAGCAAGCCTGGTTTCTTCATTACTGCAGTCCACATATTTACGGCGAAACAGCTGGCGTCCAAAATAAATAAGCGGTTTACAATCCATCTCTCAAGACCAGATTTGCTGTACGACACAACCTGAAATAAGAAATAAATACATTGATGAGAAGAAAACCTCCTTTGCTATTCAAAAGTATTTTTTGTTTTGATAGATTTTGTTTAGAAAAATAAGCTGAGTTACACTTAAGTTATCTATAAACAAGACAGAAGGCAGTACTTAAGCCAACAAAATAAGGCCGTATGATGTGCTGCAATAATGTACTTGTACATTTCAGAATAATCAGCCATAATACATCACAACGCTGTATGTTGTCACAAGTCCCTATTCCACAGATATTATTTTAAATCATTTCTACCCAAAATATTACCATTCTAATTTTTTTTCTAATCACATTATCTTGAACATAATTCAGAAACCATTCCTGACAGTCCAGTTAACACATAAGAACATAAGAAATAGGAGCAGGAATAGGCCACTTGGCCCCTCGAGCCTGCTCCGCCATTCAATAAGATCATGCCTGATCTTGGGCTCAAAGCCACTTCCCTGCCCGCTCCCCATAATCCTTCACTCCCTTATCTTGCAAAAATCTGTCTATCTCCACCTTAAATGTATTTAATGACCCAGCCTCCACAGCTCTCTAGGGCAGAGAATTCCACAGATTTACGACCCTCAGAAGAAATTCCTCCTCATCTCAGTTCGAAAAGGGTGACCCTTTATTTTAAAACTGTGCCCCCGCGTTCTAGATTTCCCCACGAGGGGAAACATCCTCTCTGCATCTACCTTGTCGAGCCCCCTCAGTATCTTATATGTTTCAATAAGATCACCTCTCATTCTTCTAAATTCCAATGAGTATAGGCCCAGCCTGCTCAACCTTTCCTCATAAGTCAACCCCCTCATCTCTGGAATTAACCTAGTGAATCGTCTCTGAACTGCCTCCAATGCAAGTACATCCTTCCTTAAATAAGGAGACCAAAACTGTACGCAGTACTCAAGGTGTGGTCTCACCAATACCCTGTACAGTTGTAGCAGGACTTCCCTGCTTTTATACTCCAGCTCCCTTGAAATAAAGGCCAACATTCCATTTGCCCTTTTGATTACTTGCTGTACCTGCATGCTAACTTTTTGTGTTTCATGCACAAGGACCCCCAGGTCCCTCTGAACTGTAGTGAGAAGTCGCACAACACCAGGTTATAGTCCAACAGTTTTATTTGAAATCACAAGCTTTCGGAGCTGCTGCCCCTTCGTCAGGTGAAGTAAAGGAATACGAATCGACAAAACATATATAGATAGAGAACAATGCATGTGTAGCGTACAATGTCAGACGACTACATTTAATCCTCCTGACTGCCTTTCGTCACACCTCGGCAGAGAAACAATCAGGTCAGCCAGGAAGGCACCACATCAAAGACATAGCAAGATACAACTGAGACAATGAGGTGGACCAAATTCGCACCCCAATACGCCAACATCTTCATGCACAAGTTCGAGCAAGACTTCTTCGCTGCACAGGACCTCCAGCCAACGCTGTACACCAGATACATCAACAACATTTTCTTCCTTTGGACCCACGGCGAAGGATCACTGAAAAGACTACACGATAACATCAACAAGTTCCATCCCACCATCAAACTCACCATGGACTACTCCTCAGAATCGGTTTCATTCCTGGACACACGAATCTCCATCAAAGACGGACACCTCAGCACTTCACTCTACCGCAAGCCTACGGACAACCTCACGATGCTCCGCTTCTCCAGCTTCCACCCTAACCACGTTAAAGAAGCCATCCCCTATGGACAAGCCCTGCGAATACACAGGATCTGCTCAGACGAGGAGGAATGCGATGGACACCTACGGACGCTGAAAAACGCCCTCGTAAGAACGGGATATGACGCTCGACTCATCGATCGACAGTTCCGACAGGGTTCCCTACGTCGTCCAGTACTTCCCCGGAGCAGAGAAACTACGCCATGTTCTTCGCAGCCTTCAACATGTCATCGATGACGACGAACACCTCGCTAAGGCCATCCCCACGCCTCCACTACTCGCCTTCAAACAGCCGCCTAACCTCAGAAGTACCATCGTTCGCAGCAAATTACCCAGCTTTCAGGATAACAGCGACCACGACACCACACAACCCTGCCACGGCAACCTCTGCAAGACATGCCAGATCATCAACACAGATACCATCATTACACGTGAGGACACTACCCACCAGGTACATGGTACATACTCATGTGACTCGGCCAACGTTGTCTACCTGATACGTTGCAGGAAAGGATGCCCCAGAGCACGGTACATCGGCGAGACCATGCAGACACTGAGACAACGTATGAACGGACACCGCGCAACAATCGCCAGGCAGGAGTGTTCCCTCCCAGTCGGGGAACACTTCAGCAGTCAAGGACATTCAGCCTCGGATCTGCGGGTAAGCATCCTCCAAGGCGGCCTTCGAGACACACGACAACGCAAAATCATCGAGCAGAAACTGATAGCCAAGTTCCGCACTCATGAGGACGGCCTCAACCGGGATCTAGGGTTCATGTCACGATACATGACGTAGAGTCATCCAGACTCAAGTCGTCGTTGGCTTGTTCACAGATGTGATTTCCAGTAAAAAAAGTAAATTTTTTTTAAAGTTTATCGTTTTCCATACAGACTGCAGCATTTGACACATTAGACCCCCTGTAACCCCACCTCATTGTCTCAGTTGTATCTTGCTATGTCTTTGATGTGGTGCCTTCCTGGCTGACCTGATTGTTTATCTGCCGAGGTGTGACGAAAGGCAGTCAGGAGGATTAAATGTAGTCGTCTGACATTGTACGCTACACATGCATTGTTCTCTATCTATATATGCTTTGTCGATTCGTATTCCTTTACTTCACCTGACGAAGGGGCAGCAGCTCCGAAAGCTTGTGATTTCAAATAAAACTGTTGGGACTATAACCTGGTGTTGTGCGACTTCTCACTTTTGTCCACCCCAGTCCAACACCGGCATCTCCGCATCATGGCCTCTGAACTGTAGCATTTTGTAATCTCTCTCCATTTAAATAATAGTTTGCTTTTTTATTTTTCCTGCCAAAGTGGATAACCTCTCACTTTCCCACATTATACTCCATCTGCCAAATGTTTGCCCACTCACTTAGCCTGTCTATATCCCTTTGCAGATTCTTTGATTCCTCTGCACAACTTGCTTTCCCACCCATCTTTGTATCATCCGCAAACTTGGCTACATTACACTCGGTCCCTCCATCCAAGTCATTAATGTAGATTGTAAATAGTTGAGGCCCCAGTACCGATCCCTGTGGCATCCCACTAGTTACCGTTTGCCAACTGGAAAATGATCCATTTATCCCGACTCTCTGCTTTCTGTTAGTTAGCCAATTCTCTATCCATGCTAATATATTACCCCCAATTCCGTGAGCTCTTATCTTATGCAGTAACCTTTTATGTGGCACCTTATCGAATGCCTTCTGGAAATCCAAATACACCACACCACTGGTTCACCTTTGTCCGCCCTGCTTGTTACCTCCTCAAAGAACTCCAGCAAATTTGTTAAACATGATTTCCCTTTCATAAAACCATGCTGACTCTGCCTGACTGCATTATGATTTTCCAAATGCCCTGTGACTGCTTCCTTAAATGAAAGGACTCCAGCATTTTCCCAACGACAGATGTTAGGCTAACTGGTCTATAGTTTCCTGCTTTCCATCTCCCTCCTTTCTTAAATAGGGGTGTTACATTTGCAGTTTTCCAATCCGCTGGGACCTCTCCAGAGTCCAGGGAATTTTGGTATATTGCAACCAATGCATCCACTATCTCTGCAGCCACTTCTTTTAAGACCCTGGGATGCAGGCCATCTGGTCCAGGAGACTTGTCGTCTGTTAGTCCCATTATTTTACCAAGTACTATTTCCTTAGTGATATTGATTGTCTTTAGTTCCCCCCTCCCTCTGGCCCCTTGATTATCCATTATTGGAATGTTTAGTGTCTTCTACCGTGAAGACAGATACAAAATATATTTGTTCAGAGTCTCTGCCATTTCCCCGTTCCCCATTATTAATTCCCCCGTCTCTTCCTCCAAGGGACCAACGTTTACTTTAGCTACCCTCTTCCTTTTTATATACCTGTAGAAGCTCTTACTATCTGTTTTAATGTTTCTTGCCAGTTTACTCTCAATTCATCTTCTCTATTATTTTTTTAGTCATCCTTTGCTGGTTTTTTAAAATTTTCCAATCCTCTGGTCTCCCACCAATCTTGGCAACATTGTATGCCTTCGTTTTCAATTTGATACCATCCTTTACTTCCTTAGTTAGCCACGGATGGTGCTCCCTTCTCTTAAAATCTTTCTTTCTCACCGGAATATATTTTTGTTGAGAGTTATGAAATATATCCTTAAATGTCCACCACTGCATTTCAACTGTCTTACCCTTTAATTTATTTTTCCAGTCCACTTTAGCCAGTTCTGCCCTCATGCCATTGTACTTGCCTTTGTTTAAGATCAGGACAGTGGTTTGAGATACAACTTTCTCACCCTCCAACTGAATTTGAAATTCAACCATGCTATGGTCACTCTTTCCTAGAGGATCCTTTACGGAGATCATTTATTAATTCTGTCTCATTACACAGTACCAGATCCAAGATAGCCTGCTCCCTGGTTAGTTCCATTACATACTGTTCTAGGAAACTATCCCAGATGCACTCTATGAACTCCTCCTCAAGGCCACCATGGCCAATTTGATTTGTCCAATCAATATGGAGATTAAAATCACCCATGATTATTACCGTATCTTTTTTTACAGGCCTCCATTATTTGTTGATTTATACTCTGTCCAACAGTATTGCTACTGTTCGGGGGCCTGTAGACTACGCCCACCAGAGACTTTTTCCCTTTATTATTTTTTATCTTCACCCAAACTGATTCTACATCTTGATCTTCTGAGCCAATATCACTTCTCACCACTGCACTGATCCCATCCTTTACCAACAAAGCCACCCCACCTCCCTTTCCTTTCCGTCTATCCTTCCGAATTGTCAAATACCTGGAATATTCAGTTCCCAGCCCTGATCACCTTGCAACCACGTCTCTGTAATGGCAATCAGATCATACCCATTTGTATCTATTTGTGCCGACAACTCATCTATCTTGTTACGAATGCTGCGTGCATTCAGATATAGAGCTTTTAACTTTATCTTTTTACTCATCAACTATTAGTAAAGCTGTGAAAATCCTGTCATCAAAATGTATGTGTATATTTTAAATAGCAGAATCAAAACATTTCCTCGATTTAAAACAGACATGACATTTTAGATTCAAAATGTAGCCTTCTGATGGTCAATGGATCTCTACAATGTATACTTAACTGAATAATTCAGCCTCAATCGATTGACCAGCAAGAAAACAATTGATCAGCAATACAATGTCAGCCAAGTGATGTACAGAACAGTATATCTAATGACATTCCACCTTTCAACTTCCTACCTCAGAGACCTACAGTGCATAGTCCTTCCTCAAAACAGAAATGTTGCTAATATTACTACAAAATGGAACAGCCAAAATGTTCTGTATACTAACATGATGTGCCATGGAATGTGTGCTCATACCTGTGCAATACCCTTCCAGACAAGATCCTGATCTCCATAACAAAGGAGAAATGACGAACCACCCGCCAATAACCTTGCTGCATAGGCAGAAGCTTAAAGGCAGATCATCTCTCCACTCCAACAGCTGGGAAAAGGGGGACAGCAGAGCAGAGGAGGACACCACAAGGAAAGAGATGGGGATACGTGTAGTGAACATGCAGCAGTAAATAATAATCCAGTCCATTCCCATTGGGGCAAATGCCTCAAATGGTCAGGTAGATCTCAGAAATTTGCCATATGGCAAAGCAAAAGCACAAATCTGAATCCTACCATTCCATTGCGAGGCATAGCTCATTGATTGGTGATTGACCAAGAACCATGTGCTGATTTAAAATGACTTGCGCCATGTCAATTCAGGTTGAAGCAAGAAAACCTAGGGTAAGAACTGCTTTGGTCTCAATGTGTTGCAGCACAATAACTCAACAATTTGCATTTCTTGAACACCTTTATCATACAAAAATGTTCTAAGATTCGGCACAGAGATGTGAAGAAAACAGGTAAGATTGGAAGGGATGACCAGATGCTAGGTTGATGGGGTATGCTTTAAGGAGAATTCAAAAGGAAGAGAGGAAGGTGAAAAGGCATAGGGATTTATGGAAGAATTCCAGAGAGTGGAACCTAGGCAACTGAAGGCACAGCAGCCAATGTTGGGGCAAAGGGAGGACAGTGATGTTAGGCTAGAACACAGGAAGTTTTACTCTTCATCTCATCCAAGCTATACCTGATCTGGTAGTGCTTAACCAGCCAATGTCAAAAGTAGAAATGCACAGATGTACATAGAAAGACAGAAGTTACAATACAGAAACAGGCCATTCGCCCTATAAGTCCATGTCGGCCTTGAGCCTTCACCTGAGCAAATAGTCCTAATCACATATAACTCCGCCTTTTACATCATCCACCATTCAATCTAATCTTAAATGCTGACCTAGTTTCTGCCTCAACCGCTAACCCGGGAAGGGAATGCCACACCCTCACAATTCACTATTTAAAGAAGTCTCCCTTCTCTCTACTCTAAATATCTTGGCCTGCAGTTTCCACTTGGTTGCACTGGGGTTTTTTTGGCCCAATTCACCCGAAAATCGGTGAAACCAGCACAAAAGATCGCATAATTTTAAACGCAAATTGCGTTTAGCACAACTAGAGTTTTCCGCAATCTTTTGTGCTCGTTTTAAAAACATTGCGCTAGAAGCCAACCCCGCCCACAAAACTGGCCACGCCCCAGATCAAATTAATCACCATTGGGAGTTTCCACTAATTGCGCTCGTTTGCAGGCCTTCGAGGAGGCCCTAAACATTAAGCTAGAACTTTTGGGCACAAGGGCACTAATATTTAATATCTAGTGAACTAGACACTGATGAAAATACTTACTTTTTGTGACAGACCCATTTTCAGCTGTAATAATCACACTGTACCAAGTTACCAGTGGCTGAGGGGTCTACAATGAGAACCCATGGATACAAGATTAAGCATAAGGAGGTAGAGTTTCCGCATTGGGCGCAATTGGCAATCCGGGTGCAAATTTCATCCAAAATTGCCACTCAAATATATCAAGGAATTTTTTTTTTTTTAAAAAGCAAAACACTTTTTTTTTATGTTCTAAAACACTGCCTAATTGCGCTGGCTCATGGCAGATTTCACGTTCAGCAACATGCAAATGAGTGAGTGAAAATTAGAGGAAAAAAAACACTTCTCAAAACTAGCACAATTTTGGACAAAATTTGCACCCGGATCACTGACTGCATCCAAAGCGCAAATTCTACCTTCTTACGTTGAATCTTGTATCCACGGGTCCTCATTGTAGACCCCTCAGCTACTGGTAACAGTCAGTTTCTATCTACCCTGTACCATCCTTTCATCATTTCATATACCCCTAATCTGTGTTGTTCAAATGAAAAAAGCCCCACCTTGGTCAGTATCAACATTTGGCAAAAATATTAAATTAGTTTAATTTTTAAAGTAGTTCAAAATAATCTATAGGCCTTTAAACCCCAAACTGGCATTACTTAATCATTACTACTTAACTTACAAGACAATGCTAGAAAGAACCAGCACATGTCAGCAGTTGCAAGAGAAAAGGGCTGCATTTCTTTCTCTTTCTATCTCCAAATTTCTTGATTCGCCTCATCTTCTCAATTTTGTTACACTGTATGCATATCCATTCATTTTAGCTTCTCAATTTAGAACAAATTGCATACGTCAGTCACGTTAAAAGCAAGTTTCTGCTAATAAAACAAAAATCCCAAGATTCTCTAAAGCGAGCTCCAGTTTCAGCCAGGTTATCAACTGGATGAGTCAGGGGATTATAGGGCAAGTCGAGGTATGGAATTACTCCACAGGGAAGGAACAAAAAAAAAAAAAATCAGGTGGTGAATCAACCCGAGCTACTCACATACACGTCCTAGCAGCTAGTAAATAAAAAAAATAATTGGCTGGAGAAGTGAGGTTATCATTTTTAAATGATTAAAATATTGAAAGTTTATGCTAAATTGTTCTCAGACACCGTTTATGATAACATACGTAGGTTTTATCTGCATAGCCTTGAGGCAAACTGTGAGAAACCTACACCACTAGTGTATGCGATGTGCTTTCAGAATGGATAAGGACAAGAGCAACAAACATGAGAAACAGATGTTACTTATACACATTACTCATATTATTGTAAAAATAGCTCTTTCCCCAGAAGGAACTATAGGGGGTACATATCAGAGGTACTGTACTTACCCAGCGATCTTCCATTGTTGGAAATCATTTTGGAAGCTTTTGTTTTATATAAATTTTATTTACTGGGTTCCTCCATCTCAGGGAGTTTGCTTGCTGTAAATGTGGATCCCATTCAGCATATCCTCCACTGAACAGGATTTGTTTTGCCAGTCTCGGCATGATTGTTTAATCATAAATTCAGTTACTGTCTAAAATGAACTTGTCCAACCATAAAGATAACACTGGTCATTATATGCTTTGTACTGCTGTGTTCAAATGGGACACATGCATACCATCAACAACTTGCATTTATTTAGCACCTTTAACACCGGGAGGAACTGTTCTTAATGAGTGTGGCTGAGGACTCAGCAAGCCCCATCCAGTAATCTATCTAACTTTTAGTGCTACAGCCTGAGAACAGACCGGACTAACAATACAGGCATGGCCACCACTGGCGTTCTCAGAACATGGCGATGGCAAACTCGTGCCCTACGATTGATGACAGACCAGTAGTTTAAACAGAGATCTTTCTGCCTATTCAGTGATTTACTAAATTAGTCAAGTAGTAATGCTCGACTACAACCAAATCTACCCAATTTGCAATTTATATGTGCATTCTTACCTTTTCTTTCCCATTACTTTTTCTTTATTTTTTCTTCCTTTGCCCCATCTCCTCAGTCCTTCCTTTCCCCCACCTTTATATTTTCCCCTCTTCAACTCTTCTGAATTCAGACCTTTCAACTGGAATGTACTATGATGGGATGTTAAACGGAGACCAGTCCCGCAGATGAGAGGAGATTATTAAACAGAGTCCTGTACGTTTGTTGCAGTGGATTATATAAAGAGCAAGGAGTTTTCTGTGTCCTGTCCAACATCCTTTCCTCAATCAGTATGGCCAAAAAACAGATTAACTGGTAACTCTATCTCCGTGCTGTTTGTGGAACACTGCTGGTGCAGAATTGCTGGTCACATTTCCCTACGTAACACTCACTGCACTAAAAGTAATAGTAATTCATTGTATGAATCACAAACATTTTGAGGTGATAAAGTGCTAATTAAATTCAAAGTTGTTATAGATGTATTGGATCCTATGTTGCACGAGATTCACTGTATTCCTCTGAAAACAGTACAAATAAAAATATTTTTGAGTATAAGGCACCCATTTATTTTTAGATATTTTCACCATTTCCCATATTGTGTGTCTTGGTGCATCTCACCCATGGCTGCGCAGAAGGTCAGCTCCTCCCAAGCCCTGCACACACTTGCTCCGAATCCAGTCAGTGCGAAATGCAGAACAGTAATCGGCAGTGACTTTTCTTTTTTCGTCCCACTGTCAGGAAGTGGTGGCTTCCATTGGCTCAGTGACTTACTACTTCAGCAGGACTTGGAAATGGCAGGCGGACATTAAACCTGCTGAGCAGTCAGTCACTCTACAGTACTCAGATAGTGAGTTACTAGCTACTAAAGTCAGAAATTTTAGGGATTTAGTAAATTATCAAGCCCAAAGTAAAGTGAGTTACTAGGGTTTGTAGGATGGAATACCTTCTAAGAGGCAAGATACCAATATATTGTGTACCATGCTCCAGTTGTGCAAAGTATGCCTCTGTGCTACTAAACCAGCAAGTAAAAGTAACAAGTGACAGAAACCAAAAAAAGGATACTTGCTGGGTGGTGGCAGCAAGCCTCCAAATTCTACATCCCCAACCTAGTCAAGAGACTAAAGGCCACTGATGCCTAGGTCCAGCTTCTTAAATCTGTATTGCTCCCTCACTGGAGGTCTCCTGGCAATGCACATCTCCAAGGGTATAAAAGTAAACACTATCTGCTGATGCAGAGTGGTCTGCAGAGTAATCTTAAACGGAGTGCTTCTAAACAGATTGTTAAACGTGGGAATTTGGAGTGGGAATTCAGAGCAGAGGGGGAAAGAGGTGCTGCTTTTTGCCTCCAATACTTGTAGTGCTTTGTATTACAGGTAAATATTTAATTTCACCTAGCTAGAACTTAAACTAGATCTAGTAATTAGTTAAAAACTAAACTAGAAGCGAAGTTAATTAAATACATAAATTTTAATTAACTAAATAAATAAAACAAGGTTATAAAGGGATGGCAGTGTAGGTGGTGTGCCGCAACTGCAGCATGGGGGAGTTTGCGGAGAGCATCGCGATCCTAGACAACCATGTCTGCAGTAAGCGTCTGCATCTCGGGGAACTTCAGCTCAGAATTGTTGAGCTGGAGTCCGAGGGTCAAACATTGCAGGGCATCAGGGACGGGGAGAGTTATCTGGACACTTTGATCCAGGATGCAATCACACCCCTTAGGTTAGGTAGTGGTACAGGTCTGGTTAGTAGTCAGGGACAGGTGGGTGTGACTGCAACTCCGGTAGGTAAGGGGACCCCAGGTGCAGTGCTGGAGGAGCCTCGGACATTGCACTTATCCAACAAGTTTGAGGTTCTTGCTGGCTATGTGGACGAGTCAGTCTGCAGGGTGGATGAGCAATCTGGCCACGGCACCATAGTACAGGAGGCCATTCAAATGGGGGGTGGGGGTAGGGGGAAGTGAAAATGAATGTTGTAGTGATAGGGGGCAGTATATTCAGGGGGATGTATAGTCAGGGGGATAGATACTGTTCTCCACGGACGCAACCCTGAGTTCCGAAGGCTGCATTGCCTGCCCGGTGCCAGGGTTAAAGATATCTCCTCGTGGCTGGTGAAGAATGTGGAGGGGAAGGGGGAGGATCCAGTTGTTGCGATCCACGTAGGAACCAACGACATAAGTAGAACTAGGAATGAGAGTGTTTGGGGAGCTAGGGTCCAAATTAAAAAGCAAAACCTCAAAAAGGTAATAATCTCTGCATTGTTACCCAAGTCACGCGCAAATTGGCATTGGGACAAGCAGATCAGAGATTTAAATGTGTGGCTCAAAAAGTGGTGTGGGAGGAAGGGTTTTTGATTCATGGGGCACTGGCACCAGTACTGGGGAAAGAGGGAGCTGTTCCGTTGGGACGGCCACCGCTTAAACCGGGCTGGGATCAGCGTTCTGGTGAATCGAATAACTAGGGCTAAAAAGCTGAAAAGCCGGGGGCGGGGGGGGCAGTTGGTGGTCAAATGAGGGGAAATTTAGAAATCTAAATGAGAAAAGTCAAGGCCATGGAGCAGTGTAGCGATTTGGGGAAAGATAAGCAGAGTGTGACAGGAAGGGACAGAGAGCTAAACGGTAAAAGTGCATCAGTGACTAAGGTGAAAGCAGGGAATAATGGTAAAAAGTTAAAATTAAAGGCTCTTTACGTAGCATTCGTAACAAGATAGACGAATTAGTGACAGAGAGATAAATGGCTTTGATCCAATAGCCATTAGAGATGTGGTTGCAAGGCGACCAAGGTTGGGAACGAAATATTCCAGGATACTTGATCTTTCGAAAAGACAGGCAGAATGGAAAAGGAGGGGGGGTAGCCCTGATAATAAAGGATGACATAAGGACAGTAGTGAGAAAGGATCTTGGCTTGGAAGATCAGGAAGTAGAATCAGTATGGGTGGAGATAAGGCATAACAAGGGGCAGAAAACACTGGTGGGAGTAGTTTATAGGCCTCCAAACAGTAGCTATACCGTTGGGACAGAGTATTAATCAACAAATAAGAGCAGCTTGTAACAAAGATAATAGAATAATCATGGGGAACTTTAATCTTCATAGACTGGGCAAATCAAATTGGCAAAGGTAGTCTGGAGGACGAGTTCATGGAATGCATTCGAGACAGTTTCCTAGAACAATACGGCATGGAATCAACCAGGCAACAGGCTATTTTAGATCTTATCTTGTGTAATGAGACAGGGTTAATTAGTAATCTCATAGTAAAGGATTCTCTGGGGAAGAGTGATCATAATATGATAAAATTTCATGTTGAGTGTGAAATACTTCAGTCAGAAACGAAAGTCTTAAACTTAAATAAAGCCAATTACATAGGTATGAGGGGCAAGTTAGTTAAGGTAGATTGGAAAATTACATTAAAAGGTATGATGATAGATAAGCAGTGGCAAACATTTACAGAAATATTCCAAAATTCTCAACGAATATACATTCCATTGAGAAATGAAAACTGCACGGGAAAAGTGATCAATCCATGGCTAACTAAAGTTAAGGATATAGTATTAGATTAAAAGAGGCTTATGATGTTGCGAAGAATAGTAGCCTGAGGATTGGTTGAGCTTTAGAAACCAGCAAAGGATGACCAAAAAATTGATATGGGGAGAAAATAGAACGACAGTAAACTAGCAAGAAATATAAAAACAGATTGTAAGAACTTCTACAAGTATATAGAAAGGAAGAGAGTAGTAAAAGTAAGCATTGGTCCTTTAGAGGCTGAGACAGGAGAAATTATAATAGGGGGTATGGAAATAGCAGTGACCTTAAACAATATTTTGTATCTGTCTTCACAGTAGAAGACACAAAGCATACCAAAAATTGTGGGGATCCAAGGGGCTAATAAGAGTGAGGAACTTAAAAAATTATCAGTAGAGAAAAAGTACTTGAGAAACTAATGGGACTAAAAGTTGACAAATCCCCTGGACCTGATGGCCTACATCCTTGGGTTCTCAGAGAGGTGGCTGCAGAGATAATGGATGCATTGGATGTGATCTTCTGAAATTCCCTAGATTCTAGAACGGTCCCAGTGGAATGGAAGGTAGCAAATGTAATCCCGCTATTCAAGAAAGGAGGGAGAGAGATAAAACAGGAAACTACAAGCCAGTTAACCTGACATCAGTCGTCAGGAAAATGCTGGAATCCATTATTAAGGAAGTGATAACAGGGCACTAGAAAATCAATTTGATTAGGTAGAGTCAACATGGTTTTATTAAAGAGAAATCATGTTTGACAAATTTATTAAGAGTTTTTTGAGGATGTAACTAGCAGGGTAGATAAAAGGGAGCTGTGAGGAGGACACAGAGGCTGCAAAGGGATATAGACAGGTTAAGTGAGTGGGCAATAAGGTGGCAGATGGAATATAAAGTGGGCAAATGTGAGGTTATTCACTTTGGTAGGAAGAATAGAAAAACCAGAATATTTATTAAATGGTGAGAAACTATTAAATGTTGGTGTTCAGAGAGATTTATGTGGCCTTGTACAGGAAACACAAAGTTAGCATGCAGGTACAGCAAGCAATTAGGAAGGCAAATGGCATGTTGGCCTTTATTGCAAGGGGGGTTGGCGTATAAGAGTAAGGAAGTCTTGCTACAGTTGTACAGGGCTTTGGGGAGACCACACCTGGAGTACTGTGCAGAGTTTTGGTCTCCTTATCTGAGGAAGGACATACATGCCTTAGAGGTGGTGCAACAAAGGTTCACTAGATTGATCCCTAGGATGAGAGGAGTTTAGAAGAATGAGAGGTGATCTCATTGAAACATACAAGATTCTGAGGGGGATTGACGGGGTAGATGCCGAGAGGTTGTTTCCCCTGGCTGGAGTTTAGAACTAGGGGGCATAGTATCGGGATAAGGGGTCAGACATTTAAGACTGAGATAAGGAGGAATTTCTTCACTCAGAGGGTCGTGAATCTTTGGAATTCTCTATCCCAAAGGACTGTGGATGCTGAGTCGTTGAGTACATTCAAGGCTGAGATAGATAGATTTTTGGATTCTAAGGGAATCAAGGGATATGGGGATCGGGCAGGAAAGTGGAGTTGAGGTTGACGATCAGCCATCTTATTGAATCTTATTTAAAAAGGAGAGTAAAATGGGCAGCTCCTGCAGCAGGACCATCCGCAATAAATTGAGGACATTTTCTAATCTGGTTCTGTAACTGCCAGAGAGCTCACTTACTTAAATCTCAGTAGTATAAATAAGGGAGGCTAGAGTTCAGTTTGTCAGCGTGCAGCTTGAAAAAAGTGTAAACCTGCGAGTTGTGAGTAAGGGAGTTCAGGGAGGGAGGTGCTCCTTTCTTCTTTTTCTATCTTTGTCAGCCTTCAGGAGAGCAGGAGTTAAAAAGTTGCACAAGAGGGGACAGAGAACCAGCGGGAGTTCAGCTCTGCGACACCCCACAACCGCATTCAGAGAAAAATAAAAGGTGACGTCACAGGGAAAAGGGTAAGTGATTATGTATTTTGCTCACTTCTCTTAAGCCCAGGAAATTTATTAGTAATTGTAAGGTTTCATTAGTATTAGTAAAGTTTACTAGCAGTAATAAATCTTATTGGGTGTAGTAGGGTTTAATAAAAATAAATTAATTAACACTCAATAAAGATGGCAGGGCAGGTGATGTGTTGCGACTGTGGTATGTGGGAGCTCCTGGACGCCAGTGTAATCCAGGACGAACACGTCTGCATAAGTGTCTGCGGCTCGAGGAGCTTCGGCTCAGAGTTGATGAGCTGGAGGCCGAGCTGCGAACACTGCGATGCATCAGGGAGGGGGAAAGTTACCTGGACACTTTATTCCAGGAGGCAGTCACACCCCTTAGAATAGAGTCTTCTGATTTGGTCAGTGGTCAGGGACAAGAGGACGTGACTGCGAGTGAGGCAGGTATGGGGACCTAGGAGGTGGAGGAGCCTCAGCCTTTGCAATTGTCCAACAGGTTTGAAGTTCTTGCGGCCTGTATGGATGAAAGCGGTGGCTGCAGGGTGGATGAGTAAACTGACCATGGCACCGAGGTACAGGAAGCCATTCAAGCGGGGGGAGTTAATAGGAATGTAGTGGTAATAGGGGATAGCATAGTCAGGGGGATAGATACAGTTCTCTGCGGCCAAGAGCGAGAGTCCAGACGGCAGTGTTGCCTGCCCGGTGCCAGGGTTCGGGACATCTGCTCTGGGCTGGAGAGGAACTTGCAGTGGGAGGGGCCAGTGGTCGTGGTCCACGTAGGTACCAATGACATAGGTAGAACTAGGAAAAAGGTTCTGCTGAGAGAGTATGAGCAGCTAGGGGCTAAATTAGAAAGCAGAACCTCAAGGATAATAATGTCTGCATTATTACCTGAGCCACGATCAAATTGGCATAGGGCAAAGAAAATTAGGGAGATGAATGCGTGGCTCAAAGACAGGTGTGGGAGGAATGGGTTTCCAATTCCTGGGGCACTAGCACCAGTACTGGGGAAAGTGGGATCTGTATCGTTGGGACGGTCTTCACCTGAACCGTGCTGGGACCAGTGTTCTGGCGAGTCATATAACTAGGGCGGTAGAGAGGGCTTTAAACTAAATAGTGGGGGCAAGGGATCAAATTTGGGCAGATGTGGTAAATCAAAGAGTAGAGACAAGGCAAGAAAGGTATTAATATGGGAAATGATAAACAGACCGTGACAGGAAGGGATAGAGTGTACAAATCTAAGAGTAAATCAATAGTTAAAGCTAGAGGTTACAAAAATAATAAAAGGACAAAACTAAAGGCTCTGCATCTGAATGTAGCATTCGAAACAAAACAGATGAACTGATAGCGCAAATAGAAATAAATAAATACGATCTGATAGCCATTACAGAAACATGGCTGCAGGATGACATAGATTGGGACCTGAATATTGAAGGGTACATGACATTTAGGAAGGACAGGAAGCTAGGAAAAGGTGGAGGGGTGGATCTGTTAATTAATGATGGTATTAGCACAATAGAGAGAGATGACCTAAGTTCAGGAAACCAGATGTAGAAGCGGTTTGGGTAGAGATGAGAAATGATAAAGGCAAGAAGTCACTTGTGGGAGTGGTATACAGGCACCCTAACAGTAACCACACAGTAGGATGGAGTATAAAGGAAGAAATAATGGGAGCGTGTCAGAAAGGTATGGCAATAATCATGGGGGATTTTAATCTACATAAAGACTAGAAAAATCAGATGAGCAAAGGTAGCCTAGATGAGGAGTTCATCGAATATTTTCGGGATAGTTTCTTAGAACAGCACGTTCTGGAGCCAACCAGAGAGCAGGCTATACTAGACCTGGTATTGTGCAACGAGATGACCTCAGGTGAATTCGCCCCTCGGTAGCAGCAATCATAATATGATTGAATTTTACATTCAGTTTGATGGAGAGAAGAGTGGGTCCAAGACTAGTATTTTAAACTTAAATAAGGGCAATTATGAGGGCATGAAAACAGAGCTAGCTAAAGTGAACTGGCAAATAGAGTTGCAGTGGCAGACATTTGAGGGGATATTTCAGAATACACAGAATATATACATTCCAACGAGAAAGAAAAATTCCAAGGGGAGGACCCACCATCCGTGGTTAACTAAAAAAAAGTTAAAGATAGTATCAAACTTAAAGAAAAAGCATATAAATGCGCAAAGATGGTGGCAGGTCAGAAGATTGGACAGAATATAAAAAACAGCAAAGAATGACTAAAAGATTAAGAAGGAGAGAAAAGGAGAAAGCTAGCTAGAAATATAAAAACAGATAGTAAGAGTTTCTATAGATATTTAAAAAAGAAAAGTTAAATAAGTGAGTGTTAGTCCTATAAAAAGTGAGTCTGGGGAATTAATAATGGAAAATAAGGAGATGTCAGTTGAATTGAACAGGGATTTTGCAGCGGTCTTCACTATAGAGGATACAAGTAACATCCCAGAAAAAGCTGTAATTAAGGAAATGGAAGGGAGGAGGAACTCAAGAAAATTATAATCACCAGGGAAGTGGTACTGAGCAAATTGTTGGAGCTGCAGGCTGACAAGTCCCCGGTTCCTGATGGACTTCATCCTAGGGTCTTAAAAGAAGTGGCTAGTGAGATAGTTGATGCGTTGGTTTTAATTTTCCAAAATTCTCTAGATTCGGGGAAGGTTCCATTAGATTGGAAATAGTGAATGTAACGCCTTTATTCAATAAGGGGAGACGAAAAGCAGGAAACTACAGGCAAGTTAGCTTAACATCTGTCATAGGGAAGATGTTAGAAGCTATTATTAAAGACCTTATAGCAGGGCACTTAGAAAAGATCAAGGTAATCAGGCAGAGTCAACATGGTTTTGTGAAAGGGAAATCATGTTTAACCAATTTATTGGAGCTCTTTGAGGAAGTAACATGTGCTGTGGATAAAGGGGAACCGGTGGATGTACTGTACTTAGATTTCCAGAAGGCATTTGATAAGGTGCCACATCAAAGGTTATTGCAGAAAATAAAAGCTCATGGTGTAGGGGGTAACATATTGGCATGGATAGAAGATTGGCTAGCTAACAGGAAACAGAGAGTAGGCATAAATGGGTCATTTTCTGATTGGCAAGATGTAACGAGTGGTATGCCACAGGGATCAGTGCTGGGGCCTCAACTTTTTTACAATGTATATAAATGACTTGGATGAAGGGACCAAAGGTATGGTTGCTAAATCTGCTGATGACACAAAGATAGGTTGGAAAGTAAATTGTGAAGAGGACATAAGGAGGCTACAAAGGAATATAGATAGGTTAAGTGAGTGGGCAAAGGTCTGGCAAATGGAGTATAATGTGGGAAAATGTGAAATTGTCCATTTTGGCAGGAAGAATAAAGAAGCATATTATCTAAATGGTGAGAGATTGCAGAGCTCGGAGATGCAGAGGGATCTGGGTGTCCTGGTGCATGAATCGCAAAAGGTTAGTATGTAGGTACAGCAAGTAATTAGGAAAGCGAATAGAATGTTATCGTTTATTGCGAGGGGAATTGAATACAAAAGTAGGGAGGTTATGCTTCAGTTATACAGGGCATTGGTGAGACCACATCTGGAGTACTATGTACAGTATTGGTCTCCTTATTTAAGGAAGGATGGAAATGCGTTGGAAGAAGTTCAGAGAAGGTTTACTAGACTAATACCTGGAATGGGCGGGTTGTCTTATGAGGAAAGGTTGGACAGGCTAGGCTTGTATCCGCTGGGGTTTAGAAGAGTAAGAGGTGACTTGATTGAAACATAAGATCCTGAGGGGTCTGGACAGGGTGGATGTGGAGAGGATGTTTCCTCTTGTGGGAGAATCGAGAACTAGGGGTCACTGTTTAAAAATAAGGGGTCGCCCATTTAAGACAGAGATGAGGAGAAATTTTTTCTCAGAGGGTCATGAGTCTTTGGAACTCTCTTCCTCAGAGGGCAGTAGAAGCAGAGTCTTTGAATATTTTTACGGCAGAGGTAGATAGATTCTTGATAAGCAAGGGGGTGAAAGGTTATCGGGGGTAGGTGGGAATGTGGAGTAATCAGATGAGCCATGATCTTACTGAATGGTGGAGCAGGCTCGAGGGGCCGAGTGGCCTACTTCTGCTCCTAATTCATATGTTCGTATGTATGTTCGTATGTTCCAACATTTGGGCTTTCAGGCATGTTTGCTGCACACTGCGCTCACCTTCAATAACGAACAGCAACCTTTAAGAGCTGCTCCCTTACCAGATCATCAGTCATCCATGCATTTGTGCTGCTGGTGAGGCTCCCTGAGCACATTTCACATGTGCAGAGAACCTGTTCAAATGAGAAGGATGGACTAGCCTAACAAAATTTGGCAAAGCCAGCCCTCTTAATCCATGCCTTGGGCAGTTGCAGCCCTCGCTGCATGCGAGGGACAAGAAGGTGTAGGCTTTGAAGTCCACAGTTCTTTCTCTGTTGTATGGGCTGTCTTCTCTTTGAATAAGGGTGCACAAAGTGATAATTACCTTTGGTTAGCATGAAATGGGTTAAAATCCAGCAATTAGCATAATGGATGTGATGAGAGGTTCATACACCAAGCAACTGGTTTCTATGTCAGGTTTCTAGTAGGGTTACTGAACATAAAGCCATGAGCAAAGAAACAATTCAAGGGGACATTGGGGAGGGTATAAAAGACATTGCGCTACCTCCTGATGCTAAGCAATTCAAGTGCTCTAACAATGTGGCAGGGAGATCACCAAGTCCCAGACATGCTTCGGGAGAAAGGAAGAAAAGAAAGAACAAACTTATAGTTATATAGTACCTTTCATAATAAGAGGACATCTCGGAGCACTTCACAGCCAATTAAGTACTTCTTTTGGAACTGTAGTCACTGTTGTAATAGAACCATAGAAATTTACAGCACAGGAGCCCTTTTGGCCCATTGTGTCTGTGCCGGCCAAAAAAAGAGCTATCCAGGCTAATCTCACTTGCCAGCTCTTGGTCCGTAGCCTTGTAGGTTACGACACTTCAAGTGCATATCCAAGTACTTTTTCAAGGGTTTCTGCCTCTACCACCCTGTCAGACAGTGAGTTCCAGATTCCCACTACCCTCTCAACTCCCCTCTAAGCCTTCTACCAATTACTTTAAATCTATGGCCCTGGTTATTGACCTCTCTGCCAAGACAAATAGGTCCTTCCTATCCTCTCTGTCTCGACCCCCTCAATCTTATACACCTGAATTAAGTCTCTCATCGGCCTCCTCTGCTCCAAAGAAAACAACCCCAGCCTACCCAATCAGTCCTCATAGCTAAAATTCTCCAGTCCTGGCAACGTCCTCGTTAATCTCTACCCTCTAGAGCAATCACATCCTTCCTGTAATGTGTAATGTCAGAAACATGACAGCCAAATTGCAAACAGCAAGGTCTCACAAACAGCAATGAGATATTAGCCAGGACACTGGGAGAACTCCTCTGCTCTTTGAAAAGTGCCATGGGATCCACCTGAGGTGCAGACAGGACCTCAGTTGATATCTCATCCGACAGAATGCACCTCTAACAGTGCAGCACTCCTTCTGTACAGTATTGAAGGGCCAGCCTATGTGCTCAGGTCTCTGGAGTGGGGGGTTAAACCCATGACCCTGACTCAGAGGCGAGTGTGCTACCACTGAGCCAAGTCTGTGCGCGCATTCTTGGAAAGTTTAGCTTGCTATGATTACTTTAATTAACCTGGAAAGGTTGTTAAATCTTTTCCAGTACCGAGTTGCCATATATGAGGTGTTCTTGTGGACACTGACATCATCTTCCGTCTCTCCTTGGGGGTGCCTTTGTCATACTGTCCAAAACAGGACCTCCTTCCTCTGCCTGACGTGATCCAGCAGCTGCATCAATGAGTCTTGGTGTTCTCAGTCCTCTTACTAACCTCAAAATAGGAAACCTTCTAGTCTACTGCAAATCCGATTTCATGTGCGGTGTCCCCTTTAAACTACAACAGGGCTTTACATTCTGCAGCAGCACACTTGATCCCGTGGCAAGCTCCTAATCAAATGTTACTGCTGCCAGAACTCCCCACAAATATTAAAATTAGGCCAACCCTGGAAAGTGCAGCAGGGTGAGGCCACTTCTTTTCAGGTGACGCAAATCACACTGCGCCATACTCGCAGTTTGGATTTTACCAGAGTGGAAAATCCATCTCGGCAAGTGTGTAAAGCAAGCAGAATACAACTGGAAAACTTGTGTGATAAAAAAGGCATTTTTTAAAATGTTGCACATAAAAGATCCATTGAAGCAAGAATCCATCATGCTACAGTCAGAATTTCAGTCATAAAGGTGAAAACAGGAACTATTTGAACAAAAAAAATCAGAAGCAGTGGCACTTATATTAATCATTTCAATATTCAATTACAAAGATACAGGCCATATAATCAAATGACCTCTTCTGCAATTAGTGAGTGCTAATCTAGACGCCTCACAATTCAGATGGAGCAAATCTAAATCAGTTAAAAACAAAAACTCAATTAGTTGGTTGTTCTTCACTGCCAGATGAAGATATCAAAAGATACAAACATTTCACAACTGTGCAACTTTATTGCTGGGTGTTTCCTCAGGGGATCTCCCGACCAGCCATCACATCTTTTGACAGAAACCCCAAATAAACACGTAACTAGGGTTTACGCCAAAGTGATGGTGGCCCAACTGGAAGAACGCCGAGGAAATTTACAGTGCAAAGTGAGATGACACAATCTTGTTAAAAGTCAAATTGCTGCAACTATAGGTAGTTATACTCTCATTCTCTTATCAATATAAAAAGAGTTGCTTTGGTTATACATCAATGCAAAAGTGGCAGTATAATTCAGAAGACTGAGTGCACTAATCCTCATGGAAGAGAGTTCAAATGAAGTACGGTATAATTTCTGTCTTTGCAAGAATAGAAAGCTCCCGTAAGTTCAAACTACTGGTTCGAGATTCATTAGACTCAATTATACTGCATTCGTGCCT
This sequence comes from Squalus acanthias, assembly GCA_030390025.1. Taxonomy (NCBI): domain Eukaryota; kingdom Metazoa; phylum Chordata; class Chondrichthyes; order Squaliformes; family Squalidae; genus Squalus; species Squalus acanthias. The sequence goes on along the minus strand of CM059431.1, from coordinate 33,068,070 downwards.
TTATAAAATTTAGTGGCAAAGCATCAACAGTTTATGAAACTTACTGGAATCTAATGTGGAAAATCTATAAATAGCCCTGCATTTCAAACAGGTTTACTAATGACATTACAACAACCTTTGAAGCTTAAGAGATTTAAAATAGCCAGGAGTTTCATCTGATCTTGCCTAACCAGCACTGCGTGCCTAGAGGATTCTGGAATACAGCTGCTTGATTTATATATTCACTTGTGATGCAGGCTCAACCAGATTTTAAAAGTGGGTAGGGTAGGGGTGTATCAAATTTAAGCCAATCAGAACAGAGTCTGGTACAGAAGGAAACACTGCCACGAGACGACACAACAAGAGCGTGTGCAATGATCACCACAAATAGCAGATCTGGGATAGAAGCGTGGAAAAACAAAATGATTCAAATTCTCCCATCATATGGTCATAAAAGCTCTTACATTATTTATTGCCAATATTTAGATTGGACATAAAACAGAAAATGCTGGAAATACTCAACAGGTCAGGCAGCATCTGTGGAGAGAGAAAGAGAGTTAACGTTTCAGATCACTGACCTTTCATCAGAACTGGAGGGAGGTAGGTTAGAGTGAGTGAGGGGAGCAGAGAAATTGAGTCAGTCGATGTCATGCCAGTAGTTCTAGAGAGGGTAAGAGGCCAGAGGGAGGTGTCGAGGTGGAATGAGAATTCTGAAGACGGTAGAAAGGGTCCGCTGTGCGGGGTTGTAAGACTCCTGGCCAAAGAAGTGGGCATGGAGGTGAAGGAAGAAGAGCTCAGCGTCATGCCAAGCTCGAAATTCACTGAGGTGGGGGTGTAAGGGGATGAAGCGGAGGACTGATTGTTCGGGGTCAGAGAGGGAAAGGTCAGACGGAATAGTGAAAACACTGCAAGGGGAGAGATTGGAAGAAGGGATGGGGTCAGAAGAAAGTGAAGGGAAAAAAAGGTTCCGGAGGGGCGTTGGTATCTAAGAGTTGTTGAAGCTTGCGATCCTAGACACCTGAAAGGAAGAAAACAAGTTTTTTGTCAAAGCACCGGATGAGGCGAAGGATGAAATGGAACTGCAGACCAGGGTAGCTTTGAGAATAAGTGAGTCAGTGCTGCTGAAGAGAGAGGTCGAGAGCGTGCATGTGGCGGCGCATGGATCTCAGATGTAGCGAGAGCAGTGGTTTGAAAAATGCTGAATATCTTGGAGATATCTGTAATCATGGGTGGATCCGAAACATGAGGGGTGGAATTTCAGTTGGAATCCATGTGGAATAAGACGGAGCCGGAGACAGTTGCTGAGGAAAGTGATGTGGCTGTGAAAGCGAGTTGAACAATTAACGAGCATGCAGGTGCAACAGGCGGTCAAGAAGGCAAACGGTATGCTGGCCTTCATAGCAAAAGGGTTGGAATACAGGAACAGGGATACCTTGCTGCAGCTGTACAGGGCACTGGTGAGACCACACCTCGAGTACTGTGTACAGTTTTGGTCGCCTCATCTGAGGAAAGATGTTCTTGCCATGGAGGAGGTGCAGCGGCGATTCACCAGGCTGATACCAGGAATGGCGGGATTGACCTATGAGGAGAGACTATGTAGTTTAGGGATGTACACACTGGAGTTTAGAAGATTGAGAGGGGACCTCATAGAAGTGTATAAAATTCTGACAGGTCTAGACAGACTAGATGCAGAAGGAATGTTTCCCTTGGCGGGTGAGAACAGAACTAGAGGACATAATTTAAGGATAAGGGCTAAACCATTTAGGACAGAAATGAGGGGGAATTTCTTCACTCAGAGGGTGGTGAACCTGTGGAACTCATTGCCACAGAGGGCAGTGTACGCCAGCTCATTAAATATATTTAAGAGGGACTTAGATATATTTCTACAGGCAAAAGGGGTTAAGGGTTACGGAGAGAAGGCGGGGACGGGATACTGAATTGGAGGATCAGCCATGATCTCATTAAATGGCGGAGCAGGCTCGAAGGGCCGGATGGCCTACTCCTGCTCCTATGTATCTATGTATCTATGTATCTATGTATCTATGTATCTATGTATCTATGTATCTATGTATCTATGTATGTAACTTGCAATACTGTGTCAGAGAGAACAGGGAGACTTTTAAAATGGAAATGACCTATACGGCAGGAGTCTTAACTGAGAGCGGTATCGCTGTGCGAGGGTCCAAGGCAGGCGGTGATGAAATCAGAGGCTTGGCCGATTTTAACAGCTGGGCCTCATTATGTGATTGGTGGACTGGCTGGCCGAGGCAGCATATTTAAACGGTAAATGCATTTCTTAAAAAGGGAGATTGCATTCACTGAAGTTCAACACTGATTTCTTATTGTGCTGGACATTGGACATAGCTGGAAGAAGTGTCTCATCTCCTGACACCCCAAAGCCTTTCCACCATCTACAAGGCACAAGTCAGGAGTGTGATGGAATACTCTCCACTTGCCTGGGTGAGTGCAGCTCCAACAACTCTCAAGAAGCTCGACACCATCCAGGACAAAGCAGCCCGCTTGATTGGCACCCCATTCACTCCCTCCACCACCGGCGCACCGTGGCTGCAGTGTGTACCATCTACAAGATGCAGTGCAACAACTCACCAAGGCTTCTTCGACAGCACCTCCCAAACCCGTGACCTCTACCACCTAGAAGGACAAGGGCAGCAGGTGCATGGGAACACCATCATCTCCAAGTTTCCCTCCAAGTCACACACCATCCTGAACTTGGAAATATATCACCGTTCCTTCATCGTTGCCGAGACAAAATCCAGGAACTCCCTCCCTAACAGCACTGTGGGAGTATCTTAACCACATGAACTGCAGCAGTTAACCACCACCTTCTCAAGGGCAATTAGGGATGGGCAATAAATGCTGGCCTTGCCAGCAATGCCCACATCCTAGCAATGAATCAAAAGTCCCAATCACACCAACACTAACAAGCTTGGTAACACACAGATGCCATTGATCTGAGTGCCTGAAGCTCCTCACCTTTAAATCCTGTTTCTGGAACCAACCCACTAGGTTTCACTTAGCAGGCTGGACAATGGGCAGGGCATCTGTTTTTTTTTTTAACGGTTAAAACCGCATTGGGGTCCGAATTGCATCACAGGACCAGATTTGCAGGAGATTCCCGCCTGCCTGTAGCAGGAGCCGTGGCCGGCTGGAAAGCCACCATGGTTAAAATGGCATCATGCAGGAAGGGAGCAGCATCAGGCCGCTAAGTACACTCACCCGATTTCAACACCTCGCACAACCTGTGCCCGCCTGGCGAGGTAGGTTAAAATAATCCTCATGCGGCCAGCTTCCACATGCATGCTGGCAAGACCCTACCATTCTAAACACCTCTTAACCCTGCCACTGCCCGTGTTAGACTGCTTCAACAACATTTGGTCCTGAATGAGCCGCAATTTCCTCCAGTTAAATATTGGGAAGACGCCCGGGCCACAAAATCCATCCCTCTCTCCAATCATAGTCTTAGGTTAAACCAGACAGTTCACAATCTTGGTGACCTATTTGACCCAGAGCTGAGCTTCCAACCCCATATCTGCTCCATCACCAAGACTGTCTACTTCCACTTCCGTAACATTGCCCATCTCCACCTCAGCCCATCTGCTGCCCATGCCCTCATCCATGCCTCGGTCATCTCCACACAACTATTCCAATGCTCTTCTAGCCAGCTTCCCATCCTCCACTCTCCATAAACTTCAGCTCATCCAAAACTCTGCTGCCCATATCCTATCCTGCACCATCTCCCTCATTCATTACCCGTGCGCTCACTGACCTACACTGGCTCCCGGTGCCCCAATGCCTCAAATTTAAAATTCTCATCCGTGTGTTTAAAATTTGTTTATGGTCTCACCCCTACCTAATCGCTGTACCTTTTCCAGCCCTACAACCCTCCATGAAGACTGAATTCCTCAGACTCTGGTTTTTGTGCATCCCCCACTCCCCTCGCCGCACCACTGGCGACCGTGTCTAGGCCCTACACTCAGGAATTCCCTCCCTAAACCTCTCTACCGCCCCCTGCTCCTGTTCATTTAAGACTCCCCTTAAAAACCACCTCTGACCAGTTTTTGGTCACCCATCCTAATATCTCCATTTTTGGCTCGGTGTCAATTTATGCCTGATAATGCTTCTGTGCAGTACCTTGGACATTTTTCTACATTATCTGCAACAACTTGGCAAATTACGAACAAATTCCAATATAAAACTCCATGTGAACACATCAATCTGCAGTTTATAGTACAAGTTACACATGACAAAATAGCTAATCACTTAGTTATGGACTGTATTTGTATCTATTGTAACTGACAATATACTTGAAAATAAAGCTCTTTCCTTGTATCATACTTGGAATTTAAATCTAGAAGTAACAAACTGACTTGCTGATTGAATGTCTGTAAGAGGTGCCATCTTTTGGACGAGATGTTAAACCGAGCTCTGTCTGCCCTCTCAGGTGGACGTAAAAGATCTGGTAGCACGATCCCTCAATGAACATCACTAAAACTGATTATCGGTTCACGTACCTCGCTGCGGTTTGTGGGACCTTGCTGTGAGCAACATGGTTGCCGCGTTTTCCAGAAGCACGTACTATTTCTTTTAAACTTCATCCACTGGGTAGCAACACCCATCATTAAGCTTCACCAATTATTCTAGTGCAAATCCTAATCATTACCTAGGTTTAAATCTTGGAATATCCTGCTTCACCTCTCCGCACCTCCTCTGATTTATTAATATACTTTTGAAGATAGGATGCCAAGATTTGTATTAGATTTGCATACCAATGAGTAATTCTTAAGATAAGTTGTTTTAACATGTAAACTCTCAAGGTACGTTCTTAGCAGCTGCATGGTTGACAAACTCAACTTGTCTGAATATTTTCTCTAACCTACCCAAAGGGAAACTTGATCGACCGCATATTTCATACCACTCCCAATTTTACTTTCCATTCTATTCAATGAATTACTCATTAGTAAGAGCATACTTTAGAGTATTATATGCAAATCTGTCCAAATGTTTCCTGCTCCCCATACCAATGTGCAAAATGCATTAACATTTCTTAGCTAACCCACTTAATTTATCCAGACCTCATGAATGCCCTTAATCTCCCCTGAACGTAGAGTTTGGTGCCACAGCAAATCTGATACTCGAAGTACATACTCCTCCGTTTGGCTTATGACTAGAGTAAGCAACAGAAGACACAGAACAGACCCTTGCAGAGCACTAGTCATTAACCACAGACAGAACTTTTTAAATTTCTCGTCTCCTCCTATTGCCAAACCACTTTTCAATCCAGCAAGCTAATGTTATTAATTCCACCTAGCTTACTATTCTTTAAAACATTTTTTACCAGATGACTTCTGAAAAAGAAAATCAAAGTAAATCAAATTACTGGATCAAGCTTGTGCACTGATTTTTTTTCCTGCCTCACAAAATTCCAGTAGATTCATGAGGCATGACCTAATGCTTCCAAGCTACTTTGACTAACCATTATGACCTAAGTCATGAGTCATAATGGCACAGAAGGAGGCCATTCGGCCCATCGAGTCCGTGCCGGCTCTCTGTGGAGCAATCCAGTCAGTCCCATTCCCCCGCTCTATCCCCATAGCCCTGCAAGTTTATTTCCCTCAAGTGCCTATCCAGTCTCCCCTTGAAAACATTGAGTGTCTCCGCTTCCACCACTTCCGTCGGCAGCGAATTCCAGGTCCTCACCACTCGCTGCGTAAAAAAGTTTTTTCTCACATCCCCCCTGTATCGCTTGCCCAAAACCTTAAATCTGTGTCCCCTAGTCCTTGTACCATCAACTAGTGGGAACAGCCTTTCCCCGTCTAGCCTATCCAAACCCGTCATAATCTTGTACACCTCTTATCAAAATCACCCCTCAACCTCCTTTGCTCTAATGAAAACAAATCCAGCTTCTCCAACCTGTCCTTGTAGCTAAGATCCCCCATCCCTGGAACCATTCTGGTAAATCTCCTCTGCACCCTCTCAAGGGCCTTCACATCCTTCCTAAAGTGTGGTGACCAGAACTGGACGCAATACTCCAGTTGTGGCCTAATCAGCACTTTATAAAGGTTCAGCATAACTTCTCTACTTTTGTACTCAATACCCCTATTTATGAAGCCCAAGATCCCATATGCTTTGCTAACCATTCTCTCAATATGTCCCGCCACCTTCAGAGACCTATGCACATCAACTCCCAGGTCCCTCCGTCCCTGCACACTCTACAGATAAACACGGATAGTTCCCCTTAAATTGTTTGAATGTTTTCCCATTACTGATGCTAGATGGTCTATATCTTCCAGATTCATATCTTGCTTCTCCTTTAATTGACCATGAAGCTGTCTTGCAGTAACAAGATAATGCCCAGAGCTGTCTATGAAAGGCATATTCTGGGATTTGATTGATGAAAGAACTCAGTCTCAAGGGACAATCAAAACTTGATGGCTGTTATTTTTAATGACTATCTACACAAGGATCGGGATGAAAGTGCTCAGTCACGTTATACTGCTCTGACTGGCAAGGTCACTCTAGAAACTGAGTCTGAATGGTGAAACTTTGTATTGATAGCTTACTCCCTCTAAACTGATTTTCAAGTTTGTTTTGTGAAAATGTCTTAGCTCAGCTCCACGTGAAAGAATACATAAGAACATAAGAAATAGGAGCACGAATAGGCCACTGGGCCCCTCGAGCCTGCTCCGCATTCAAGAAGATCATGGCTGATCTTGGGCTCAAAGCCACTTCCCAGCCCGCTCCCCATAACCCTTCACTCCCTTATCTTGCAAAAATTTGTCTATCTCCACCTTAAATATATTTAATGAGCCAGCCTCCACAGCTCTCTGGGGCAGAGAATTCCACAGATTTACGACCCTCAGAAGAAATTCCTCCTCATCTCAGTTCTAAAAGGGTGACCCTTTATTCTGAAACTGTGCCCCCGAGTTCTAGATTTCCCCACGAGGGGAAACATCCTCTCTGCATCTACCTTGTCGAGCCCCCTCAGTATCTTATATGTTTCAATAAGATCACCTCTCATTCTTCTAAATTCCAATGAGTATAGGCCCAGCCTGCTCAACCTTTCCTCATAAGTCAACCCCCTCATCTCTGGAATTAACCTAGTTAATCGTCTCTGAACTGCCTCCAATGCAAGTATATTCCTTCCTTTAATAAGGAGACCAAAACTGTACGCAGTACTCAAGGTGTGGTCTCACCAATACCCTGTACAGTTGTAGCAGGACTTCCCTGCTTTTATACTCCAACCCCCTTGAAATAAAGGCCAACATTCCATTTGCCTTTTTGATTACTTGCTGTACCTGCATGCTAACTTTTTGTGTTTCATGCACAAGGACCCCCAGGTCCCTCTGAACTGTAGCATTTTGTAATCTCGCTCCATTTAAATAATAGTTTGTTCTTTTATTTTTCCTGCCAAAGAGTATAACCTCGCACTTTCCCACATTATACTCCATCTGCCAAATGTTTGCCCACTCACTTAGCCTGTCTATATCCCTTTGCAGATTCTTTGAGTCCTCTGCACAACTTGCTTTCCCATCCATCTTTGTATCATCCACAAACTTGGCTACATTACACTCGGTCCCTTCATCCAAGTCATTAATGTAGATTGTAAATAGTTGAGGCCTCAGCCGATTCCTGTGGCACTCCACTAGTTACTGTTTGCTAACCGGAAAACCAACTATTTATCCCGACTCTCTGCTTTCTGTTAGTTAGCCAATTCTCTATCCATGCTAATATATTACCCCCAATTCCGTGAGCTCTTATCTTATGCAGTAACCTTTTATGTGGCACCTTATCGAATGCCTTCTGGAATACAAAATGCACCACAACCACTGGCTCACCTTTGTCCACCCTGCTCGTTACATCCTCAAAGAACTCCAGCAAATTTGTTAAACATAATTTCCCTTTCATAAAACTATGCTGACTCTGCTTGACTGCATTATGATTTTCCAAATGCCCTGCGACTGCTTCCTTAATGAAGGACTCCAGCATTTTCCCAATGACAGATGTTAGGCTAACTGGTCTATAGTTTCCTGCTTTCCATCTCCCTCCTTTCTTAAATAGGGGTGTTACATTTGCAGTTTTCCAATCCGCTGGGACCTCTCCAGAGTCCAGGGAATTTTGGTATATTGCAACCAATACATCCACTATCTCTGCAGCCACTTCTTTTAAGACCCTGGGATGCAGGCCATCTGGTCCAGGGGACTTGTCAACCTTTAGTCCCATTATTTTACCAAGTACTATTTCCTTAGTGATAGTGATTGTCTTTAGTTCCCCCCTCCCTGTGGCCCCTTGATTACCCATTATTGGGGTGTTGTTAGTGTCTTCTACCGTGAAGACAGATACAAAATATTTGTTCAGAGTCTCTGCCATTTCCCCATTATTAATTCCCCAGTCTCATCCTCTAAGGGACCAATGTTTACTTTAGCTACTCTTTTCCTTTTTATATACCTGTAGAAGCTCTTACTATCTAATATTTCTTGCCAGTTTACTCTCATAATTCATCTCTCCCTATTATTTTTTTAGTCATCCTTTGCTGGTTTTTAAAAATTTCCCAATCCTCTCGTCTCCCACCAATCTTGGCAACATTGTATGCCTTCGTTTTCAATTTGATACCATCCTTTACTTCCTTAGTTAGCCACGGATGGTGCTCCCTTCTCTTAAAATCTTTCTTTCTCACCGGAATATATTTTTGTTGAGAGTTATGAAATATATCCTTAAATGTCCGCCACTGCATTTCAACTGTCTTACCCTTTAATTTATTTTTCCAGTCCACTTTAGCCAGTTCTGCCCTCATGCCATTGTAATTGCCTTTGTTTAAGATCAGGACACTGGTTTGAGATACAACTTTCTCACCCTCCAACTGAATTTGAAATTCAACCATGCTATGATCACTCTTTCCTAGAGGATCCTTTACTTGAGATCATTTATTAATTCTGTCTCATTACACAGTACCAGATCCAAGATAGCCTGCTCCCTGGTTGGTTCCATTACATACTGTTCTAGGAAACCATCCCGGATGCACTCTATGAACTCCTCCTCAAGGCTACAGCTTTGAAGTCTGTCCTAGTCAATCACTTGATCAACCATCTAAACAACATCATCATCATCATCATCATCATCATCATGAACTTAACCTTCATAGTAAAAATGGTTGTATTCGGTGCTGGTCTGGCAGTGCATCAGCCAAGAGAATAAGGATGAGGTTCCTTTGAAGGAAACTGTCACCAATCTCAGCGCCCGTGATACAGCAGTTGGTACTCCTGTAACATCAGCTATCATGAATGCCTTAATGCAAGAGCTGAAGGAGCTTATGTGAATCACAAAGGACCCTCGTTTTTTTCTGGTCTAGAGTCAGACTAGAACATGACTCAACCAAGGCACTTAATGAATAGCAGTCCTTAGAGGGGTTCAGTTGTTCCATGGTCAATTCTCAGTCTAATCTGGAGAGTTAGCTCTTACATTTTATAGACAAACTGGACTTCAAGTCATTATTAGTGTGCAAGGGATCAAGTAATACCACCTTTCTCTCAAGATCATTCTTTAGCAATTCAAGTTTTCACAATTAGCTGTTATTAATGATTTGGAAAATTGCTTGCATTGCAGGAAGCGACATTGGCAGTTCTTGAAGTCCCTCCCAATGAGTATCCGTCACCAAGAAAGACCCATGACAAAAGTGTAAATATTGTATCGTGCTGCAGCCACAGACCAGCTGAGTCCAGCAGGAAAGACACCGATTGAAAAAGCTGTTAACTCAAAGGACTTACCAGAAAAATAAACAATTCCAAATCTGGAAGCGGACACAGATAACTGCACAGATTTAGTTTTTTTTTAAAACTTAACATATTTTCAAAAGCTTTGCAAAGATTATTCTTTAAACATTTGTATCATTTCAAGGAACTAAATAAAGAACACTGAAGAATGTTTTTCCTGTGTTGATTGAACAGAATGAATTACTCCAATGATGAGAGAATGAATGTGGTAGGTCCACCACAAGAACTTGGCCTTACAGACAGCACTAACTGAAGAAAAACTACATGCTCCCAAGATCACTGGTTACAAGTTTCAGGTTTGCCTTAGATATCTATGGTAGAGCAGTACTGGTCACTTCTGTAAACAGTCAGTGTTTTTCATTCAGGAGTGTGCTCATACTGTCCAATAAGCATGTAATGAAAAAGCAATGATTTATAGACAGACAGATAAAACATCCTAACAAATTATTGGCGAGAGGAAGGGAGGACTCACTTACAACACAGTAAAAAAAGGCTGGGGAGAGAAAATACAGCAACTTGCACTAACATAGCATCTTTAATGTAGAAAAAGATCTCAAAGCGCTTCACAGAGGAGCAATCAGGAAAAAATGGACATGGAACCAGAGAGAGACATTTGAAGGTCTGCAAAAGCCTGGTAAATGAGGTGGGTTTAAGGGTCCCCAAAGGAAGAGAGGGAACTCGAGTGTTAGGCTCAGGCAGCTGAAGGCAAAGCCTTAGGTGGACCAACCTTGGTGTACAATTTGATCCCAAGATGAGCTTTCGACCGCATATCCGCTCCCTCACCAAGACTGCCTACTTCCACCTCCATAACAATCGCCCGACTCCGCCCCTGCCCCAGCTCATCTGCTGCTGAAAGCCTCGTCCATGCCTTGGTCATCTCTAGACTTGACTATTCCAATGCTCTCCTGACTGGCCTCCCATCTTCCATAAATTGAACTCACCCAAAACTCAGCTGCCCATATCCCAACTCGCACCAAATCCCATTCACCCATCATTCCTGTGCTCGCTAACCTGCATTGGCTCCCTCAATTTTAAAATTCTCATCCTTATTTTCAACTCACTCTATGGCCTCGCCCCTCCCTATCTCTGTAACTTCCTCCAGCCCTACAGCCCTCCGAGATCTTTGCGCTCCTCGAATTCTGGCCTCTTGCGCATCCCCAACTTTAATCGCTCCACCACTGGCGGCTATGCCTTCAACTGCCTGCGTCCTAAGCGCCTCTCTCTCCCCTCCTTGAAGACGCTCCTTAAAACCTACCTCTTTGACCTCACTTGTCCTAATATCTCCTTATGTGGCTTGGTGTCAAATTCCGTTTGATAACGCTCTTGTGAAGCAATTTGGGACGTTTTACTACGTTAAAGGCATTATATAAATGAATGGTTGAGTTATACAAAAGGCCAGAGTCAGAGGAACAGAAAGGTTGGGTTGGGGTAAGGGTTGTAGTGCTGTCTGAGGTAAGAGAGATAGGAACAAGCAAGTCCGTGAAGGAATTTAAACACGAGCACAATGATTTTAAATTGGAGGCAGGAGCCAATGTAGGTCAGCAAAGACAGGGGTGATGGGGAGTGGGACCTGGTGCAGGACAAGAGAGTTTCGGATGAGCAGAAATTTTATGAAAGTGGAGAATGGGTGGCCGAGAGCATTGGAATAGTCAAGTCTGGAGGTGACGAAGGCATGGAGGAGGGCTTCCAAAGACAGTATAAACATAAAAAGACAGAAAACTCAACCTCCACAAAACCAAATCCCTCAACTTATAAAAAAGGTAGTGGGAGAAATTAACCATAGAAGCAAAGGAAGCAAAAAGAAAAATGAGCCAACTGCTTTATACGTTATGTGCAATATACACAGTCATAGACCTGTTGACCTATTTTTTTCTGTAAATTCTATGTAGATATGAATAATGAAATAGGCCAGATTGATGAGTCAATTATGGGTAAATACCTTGGGAGTAGTGACCACAATATGGTTTAATATACAACTAGAAAGAGAAAAAGTAACTACAAAGACTAGAACACCACATTGGATTAAGGCAGATATCAGAAAGAGGAGGAGCAAACTAGTTCATGAGATGGTAAGAGAAATTGACACACTGGACTGTATTTTACAAGTATATCAGTAAAAATAGAACTGTTGAAGGGAGAGGATAGTCAATCTGTAGAGAATAATCAAAAAATGGAGAATATATTTAATAAGTATTTTGCATTGGTCTTTACTAAAGAGCGGGATATCGGAGAGGTGGTTAATCCTGTAGTGGTTGAGAGCGAGAATGATGATGATGGATGAAGTGAATATTGCAGGCAAATTATTTAGGCTAAAGGATGACAAAATTCCAGGGTCGGACAGGATACATCCTAGGATCCGGAGGAAGATGAGGGAGGAAACTACCAAGGCCCTAGAAATTATATCTCAGAGCTTTAGCGAGTGTGAATCAATGTCCCCTGTAAGCCGCGCAGCCCTCCAGGGAACCCGCGCAGCCGGCTTTTCAATGTAAAAACCACACAGCTGTGGTATTTTGAATGTCCCACGCAGCTCCTTAAAGGGGCCACACAGGGCCAAAAAAAATTACCGGGAACATTGATTGTCTGTTTCTGCGCTGTAATTTCTATATCAGTTCACGTAGGAAAATTGTATGTTATTTCTCAAACAGATCATAACATGTAAAGTCCTGTACAGCTTTTGATTCTCCAGGATTTGGCAGCAATGATGATGAGAGACTGAAAAATCAATGATTCTAGGGTAGGTTTTCCTCTATGGGCGCTCAATGGGCACGGTACAACCGAGGTGCAGGCCCAAACCCTGGCTGGGCCACATCCCTGAACATCAGGGAAGGAAACGAACGGTCAGAAGGCCACAAGTGCTTCCAATCATCTCGATGAAAGGGAGTTCAAAATAAATTTTCACACTTGCCTTAAAGTCTTCGGCCACAGGAGTCCTGGGGCAAATCATTACGCCAGGCAGCCAATGAGCGTAGAGGGGAAAAATGAAGGAGAAAGCCAGGAACAACCCAACTCATCTAAATAGGTACACGAGTCCTGCCCTTACTTTAGGCAGCACAGATCTGTCCACCGGGGAAGCCCCAGGAAAGCACAATAGGGATGGCGATTTGACCTACTGGGTCTCCACTCCATTCTCCAGGAACAGGGAAGACGAAAATCTACCCTTGCATGACCTACAAGATAGATGCGGAATCGAGAGCCTACTGTATTTTAAAAGTGGGAAGGTCAGAGATACTTAGCAACCAGCAGGAAAGATTCATTTCTGTATATGAAAGGAAAGCTGTTTTTCTTTAGAGATACAGGAGGAGGTTGTGTGTCCCTACTGCTGTTTGTGCTTGCTTATTACCAAAATAGCACGTATAATTGAAACACCGACTTAGCACCAAGGTCCAGCCCGTTCCTTTTTTCGAGCAGAGCTCGATTCCAGCGGCCGACCTTCCCGCCTGTTTCTGCCTCATGAATACATGTTAAAGCTGGGTCAAATAACCTACTTATGGCCCCCAAAACTATTTTCATCTCTTAACACTGGATTACTGCCAGTTCCTGCTCCCTTCCATCAAACGTGGGCAGAAGTCTAGAGGCAGCCATTTCAAGCATACATTAAAGGGATCTTTAGCGGTAGTCAGGGAAAGCTAGAAGCAAGTTTGGCATTCGTTTTCACTGCAGTCGTGTGTAGATTTTGAGCCTTAAAAGCTTCCATATGTAACCTCTGCTACCATAGGTGCTGCAAAAATTTTGCCTGCCGTCTCCTTTCAGTCCCGGCGCTTCCATCCCTCCCCTTTAAAAAGGTGCTGCTTCAGGCTCTTCACAATCATCCAGCCCGGGCGGATTCCCACCCCCAGATTAGCGAGCTGCCTATAAAAGGAGCAAGTCAGCTCACTGAATTGTCAATAAGTCTCAACCACGAAAATGGCTCGGGTCTTTGGGTGGGCACAGCACTTACTCCACCCAACACTCACCCGCTTTACACTGGAAAACAAAAATCACCTCCAGAGAATTGTGCAGAAAGGAACCCATTTCTATGCAGTTTGGAACTGGCAAATGGTTACATGATTTTGATCTGTCCTGCCAAATGCACCAACTAAATGACACAGCCACACATGGGCAGTTGAACTGAGCGGCAATGGTCGAGGAGTCCGGGACATATAAAAAGCACTGATATTGTTCTACAAATGTTAACAAGACGACATTGGTTGGGAACACTGAAGCAAACATTTGACACGCACGTTACCCTAGGAACTTAGTTATCTCCTCAAAGTGCAATGGCACTTCTTTCTGGTTGCCTCTTTTGATCTCCCTCTCCACATGTGGATGTCAGAGCCACATGCAGGCTGAACGTTCAATACCTGGCTTACAATTTCTCCAGCTTGGCTCAACTTGTACCTCTCATCAAGCTCCTTAACATAGGTAAAAATGTTTCATTACAGGATCGTATCCCTACCATAAGCATTTAGTATGGAAATACAAATGGCAGCAACTACACTTGCTAACTGCTCCCCACTTCTGCTTACGTCACTGAAATCATAACATGAAGTTCAAACTACATTTGAAGGCCAACAGCCAGAGATTAGGAGTATCAAACTGTCACTTCCCTTGTGACATCCTTCACATACCACTCGTGCACGTGAGGTTTTTCCAGAGTTCCTGCTACAAAGTCCTGAATATGAAAATCCAGTACTGTATTGTTGAAACTTACACACACTGCTTCAACCTTTGCTGTCCTGCTAAGACTGTATTGAATTCATTAGTACACCTAATCAGATGGAATTCCAATCCAAGGAAACAGGGTGCACACTGGTTTATATACTTGCTTTTCACAAGATAATTACAGCTTAAGGGAGACCATTTGGCCCATCCTAATTCATCCATTCAGAAAGACCCTAAAGATCCAACACCACCTCGCTCCACCCCCAGCCATTGCAAAGTCCAACTGTTTCTTAAATGATTCCACGGTTTTCACCTCCACTATTCTATCTGGAAATCTATTCCATGTATTGCTTACTCTTTGAATTTCCTGACATCAGTCCAAAATTTGCCTTTTACTACTTTAAACTTGTGTCCCCTTGACTACTCTTGCAATTTATTTTAAATATTCCACATTCACCTTTTCCATTCTTTTAACTATCTTGTATGACTTCATAAGATGAACTCTCAAATACCTCCTTTCCAGGCTGAAAACCCAAAGTTTACATTGAGTTATATCGAGTGTACAGCACAGAAACAGGCCATTCGGTCCAACTGATCTATGCCAGCGTTTATGCTCGGAGCCTCCTCCCACCCTATCAGCGCATCCTTCTATTCCTTTCTCCCTCATGCTTATCTAGGTTCCATCTATGCTATTCGCCTCAACTACTCCTTATGGTAGCGTGTTCCACATTCTTACCATTCTCTGGGTAAAGAAGTTTCTCCTGAATTCCCCATTAGATTTATTGGTGACTATTATATATTTATGGTCCCTAGTTTTGGACTTCCCCACAAATGGAACATTTTCTCTACGACTACCCTATCAAACCGTTTCATAATCTTAAAGACCTCCATCAGGTCACCCCTCAGCCTTCTCTTTTCTAGAGAAAAAAGAGCCCCAGTACTTTTTTTTTTAAATGGCCTTATTAACCTGCGTCGCTACTTTTAGTCATTTGTGTATCTGTACCCCTAGATCGGTTTGCTCTTCTACCTCATTCAGGCTCTTATTATCCAAGCAGTATGTGGCCTCCTTATTCTTCCTACCAAAATGCACCACCTCACACTTATCTATATTGAAATTCATTTGCCAATTACACATCCATTCCGTAAGCTTAACATCTTCCTGTATTTTGTCGCATTCTTCCTTTGTATTAATTACACATCCCAATTTGGTGTCATCCGCAAATTTTGAAATTGTACTTCCGATTCCCAATCATTAATATAAATTGTGAACAGTGGTCCTAGCACTGATCCCTGTGGAACACCACTTCCCACCTTTTGTCAGTCTGAGTAGCTACCCTTAACCCCTACTCTCAGTTTTCTGTTTTGTAGGCAGCTTATCTATCCATTCTTCTACCTGTCCCTGACTCCACGTGCTCTGACCTTAATGCGTCTACTATGCAGTACCTTATCAAAGGCCTTTTGAAAATCCAAATATTACATCTACTGCATTACCCTTGTCTAATCTTTGTTACTTCAAATAATTCAATAAGGTTAATCAAGCATGACCTTCCCTTTTGAAATCCATACTATTTCTTTATTATATTTTCAGTTTCCAGATGTTTTTCTATTACATCTTTGAGTAAAGATTCCATTATCTTCCCTACAACTGACGTTAAGCTAATTGGTCTATATTTCCCTGGACTAGTTCGATCTCCCTTCTTAAATATAGGAACAACATTAGCTGTCCACCAGCCCTCTTGTCACTATTCCCTTTTCTAAATAAATTGTTATGTACAGGAATCCCTCCCCAACCGCGGGGGATACGTCCCTGAAAACCCCCGTGGTTGGTAAAACCGCGGTTGGCAAATACAAGACCCTATGGGAAAAATGGGGTTGGGGGAATGCGGCCGCATTTAAACTCTTCAGAGCCTGTGCAAGTTGCTTGTTCTTTTATTAAACACAAATAAAATACACAATAACGTAACAAAAATAAAAGTTCAAATACTGTAACACAATAAAAAAGAGAGAGAGAGATCAACTGGGCGGTTTCTTAAAGAATTCTGCGATGGATGGGTGACTCATTTTTTTCTGAATATCTTTCTGGGCCTGCTTGTATGGTCTCATTAACGTCGTTGGCTTGTTCACAGATGTGATTCCCAGTAAAAAAGTAAAAATTTTCCCAGTAAAAAAGTAAAAATTTTAAAGCTTTTCGCTTTACATACAGACGGCAGCTTTTGACACGATAGAACCCCTGCGACTACACCTCATTGTCTCAGTTGTATCTTGCTATGTCTTTGATGTGATATCTTCCTGGCTGACTTGATTAACTTTATCACACCTCGGCAGATAGTCAGGATGATTTAATTTAGTGGTCTGCAATTGTAAGGTACATATGCTTTGTTCTCTATCTATATATGCTTTGGCGATTCTGTATCTAATTTACTTCACCTGAGGAAGGAGCAATCGATAGCTCCGAAAGCTTGTGATTTCAAATAAAACTGTTGGACTATAACCTGGTGTTGTGCGACCTCTCAATTTTGTCCACCCCAGTCCAACACCGGCATCTCCGCATCATGCTCATTAAATCCACCAAACCTCGCTTGAATTTTAAACTACGCTCCAAGAATGGGTCAATCTCCATAAAGAGGTCAGAGAGATTAGTAGCAAGGAGCATTGCCTTGCTAAGGTTGGCACTTGTCATCTTAGACTTCTCCACCATATCCTCGTCCTCTGCCTCACTGGAATGCTGCATCAGCTCATCAAGGTCCTCCTCAGTCAACTCCTCACCGTGCAACTCAAGGAGCTCCTCGATGTCATCAGGCTCTATGTCGGCCAGCCCCTCACCTCCCAAACGTCGCGCAATCTTCATAATGCGATTAACTTCATCGTCAACTGTAGGGAAGCCTCGGGAGTCATTCACTGCCTCCTTCCAAAGTTTACCCCAGCAGGCGTTGATTGTAATCCTCTTCAGTTCATCCATCGATTCTTTTATGTTGGTGATGCAGTCAGCAATGGTGCAATCCTGCCAACAAGTTTTCACCGTCAGTGTTGCGTCATCCTCCATAGCCTCCGTCAAGCGGTCAAAGCTGCGTCGTATGTAGTATGCCTTGAAGGTGGCTATCACACCTTGGTCCATGGGTTGAAGGAGTGATGTCATGTTGGGAGGCAGGAAGACGACTTCGATATTAGGGTGGGCGAATTGGAGTGCCGGCAGGTGGCCGGGGGCATGGTCGAGGATGAGTAGGACCTTGAAGGCCAGATTTTCTCTTGCAAGGTACCGCTCCACGTCATGCACAAAACAGTTATGAAACCAGTCCATGAAGACTGCAGCAGTAACCCACGCCTTGCAGTTAGAACGCCAAAAGACAGGTAGATAATTTTTGGTTTTGCCCTTCAGAGCGCAGGGATTAAGAGAGCAGTAGAGCAGCATCGGCTTCACTAAACAGTCTCCCTCGGCGTTAGCACAAAGGAGAAGGGTCACCCTATCCTTAGCCACCTTGAATTCCGAAGCATGCTTCTCAACCTTCGTGATGAAAGTTCGGGAAGGCATCCGCTTCCAGAAGAGACCAGTCTCATACGCATTAAATGCCTGCTCCGGCAGGTAACCCTTCTCGGCGATCATCTTCTTCAGCTCCTCCGGGAACTTGGCAGCAGCCTCGTGATCGGCTGAGGCCGATTCGCCCACAACCTTGACGTTAGTCAAGGTGAACCTCCTCTTAAAATTTTCCAACCAGCCCTTACTCGCTTGAAACTTTGTCATCTACACTTTCCCTGGCAGCCACAGTAAGATGCTTGTAGATACTAAGGGCCTTCTTACGTACCCATGCAGAATTAACATTCGCTTGTATCTGGTTGGAAAACCAGAAACAAGTGCCTTCTCCATTTTTTCAAGCTTATGGTCCCATGGCATAAACAACACTTTAGCACTTTTTGAAGAGCCACCCACAATACTAGCCCTTATCGACACCTCACTTTTTTTTATGGTTCTAATGGTGGACTCGTTAACACCCATTAGTCGTCCAACCGACGCTGTACTTTCACCACGGGCAAGTCTATTAACGACATCTAATTTCCTATCTAAGGTTAGTACATTCCTTGCCCTTTTCGCTATTGATTCGCCTTTACCACTGAGATTACGCTTAGGCGCCATGATTAATGGCTAAACGTTCACATACATGGTTGTTATTATGCTGAAAAGAGCAGTCTCATGGCAAACCGCGTATACGCAAAATTCACTGCCACGGTTGGCAAAAATTGCCGCAGAGATGAAACCGTGTATACGTGAATTCCGCGTATGGCAAAACTGCGGTTGGGGCGGGATTCCTGTATATGTAATAGTGCCTCTTATATCTCTTCCTTAACTTCTTTTAACATGTGCAGTGCACTCCATCCAGACCAGGAATTTTAGTCCTCTAAGTTTGATTAGTTTATCTTATCAATTATCTCTACCCTTTCTATCTTACACGTCTTAGCTTTTTTTGATCTCTTCTAATGTCTTAAATATTTCTCACAGACTAACACCCTGTTAGTCTCCCTGGTAAATACGGAGGCAAAGTAACTATTCAATATTTCTGCTATTTCAGGGTCATTACCCGTGAGTTTGTCTTGTGCATCCTTTAGTGGTTCTATCCCTATCCTGATTTTCCTTGTTATTTGTGTCTGTAAAATACCTTACTATTTCTTTTTATATTCCTCAATAATTTAATTTCATAGTTCCTTTTTGTTTTCCTAATTGTGTGGTTTTTTTTTTTAAAAACTTCTTTCTCAACCTCTTATTCCTTTTAGTCATCCTCTCCTTTATTGTCTATGTACTTAGTGTATGCCTTTGTCTTTAGTTTCAATTTTACCCTCATCTCCTTATTCATCCAGTGTTTCATTATTGGCTAGTTTGTTCTTGTTTTTTTTTGGAAGAGGAATATATTTCTCCTGAACTCTATTGATCACCATTTTAAATATTTCTCACTGCTATTCGATCTCTGTCAACGGCTTTTTCCAGTTTACCTTCCCTAGTTCCATTCTCATTCCTTCAAAATTAGCTTTTTACCCCCCCCAATCTATTACTTTGTCTTACTTATGCCTTTCTCAATTATTTTAAACCTTATTATGTTATGATTGCTAATGCCGAGATGTTCCTCTATGCTTACTTCTCTTATCTGCTCTGGTACATTTTCCATTACTAGATCCAGTGATTCTTCTCTTGTTGGGCTTCTTATGTATTAAAATGAGAAGTCGCACAACACCAGGTTATAGTCCAACAGCTTTATTCCAACAGTAACATTCTTATGTATTGGGTAACAAAGGAGTTCTGATCACACTAAAAACTTCATTCCCTTTTCCTCAACTCTTCTTGCCAGTTTATTTTGGGGTAGTTAATTATTATTCTATGTCTTTCTCATTTCGTTAGATGTTCCTACATATTTCTTCCTCCAGTTCCCTTCCACTATTAGGTGGCCTGTAGATTACCCCTATTAACATGATTGGTCCCTTCTTATCCTTTGTCTCAATCCATATGGATTTGTTTGTCTTAATGTTAATTGCCTTTTTTTTCCTACTGCCATTATGTTGTCTCTAATTAATACAGCTACCCCACACCCCCTTCTTCCTTCCCCATCCTTTCTAAATATGTTATATCCTGCAATATTTAACTGTCAGTCCTGTTCTTTATTAAGCCATATTTCAGTTATCCCTACCACATCTGGATCCTCGCTATGAAATATTGCTTCCAGTTCAGTTTGTTTTGGATGCTGTACAGGCGATTTAGTTTGTTTTTATTAATTGATCCCCTCACTTTATTTTTGACAGTCAGTCATTTTATACTATATGTATATGTTCCTTGACCATTTATGTTATCCTTATTATTTCCCTTGGTCTGACCTTTACACTCATTAGTGTCAGCTGTGGCTCAGTGGGTAGCACACTCGTCTCCGAGTCAGAAGGTTGTGGGTTCAAGTCCCACTCCAGGGACTTGAGTACAAAGCTAGGTCGACACTCCAGTGCAGTGCTGAGGGAGTGCTGCACTGTTGGAGGTGCCGTCTTTCAGATGAGACGTTAAACCGAGGCCCTGTCTGCTCTCTCAGGTGGACGTAAAAGATCCCATGGCACTATTTCGAAGAAGAGCAGGGGAGTTATCCCCGGTGTCCTGGCTAATATTTATCCCTCAACCAACATAACAAAAACAGATTACTTGGTCATTATCACATTGCTGTTTGTGGGACCTTGCTGAGCGCAAATTGGCTGCCACGTTTCCCACATTACAACAGTGACTACACTTCAAAAGTACTTCATTGGCTGCAAAGCGCTTTGAGACGTCTGGTGGTCGTGAAAGGCACTATATAAATGCAAGTCTTTCTTTCTTTCTCATCTCCTATTTCTTTTATCTCAGGTTTGTTATTTCCACTAGATCCCTCGCCCCGTCTTACTAGTTTAAAGTCCTATCCACAGGCCTATTTATTTTTCCGCTAGGATACTGGTCCCATTTCAGTTCAGATCCCAGTAGTTCAGCTCCTTCCTGTCCCAATACTGAGACCAGTGCCCCATGAAATAGAAACCCTCCTTCCCACAACAGCTTTTCAGCCACGCATTCACCTTCCTGATCTGACTATCCCTATGCCAATTAGCACGTGGCGCAGGTAGTAATCCAGAGACCACCACCTGTGAGGTCCTGTTTTTTTTCTTAAATTTAGTTCCCAACTTTTGGATATTCCTTTAGCAGGATCTCCTCCCTTTGCTTCCCTACATGGACCACGACAACCCGACCTTCCCCCTCCCTTTCAAAGTTCCTCCAGTTGCTCTGAGATATCCTTTTCCTTTGCACCAGGTAGGCAACACATCCGCCTGGACTCTCAGGTCGCAACTGCAGAGGACTCTCTCTACCCCCCCCCCCTAATTAGTGAATCCCCTATTATTGAACATTTCTATTTTGCTCCTCCCCCCGATCTGCCTCCAGCTCCATGGACAGCGAGACAGAAAGAAATGCCTTTATATAGCGCCTTTCACGACCAATGGACATCCCAAAGTGCTTTGCAGCCAATGAAGTACTTTTTGAAGTGTAGTCACTGTTGTAATGTAGGCAACATGGCAGCCAATTTGCACACAGCAAGCTTCCCATAAACAGCAATGTAATAATGATCAGATAATCTATTTTTTTTTTTAAAGTGATGTTGATTGAAGGATAAATATTGGCCAAGACACCGGGGATAACTCCCCTGCTCTTCTTCAAAATAGTGCCATGGGATCTTTCACGTCCATCTGAGAGAGCAGTTGTCTCATCCGAAAGACGGCACCTCCAACAGTGCAGCACTCCCTCAGTACTGCACTGGAGTGTCAGCCCAGATTTTTGCGCTCAAGTGTCTGGAGTGGGACTTGAACCCACAACCTCCTGACTCAGTGGCAAGGGTGCCACCACCTGAGCCATGGCTGACACACAGTTAGCATTCTAGCCATCCTCCCTGTAGCCTTCATCCTTATCCTCACCAGGTAGCAAGTATATTGTACCTGTTGGATAGGACCGGTGTCTGCTGGACCTCCTTCTCGATCTCCCCTTTGTTCCCCATACCCTGCTGACTGAGTCACAATCTCCCCTTCCTGCACCTGTACTTTCCTGAGGTGCGACTGCATTCTTGGGGGAAACTATCCAGAAATTCCTCCTCCTCCATAACATAATCATACAAAAGTACAGCAAAAAAGGAGGCTATTCAGCCCATCGAGTTATTGCATTTTGGTAGGAAGAATAGGGAAGTCATTTATCACTTGGAGGGTGAGAGTCTAGGTGGGGTAGAGGAATAAAGGGATCTCGCAGTACAAATACACAAATCACTAAATGTTGCGCCACAGGTTAGCAAGGCCATTAAAAATGCAAACCAAGCACTAAGGTTTATTTCTAGAGGGATTGAATTGAAAAGTAGGAAAGTTATGCTAAACCTGTATCGAACCTTGATTAGACCACACTTGGAGTATTGCATGCAGTTCTGGTCGCCATATTATAAAAAGGATATGGAGGCACTGGAGAGGGCGCAGAGAAGATTTACAAGGATGATACCAGAAATGCAAGGGTATACATATCAGGAAAAGATGAACAGGCTGGGTCTCTTTTCTCTTGAAAAAAAAGCTGAGGGGTGACCTAATAGAGATCTTTAAAATTATGAAAGGTTTTGATAAGTGGAAACATTCTCTATCCACTCTGTGGGGAAATGCATAACTAGAGGCCATCAATATAAGATAGCCACCAAGAAATCCAATAGGGAATTCAGAAGAAACTTCTTTACCCAAAGAGTGGTGAGAATGTGGAACTCGCTACCACAGGGAGTGAGTGGTTGAAGCGAATAGTATAGATGCATTTAAGGGGAGGCTGAACAACAAACATATGAGGGAGAAGGGAAGAGGGTTAGAGGAGGAAAGACGGGAGGAGGCTCGAGTGGAGCATAAACATCGGCATGGACTGGTTGGGCCGAATGGCCTGTTTCTGTGCCGTATATCGTATGTAATGTATTCCTATGTAATGAGCCTGCTCTTTCGAAGAGCAATTCAGTTAGTCCCACTCCGCTTTCTCCATATCCCTGCAATTTTTTCTCCTTCAAGTATTTATCCAGTTCCCTTTTGAAAGCTACTGCTGAATCTCTTTCCACCACCCTATCAGTGCATTCCAAATCCCAACCACTCGTTGCGTAAAAAAGATTTTCCTCATGTCACCTCTGGTTCTTTTGCCAATCACCTTAAATCTGTGCCCTCTGGATATTGACCCTTCAGCCACCGTAAACAGTTTCTCTATCTAAACCCTTCATGATTTTTAAACACCTCGATCAAATCTCCTCTTAGCCTTCTCTGCTCCAAGGAGAACAACCCCAGCTTCTCCAGTCTATCCACATAACTGCAATCCCTCATCCCTGGAACATGTGTGCGTCTCTAACTGGCACTCCAGTTGAAAGACATTGCTCCGGAGTGACTCACTGTCACAAACACCTACATATCACAGTCCTGACACATCTCCAATCATTATTTATTAATTAGCAGTAATTTATATCTAGAATTAATAGAGTCACGAGGTCTAGTATGAATTAGCTGATTGATTAATTTCAAATCAAGCTAATCCATCAATCATAGAAACTTGCAGCATAGAAGGAGGCCATTCTGCCCATCGTGTTTGTGCTGGCCGATAAAGAGCTATCCAGCCTAATCCCACTTTCCAGCTCTTGGTCCGTAGTCTTGTAGGTTACGGCACTTCCAAGTGCATATCCAAGTACTTTAATTACTCTAGATTATTTATTATGTATAGTAGATACCCAGTTAATGCAAATTGGCTCCGTTTAATGTTGGCTTCCTCCACTTAGTTTATTTTGACCCATTTGTCCCCTTAGAACGATTTAGGCTATTTAGCTTCTTAGGTCTATTTGTTTACCTAAAAGACATTATACTCTTAATACTTAAGATAAATGATAAATTAAAACACTTAGCTCTAATTCCTCGGCTCCGCCGCTCCTCACTCTGTGCAGACCATGTGCAGACCATGACATCAGAGTTTTTACCCGTTTGTCTGGTAGGAGCGCCTGCTCCTTTTAAACTGTTGATGCTCGGGGTTCCCGCTCTTTTTAATCAGCTGCTCACTGCCCAGGCTCCTTTTAAACTGTTTATCTAGTCTTTCCTCATAACTCAGACCTTTGACACTAGGGATTAATCTTGTGACTCTTCTTCGCCATTGCTCCATCATGCAAATGCTTCCTTTAGGTCTTGGCAACCAGAATTTGTCATTGCATTCTAGGTGCCGTCTAACCAGAGTACTGTAGAGTTTAATCACTACTTTCACTGACTTATATTCTACTGTTTCGGCTATATAGTTCAACATCACACTGGATTTGTTGATTGCATGGACCCACAGCACAAAATTATCACTGATTCAGCACTCTCACTGATGGATGTTCCTGTGGGAAATGGAAAAATTGCCACTGGTATCATACAGGGTTGCTGGATAGAGTAGAGGGAGCATTACTTTGCATCTGACTGTAACTGACCTTGGAGTACTGGGTGCTGGCACTGGGTGCCTGAAATGGGAAGACTTTCATTGCCGAGAACTATCATCCCTCAAATTGAGGACGACAAAAATAGCAGTTAAAGAAAAAAATACTCCCAGGTGATCATTTTTTATGCTGCAATATATGGGATAGGTTTCCAAATTAGGAGATCCCCTGGAGGGAGCATCCCTAAAGTAATCATAATTCTGAATTTTTTCTATATTTGTTGACTTTCTGATGTTATTTTTTGCCATATGCCAAGTTTTCTGCAATTATACCACCGTTTCCTTTGGGCAGCTGGCACTGTCTTTCAGAAGTTTGGGCAGGGCTCTCCGAGGAGTGCATCCGCTTGCGAGTAGATTGCCATACAGGAGAACTGAATTTGCTCTCTATCAGTGCAAACCAAGCTACACTTAACAGCTGCCAGAGTAATCTGGCTACAACTTGCTGTTTTAGGGTGGTTATTGCATCATTATTAGCAGAAAATTGCAACTACAAATTGATACACACTTCGACCAAGTAAGAAATGTCATGATATATATTATACACACACAAGCCCTGCAAAAAACGGGGGCGGGGAGAGGAGAGGTGAAATCTGATCTGTCTGCAACATTGAAACTAGTTCCAAATTTAATAAATACAAACCACTGGCAGTATCACATTATAATACTATGCAATTGCTACTTACTTTGCAGGCCTGTATTTACACTTTGATAATTGGTATTTGGAATCCAACGGAGGGGTTTAAATTGTACCAATACTAAAAAAAGCTCGACTACAATTAGCTTGAGGTGTTTTTGAGTGAATGCGTGGCTGGAAAAACTGGTTTAGGAGGGTTTCTATTTCATGGGACACTGGCAACTATTTTATTTCATTTTACAGTATTATCACATTGTTTCTGCATCCAACAATCAGACTTCTGTGGTGAGACCTTGATTTTCAGCACAGCCAATATTCCGAATGCATGCATTGCAAAGTTCCTTTATTTTCATATGTCCAAACAGAAACACCCCGTGGCATCTGGCTCCTGGTATGTGTGTCCCACTCCATCTGGAATGTGAGTCATCAACAGCAAAGGCTGCAACTGCCAGAAAAAGAAATAACTACCGTCCGTTTGATTTTTTTAAATGCAATTGTAACTCGGTTAAAAAGGAGGTTAACGTGCAAAACTTTTTTTTTTAAACCCCAATGGGGCAACAATAGCCACAGGCTTTGCTGTCCAGGAGTTTGCGAAGTCTACACGCCTGTTTACATTGAGAGTCATTCTTGCATCATCTTTCTACTAGAGCACAATACCAGCCATGTGGCCCGTCTTTCCACTTCTCCATTGAAGCGTCGATAAAACACCCACTCGCGGGCAAACGCTACTTGGATTTTTTTTTTAACAAGGGAGAAAAGAAGCAGCGTTTTCTAAATAAATCCCAACGCCGATTATTAAACGGCCGTAGTAAACTGGGCTCCAGGTTACCGCGACACAAAACACACACACACACAAAAAAGGGCGCATTAAAACGTGGCGCTTACCTCAAGAGGAGACCAGTCTGGGCGCCAACGGACGGACTGCAGCTCCCGTCCGGCTCGCGGCAGAATGAACTAGGAGCGCGAGGGAGGCAGGGAAGCGCGCGAGTTGGCTGCAAGAGGGCGGCTGCAGTGCGATGGCGAGGAGCCCTTTAGAGTGCGGTGGAGGAGACACACGATATCAAATTAATGTGCATTCCCGTCTCCTCCTGCGCCGAGAGGCGGTTCCCAGGGGCTCTGCATGACATGAATGGCAACGTGACCTCGCCTTGCGTACAAGCGCTTGGCGTACAGAATGCTTTTAGCATTTCGTCAATTTAGCATTCCGTGCTTGTCTATGTTTGGCCACCTGACTTGCCCTGCTGTCGTCTGGATTGCCAACCCAGGGCGAGGCGCAGAATCAAGTTTGAGTTCTGAGGAAGAAATAACTGGAATTAATATATTGCATTTTGGGTCCTCGGGACGCCCCCATGGGCTTCACAGCCAATAAAGTATTTTCGAATATACTTGCTGGTAGCAATGAAAGAGTTAAGAACGTAAGAAATAGGAGCAGGAATAGGCCACTTGGCCCCTCGAGCCTGCTCCGCCATTCAATTATGGCTGATCTCGGGCTCAAAGCCACTTCCCCGCCCGCTCTCCATAACCCTTCACTCCCTTATCTTGCAAAAATCTGTCTATCTCCACCTTAAATGTATTTAATGAGCCAGCCTCCACAGCTCTCTGGGGCAGAGAATTCCACAGATTTACAACCCTCTGAGAGAAGAAATTCCTCCTCATCTCAGTTGTAAAAGGGCGACACTTTTTTCTAAAACTGTGCCCCTGCGTTCTGGATTTCCCCACGAGGGGAAACATCCTCTCTGCATCTACCTTGTCGAGCCCCCTCAGTACCTTATATGTTTCAATAAGATCACCTCTCATTCTTCTAAATAGGCCCAGCCTGCTCAACCTTTCCTCATAAGTCAACCCCCTCATCTCTGGAATTAACCTAGTGAATCGTGTCTGAACTGCCTCCAATGCAAGTATATCCTTCCTTAAATAAGGAGACCAAAACTGTACGCAGTACTCAAGGTGTGGTCTCCCCAATACCCTGTACAGTTGTAGCAGGATTTCCCTGCTTTTATACTCCAACCCCTTTGAAATAAAGGCCAACATTCCATTTGCCTTTTTGATTACTTGCTA
Organism: Squalus acanthias; assembly: GCA_030390025.1. Taxonomy (NCBI): domain Eukaryota; kingdom Metazoa; phylum Chordata; class Chondrichthyes; order Squaliformes; family Squalidae; genus Squalus; species Squalus acanthias. The sequence goes on along the minus strand of CM059431.1, from coordinate 33,040,982 downwards.
ACTTTTTGTGTTTCATGCACAAGGACCCCCAGGTCCCTCTGAACTGTAGCATTTTGTAATCTCTCTCCATTTAAATAATAGTTTGTTTTTTTATTTTTCCTGCCAAAGTGTATAACCTTGCACTTTCCCACATTATACTCCATCTGCCAAATGTTTGCCCACTCACTTAGCCTGACTATATCCCTTTGCAGATTCTTTGATTCCTCTGCACAACTTGCTTTCCCATCCATCTTTGTATCATAGAAACATAGAAGATAGGAGCAGGAGTAGGCCATTCGGCCCCTCGAGCCTGCTCCACCATTCGATGAGATCATGGCTGATCATCCAAACTCAGTACCCTGTACCTGCCTTCTCCCCATATCCCTTGATACCTTTAGCTTTAAGAAATATATCTAACTCATTCTTGAATATATTTAATGGCTTGGCCTCAACTACCTTCTGTGGTAGAGAATTCCACAGGTTCACCACTCTCTGGGTGAAGAAATTCTTCCTCATTTCTGTCCTAAATGGCTTACCCGTTATCCTTAGATTATGACCCCCGGTTCTGGACTCTCCCACCATCGGGAACATTCTTCCTGCATCTAGTTTGTCCAGACCTGTCAGAATTTTATATGTTTCGATGAGATCCCCTCTCATTCTTCTATACTCCAGCGAGTATAAGCCCAATCGACCCAATCTCTCCTCATATGTCATTCCTGCCATCCCAGGTATCAGCCTGATGAATCTTCGCTGAACTCCTTCCATGGCAAGAACATCCTTCCTCAGATAAGGCGACCAAAACTGCACACAGTACTCAAGGCGTGGTCTCACCAAAGCCCTGTACAACTGCAGCAGGACATCCCTGTTCCTATACTCAAACCCTTTCGCTATGAAGGCCAACATACCATTTGCCTTCTTCACCGCCTGCTGCACCTGCATGCTTACCTTCAGCGACTGGTGCACAAGGACACCCAGGTGTCGTTGCACTTCCCCTTCTCCCAATCTATTGCCATTCAGATAATAGTCTGCCTTTCTGTTTTTGACACCAAAGTGGATAACCTCGCATTTATCCATGTTATATTGCATCTGCCACGCTTCTGCCCACTCACCCAACCTGTCCAAATCATCCTGGAGTTTCTCGGTATCCTCCTCGCAGCACACACGCCCACCCAGCTTTGTGTCATCTGCAAACTTGGAGATATTACATTTAGTTCCCTTATCTAGGTCATGAATGTATATTGTGAATAGCTGGGGTCCAAGGACCAATCCCTGCGGTACCCCACTAGTCACTGCCTGCCACTCGGAAAAAGACCCATTAATTCCTACTCTCTGCTTTCTGTCCGCCAACCAGTTCTCTATCCAAGTCAATACCTTGCCCCCAATCCCATGTGCCTTAACTTTACATGCTAATCTCTTATGCGGGACCTTATCGAAAGCCTTTTGAAAGTCCAAATACACCACATCTACTGGTTCTCCCTTATCTATTTTCCCAGTTACATCCTCAAAAAATTCCAGTAGATTAGTCAAGCACGATTTAGCTTTTGTAAATCCATGTTGACTTTGTCCGATCCTGTCACTGTTTTCCAAGTGCTCAGCTATTACATCCTTTATAATGGACTCTAGCATTTTCCCCACGACCGATGTCAGGCTTACTGGTCTGTAATTCCCGCTTTCTCTCTACCACCCTTTTTGAATAGTGGGGTAACATTAGCTACCCTCCAATCCATGGGTACAGTTCCAGATTCCATCGAATGTTGTAAGATGATCAGCAATGCATCTACTATTTCTAGGGCCACTTCCTTAAGTACCCTATGATGTATTTATCAGGCCCTGGGGATTTATCGGCCTTCAATCCCGTCAATTTCCCTAACACCATTTCCCTGCAAATACTGATTTCTTTCAGTTCCTCCCTTTCATCAGACTCTATGTTCTCCAACATCTCTGGGAGGTTATTTGTGTCCTCCTTTGTGAAGACAGAGCCAAAATATGCATTTAATTGGTCTGCCATTTCTTTGTTCCCCATTATAACTTTCCCCGCTTCTGACTGCAAGGGACCTACACTTGATTTCACTAATCTTTTTCTCTTCACATATCTATAAAAGCTCTTACAGTCAGTTTTTATGTTCCCTGCAAGCTTACTTTCATATTCTATTTTCCCCTTCTTAATTAATTTTTTTGTCCTCCTTTGTTGAATCCTAAACTGCTCCCAATCCTCAGGGCTACCGCTTTTTCTGGCCAATTTATATGCCCTCTCCTTGGATCTTATGCTATCCCTAATTTCCCTTGTTAGCCACGGTTGAGTCACCCTTTTTGTTTTATTCTTATGCCACACTGGGATGAACAAATTCTGTAGTTCATCCATGCAGTCTTTGAATGTTTGCCATTGCCTATCCACCGTCAACCCTTTGAGTGACATTCCCCAATCAATCCTACCCAATTCGTGCCTCATACCATCGTAGTTTCCTTTATTTAAATTCAGGACCCTAGTCTCTGATTCAATTACTTCACTCTCCATCCTAATGAAGATCACTCTGACCCAAGGGGCCTCGTACAACAAGATTGCTAATTAATCCTTTCTCATTACATAATACCCAGTCTAAGATGGCCTGATCTCTGGTTGGTTCCTCGACATATTGTTCCAGAAAACCATCCCGTAAACATTCCAGGAATTCCTCCTCCACCGTATTTTTACTAATTTGGTTAGCCCAATCTATATGCAAATTAAAGTCACCCATGATGACTGCTGTGCCCTTACTGCATACTTCTCTAATTTCCCTTTTAATGCCGTCCCCAACCTCCGTATTACTGTTTGGAGGTCTATATACCACTCCCACTAACGTTTTCTGCCCCTTGTTATTTCTCAGTTCTACACATACAGATTCCGCATCATCAGAGCTAATATCCTTCCTTTCAATTGTGTTAATCCCCTCTTTAATCAGCAATGCTACACCACCTCCCTTTCTTTTTTGCCTCTCTTTCCTAAATATTGAATACCCCTGGATGTTGAGTTCCCAGCCTTGGCCACCCTGGAGCCATGTTTCTGTAATCCCAATCAAATCGTATTCATTTACCTCTATTTGCGCAGCTAATTCATCCACCTTGTTCCGAATGCTCCTTGCATTAAGACACAAAGCCTTCAGGCTTGTTTTTTTAACGCTCTCAGACCTATATGAATTATTATTTACTGTGACCATGTTTGATTTAAACCGTTGAGTTCTTTGCCTTCTACTTTTGTTTTTCTCCTTCCTGTCTTTTGCTTTTATCCTTGTTTCCCTTTCCTCTGTCTCCCTGCTCAGGTTCCCAACCCCCTGCCACTTTAGTTTAAACCCTCCCCAACAGCACTAGCAAACACTCCCCCTAGGACATCGGTCCCGGCCCTGCCCAGGTGCAGACCGTCCCATTTGTACTGGTCCCACCTCCCCCAGAACCGGTTCCAGTGTCCAAGGAATTTGAATCCCTCCCCCTTGCACCATTCCTCTAGCCACGTATTCATTTGAAATATCCTCCTATTTCTACTCTGACTAGCACGTGGCACTGGTAGCAATCCTGAGATTACTACCTTTGAAGTCCTATTTTTTAATTTACCTCCTAACTCCCTATATTCAGCTTTTAGGACCTCATCCCATTTTTTACCTATATCGTTGATGCCTATGTGCACCATGACAACTGGCTGTTCGCCCTCCCCCTCCAAAATGTTCTGTAGCCGCTCCGAGACGTCCTTGACCCTTGCACCAGGGAGGCAACACACCATCCTGGAGTCTCGTTTGCGGCCGCAGAAAAGCCTATCTATTCCCCTTACAATTGAGTCCCCTATCACTATAGCTCTTCCACACTTTTTCCTCCCAGCCTGTGCAGCAGAGCCACCCATGGTGCCAGGAAGTTGGCTGCTGCTGCCTTCCCCTGATAAGTCATCCCCCCCAACAGTATCCAAAGTGGTATATCTGTTTGAGTGGGGGATGGCCACAGGGGACCCTTGCACTACCTGCCTGCACCTCTTACTCTGCCTGGTGGTCACCCATTCACTTCCTGCCTGTACACCCTTTACCTGCGGTGTGACCAACTCGCTAAACGTGCTATCCACGACGTTCTCAGCGTCGCGAACGCTCCAATATGCATCCATCCGCAGCTCCAGCGCCGCAATGCGGTCTATCAGTAGCTGCAGCTGGATACACTTCCTACACACATGGTCGTCAGGGACACAGGAAGCGTCCCTGATTTCCCACATATAGCAGGAGGAGCATATCACAGGGTAAAGCTCTCCTGCCATGACTTACCCTTTAATTAATTAATTAAAATTAAATTAAATTAATCCCACCAATTTCACTTCAATTAAATGATATACTCAAGGGTCCTTTCCCGACACTGGCCTCTGTAAAAAGCCCACGAAAGTGAGTTTAAATACTCACTGTGCTGCTGCTATCTCCGCTCCCGACACTGGCCTCTGCAAAAAAGCCCGCGAAAGTGAGTTTAACTACTCACTGTGCTGCTGCTCTCTCCGCTCCCGACACTGGCCCCTGTAAAAAAGCCCGCGAAAGTGAGTTTAAGTACTCACTGTGCTGCTGCTCTCTCCGCTCCTGACACTGGCCTCTGGAAAAAAGCCCGCGAAAGTGAGGACGGTCACAAGAGCAAGAATTTTTTTTTTTTTATTCGTTCATGGGATCTTGGCGTCGCTGGCAAGGCCAGCAGTTATTGCCCATCCCTAGTTGCCCTTGAGAAGGTGGCGGTGAGCCGCCTTCTTGAACCGCTGCAGTCCGTGTGGTGAAAGTACTCCCACAGTGCTGTTAGGTAGGGAGTTCCAGGATTTTGACCCTGGGACGATGAAGGATCGGCGATATACTTCTAAGTCAGGATGGTGTGTGACTTGGAGGGGAACTTGGAGGTGGTGGTGTTTCCATGCGCCTGCTGCCCTTGTCCTTCTAAGTGGAAGAGGTCCAGCCACATAAATACTGTGGCAACAAGAGCAGGTCAGAGGCTGGGTATTCTGTGGTGAGTGTCTCACCTCCTGATTCCCCAAAGCCTTTCCACCATCTAAAAGGCACAAGTCAGGAGTGTGATGGAATACTCTCCACTTGCCTGGATAAGTGCAGCTTTAACAACACTCAAGAAGCTCAACACCATCCAGGACAAAGCAGCCCGCTTGATTGGCACCCCATCCACCACCTTAAACATTCACTCCCTCCACCACCGGCGTACCGTGGCTGCAGTGTGTACCATCTACAAGATGCACTGCAGCAACTTTCCAAGGCTTCTTCGGCAGCACCTCCCAAACCCAAGACCTCTACCACTTAGAAAGACAAGGGCAGCAGCACATGGGAACACCACCACCACCTGCAAGTTCCCCTTCAAGTTACACACCATCCTGACTTGGAAATATATCGCCATTCCTTCATCGTCACTGGGTCAAAATCCTGGAACTCCTTACCTAACAGCACCATGGGAGTACCTTCACTACACGGACTGCAGTGGTTCAAGAAGGCGGCTCACCACCACCTTCTCAAGGGCAATTAGGGATGGGCAATAAATGCTGGCCTTGCCAGCAACACCCACATCCCATGAATGAATAAAAAAAAGGTTGAATATTTACTTTGTGTCAGTATTTACAGTAGAGGAAGAGCATAGAATGCCGGAAATCCCAAAGAAACTAATATTGAATCAGGGACAGGGACTCAATAAAATTAGCGTAAGTAAAATAACAGTGATGAAGAAAATAATGGCACTAAAGAGTGACAAAACCCCAGGACCAGGTGGTTTCCATCCCAGTGTTTTAAAGGAAGTAGATATGCACATTGCAGATGCCCTAACTATAATCTTCCAAAGTTCTCTCGATTCAGGAACTGTTCCTTTAGATTGGAAAATTGTGCATGTCACTCCGCTATTTAAGAATGGCGAGAGAGGGAAATCAAGGAATTATAGACCAGTTAGCCTAATATCTGTTGTCGGGAAATTGCTCGAGTCTATAATTAAGAATAGGGTGGCTGAACGCCTCGAAAATTTTCAGTTGATCAAAGAGAGCCAGCATGGATTTGTGAAAGGTAGATCATGCCTGACAAACCTGATTGAATTGGTTGACGAAAGTAGTGGACAGGGAAATGTCTATGGATGTTATTTATATGGACTTCCAGAGGCATTTGATAAATTTCCATATAAAAGACTGTTAACTAAGGTAGAAGCCCATGGAAATGAAGGCAAATTATTGACCTGGTTAGGAAATTGACTGAGCAACATGAGTTAGGCAGTAGGGATAATGGGTAGGTACTCAAATTGGCAGGATGTGACTAGTGGTGTCCCACAGGAATCGGTGTTGGGGCCTCAACTATTCACAATATTTATTAATGACTTAGATGATGGCATAGAAAGCCACAGATCCAAATTTGCCGATGACACAAAGATAGGCGGCACTGTAGGCAGTGCAGCTGAAAGCATAAAATTACAAAGGGATATCGATAGATTAATTTAAGTTTGTTTTAAATTCACTTGTAATAAATGTGATTGAATGCTGGATACGTGCAGTGTTATGACAAGCCCATGTCACAGGAATAGGAGTAGGCCATTCAGCCCCTCGAGCCTGTCCCACCATTCAAATAGATGATAGCTAATCTGTACCTCAACTCCATTTACCTACCCTTGATACCCTTACCGAACAAGAATTTCAGTTGATCCAACTTCTACAGGCTTTTGGGGGCGAGGGTTCCAGATTTCTACCAGCCTAAAAGTACTTCTTGGTTTCACTTCTAAACGGCCTGGCTCTAATTTTAAGATTATGCCTCCTTGTTCTGGATTCCTCCCCACCAGAGGATATAGTTTCTCTGTATCTACACTATTGAATCCCTTTATCATTTTAAAGACCTTGATTAGATCACCCCATAACCATCTAACCTGAAGGAATACAAACCAAGTTTATGCAACCGGTCCTCATAATTTCACCAAAACAAAAGCAAAATACTGCGGATGCTGGAAATCTGAAATAAAAACATAAAATGCTGGAAATACTCAGGTGGTCAGGTAGCATCTCTAGAGAGAGAAACAAAGCTAATGTTTCAGGTCGATGACCTTTTTTCAGAACTGGAATATGTTAGAGATGTAACAGGTTTTAAGCAAGTTACAGAGGAAGGGAAAGGAGGGGAGGAAAGAACAAAAGGGAAAGTCTGTGATAAGGTAGAAGGCAGGAGTGCTTAAATAACAAAAGGGATGATGGTGCAAGGCAAAAGAGGGTGGTAATGGGACAAGTAAAGAAACAAAAGATGGGTCTAGAGGAGCTGTAAATGGCATAAGTAAAACCAATACCAGCACCTGCTGTCCGAAAAAATGGGAGCAGTGGTTATGATCTGAAATAGTTGAACTCAATGTTGAGTCTGGAAGTCTGTAAACTGCCTAATCAAAAGTTGAGGTGCTGTTCCTTGAACTTCCGTTGAGCTTCATTAGAACACTGTAGGAAGCCAAGGACAGAGAGGTCAAAGTGGGAGTGGGAAGGAGAATTAAAATGACAGATGACTGGAATCTCAGGCTCACACTTGCGGACTGAACGGAGGTGTTCCGCAATGCAATCACCCAATCTGTGTTTGGTCTCCCCAATGTAGAGGAGACCACATTGTGAGCAGCGATTACAGTATACTAAATTGAAAGAAGTACAAGTAAATCGCTGTTTCACCTTGAAAGAGTGTTTGGGGCCCTGGTCAGTGGGAAGGGAGGAGGTGGGAGGAAGTGTAATCAAGGGAGCTGTGTGAGTTAGTGGGCTTATAGTAGACATTAGTTGACAGCCTATCCCCAGAAATAGAGATAGAGAAGTCAAGGAAGGGAAGAGCAAAGTCGGAGAAGGGACATGTAAAGGCGAGGGAGGGATGGAAATTGGAAGCAAAGTTGATTAAATTTTCCAGTTCGGGGCACCGATGCCATCATCAATGTACCGGAAAAAGAGGTGTGGGAGGGGATCTGTGTAGGACTGGAACAAAGAATGTTCCACGTATCCCTTGAAAAGGCAGGTATAGTTTGGACCCACACGGGTTTTCATAGCAATACCTTTTAATTGGAGGAGTTAAAGGAGAAATTGTTCAAAGTAAGAACAAGTTCAGCCAGGCGGAGGAGGGTGGTGATGGATGGGGACGGTTGGGCCTCCTTTCAAGGAAGAAGTGGCGGGCCCGCAGGCCATCCTGGTGGGGATGGAGCTGTACAGACACTGGAGGTCCATGGTGAAAAGGAGACTGTTTGGGCCAGGAAACTGGAAACTGTTAAAGTGGTGGAGGGCGTCGAAGAGTCACGGATGTAGGTGGGAAGAGACTAAACAAGGGAAGAAAAAATAGTTGAGATAGGGAGAAATAAGTTCCGTGGGGCAAGAACAGACTGAAACGATGGGTCTGCCAGGGCAGTCTTTTTTATAGATCTTGTGAACGAGGTAGTGCAGGTCCACATAATTTAATGCTTTAAGCCTTGGTATCATTCTGATGAATCTACGACTGTACTTCTCCAAGGCCAATATATCTTTTCTGAGGTTCAGTGCCAAAAACTGAACACAGGACTCCAGATGAGGTCTGAGCAAGGATCCTTGCAACTGAAGCATCACTTCCTCACTGTTTTGTTCCAGCCCCCTTGAGGTAAAGATTCCTTTTTGATTACTTTTTGTACCTGTGCATTTGTTTTCACTGATTTGTGTACACGGCAACCTAAATCCCTTTGATCTTCCACAGCTCCTCACCATTAAGAAAATATTCTGCTTTGTTTTTCTCAGATCCAAAGTGATGACCTCGCACTTTCCCATATTGAACTTCATCCGTATGGTGAAAAGTTGAGGCTCCAGTACAGATCCCTGGGGAACAGCACTTGTCACATCCTGCCAATCAGAGAATCTTCCCTTTATCCCAACTCTTTGGGGTAGAAATTAGGTCGCGCCCCATTTGGGGAGCAAATATCGTCTGGACGCAAATATTAGCGCCTGGCGCTAATTATCGGCACTGACTGGAAACTTCACCTTTACCGCCCCGGGAGGTGAGTGGAGCGCTAAAGCAGGCGCTGCACACCTGTCTTAACGTGCAAAGGCCGAGCAGTGAGGCGCTAACTCAGAGCGCTGGCGAAGCTCATGTAATGTCAGTCAGCAATGGAACACACACACAATGGCACGGGCCAGTTTTTAAAGGGGATGGTTAATCTTGCTTTCCATCCACATCCTGTTCATTGCAGCCTTGAATCTCAGCCTGGAGAGATTTGCACATCAAATGTGCTGGAAAGAACAATGGAGAGTACCAGGCAAAGAGCTCAGAGTGCAGCTCCCACAGTCTCTGCTAAATCGATACAAGGAATGGCAAATCAAAATGAACCTGCAAAGTGCTGCTCAGTACCCAAAACTCCTTCACACAACGTTGAATCTCTCCAGAAGTCTCTCCCTCTCGCTCTCAGAATGCATAGTTCAAAAATGCCACCAACAATAAAAGACAGGAAGAGGCCCCCTTTAAATAGCGCCCCCCCCAGCCCCACAGCGATTGATAGCGTTCCAGTCTTCTGGTCGTTGGAAGTGCCAGGCGGTAAGGCAGGGGGCGCCACTCAATTTCCGCGCCGGGGCACCACAAGGGCGTTGCACCATGGAATGACGTCACAATCTGCGCGCGCAGGTGGTCGCAGCGGTAAGTTTTAGCGCCGCCGCACAATGTCAAGTTAAGTTCCCGAGCGGCGCAAACATCGCTGCGCCCGGGCGTTAGCGGCTTTGCGCCCCATTAGCGCCCTCTTAAGGCGCTAACGGGAGGCGCAACCAACTGAATTTTTACCCCTTTGTCTCCTATCTCCCAAGCAATTATCAACCCATGTCACAAGGCTACCTCTAATTCTGTGCAATCTCATTTTTTTCTAATAATCCCTTGTTAGGAACCTTATCAAATACCTTCTGGAAGTCCATATAAACAACATCTATAGATATTCCCATATCCACCATGCTAGTGATCTCCTCAAAAAAAATCAACTAGATTAGTCAGACATGATCTACCGTCCACAAATGCATGCTGACTCTATTTGATCAGCTTATACTTGTCCCAAGTGCTCAGTCATTCTGTCTCTAATGATAGATTTTAGTAACTTCTCTACAGCTGATGTTAAACTGACGGGTCTGTAGTCATCATGTTTCTCCCTCCCTCGCATTAAATAATGGAGTGACACTTGCAATTTTTCAATTCATAGGCACAATTCTGGAATCTGGAGAGCTTTGGAAAACTATGACTAACGCATCTGCAATTTCCTCACCTATTTCTTTTAATACTCCAGGATGGAAACCATCAGGTCCTGTAGATTTGTCTATCTTAAGTACCGTTATTTTCTCTATTATAATTTTTCTTCATTTATATTAAATCCACTAAGCTGCTCCCCTCAATTTATTTTTAGGTTCCCTTCCACCGCTGGTATTTTGTCCTCTTTCTCTACTGTGAAAATGGATACAAAGTACTCATTTAACAAGTTTGCCAGGTCCTTATTGCCTATTATAGTCTTGCCTGCATCTGTCTTTAATGGGCCACGTTCTCCTATACCACTCTCTTTCTCTTAATATATTTATGAAAACTTTTGCTGTCAGCTTCAATATCCCTTTCAAATTATTTTTTTGCACTTTCAGCCTAACTCCCTCATAGATGCCTTTGCTACCTCCAGACTTGACTACTCAGTGCTCTCCTTGCCGGCTTCCCATCCGTCAATTCGTCCAAAACTCCGTTGCTTGTATCCTATGCTGCAACAAGGCCTTGCTGACCTACATTGGCTCCAGGTCTCCTTGTCTTTAAATCTTTCTAGGGTCTTGCCCCTCCCTATCTCTGAACCTCCTCCAGACCTAAAACCCTACCCTCCCTGCAAACTATCCATTCCTCTGATTCTAGCCTCTTGTGCATTTCCCTCCCTTCACCTCACCATTGGCAGCCGTGACTTCAGCCACCTTGGTCCTACTCTCTGGAATTCCCTCCCTAAATAAGGAAGTCAGGAGAAAACTTTTTACCCAGAGAGTGGTTAGAATGTGGAACTTGCTACCACATGGAGTAGTTGAGGCGAATAACATTGATGCATTTAAGAGGAAGTTAGATAAGTACATGAGGGAAAAAGGAATAGAAGGATATGCTGATAGAGTTAGATGAAGTAGGGTGGGAGGAGGCGCGTGTGGAGCATAAACACCGGCATAGACCAGTTGGGCCAAATGGCCTGTTTCTGTGCTGTAAATTCTTTGTAATTCTATATGTAAACCCATCTGCCTGTCCACCTCTTTTTCCTCCCGTAGGACTTGCTTTAAAACCCACCAAGCTTTTGGTCACCCGTAACTACTCCTTCTTTGACTCAGTGTGCATTTTCTTTATGCATTTTTAAAGCATCTTGGAATGCTTTTCTACATTAAAGCAGGTATGTAAATGCAAGCAGCTGTTATAGCCTTCAGGTGTCAAAAGAGCAAACATTTTGAGGTTGTTAGCTTTTTTTAGGTTGGCATGGATGCACATAAAATTAATTTGAAGTGCATTGATTGTTCTTACGTAGGCAATTGCTGCAGTCATTTTGCACACAGCCATAGAAATCTTTATCACCACTTAAACCTTTGGAACAGGCAGGGCCTCAGCTTCACATCTCACCTGAAGGATGATACCTTTGACAATACAGTACTCCCTCAGTACTGCACTGGAGCGACACCTAGATTAGGTGCTCAAATCTCAAGTGAGGCTCAAAGCACAACATTCTGACCCAGAGGCAATAACGCAACTGAGCCAAGCTGACACTGGTGGCAGAGCAAATGTTGAGATCTCCTTGTATTTGTTAGCATCAGTATTTCAGAAAGTTGTGGCATAACATTATTTTAGCTATATATTTTAAAACTTCCAATATGATTGTTCAGAGTTTGGATTAAAACTTGTACTAATTAGACCTTCATGTTTTCTTTTCTCTCTTTGTAATGACACATTGCATAAAACAATTTTTCCCATTCATGTCTCCTTGGGTGTTTTATTGTGCTCTGATCATTTCTGTGGATTCTGCATTTGATCCTTATTCTCGTCTTCTTTTTACAATATAATCCTTACAATTTATGACATTTATAACAAATACATGGATAGTTTCCATTGGGTGTGGGAATCATTTTTCTTCAGGTGTAGCATTAAACACAGTTTCAAATTATTTTCTTGGGCTAGAAAAATATTCATCAAAAGTCTTTCCCACGGTTGTTATAAATAGAGTATATGTAGCAACAAAGGTTTGTGAAAATAGATGCTATGTCATGATAACTGTAAGTCATATGGTAAAGTATCTCCATTTGGCAGACGATTATGGCTCATTTTGAATTTATCTGGTCATCTTGTTTTATATCGTGTCTAATTGTAACATACGTTCTCATTTTGCAATAATAGTAAATTATTACTATTAAGCAACGCCTCAATTTAAAAATTCTCATCCTTGTTTTCAAATCCCTCCATGGCCTCGCCCCTCCCTATCTCTGTAATCTCCTCCAACCCACAACCCTCCGAGATATCTACGCTCCTCTAATTCTGGCCTCTTGAGCATCCCTGATTTTAATCGCTCAGCCATTGGTGGCCGTGCCTTCAGCTGCCTAGGCCCTAAGCTCTGGAATTCCCTCCCTAAACCTCTCCGCCTCTCTACCTCTCTTTCCTCCTTTAAGACGCTCCTTAAAACCTACCTCTTTGATCAAGCTTTTGGTCATCTGCCCTAATTTCTTCTTGTGTAGCTCGCTGTAAAACTTTGTTTTATAACGCTCCTGTGAAGCGCCTTGGGACATTTTACTACGTTAAAGACACTATATAAATACAAGCTGTTGTTGTTGTTATAAATTATTATCTCACACCAGTGAATGTTAAGATTGTGCTACAGTATTCAAATAGTGACAAATCATTCCTAGTGGGTCTAGTATTCAAATGCCCTGACTGTAATCTGCCTGTATCTATACGAACAATACTGCTCACCTTCTGCCTACTTTAAAATTCTTTTTATAATAATATATTTAGATATTTACCTCCATATTGATGGTCTTCTAAAGACTTGTTTCTACACTCATTTTACGCAGTTTTTACCACGAAAGTCAAGGAAAAGCTTTCCAAATGCAGAAGCGTTCCCCATGTGCTATACCATTATAAAATACTTTGCAAACCATGTAAGGGTTTTGACACGCCTGTGGCTCTGTGCTTAGCCTGGGTGCTAGTGCGAGGTTAGGCCTTGTTGCCTGTTCTGGTCTCCAGCCAGCCTGGGAGCACTAGACACCTGTGAGTGGTTCGACCCACTCGCCCTTACGGTTCTGACACTGGACTTAGATGCGAGAGCAATAATGGAGAGAAAACTCAGGTAGACCCAGTTGAATGGTGCGAAATGGAAAATCTTTATTGCATATTATTCAAGATTACGAAATACATGTCATAAGCACAGATTAATGACAGTACAATCTTACACGCAGTTATGTAACTAATTTTAGGGAAACGAGGAGCGCACGACACATCGAAAAAGGGGGCACACATTACAATTTTCCTTAAAACTTAAACCCTCCCCTATCAATACCTGTTCTAAACTAGATTTGTAGGATCGAGACTCATGCTCACCACTCGTGATAACTCGGAGAATTCCGAAAACTCTGCTCGGATGTTTTTACCGCAGCACCTGACCACCCACGTGTTGATCAGGGGTCTCTGTACCCCACTTGTTTACTCGTTTCTGCTCCGGCTAGCAGGCTGGACCGTCTGCTGTCATGAAGATCTGTGTTGTCCTCGGAGTTCCGATACGACTCAAAAAATAGTCTTCCTGTGACCTCGCCCCGATGCGATAAAACTCGAAGAATGGTCTTCCTGTGCCCTCACACCAGTTTGTAAAACTCAAAGAATAGTCTTCCTGGGCAAGGAAAGCGTTATTCGACCTACAGGCGCGGTCGGGGCTTACTGACCGTGGCGATACGTATGGTCGTCTTCTTCTCTTCTCATCTCATCTCATCTCATCTCATCTCGGGCCTTCGGTTCCAACACCGTTTACCGACTTCTCGGGATGGTGTGCCCGTTTCAAGGCTTCACAGCCCGGTTCCACACAGATCTTCGCGGCAAGCCACGAGGCTGATCCTGGCGGATCAGAAAGTTCGATAGTCTTTAAGAGCTGCAAGAGGCAGAGGCACGATGCAAGCGGCAAGAGGCAGGAGAATAAGAGAAAGATGGACGGTTGTAGCTTACAGTTATAGTGCTGAAATTCCTCTTTTCCCGCCCAATCTTAATGTCTTTTCTTTTGTCAGAGTTTTGGCGCTCAAACTTCTTGTATAGGGTGATCTCCGTTTAATGGGTTTCGGTGATACTCGTAACTGCCTGAGTACCTGTTAATACTTTTCCCATTGTGTAACCGGTCAGTATTCTCCCTGGAGGGGTTTTGGGGCTTCCAAATGTTTCTGTAACTACCCGCAAACGGCTCTCTCATCGTAGAGTCGTGGGGATTTTGCATATTAATGTCTTTGGATGGGTTCTTGATCGCTTGGTACAATAGCCCTTATTCGCACCTGGGAGACCGATTCCAGTATTTATGTGTAAAATGCAAACCCATTGGGGTAGAAATTAGGTCGCGCCCCATTTGGGGCGCAAATATCGTCCGCGCGCAAATATTAGCGCCTGGCGCTAATTATCGGCACTGACAGGAAACTTCACTTTTACCGCCCCGGGAGGTGAGTGGAGCGCTAAATTAGGCGCTGCACACCTCTCTTAAGGCGCAAATGCCTAGGAGTGAGGCGCTACCTCAGCGCACGAGCGCAGCGCAGCTGCTGCCAGTTAGCGAGGGAACACAGACACACTGGCGCCGGACACTTCTTAAAGTGGGGGGGGCCACTTGCTCCCCAGCCACACCCTGCTCATTGCAGCCTTGAATCTCAGCCTGGAGAGACCTGCAATCCATTTTGCTGCCAAGCATGGAGAGGGTGAGAGAACGCGCTCATCGCTTCACCGAGTGGGCCTTGGATGCTCTGGTTGACGCAGTGGAGCGCAGACGATGCATGCTGTTCCCGGAGAGTGGCAGGAGGCCTTTGCCACGTGAGTTCAGAAGAGTGTGGAGGGAGGTGGCTCAGAGCGTCTCCTCCAGGAGCATGGTGCCCAGGACCCATGTTCAGTGCCGCAAAAAGTTCAACGACCTCACTCGGGTCGTCAGGGTGAGTGGCTTTTTCTCAATACCTCTCCATCCCTCCATCTCAACCTCACTCTATGGCCAGAGGGTCTTAAAACCCCAATGCACAACACTCATGCAACACCTATGGCCCTTTCATCAAACACACACACACATTCCACACTTTGCATACAGTAAGGGCTATTCACCTATGGGAGGCACATCAGGCAAGACCATGGCTGCATATTGTAAGGGCTATTCACCTATGGGAGGCACATCAGGCAAGACCATGGCTGCATATTGTAAGGGCTATTCATCTATGGGAGGCACATCAGGCAAGACCATGGCTGTATATTGACTCAGATGCTGTCCTTTTTCTTGCAGGCTAAGCTGGCTCATAATCGGAGACAGCAGCAACCGACGGGTGGAGGGCGGCTTCAGCTGCAACCCCTCAGTGATCTGGAGGAGCGCGTCCACAGGATTGTGGCAAGCCGGGTGATCGGTCCCGTCGCCACTGGAGACGCCGACCCCGTTGTGGACAGCAATGGTAAGGTCATCACCTTTTTGTCCTCTGTCCTTCCACTTGTCCCTCACAATACCAGCCTTTGACACTTTCAATCCAACTTGCTAACTCGCTGCACTTATTCCTCCCTTACTGCCACCCTGTCCTCAGCTAAAGCCACTCTTGTACCTCCCTGCTTTCAGATGGTGATTCACCAGCTGAGGAGATGGTCCCTGAAGCTGCCACTGGGAGTGATGCTGCAGCTGAGGAGGAAGACGAAGCCGGAGCATCAGTGCCACCCTCTCCCGAGGAAGCCCATGGCCACACTGGGAACACGCCTTCCCCGGAGGGGAGCAGGGGGGAAGGGGCTGATGATGGTGAAGTTCCAGGACCCAGCGGGCTGCAGCAACGCCATTGGGGGGGGAGGGAAGAACGGGGGAGCAGGGGGGAAGGGGCTGATGATGGTGAAGCTCCAGGACCCAGCGGGCTGCAGCCACGCCATGGGGGGGGGAGGGAAGAACGGGAGCCTTCTCCCCAGAGGGAGAGTATGCCAGACACTCCTAATGCAATGGACGCAGAGGAGGAGCGGCTGATTGCAGAAATGAACACCCAGGCGGTGGGCATGCACACTGAGCTCATGGGTGCAGTGGGAAGGGTGCCCGAATGCATTGAGGCACTGGCAAGGAGTGTGGAGCACTTCGCTGTAGCACAGGCGGATGCCACACTAAAGCTTAGTGCTGCAATTCAGTCACTGGCTGCCAGGAACCCATCTGAGACTGCTCTCATGCAGACTCAGATTGAGGCCACGCGAGCACTGACTGCTGCCATCCTCGATGGTTCGTGCACATGTCCCCGGGGCTGTCACCGCGCCGCAGCAGGCCAGCAATCTGTTCTCCGGCAAATTGCTCCGGATGCTGAAGTGCTGCCCCGTGGGAGTGCCAGTGTGTCGGGCGAGCAGGGAGTTGCTGTCCTCTCTCACGATGACAGCATTCCTGCTGCCAACACTGTCACTTCTCCACTGCACTTGCCACCGCCTGTAGGACAGACTGCTGCCGCCCATGCAGAGTTGGTGCAGTCTGCAGCCGGGCCCTCCAGGCCCAGAAGTGGTCGAGGCCGTCCTTCAGGGGCATCTGCAGTGTCAGGGTCTGACAAGCAGCAGCCTTCCACCAGCCTTGCTGCAGCCACTGAGGTCCCATTACGGAGGAGCAGTAGGGTTAGAAGGGGGGAAGTGCGCAAGGGAAGGAGATCACCCTCGAAGGGCAAAAAGTAGGAGGTGTGCCAAAATGCTGGTCATTTTTTTATTAAAGGCCGAGGTTCATGGCCCAACTTTTGTTTAGTGTTTTGGACATTATCTCCAGGTTGTGAGAACCAGTTATGTTATTGACTGTTTTTTTGTGTTTATTTCTATGAGTTTGTCATGAGGAATTGACACACACAGAGTTTGTACAATAAATAAGTTTCTGTATTCAAAATATACATGGCTGGTGGTTGGAATTATTGGTGCCTTGGCCGGCTTAGGGGTTGCGTGCTGGGTTGATTCGTGTTTGTAGCACTGGCAGGGGCCCTAGAAGCGGCTTGCTATTAGTCGTTGACGGACGGCCCTTGCAGTTTGACCATTGTGGGCCGCCCTCCTGCCTTGGTGCTGCTGCTGATCATCGTCCTCGGCCTGTTCCTCCTCTTCCTCCTCCTCCTCTTGTGGTGCTGCAAGGCCTGGTGGCATTGGCTGCGTCCTGAGGATTGCCATGTTGTGCAACATGCAGCACACCACTACGAATTTGGAAACTTGCTCAGGCGAGTACTGCAGGGCTCCTCCGGAATGGTCCAGACAGCGGAATCGTTGTTTGAGCACGCCGATTGTGCGCTCAATAATGTTCCTGGTTGCTTGTTGGCTTTCCTGGTACCGCAGCTCAGCAGGGGTGTTTGGCGCACGGAGCGGTGTCATCAGCCAGGTGCTCAATGCGTACCCCTTGTCCCCCAGAAGCCAACCAACTGGCTGATGCGGTGCCTCGAAAATTTCTGCCACAGTACTCTGGCGCAGGATGAAAGCATCGTGGCAGCTGCCCGGATAGTGGGCATTGACAGCGAGAATCACCTGTCTGTGGTCACAGACCAACTGCACATTCAAGGAATGGAACCCCTTTCTGTTCCGGAACTCCTCTGCATTCTCTCGCGGAGCACGCAAAGCCACATGCGTGCAGTCAATGGCGCCCTGCACCATGGGGAAGCCCGCTACCCTCGCAAAGCCCATAGCACGGTCATGCTGCTTGTCTGGGGTCATAGGGAAGGAGATGAAGTCTCGTCTCCTTGTGAAGAGGGCATTGGTGACCTGCCGGATGCAGCGATGCACCGCAAACTGGGAGATATTGGCGAGGTCCCCAACAGCAGCTTGGAATGAGCCAGTGGCGTAGAAGTTCAAAGCCACTGTGACCTTCACTGCCACCGACAGAGACGTCCTGGACCTCAGCTGAGGCTGCAGATCTGGCTGCAGCAGGTGGCAGAGCTCAGTGACCACCTCCTTGCTGAATCGCAGCCTTCGCAAACACAGCTCCTCGGACATGTGGATGTAGGAGAGCTGTTCACGATATACCCTGGGAGGGTAAGCTCTCCTGTACATGCGCCTGATGGCCCTCCTCCGTCTGGCCATCATTGCCACTCTCTGTCTGCGTCTCACTATCCTCCGATTGAGCTGGAGCAGGACGACGCCCCCAATCATTGCAGCCCCCATATTCTCTTTGCCAGAAAAGTAATGAGGTACAGCAACGAAAGTAGCAGCAAAGTTAGGATGAACTAGGCAAAACTACCTCACAAAGCGTTGAGTCAATGTAGAAGTCTCTCTCTCTCTCTCTCCGAATCTCTCTCTCTCTCTCAGAACGAGTGGTGCATAAATGTCGACCACAGAAAAAGACAGGAAGAGGCCCCCTTTAAATAGCGCCCCCCCCAGCCCCACACCGATTGATAACGTTCCAGTCTTCCGGTCGTTGGAAGCGCCAGGCGGTAAGGCAGGGGGCGCCACTCAATTTCCGCTCCGGGGTGCCCCAAGGGCGTTGCACCACGGAATGACGTCACAATCTGCGCGCGCAGGTGGTCGCAGCGGTAAGTTTTAGCGCCGCCGCACAATCTCAAGTTAAGTTCTCGAGCGGCGCAAACAGCGCTGCGCCCGGGCGTTAGCACCTTAACGCCCCATTAGCGCCCTTTTAAGGCGCTAACGGGAGGCGCAACCAACTGAATTTTTACCCCATTATGTCTTGTGTATTATCTCAAATGTGCTGAGTCTTGATCGATCTCGCACAAATGTTAATTGGAACGCCATCTTGTCTGCTTATCGAAAAGTCTAGAACGTTCTGCCACGAGGCGTGGCGGCCATTTTACAGGCTGCTTGTGTCCACTTTGAAAACCTGACAGCATTCTGCTGAAATAAAGCTGTTTGTACGAAACTATGTGTCTCCTCCTTATTTATAAAATCGCGATTATATTGCGAATTCTACAACCATTCATAATGTTTTTCTATCATATAATCTGAGATATCTAAAAAATATTTTAAAATTAAATCAGCACATATTTGATAATACAATCAGTTGATTCAAATTATTGCATTTGTCCTAGTTCCACAGCTAATTATGGAATTTAGATACTAAAATTTTTCTCAGTTGTGTATGAAGGTTGCCATGGAAAGGGAGGCATTGTTACTGTGAATGTGTACTCCAGCCAACTCTTTATTCATTGTCAATGTCAGCTAATAGCATAAAGCATTGCTCCTGACTAGTTATTACTTGAATACTGTACCATATTTATAATGCTATGAACTAGGGCACCATAATAGTAATTTATTATACGCATTCAAATAGTTCATGAATTACTTACATGAATGGTGACTTCTCTTACTCAGACAAAAGACAAGGCTGAAGAGTTTGCAAACATCTTCAGCCAGAAGTGCCGAGTGGATGATCCATATCGGCCTCCTCCTGAGGTCCCCACCATCACAGAAGCCAGACCTCAGCCAATTCGATTCACTCCACATGATATCAAGGAACGGCTGAGCGCACTGGATACAGCAAAGGCTATGGGCCCCGACAACATCCCAGCTATCGTGCTGAACACTTGTGCTCCAGAACTAGCCGCGCCTCTAGCCAAGCTGTTCCAGTACAGCTACAACACTGGCATCTATCCGACAATGTGGAAAACTGCCCAGGTATGTCCTGTCCACAAAAAGCAGGACAAATCCAACCCGGCCAATTACCGCCCCAGCAGTCTACTCTCAATCATCAGCAAAGTGATGGAAGGTGTCATCGACAGTGCTATCAAGCGGCACTTACTCACCAAATACCTGCTCACTGATGCCCAGTTTGGGTCCGCCAAGACCACTTGGCTCCCGACCTCATTACAGCCTTGGTCCAAACATGGGCAAAGGAGCTGAATTCCAGAGGTGAGGTGAGAGTGACTGCCCTTGACATCAAGGCAGCATTTGACCGAGTGTGGCATCAAGGAGCCCTAGTAACATTGAAGTCAATGGGAATCGGGGGGGAAACGCTCCACTGTCTGGAGTCATACCTAGCACAAAGGAAGATAGTTGTGGTGGTTGGAGGTCAATCATCACAGCCCCAGGACATCGCTGCAGGAATTCCTCAGGGCAGTGTCCTAGGCCCAACTATCTTCAGCTGCTTCATCAATGACCTTCCCTCCAACATAAGGTCAGAAATGGGGATGTTCGCTGATGACTGCACAGTGTTCAGCACGATTCACAACTCCTCAGATAATGAAGCAGTCCATTCCCACATGCAACAGGACCTGGACGACGTTCAGGCTTGGGCTGATAAGTGGCAGGTAACATTCGCGCCACAGAAGTGCCAGGCAATGACTATCTCCAACAAGCGAGAGTCTAACCCCCGCCCCTTAACATTCAACGGCATTAGATTGACGAATCCCCCACCATCAACATCCTGGGGGGTCACCATTGACCAGAAACTTAACTGGACCAGCCACATAAATACTGTCGCAACAAGAGCAGGTCAGAGGCTAGGTATTCTGCGGCGAGTGTCTCACCTCCTGACTCCCCAAAGCCTTTCTACCATCTACAAGGCACAAGTAAGGAGTGTGATGGAATACTCTCCACTTGGCTGGATGAGTGCAGCTCCAACAACACTCAAGAAGCTCGACACCATACAGGACAAAGCAGCCCACTTGATTGGCACCCCATCCACCACCTTAAATATTCACTCCCTCCACCACAGGTGTACCGTGGCTGCAGTGTGTACCATCTACAAGATGCACTGCAGCAACTCGCCAAGGCTTCTTCGGCAGCACCTCCCAAACTGGCGACCTCTTCCACCTAGAAGGACAAGGGCAGCAGGCGCATGGGAACACCACCACCTCCAAGTTCCCCTCCAAGTCACACACCATCCTGACCTGGAAATATATTGCCGATCCTTCATCGTCGCTGGGTGAAAATCCTGTAACTCCCGCCTAACAGCACTGTGGGAGTACCTTCACCACACGGATTGCAGCGGTTCAAGAAGATGGCTCACCGCCACCTTCTCAAGGGCAATTAGGGATGGGCAATAAATGCTGGCCTTGCCAGCGATGCCCACATCCCATAAATGAATAAAACAAAAAGGGAAAGGGGGCGGAAGGAAAGAACAAAAGGGAAGGTCTGTGATAGGGCGGAAGGCAGGAGCGTTTAAATGACAAAAGGGATGATGGTGCAAGTCAAAAGGGGGTGGAAATGGGACAAGTAAAAAAATAGATAGGAGGTGTAAATGGCAATAGCAGAATCATTACCAACAGCTGCTGTCCAAAAAAATGGGAGCGGTGGTTATGATATGAAATTGTTGAACTCAGTGTTGAGTTCGGAAGGCTGCAAAGTGCCTAATCAAAAGATGAGGTGCTGTCCACGCTATGCCTGCTTATTGTGGGATATGTGGAACATTCTTTGTTCCAGTCCCACTCAGGTCTCCTCCCACACCTCTTTTTCCAGTACATTGATGACTATATCGGTGCCGTTTCCTGCTCTTGCCCCGAACTTCGTTGAGCTTCATTGGAACAGTGTAGGAGGCCAAGAACAGAGAGGTCAGAGTGGGAGTGGGGCGGAGAATTAAAAGGTAGGTGGAAGGGTAATCAAAGTAGCTGTGGGAATAAGTCAACTTATAGTAGATATTGGTTGACAGCCTATACCCAGAAATGGAGATAGAGAAGTTGAGGAAGGGAAGGCAAGAGTCGGAGAGGGATCATGTGAAGGCAAGGGAAGGGTGGAAATTGGAAGCAAAGTTGATGAAATTTTCCAGTTCGGGGCGAGAGCAGGGAACAGCACCGATATAGTCATCAATGTACCAGAAAAAGAGATGTGGGAGGACTGTGTCCGTTCTATTTCCAGCACTTCTGCTCTCACCCCTTCTCCCTCCCAGAACCACGATAGGGTTCCCCTTGTCCTCACCTTTCACCCCACCAGCCTCCACATTCAACAGATCATCCTCCGCCATTTCCACCACCTCAAACCTGATCCCACCACCAAACGCATCTTCCCCTCATCTCCCCTTTCATCATTCCAAAGTGACCGCTCCCACCGCAACACCCTGGTCCACTCCTCAATCACCCGCAACAGCCCCTCCCCTCCCCACAGCACCTTCCTGTGCAAGCGCAGGAGTTGCAACACCTGCCCTTTTACCTCCTCTTTTCCCACTGTCCAGGGCCCCAAACACCCCTTCCTGGTGAAACAGCGATTTACTTCTACTTCTTGCAATTTAGTATATTGTATTCGCTGTTTGGGCCTCTGTTCAAGGAAGAGGCGGAGCGCCCTCAGGCCATCCTGATGGGGATGGAGGTGTCGAGGGATTGAACCTCCATAGTGAAAAGGAGATGGTTAGGGCCAAGAAACTGGAAACTGTTAAACTGGTGGAGGGCGTCGGAAGAATCGCAGATGTTGGTGGGAAGAGACTGGACAAGGGGAGAAAAAATAGAGCCAAGATAGTAAGAAATCAGTGAAACGATGGGTCTACGGGGTTGGGGGACTATGAGGTTGGAGTCTGTGGTGGGAAGATCTCCAGAGGAGATGAGGTCAGTGACAGTCTGGGACTTTGTTTACTTACTTAATCAGTTAATACTGTATTCAGTCACTTACCATGCACACCGCATTCTTCCTGGTGCTCCTTGTGATCTGTGAGAGCTGCAGATTAAAAAAAAACTAAAATACCTGTTCCTCAGCACTTAACATTTGTAAGGTTTCTCAAACCAATGCTGGAAAATCAGCACAAAGAGAGGATGCTGGCCAAAGAGGAGTGAGGGCGGTGGCCTAAGGTGATAGGCTTGATCACTGTTAACTAGGAATGAAAGTCAGGCAGGGACCAGATAGGTCACAGCCCATAGTCTAAAATCGGGTGGCTCCAAACAAAGCAGGCAGATGGAAGGGGACCAGCAGTCCAAAAAATTAATAGAAATGGCAAGTAGGCTGATGCCCAAAAATGGGAAGAAGAAAAAGTTGTAGGTAGTGTGATTCAAAGTGGCGGGTGGCCCTGGGAGTTGGGGCAAGATGGAACATGTCATGTGATCATTTCCAGTCAATCAGAGGTAAGTATAAGTAATGCAGTATTGCCACAGTGGCACCTGCTGGGAGATTAAGCAAGGAGGCTTAAATTAGCACTGTATTCAAGTGAATGGGGAAATTGAAGAAAATACAAATGTGATGGTCATTGTATAATGCAAACATCATGATGATTGAAGTGTTCGTTGAAGTGTCAGACTGATGAGCAGCGCAAACATATGGAAAACCTTATATGTTCAAAATCTTACGAGAGAATTTGAATTGCACCCGAATTGGGGCATACTAGATATGGTAGGGCTACAGGGCTTTGTTCTGATCCATTGGTTGTGAGATCATTTAGCTCCTGAAATGGCCTTCCACACTCTGCATTTAACTAGGGTTGGTCTCCTGGCTTGATAGTGTAAGGGTCTTAGATTTGGCACCATTTTCTGGTTGGAAATAGTCTTTATTGAGTTCGACCAAGCCTTGGCACACTCATTGTCTTAAACAATAGTTCTACAGAGAAATAAATGATATTAACCGCTTTCGCTCTGGGTAGAGACATACGGCTAGAAATTCGATGCATTTGCACCTCCCGTTAGCGCCTCCGGGGGTGATAACGGAGCGCAACTGACTTTTTGCACGGGCGCGGCACCGCTAATGATTCCCGCTAAATTCAACGGGAGTTTAGTGGCGGCGGTAACCAGTAGCACCCTGCTCCGCTGCGCAGGAGATGACGATGTCAGCACCGTGTGCAGCGCCCCATTTTCACCCCGCCTGCAAAATTGACCCGCGCCCCTTGAATCGGCGCCGGGCGATGACAGCGACTGATTCAGGGGACAGGAACGGAGTGGCAGGAGGCTCGCGGGGCGGTAAGTAAAGGGGAGGTGGCGGGCGGGGGAAAAAAATTAGCTAAATGTCGCTAATGAATGTTTCCCCCATAACCTTCTGAGATTTTTTCATTCTTGTATCTCTCTACGAATTGTAGAGGATAGCTCAAGATCTTTATAGGCCTCTAGTCACACACCCATCCTTTAAAAGGAATTGTTTTTCAGTTTTCTTAACTAATCTGTTGATCACTGTCTTGTTTGTTTGTGATATAGGCTACCTTCTTATCTGGAAGACCATTGGCCACTTATTAAGCATTCCTTGCTAACAAAGACCTCTCCTAGCTGACAAAACTTTTTCTTGTTAAATGTCATCCAAATAGCAAATTGACCATTTTATTACTTCTAGCTACAGTACAAGTCTACAAGCTATTTATAAGTGAAAAGAAAGAAAAAAATGTAATCATATCAGATTAAACTAAATCCTAATCCTAAGTATATATGTATATAAGAATAGGGTATCTTACAATAGTGACCAAGGAGTGAGGGATTTCCGGGCCATGAGATTGTGGTGGTATACAATTCTGTTGCTGCTGATGGCCCACAGTGCCTCAGGGATCTGTTCTTAGTCCATCCCAATTAGCATGGTTGTAGTGCCATACCCAACGATGGTGGATGACCTCACTGTGGGCTATAAATAAATATAAATAATAATATAAAATCAAATATAAAAACCGCAGTGAGGTGTGATAGTTTCTTTACTTTTCCAAAAGACTTATAGGGAAAAATTGGGTCGCGCCCCCTTTGGGGTGCTAACTTCACCGGGGCGCTACTTTTAGCGCCCCAAAAAAGTCAGCACCCCCACACCCGAAATTCAATGGTAGCACCCCAAGCAGGAGGTGGGGCGCTACTGGAAGCGCTCTTGGGTGGTCCAGCTCAATATCGCAGCGCTATGTGCCGCAGCGCCACGCATGCCGGCACGTCGCGCCGTGGTACTGCAGGCTTCCCTCCCGTTTAATAAGGCCTTGCGCAGTGCAAACTGGGGCCCAGCTGGGCCACCGAGGAGCGGGGTGCTGGCAAAAGAGCCTGGCACTCAAGAGGAGTGCCGGCCTGCCCGATCGCGGCCGACACCCCGCGGGAGGAGGGCAGAAGAGGGCAGGTGCTGGCAGGTGGGCACCTCCCCTTTAAATATCACCGCCCCGGCCGCACTTACGCCCCCCTGACCCTGTTGGACATAGTGTCCGGCGGTATGTCAGGGGGCGCGAGCCAAGTTTGCAGCCGGGGCGCGAGCGGGGCGCTGTGCATGGCGATGGCATCATCGCCAAAGATGCAGCGCTTCGGGGCGCTAATGGCAGGCGCAACGCAACAGAAATTTTGCCCCCTTAGAAACAAACTTGAGATTGGTTTCTGAAAGCTTCACTTTAGACAAATTTCATTTTAAAAATATTAACAACTGCTCCTTTTATATTAGGAGCTGTTCACTTAGATAACACTTGCGATTAACAACTGCAGTTTTTTATTGTCAGAAAACAAAGATTATTTATTGAGAATGTATTCTTTTTCTCACTGGAAAGGTTGAGGAGCATTTCAGTTTATTTCTACAAATGATTTAAACCTAGCCGAAGACAAATTATAATCCTCCTGATTGGCTCCTGTTCATGTTAACAGTTAACCTCTTCCCTTTTCATTTTGGTTGCAAATTCAGTTAAAAAATCTTTCCCCTGAACTATTTTTGGGACTGAAGGGTATAATTTTACCTAACAACTTGGAAACTGCATAAAGAATAAACTTTTGAGTGTTTTACTGGGCCAGAAATTCGGCTGTTGTCGGGTGAGTACGCGCTGTGTACTCACCCGTAAGGCCACCTGAAGTGCCGGTTTCCAGCATGCACTGCACATGCGCGGGAAACCGGAACTTCCGTTCCCCTGAAGGGAGGGGTTCAGAAGTCGAATGCGTGCGCGGGAGAGGCTGCGCGCATGCAGCGAACTTCAGGTTTTTTTTCAAGTTTCTCCGGGAAGGTAAGTATGAAGAAGCTGCGCTTTTAAAAAGGAGGCGCGAGGCCTGTTTTTAACAAGGTAAGTGGTTAATTAATTAGAATTAAAAAAAATTTCAACAGGTTTATCTTTTTTAGATACTTTAAAGAAAGGTAAGTTTATTTTTAGCACCGTTAAAAAGTATAATAAATTTTTTCAAAAATTTAAATTTTTGTTTAAAGTAGTTAATTTATTTAACTTATAGTTATTTTAAAAATGTGATGTTTTCTTAAAAATTTATTTGAAGTTTAAGAGTGGTTTTGGGGCTGATCTCTATTCATAGATTTGACAGGTCTTCCTGTCAAATCTATGAATGAAAATGCCCTGCTAGGATTGGCTCTCCATAGCCCACGTGATCCCAGGGGACGCTTCGAACTAACTGCACCCCTGGGATACACAAGCACTGCCCGCCGGCAGCTGGAGGAGGCCCAGGACCCGAAGTCCTCGTGGGCCCGAAGCACAACAGCAGGCGCGGTGGGCAAGTACGCGCGTGATGCTTGCACCCGCAGGGAGCCTGAAAGCCGAATTTCTGGCCCATTAGGTTATTTTTGTTCATGAAACTTTATGGGGGAAAAATTCAGTTGGTTAGCACCTCCCATGAGCGCCTGGTGGGGACAATAACGGGGCGCTGATGCAGTAGCGCCAGGATGAGGTGAATCCAGCGCCGCATGGCAAATCCAGCCTCCCCCCCTGTTGCGCCGCCGCTACCAGTTACCGGCGTGGACCTCACCACCAGGCAGATCGTGACGTCAGTGAGTGTGCAACGCTCACTGGGCGCCCGCTCTGTCAAATTTATTTTCGCCCCCCTGCCTTAGCGCCTCGCCCCAACAGCAACAGGAAGAGGAGGCATCAAGCAGGCGGATGCCGGCTCCAGAGGCAATATTTAAAGGGATCATGAGTAATGAGTTGCAGCTGTCAAGATGGTGCTGTTTCACTGCTTCCTTGACAGTTTGACATTGTGCAACAGTTTAATTCAGTCATTTAAAGGTTGTTTAGTATCAGGAATGTTGTGGCTACTAACAATTAGTTACATTTATTCTCACAACATATCGAAGTGCTACACGTGGTTACATTAATGGGGGCTGTACTGGCAGTCGACCTCACCCTCCAGGATCTACGATGGAGGGAGTGGAGGCAACAAAAAACATTGGAACATGTGGCCAGATGGAGGAAAAGGGCCATGAGGGCTCTCAACAGGAGGCCTTACCTACCGAGGGTATTCTGAGAGCACTTCTCCTACCTCCAATTAAGCGAGGAGCAGTGTATTAGAAGGCTCCGCTTCAGCAAGGAGGTGGTCACAGAACTCTGCCACCTCCTGCAACCAGACCTCGAGCCTCAGATCAGGGTGACCACGGCTCTCTCAGTGGCAGTCAAGGTCACCGTCGGCCTCAATTTCTTCGCCAGCAGATCCTTCCAGTCTGTAACAGGAGATATAGCTAACATCTCGCAGTTCACCGTCCATCGCTGCATCCGAGAGGTCACAGAGGCTCTCTACAGTCGGAGAAGGGACTACATTTCCTTCCCCATCACCAGGGAGAAGCAGGACGAACATGCATGTGGCTTTGCCAGGATAGCGGGATTCCCCATGGTGCAGGGCACCATTGACTGCACCCACGTGGCTTTGCAGGCACCGCATAACAATCCTGAGATCTTCCGTAACTGCAAAGGCTACCACTCACTTAATGTGCAGTTGGTGTGCGATCACACACAACGAATCCTCAATGTGAATGCCTGCTACCCTGGCAGCAGCCACAGTGCCTTCATTCTGTGCCAGCACTCTTCCAGCCACCACATCAAGCTCGCAGCTGGCTGCTCGGAGACAAGGGCTATCCGCTCTCCACTTGGCTCATAACTCCCCTCCGCAACCCCAATACTCCTGCCCAGCACTCGTATAATGAGAGCCATGCTGCCACCAGGAACATCATCGAGCAGACCATCGGGGTGCTCAAGCAACAGTTCCCTTTCCCCCGGCCTTGTTGCAGCCCACTCGTTCCCGGTGCCTCACCCTGTGCAGATCCCACTACTATACTAGTCTCTAAAGAATGCATAGTACCAGTATCTGAGCTGGTGCCTGCGGGTGAGACATGCAGTGACACGGTGTCTTCTTCCTCCTCCTCTGCTCTCGCCTCGCTCTCAACAGTGCCCTCAGGGACAGGCTGCTCATGCATGAAGACGGAATAATTAGCTGGAAAGCGCAAAACGCTTGTGGGGTGAGGGGGTAGTGGGATGTGAGAAGAAGGAGTCGGGATGAACATACCATTGTTATCCCCAAGGGCAGAGTGTGATGCCTGATGGCCAAAATAGGTCTACAGATGATTCAGCGAAAAGATTGACAGACTGAAACATAATGAAGAGATGGTGCCTGATGGTCCAAAAAGGGGCCAAGGGCAAGTATGAGTCCCATTCTCCTGGGCCCTACTCACAACCCCCCCTCCAACCATACTGCTAGATCTAAGAAACCCCTTAATGCTCCCAGACCCCTCTCCCAAGTCCTTCTAGATCCCAGGAGCGAGGTTGGGACCCAGGAGCGAGGTCGAGGCCCAGGAACGAGGTTGAGGCCCAGGAGCGAGGACGGGACCCAGGAGCGAGGTCGGGACCCAGGAGCGAGGTCGAGGCCCAGGAGCGAGGTCGGGACCCAGGAGCGAGGTCGGGACCCAGGAGCGAGGTCGAGGTCGAAGCCCAGGAGTGATGACGGGACCCAGGGGCGAGGACGGGGCCCAGGAGCGAGGTCGAGGCCCAGGAGTGAGGTCAGAACCCAGGAGCGTGGTCGGGACCCCGGAGCGAGGTTGAGGTCGAGACCCAGGAGCGAGGACGGGACCCAGGGGCGAGGACGAGGCCAAGGAGCGAGGACGAGCCCAGCAGCGAGGTCGAGGCCCAGATTGGCGCAGCGTGGACCAGCAGCGGGGTCAGGAGGACCACACTGCATCCTATAAAACCCAGGCAGAGAGGACCTGCGGGAAGGAGGGAGGAGGACAGTAGCAGTATGTTTGTGTGTGTGTGCTAGGCTGATGTAGCAGAGCCTGGTCTCCAATCGTCTTGGATCCCCTTGCCATTGGACCGAGACCTTGCTCTGTCAAGCTCGTGTGGTAGCTGGTGTGCAACGGCCACCCCACGTTAAAAGAATTCACGCACAGGCATCTTCTACCCTTTAAAATGAAGTTTGGGACCTGGAACGTCAGGACTCTCATGGACAACCCCAACAGCGACAGACCGGAACGCCGTACTGCTTTCATTGCCCAGGAGCTCAGACGTTTCGACATAGACATCGCCGCCCTAAGCGAGACCCGGCGGGCAGGGGAAGGCCAGCTCAAGGAGCAAGGCGGTGGTTACACCTTCTTCAGGAAAGGCAAACCTGAAGAAGAACACCACCTCCATGGGGTAGGCTTCGCCATAAAAAATTAGCTCGTTGAACGTCTCAGAGACTCCCCTTGTGGAATAAACAAACACCTCATGACTCTACGGCTCACCCTAGCCCGGAACCAGTGTGCTACGATCATCAGTGCGTACGCCCGAACACTGGAAGCCACAGATGAGACCAAAGAGGAATTCTACTCCAGCCTCGAACAATCCCTGTCCTGAGCCCCAACGGGCGACAAGCTGATCCTCCTTGGCGACTTTAACGCCAGAGTTGGAAAGGACACAGACCTCTGGGGAGGTGTGATTGGCAGAGAGAGGGTAGGGAAAGCCAACTCCAACGGTACCCTCCTCCTGACGAAATGCTTAGAACATGGCCTTGTCATAACCAACACCTTGTT
Organism: Squalus acanthias; assembly: GCA_030390025.1. NCBI lineage: Eukaryota > Metazoa > Chordata > Chondrichthyes > Squaliformes > Squalidae > Squalus > Squalus acanthias. The sequence goes on along the minus strand of CM059431.1, from coordinate 33,011,310 downwards.
CCGTCAGAGACAAGTACAAGGCTTCATGGCAACACCCTCACTCCAAGCAGTGGCATCTGCTGGACTACGTCATCGTCCGAGTGAGGGACCACAAGGACGTCCGCATCACCCGCGCCATAACAGGAGCTGACGAATGCTGGACAGACCACCGCCTAATCCGTTCTGTCATCTCCATCAACATAGCCCCAAAACAGCGGCGGCAACAGAAGCAATGCCGCAGGAAAATCAACGCTGGAGTACTCAAAGACCCTGCTAAGAAAGCCCTATTCAGCCTGCGCCTCACAACCAACCTGACAACTCCCAGTGATTCAGAGACACAGAGTGTCCACAGCGCCTGGTCTGCACTCAAGGCCTCCATAATCAGCACCTGTGAAGAGACGCTCGGTCACTCGACCAGGAAACACCAAGACTAGTTCGACAAGAACGACCAGGAGATCCAGGAGCTAATAAACCGCAAGCACAAGACATTCCTGATCTGGAAACAGCAACAGAACTCGAGAGCAAGAAAGCAGCTCTACAGATGCCTGAAGGACAGATGGTGGGTGGAGAAAGCGCAGGAGATCCAGCAGCTAGCCAACAACCACGATGTGCGTGGCTTCTTTAGCGCAGTCAAGACCACCTACAGCCCAAGCACCCAAGGTCTTACTCCACTGCGGGCCAAGAACGGAGAGGTACTCATCAAGGACAGAGAGGCAGTCAGTACCCGCTGGAAGGAGCACTTCGAAGATCTCCTTAACCGAGACTCTGTCTTCGACGCGAGTGTCCTCAACTCCATCCCGCAGCATGCTACCCGCCACCACCTCAGCACAACCCCAGCCCGACATGAGGTTGAAAAGGCCATCTGACAACTGAAGAACAACAAGGCCTCAGGAGCAGATGGAATCCCCGCCGAGGCGCTAAAACATGGCGGAGAAGCACTATTGGCGCGAATACATGAACTCATTCTCTTATTTGGAAGGAGGAGAGCAAGAAAGGGGATCTCAGAGACGCCGCAATCGTGACCATCTTCAAGAAAGGTGACAAGTCCGATTGCGGTAATTACAGAGGAGTCTCCCTGCTGTCTGCCACAGGGAAAGTCATCGCAAGAATCCTCCTCAATTGCCTTCTCCCAGTGGCTGAAGAGCTCCTCCCAGAGTCACAATGCGGATTCCGCCCACTAAGGGGCACAATGGACATGATCTTCACCGCGCGTCAACTACAAGAGAAATGCAGGGAACAGCACCAACCGCTGTACATGGCCTTCTTTGACCTCACAAAGGCCTTCGACACTGTCAACCGTGAGGGATTATGGAGTGTCCTCCTCAAATTTGGCTGCACTCAAAAGTTTGTCACCATCCTTCGCCTGCTTCACGACGACATGCAAGCCATGATCCTGACCAACGGTTCCACCACAGACCCAATTCACTTACAGACTGGGGTCAAGCAAGGCTGTGTCATCGCACCAATGCTCTTCTCGATCTTTCTGGCTGCAATGCTCCATCTCACCCTCAGTAAGCTCCCCGCTGGAGTGGAGCTAATCTACAGAACAAACGGGAAACTTTTCAACCTCCGTCGCCTCCAGTCCAGATCCAAGGTCGTCCCATCCTCTGTCATCGAATTATAGTATGCAGACGACGCTTGCGTCTGCGCACACTCTGAGGTCAAACTCCAAACCATTGTCAACACCTTCACCGAAGCGTACGAGAGCATGGGCCTTACACTAAACATCCGTAAGACAAAGGTCCTTTACCAATCTGCCCCTGCAGGAGAGACCAGGACCTCAAACCCGGCACTAAGCTCATGGTCTACAGAGCAGCAGTGATACCCGCCCTGCTGTATGCCTCAGAGACATGGACCATGTACAGCAGGCACCTCAAAGCACTGGAGAGGTACCACCAACGCTGCCTCCGCAAGATCCTGTAAATCCATTGGCAGGATAGGCGCACCAACATCAGTGTTCTCGCTCAGGTCAACATCCCCAGCATCGAAGCTTTGACCACGCTCGATCAGCTCCGATGGATGGGCCACATCATCCGCATGCCTAATACGAGACTCCCAAAACAAGCGCTCTACTCGGAGCTCTGACACGGCAAGAGAGTCCCAGGTGGGCAGAGGAAACGCTTCAAGGACACCCTCAAAGCCTCCTTGAAAAAGTGCAACATCCCCACTGAAACCTGGGAACCCCTGGTCCAAGACCGCACAAAGTGGAGGAGAAGCATCCGAGAAGGCGCCGAACACCTCGAGTCTCTTTGTCGGGAGCAAATGGAAGCCAAGCGCAAACAACGGAAGGAGCGCACGTCAACCCAAGCATCCCACCCACCCGCCCCTTCAACCACCGTCTGCCCCACCTGTGACAGAGACTGTAGGTCCCGCATTGGACTCATCAGTCACCTGAGAACTCATTTTTAGTGTGGAAGCAAGTCATCCTCAGTTCCGAGGGACTGCCTAAGAAGATGTGTATCTTAGTGTCTGAAATGTTTCTGTTGGAAAAGTCAGAGCAAATTCAGGGAATAATATGTACCATACTGGCAAGATACAGGTCATCTTTCATGAAGCCACTTTGGCAAAGTTAGCTTTTTTGAAAATCTGGGATTTAATATTAAAAGAATGCTCAGAGTAATATTCACAGAAATCATAAGATGTAGGAATTCAGGGATAAAAGCCTGGATTATCTGGCCCCACCTGCACCATTTTTGTGGATCTGGGTTGAATGGCGCTGGAACATGCCCCTACCTCCCCCCACTCTTTCTGAACCGTAGGACGGTGATGTAACTTGTGCCTGCCCATATGTGAGTGGCTGCATGCAAACAACAGTAAAATCAGGGAAACACAGCTTCTGCCACGTTGCCAACACTTTGCCTCATTGATCACTGAAATCCTAGTTGATAACAATACTAGATGGTGCTGTGAGCACAGAAAGATTTGAACTTGTGCTAGTTATCATTGTGCTAGCACCACTGTTAGGCCCTGGTGTCCAGTGTTTAAAGTTCGGTGGTCGGACAAAAAAGATGTTGTTGGCAGCTAGGGCCTGTGGGATGGTTCTTCAAGCACTGCCATGCATGTACCCAGAAGACAGGAGGCCATTTCTGGATTTTTGTTTAACTTCAAACAGGTAGCCCTGAGGCTGCCAGCACTCGCATGCAACAGCAGGCTCACATGGCCTGCCACTACTAACTTCCTTCATAATTCTGACGGAACTCCCTAGTGCAGATTGGGGAGCCCGCCTGTACCATGCAAATGTCCTTGATGCTGGAAAGTTGGCTGGAGATGAGCCCTGATCAGAAAATCAGGCTGAACAGTCTAAATATACTGCCTAGTGGAAATGCAATACAATTCAGATATTTTTTATTATTGAAGCTCACAACTGAAGTCAGACAATTGTGAATTGAACATTTAGCACTTCTATGCCATTGTTTGTCTATGCTCTGAAAATAAATGTGGGAACTGGGGAATGGCCATGATTGCTTCAATATGCGGATCATTTGTGAGAATGCCAAAACACATAGCCCCCGAGTCACAAACAAATTTCTAGGCCTCATGAGAGCGCAGCTTCAGCATTCAAAGCTGACCGCCCTTAATGAGGATACTGCAGGCAAGAGGAAGAGAAGATTATATCAGGTAAAGGAACCAAAAGAGGAGCTGCAAACTTCATCGATAGCGATGTTCAACGTCTATTAACTGAAATTAGGCAAAGGAGAGATGGCATTGTGACTGTGGACGGCAAAGGACCAGCAAATACAGCAGCAAGAATCATATGGAAGGAAGTTGCACAGGCAGAGTGGCGACTCCCTAACTCCCAGATCGGTCTCCAATGTAGGAAGATGTTTAATGACCTCACAAGTTCAGTAAAGGTAAGTGCTATGTCTGCAAGCTGATATTTCTGACAGCGGATTAAAAATTACCTTAAAAATGCATTTACAAACCTAAGCGTTTCATTCTAAGCGCTAAATGAACTGTAGTGACAGCTGTACATGGAAGACATAAATGGCTATAGAACCCTGTAATGCACGCAATGCATAATGAAGCCTCCCTATTTCTGTTAGAATTCTATAGCAGAAGTGAGGAGAATTATCAAATAAAACAGTCTATGACTGACAGCAATAAGAATTTTTTTCTCATGCAGGGAAAGATTGCACATGATTCCTGAGAAAGACAGCGTACAGAAGGAGAAACTGCAGAAATCCATAGCTTAACACCACAGGAGAAGGAGGAGGCAATGGAAATCCTAAAAACTCATTGACTAATGCTGTAGGGGACGGAGATGTGTGAGGGCCTGCACCCACAGACGGTTTGTGCTGACCAAGTGTTAACGGTCAAAATCAGCAATGTTTTCTCTTTACTGAGGCTCATACTCTGAGGACATTCTTACATGAACCTAACAGGTAGGAAAAAGTGAATAGCAGGAGACTCGTTGCTTTTTTTCTTATCTCCACAGAACAAAGAAACAAGAAAAATGCTGCTGGGAAATGGAGGTGAGGTAGGGAGGAGAGAAAAATAGTGAAAGATAGAGAGAAAAAATGAAGCAATGCCAGGACCTTCAACATAGGGTGAATTTCTGCTGGCAGTCCCCAATCATTGCACTCCCCAGCCCAGATAGATTAATTTGTGGCGATACGGATAGTCTGTCATGAGTCAATCCCAGGACTCAATGGCCCTGAGACAAGGGCCATTTCTATCCCAAGAGGCTCATATAGAGTAGCCGTCCACATCTCAGAGCCCAAGCCCACTTAGAAGAAATGTTAGAATAGGACTGGTGAAAATCAAAAAGTCATAAGGAGAGTGCACAGCGGTGAGTCTAATTGATGTCTCAGTTATAAAGTTCCAGAAATCTTGTTTTTTTTTGTCAGAAATATTGTTATGGTATTCATGATTTTTTTTGTTGAAAACATAAAGTTACATTCGAACTGACAAAAGATGTTTGTGGACTTGGAATTCTCATGGGACTTCTGTTTTTAATGATAAATGGAGTGTTCTGAAGGTTTGTAAATTTAAATTATATGCAGCATCCTGGACAGACATTACTGAAAGTCTCTCTGATGAGTTTATCTCGCAGATATCCAATATTGGTAGTTTTTCCTTTTCACCTCTGAATAAAATCATATTTGCTTTTTCGTGCAACATGTTTAAATTTTGTGGCAGCTGTTTGAATACTGTCTACAGACTGCATTGTCACAATCAAAATGAAGCAGAATAGTTTTTGGTTTCTATTTTTCTGTCCACTGTGATCTCTTCCAGCAACTAACAGCCTCTGAATTGCCCACTAGAAGGTGTGAGAGAGCAGACTGGAGAAGTTGATCATCTGGTTTTCTCTGCTTTCCTGTAGGGAGATACCTGACACCAACTTAGCACCTCCCCATAGCAATGTGGCTAAAACTAAGATCCCAGCAGGAGCAGAAAGTCTCTGAACCTCTACATCATGCCACATAGTAGAATTTTCTTTTGCAGAATGTTGCTGGGTGGCAATCTTGCTGTTCGGGAAGTCATAGTTAAAGACTGCTTTAACAATGTTGAAAATAGATAAAGGGGGACAAGAGGAGAGCAGAGGTGTAGTAAACAGAGAAAGATAAATAGGAACAAAGAGTGATCATAAACAGAAAAGAGAAGTCACACAACACCAGGTTATAGTCCAACAGCTTTATTTGAAATCACAAGCTTTCGGAGCGCTGCTCCTTCGTCAGGTGACCTGACACTTCACCTGACGAAGGAGCAGCGCTCCGAAAGCTTGTGATTTCAAATAAAGCTGTTGGACTATAACCTGGTGTTGTGCGACTTCTCACTTTTGTCCACCCCAGTCCAACACCGGCATCTCCGCATCATAAACAGAAAAGGAAGATGGGAACACTGAATCATTACGAGCACAGGTAAGAGACAGGAGAAAGATAGAACGTGAGCAAGGTAGGGAATTTAACAGTGTTGACTCCCAGTTTATTGCATACATTTTTGTTGTTTTCAGTGTTATTTTTTATTCGTTTATGGGATGTGGGCGTCACTGGCAAGGCCAGCATTTATTGCCCATCCCTAATTGTTCTTGAGAAGGTGGTGGTGAACCACCTTCTTGAACCGCTGTAGTCCGTGTGGTGAAGGTACTCCCACAGTCCTGTTAGGTAGGGAGTTCCAGGATTTTGACCCAGTGACGATGAAGGATCGGCGATATACTTCTAAGTCAGGATGGTGTGTGACTTGGAGGGGAACTTGGAGGTGGTGGTGTTCCCATGCGCCTGCTGCCCTTGTCCTTCTAGGTGGAAGAGGTCGCGGGTTTGGGAGGTGCTGCCGAAGAAGCCTTGGCGAGTTGCTGCAGTGCATCTTGTAGATGGTACACACTGCAGCCACGGTACTCCGGTGGTGGAGGGAGTGAACATTTAAGGTGGTAGATGGGGTGCCAATCAAGTGGGCTGCTTTGTCCTGGATGGTGTCGAGCTTCTTGAGTGTTGTTGGAGCTGCACTCATCCAGGCAAGTGGAGAGTATTCCTACACACTCCTTACTTGTGCCTTGTAGAAAAGCTTTGCAGAGTCAGGAGGTGAGACACTCACCACAGAATACCCAGCCTCTGACCTGCTCTTGTAGCCACAGTATTTATGTGGCTGGTCCGGTTAAGCGCGCCCTGAAGTGGGAAGCACTAAGCGGGATAGTTCAGTACTTCCCATCCCCCACTCTGGGACAATTTCTCTAAAGAGTACTTTCCTTTCTGCCCTTCAACCAGTTTCTTATCCCTTCTTAGGGTTTAATTAATAACCTTTTATGTAGAATTTATCAAAGCCTTTTGGAGCTCAAAGTATGTCATAGGGCTTACCACTGTTCACTTGAGCTGTCCCTTTCTTAAAAGAAGCTGAGGAGGTTAGTCAGGTAGGATCTTAGCCTTCTGAATGCATCTTGACTGCAGTTTAGTAGATTGTTATTCTACAGATGATCCTTAAGTTTACTCCTGATAATCTATTCCATTATTATACGAAGGGGAAGTCATGTTTGACAAATTTGCTGGAGTTCTTTGAGGAAGTAACATATAGAGTGGATAAAGGGGAACCAGTGGACGTAGTGTATTTAGACTTCCAAAAGGCATTTGACAAGGTGCCACACAAAAGATTATTGCTTAAGGTAAAAAATCACGGGATTGGGGGTAATATTCTGGCATGGATAGAGGATTGGCTATCTAACAGAAAGCAAAGAGTTGGGATAAATGGTTCATTCTCAGACTGGCAATCAGTAACTAGTGGTGTTCCACAGGGGTCAGTGCTGGGTCCCCAACTCTTTACAATCTAAAGTAACGATTTGGAGGAAGGGACCAAGTGTAACATATCAAAATTTGCAGATGATACAAAGATGGGAGGGAAAGTAGTGAGTGAGGAGGACATAAAAAACCTGCAAGGGGACATAGACAGGCTAAGTAAGTGGGCAGAGATTTGGCAGATGGAATACAACACTGGAAAGTGTGAGGTGATGCACTTTGGCAGGAAAAATCCTAGAGCAATTTATTATCTTAATGGCAAGAAACTGGAGAGTACTGAAGTGCAAAGGGATCTGGGGGTCCTGGTGCACGAAACTCAAAAGGTTAGTATGTAGGTGCAGCAAGTGATTAAGAAGGCAAATGGAATGTTGGCTTTCATTGCTAGGGGGATAGAATATAAAAATAGGGAGGTATTGCTTCAGTTGTACAAGGTATTGGTGAGACCGCACCTGGAATACTGCATACAGTTTTGGTGTCCTTACTTAAGGAAAGACATCCTTGCTCTCGAGGCAGTGCAAAAAAGGTTCACTCGGTTAATCCCGGGGATGAGGGGGTGGTCATATGAGGAGAGGTTGGGTAGATTGGGACTCTACTCATTGGAGTTCAGAAGAATGAGAGGCGATCTTATTGAAACATATAAGATTGTGAAGGGGTTGGATCGGGTGGATGCGGGGAGGATGTTCCCGATGACGGGTGAGACTAGAACTAGGGGACATAGTCTTAGAATAAGGGGCTGCTCTTTCAAAACTGAGATGAGGAGGAACTACTTCACTCAGAGGGTGGTAGGTCCATGGAATATGCTGCCACAAAAAGCTGTAGAAGCTACATCATTAAATAAATTTAAAACAGAAATAGACAGTTTCCTAGAAGTAAAGGGCATTAAGGGTTACGGGGAGCGGGCAGGAATTTGGACATGAGTCTAGGTTCGGATCGGTCATGGCCCTGTGGGTAGTGGAGCGGGCCCAGGGACCGTGTAGCCTGATTCTGCTCCTATTTCGTGTGTGCAATTCTGTTAGATGCAGGAGATGGTTCTGTGATAGATAGTAGATTGGCGGTTAGGATCAGATCAGCCATGATCTTATTGAATGGCGGAGCAGGCTCGAGGGGCCGATTGGCCTACTCCTGCTCCTATTTCTTATGTTCTTATGTTCTTATACATGGAATGGAAGAAACACTAATGTCTGTAGTTGTCTGTGTCTGTTTTGTCACCCTTTTTGAAAATAGGCACTATGTTAGCCTGTTTCCAATCTATTGGTTTCTCCCCATTGACTTCCCCTTACAATGATTGACAGTACCTCACAGATCTCCTCCCTAGTCTCTCTCAGCACTCTGGGATAAATACCGTCTATCCTTGGGAATTTGTTTTGAGCTCTTTTAACTGTTCTAGAACTTCCATCTTATTTATGATAAAATACTTGTTTGTAGAGGGCATTTTGCTTATATTTTACCTTGTGCATACTTAGAAAAATTAATCATTTAGAATATTTACAATTTTGTGCTCATCCTCATTTTTGAGCCTGTTAGCATCTTTTATGGTTTTCACCCCTGTTGTGTGGTCAAACATGCCACTGAGTGGTAGGCCAAGGGTTTCTACCTGCAAATCCTTACATGTAGAGTTTTTGATTTTGGGCATGCCATTAGAGGCATCCAAAGAGGAAACTGAGGCCTTTTCCCTAGGAAGCAGTGTAAGAACAGAACATGTTTAGGCAAGTCACCTTCAGCTGCTGTTTCACAACTGTTAGTTGTTAGCCTTGCATCACCATACCTTTCCAACCTCCTCCACCTTTGTATCTCCTTCCATAGCCTCCACTATTCAAAACCTGTCTTTCTCTGTATCCCTCTTCTCTTTATCCCACCGTTGTTGGGAAAGCTTTCAGCCACCTCAACTCTATACTCAAACCTCCCCCCTAAGCCCCTCCTCCCCTCTCTCCACCTTTAAAACCTTCTCTAGGCCAATTTTATGACTAAGCTTTCGGTCGCCTTTCCTAACTCGAGGGTGACACAGTCAGTAAGGCCACTTTGAGCGCTTTGACATACTGCATTTGGGTATTGGCATATTGTATTAAATAGACTTTGTCTCTCCTCACTCACTCAATAGAACATGAAAATACCAATTCCATGCTAATATTATATTTGTGTATTACTGACACATATTGAGCTACTAAATACCATCTCCCATCCTAGGAACCAGTCTGGTGAACCTTCATTGCACTCCCTCTATGGCAAGTATATCCTTCCTTAGAGCCCTATATAATTGCAGTAAGACGTCTTTACTCTTATCCTCAAATCCTCTTGTAATAAAGGCCAACATACCATTTGCTTTCCTAATTGCTTGCTGTACCTGCATGTTAACTTTCAGTGATTCTTGTACAAGGACACCCAGGTCCCTCTGAACACCAACATTTTCCAATCTCTCGCCATTTAAAAAATACACTGCTTTTCTATTTTTCCTACCAAAGTGGATAACTTCACATTTCTCCACATTATATTCCATTTGCCATGTTCTTGCCCACTCACTTAGCCTGTCTATATCCCCTTGAAGCCTCTTTGCATCCTCCTCACAACTTACATTCCAACCTAGCTTTGTATCATCAGCAAACTTGGATATATTACATTTGGTCCCCTCATCCAAATCATTGATGTAGATTGTGAATAGCTGAGGCCCAAGCAATGATCCTTGCGGTACCCCACTAGTTACAGCCTGCCGAAAATGACCCGTTTATTCCTACTCTGTTTTCTGTCCGTTAACCAATCCTCAATCCATGCTAGTATATTACCCCCAATCCCATGAGGCCTAATTTTGTTTAATAACCTCTTGTGTGGCACCTTATCGATAGCCTTCTGAAAATCCAAATACACCACATCCACTGGTTTCCCCTTATTTATTCTGCTAGTTGCAACCTCAAATAACTCTAACAGATTCGTCAAACATGATTTCCCTTTCATAAATCTGTGTTGACTCTGCCCAATCCTCTTATTATTTTCTAAGTGCCCTGTTACCACGTTCTTAATAATAGCATTTTCCTGACTACTGATGTCAGGCTAACTGGTCTGTAGTTCCCTGTTTTCTCTCTCCCTCCTTTCTTAAATAGTGGGGTTACATTTGCCACTTTCCAATCCGCGGGAACTGTTCTAGAATCTATAGAATTTTGGAAAATGACAACCAATACATCCACTATCTCTATAGCCTCCTCTTTCAAAACCCTAGGATGCAGGCTATCAGGTCCAGGAGATTTATAGGCTTTCAGTCCCATTAATTTCTCCAGTACTATTTTTTTACTAATACTAATTTCTTTCCGTTCCTCATTCTCGCTAGAGCCTTGGTTCGCCACTATTTTTGGGAAGTTATTTGCGTCTTCTTCCGTGAAGACAGACACCAAGGGCTGGATTTTGTCAGCCCCGAGGAGGCGGGTATGAGGCGGGACTGCCGGTAAAGTTGTAGGATTTGGGGACGGCTGGCAAACCCGCCCTCAACCCGCCTCCGTGCCTTTTTGCCAGGAGGCGGGAAGCCATCCTGCCCCGGGTCCCATCTCCTCAAGGCGGGAAAGGGATTAAATCCTATTAACTGCCTGTTAACAGGTAGTTAACAGGCAGAAAAAAGGATTATCCCTATTTTTAGCTCCGAAATGCAGGCTTCCCGACCTCAGAGAACCCCACCAGGGTGCAGGAGGCGAGAAGGAGGTCTGCAGGGGTCGGAGGAGTCTGAAAGTGAGATGTAGAGGTGAGTGATGTGTGCAAGTGTGGAGTGGTAAGTATGTAAGGTGAGTGTTAAGTGTTATAAAATGTTCACTTATCTTTGTTTCTGCCTACAGCCTTCAGCCGCTGTGGATCCAGAGTCCCAACATCTTCATTGTAGATTTCACAGACTGGCTGTTGGATCCTCCGAACCAACAGCCAGGTGATTTCTGCAAAGTTGAAAGGTTTGATGAATCCTGAACACAAGGGCTCATCAAACTACACAGCATGTCAGTGTTTGACAGCTTCACAGAGCTGTCAAATGCTGACATTTCTTCTTTCAAGAAATCTTGACAGATGGCACGTCAGACGTTGACGTGCTCTGTCAGTGACTTCCCCCTAATTGGCCTGCTGAGCCCACTGGGTGGGCTTAACAAGGTCAATCAGGGGAAAATCCCGCTGGTTGGCCAGAAGCTGATGGAGGTAGGATTGAAAGCCAGCAAGCAGCAGTCCCGCCTCCAAAGGCTTCCCATTGACAAAATCCAGCCCAATGTATTTGTTTAATTTCTCTGCCATTTCCTTATTCCCCATTATAATTTCTCCTGTCTCAGCCTGTAAGGGACCCACATTTAATTTCGCTAATCTTTTCCTTTTTACATACCTATAGTAGCTTTTACTGTCTGTTTTTATGTCTCTCGCTAGTTTGCTCTCATATTCTAATTTCCCTTTCTTTATCAATTTCTTGTTCCTCCTTTGCTGAATTCTAAAATCCTCCCAATACTCAGGCTTACTACTCTTTTTGGCAACATTATAAGCCTCTAGCTTTGATCGAATACTATCTTTAACTTCTCTTGTTAGCCACGGCTGGGCCACTTTTCCTGTGGGGTTTTTGTGTCTTAAAGGAATGTATATTTGTTGTAAATTATGTATTAATTCTTTAAATGCTAGCCATTGCTTCTCTACCGTCATACCTTTTAATATAGTTTCCCAATCTACCTTAGCCAACTTGCCCCTCATACCTATGTAGTTTGCTTTGTTTAGATTTAAGATCCTAGTTTCGGATAATGATAGCAGCGCACAGCCCAGCGCTAAGCGCGCTGCCGATTGGCTGTGCGCTCAGCAGGGGGCTGAAGTTCGCGCGAGGTTAGCTTTATTTAAGGCTTTATTTAAAGGCAGTCTGCACCTCTTAAAGGTGAGCTGCCTTCTGGTTATCAAAAATTTTAAAAGTGCTTCACCACAAACCAAAATGGCTCAGCAGGCCATGGAAGGGGCACCCAGGGTCTCGGACGCAGCATTCGAGGCCTTTGTGCAGGGGGTGAACATGTGGAGAGAGGTCTTCTACCCACAGGGGGCCAGGAGGCCCTCCAGAAACACTGTAAGGAGGATGTGGGACCAAATCGCCGAGGCGGACACTGCCAGCAGTTTCGCCCCCCAGGACGTGGCTGCAGTGCCGAAAGAAGTTTAATGACCTCACATGAGTGGTCAAGATTAGTGAATGCATCTTCTAAAGCCGTCTCCTACCAACTGCACCACTAGCCTCACACACTGCTCAATGCACCACACCCCCATCACTCACCTACCAACAATCTCTACCAAACACGAGGCACGTCTCACATTCCCAGCTTCACCTCACCCTCACACACTTATCACTGCTGCAAACCTTACACCCACATCTCACACCATGCACACACAGGCACATCACCCAAACACATTGCACCACACTCATTGACACACTTTCCTTTCTCTTGCAGGCCAAGGTGGCTCATAATAGGAGAGAGCAGCAGCGAACCGGCGGGGGACAGGCAAGGCTACATGTCCTCATCCCCATCGAGGAGACAGTGCTGCAGATAATTAGAGGGGCCGTCACTGAGGCCGTGGCGAGCGGCAACTGGTGAAAACATTCAAGATGCTCATACTTAATCCTTCTCACATCCCACTTCCCCCTCATTCCACAATCTCTTCTCACTTGCAAACTGCTAATGGTATAAGCATGCACATCTTGCTTTCCCCCTTCCCCTCACCGCAACCCTACCCACGTGCCTTTCTCCTTTCAGATACCCAAGACCTCCAAGCTGTCCAGCCAGTGGTGGAAGAGGAAATTATTGAGGAAGAAGAGAAGCCATCACTCGATCTGACACTTGCAGCCACCAGCTCAGATACTGACACTGCGCAGATTTTAGAGGGTAGTATAAAGGCGGGATGTGCACGTGGTGATTCACCGGGCACAAGTGGGCTGCAGTCAGGTCAGGGGGAAAGGATAGCACAAGTGGCAGCTCCCCGGATGGCGAACTCGCACACAGGTCTGCTGCACAGGACTCAGATGAGGACTTTGATGGGGTGGCCTTAAGAAGATGGGCACGCACAATGAACTGCTTGGTGCATTGGCAGGCTTGCCAGAAAGCCTGTTGTCATTGTCGAGGAGCATGGAGGAGTCCTGCACCAACTTTGCAAAGACCTTTACACAGAGCTTGGAGCCAACAATTTCCAGGATGGAAGTGATGGGCTACTCCATTAGCGCACTTGTGGAGCCAACCATGATGCAGTGTGTGATGGCCGATGTCTCAGCTTCCATTGCAGCACAAGCGGAAGTGACCCAGTGCCTTAGTGCTGTAGTGGAAGCTCAGACTTGTGCCATGCAAGCTCAGACTGCTCTCAAAGAGGCTCAGCTTGCTGCCATGCAAACATAGACTGCTGCCATCATGGCTGGGTTTACCAGTGTTGAAAGGGGCTTGCAGGGTGTTACAGCAGTCCAGCAATCTGTCCTCCAACAAATGAATAGGATTGCTGAGGCCCTGCCCTGGGGGAGTGGCAGTGGCTCCATGGAGCACGAACCTGCTGTCCGCTCTCAGGATGACAGCATTCGTCCTCCCACCACTGCCTCTCCACCAGTGTCCTTGCTGTTGCCTGTCAGCCAGTCAGCTCAGACTGCTGCCGCCCATGCTGAGGTGGTGCAGTCTAAAGCCAGGCCTGCACGGCCCAGAGATGCTCGAGGTCATCCTGCAAGGCCATCTGCAGTCTCGCCCACTGTAAGTCATCAGATTTCCACCAGCCATGCTGCAGCCACCGGGGTAACACTTTGTAGGAGCCCTGGAACAGGCAAAGGAACACACAAGACAGACACTAAGGGAATGCACAAGGGTGATTAGTTGACTTTGATATGTACCATTTGATTGATAAATTTTGTTTGGAATGTTTGTTTTGTGTTGGTTTTCATTTAAGGATCGTGGCCAAGAGGGCACTGTGATGGTCTGTGACAGAGGGATGGTAAGGTGGGGAAGTGTTGAGCAACAGGGATCTGGGGTTTCATTCAGGGGAACCGGAGTCTGACGATGCGCTCGTGGACAGCCCGTCCAGAACGTGGATTGGCTGGCTGCCTCCTCCGTTCCTCTGCTGCCTCCTCCTCCTCCTCTTCCTCCTTCTCCTGAGGTGGTGGTAGAACCCGTGGTGGCAAGGACTGCGTCCTCATGATGGCCAAGTTGTGGAGGATATAGCAGACCACGACAAACTGGGACACCCACACCGGCGAGTACTGGAGGGCTCTTCCCAAGCGGTCAAGGCAGTGGAATCGTTGCTTTAGCACCCCAACTGTCTGCTTGATGGCATTCCTCATGACAGCACGGCTCTTATTTTTGATTGTTGGCAACGAGTGATGGGGTTGTGGAGGGGAGTGATCAGCCAGGTATGGAGCGGATAGCTCTTGTTGCCAAGCAGCCAGCCTCGGGTTTGACGTGGTGGCTGGACTATTCCTGGCACACTGGTCTGGCGCAGGATGAAGGCATTATGAATGCTGCCAGGATAGCGGGCATTCACCAGCATGATGTGATGGGCGTGGTCACACACCAACTGCACATTAAGTGAGTGGTGGCCTTTGCGGTTGCGGTACATCTCAGCATTGAGATGCAGAGCCCGCAAAGCAACGTATGTGTAGTCGATGGCTCCCTGCACCATGGGGAAGCCCGTTATCCTGGCAAAGCCACGCGCACACTCCTCCTGTTTCTCTCTGTTCAAAGAAAAGACAATGAAGTCCCCTCTCCTCGTCTAAAGAGCCTCTTTGATCTCTGGGATGCAGCGATGGACAGCGAACTGCGAGATGTTTGCGATGTCGCCTTTTCCAGCCTGGAAGGACCCGTTGGTGAAGAAATTGAGGTCTTTGGAAAGTTGCCTGTCTTTATAAGAGTTATTTTTAGTACAAAAGATGATTACATAAAGGTAAATTCACCAAGCAATACTCTCAGTGGGGAACCTCACCTAAAGGGAGCAAAAGTAAAGAGAACCAGGACTATAGTGTTGTAGCCTTACCTCGGAGCTGTGCTCCCTTCAAACTGAGAGTATAGGATCAGTGGCCCAGAAATTCAGGGGTTTAGTGCCAGCTGTTAAGGCCTGTTTTGAAACACAGATGGCAGCCGACTCGCTTCCGGTTGCTTCCGGTGGGTCCGCGTGGCCGCTCCTTTGGGGAGGTCGGTAGCGCCGCCGTTGCCAGCGCTCGCTCCATATATTTAGATTAGGCAGATCGTGGCGTCAATGAGTGTGCAAAGCTGATTTGGCACACGATCTGCCATTTTGGATGTCGCTGTTCCTTTTAAGGCCCTCTACCAATCGCGACCAGCATTAAGCGACAGGAAGGAGCCCCCAGTAGCGCTATTTAAAGGGAGCATCAACAACTTGCTGCTGACATGCTTTTTCAGGTCTACAGTTTCTGCAACTGTTTGGAGCTTTCTGAACGTGTTTAAAGTTGCTGAGGTCACAGGGAGTGTTGCTGCAAGTGGAGAAAGGCTTTTGCTCACACCACTTGTTCACAGTCATGGGGGCTCTACTTGCAGACCCCCTCGCGCTTGAGTATCATAGGCACTTAGAAAATAATAATAGGATTGGGCAGAGTCAATACGGATTTATGAAAGGGAAATCGTGTTTGACGAATCTGTTAAGAGTTTTTTAAGGTTGTAACTGGCAGAATAGATAATGGGTGTGGTGTATTTGGATTTTCAGAAGGCATTCGATAAGGTGCCACACAAGAGGTTATTAAACAAAATTAGGGCTCATGGGATTGGGGATAATATACTAGCATGGATTGAGGATTGGTTAACGGACAGAAAACAGAGAGTAGGAATAAACGGGTCATTTTTGGGTTGGCAGGCTGTAACTCGTGGGGTACCGCAAGGATCAGTGCTTGGGCCTCAGCTATTCACAATCTACATCAAAGTTTGCTGATGATACAAAGCTGGATGGGAATGTAAGTTGTGAGGAGGATGCAAGGAGGCTTCAAGGGGATATAGACAAGCTCAGTGAGTGGGCAAGAACATGGCAAATGGAATATAATGTGGAGACCTGCAGCATCAGAGCAGGGTGACGAGGTCGCTGCCAGTGGCCCTCAAGGTCACCATGGCCCTTAATTTATTTGCCAGCAATCTTCCAGCCACCACGTCAAACCCGAGAATTGCTGCTCGGAGCCACAGGCTATCTGCTCTGCACCTAGCTGATGATTCCCCTCCACAACCCCACCAGTTGTGGCCAGCACTCATAAAATGACAGCCATACTACCACGAGGAATGTCATCGAGCAGACCATCGGGGTGCTCAAGCAACGGTTCCGCTGCCTTGACCGCTCGGAAGGAGCCCTTCAGTACATGGCAGGCACATCACCCAAACACATTGCAAGTGTCCCATTTCATGGTGATCTGCTGCATGGTCCACAACTTGGCCATCATGAGGACGCAGACCTTGCCACCAGGGATTGCAGGAGCACCTCGGGAGGAGTAGCGGGAGGAGGGGGAAGAGGAGGTGGAGGAGGAAGAGGAAGAGGAAGAGGAGGAGGAGGAAGGGAGGAGGCAGGCTGCACATCCCCGTTCCGGACGGGCTATTCATGAGTGCCTCATCAGACTCCGATTCAAGTGAATGAAACCCCAGATCCCCATAGCTCACCACTTCCCCATCATAACATCCCTGTGTCGCGGAACGTCACGGCGACAAGTGTTGTCCCCAGGACATGGATCCAGTGCCGAAAAACATTTAATGACCTTATACGGCTGGTCAAGGTGAGTGAAGGCTTCAGCAAATGCCATATCCCACCAACTGCACTACAAGCCTCACACTACTCAATGCACCACACCCCCATCACTCACCTACCAACAATCTCTAGCTATCAGCACTCATGCCTCACAATCATGGCTTCACTTCACCCTCACACACTTACCACTGCTGCAACACTCACACCCATATCTCACACCTTGCGCACACTGACAGCTATTCAACCATGGCAGGCACATCACCCAAACACATTGCACTATACTCACTGACACACTTCCCTTTCTCTTGCAGGCAAAGCTGGCGCACAACCGCCGCGAGCAACAACAGATGGGAGGTGGCCAAGCGAGGATTCACACCATGATGGACCGGGAGGAATCATTTATAAATTATGCTTGGAATGTTTGTTTTGTGGTGGCTTTCATTTCAGCTTTATGCTCAAGAGGACGCTGTGATGTTCCATGACAGAGGGATGGTAAGGTGGGGAAATGGTGAGCAACGAGGATCTGGGGTTTCAGTCATTGTAACCGGAGTCTGATGAGGCGCTCACGGACAGCCCGTCCGGAACGGGGATCTGCTGCCTGCCTCCTCCCTTCCTCCTCCTGAGGTGGTCTTGGAACCCGTGACTGCTGCCAGGCTACCGAGCATTCACCATCATGATGCGCTGGGCATGGTCGCACACCAACTGCACATTAAGAGATCAGTAGCCTTTGCGATTATGGTACATCTCAGGATTGCGGAGCCTGCAAAGCCACGTGTGTGCAGTTGATGGCGCCCTGCATCATGGGGAAGCCAAAAATCCTGGCAAAGCCACATGTGCGCTCCTCCTGCTTCTCTCTGTTCAGAGAGAAGGCAATGAAGTCCCTTCTCCTGGAGTACAGAGCCCCTGTGACCTCCTGAATGCAGCGATGGATGGCAAACTGGGAGATGTCAGCTATGTCTCCTGCTCCAGACTGGAAGGATCCGGTGGTGAAAAAATTGAGGGCCACTGTGATCTTGAGGGCGACTGGCAGCGCCCTCGTTACCTTGCTCTGAGGCTTCAGGTCTTTTTTCAGGAGGTGGCAGAGTTCTGTGGCTATCTCCCTGATGAAGCGGAGCCTCCTAATAAACTGCTCCTGGCTTAAGTGCAGGTAGGAGAAGTGCTCTCTGTAAACCCTAGGTGGGTAAGACCTCCTGCTGAGAGTCCTCCTGCTCCTCCTCATCCTCCCTCTGCGAGCATCTTCTCCTCCCTCTTCTTCGGTGCCTCCGCTCCATCTCCCTGTCATACCCGAGCACGAGGGGGACTGCAAGTAGAGCCCCCATGACTGGGAGCAAGTGGTGTGAGCAAAAGCCTTTAAATGAGAAGCAAAGCGTTCTTCACATTCAGCAACACTCCCTGTCACCTCACCAACTTTAAATAACTGTAGAAAGCTCCAAACTGTTACACAGAGCCAGTAGAAATGAAAAAGCATTGAGTTTATGATGTCAAGACAGAGGAAGAACTGAAAACAGAAAGTAGGACAAGCTGGGAAGAGAGTAGGATAGTCACCTGAGAGGAAGAAAATTTGGGAACAGAGAGGCATCACATACGCAGAGAAAGAAAAGGACTGGAAAAAGAAAGAAAACCAAATTTTAAAAAGCTGACCCTCAAACTGGCATGGATAATACAATGGATTGCCAGTTGGTGCTTTGTGAAACAGCTTGTTGGTAGAATACATTCACTAATTACTGCTTTCAGTGTAAATCAAGGTCTGGTGTATTTACACAGCACTATTTTACTGATCAGCTTAGTAATGTAATCCTTGCGGGGCACCGGATACCTAACTAACTGTAGAACTATTGTGTACAGATTTAATATTTTCAAGGTCAAAGTTATTTATGTAGGTTAAGACTGAATTAAACTGAGTTTATGGAGGGGTGGAAGTGGTGTTAAAACAATTCTTGGCTAACTGAAGCCTTTTCTTTCAATGCTATTTTCCAGTATGACCTCATTACTACAAGGTGCTGAATCTAGTGAAAAGCAGTTTGCTTATCAGAAGTTATGCCAAAACTGTAACGTGACAAATGAGCTATAATTAGTGAGTAGCTCAGCCAGACAAGTAAGGAAACCCCAAGTTTGGTCCTTTGTCTGTGTTGAGTTAACTAATCACAACTGGAGAGGCAGTCAGAGTGGTACAGTTGGCTTCAGCATCCCTGGATTAGAGAGGGGAAAATCAGTCAGGGTTTCTGTTCCTGATTGCTGTCAAGCAATCCCTGCTGGAAGTGTATATATTGGATCAGGCTCAGCTATGATGCCCCCATAGTTGAATAACCTTTTGACACCCACTGTCATGGCTTGCACATGAATAATGGCCACTTGGTTAAGGTACCAAGTGGAGAAGGATTGGTGGGGCAGCCTGTGGAATAATAACACAGCAAGGGGTCAAAGCCTTCAGGGCAAGGGAGAAATTTGGTAGAATAAAGAGCAAGGAGAAAATATAAATTAAACTCTCTAGCAAAGTATTACACTCACGTTGGTTCTGTGTGTATATATTTTCTCCAAATTATATTTATATTTATTTATTTTTTATTGTGTTATTGGCAAAGTTTACTATTTTTTTTCCGTTTCCCACATCAATGTCAATAGGTGTTACAAAACTGTCCATTGTTTTAATACATCATTATAATTCCACAATATGTTGTTCCATGTTCAACATACATCCTGTTTATTATAGTATTGTAAACCCTGTTTCACCGTACACTACAATATATAGTAAACATTCATTCTGGAGCTTTGAAAGTTGGATATTCTGTAGCAGGTGATTAGTATACAGTTTTGGTACCTTTATCTCATTATACAATTGATCAAAATGTGTATAAAAGTTCTGATTTCTATCGATTTCTGGACTGAAGGTCACTGTGTTCAAGTGTAACAATGCACTCTAACGGTGGTATAACGTAAATGGATGAAAAGAACTGAAATTAATTGAAATTGGTGTTCCGCAAGGGTCGGTGCTGGGTCCCCAACTCTTTACAATCTATATTAACGATTTGAAGGAGGGGACCGAGTGTAACATATCAAAATTTGCAGATGATACTAAGATGGGAGGGAAAGTAGAAAGTGAGGAGGACATAAAAAAGCTACAAGGGGATATAGACAGGCTGGGTGAGTGGGCGGAGATTTGGCAGATGCAATACAATATTGGAAAATGTGAGGTTATGCACTTTGGCAAGAAAAATCAGAGAGCAAGTTATTATCTTAATGGCGAGAAACTGGAAAGTACTGTAGTACAAAGGGATCTGGGGGTCCTAGTGCAAGAAAATCAAAAAGTTAGTATGCAGGTGCAGCAGGTGATCAAGAAGGCCAACGGAATGTTGGCTTTTATTGCTAGGGGGATAGATTATAAAAACAGGGAGGTATTGCTGCAGTTATATAAGGTATTGGTGAGACCGCACCTGGAATACTGCATACAGTTTTGGTGTCCATACTTAAGAAAAGACATACTTGCTCTCGAGGCAGTACAAAGAAGGTTCACTCGGTTAATCCCCGGGATGAGGGGGTGGACATATGAGGAGAGGTTGAGTAGATTGGGACTCTACTCATTGGAGTTCAGAAGAGTGAGAGGCAATCTTATTGAAACATATAAGATTGTGAAGGGGCTTGATCGGGTGGATGCGGTAAGGATGTTCCCAAGGATGGGTGAAACTAGAACTAGGGGGCATAATCTTAGAATAAGGGGCTGCTCTTTCAAAACTGAGATGAGGAGAAACTTCTTCACTCAGAGGGTAGTAGGTCTGTGGAATTTGCTGCCCCAGGAAGCTGTGGAAGCTACATCATTAAATAAATTTAAAACAAAAATAGACAGTTTCCTAGAAGTAAAGGGAATTAGGGCTTACGGGGAGCGGGCAGGAAATTGGACATGAGGCTGAGTTCAGATCGGTCGAGGCCCTATGGGTGGCGTAGCGGGCCCAGGGGCTGAGTGGCCAGGTCCTGCTCCTACTTCTTGTGTTCTTTAGATTTGAGGTGAGGATCAGATCAGCCATGATCTTATTGAATGGCGGAGCAGGCTCGAAGGGCCGATTGGCCTACTCCTGCTCCTATTTCTTATGTTCTTATGAAACTGAATGCACTGGTTTACTATGAACACTAGAAAAGCTCTGCAGCACATTTAAACTAAAAGCAAAATTAAGATTGTTTTCCAGCTATCCGCCCACACATACTTGCCATCCACAGGAGCAATTAGCAGAATATATATTTAATTTCACCAATGGGCACAATGGAAGCTTCATCATTGCTGTATCAAAAATTATCTGCTTTGAAAAGCGAGTTAAAACGATACAGGTCTGTGGGTGGGGTGAAATTGCTCTTCTAATGAAAAATAAAAGATCGACGATTTTTCTACATAATTAACAGTACGCTAAAAAAAACTGTGGAATGCGTGGCTTTGAAACATGCAATTTCTGAAAAAGAAATTTAATCAGCAGGTCTAATTACAGAGAAAAAACAGATATTCTCCTTTTTTTGTCAAAATAGGAACTTCAACAATACTCCCTGGGTTCCATTTAAAATCCCTTCATGGTGGCACAGCTAGCTATAAAGCAACGGCACTGATTGTAAAAACTTTGTTGTGGGACATGCACCTGTGAAACAAACTAAAAGGCCTAGACTTTCATTATCCATATTTAATTTCAGATTCAAGCATGAATAGGGAAAACTCCACAGATATGTAACCATGAAAGAAAAAGAAAGACTTGCATTTCTACAGTGCCTTTCACGACCACCGGACGTCCCAAAGCGCTTTACAGCCAATGAAGTACTTTTTTTTGAAGTGTAGTCATGGGCAAAGAAATGCAGCAACTAGATGATATGGAATGGAACTGTGACTTAAATTAGCACTTTAGCATGTTGTGGTAATTTTAGAGCTAAATAGGACTACTCTACTCTTCAATCCAAGGCTCATCATGGAATGTGATCCTGGCAGACTTTCTGCATCCTCAGAATTCCTATTCTAGTCACATTTTAATATTACATCTTATGGCCTGTAGTAAAATCTGAAACACAAAATAGGTAATCTAATCTTTTTATGTAATTTCTGCACTTTGATATCTGTTAAAAAATACCAGAAATAAACATTCCAGAACATCAACAGGATTTTTGTACTTTAGTTACATAGGGCAGAATTTTCATTGACCCGTGGAGGCGGGTTTGGAGGCGTGTGAGGGGTTAAAATTGCGAAAACTGGCGGGCGGGCACAAGCCCGCCTCCATCCCGCCTCCACGCAATTTTCATTAAATCGTGTCTGCTGGTCCCGACTCCGTCCCGCCTCCAAGAGACGGGATAGGCCGTTAAGGCCCTTAACAAGCACTAAATTGCCTCTATAATGCCATTTTGAAAGGCCTTTGTGATTTAAACCCTTTTTCCATGTGAAGCACGCCTGTTCTGAACCACGAATGTGAAACCTGGCGGTAGCACATTTGGATTGCTGACCATCAGTTGCAGCTCAACCATGAAATAGGAGATGTGATCAGCCGTCATTTGCAGTTGGCAGGACTTTGTTGTCTGAGGTCTGGGGGAACTTTTATATGGCATAACCACAGCTGTGGAAGTTTGGAGCCTGACACCCATCTCCAGTGTGACCTCCTGGGAAACCCCTCTTGCCACCTTGACTGAGCGCTTCCTCAACTGAGGCATATACCAGAAGCATGGGAACCATTTATTTCCTTTCCTCCTGGACATCAGATTCGGACGAGGACCAGCCGTGGCAGCAGCAGAACCATGAATAACAGCACCACCAGCAGCAGCAGCATCAACAGGAGTGCCAAGCTGCTCCTCACCCACCTGAAGCTGCACAGGCCAGAAGGCGCCAGCGCGCGACCACATTGCTGCCCGAGATGCAAGGGACGCACTTGACCAGATTTGCTTAGCCTGCACAATCAAACACTTTTGCCTTGCACCTTATCAGACCATCGACAATGGCCAGGAACCTACGGATTCCTATCACTCTGACCACCATACTGACAATTGCAAGTCATCCTAAGCCCTCAATGTGGAAGTCCCATTTGTGAAATGACAGACGCCACAACTTCAGCAGTTTGCCAGCAGAATTTTTAATCACACCAAGCAAGTGCTGGCATTTCAAAATTAAACACATTACACCCAAGTGACTACCCTTGTGACTACTTGTGCATTATTTTTCTTTTATGCGTGCTCCTACGTGGTGCTTCCCCTGTGGCTTCAGCAGATGTGGAGGCCCCTTGCTTACTTTCTTGCTTCCCCATGCTTCGACACCTTTTGCGGGCGTCCTCTGGGGTTGCGAGCCTGTGAGGGCTCGGCAACAGTCTGCTGCTCCTGCAGCTGTGCAGGGGTTGAGACGCTGATCTCAGTTGGGTGAGGACTCTGGTGGGGCTCTGACCGAGGGCTTTGCAGTGGCTTGGTCGTGTGAGCACTTGGAGAGGAGCGCCCACTTCCTTGTTGTCTGCCACCAACATCCCTCTCATGGGTCAGGTCCACATCAGCGCTTGCAAGTGGATTGAGAGCACCTTGCTGCAAATCAGGGGGGCCATGGGGACCCGTATCTGCACTGGAAGTCCTACTCAGAAGGACTTCCATGAAGGTCTGGTTTCTGTGTTCAATAGATGACCATCGCTCCTCAAGAGATGCCAGTCTATTCTGAACAATGACCATGTTTTCTACACTCTGGCGACTTATCTCCTCCATAGCCGTAGCCATCCTCTCCTCTACTGTAGCCAGCCTTTCCACGGAGGTTGCCATCCTTTCCGTGGTGATGCGTTCATGTGCCAATGACTCCACAAAGGTTCTGCTCATGGTCGCTATGGACTCCTCCATTCGCTCCACACTCGCAGCGACCCTGGAGACAAAACATGCCAGAGACTCCTGCATCTGTTCCTGGAGTTCCAGCACCGCTGATCTTATGCATGGACCCAGAGGCAGAGGGTCGACATGCAGCTGAGCCGAACTAGGAGAGTCCTGCGCCCTCCGACTAGGACTCTCCACTGCTGTCCCTGTCTCCACTATCTGCTGATGCTCACTTGTGAGCTGTGATACACCAGGTGACAACACTACTCTATCTCGCGATGTTCCCTCCGAGGTGTGAGTGTCTGCGCTGGTGCTGGGTGCGCTGAATTCTGCTGACGCGGTGCCCTCAGAGGTTGCAGCTTCCTCTGAGGAGTGGTGAGGCTCATGCTCTTCCTCCTGGACAGTGGGGACGGCTGCTCGCGATGGTCCTGGGGGGGGAGTAAAGGAAAGAGTCAGAGATGTAAGTCCAAGGTTACATACACATTGCATATTGCAGATGATCATAAGTCAGTCTGCTGGAGCATCAGAATCATTATCAGTGACTCATGCAATGTCAATGAGAGAGATGATAAACTATTCTGTCACCAGCTTGCTCTGATGCACCCATCTGTCCGTCCCCCACTTACGCATCCTCCTCCACTCCCATGATCTCCAGGACTGCCTCCTCCCAGGTGGTGAGGTGGGCTACTGAGGGTGGCCCTCCTCCTGTCCTCGCTCTTTCCCTCTTATTGTGAGCTCTCTTTTCCTGCAATGAGGGAGACAAGTGGAGTTTGAGTGAGAATGAAGGAGTGAGTGTAGAGAATCTATATCATTGATGGTTAGAAGGAGACAAATTCGGAGTGAGGTGGCAAGACCATGGGCCCTCCCTGTGTGTTGTAAGTTCTTTTCATAGCATCACAGCGATAGGGAGTGTGAGGGCCTCAAAATACCATTAAATTGGCTCTTAACAAGCTATTTAATGATCTCAATTGTCTCCCCCGCCGCTTGGTGTTGGGTCAGTTCTCCGCTGACAGACCCGACACCTGGGAGACTCGCGTGGAGGTGAGTTGACAGATGGTTAATAAACTTGTCTTCCAATATGACAACACCAGTAGTAGTCTCCCCCCAACCTGCTCATCATATATCATGGACCTTAGAGTTCCAGTGTTGGAGGTTTACTGTACGAAACTGAGCAGATATTCCCACACCTCCTCAGAAAGGTGTTTACTCATGTCAGTCTCACATTCTGCTCTAAGCAATGTTGCCCTGATACAAATTACTAATACACACATATACATGTAGAAACATCAGCGTCCAATCGTGAATGGTGGTGGACAATTAAACAATTAACGGAAGGAGGAGGCTCCATGAACATCCCCATCATCAATAATGGCGGAACTCAGCATGCGAGTGCAAAACACAAGGCTGAAGCATTCGCAAACATCTTCAGCCAGAAGTGCCGAGTGGATGATCCATATTGGCCTCCTCCTGAGGTCCCCACCATCACAGAAGCCAGTTTTCAGCCAATTTGATTCACTTCACGTGATATCAAGAAACGGCTGAGCGCACTGGATATAGAAAAGGCTATGGGCTCTGACAACATCCCGGCTGTAGTGCTGAAGACTTGTACTCCAGAACTAGCTGCACCTCTAGCCAAGCTATTCCAGTACAGCTGCAACACTGGCATCTACCTGACAATGTGGAAAACTGCCCAGGTATGTCCTGTCCACAAAAAGCAGGACAAATCCAATCCGGCCGATTACCGCCCCATCAGTCTACTCTCAATCATCAACAAAGTGGTGGAAGGTGTCATCGACAGTGCTATCAAGCGGCACTTACTCACCAATAACCTGCTCACTGATGCTCAGTTTGGGTTCCACCAGGACCATTCAGCTCCAGACCTCATTACAGCCTTGGTCCAAACATGGACAAAAGAGCTGAATTCCAGAGGTGAGGTGAGAGTGACTGCCCTTGCTATCAAGGCAGCATTTGACCAAGTGCGGCATCAAGATGCCCTAGTAAAATTGAAGTCAATGGGCATCAGGGGGAAAACTCTCCACTGGCTGGAGTCATACCTAGCACAAAGGAAGATGGTTGTGGTTGATGGAGGCCAATGAATTCAGCCCCAGGACATCGCTGCAGGAGGTCCTCAGGGCAGTGTCCTAGGCCGAACCATCTTCAGCTGCTTCATTAATGACCTTCCCTCCATCATAAGGTCAGAAGTGGGGATGTTGGCTGATGATTGCACAGTGTTCAGTTCCATTCACAACTCCTCAGATAATGAAGCAGTCCGTGCCTGCATGCAGCAAGACCTGGATGACATTCAGGTTTGGGCTGATAAGTGGCAGGTAACATTCGAGCCACACAAGTGCCAGGCAATGACCATCTCCAACAAGAGAGAGTCTAACCATTGCCCCTTGATATTCAATGACATTACCATCTTCGAAATCCCCACCATCAATATCCCGGTGATCACCATTGACCAGAAACTTAACTGGACCAGTCACATAAATACTGTGGCTACAAGAACAGGTCAGAGGCTGGGTATTCTGTGGCGAGTGTCTCACCTCCTGACTCCCCAAAGCCTGCACAGAGCGGGATTAAACGGAGTGGACTTGAACAGAGTGTTTAATTTGAGAATTTGGAAAGAGTGGGAATTCAGAGAAGAGGGGGAAGGAGTTGCTACTTTTTGCCTACACTACTTATAGTACTTTGTGTTATAAGGAGATAATTAATTTCAGTACCCTTACCTTAATCTAGATCAAGTAAGAAGTCAAGAAACTACACTGTAAACTAAGTTACCTAATTACAAATTTAATTAAATTTAATTAAATAAAAAAAGGTCATATAGGGATGTCAGTGCAGGTGGTGTGCCGCAACTGCAGCATGTAGGAGTTTGTGGAGAGCATTGTGATCCCAGACAACCACGTTTGCAGTAAGAGTTTTTGAGCTGGAGTCTGAGGTGCAGACATTGCTGGGCATCAGGGAGGGGGAGAGTTACCTGGACACTTTGATTCAGGAGGCAGTCACACCCCTTAGGTTAGGTAGTGGTACAGGTCTGGTTAGTGGTCAGGGACAGGAGGGTGTGACTGCAACTCAGGCAGGTAAGGGGACCCCAGGTGCAGTGCTGGAGGAGCCTCAGCCTTTGCCCTTGTCCAACAGGTATGAGGTTCTTGCTATATGTGTGGATGAGGGAAAAGCCTGTAGGATGGATGAGCAAGCTGACCATGGCACCATGGTGCAGGAGGCCATTCAAGTGGGGGGAGTGAAAGGGAATGTAGTTGTGATAGGGGACAATATAGTCAGGGGGATAGATACTGTTCTCTGCAGCCGTGACAGAAAGTTCCAAAGGTTGTGTTGTCTGCCCGGGGCCAGGGTTAACGACATCTCCTCGCGGCTGGAGAAGAATTTAGAGTGGGAGGGGGATGATCCAGTTGTCGTGGTCCACGTAGGAACCAACGACATAGGTAGAACTAGGAATGAGGTTCTGCTGAGGGAGTTTGAGGAGCTAGGATCCAAATTAAAAAGCAGAACCTCAAAGGTAATAATCGCTGGATTGTTACCTGAGCCACGCGCAAATTGGCATAGGGACAAACAGATTAGAGGTTCAAATGCGTGGCTCAAAGAGTAGTGTGGGAGGAAGGGGTTTCAGTTCATGGGGCACTGGCACCAGTACTGGGGAAAGAGGGAGTTGTTCCGTTGGGACGGGTTCCACTTAAACCGGGCTGGGACCAGTGTCCTGGCGAACCGAATAACTAGGGCAATAGACAGGGCTTTAAACAAATGAAGGGGTGGTGGGAGGATTCAGGAAAGAGTAAATTTAAAAACAGCGAGAGAAATGTCAAGGCTCTAGAGCAGAGTAGAGTTTTGGGTAAAAATAAGCAGAGTGGGTCAGGAAGGGACAGAGAGAGTAACAAAGGTAATAAGGCATCAGTGACTAAGGTGACATCAGGGAAAAATAGAATTAAGTCAAAGCTAAAGGCACTATATCTGAATGCGAGAAGCATTCGCAACAAAATAGATGAATTAATAGCGCAGATAGAAATTAACAGGTTTGATATAATAGCCATAACGGAGACGTGGTTGCAAAGTGGCCAAGGTTGGGAACTAAATATTCCAGGATACTTAACTTTTAGAAGAGATAGGCAAAATGGAAAAGGAGGAGGGGTAGCCCTGATAATAAAGGATGGGATAAAGACAGTAGAGAGAAAGGATCTTAGCTCCGAAAATCAAGAAGTAGAATCAGTTTGGGTGGAGCTAAGAAACAGCAAGGGGCAGAAAACATTGGTGGGAGATGTTTATTGGCCCCCAAATAATAGTTGTAATGTAGGGCAGCGTATTAATCAGGAAATTAGAGGCGCATGTAACAAGGGTAATACAGTAATCATGGGGGTCTTTAATCTATATATAGACTGGGCAAACCAAATTTGCAGTAATAGTGTGGAGGATGAATTCATGGAATGTATGCAAGATAGCTTTCTAGATCAGTATGTTGAGGAACCAACTAGGGAACAGGCTATTTTAGATCTAGTATTGTGAACGAGAAAGGGTTAATTAAAAGCCTTGTCGTAAAGGGGCCTTTAGGGAAGAGTGACCATAATATGATAGAATTTTATATTGAGTTTGAAAGTGATTTAGTTAAATCCAAAACTAGGGTCTTAAATCTAGTGGTGCAGTTGATAGGATACGGCATTTGAAGATGCATTCACTGACCTTGACCACTTGTGTGAGGTCATTGAACTGCATCCAGGTCCTCAGGTCTAGACTCCTGGCATTGACCCCCACGGGTATCTGCTCCCACTGCCTTTTCACTGTTTGTCTAGAGGACCTCCTGGGCCCCTTGTGGAGACAGGACATCTCTCCTCGTTTCCACCTCCTCCACCAAGACTTCCACTACAGCGTCAGAAAACCTTGGGGCTCGCTCTCTCCCATGTTGTGCCATTCTTCACTGTTTCCCAGGCCAGATTTACTTCCTGCATGACTTCCTCCCTAGTTCTACCCTCCATAAACTTGAGGTCATCCAAAACTCTGCCGCCCGTGTGCCAACTTGCACCAAGTCCCGTTCACCCTGTGCTTGCTGACCTACATTAGCTCCCAGTTAAGCAACGCCTCGATTTTAAAATTCTCATCCTTGTTTTCAAATCCCTCCATGGCCTCACCCCTCCCTATCTCTGTAATCTCCTCCAGTCCCACAACTGCATTTGATCCTTATTCTTGTCTTCTTTTTACAATATAATCTTTACAATTTATGACATTTATAACAAATACATGGATAGTTTCCATTGGATGTGGGAATAATTTTTCTTCAGTTATAGCATTAAACACAGTTTCAAATGATTTTCTTGGGCTAGAAAAATATTTGTCAAAAGTCTTTCCCATGGTTGTTATAAATAGAGTTTATGTAGCAACAAAGGTTTGTGAAAATAGATGCTATGTCATGATAACTGTAAGTCATATGGTAAAGTATCTCCATTTGGCAGACGATTATGGCTGATTTTGAAGTTATCTGGTCATCTTGTTTTATATCGTGTCTAAGTGCAACATATGTTCTCATTTTGCAATAATAATAAATTATTACTATTAAGTAATGCCTCGATTTTAAAATTCTCATCCTTGTTTTCAAATCCCTCCATGGCCTCACCCCTCCCTATCTCTGTAATCTCCTCCAGCCCTACAACCCCCCATGACCTCTGCGCTCCGCCTATTTTGGCCTTTTGAACATCCCCGATTTTAAATGCTCCACCACCGGCGGTCGTGCCTTCAGCTGCCTAGGTCCTAAACTCTGGAATTCCCTCCCTAAATCTCTCCGCTTCTCTTTCTTCCTTTAAGACGCTCCTTAAAACCTACCTCTTCGACCAAGCTTTTGGTCATCTGCCCTAACATCTCCTTATATAGCTCATGACAAATTTTGTTTATTTTTGCTAACACTCCTGTGAAGCGCCCTGGGACGTTTTATTACATTAAAGATGCTATATAACTCTAAGTTGTTGTCGACTCCCAGGACCTGCTCCAGCTCCAAGGCAGCTCCCCTTTAAGAGGTCCAGGCTAGCCGGAGGAGGCGGACCTGTGTGGGAGCGGCAGCGGGACCTGAGAGAAGGCGGAGCGGCCCTAAAGGAGCGCTGCAAAGGAGGCCCGACACCGGAGTGCTGCGAGTTGGGAAAGAGTCCGAGAGCGGGAGCAGTCAAACAACAACAACTGCAAAACCGCTAAAGTGACGTCACAACCAGGGAAGGAGCTGATTGGTAAGTAGGACCTGGTGAGTATTTCCACAGTCCAGTCGTTGAAGTAAAAGTAAGGTCTCTAGTTTAGAGTAAGTAGTGTTTAAAGGGAAGTAAGGTCCCTAATATATTTAATATTCTTTAATTTAAAGGAAGTAAAGGGAGTAAATTAAGGGTAGGACATGGCAGGGCAGCTCGGCAGCGTGGAGTGCTCCTCTTGTGCTATGTGGGAAGTCAGGGACACTTTAGGTGTCCAGGGCGAACACATGTGCAGGAAGTGTCTCCAGCTGCAGCTACTCGAAATCCGCGTTTCGGAGCTGGAGCTGCAGCTGGAGTCACTGTGGAGCATCCGCGAAGCTGAGATCTTCGTGGATAGCACGTTTAACGAGGTGGTCACACTGCAGGTAAAGAGTGCACAGGCAGACAGGGAATGGGTGACCGCCAGACAGAGTAAAAGAACTAGGAAGGTAGTGCAGGAGTCCCCTGGGTCCATCTCCCTCTCCAACAGATTTTCCGTTTTGGATACTGCTGGGGGAGATGGTTTCTCAGGGGAATGCAGCAAGAGCCAAGTCCATGGAACTACGAGTGGCTCAGCTGCACAGGAGGGGAGGAAAAAGAGTGGGAGAGCAATAGTGATAGGGGATTCTATCGTAAGGGGAACAGATAGATGTTTCTGTGGCCGCAGATGTGACTCCAGGATGGTATGTTGCCTCCCTGGTGCCAGGGTCAAGGATGTCACTGAACGGCTGCAGGGCATTCTGAAGGGGGAGGGCAAACAGTCAGAGGTCATGGTTCACATTGGTACCAACGACATAGGTAGAAAGAGGGATGAGGTCCTGCAACAAGAATTTAGGGAGCTAGGTAGCAGATTAAAAAGCAGGACCTCAAAGGTTGTAATCTTTGGATTACTCCCGGTGCCATGTGCTAGTGAGTATAGGAATAGGAGGTTAGAGCAGATGAATGCGTGGCTAAAGAGTTGGTGCAGGAGGGAGGGCTTTAGTTTCCTGGACCACTGGGTCTGCTTCTGGGGAAGGTGGGACCTGTACAAGTCGGACGGGTTGCACCTGAACCGGAACGGGACCAACATCCTTGCGGGGAGGTTTGCTAGTACTGTTGGGGGGGTTTAAACTAACTTGGCAGGGGGATGGGATATGGAGTGGAACTATAGTAGGGGGTGATGCACAGACAAATATAGAGGAAAAAACAAGTCAGCCTGGAAGGCAGAGCAAATATGTAACAGCACAAGGGAGTATGGCAAGGCTGGATGGCATTTATTTTAATGCAAGGAGTCTTGCGAGTAAGGCAGATAAATTGAAGGTGTTGATGAACACATGGGAGTATTATATTGTTGCTATCACAGAGACATGGTTGAGGGAGGGGCAGAACTGGCAGCTCAATATTCCGGGGTATAGAATCTTCAGGCGAGACAAAGGGGGGTGTAAAAGAGGAGGGGGTGTCGCAATATCAATCAAGGAGTCAATTACTGCTGTAAGGAGGGATGATATCTTAGCAGGTTCCTCTAATGAGGCCATATGGGTAGAACTTAAAAACAAAAAGGGGGCAAGCACTTTGCTGGGCGTGTACTATAGGCCCCCAAACAGTCAGGGGGAGATAGAGGAACAGATATGTAGGCAAATCTCAGAGAAGTGTAGAAATAATAGGGTAATAATAGTAGGGGATTTCAACTTCCCCAATATTAACTGGGATAGTCAGAGTGTGAAAGGCTTAGAGGGTGCAGAATTCTTAAAGTGTATCCAGGAGAGGTTTTTGAGCCAGCATGTAGAAAGTCCTACAAGAGAGGGGGCGGTACTGGACCGAATTCTAGGGAATGTAGCCGGGCAAGTGGTAGAAGTGTCAGTAGGAGAGCATTTTGGTGACAGTGACCATAATTCGGTGAGATTTAAGGTAGTCATGGAAAAGGACAAAGATGGACCAGAAATAAAGGTTCTAAATTGGGGGGAGGCTGATTTTAACATGATAAGGCAGGATCTGGCCAAAGTGGACTGGGATCAGCTACTTGTAGGAAAATCCACATCAGAGCAATGGGAGTCTTTCAGAAAGAAAATAGAGAGAGTACAACGTCAACATGTTCCCGTAAAGGTCAAGGGTAGGACCAACAAACCCAGGTAACCCTGGATGTCAAGGGATATACAAGAATGGATTAGGAAAAAAAGGGAGGCTTTTGGCAGATACAAAGGACTAAAAACAGTGGAAGCCCGAGAGGAGTACAGAAAGTGCAGGGGGGTACTTAAAAAAGAAATTAGGAGAGCGAAGAGGGGTCATGAAAAAACACTGGCGGGCAAAATAAAGGAAAATCCCAAGGTGTTTTATAAGTATATTAAGGGCAAGAGGATAACCAGGGAAAGAGTAGGGCCCATTAGGGACCAAAGTGGCAATCTATGTGTAGAGCCGGAAGAAGTGGGTGAGGTTTTAAATGAATATTTAGCATCTGTGTTCACTATGGAGAAGGATGATGTAGGCATAGAAATCAGGCAGGGGGATTGTGATATACTTGAACAAATTAGTATTGAGAGGGAGGAGGTACTAGCAGGCTTAAAAGTGGATAAATCCCCAGGCCCAGACAAGATGTATCCCAGGCTGCTGTGTGAGGCAAGGGAGGAGATTGCAGGGGCTCTGGCACAAATTTTCAGAACCTCTCTGGCCACAGGGGAGGTGCCAGAGGACTGGAGGACAGCTAACGTAGTACCATTATTCAAGAAGGGTAGTAGGGATAAACCAGGGAATTACAGGCCAGTGAGCCTAACATCAGTGGTAGGGAAATTATTGGAAAAAATTCTGAGGGACAGAATTAGTCTCCACTTGGAGAGGCAAGGATTAATCAAGGATAGTCAGCATGGCTTTGTCAGGGGGAGATCATGTCTAACCAATTTGATTGAATTTTTCGAGGAGGTGACTAGGTGTGTGGATGAGGGTAGTGCAGTTGATGTAGTCAACATGGACTTTAGTAAGGCTTTTGACAAAGTCCCGCATGGGAAACTGGTCAAGAAGGTAAGAGTCCATGGGATCCAGGGCAATTTGGCACATTGGATCCAAAATTGGCTTAGTGGCAGGAGGCAGAGGGTGATGGTCGAAGGTTGTTTTTGTGACTGAAAGCCTGTGTCCAGTGGTGTACCGCAGGGATCGGTGCTGGGTCCTTTGCTGTTTGTAGTGTACATTAATGATTTAGATATGAATATAGGAGGTATGATCAGTAAGTTCGCAGATGACACGAAAATTGGTGGAGTGGTAAATAGCGAGGAGGGAAGCCTCAGGCTACAGGACGATATAGACGGGTTGGTCAGATGGGCAGAACAGTGGCAAATGGAATTTAACCCTGAAAAGTGTGAGGTGATGCATTTTGGGAGGACTAACAAGGCAAGGGAATACACAATGAATGGTAGGACCCTAGGAAGGACAGAGGATCAGAGGGACCTTGGTGTGCATGTACATAGATCCCTGAAGGCAGCAGGACAGGTAGATAAGGTGGTTAAAAAGGCATATGGGATACTTGCCTTCATTAGCCGAGGCATAGAATATAAGAGCAGGGAGGTTATGATGGAGCTGTACAAAACGCTAGTTAGGCCACAGCTGGAATACTGTGTGCAGTTCTGGTCGCCACACTATAGAAAGGATGTGATTGCATTGGAGATGGTGCAGAGGAGATTTACCAGGATGTTACCTGGGCTGGAGTGCTTCAGCTATGAAGAGAGAATGGACAGGCTGGGGTTGTTTTCCTAAGAGCAGAGAAGGCTGAGGGGGGACCTGATTGAGGTGTACAAAATTATGAGGGGCATAGATAGGGTAGCTAGAAAGGAACTTTTCCCATTAGTAGAGGGGTCAATAACCAGGGGGCATAGTTTCAAGGTAAGGGGCAGGAGGTTTAGAGGGGATTTGAGGAAAAACTTTTTCACCCAGAGGGTGTTTGGAATCTGGAACTCACTGCCTGAAAGGGTGGTAGAGGCAGGAACCCTCACAACATTCAAGAAGCATTTAGATGAGCACTTGAAACGCCATAGCATACAAGGCAACGGACCAAGTGCTGGAAAATGGGATTAGAATAGATAGGGCTTGATGGCCAGCGCGGACACAATGGGCCGAAGGGCCTCTTTCTGTGCTGTATAACTCTATGACTCTATGACTATGTAGTGCTCTGGAGTTACGATTTTGCGTCCCCTGCTGACGTGTGCAGCTGTTAAACAGCTGGCTGCATTCAGAAATCATGCTAATGAACAGGCAGCACAAAGATGGCGTTCTTTTGCATTTCAAACAATGGGCATCACGATCCCCACACCCATTTTCGGCGGCTATCCAATTTAGCCCCCTCGGACTATTCAAAATATAATTAGATGCCATAGAGGGACATATGGTGTACTGGGGGGTGGGATGAGGTTCAATGGACTGGATGGCTTTTCCTCATCCTGAGTTTTATTATGTTCTAATAGAGTTAATCCAGGAATTTAATTATTTAGTCAAACCTCTTCCACTGTAGAAACATCACTGCTGTACTTTGCTGCATTATAAGCTGGGCCCATTTCTCTAATGACATATGGTACAAGAACAGATAAGACAAATTGCATCCAGTGAGATGTTTGCATTCCATCAAGCAGTTCTGATTCCAATTTGAATTAATGAGCACTGTCTTTGTGAAATAAGTATGTGACAAACTTTCATATTTGTTTGAGAAGGGAAAAGTGCCTGAAAATTAATCCAACATTTTTGCCACAATGGTATTACATATAAATCATATTTTCTTGAAAAGTATATCCCTTTACTTCTAAATAAATTGATATTTTTAATAAAGGTATAGCATGGAACCTAATTGGAGGCGGTATCAGCAGCGGCAGTTCTTAAAACAGCGGGAGACCGGGCAGCACGGACCTAATTGGAGGCGGTATCAGTGGCGGCGGTACTTAAAACAGCGGGAGAGCAGGCAGCGCGGACCTAATTGGGGGCGGTATCAGCAGCGGCAGTACTTAAAACAGCGGGAGACCGGGCAGCGCGGACCTAATTGGGGGCGGTATCAACGGCGGCAGTACTTAAAAGCAACAAAAGCAACTACTGCAAAACAGCTATAGTGATGTCATAACCAGGGCAGGAGCTGATTGGTGAGTAGCTGGTAAGTGTTCCTGGTTAATAGTCTACAAAGTAAAGGCATGGCAGGGCAGCTCAGCCCCGTGGAATGCAAATCCAGTGCCATGTGGGAAGTCCTGGACACTTCGGAGCTTGAGTGGCAGCTGGAGTCACCGCAGTGCATCCGCGAGGCTGAGAACTTTCAGGAGGTGGTCACCCCGCAGCTTAAGAGTGTGCAGGCAGAGAGGGAATGGGTGACCGCCAGACAGAAGAGGAGGACCAGGCAGGTAGTGCATCTCGCTCGCTAACCGGTTTTCAGTTTTGAATACTGGTAGGGGCGATGGTTCCTCTCGGGAGTGCAGCCACAGCCAAGTCCACGGCACCATGGGTGGCTCAGCTGCACAGCGGGGAGGAAGAAGAGTGGAAGAGCAATAGTCATAGGGGATTCGATAATTAGGGGAACAGATAGGTGTTTCAGTGGACGCAGACGTGACTCCAGGATGGTATGTTGCCTCCCTGGTGCCAGGGTCAAGGATGTCACTGAGCTGCTGCAGGACACTCTGAGGGGGGAGGGTGAACAGCCAGAGGTCGTGGTCCATATCGGTACCAACAACATAGGTAGAAAGAGGGATGAGGTCCTGCAGGCAGATTTTAGGGAGCTAGGAAAGAGATTAAAAAGCAGGACCTCAAAGGTAGTAATCTCCAGATTACTCCCGGTGCCACGTGCTAGTGAGTACAGAAATAGGAGGATAGAGCAGATGAATGTGTGGCTGGAGAGATGGTGCAGGAGTGAGGGCTTTAGATTCCTGAGGCATTGGGACCGGTTCTGGGGGAGGTGGGACCTGTACAAGCCGGACGGGTTACACCTCAACAGGACCGGGACCAATATCCTCGCAGGGGGTGGGGGGAGGGGTTTGCTAGTGCTGTTGGGGAGGGTTTAAACTAGCTTGGCAGGGGGATGGGAACCTGAGAGTAGATTCAGAAGGGAGAGAAGCAAAGCTGGTAATGGAAGGCAGAAAATTAGTAAGCGACTTTGGAAGGCAGAGGAAACAAAGGCTAGAAAATAGACAACAAGGGAGTTTGGCAGTGCTAAATGGTATATACTTCAATGCAAGGAGTTTAGGGAATAAAGCAGATGAGCTGAGGGCACAGAAAGACGCGTGGGAGTATGATATCATATCTATTACTGAAATTTGGCTGAAAGAAGGGCAGGAATGGTAGCTCAACATTCCTGGTTACAGGGTTTTCAGACGAGATAGAGAGAGGGATAAAAAAGGAGGGGGGCGTCGCAATATTGATTAAAGAAACAATTACAGCTGTGAGGAGGGATGATATCTTAGAAGGATCATCCGATGAGGCCATATGGGTTGAACTGAAAAACAAAAAAGAGGCAATCACACTGCTGGAAGTGTACTATAGACCCCAAACAGTCAAAGGGAGATAGAAGAGCAAATATGTAGGCAAATTTCTGGGATGTGCAAAAATAGGGTTGTAATAGTTGGGGATTTCAACTTCTCTAATATTAACTGGGATAAAATTAGTGTGAAAGGTATAGAGGGAGCAGAATTCTTAAAATGCATTCAGGAGAATTTTTTTAGCCAGTACGTAGCAAGCCCAACAAGAGAGGGGGCGGTTCTGGACCTAGTTTTAGGGAATGAAGCTGGGCAGGTGGAAAGGGTATCAGTGGGTGAGCATATTGGTGGTAGTGATCATAATTCAGTTAGATTTAGGGTAGTTATGGAAAAGGACAAGGACAGACCTGGAATAAAAGTTCTCAATTGGGGAAAAGCTAATTTTACTAAGCTGAGATGTGATTTAGCCAAAGTGGACTGGAGACAGAAACTTGAAGGTAAATCAGTGTCAAGAGCAGTGGGAGGCATTCAAGAAGGAGATAGTGAGGTTTCAGAGCAAGTATGCTCCCTGAAAGAAAAAGGGTGGGACTAACAAATCTAGAGCTCCCTGGATGTCCTGGGGCATACAGGGAAAAATAGGGAAGCTTATGACAGATACCGAGGGCTCAATATTGCAGAAACCCTAGAGGAGTATAGAAAGTGCAGGGGTGGAATTAAAAAGGAAATTAGGAAAGCAAAGAGAGGGCATGAAAAAATATTGGCAAGTAAAATCAAAGAAAACCTAAAGATATTTTATAAATACATTAAGAGCAAGAGGATAACTAAAGTAAGAGTAGGGCCTATTAGGGACCATAAAGAAAACCTTGTGTGGAAGTG
Organism: Squalus acanthias; assembly: GCA_030390025.1. Lineage (NCBI taxonomy): Eukaryota > Metazoa > Chordata > Chondrichthyes > Squaliformes > Squalidae > Squalus > Squalus acanthias. The sequence continues at coordinate 32,974,143 of CM059431.1, read as the reverse complement.
GAAGACATGGGTATGGTTCTTAATGAATACTTTGCATCTGTTTTCACAAAAGAGAGGGACGAGGCAGACATTGCATTCAGGGAGGGTCAATGACGGTAGTGCGTTTGATGTAGTCTATATGGATTTTAGCAAGGCTTTTTATAAGGTCCCGCATGGCAGACTGGTCATGAAAGTAAAAGCCCATGGGATCCAAGGCAAAGTGGCCAGTTGGATCCAAAATTGGTTCAGAGGCAGGAAACAAAGAGTAAAAAACTCTCTCCCAAGTCACTCACAGCTACGCTTTCAAACTCATTTTGCCAAGATACTTCTGCAGTTGTTGATTTGCTCAACCATTCCCTCACTTCCACCATTGATCTCTTTGTCACCAGGAAAACTCTTACTCTTTTCCATCCTGGTCATTCCCCCTTAGTATGACCCCCATTTCCACTCCCTCAAGTCAAAGGGTGCAGAGTTGAGCATATCACCAAATCTGGCTGGACCACATCAAGCACTATTGGGTCTCGCTTTCCTCTGCCACAAACTGCTAACGACTCCAAGATCAACCTAGAGCAAAAATAACTCCCAGCTTCTCTCTGCACTACCAACCATCTCCTTAAACCCCAGTCCCTTGCCCCCTGCACCCTCATGGACTTCTTTGTCACTAAGATTAAGACCATCCATTCAGCTGCATCTGCTGCATCACCCTTCCTCTTGCCCACCAAGCCAACCTGCGTTGTAGCTTCACCAGGTTGGCACCTTATTTTCAGGCACACCCTGGTGCTGCTCTCAGAATGCTCTTCTGGAGTAGGATTGTGGTAGCCTGAGATTATGGCACCCATCTGCACTCTTGGCTGCAGATGGTGCACAACACAAAGAGAGAATGAAAGAGAAGAGATTGCTTAAAATAAATTTTACAAGATAAGTATCAATTTACAATGAATATTATTGCACTCCGTTTTATAGCCTCAGTAAAGTTTGTGCCATATTAAAAAAACATGCAAAAAGTGACCTCGCCTTTGGCCACATGGTAGCGCTGTCTCCTCAGAAGTACTGTGGTGCAGATAGCACAAAAGCTCATATATAGAGAGACATCTCAGCATTTTACAGGGTGCTGAACAATCAGTGGACATCGAACAGAAGAGAGGGGCTAAGGAGGATGCAAGTATGGTTAAAGAAAAGGGTCTTTAGGAGACTTTTGAAGGTAGGGAGGGAGATGTCAAAGCAGAGATGTTGAGGGAAGGAGTTCCAGCGTGTGAAGGCATAGCAGCTGAAGGAGCAGCAGACGATGATGAAACAGGGAAAGAGAATTAAGGCCCGTGTCGGCACGTACATGCAGATATATAGAATTAGAGAACAAGAGGTCGGGAGAGGCAAGACAACAGAGGGATTTGAAGCTGTGGACAAGAACTTTAAAGATGATTTTCTTTGCTAAGGGGAGCCAATGGAGCTTTGAAAGGACAGGGGTGATGGAGATACCGGCCTTAGTGCATGAGACCACGTACTACATTCTGGCTGATTTATAGTTTACAGATGGGGGGAAGGGGTGAGCAGCAAGGAGATAGTTGGAAAAGTCCAGGCTCAAGCTGATCAAGACATAGATTAGAGCTTTGATGGCAGAAGAGGAGAGGTAGGGGCAGAGGTAAGCAATGTTCTGGAGGTGAAAGAAAGTGGTCTTGATGACAGATTGGATGTGGGGAAGAAGATGTGTTCAGGATTCAGCATAGTGCCAAGTTTTTGCCCCTCTCTAGTTAGTCTAAGTGGCAGTTGGGGAAATAGGTAAGAGTCATGGGTGAGTAGGTGTTTGTGGGAGCCAAAGAAGATGGTTTCAGTTTTGCCGACATTTAGTTCACAATCTATTTATTTGTATGTATAACCAAATTCAAAGATTTAGCTCAATTACAAGAAAAAATATTACGCAGGGTTGAAATTCTTAAAAACATAAAAATAGGAGAATACGTAACTCCAGAATCAATAACCTGCATAAAACTACATTCTTATAAATTTCATATTCAAATCTCACATTCTGTAGATGTCATTGGTGCATCGTTACAGAGACATTACATTGTCAGGCACCACTTAGACTAACTAGAGAGGTGCGAAAACTTGGCACTACAGAGACTCCTTTTCATCAAGAGCAATTTCGGGACTACATCTCTATATAAAAACTTTTGGCAGTTCAGGGGGACACAGATATACTAACAATCATTTTTATCTCCTATAGCTCTCAATGAGTAGCTAAGCCATACAGAAGGTCCCAATTTTCATTCTTGATCTGTGCTGTGTTACTGTTTAATACCACAGTAGCAATAGAAATGTGACAAATCGACCAGGGTTCTGTTGGACCCCTGTTAGAAATGTGCATCTATGAGCGTTGAATGAGTAATGGATTGGCCTTGGCTGTCAGGCGCCCACCCCTCTGCCTGTGGTCAAATCCACTGCCAAAACTAACCATCAACACTCGTACATGAATAATGGCCACTTTGGGTGAGATGGCGGAAGGGTTGAGAACCAGAGGACACAGGTTTAAGGTGATTGGCAGAAGAACCAAAGGCGACATGAGGAAAAACTTTTTTACACAGTGAGTGGTTAGGATCTGGAATGCACTGCCTGAAAGGGTGGTGGAGGCAATTTCAATCATGGCTTTCAAAAGGGAATTGGATAAGTACCTGAAGGAAAAAAATTTGCAGGGCTACGGGGAAAGGGGCAGGTGAGTGGGACTAGCTGAAGAGCTCTTGCAGAGAGCCAGCATGGGCTCGATGGGCCAAATGGCCTCCTTCTGTGCTGTAACCATTCTATGATTCTATGATTCTCTACTGGAGGGAGAGGTAGTGGAGGGAGAGTGATACCCTGACATCTGTGGAACCTTACTCAAGCAAGGAGTCCATGACTTGAGGAGAGAAAATTAGTGTGAGAAAGAAATATAAAAAAATAAGTTTTTATTAATAATTCTCCCTATGTGTGCTGCCCTTGGTCAGGACAGTTGGATGGCTCAGTCTGAAATAGGATATGAATTAAATTCAAAACAGAATGTTTTACAAGAATGGTAATTGAAATTTGGCCAATTCCTGATTCCTTTAAAGGAGAAGATATATAAGTGAGTCTGCGTGTGTGGGGGGTGGGTGAGGGCAGTAATTCAATACAAAGTACTGCCAGTTAATGTAGAAAAAATGGCAAATTTGTATTTTTTTTCCTTTAGTGTGGAGACGTTCCATTTCAGATCTCTATACACAGTTTTTAGCCACTACACTATCACCATCAGCTTTACTGTAAAACCTGCTGATCATTTGATCAGTGTTGGATGCACATCAGAAGGCACCCACACAAGCAATATTCATTACCAGCCAGCCACAGCCTTGGCTGATATTGAATGTAGGTGGTAGGACAGAAAATAAAAATAAAAATAAAAATATCTGCTATTAGTTAGAGTACTTCTACCTTTCCATAGATTTGTGCTGCCAGGTCAAGTATTTTGTATTGACCATCCTCACACAGGACTTGGCTTCTCTTTTAATGTAACACTAATCAAAACTGCTTCTGTGGATGATGTTGGCAGAAAAAGCAGTGAAGGTCATTCAAAAACATTATAATCTGCACAGCCAGATCTGGAAAAACGCTCAGTTTAAAATATATTGAGCTTTTGTTCTTGGACATTGGGTTCGATTTTTTAACACTTGTGAGGGGATTTTTGCAATGGTGCAAATTTGGTATCTAAACAAATGAGATGTTGAAAGAGGCAAAATTAGATGAGGCCTGACTGGACTGGACTGGACAACTCAAATCGGTTTTCAGGGCCCCCACAAAAGATCATCTGCATTTTTAGTACTTTAATTATGCTTTTAAAAATATAGCTTGCTTGAAATTATATTCAAATTCAACCCAACCTCCTTCCATGTTACCCGATGAACAGCACACGGTTGCCTGTCTTCAGCCACTCTTCAACTAAATACCAGGGTATGTACATAAACAGACTATTCCTCTGGAAAAGCTCCACAAATCCTTAGCCTAGCTGAAATCAAGAACTTAACATGTACTAGGGACTCACTGAGACAAGCCATCCTTCCACTGGAGAACAGTGCACTAATTCACCAGTGCACAAAGCCACTTATTTACAATTATCTACAATTACAGACCTCAATTCTGAACTAGTTATTTGGGGTTTGCTGCCACAGAGCACATCTAACTTAATTTTTTTCATCAAGGGGTTCAGAAGACTTACTTTGTTTTGTACATTTAAAACATCATGTACAATGTGGACAATGGTTCTGTAGCCCTGGTGCAGCAATACTGGTAAAGGAATCTAGGATATATCTCTTGACCCTTAACTGACAAATCAAAAGTCTCATATACACATGGCATCCTCTAGTAGTGAGAGGAGACCACTACAGCTTACAATCATATACAGAGCATATTTAACTTCTCAGTTTTCAAAGATTTAGCACATTATGGGTGTTGAAGATGTAATGGCTGATAGGGCTGATAACTCCATATCCTTTGGCATTGCCTAAGGTAGTCTTCTTCTCGTTTGAGATCGTGGGCCTCATTGCACAAGCCGCAGAGCATCCTTTAGACCAAGATGTGCTTGACGATGTGCTCACTGGACCTACTCTCTGGCCTGCCCCTTTAACTGCCCATCTGTTTCATGAATCTTAAGTCATAATACCAGTAGTGAAGTGCCGATTACTGGGGAAATCCAAACTACTTTCATGCAGCTATGCTTTAAGGGATCATGTTTATTTGTAGCAGATGGTGTACAAGTGCTGAAAGAAATTAGGTGTATTTCATAGTCTGAGAAGATGGAACCAAAGCTTGCATAGACACTGATTTGGATCCCTCCAGAAGATTCTCTGGGAACTTTGGCTCCTGTCTTTGTGTGGGGAATTCCTGAAGTGTGATGGGATGATCACCATTAACTGCAGACATGTTGCCCTTTCCCTTCTTTATTGGTTTGCATTGCAGTTGTCACAGTGATAAAGTGGCAAATTTTATGACATTTATTGCCTATTTCACCAAACTACAGTTCTATTCTGACTTGTTTTCCAAACAGGCTGCGTACATACATTCCAATTTAGAGAACTAACAAAAGCTGACCGCCCACAAAAAGCTGACAATTTAACAACAGTTCTGAATATAGACCCATAACATGTGGAAGCAAGTAGTTACATTGAAAAAGCAGTGTGAATTGGGCTTCTAACTTAAATTGCAACATTTGATAATATTTTACTGGGGAGGGGGGGGGGGGGGAGACCAAAGTACACAAAAGTGCAGTTTGCAGCAGTGATAACTTTAGAATTTATGAAGGAAATGCAAGTGGTAAAGGCATGAGATTTATTTCTGGGGGAGATCCAGGAGAAGGCATGTCGCCCCCCAAATCTCCCCCAGAAAATTTAGATTTTTCACAAAGGAGAGGGGCGAAGCAGACATTGCTATCAGGGAGGAGGAGTATGAAATATTAGATGAAATAAACATAGTGAGAGAGGAAGTATTAAGGGGTTTAGCAGCTTTAAAAGTGGATAAATCCCCAGGCCCAGATGAAATGTATCCCAGGCTGTTAAGCGAAGCAAAAGAGGAAATAGCAGAGGCCCTGACCATCATTTTCCAATCCTCTCTGGCTTCAGGTGTGGTGCCGGAGGACTGGAGGACTGCTAATGTGGTACCCTTGTTTAAAGAGGGAGAAAAGGATAGACCGAGTAATTACAGGCCAGTCAGCCTAACCTCGGTGGTGGGAAAATTATTGGAAAGAATTCTGAAGGACAGGATAAATCTTCATTTATAAAGACACGGATTAATCAAGGATAGTCAGCACGGATTTGTTATGGGAAGGTCGTGTCTGACAAACTTGATTGAATTTTTTGAGGAGGTAACAAGGAGGGCAGATGAGGGTAGTGCATTTGATGTAGTGTATATGGACTTTAGCAAGGCTTTTGATAAGGTTCCACATGGTAAACTGGTCATGAAGTTAAAAGCCCATGGGATCCAGGGCAAAGTGTCAAGTTGGATTCAAAACTGGCTCGCAGGCAGGAAGCAGAGGGTAATGGGTGTTTTTGTGATTGGAAGGCTGTTTCCAGTGGGGTTCCGCAGGGCTCAGTACTAGGTCCCTTGCTTTTTGTGGTATATATCAATGATATAGACTTGAATATAGGGGTATGATTAAGAAGTTTGCAGATGATATTAAAATCGGCTGTGTGGTTGATACTGAAGAAGGAAGCTGTAGACTGCAGGAAGATATCAATAAATTGGTCAGGTGGGCAGAACAGTGGCAAATGGAATTCAATCCAGAGAAGTGTGAGGTAATGCATTTGGGGAGGGCTAACAAGGAAAGGGAATACACATTAAATGGTAGGTCACTCAGTAGTGTAGAGGAACAAAGGGACCTTGGAGTGCATGTCCACAGATCCTTGAAGGTAGCAGGCCAGGTATATAAGGTGGTTAAGAAGGCATACGGAATGTTTGCCTTTATTAGCCGTGGCATAGAATACAAGAGCAGGGGGGGGTTATGCTTCAACTGTATAAAATACTAGTTAGGCCTCAGCTAGAGTACTGCGTGCAGTTCTGGTCACCACATTACAGGAAAGATGTGATTGCACTAGAGAGGGTACAGAGGAGATTTACAAGGATGCTGCTGAGAGTAGAGAATCTTAGCTATGAGGAAAGACTGGATAGCCTGGGTTTGTTTTCCTTGGAACAGAGGAGGCTGAGGGGAGACCTTATTGAGGTGTATAAAATTATGAGGGGCCTAGATAAAGTGGATAGAAAGGATCTATTTCCCTTAGCAGAGGGGTCAAAAACCAGGGGGCACAGATTTAAAGTAATTGGTGGAAGGTTTAGAGGGGATTTGAGGCGAAATGTCTTCACCCAGAGGGTTGTGGGGGTCTGGAACTTACTGCCTGAAAGGGTGGTAGAGGCAGGAACCCTAACCACATTTAAAAAGTACTTGGATGTGCACTTGGGATGCTCTAACCTGCAGGGCTACGGACCAAGAGCTGGGAAGTGGGATTAGGCTGGATAGCTCTTTGTTGGCCGGCGCAGACACGATGGGCCGAAATGGCCTCCTTCCGTGCTGTAACTTTCTATGATTCTATGTTTTACTTGTTGTATTTTACAATATTTTGAAGTCTACTGTATCTCTGCCTTTGAAGCCAGAAGTAATTTATCCGACTACAGCTCAATACTTTTAAGAAAATAGTTGTACAGACTTGAATACAGGATCCAGTTCCTTCCACCGGGAATTTAACTTCAGATACACCATGTTGGTTAGTAAAGTGAAACAGTTTTAAAACATGCACCAACAATAAAGCCCTAGCAGTGCATTCCACATTAACAAGACAAAACTGACTCACTATAGCATCTATAGCATGTGGGAAGGGAGTGGGGCTAACTGATTTAAGGGTATAAACTGACTTAAGGGTATGTTGATTTAAACATTCTAAACTGAAGTTATTTTATTTTAAAAATCTACAGGAAGGATAAGGGAAGTCAATTAAATCAACAACCAACCTTCAAACTTGAGTTCTGACAAATGGTCTCTTTCAGATGCTGTGCAAGCTGTTGTGCATTTCAAATAGTTTCTGTTTTTAAAACCCTTAGAACACACACTGCTCTGTTGATCCTGTCATATAAGGATTTTTATTGTATTGAAATAAAAACCATTGCAAACTCCAATTTAAAAAAAACTAAAGGATACTTTTTTTTATTCATTGGATGTGGGCATCGCTGGCAAGACCAGCATTTATTGCCCATCCCTAATTGCCCTCGAGAAGATGGTGGTGAGCTGCCTTATACAACTGAGTGGCTTGCGAGGCCATGTCAGAGGGCAGTTAAGAGTCAACCGCATTGTGAGTCTGGAATCACATATAGGCCAGACCAGGTAAGGACGGCAGATTTCCTTCCCTAAATCATTAGTGAACCAGATGGGTTTTTACAACAATCCACTAGTTTTTTATTCCAGATTTATTTAATTAACTGAATTTAAATTCCCCAGCTGCTGTGATGGGATTTGCACTCCTGTCACCTGACATTAGTCCAGACCTCTGGGTTACTAGTCCAGTAACATAACCACTATGCTACCATACCCAGGTTCTAAAGTGCAATTTGCAGGAACAGGCATGTGAAGCTGGGTTTTGTGCGCTCATGTAGGTCTGGCCAACAGTCTCCACTCTTACAAATCATTAATATCGCTGCTCATAATCCCTGTGTCTGATGGGGATGGTGTAGGTACTCTCCCTGGTCACTGCACAGCAACAAAAGGACTTTCACCACAAGTCCATAAACAAATTGAAAACAGCTTTCAAACTTAGCAAATGCTGCTGGGTGCTGTAACTTACACAAACAGCTCAATGATCCGCATCACAGATCACAGGAGTAAGCTGAAATGGAATCCCTACATAAAAAAAATCAACAATATATGTATCCTGAAATTGAGATGCAGCACAGATATGATATTGCCTGTTATTGCAGGGATAGCAGTCAGGTATTTTTATTTAAAAAATTGCAGTGTACCATGCCACCCTTATTATTTATAAACCAGGCAGATCATTCAGAAGCAGCAACAGGTAATAGGTGACACAGACCATTGCATTGTTGACCTCCTGAAAGAACAGCTGCAGTTTCATCAGCGGAGCGTGGCATGACCATCTACTGTTCAGGGCAAGTCCTTCTGAACGTGCTTCAAAGCTCCATTCATCCAGCCCTCCACATCGAAGTTATCATCCAGGAATCTCATAAAATCCATTTACAGGTTTGATTGAAAAAAAAAATCGAAACCCTTTCAGTGCAAATTGAAGGTAATCTCAGCAGCGTTCCTACGTTTCAAAATTCTGCAATATTTAAGATGAGCAGAAGGACTGTACGAGAAACAGACAGTGATACCTCAATTTTTACATGTATTTCACTTAGTGCTGCTGCTCTATTACTTTTCTCACATCTCCTCCTCTTTACCTGGTGACTGCGAGAGCCAAGTAACCAGGCAATGCTTATGTATTAGGAACTAATGAAAAATGCAGTGGCTGGTGGGGCATAAGAACATAGGAATTGCTGGACAAAAAAAGACCAAGGTCCATCTAGTTCACCTTCTACCATCCTGGTAGTCGCACGATACAACAATAATGGAGTTGTTGACTGATCTCTATCAATTTGTCTAAAACAGACTCAGACATGAGGCGAGGAAATCCTCAGTGGTGGATAGCTCTGGGACAGAAAACATAGACAAAATGAACACACTGACTGTGTGGGGGTTGGGGGGGAGTTTGTAAAGTTTTGGCACCAATGTGCATTCTAAGAATTAAGGTTGACTGAGAACTTGCGGTCTTTTGGATCAAAAGGAAAAATGAATACATTAATAGAAAGTAAAAGTTTGCAAAGCAAAAAAAAAATGACTGGTTCCGGTTAACTGCCTCACATTGCTTTTAACATATATGTGACAATTTCGTTTGAATTTCTTATCGATTATATTTATATATCTAAAGCACAGAATTACAAAATGTTTAACTGTGAGTAAAAAAGATTTTAACCCTGGTAAAGCAGTATCTTATACTACAGAACATAGCACTGTGCAGCAAACACAAGAATGAGTCTATTCAGCCCATCCATCTCACCGTTATTTGGGTCCATGCAGACCCAGTCTGATCATTTGCATCGCCCTTCACTATTGGTAGAAAGATGAAATTCAAGTAATTCCTGCTGAAATAGCAGTGTTCCATTTATTTTTGAATGTTTTAAATGACTGCATTTGTTCATCTTGTTGGCAGTTTTAGTTAATTTTCACCTATAGCTGGGTCTTAGTTTATGTATCTCCTGTTTCTCCACAAAGGATTTAAATACCACTCCAGCAATGTCCTCCATGATCTTAAAACCTTGCTAATCAACAACAACCTGCTTTTATGTAGCGCGTTGTTCACCTTGGAGCAGAGAAGGATAAGGAGATATTTAATAGAGGTGTTCCAAATCATGAAGGGTTTTGATAGCGTATGTAAGGAGAATTTTTTTCTAGTGGCTGAAGGGTCGGTAAACCAGAGGATACAGATTTAAGGTCATTAGCAAAAGAAACAGAGGCGAGATGAGGAGTTTATTTTTTACGCAGTGAGTTATGATCTGGAATGCCTGAAAGTGTGGTGGGTGGAAGCAGATACAATAAAAGGTAATTGGATAAATACTTGAAGTGGAAAATTTGCAGGGCTATGGGAAATGGGACTAATTGGATAGCTCTTTCAAATGTACGATGGGCTGAATGGCCTCCTTCTGTGTTGTATCATTCTATGATTCTCAGCATAATCAGACAAAAATTGACACCAAGTCCAAGGCGCTATTAGGAGGGATGGTCAAAGAGGTGGATTTTAAGGAGGATCTTTAAAGGAGAGGTTATGGAGGGAATTCCAGACAATTGGGCCTAGACTGAAGACACATCCGCCAATAGTGGGGTGAAGGGAGGCGGGCTGCACAAGAGGCCAGAGTGAGAGGAACGGACAGATTAGGGAGTTGGTTGTAGGGATGGAGATTACAGAGATAGGGAGAGGTGAGATCACAAAAGGACTTAAATACAAGGATGAGAATTTTAAATTGGAGGCATTGAGGGACTGGGAGCCAATGTAGGTTAGCAAGGACAGAAGTGATTGGCAAGTGGGACTTGGTGTGGTATAGTATACAGTCAGCAGAGTTTTGGATTAGCTGAAGTTTATGGGTGATGGGTAGCTGGCCAGGAAAGCATTGCAATAGTCCTGTCTGGAGGTGATCAAGGCATGCGATGAGGATTTCAGCAGCAGATAGGCTGAGGCAGGAGTGGAGGCAGGCGATGTTAGAGGTGGATGTAGGTTGTTTTTGTGATGGAGAGGATGTAGGGTCAGAAGCTCAGCTCGGGGATAAATAGGACACTGAGGTTGCGAACAATCTGGTTCAACCTGAGACAGTGGCAGGAGGGAAATGGAATTGGTGTCAAGAATATTGCGGCTCATCAGAGACTGGATAACAGACAGTGGAGGGGTCGAGAAAAGTGATGGAAAGGTGGAGCTGGGTGTTATCAGTGCACAAGTGGAAGATGACTCAATGTCTCTGGATGATGTCACCAAGGGACAGCATATAGATGAGGAAGAGAAGGGGACCAACAATAGATCCTTGGGGGACTCCAGAGTTAACGGTGTAGGGACTAGAAGAGAAGCCATTGCTGGAGATACCTAGCCAATCATAGCCAGAGTAAGAGTGAAACGACACTCAGTGCCCTGAACTGGGAAACAGAGAGGCGTTGGAGGAAGATGAGGAGTCTTAGTGTTCCATGGACATCATCCAAAGACATGACATCAGGTTCCACATGTAAGTTGATGACACCCAGCTCCACTTCATCACCACCTTTCTCCACCCCATTCCACTGCTTGTCCAACATCCAATCCTGGATGAGCCAAAACTTCTTCCAATTAAACAATGTGAAGACTGAAGCCATCATCTTCGACTACCATCACAAACTCTGTTCCCTTGCCACCAATGCCATCCCCCTTTGGGTGGGGTGGGGCGCAGTGTAGAGTTTTCTCAGGGGTGAACGCAGAAAGAAATGGGGTTGGAAGTGGGTAGGATGTGGGTGGTAAGGGCTATAAGGAAGTGGTTGGCGATGTCCTCATCAGTGATTAAGACTATCGGATTAGAGAGGCCGCGAGTGATGGTAAGGTTGAGGGAGTGGCTGTGGATATGGGTAGGAGAGTTTATATGGAGGGTTAGGTTTAAGTAGTACAGGACGGCAGTAAAATTAGGGGAGGGCAAGGCAAGTTGAGGTGGAGATTGAAATAACTGAGGATGAGGAGTCACTCAATGCTGAAGTGGAAGTTGAGGAAGGAAAAGAGGGATGATCTCTCAGCGAAGAAACTCTAGGTGGTGCGGTGGAGAACGAGGATTTTAAAGGAGGCGAGAGATGTGGAACAGGTGAGGTGCTCAAAGGAGAAGCAGAGGAGGATATTCATTTTTGGTTGAAGAATAAAGAGTTGGCGGAATCAGAGGTCATATTTTGGAAGCCCCAGTTGGCAATGATCAATGGACAGATAATTAGTCTGGCTTCAGCAAGGAAAAAGGGGAGAAATAAATTCAAATCGATCTAGAAGTAGTGTTTAAGAGACCAAGAGTGAAACACAAGCACCTGTTCCGAGAATGATCAGGATGAAGTGTGCTCAAATTCTTACCTCATTGAATAAGCAGAGTTAAAACTATTTACATGCCAACAATATTTTGATGAAGTTGATAAGCAAGGTAGATTGCTTTCTGTGTAGCTAAAGCAGGCAGGGGTGACATTACTTGGTTACTAAGTAAACCTTGGTTAGGCCACACTTAATACTGTGCACAGTTCTGGTCTCCATATTACAAAAAGGGACATAGAAGCACTGGAGAAAGGGCAAAAAAGATTTACAAGGATACTACCAGAATTGAGAGAGTAAACTATCAGGAAAGACTGAACAGGCTGAAGCTCTTTTCTCTAGAAAAGAGAAGACGGAGAGATGACCTGATCGAGGTCTTTAAAATTATGAAGGGGTTTGATAGGGTAGATGTAGAGATGTTTCCACTTGTGGGGGAGTCCAGAACTAGAGGCCATGAATAAGATAGTCATTAATAAATCAATAAGGAATTCAGGAGCAACTTCTTTACTCGGTGGTGAGAATGTGGAACACGCTACCAGATGGAATGGTTGAGGCGATTAGCATGGATAAGGGGGAAGACAGATAACTACATGAGGGAGAAAGGAATAGAAGGATATGCTGATAGGGTGAAATGAAGTAAGATGGGAGGAGGCAAGTGTGGAGCATAAATACCAGCATGGACCTGTTGGGCCGAATGGATTGTTTCTGTGCTGTAAAATTATATATAATTATCTATACCAGAGCTGAGCGGGAAGAGATAGGGTATCATATAGGCCTCCCAAAAAAGTGAGTTATTTAAGATCTACTGTGGAGGAGAAGGTAGAAATGAGGTAGCATTCCAAAATGTGTTAAAGGTTTGGACATATCCAAAAATGGAGTGAAATTCTTCCAGAGACAGAAAAGGCAGCAAGGGCGGCAACAAGGTTAGACAGGTTCACAGTGGAATTTTATCAGAAATTTTTAATTATAGAGGAAAGGTTTACTGGCAACCCCAAAGTCGAGGTCTGCAGGGCAAAAATCAGGCTGATTCCCAAATTGTAATCGTAAACGATTCCTTTTGGGAGGAAAAGGATAGTGTAGTTTAGAACCACAGAAGAGATGGAGGCTATTCAGCCGAACATGTCTGAACCAGCTCTTTGCTAGAGCAATCTAAACCTAATCCCTGGCCCCGTACTCTCCCCATAGCCCTATATCTTCCCCCTTCTCCTCAAATATTTTTCTATTTTTTTCTTTAAAAGATAGAATGATCTCTGCCTCAACCACACTCTGTGGCAAAATATTCCATGCTCTAACAACCTTCTGTGCAGAATTTTCTACTAAACTTTCTCAGTAACTTTTTTTTTTTAAATAGCGACTTCTCTTCACTGACTTCATAATGAGATGAAGTAGTACATAAGAAATAGGAGCAGGAGTAGGCCATTCGGCCCCTCGAGCCTGCTCCACCATTCAATAAGATCATGGCTGATCTTCGACCTCAACTACACTTTCCTGCACTATCCCCATATCTCTTGATTCGCTTAATATCCAAAAATCTATCGATCTCTGTCTTGAATATACTCAACGACTGAGCCTCCACAGCCCTCTGGGGTAGAGAAGTCCAAAGATTCACCACCCTGAGTGAAGATATTTCTCATCAGTCCTAAATGGCCGACCCCTTATTCTGAGACTGACCCCCCCTGGTTTGAGACTCCCCAGCCAGGGGAAACATCCTCCCTGCATCTACCCTGTCAAGCCCTGTAAGAATTTTGTATGTTTCAATGAGATCACCTTTCATTCTTCTAAACTCTGGAGAATATAGGCCTAGTCTACTCAATCTGTCCTCATAGGACAATCCCCCCATCCCAGGAACCAGTCTGGTGAACCTTCGTTGCACTCACTCTATGGCAAGTATATCCCTTCCTTAGGGAAGGCGACCAAAACTGTACACAATACTCCAGGTGTGGTCTCACCAGGGCCCTATACAATTGCAGTAAGACGTATTTACTCTTATACTCAAATCTTCTTGTAATAAAGGCCAACATACCATTTGCTTTCCTAATTGCTTGCTGTACCTGCATGTTAACTTTCAGTGATTCGTGTACAAGGACACCCAGGTCCCTCTGAACACCAACATTTCCCAAACTCTCACCATTTAAAAAACTCTGCTTTTCTATTTTTCCTACTAAAGTGGATAACTTCACATTTCTCCTATTCAACTCCCAAAACCCTTCATAATTTTAAAAACCTCTACTGGAACTCCTTTTTCCTCACTCAGTGATGGGAAAATTTGGAAACCATAGGTCTGAAGTAGGAATTATATGGTTGAACCCCATGGTCTCTTCATCCACACTCTCCAACATATTTCTATTGCGTGTATACTCATTCCTTGCTTTTCCTCCCAAACTATTACCTCACACTTCACATTAAATTGCCTCTGATCTGTCAGCCCATTCCCATTAGCTATGCTATGCTCTCCTGAAGTCTTTTATAGTCATAAGAAATAGGAGCAGGAGTAGGCCATACGGCCCCTCGAGCCTGTTCCACCATTCAATAAGATCATGGCTGATCATCGACCTCAACTCCACTTTCCCGCCCGATCTCCATATCCCTAGATTCCCTTAGAATCCAAAAATCTATCTAGCTCAGCCTTGAATATACTCAAAGACTCAGATAAGTCCTCATCACAGTTTACCAAACTCCCTACTTTTGTACCATCAGCAAATTTTTATATTGTGGTCCATATGCCCAAGTCCAAATTTTCTATATATAAACAAACAATGTGAACAAAAATGGATCAATTCCTGACCGGTGGGTATACCACTTCAAACTCTTCAACTCTCACCAACACCCATTAACCACAAGCTTAGTATCAAATAGGATATATAACAGGATCTAATCAAACTGGTTGGAGACAATAGTGGTGCATGAGTGGTTAGAGAAGCCATTACAGGTGATTCTCTAAATACAACTGGATAGATAAGAATGGAATCAGGTGAGGGTAGTCCCACCCAGCTGGATGGCAGAGGAGGGGTGTTGAAGGAGAATGGTGTGGTAAAACGTGTCAAAGGCTGCAGACAAATTGAGAAGGATGAGGAGGGATAGTTTACCACTGTCATAGTCACATAGGATGTCATTAGTGGTCTCAACAGTCAAAAAAAAAATTACACTCTGTTGATCGTGCCTAATAGCTGAGATAGTTGGGGTGGAAACTGACATGGACATTCTGCTATAAACAGCCTAATGGGAGAGTGTGCTCATAAGCAATATGAATAACATAAGAAATAGGAGCAGGAGTAGGCCATTCGACCCTGCTTCGCCATTCACTAAGATCATGGCTGATCTACTTCAACTCTACCTTCCCGCACTATCCCCGTAACCCTGGATTCCCTTAATATCGAAAAATCTATCGATATCAGCCTTGAATATACTCAATGACTGAGCATACACAGCCCTCTGGGGTAGAGAATTCTAAAGATTCACAACCCTTTGAGTGAAGAAATTTCTCCTCACTCATCCCAAATGGTCAACCCCTTATTCTGAGACTGTGACCACTAGTTCTACACTCGCCAGCCAGGGGAAACATCCTCCCAGCATCTACCCTGTCAAGCCCCTTAAGAATTTTATATTTCAATGAGATCACCTTTCATTCTTCTAAACTCTAGGGAATATAGGCCTAGTCTTCTCAATCTTTCCAACCAGGAATCAGTCTGGTGAACCTTCGTTGCACTCCCGTCTAAGGCAAGTATATCCTTCCTTAAGTAAGGAGACCAAATCTGGAAGAATGTGAAATAAATCTGAGTAACCTATATCTTTATGGGCAAAGCACTGATGCAATGGGGAGGTATCAAGGATAGCCGATACAGGAAATGAAAAGGCCACACTGGTGGAGTGAGGGCATTCAGAAGTTAAGGATGAGGCATACTACTGAATGTGTTTCCCAACAGTGACAATTTGAGCATAGAAATTCTCAAATAATAAAATGTAAACTAGTCAATAAGCTGGTAAGAAACCAGATTAGACTCCTCTTAGAACATTTTGAAAGCAGCTTATCCAAAATATAGCTGACAGTGTATCTATGGAAATAATACCCAGTAGGATTCACTGCATGAACTGCAATATTCTTTTATTTAGTTTACAGAAGTAATCTATCAGTACAGGTTGCAGAAAGAAAATGTTCAGTGATATTTACAATCATTGCAAAACTCAGCTCTATACAAATTTGATCCTGATCAATATGAACAATATTTTGTAAGAACTATAGCATGTAAAGCATTTTAAAAGCAATAAACACAGGTAAAAGAAAAAACAATTAAGATTATATCATGTCTACCATTTGAAAAACTATGACACATACCATTGAGTTCAATCTGGGCAGATGCTTTTATTAGATACAGAACACAATGTCAACCTGTGACTTTTTAAAGTTGCTAATGTTACTTACATGGAATATTCTATTATACTACAAGCAAATCTATACTTGTTAATAAGTTCTATACTCATGTACTGTATAAGATTCTTATTAAATATATTCTACACATCTGTAATTCAGCTGGGAAGAAATACCCCCCACTGAAAAATATAAAAACTTTATTTTTTTTTTTACAGGTTCAGATGAAAGTAGCTCATGCTTCAGTGCTGTGCAAAATTCTCTAGATTTTAATTAGCATATCATTTGTAATTTATACAAAAGGAAAGGGAAGGCCAACTTACACAACAAATTAGTTCCTTCTGATAATTCAGTTTCCCCATCTTTTGTACAATTGCAAGCACTAAATACAGAAATGCAAATTATTACAAGTACTAAAATAGCTAATCATGGTACAGAAAAAGAACAAAATAATGTGCTATGCTTGATGAGTGACTTCTTCTCATTAGATTTTAAATTTGTCATAGGTTAGAAATAAGCCCGACAGTCAACAAGGTTATAAGATAAAAACATTATTAATACAGGCGAGACGATTAATGGGACTTTCTACCACAAATACAGTAAATGTTACACAGCAGTAAGAAAGAGAAAAGCTTCAACAAAGCTTCCCCTCTCTCATTAAGGCTACAAAATGCACTCAATGCACTGGTGTATGCTGCAGGATTCACAGTGCAACAAATTAAGCTGATGTAGGTAATGCCACATTATCACAGTGCATAAAGAGAGAAAAAAAGAATCTTTGAAATTAAACCTACAACCTCTCATCAAAATACAGGCCCATCCACTTTTTTAAAATCTTATTCTTAACAGTAGACATACTCATACTTTAATGGCAATGGAACTTGCAAGAGATTGTTGAGGGTTTGAGGAACAAAAATCATTTCACAATTATCTGCCAAGTCTTTAATGTAATTTAATCTTTTAGTAAATCTGGCTTCATCATCTGGTTAACAAGGCAACATTGACACTACGATCAGCAGTGCAAATTTCCTCCAGGAAGTGGTAGGGTTAAAAAAAAATCTAATTTTTAAAAAAGCATTGATATACACTTTTCAACTCTACAAAGCACGGTGATAACAGAATGGGTTCAGTGGTGTAAAAATTCTTCAGTTTAATTTTGCCTGTCTGTATATAGAAATAAATACAGAAACTGTAGAAGGCATACACACCATAGAAAATAATGGAAAAAACAAAAGTGAACACTACAACAGAGAACAGCTTTAAAACAAATCAAACAGTAATGCTCCAGTTTTTAATATTCTTTTCATGGACAATCAGGTCTGTTTTTAAAAAGGGTCCTTGAAGCAACGTTACTTCTCTTCTATACCAGCAGCATGAAAGACAAGGACTATATTACATCACGGTTAGCAGAAATAAGTGGAAATATTTACAGAATCACACAACAATTGCTCTCTCCAGTCTTTTCACGGTTCCTTTGACCTACAAATATCAAACAAAAGCTTTGGTGAGAAACAAAACCATGAAACGCCTTCTTCTCCCCCGATTTTTCCCCTGAAAGGTTCTCACTTCTACACAGTCCCCACTGGATAAAGAACAGGTAAACAATCCTCAGACTTTTTTTTTTGAGAACAGGCTGGATAACAGCTGTGTGTAGCTGACTCTTTGATTTCTTTTTTTTCCAACTTCACGCCACTCCTCACCATGTTGAAGTGCCTGGCTTCCCACTTGGCAGCTTCCCACCAAACCACAGTTGAGATAAAACTATCTGGAAAATCATGGGTTTGAATCCATGCCTTACTGCTCTGCAATGCAGATGGCAGGACTTCAACATGTAGAAATCTTGTATTCAGGTATTAATCACTACTATTACAATGAAATGTCAACTAAAATAATGATGAGTCTTATTTTGTATATATAATTTTAGGTAGTAAGCACTTGCAGCAAAAAATACACTATACTTTTCTTTTAAGCATGAGTAACGAAACACAGCAGCCAATTTGCACACTGCAAGGTAGCACGGTCACAAAAATAGCAAGGAGTTAAATGACTAGATAATCTGTTTTTGTGATGTTGGTTGGGGGATAAATATTGGCCAGGACCTCTGCTCTTCTTCAAAAAGTACCATGGGATCTTGTGCCCACCTGAGGGGGCAGATAGGGCCAATATATCTTCCTCGCTATATCTATCTCCCTCTCTATATCTACCTATATAAAATACATATAAAAATAAACTCAGTAAATTATGAACTGTTCCCTTAAAAAACAAACTGAAAGGAAAGTGCAGCTTAATAGCTACTTACCCTGGGAATTTGGCTCCGGCAATGTCTCTCTTGCAACCAAATGCATCACAGTAGTTTTACCAAGAGGAAGCTTTAATGCTGTAAGGAAAACATTACATATGATAATCGAATATACAGTTTCAAATCAGTTATTCACTTCAATCTCCTTCAAACCTACAACTGGTTAAAAAAAATTGACAAAAGAGAATCAAACTTTTCAAATACAAACCCAAGTAGTTACAGGAATTTTTATTACACACCAAGATTGCCTTCTTCCACCTCCATAACATTGTCCAGCTCATGCCGCCACCTCGCAACTGTGACTCTAATTCATGCTTTGCTAATTAAGCAGTGCATGCCAGCCTACAACATCCAGACTTCTGCTGACAAGTTGCAGGTAACATTCGTGCCACATAAATGCCAAGTTAATGACTATTTCAAACAAGAGAAACCCAGCCACCTCCCCTTGACCTTCAATGGCACCACCATCGTTAATATGGGTGTTATCCTTGACTAGAAGCTGAAGTGTACCAGCCATAGCTGCGACGAGTGGTTCACCTCCCGACTCCTCATACCCTCTTCATCTGCAAGGCTCAAGTCAGGAAATTATGGAATCTTTGCCTAGGTGGGTGCAGCTGTAATAGCACTCGAGTCTATTTTTCCAACCTTTTCTTCATAACTCAATCCTCTGACTTCAGGCCTTGTGGGCTCTCTTTGTATCTTTTCAAACTTGGGTGTTTCTCTTGTGCCTCATCATCCAGAACTGAACAAAGTATTAAAAGTTTGGCCTGACAAAGGACTATACAACTTCAGCATGATGGCTTCACATTTATACTTTACTGATTTGGCATGCTATTAGTATCTTTTCTAGTGAATACTTCCAGCAAGTCATTATTCATTGTTAACTATTTTAGTTCCTTCTCAGTTTCAACCCCGTATGCATTCTTAAGGGATTTTAATTTCAATTCTTTTTAGGACCCTCTTGCTGTTATATTACTAAAAAATATCCTACTAACATATGGTAAAATATGATTTTTTGGGGGATTTTTTTTCCCCTATAAGGAAGCTTGAAATTTCCTATTGCTGCTTCCATAAAGGCACATTTGAGATCAGGGACTCCATGTAGGAAAGTACAGATGTTAATCCGTGTCCTGCAAATCCATCATACAGTAGGTTAGCGGCACCAACACACTGTGGTACCCTGCTAAAATTCCAGGGTTTCCAGCAATACTGTATCAGACAGTGAAGGAATGAGTGAGTGTGAGCAAGCACAGTGAGAGGAAAAGAGCACGTGAGAGTGAGAAAGAGGGGAAAATTAAAAAGAATTGAAGAAATTTCATTGGCCCGTACAGTTGTGGGACAATTCTTCTGCATCCTCTCCCCTTTATTGGCAGTGAGAGCATCTTCTAACCAGTGGATATTTGCAGTTCATGCTGTCCTTTGGTTGACACTCTGGAAGGTGCCCCCTAAGCTGTTTGAAATTCAGTTATGAGCAGACGAAAGCTGAAATCCCAATGAAGACATTAGTCATTTTTAAAGTGTGGCAGTCGTTCTGCAATAAAATGGACTGATGGGAACATGCGAAGCACAAGACTGAACCAATTATAAAAGTTGGGGCGAAGAGAGGGGCAAGACTGGGGATAGATTTCCTGAATAATGCCAAGAGACAATTACAGGACTAATTGTGCACAGAAAGGGCAAAGACAGTAACTCCATGTTACAGTAAATATCTTTCCAGAAAGCAGAGCAATTTCTAGAAAACAAAGCCAAAAAAAATTGTGCACTTTAAAACAAGGACAACATACGTCTCAAAATCCTATCAGAACCCCTCCTCCACACCATAAGCCACTCATGGAAACAGATACAAATATATATATATTTACCATGTATGAACTGGGCCTGTACAAACTTAGTCATTAAAATCATTAGTTTGTCATAGCAACTCAGCCACATATGGTTTAGAAACATAGAAACATAGAATCTAGGAGCAGGAGTAGGCCATTCGGCCCGTCGAGCCTGCTCCACCATTCAATACGATCATGGCTGATCATCCAAATCCAGTACCCTGTCCCTGCTTTAATCCCCACAGTACACATATCCCACCCTACCCCCATAACCCCACATATTTAATTCCCCCTAACATATCCCATCCTATACCCATAACCCCACATATTTAATCCCCCCCTAACACTAAGGGTCAATTTTATCATAGCCAAATCAACCTAACCCGCACATTTTTGGACTGTGGGAGGAAACCGGAGCACCCGGAGGAATCCCACGCAGACACGGGGAGAATGTGCAAACTCCACACAGACAGTCACCCGAGGTCAGATTCGAACCCGGGTCCCTGGCGCTGTGAGGCACCAGTGCTAACCACTATGCCACCATGTTGCCCGACCAGTTTGCTGTACCTTTGCTGGCATGAATGCTTTTGACCTACCTCCAAATTCAGTCATACATTCCAGTCTGGATGGAACCATGCAATTGAGCCACTAATGGGAGCCATTTGAAGATTGCGTGTTTTTTTGATAAAGCTAATCAGAATTTTATAAAGCACAGTTAAAGCCTAAGCTGTAGTTTACAAGGCAGGTGAAGTCTGGAAAAGAAACATTTCTGAAAAACAAGTTTGCAACTGCTTCCAATTTAGGACTGGTATAGTTTCCTGTTACATCCAAATAATGTTAAAAGCAACTTTATTTGGTCAATCATAACCTACTGATCAACATGATTCCACTGCTCTTTAAACTCCATATTAATACTGTGTGTATTTTGCCCCTCAGGTACATACTGTTCATCCCGGAGCATTTGTTGGTCTTATGTAATTGAGTTGTAGAACCTCATGCTAGGAAGACCAAACACAGATTGGGTGATTGCTTTGTGACCCTGAGCTGCTGGTCATTTGCCACTTTGCATTTGGTCTCCCTGATGTAGGAGACCCTGATGTGAGTAGCAAATACATTATATTAAAAAAGCAAAAATAAAGCAAACCAAGCACACTGGTTTATTTCTAGAGGAAGCGGGGTGGGAAAAAATGAGCAACTTCAGACCTTAACCACAGCTCACACATCGGGTGTTCGGTTTGCATTTTTGTTGTTGAACACCTCCGTTCCATCTGCAAGCACGAGCGACCCTCCCTTACCATTTTAATTCTTCATTCCATTCTGACCTCTGTCCTTGGCCTCCTACACTATTCCAATGAATCTCATCACAAGCACGAAGAACAGCACCTCATCTTTCTGTTACGCACTTTACAGCCTCTTGGCCATAACAACTTCAGACCTTAACCACATCCCCCATTTCCTCTCTGACAGCAGGTGCTGGTAATGGGAGAGTTTGTAGGCTGGTGCTTGGGATGGGACTCCCCCAATCGGTACAACGGGGTGGTCTGAACCCCAGATATCTACCTGCTTTTTTCTTCCACCACACTCTCGGGCCACTGGAGCATTTTCCAGATTTTCCATGCTACCCTTCCCCTGTTCTATTCTGCTCTAACCATTCAGACATCTGGTGGGTCTCGGATATAGCTTTTTTTTTTCTCTAATTCACTCATTATTGCCTCCTTGTGTTTTACACCATTATCACTTGTCACAATTATCTCCTGTCCTCCACCCAATCACAGACCATTATTTTTGTTTCCCCATCCCCTCTTCTCTGGTTCTGTTCCTCTTTATAAGCTATTCATCTGGTTCTGCCGAAGGATCATAAAACCTGAAATATTAACTTTACCTTCCTCTCTCCACAAATGCTGCCTGACCTGTTAAGTGTTTTAAGCATTTTTGATTATCATATTTTTTGGGTGGCATCTTTTCTAGCAAATACTTCCAGGCAAGTAATCATTTAATACTTCAACTATTTTTTTTTTTAAGTTTATCCTCAGTTTCAACCCAGGTTGCATCCTCAAGAGATCTTCTTTGATAACCCTCTTGTTCTTACAATACTGGAAGAATTTCCTACCTGTATACTATAAATAAGATTTTATTTCCAATTGGTGCTTCACACATTTTCTTATCTCTCTCATACTCCTAAATTTTCTGCAGGTGAGTTTTAAATCCAGATCCCTTCATTTCACGAGGTTACATTCTGCCAGTGTAATGCGGCCTGAGTGAGGGAATAGCTGGGACATGGCCCCATTATCTTCACTCAGTGCCAAGGCCTGCTGAGCTTAGCATCCCTCAGAACCCGAGGCCCAATGTACCTGTAATTACCTGTCGCCTCGGCCTCTGTCTCCTACACAACTCTTACCAGAGTCTTGCATCCTTTGCTATCCCTCAATTTTACCCATAGGTCACCCTTGCTGAAATCCCTTCTTTCTACTGCTGTAATTGCATCTCTTATCAATATTGCTACTTCTCCTTTCCCAATTTCCTGGTCCTTTCTAAAGATCCTATAGCCTGGAATATTTAGTTCCCAATCATGCACAGTTCTCTAATAGCTACATCATCATAAGCTGAATTTGTGCTTCTAACTCACTTGTTTTATTTTGTATGCTACGTGCATTTGTGTACAGAGCTCTTACTTGGATAACTGTCCCCACCCTGCCTATATGTCCTGTTGGTCTTTCTCACATTTATTGACCTACATTGTGGGAAAAGGTAATAAATGCAAAAATAACTTTGTGAAAAATGCACCTTTAACCTAGCAAAATGTCCCAAGGCACACCACAGTAGAAGGGGAAAATCAAGCAAAGAGTTAAGAATGGTGAACAAAGGCAAGGTTAAAAATGTCGGTTTTGAGTAGCCTTTTGAAGTTGGGGAGAAATGAAGCAAGGCAAAAGAAGGGAGAATTTCCAAGTCAAGGCAGTAATAGCTAAATGTTCTGTCATCAGTGCTGGAGTTGGAGGTGAAGAATGAACAGCAGTTTAGACTCAAAGGATGAGAGCGGAGATGTAGTAGTGAGAAGGGTGGAAGATCGGGTAGAGCGAGATCACAGAGAAATTTGGTTAAGTTAAGAGAATTTTGAAATCAATTCACTGGAGATGATGGGTGGCGAGGACAAAGGCATGATTTTTAAAAATTAATTCATGGAAAGTGGGCATCATCGCTGGCAAGGCCAGCATTTATTGCCATCCCTAAGTGCCCTCGAGAAGGTGGTGGTGAGCCCCCTTCTTGAACCGCTGCAGTCTGTGTGGTGAAGTTACTCCCACAGCGTTGTTAGGGAAGAAGGAGTTCCAGGATTTTGACCCAGCGATGATGAAGGAATGGCGATATATTTCCAAGGCAGGATGGTGTGAGACTTGGAGGGGAACTTGCAGCTGGTGGTAGAGGTTGTGGGTTTGGGAAGCGCTGTCGAAGAAGCCTTGGTGAGTTGCTGCAGTGCATCTTGTAGATGGTACACACTGCAGCCACAGTGCGCCGGTGGTGGATGTGGTGCCAATCAAGCGGGCTGCTTTGTTCTGGATGGTGTTGAGCTTCTTGAGTGTTGTTGGAACTGCACTCATCCAGGCAAGTGGAGAATATTCCATCACAGTCCTGATCTGTTGCTTGTAGATAGCGGAAAGGCTTCGGGGAGTCAGGAGGTGAGTCATTCGCCGCAGAATACCCAGCCTCGGACCTGCTCTTGTAGTATTTATGTGGCTGGTCCAAGTTAAGTTTCTGGTCAGATGGCCATTGCCTGGCGCGAATGTTACTTGCCATTTATCAGCCCAAGCCCAAATGTTGTCCAGGTCTTGCTGCATGCAGGCACAGACTGCTTCATTATCTGAGGAGTTGGGAAAGGAACTGAACACTGCAATCAGCGAACATCCCCACTTCTGACCTTATGACGGAGGGAAGGTCATTGATGAAGCATCTGAAAATGGTTGGGCCTGGGACACTGCCCTGAGGAACTCCTGCAGCAATGTCCTGGGGCTGAGATGATTGGCCTCCAACAACCACAACTATCTTCCTTTGTGCTAGGTATGACTCCAGCCAGCAGAGAGTTTTCTCCCCGATTCCCATTGACTTCAGTTTTACTAGGGCTCCTTGATGCCACACTCGGTCAAATGATACCTCGATGTCAAGAGCAGTCACTCTCACCTCACCTCTAGAATTCAGCACGTTTTTCAGCACAATTACGTGGCTGAGACGCAATATGGGATAAGATGCAGACAAGTATGCTGGGTGAGTTCAAGTTTATGTAGGGTGGCGATCAGGAGGGCTATAAGGAGAGTGTCAAATAAATCAAGTATGAGGTAACAAAGAAAGAGAGATAAGCTATACTGTGGATGTAGAAATAGGTTGTCTTGGTGATGGACTGGATGTAGGGTTTGAAGCAGAGTTCAGGGATGAATAAGACACAGAAGTTGAGCAGGTTAAGGTTTAGCGAGTCAACAGTAAGGGAGGGGTATGGAAACAGGGGCTAGGTTGGAGAGTTTGAGAGAACTGATCTTAATGGCTTTAGTCTTGCTCAATATTTAGTAGGAGAAAGTTCTAGCTGATTCATGATGATGTCAGACAGGCATTCAGACAGCACAGCAACAGTTGTTGACTTGAAGGTAGTGGGCAAAGCCAGGTGTCATAATATAACACATACTAAAACTAATCCCATTGTTGGAGGGGATGTTTTTGTGATGCAGCATATGTACAAGAAATAGGAGGGAGCTGAGACGGAATGCCAGAGAAGCCATTGCAGATATGCTGGAAATGGTGGCGCCATGGAACTGGACCACAGAGGAGAGGTGGAGGAGGAAGAACCAACCATATTGAAGGCTGCAGGGAGGAGGAGGAAAAATAATGCACAGTGGTCACAGTCATCAGAGTATGACAAAAAGGAAAAGTTAATGAATGAAAGTATGAAATTAAAAATATTTAAAATACATAATTTTATTGTATTAACTTGAGCAAGACTGGACAACTTGGTGCTGTTGGCCAGTAAACACAAAGTTAGCATGCAGGTACAGCAAGTAATTAGGAAGGCAAATGGAATGTTGGCCTTTATTGCAAGGGGGATGGAGTATAAAAGTAGGGAAGTCTTGCCACAACTGTACAGGGTGCTGGTGAGACCACATCTGGAGTACTGTGTACAGTTTTGGTCTCCTTATTTAAGGAAGGATGTACTTGTATTGGAGGCAGTTCAGAGAGGGTTCACTAGGTTGCTTCCTGAGTTGAAGGGGTTGTCTTATGAGTCCATTATAAAAGTTGTAATAGCACAGCACTTGGAAACCAGTGACAGGATCGGACAAAGTCAACATGGATTTACAAAAGGTAAATCATGCTCGACTAATCTACTGGAATTTTTTGAGGATGTAACTGATAGAATAGATAAGGGAGAACCAGTGGATGTGGTGTATTTGGACTTTCAGAAGGCTTTCGATAAGGTCCCGCATAAGAGATTAGCGTGCAAAGTTAAAGCACATGGGATTGGGGGTAAGGTACTGACTTGGAGAGAAAACTGGTTGGCAGACAGGAAGCAAAGAGTTGGAATAAACGGGTCTTTTTCCGAGTGGCAGGCAGTGACTAGTGGGGTACCGCAGGGATCGGTGCTAGGACCCCAGTTATTCACAATATATATTAATGATCTAGACGAGGGAACTAGATGTAATATCTCCAAGTTTGCAGATGACACAAAGCTGGGTGGGCGTGTGTGTTGTGAGGAGGATGCAGAGAAACTCCAGTATGATTTGGACAGGTTGGGTGATTATACTGCATCTGCCCAATGTGGATAAATGCAAGGTTATCCACTTTGGTGGCAAAAACAGGAAGGCAGATTATTGTCTGACGGCAATAGGTTGGGAAAAGGGGAAGTGCAACGACACCTGGGTGTCCTTGTGCACCAGTCGCTGAAGGTAAGCATGCAGGTGCAGCAGGCAGTTAAGAAGGCAAGTGGTATGTTGGCCTTCATAGCGAGAGGATTAGAGTACAGGAGCAAGGATGTCTTGCTGCAGTTGTACAGGGCCTTGGTGAGACCACACCTTGAGTATTGTGTGCAGTTTTGGTCACCTTATCTGAGGAAGGATGTTCTTGCCATGGAGGGAGTGCAGCAAAGATTCACCAGACTGATACCTGGGATGGCAGGAATGACATATGGAGAGAGATTGGGTCGATTAGGCTTATATTCGCTAGAGTTTAGAAGAATGAGAGGGGATCTCATTGAAACTTATAAAATTCTATCAGGACTAGACAGACTAGATGCAGGAAGGCTGTTCCTGATGGCGGGAGAGTCCAGAACCAGGGGTCACAGTCTAAGGATAAGGGGTAAGCCATTTAGGACTGAGATGAGGAGAAATTTCTTCACCCAGAGAGTGGTGAACCTGTGGAATTCTCTACCACAGAAGGCACTTGAGGCCAATTCATTAAATATATTCAAGAAGGAGTTAGATATATTTCTTAAGGCTGAGGGGATCAAGAGATATGGGGAGAAAGCAGGGACAGGGTACTGAATTTGGATGATCAGCCATGATCTCATTAAATGGCGGAACAGGCTCGAGGAGCCAAATGGCCTACTCCTGCTCCTATCTTCTATGTTTCTATGAAAGGTTGAGCAGGTTGGGCCTATACTCATTGGAGTTTAGAAGAATGAGAGGTGATCTTATTGAAACATAAGATCCTGAGAGGGCTTGACAGGGTAGATGCCGAGAGGATGTTTCCCCTCGTGGGGGAATCTAGAACTAGGGGGCATAGTTTCAGAATAAGGGGTCGCCCATTTTTAAAACGGAGAGGAGGAGTAATTTCTTCTCTGAGGGTCGTGAATCTTTGGAATTCTCTATCCCAGAGAACTGTGGAGGCGGAGTCATTGAATATATTCAAGGCGGAGATGGAGTGATTTTTGAAAAACAGGAGAGTCAAGGGTTATGGGGAGTGGGCAGGAAAGTGGAGTTGAGGCCAAGATCAGATATGATCTTATTGAATGGCGGAGCAGACGCAATGGGCCAAATGGCCTGCTCCTATTTCTTATATTCCAATTTATAGTACTGAACAATTTTTCATCAATTCCAAGTGACCTTCGTTAATCTTTAACCTTCCCAAATGCTATACGGAGTAGATTCGATTTCTTACCTCCTAGTGTCACGTTTCCATGTAGAAATCTCCCTTGGTAGATGAGCCGAAGAATGCTTGGACTGCTGACCAATTCATCTTCCCAATCTGAAGGACAAATAAAAAGTGGCATTTTAAAATTCAGGACAACAACAAAAAAAAATAGGAAAGGCATGAGTAACTTTTAGTTAAACTAAAGAGATGGTGAATATACCGGCATGCGTAATGCAACAAGAAACCGAAATGGGTTTCAAGAAGGAACTAGTCGAGTTGTCGTCAACAAATGGAATTTAGAGTTATTAGAAATGCACCATGGGAATTCTGTCCAGAGGTGGGCTAGATGGACCAAAGGTCTTCTCCTGCCTGAAACTCATTAGATAACTATACAATTACTCATTAGATAACTATACAATTATATCCATAGCATTGCTAGATGACTAGTTTCTTCAATCAATGTAAAAGAATGCAACAGGCATAATGTAACTAATTCCACATTCCAAAACAATTACTGTAGTCAGTAAAAATAAAAACAGAAAATGCTGGACAGGAGGTCTGCTGGCATCTGAAAGAGAAGGGCAGGTTAATTTTCAGCATCACATGATTGGATTTTAAAACCCTACTAAAAATCTTACTGGCTTCTTGGGGTGCCCTATAAATCGCATCTGGCTGAGATAACAGCAAAGTAGACTGCTGCAAAAAAAAATGCTTTGGTATTAATGTTTGAAACTGAACTACATCATCACTATCCACCAGCACTTTGATATCAGTTACTATTGGCCCAGATATTCCGATCCCTATGGGTGGGTACGCGCTGTGTACCCACCCATAGGGATATCGGAAATGCCGGTTTCAGGCATGCACAGAAAACCGGCATTTCCGATCTGTCAAGAATGGTCTTGACAGATCCTCCGGCTGCCCTGGAGAAGGGCTGCTGCGGGCGGATAGCTCCTGCTTTTAAGAGTTCAAAAAAGTTTTTTTTTAAATTTCCACTGATTTATCATTTAAAAATACTAAAAAAAGTAAGTTTATTTTTAGCCCCGTAAAAA
The DNA here is from genome assembly GCA_030390025.1 of Squalus acanthias. Classification (NCBI taxonomy): domain Eukaryota; kingdom Metazoa; phylum Chordata; class Chondrichthyes; order Squaliformes; family Squalidae; genus Squalus; species Squalus acanthias. The sequence goes on along the minus strand of CM059431.1, from coordinate 32,945,419 downwards.
ACTTTATTTTTTTCAAAAAATTAAATTTGTTTAAAATACTTAATTTATTGTAATTTCAAGTCATTTAAAAAATGTGATTTTAAAAAAAAATTATTTAGAGTTTTACTATGTTTTTGGGGTGATCTCCACTCATTTGACAGGTCTTCCTGTCAAGTGTATGAAGGGAGATTCCCTTCTGTGATTGGCTCCCCATGGCCCACGTGATCCCAGGGACGCTGCGAACTACATGCGCCCCTGGGATACGTGGGCCCTGCACACTTCAAGTTTGGAGAAGCCCAGGAGCGGAAGCGTGTGTGTCCCGGGACCCCTCAGGTAAAGGCGTAATTTTTTCCAGATCGCAGGCCTCCGCCCGCGGGAGGCCTGCGATTGGAAAATACGGGCCATTGTTTTCTCCTTCTTGGTTATTAAAGTACAATGTGGGCTTATGTGAAAAACATAACATTTTGAGCATACACACCACCATAAATATAATATCCATCATTGTTATATACGTGACTGTACTGCCCAATGTATCTATTTGTGAAAGAACATAAGAATATAAGAAATAGGAGCAGGAGTACGCCATACGGCCCCTTGAGCCTGTTCCGCCATTCAATAAGATCATGGCTGAACTTCTACATCAACTTCACTTTCCTCTCCTATCCCCATATCCCGCAATTCCCCCTTAGTGCCCAAAAATCTATCAATCTCAGTCTTGAATATACTCATCGACAGAGCATCCATCGCCCTCTGGGAATTCCAAAGAATCACAACCCTCTGAAGACATTTCTCCTCATCTCAGTCCCAAATGGCCGACCCCTTAACCTGAGACTATGACCCCCTGTTCTAGACTCTCTATCCAGGGAAAACAGCCTCTTAGCATCTACCCGGTTAAACCCTCTAAGGATTTTATATATTTCAATTAGATCACCTCTCATTCTTCTAAACTCCAGAGAATATAGGCCCATTCTACTTAATCTCTCCTCATAGGACAGCACTCTCATCCAAGGAATCAATCTAGTGAACCTTCATTGCACCCCCTATAAGGCAAATATATCCTTCCTTAGGTAAGGAGACCAAAACCGTACACGTACTTCAGGTGTGGTCTCACCAAAGCCCTATATAATTCCAGCAACTTCCTTACTCTTATACTGCAACCCCCTTGCAATAAAGGCTAACATACCATTTGCCTTCCTAATTGCTTGCTGTACTTGCATATTAACTTTGCGATTCCTGTACAAGGACACCCAAATCCATATGAATCACAACATTTACGAGTCTCTCACCTTTTAAAAAAAAATATTCTGTTTTTCCATTCTTCCTACCAAAGTGGATAATTTTACAATTCCCCACATTATATTCCATCTTCCTCCTTTTTGCCTACTCACTTGACCTGCCTATATCCCTTTGCAGCCTCTTTACGTCTTTCTCACAGCTGACTTTCCACACAGCTTTGTATAGTCAGCAAACTTGGATATATTACACTTGGTCCCCTCATCTAAGTCATTGATATAGATTGTAAATAGCTGAGGCCCAAACACTGATCCTTGTGGCACTCCACTAGTTATACCCGGCCATCCCGAAAATGACCCATTTATTCGTACTCTGTTTTCTGTCCGTTAACCAATTCTCAATTCATGCTAATATATTACCCCCAATTCCATGAGCCCTAATCTTGTGTGGCACCTTAGTGAATGTCTTCTGAAAATCCAAATATACCACATCCACTGGTTCCCCTTATCTACCCTAATTACACCCTCAAAAAACAATAGATTTGTCAAACATGATTTCTCTTCCATAAAACCGCGTTGACTCTTGCTAATTATATTGCGATTTTCCAAATGCCCTGTTACCCTGTCCTTAATAATTTTGTTCTAGAAAACTGTCTCAAATGCATTCCATGAACTTGTCCTCCAAGCTACTTTTGACAATTTGGTTTGTCCAGTCTAGAAGATGGTTAAAGATCCCCAGAATTATTGCATTACCCTTGTTACGTGCTCCTCTAAATTCCTGAATTATACTCTGTCCAACACTGTGGTTACTGTTCAGGGGCCTATAAACTACTCTCACCAATGATTTCTGCCTTTTGTTATTTCTTAGCTCCACCCATACTGATTCTACATTCTGATTTTCTGAAACAAGGTCCATTCTCACTACTGCCTTTATCTTATCCTTCATTATCAGGACTACCCCACCACCTTTGCCATTTTGCCTATCTTTTTTAAAAGTAAAATACCCTGGAATATTTAGTTCACAACCTTGATCACCCTGCAACCACATCTTAGTAATAGCTACTAGATCAAACCCATTTATTTCTATTTGTGCCAATAATTCATCTATCTTGTTACGAATGCTTCGTGCATTCAGATATAGTGCCTTTAATTTTAACTTTTTGCTATTTTTCCCTGTTGTGGCCTTAGTCACTAATGCCCCATTACCATTGTTGAACTCTCTAGTCCCTTCCGGACACAATCTGCTTGATTTTACCCAAATCATTACTCTGTTCTACGGCCTTGACTTTTCTTTTCAGACTTCTAGATTTACCTTTACCTGAACCCTCCCTCCCTCTTATTAGAAAGAAATCCAGTGCCTGAAGAGAAAAGTTACAGATGCGGTTTAAAACAGAAATGATACATTCATAAGTTACTCAGGTGACAACTCTCCATTCACAACAGATAATACCATAAAATATATATGGCGTACTGAGCACAAAAATCTAGGCTGACACTCCAGTGCAGTGCTGCACTGCCGGAGGTGCCGTCTTTCGGATGAGACGTTAAACCGAGGCCCCGTCTGCTCTCCCAGGTGGACGTAAAAGATCCCATGGCACTATTTCGAAGAAGAGCAGGGAGTTACCCCCTCTGTCCTGGCCATTATTTATCCCTCAATCAGCATCACTAAAAACAGATTATCTGATCATTATCACATTGCTGTTTGTGGGACTTGTGCACAAATTGGCTGCCGCGTTTCCTACATTACAACAGTGACTACACTTCAAAAAGTACTTTATTGACTGTAAAGCGCTTTGGAACGTCCAGAGGTCATGAAAGGCTATATAAATGCAAGTCTTTCTTTTTGCTGCTGTAATGCAGGCTTATTTCATGGTACACTCAGTTGTAAATGGAGAGTTGTCACATGAGTAACTTAAAAATGTGGCATGTAATGGGGAAAAAATAACCCTTTCAGTTCTTTTGATGAATGTACAATTTGGTGTCAGTAATGAAACTTAATAAAAAGATGTTGAAATCTGTTCAAATATTCCTGAGAGATGTACATAAAATACAAATCAAAAATCATAGTGAAGGGCTCCTACTGGGGATCAACTCTGACCTACAGGGAAAAAAAGACAAAGCTTTTGATGCTACCAGCTGAGGTTTTGATGCATTTTTATAGTTCTACAGCACCATATGGTCAACATTCTTTTGACCCTTGCACATTAATTTGCTTTTTCATGTTTTATTACATTTGTGATGCACTGTAAAACTGAAGCTTTAGAAATACCCAGTGGCCTTTTCAGAACTCTTAATCTGCCTATTCCATTATTAAAAAACATCTGTAGGTTATAAATAACCTATACATTTATACCATCACCCACAGAATTAGAGAAATGTATAGAACCAGGGTCTTTTTCATTGTTTTCTTTGGGGAAAAAAAAATATATCTGTAGCCTTAAAAATAGATTTGATATCTTAATTTTCAGATTTTTTAAATTTGCGCTGATACATTTCTATGATAAAGAAGATATACACTGGGATTAAATAAATGCAAGGCGTTTTTCACTATATGAATATAGTTGGAAAGAAATCAGGGTTCCATCCCTCACTTCTACTCCATATAGTGTAGACAACCCTGGCTTCTACATCCCAAGGCACTGTAGATGCATGAAAATCTGGGTCTATGATACTGCTGTTGGGATAAGAAAGCCAGTCCCATGAGTTTGCTGTCTGCGGCTTCCATATAAAAGCAGAGCTCAAAAGGAGAGAAATACCGGTTTGCTTCCCAAATATATAAGTGATGGGGAGGTGCATGGATATTGCTCTCCCGAAACTGGATCCAGTTGAAGAGTGGAGATAAAAGTGTTTATAGAAAAGCTTGGGGCATCCTATGGGGGATGGGGTAGCACAGCTATAAAATGGGACCAGTTTCGAATCAATGGCTACGAAACATGTAAAAGTCGCAAGTCAGAAAACAACTACTCACCCATTGGCCAGTTTTCATACACATGTTTGGCAATGTCTGCTGCTGAATCATTGGGTGAAAACAGAAATTCTTTTGTTTTTCCGCTCACCAAGATGAGTCGCAAGTTAATCTGTTTAAATGTAAAAGACAACATTTCAATATAGTACAGAGAAGCAGTTTGAAAATACATGTGTCAATTAGTGCTCAAAATTAATGCTACTTAACCATTAGATAGCAGGAACAGCAGTGGATAAGTCACTGATCCACACTACCAAAGAAACATACTGCATATGCCAAATTAACAAAAAAAAAACACTATAAACTACCATACTTCAGTAGACAAGATGCTTCTAGCACGTGAATGCAAAATACAGTCAGCTTGTCTGGCCACTGGAACACAATACTCCCACTTCTAAAAGGGAGGGAGGGGGAAAAAAACTTGCATTTATATAGTGCCTTTAACGACCCAAAGCGCTTCACAGCCAACAAAGTACTTTTGAAGCACAGTCACTGTTGTAATGTTGTGAACACGGCAGCCAATTTGGCACAAACAGCAATGTGATACTGACCAGATAAACTGGTTTTAGTGATGTTGGTTGAGGTAATGGCCCAAAAATTAGTGTTGCTACGCGAGAGTACGCACTGTGTACTCTCGCGTATTCTGTCTCCAATTGCCGGTTTTCTGCATGCACTGCAAACCGGCACTTGGCGATTTCAAAAGGGGGCGGTTCCTAGGTGAACCGCGTGCGCGCTACAGGCTGCGCGCACGCAGTGCACTTAGTGCTTTGAACGCGCAGGTAAGCATGGAAGATTTTGCACATAAAGGAGGCGTAAGACCCTCTTTTAACAAGGTAAGTAGTTAATTAAGTATTATTTTGAATTTTTTTCAACAGGTATATCTTTTTTTTTTAGAGACTTTAAAAAAAGGTAAGTTTATTTTTATAACTTTTTAAAAGATTTCAAATTTTTTCAAAAATTTAATTTTTTGTTTAAAATGGTTAATTTATTTAACTATACTTATTTTATTAATGTGATGGTTTTTTTTAAAATTTAATTGAGGTTTAGCTGTTCTTTTGGGGGGGGTATAGATTCATAGCTTTCACAGCACTTGTTGTGAAAGCTATGAATGAAAGATGGTGTGCTGTCATTGGCTCTAACTGAGTCACGTGATCCCACAGCTCGCACGAATTAACTGCGCCTGTGGGATACGGAAGCCCTGTACAGCTGCTGTCCAGAACATCAAGTTCGTGCGAGCTGGGAATGAAAAAGCCAGCGCGCAGTGAGAGATCGCGGGGAAGCCTTACCCTCGCACGAAGGCTCCCTCACTAATTTTTGGGCCAATAAATATTGTCCAGGACACCGGGTAGAACTCCCCTGCTCTTCTTCTGATAGTGCTATGGGATTTTTACACCCACTTGGTATATGCTCAAGTCTCTGGAGCAGGGAGTGAATCCACAGCCTACAGACTCAGAGGCGAGAGTGCTATCTGAGCCAAGACTGACACCTTAACCAAGGGGACTAAAGTTGGAAAGCTACAGCTCCAACTCGTGCATACAACTTCCAGAAAGCCAGACTGTCAATTCACAGAGTTCTGAATTAAAGTTTTGATTTAAACATGAACGTTTAAGTAGAACTTTTCGTTAACACTACTAAATATTTCCAACAGTAATTAAAAGGAGGAAAGATGGCGTAAGGAAAGCATGTATTTTTCAGGAACCAATCGAAAAAACACTTCTGTCTCTTACAAAGGTGATTTCTTACAAATTTCTTTCCAAATTATCTGTGCAGTTGAGCACCCCTCCCTCACTTCCACACCCAGCATAAGCTCTTACTCGCTGAGGAATTCCACAAAGATCTGCCAGTATAATGGGGAATGCCACAAGAGATCTGCCAGTACAAGAGAGTCCAGCATTTAAGTTCAGCCAACACACACGAGACATCACACTTCATTACAGATTCTAAACAATCTACCAGTCACTGGCAAGAGCCTGAAATTTGCAGGCACATTCCAATTTGCAATTAAACAGATTAATCTCAAGTCAGTATTTACTTAACAATTCAAGTACTTGGCCTTACAGCTCCACCTTAGCAGCAGAATACTACATTGTGCATTACATAGCATTCCACATAGAACAGCACATCATCCAACTCTAGTATTTAAATTAGGTTTGTTACTCCTTAGGAGGGCAAGAAATATATTGCTGGAACCATCCTCAAAAAAAAATCCTATTAAATATTCTCATTACCATTAGGACCAGAAAGTACAGACAAGTCCCCTCTGCTTGTGCTTCCATGACAAACTTTTTCTTAACAAGTTCACTATAGAAACAACATAAGGAGGCCAATCGGCACACTGCACTTGCGCAGGTTCTCAGAGCTATTTACCAAGTTTCATTTCTTGCCGTTTATACCTGTTTAAATCTTTCTTCAAATATTTATCCACTTCTCATTTAAAAGCTATTATGGATTCTGCTTCCACCACTGCTTCTGGTACGGCATTCCTTGTGCTAACAACCCTCTATGTAAAAAATATTCTCATATTTCCCATGGTTCTTCTGGTGATTATCTTAAATAGATGCCCCTAGTTATGATCAATGAAAATAGTTTTCCTGATTTACTTTGGCAAAGCCTCAATTTTGAACACCTCTATTAGATCTCCTCAATCTTCTGGGTTCAACTTAAGAGTCACACTTTCTCTAGTCTCTCCTCATAACTAAAGTCTCTCATCCATGGCATCATCTTGGTGAATCTCTTCTGCACTCTCTCCATGACCTTGATATCCTTCCTAAAGTAAGGCGCCCAAAATTAGACCTGATAATGGACATGGACTTGTCACAAAAATCTAGGCTGACACTCCAGTACAGTGCCGAGGGAGTGCTGCACTGCCGGAGGTGCCGTCTTTCGGATGAGACCGAGGACCCGTCTGCTTGCTCAGCTGGACATAAAAGATCCCATGACACTATTGCGATGAAGAGTAGGAGACTTATCCCCAGTGTCTTGGCCAATATTTATCCCTCAATCAACATAACACACAGATTCAGGTCATTATATCATTACTGTTTGTGGGAGCTTGCTGTGTGCAAATTGGCTGCCGCGTTTCCTACATTACAACAGTGACTACGCTCCAAAAGTACTTCATTGGCTGTAAAGTGCTTGGAGACGTCTGTTGGTCGTGAAAGGTGCTATATAAATGCAAGTCTTTCTTTCTTTAACAATGATTTGTAATGGTTTAGCATTACTTATTTACTTTTTAACTCTACTCCTATCTGGGATCCTATATGCCTATTTATAAACAGCTTTATCAACTTATCCTCCCAATTTTAAAACTCAGTCGGTGCTCCTCTTAAAGTTTTACCATTTAGTGTATATGTATGTATATCTTTCCTTTTTCTTCCTCCTAAAATATACCACCTCTCACGTCTCCGCATTAAATTTCATCCGACATCCATCTGCTCAGTCCACTAACATGTCTGTGTCCTCCTGACAAATAGTCTTCAGTTAACTCGCTCATTTTTTGTTGTCTGTAAATTTTGATAGTGTGCTCCCATATCCAAGTCCAGATTAGATAGAGATAGATAGATAAGAAATGATCCTTATATCAGAGAGAAATGATCCCTACACTGACCCCTAGGGACCACCATTATTTACATCCTTCCAGTGCTAAAAAGATCCATTAACCAGTTTTCTGATCTTTAACTAACTTACTAGTCATGCTGCCAAATTTCCATTAAAACCATCCTTTCATTTAGGCCGTTCTAGTTACATCGATGTAGCAGCAAGTTCTGTTTATTGAAGATATTTCTGAATGTTAGTCTGACTTGTTAATTAGATAAGATACTGTATGTGACTTAATTTTATTAACCTATGCTGGTTAATATCAAACATCTTTTGAAAATCCATATACACAACACCCATTGCGTTCTCTTATCAATACACTCTTATACACACCAATGACCTCTTAATCAGTCAGACATGATTGGCCGTTTACAAATTCATGCCATGCTTTCACCCAGTGACGAATGTGGAGGTTAAGAAAGGGGTACTTCATCTTTGACTCTGGTGCTCTGGAAACTGCCCCACTGACATTTCAGGGCAGATTCCACAGTAGTTTCAACAGGGGGGAAAAAAGGCATTTCGCAGTTATTTTCAAAATCGGGTTTAGGATACTGTCTGACTCATTTCTCGGTGACTAAAAGAAATATGTACGTGCAAGCAAGTGCAATACTGCCCTATACAAGTGGGCTGAAAATCTCAGCCACAACGCATCCAAAGAAACCACTTTTTAAATTGACTAGACTGTTCGGATTCTAAGCGTCTTTTAAAGCACAAAGATCCAGAAAACATACAAAAAGTTAGTGCAAGATTTGGATCAAACACAATGTCATAACATAAGAAATAGGAACAGGAGTAAGCCATTTGGCCCTTCTAGCCTGCTCTGCCATTCAATGAGATCATGGCTGATCTTCTACCTCATCTTCACTTTCCTGCACTATCCCCACATCCCTTGATTCCCTTAATATTCAAAAATTTCTCGATCTCTGTCTTGAATATACTCAACGACTGAGCCTCCACAGCCCTCTGGGATAGAGAATTCCAAAGATTCACCACCCTCTGAGTGAAGAAATTTCTCCTCATCTCAGTCCTAAATGGCCAACCCCTTATTTTGAGACTGTGACCCCAGTTCAGACTCCTGAGCCAGTGGAAACATTCTCCCTGCATCTACCCTGTCAAGCCCTGTAAGAATTTTGTATGTTTCAATCAGATCACCTCTCATTCTTCTAAACTCTAGAGAATATAGGCCTAGTCTACTCAATCTCTCTTCATTAGGACAATTCCCCCATCCCAGGAACCAGTCTGGTGAACCTTCGGTGCACTCCCTTCTATGGCAAGTATATCCTTCCTTCTGAAAGGAGACCAAAACTGTACACAATACTCAAGGTGTGGTCTCACCAGGGCCCTATATAATTACAGTAAGACGTAGATGACAAGGGCCTTATTCGCGAGTGAACAGACATTCTGGAGAGAAATATAGAGAAGGCAGTAATTATTGATCCAGTGCTCGTATCCAAGTGGTGAGTGGTGAGAACGGGACAGGAAGGTGTTGGTGAGGTTAGCCCTCAGGAGGCACGCTTGGTGGGAAGGTCGGAGAGAGAACATGACAGAGCAATTGATGTTGCTTGTAAGGAAGCAGCAACAGGCACCTCAACGGACCCTTTGGAGAATGCCAAGGGAGGCACAGGGGTAGCTGTGAGCTTGCTCAAGATTCAAGCCTTGGACGGCAGCAGTAGAGTAGGAAGGCAGAAGAGTAATGATGTTATGGGGTGAGGATTAGGGGTGTAAAGTACCCGTGAGGGTAAAAATGAAAAGTGGCATGACTGGGTGACAGGAATGGAAGGACAAGGGCATCAAGAGGGGCCAACAGTAAAAAAAAAAAAGGGACATAGAAGTAATTGGCTCAGGTTTGGAGCAGCAACCAAAATGTGCACGAATGAATTCAGAGCGAATTCAGGTTACACACACATCACAGAGATTTGGGTTGAAGTGTCCTAATTGTAGTCAGATAATAGGGGGGGGGGGGAAAAAGAGAGAGATGATATGAGAGAGCCCAAAGTTAAAGCCCAATCTCCCACGATCAATGTTCCCTCTAATTTTTTTGGCCCGTGCGGCCCCTTTAATGGGCAGTGCAGGCCATTCAAAATTACGCGCACGCGTGGTTCTTCTATTTAAAAGCCAGCTGTGCCAGACCTTTAGAGCGCTGTGCGGCCATGCAGTTTAAAGAAAAGATTGCCCACGATGGGATATAGCTGACTTGTAGACAGGGTGGAGTCAGTTTGGAGCATCTACGCCCAGTGTTCAATATTTGAGAGTTGTGGCGACATAGTAGATCCAGGAGCCGTTTGAGGGGCAGAATATCTGTGGGTACACTTCTAGAGGACGTCCAGTGGAGTAAGAGGGCCAAGGAGGAGTGCAACGTCACCGTGATCCTGCAGCAGTTGATCCAGGGGTCCAGTGGAGGTGCGTCATAGCATGCAGTGTTAGCAGTCTGCACCAGTGAATCTTGTATATCAGTAGAGAAGCGAGAAGCAGTGGAAGTAAATCAGAGAACCTAGAGCAGTGAAGTGCAGTTGGGTAAAAGTTGTCACTATCCCAATGCAATTCATGTTTGTGAATCAGCTAAATTAATTTTTTTTTTTTTATCTTGAATCAGAATGGATACTTCCAGTTTCCATGATTTTACATAAATCCACAATATCACAGTCATAATGTCTGTTCTCTGGGTTTGAAATTTATCTGACTGACCATTTTAAAATACTTCAAAATAAATTCTGATCGACTGGTCAGAGTATGACACTTAATAATTTAGATAATCCTTTTAACAAATGATGTACAATTTGGACTTGAATTACATAAATAAGGTAATGTTTCTATGTCCTTTCTCAAAGATGAAATCAGGCTTAAAATTTACAGGACCATTTGCTGCATCATCTTAAACCTCTGAATACTGTATCCCAAATATTTGCTGATTCAAAAGGAACCTGCAGTAAAGGAAATCTATATCAGAAAGACTGCAAATGCATGGACATCAATGATGTTACACAGCATTATAACCTGGGATTGGAAGAGTCGAAGGGATTCTACTGCTTTGCATAATTGTGCCTACACAAACAATTCAAGCAGACGCCTTGGGCTGAATCCTACACATTGCTGAGGTAGGAATGTTGATAGATCAGTTTTGTTTTGGAAAGGCCACAACATGAATATCTGTCAGAGGGACTTATTTTTCACAGGACTATGTATAAATTCAGAAGAGATTTTAAATCTGGAACTGAATGTACAAAATTGAATTGGAAGGCAGCCATCCAGATTTCCAACATTTCCAAAATTTGCAAGCTCGAGGGGCCGAATGGCCTACTCCTGCTCTTATTTCTTATGTATCTTTTATACTCTATATCTAGAATATCTATTCCTTCCCCTCAATCTTTTTTTTTTATTTCATTCACATTTAAAGCACCAACTCCCTCAAATTCAACAAAGTTTTAGCAACTAGTAAAAATGCACCAGTGGAAGCTGACAGTTTTTGCCCCGCACATTGTAATATCAGCAGCTATTCTATTACATCATGACAAGTTATTGGCTATTTACTTTTGGTTGAAACTTCTGCAGTTGCAATGCAAGTATAAATGCTGCCATTTTCTATCATATGGGACAATTGTTGGTGACCTCAAAACACTGCACACTTTGTTAAATTTATTCTACAGGTATATTCATTAGAAGTGCTGAATAGAAGGGGAATAAGAAATCATCTGTGGTGTGTCTAATGACAAGTTTAAGCAACCTGGCAATGGGGAACATGCCAGCCTATGGTAATCCTCTGTACCTTCCAAGTCTTTACACACAGCACTTAATGCCACTCTGAAGTAGTTTCTCAGAAGCAAAAGGACTAAGGGTACTGTAATTGCCAGATCCTTCTATTTGGATATTAAAAATGTTATGGGGTACATTATAAACACTGCTGTTGTATACATAAAGTGAGGATTAATAAGCCTGCACTGTCCTTTTAACTCAAAATAATTGGAAAAACAAGGCTCAAAGCATAGATATGCAAAAGTTTTGTTTAGAAATATTCAGATGATATTTTGCCTTGCAACCAGAGTTCCCCAGAAATACATTTTAATCACATCTTTGATGCTAAAACATACTCCTCTTCATGTCAGGGTACTTAAATAGATTAAAGCATCTCAAAACACATTTGCGCTTCCAGTGGAAAGAGGTACATTACCCAAGGTTCAATAATCTTCTTACAGGAGATTAACAATGAGGTTAACAATGATTTACCATGTGTGCATTTACAAATAGGTTATCCCCAAATTACATAGCCGTGTTTATTCTAACAGTACAGATAAAGCACACAGAACTGGCCAGTAGTTTAGTTTTACAGCTTAGATTCACAATGGAATATTCTAAATTATTTCAATAATCAGATATTAAAACCATAAAGCAACCACAATTTGAGTTAACTGCATGTATTATCTTGCAAACATACTCTGCCAAATGAGCAATGGGTCAGATTAAGCTTTTCAATTAAAAAGAATCTGGAATTATCTGATTGCATTATCTTTTCAGTTTCATAATATAAAAAGTCCACTCCACCACTGCAAATTACATTACAGAATGAAATATTTAATTAAAATCCGAAATGTCTTAAACCTGGGGCCAGAAAAATGAAAGCTTAGTAATTCAAGTTCTATAAATGCACCAAATAAACTGAGCACCAAAAACACCTACAAGATATTGCACCAGTGAAAATGTATTGCTGAACTGTGCTGTAAATATTAACATGACTGAAAAACCACACTGGCCTGCTAGACTTGCATCTTTAGTCTTCTGTGAAAAGCCATCCAAGAGTGCAAACATACTAATTAAATAAAGTTGTGTGATACTCAGATGCTGCTGCAAAATGCCTTGTTAAGATGTACAACTTTTAAAACTGGCCAGGTCATCAGCTGATGTACTTCTGGACCAACAAGGAAAGACTGAAAGATTATGTAATGATCCTACTGAAGGAGGTCTTCAAAGAATTTAACTTTAGAAGTATTGATGCTGAAGCAGTAGCAAACAAGGAGGACTTCCAACAATGAACTAGTTATTGAAACAGCTAACTAAATCTGATGGTTCACAGAAGAAACAATAAAATGTAATTAACTCTTTCTTGATATGGAGCAACAAGACTACTGTCAACGATATGAGAAAAAGAGAAGTGAAAATCCAGAATAACAACAGAAAACGCTGGGAAAAACTCAGCAGGCCAGACAACATCCATGGAGAGAGAAAGAGAGTTAACGTTTCAGGTCGAAACCCTTCGTCGGAACTGAAAGAGCAGGAAATAAACAGATAAAAATGCAAGGGGGAGGCTGGGGGGAGGAATAAAAGAACAAAAAGGGATGGTCTATAGCAAGTAGAGACATTAAGAGATGCTCAAGGCAAGACGAGATGGTAATGGGACAGGTTGAGAAACAAAAGGTAAGGCGTGAAATGCTGGCAGAATCAGAGACAGCTGCCGTGGGGGGAGAGAGAGAAAAAAAAAGGAAAAAGGCAAAGAAAATCCAGATCCAGAGAGCAGAAATATGGCGAGAGTTTGGAATTTTGGATAAAACCCATATTTGCTCAGTTTCTGGCCTATGTAACTTACCCAGCGAACTCTGACCCAGTTTGGGAAAGTTCTGGACTTGGTTCTTGTATACCGTATAAACTGGAGAAGATCACATGATTGCCACAGCCATTGTAAAGATGGTTTATCTTAAAGGGGACAGTATTTCACGATTCCCTGGCTTGAAAGAAGGCCTGCTTGTTTGCGTAAATTAAACAAATCAGAAAGAATTTAGAAATTGCCAGCTGGTTGGGAGATGGGGAACAAACATGGAACAGAAATTCATTACCTCCCAGCTATTATTTTTGTAACACTACGTTCTCAAAACTATGGTCCTTCACAAATTATGCACTGTTCATAGCGAGACAAGAGATTTCATAAGAACAGGGCATTATGCTAAGTGGTACTATCAGCAACACTGATTTATCAGCATTGGGCGGCCAGAGATCTGAGAGTACTGGGAAGAGGCCCGGCATCTGGCAATACTACGATGAGGTTTCAGAATCTAGCAGGGGGAACTAGGGAGAGGTCCCAGAGTTCAGGTAGCCCTGTAGCACATCCTGGAATCTGGGAACACTGCGGGAGAAAGGTTTGAGAATCTAGGAGCATTTAGGATAGGATTAGGGAGCATTGGGTATGAAGTTTAGAGGTTTTGTGAGGGTGGGGGGTCTTGGAATCAAAGTGGGGGCTGGCAGGGTGTAGCAGCCTTAGAGGGGTCTTGAAATGCCTTGGCCACTTTTGAACCATCAGGTGCCACACTTTCCATGTTCCCATCTTCAGCCTCCTCCCCTGACCTCAGCCATCAAGGGCAATCTCCACTGCTTTCCCCATCATCAGTGATTCCTATCACGAGTTTGTTAACTTAGTCTTTATTAAACATAAATTTACATAATGAAAAGTTACCTCACAAAATGTACAGGCATTCATCATTTATGTAGTTTCCCATGACTTATAGTAAAGAAATTACTTTCAAGCACCAAAATGTTTAAGATTTTTGGACTGACCTTTCAACTGAATAGAAGGAAGGGAGTGAGTGGCTTGCCATGATTTACATGGACAGCAGCCAAATCTGGAGAAATGCAATAATCCAAATTTATCTTCCTGCTGAGTTTAAAACACTTAGAAAAAAACAACTGAGATCCTGCTCAGTCTTTTGACTGAGAAAGAAACACATTTGCAAAAATGTGTTTTGTTTCTGTCGAAGAACTCCTGCTCTAATCACAGGTAAATCAGACAGCAGGTGCGTCGAAGTAAGCAGTTCATAATAGAAAAGCAGTTGTTAATATCTTAAATGTGAGACACCTGAAATAAAGCTTTGAGTATTCAATCTCTATTTCCCCCCCAATGTCATAGACAACCAAAGAAATTCACAAACCCTCACAGAAAAGACACAACCGTATAATTAAATTTCAAACTCACTGATGCATGCTGGCAATCCCACCACAGCAGCTGGAATAAAAAGCTAGCAACAGTAATGGTAACCATGAAACGACCAGATTGTTGTAAAAACCCATCTGGTTCACTAAAGTCCTTTAGGAAAGGAAATCTGCTGTCCTTACCTGGTCTGACCCATGTGTGACTCCAGACCCACAGCAATGTGGCTGACTCTTAACTGTCCTTAGAAATAGCCTAGCAAGCCACTCAATTGTATCAAAACCACTACGGAAAACTATAAGGATAAAAAAAAGATGGACCACCCAGCATTGACCTAGGCACCGGATTCTGACACGACAAAGGCACACCCAGCCCAGTCGACCCTTCAAATTCCTCCTCACTAATATCTGGGGACTGGTGCCAAAATTGGGAGAGCTGTCCCACAGATTAGACAAGCAACAGCCTGACAGTCACACTCACAGAATCATAGCTTTCAGCCAACGCCCCAGACTCTTCCATCACCATCCCTAGGTATGTCTTGTCCCATCGGCAGGGCAGATCCACCAGAGGTGGTGGCACAGCGGTATACAGCCAGGAGGGAGTGGCCCCAGGAGTTCTCAACATTGACTCCGGACCCCACGAAGTCTCAAGGCATCAGAACAAACATGGACAAGGAACTTCCTGCTGATTACCACCAAGCATCCTCCCATAGCTGAATCAATCAGTACGCCTCCATGTTGAATACCACTTGGAAAAAGCACTGATGGTACCAAGGGTACAGAATGTACTCTGGGTGGGGGATTTCAATGTCCATCACCAAGAGTGGCTCAGTAACACCACTACTGACCAAGCTGGCCGAGTCCAGAAGGACATTGCTGCCACACTGGGCATGCTGCAGGTGGCGAGAGAACCAACACGAGGGAAAAACCTACTTGGCTTGGGCTGATAAGTGGCAAGTAACATTTGCACCACAGAAGTGCCAGGCAATGACCATCGCCAACAAGAGAAAGTCTAACCACCTCCTCTTGACATTCATTGGCATTACCATCATTAAATCACCCACCAGCAACATCCTGGGGGGTTACCATTGACCAGAAACCTAACTGGGCCAGCCATAAAAATACTGTGGCTACAAGAGCAGGTCAGAGGCTGCGTCAACCCTAGCCCCTTTCACGGGGAATTGCCATGATGACAAAGTAGCAGGAGCGCTGCTCTACCAGTACCATAAATATTGGGCAGATGACAATCACAAAATGAGTAACAGTGCACATTTAATTAGAAGAACGTTGATTTGTGATCCTCTCTGGTTTCATTTTTTTTAATGTAGCACTTTAAAAAAAAATAACACTTTGAATTTTTGTGCTTCACCAGAAGATAACGTAGTTGACTTGAATTCCCAAATGCAACAGCATCATCCATCCTCGTGACAGATGGAAGCACTATATGTGAATTAGTAGTCTAATGTCCAGCTCTATAAATGATTCATTCCTCCATGAAATTATAATCAGGCATTTAGAATGAATCCCCATTCCAAAGAAAAAGAAAAAATATGAATGGATGATAGATACTAGGAGCATAAATTACACAATCAGTAATGACTGAATTCTGTTGAAAACATAGAACATAGAAACATAGAAACAAGGAGCAGGAGTAGGCCATTCGGCCCGTCGAGCCTGCTCCACCATTCAATACGATCATGGCTGATCATCCAAATCCAGTACCCTGTCCCTGTTCTCCCACAGTACAGATAGAGGCCATCTCGGCCCATCGAGCCTGCACCGACACATATCCCATCCTATCCCCGTAACCCCACATATTTAATCCCCCCCTAACACTAAGGGTCAATTTTACCATAGCCAAATCAACCTAACCCGCACATTTTTGGACTGTGGGAGGAAACCGGAGCACCCGGAGGAAACCCACGCAGACACGGGGAGAATGTGCAAACTCCACACAGACAGTCACCCGAGGCCAGATTCGAACCCGGGTCCCTGGCGCTGTGAGGCACCAGTGCTAACCACTATGAAGTTGCTTCAAATAGACATTTAATGATTATAGATACTCGGATTAGATTGTTGTGCAGTTCAAGGAGTTTTATGGTGAGAATAAAACAGTCATATCATTCTATAATAGCTCTTTCTCACTTGTTATCATCACACTTCCGTAGTTCACAATGCCAATAAATCCTGCAAAGTTTTTATCTCATTTATTGTTGGGTGTGGAGAGTTTGGTTCTGACCACATGATTTTAGCTCCTCTTTCACAAGAGGACACTTCAGGCTGGATTTTGATACTGGGGCGGGTTGGGGTCGTGTCCTCCACCCGACTGCAATTGGATGTGGGAGATTGATGCAATTTTCACCTAATTGGGCAATTGAGTTCCAGCATGTGGGAACCCATGAACCAATTAGTGTTTGCAGTCTGCCCAGATATTTTTACACCACTCCCAGATATGTCTCCTCTCCATCCATATATGCATCCCCATAGCCAGCCAGCCTCAACTATCCATATCCAAATGTGCTCCCGCCAGGTTTCACATTCGTGATTCAGAACAAGCGTGCTTCACGTAGAAAAAGGGTTAAAATCACAAAGGCCTTTCAAAATGGCATTATATAGAGGCAATTTAGTGCTCGTTAAGGGCCTTATCAGCCTATCCCGCCTCTTAGAGGCGGGACGGAGTCGGGACCATCAGACACGATTTAATGAAAATTGCGTGGAGGCGGGATGGAGGCGGGCTTGTGCCCGCCCGCCAGTTTTCGCAATTTTAACCCCCCACACACCTCCAAACCCGCCTCCACGGGTCAATGAAAATCCAGCCCTCCAATTCAGATGGAGTGCCCATAATTTGACCCGCCAATTTTTCCTGTCTTTGTAGAATAGGATCTGCAATCTTTTGTAAGCAGCCTTCTTTTTGGCAAATCTCTTCTTGGCGCCAGAGTTATGAATGATTGTCTCGCATGTTAGTTTTGTTCCTCTTGTTGTTTAGCGGTTTGGTGTCAATTTTTGTCTGATTGCGCTCCTGTGAAGCGTCTTGGGATGTTTTACTACATTAAAAAGGTGCTATATAAATGCAAGTTGTTGTTGTACATCCATCACCAAGTGCTCCACTATAATCTGGCTGGTGAGGTAGTCAAGGATCCTTTAACATCTTCAAATTTCACTTCAAACTTATATGGATTCAATTAAATTTCCATTATATTCTGATTCTGGACATCACACTGACAAATAGACAACTCACATCCGCAGGAATTATGTTCTCAACAATTGACTTTTCATTCCATTGTGGTACAAAGTTTGCTAAGTATTACAATAGAATCAATGTTAGAAACCCCAAATAAAGCTTGAGAACACAATTGGAATGTGCAGACTACCCCACCCCCCTCCCCCACAACCTCCAAAGTTGCTGGGAATTCAGACAGGGTAAAATCCCAGTGTGTGTATACTCAGTTCGTTTTAGAAAGGCAATCCCTAGAGGTGATTGGTTTATTACTATTTTAGCAGTCGTATTTATAAAAAACTCAAAAGGACTCAAAAACCCGGTAATGAAGAAATCAAATATAACCATCTCATGCTATACAGAAGGAAAATACTGCAATGCTGGAAATCTGAAAGAAAAACAGAAAATGCTGGAAATACTCAGCAGGTCAGGCAGCATCTCTGGAGAAACAGAACTAACATTTCAGGTCGATGATCTTTCATCAGAACTGGAAGAAGTTAGAGATTTAACAGTTTATAAACAAGTACAGTGCTGTGGAAACTTTGGGGGGGGGGGGGTGGGCAGCAGTGGTGAGGAGGAAGGAAAGAACAAAAGGGAAGGTCCGTGATAGGGTGAAGGGCAAGGAGTAATTAAATGACAAAAAGGATGCTGGTTCAAGGCAAAAGGGGGTGGCAATGGGACAAGAAACAAAAGATGGGTCTAAATGAGCTGTAAATGGCAACAACAGAACCATTACCTACACCTGCTGTCCGAAAAAATTGCGAGCAGTGGTTATGATCTGAAGTTGTTAAATGCAATGTTGAGACCGGAAGGTTGTAAAATGCCTATATCGAAGATGAGGTGCTGTTCCACGAGATTGCATTGATCATTGGAGCAGGGTAGGAGGCATAACCAACACCTTGTTCCGTCAGAGAGACAAGTACAAGGCTTCATGGCAACACCCTCGCTCCAAGCTCTGGCATCTGCTGGACTAAGTCATCGTCTGAGCGAGGGACCGCAAGGACATCCGCATCACCCGCGCCATGACAGGAGCTGACGACTGTTGGACAGACCACCGCCTAATCCGCTCTGTCATCCATCAACGTAGCCCCAAAACAGCGGCGGCAACAGAAGCAATGCCGCAGGAAAATCAACGCTGGAGTACTCAAAGACCCTGCTAAGAAAGCCCTATTCAGCCTGCGCCTCGCAACAAACCTGACTCCCCCCAGTGATTCAGAGACACAGTGTCCACAGCGCCTGGTCTGCACTCAAGGCCTCCATAATCAGCACCTGTGAAGAGACGCTCGGTCACTCGACCAGGAAACACCAAGACTGGTTCGACGAAAACAACCAGGAGATCCAGGAGCTAGTAAGCCACAAGCGCAAGGCATTTATGATCTGGAAACAGCAACAGAACTCGAGAGCAAGAAAGCAGCTCTACAGACGCCTGAAGGCCGAGGTCCAACAAAAAACCCGTGACCTAAAGAACAGATGGTGGGTGGAGAAAGTGCAGGAGATCCAGCAGCTAGCCGACAACCACGATGTGCGTGGATTCTTTAGCGCAGTCAAGACCATCTACGGCCCAAGCACCCAAGGTCCTAGCCCCACTGTGGGCCAAGAAGAGAGAGGTACTCATCAAGGACAGAGAGGCAGTCAGTGCCCGCTGGAAGGAGCACTTCGAAGATCTCCTTAACCGAGACACTGTCTTCGACGCGAGTGTCCTCAACTCCATCCCGCAGCATGCTACCCGCCACCACCTCAGCACAACCCCAGCCTGGCATGAGGTTGAAAAGGCCATCCGACAACTGAAGAACAAGGCCTCAGGAGTAGATGGAATCCCCGCCGAGGCGCTAAAACATGGCGGAGAAGCACTATTGGAGCAAATACATGAACTCATTTCTCTTATTTGGAAGGAGGAGAGCATACCAGGGCATCTCAGAGACGCCACAATCGTGACCATCTTCAAGAAAGGTGACAAGTCCGATTGCGATAATTAGAGGAGTCTGCTGTCTGCCACAGGGAAAGTCATCGCAAGAATCCTCCTCAATCTCCTTCCCCCAGTGGCTGAAGAGCTCCTCCCAGAGTCGCAATGCGGATTCCGCCCACTAACGGGCACAATGGACATGATCTTCACCGCGCGTCAACAACAAGAGAAATGCAGGGAACAGCACCATCCATTGTACATGGCCTTCTTTGACACTGTCAACAGTGAGGGATTATGGAGTGTCCTCCTCAAATTCGGCTACACTCAAAAGTTTGTCACCATCCTCCGCCTGCTTCTCGACGATATGCAAGCCATGATCTGACAAACGGATGCACCACAGACCCAATTCACGCATGGACCGGGGTCAAGCAAGGCTGTGTCATCGCACCAACGCTCTTCTTGATCTTCCTGGCTGCAAGACTCCATCTCACCCTCAGTAAGCTCCCCGCTGGAGTGGAGCTAATCTACAGAACAAACGGGAAACTGTTCAACCTCCGTCGCCTCCAGTCCAGATCCAAGGTCGTCCCATCCTCTGTCATTGAATTACAGTATGCAGACGACGCTTGCGTCTGCGCACACTGGGGTCAAACTCCAAACCATCGTCAACACCTTCACCGAAGCGTACGAAAGCATGGGCCTTACACTAAACATCCGTAAGACAAAGGTCCTCTACCAACCTGCCCCCGCCACACAGTACTGCCCCCCGATTATCAAAATCCATGACGAGGCCTTGGACAACGTGGACCACTTTCCATACCTCGGTAGCCCACTGTCAACAAGGGCAGACATCGATGATGAAGTCCAACACCGCCTTCAGTGTGCCAGTGCAGCCTTCGGTCGCCTGAGGAAGAGAGTGTTTGAAGACCAGGACCTCAAACCCAGCACCAAGTTCATGGTCTACAGAGCAGTAGTGATACCCACCCTCCTATATGCTTCAGAGACATGGACCATGTACAGCAGGCACTGAAGAGGTACCACCAACGCTGCCTCCGCAAGATCCTGCAAATCCATTGGCAGGATAGGCGCACCAACGTCAGTGTTCTTGCTCAGGCCAACATCCCCAGCATCGAAGCTTTGAGCACGCTCGATCAGCTCCAATGGACGGGCTACATCATCCACATGCCCGATACGAGACTCCCAAAACAAGCACTCTACTCGGAGCTCCGACATGGCAAGAGAGCCCCAGGTGGGCAGAGGAAACGCTTCAAGGACACCTTCAAAGCCTACTTGAAAAAGTACAACATCCCCATCGACACCTGGGAATCCCTGGCCCAGGACCGCACAAAGTGGAGGAAAAGTATCCGGGAAGGCGCCAAACACCTCGAGTCTCTTCGCCGGGAGCAAGCGGAAGCCAAGCGCAAACAGTGGAAGGAGCGCACGTCAACCCAAGCACCCCACCCACCCGCCCCTTCAACCACCATCTGCCCCACCTGTGACAGAGACTGTAGGTCCCGCACTGGATTCATCAGTCACCTGAGAACTCATTTTTAGTGTGGAAGCAAGTCATCCTCGGGTCCGAGGGACTGCCTAAGAAGAGAAGAAGTAGTAGGCAGAGGACAGAGGAGTTAGAGTGGGATTGGGAATTAAAATGGCAAGCGACTGGATCACGTTTGTGACTGAGTGGAGGTGTTCAGCAAAGCGATCACCCAACCTGCGTTTTGTCTCCCCAATATTGAAGAGACCGCATCGTGAGCAGCAAATACAGTATATATACTAAGTTAAAACAAGTACAAGTAAATCGCTGTTTCACCTGGAAGGAGTGTTTGGGGCCCTGGATGGTGGGAAGGGATGAGATGAAAGGGCAGGTGTTGCACCTCTTGTGCTTGCATGGGAAGGTGCCGTGGCAAATTGGGCGATCGCTTTGCTGAACACCGCCATTCAGTCTACAAGCATGACCCGGAGCTTCTGGTTGCTTGCCATTTTAATTCTCTGTTGCACTCACTATTTTCACACTTTTATGTAGGCTTACTTAGCATCATGCGTTTTTGCCCCAAATCAGTACTTGCTAACACCATGCTTCAAGGTATACTAGCTCTTCAGCAGCACTTTAGAGCTCGGAGAGATTCTGCTACTTTTATTAATAATGATAATTATCCAGAGGTTCTCCCTTAATACCTTTGTGTAGTTTGAGATTTAGGATATATTAAAGGGAACAATTGTTCAGTCTAAGATTCAGAAACTACAATCCATTCTGACCATCTATGTCAGAGTTATACAGCACAGAAAGAGGCCCTTCGGCCCATCATGTCCGCGCCAGCCATCAAGCCCTGTCTATTCTAATCCCATTTTCCAGCACTTGGTCCGTAGCCTTGTATGCTATGGCGTTTCAAGTGCTCATCTAAATGCTTCTTGAATGTTGTGAGGGTTCCTGCCTCTACCACCCTTTCAGGCAGTGAGTTCCAGATTCCAACCACCCTCTGGGTGAAAAAGTTTTTCCTCAAATCCCCTCTAAACCTCCTGCCCCTTACCTTGAAACTATGCCCCCTGGTTATTGACCCCTCTACTAAGGGGAAAAGTTCATTTCTAGCTACCCTATCTAGGCCCCTCATAATTTTGTACACCTCAATCAGGTCCCCCCTCAGCCTTCTCTGCTCTAAGGAAAACAACCCCAGCCTGTCCATTCTCTCTTCATAGCTGAAGCGCTCCAGCCCAGGTAACATCCTGGTGAATCTCCTCTGCACTCTCTCCAATGCAATCACATCCTTCCTATAGTGTGGCGACCAGAACTGCACACAGTATTCCAGCTGTGGCCTAACTAGCGTTTTGTACAGCTCCATCATAACCTCCCTGCTCTTATATTCTATGCCTCAGCTAATGAAGGCAAGTATCCCATATGCCTTTTTAACCACCTTATCTACCTGTCCTGCTGCTTTCAGGGATCTATGTACATGCACACCAAGGTCCCTCTGATCCTCTGTCCTTCCTAGGGTCCTACGTTCATTGTGTATTCCCTTGCCTTGTTAGTCCTCCCAAAATGCATCACCTCACACTTTTCAGGGTTAAATTCCATTTGCCACTGTTCTGCCCATCTAACCAACCCATCTATATCGTCCTGTAGCCTGAGGCTTCCCTCCTCGCTTTTTACCACTCCACCAATTTTCATGTCATCAGCAAACTTACTGATCATACCTCCTACATTCATATCTAAATCATTAATGTACACTACAAACAGCAAAGGACCCAGCACCGATCCCTGCGGTACACCACTGGACACAGGCTTCCAGTCACAAAAACAACCTTCGACCATCACCCTCTGCCTCCTGTATAATCTTCAATCCAAAACTGGATTCAAATGAATAACAGTGGAGAAATCTATTGCAGCAATAATGTTCTACTTCTGTAAGTCTTTAATATGTGATTGGTATCTAGAAAGAGATCAATACTGCATGGATCTTTTTATTAAATGTCTGGTGTTACTAGCTAATGTCGGAGATCTCATTGTAACATGAAAAAAATAGGAAGCCCCAAGTACAGGAAACTTTCGTTTATCCGGCACCCAAATATCCGGAATTCTCGCTTAACCGGCAAAAATCATCCTCCGAAAACTCCTCTCAAATAACCGGGAATGTTGCCGAGTCGCAGTCGAGTCTCCGCGAACGCCGAGTGCTCCGAAAACTCCTCTCAAATAACCGGCAATGTTGCCGATCCCGAGTCCGAGTCCGCGAACGCCGATTTAGTCAGTAGGGGTACTTTTCAAAAGTGCCACTACTCGGCCTCCTGGCGCTGTCGGAAGTCCGAAACACTGCAGTAGCAGGAGTTGATTCTCCCGCGCTGCCTGGAGTCTCTTTGTTAAAAATAGCCTCGGTAGATATCACTCTCCGTTATCCGGTACTTTCGATAAACCGGCACCACGCCGGTCCCGTCGATGCCGGATAAACGAAAGTTTCCTGTACGTTGAAGGCATAAATATGCAGAGAGCAGAAGAAACAGAATTATAAAGCAGAAAGGACATCAGGGTAAACTCAAGGAAGCTGAAGGCAAGAACAGAGGCAATGAAAGAAAGGTAGCAGCACCACCGAGTGTAGGAGGACTAAATGTTTGTACAGTAAAGGAGATGTGACAGTATGACTCATTGTAAGTAATGTAAATAGGCATTACTTTTAGGTGTAACTTCAGGTGTTATTAAAATGTTCACAAGGCGAGATAAAAATCATGACAAAAAATGCAACACAGGGAATGTTCACCTTTGTAAGACATTTAATATATTACATGATTGACCAAGACAGCTTGAATTCTTCAGAGTTGACAGGAATGTCAACCGTCCACTGTAATACTGCCACGAAAAGGACACAAATAATTTGAAAAACCATCAGTACTTGCAAGTCTGCCTACAAGTTTCAAAGTGAAATAGATGCACTTCTGAGTGGAGTGAACTGAGTGAATTGCAGCTTTCACTACTTACCTTTAGAAGATATTTTAATCAACCTTTGCACAATGGGGGAGGGAGGGAAGGCAGAGAGGGGGAGGGAGGAGGGAAGGCAGAGGAGAGAGACCTTCAAGTAGTACAGTTGAATTGAGGAAATCAATGTGTAAGTGCGACAGCCATCCTCTCGCACTCTTCAGGCAGTGCATTACCACACAAATTTGCTACATCAACAGGGTCCATGGCAAAAATTATTTGAAAGGAAGATGAAATTATGACAACTGCAAATCCTGAATAAACTGCTTATGTTTTAAGTATAGCTAACACATTTACAAAGAAAGATCCCTTACATGAACAGTACTAATAAGTACATTTTTCACTCAAATTTATTTTCAAATTGAACTTTGTAATAGTTTAAAAACATGATGGAAACGCACAACTTAGTCAGCATCTGAAAGTTTCAGGTGGAAACCTTCAATTCTGATGGAGAATCTCACCAAAACATGAACTTCTCTCTTCCAGGTGCTGACTGACCTGCTGTGCATTTCCAGCATTTGATTTTCATCTCTAGTCAAAATTGTTCTCTTCTATGAATACAATGCAACAAATTTGCATGTAGAAATGCAGTATAAATATTTAGCTTTTAGTCAGAGACATGTTGGACAAAAATCAGCAATTATTGAATAATTGTCATCACAATTACCATATCAACATTCACCACAGACAAAAAAGCAACACCTTATTTTCTTGAATTACGAAAGGAACACGTGACTGTTCACTCTGTCCCTTGCTGGTGCCATAACAGAATATAATGATACCATCTGCATATTAACATTCCCCCAATTGTCAACTAAATGGCCATCTATTACAGCACATGCCTTTTTCCAACAGTAAAAAGTACAATGATAATCCATTCAGATTTCTCCACAAAGCTTGCAACGGCACATGCAACAACACTTGCATTTATATAGCACCTTTAACGTAAGAAGACATCCCACAGTGCTGCACAGGAGCGATACTAAGCCAAAGAGACATTAGAACAA